>OX438700.1:20070000-22470000 GCA_949316375.1 Mythimna vitellina | reverse complement strand
CGTTTTCTGGCCACCGTAGACGCGTGTTTGCGGATGGCGAGCAATGGGTAGCACGCCGTCCGACCATCCAGAAACCGTCCAGACCGAGCCCAAGTCCTCGATGGCGTATTGTTTCACGCGCGTTTCAAAGAGGTTTCAACAAACCGTAGGGGCTCAGCAGGGTCGAAGCCTACTGGGGCCATTGGGGTTCGCTTCTGAAAGAAAAACCTGGCCCTAGTATGAAAGGCAAAGAAGGAACAGGAATGAGTTTTAGTCACTGGATGAATTCACCAACTAAAAAAAAGAAAAAAATGCTAGTATATCGACAAAATAACTATCTTTTTGACGTGTCTTCCCTAACTAACTAATCATCTTAAAAATGTAACCAGAACTGAACTCCAGGTATTCAACTAAGCATTATCGAAAACAAAGGTTATAAACCGTCCCGCCGCCTCCCTCCCAGATGATACGGGCTTAAATCGATGCCTTGGTGCAGCAGACTTGAGCCGATTCCCCTGGCTGCGGTAGGTTACAATCCTACAAGCTACCTTTCAGACTTTTAGTTAAAAATATCTTGAACATTCTGCTTCAGACGATTTTCTGACTGAAAAGATTGAACTCTTAGGTTGAGCAATAGGGAATACTTTGCAATTTTTTTTTTACTTGTAACTCTTCGTATACAATACTAGCTTCAGCCAGTGGCTTCGCCCGCGTGAAAGTGGTTTCTCCATACAAACTTTTGGACCCCTGTTTCATCCCTTCAGAACGTCGAACAATGGGTAGCTCGCCGTCCGGCCGTCCGGTAATTAACCGGACCGAGCCCAGTCATCAACAGCGCGTAGTGATCTACGCACTCCTCAAAGATATATCAGCAAACCGTAGGAACCCAGTAGGGCCGATGCTCGCAAGCGTGAGAAATTTCTGTGTGAATAGCACATATTCAAGGAATTAAAATAAATTCCACCAGACTCGCTTAATCCAACTCGACATAAAAGAAAAATAGTGAAAATTAACCTAAAAGTTGTTGTATGTAAAACAGTGAAAATGCATGTCGTCGTCATGCGATTATGTTATTACGTTATCACTCATTTTTCGTTAGATATTTTGGAAACAGTATCTTGTGGATATTATATAGGCTTCAAATGAAATCAATTTATAAATTTGAGTAAATCTAATCCAGGAAAGACATCTAAAATCTGCTATTTTGCATGAACTTTGACACTTCATAATTTACTCCAAAATTTAAAAAAGTGAAATAATTATAACAATAGAAGCCTTGCAAATCTATTCAAGATGCTAAAAGACGATTTTTCAAAAACTGCACTTATTTTTTAGAACAAGTTTTGTAAAATGTGTTGTTTTTTATATTATTGTAAAAAAATTACGGAATTACCGAATACTAACAGAGTTTTCAGGCGTTATTTTTTTTTTCGCGATACTTTATCGTCAAACATCGCGTTGGATTGCGTGAGATGAAGTAACAAGCTTTTAAACCATGCTCGATGTTGACGATAGGCGAGTGAAAAAGGGCCTATTAAATAGCTTGTTTTTCAAGGCTTTTAGTCATTATTTGCGGTCGAGTTTTTGACATACTCAATTTTTTTTTTCACTTAACTCAGTCTGACATGAAAAATATTACATGGACTATATATAAAAAAAAAAATTGTTATCTAACCAGTGTAATAACAGCAGTCAGTGAAAACAATATAAAAATGCTTTCTTTTACTGTTCATTTATTTTTATTTATATTGAGTTATACGTATTAAAATTTCCTGCATCACTGAAGATCTATATCTATATGGTTTTCTAATTACGAATCTATTTGTAGAAGGCTAATGTAGAATTCTAATTTAAGGCGTTGTAAGATGAAACTTGAGTTTTATGATGTATCGTGGTGTCCCATTTCATTCCTGGTCCAGCCTTTTTGGTGTTTATGAGTGACAAATAAATATTGTGAGTTTTATATTTAGATGTTGACAGAAAAGTGAGTTTGTACAAGTGCTACTGTTAGGGGTTCAAGTATGAATTTGCGGTTTTTTAAAACGGGTGTTATTTTGTGTTGTTCTTTGGATTGACTTGGAATTGAAAACGTTTTTTTTTTTAGCTTCGATGATTACTTACGGCCTGCAGATATCTTCATTCTTAAATCGATCACGCCAGGGAACTCCTGGTATAGCCGTTTTAATTGGCCTTTGGATAACTTTAAGCTTTCAAATGAGGCTAATTGTGAGCGACCACGTTTCAGAGCCATATGTCATCACTGGCAAAACCCACTGGTCATAGTCTTTCGAAATGATCCCGTCATGTCTAGCAGTGTACCAAGTTCCATCTAAATCTGTTCAGTTTAAAATGGAGTAATTATCGCATTTTTTTATTATTACTCTATTGGCTCGCGTTTGACCACTATCTCTCCTGATGGTAAGCGATAATGTGGCCGACGATGGAGCAGACGATGGAGCACGCTTGCCTAGAAGTAACTAGTCACTCTTGACTTGAAGGCCGCTAGGAAAACCTAGTGTTCTGTGTTTCTGCCGCTAGGAAAACCTAGTGTTCTGTGTTTCTGCCGCTAGGAAAACCTAGTGTTCTGTGTTTCTGCCGCTAGGAAAACCTAGTATTCTGTGTTTCTGCCGCTAGGAAAACCTAGTGTTCTGTGTTTCTGCCGCTAGGAAAACCTAGTGTCAAGCTTTCAGGAAACACAGACTCTGGCAGGGAATTCCATTTCTTAGCTGTACGCATAATGAATGAATTTATTCGTTTAATATAGATGATGACCATCTGATGATGGTCTTGTTTCGGTTTGCAGGATATAGGTATAAATAAAAATAGCAGGTCTTTGAACTTTGTTAGTGGGTGCTGGATAGAAGCAAGGGCACAATTACACATATCCTTGCTACGTGACATATGAGGTGTTTGCATTCGAAATTCCAGAACGGGCACGTGGCAGTAAAAAAATACCACCTATCAATTATGTTCCGATTATTGCATTAAAATAGACCGCCTATCAGTTATGTTTTTGCATTAGGGATTTCCCACTAATATCTGTGTCAGCACAGAAGATGGGATTGACCCGTGTTGCTGTATTTTTAATACATAAAGGTTGCGCAGTTTTTCTAATTGTTGAGCAACAGTGTGAGTCAAATATTCAAATTCTGGTCGTATCATTGATTGATATTTGTGTTTACTTATTTGATATGATATGATTATCTAGGATGACGTGAGAATTTATAAACTAACGCACGAAATTATCCTATTATTACGCAGTTTTGTTTGTTGAAACATAAAAAAATGGTGATGGAGCATTATCTACCACTTTAGTTTTTCCTTCTCCTTTCTAAATTGTAATTATTTTTGATATTTATTAGTATATTAAGATAAAAACGGGATCATATTACATTACTAAGACTTCACTATCCGTCTGTCTGTTTGTTACCAGGGTGTATTTCATAAACTGTGATAGCTAGACAGTTGAAATTTTCACAAATGATGTATTTCTGTTACTGATTTAGCACAAAATACTAAAAATGTAAAAAAAAATATTAATATAATGTCTAATGTTGTATAGATAACCGGAACTCTTGTTACGCGAGTCCGACTCGCATTTAGCCGATTTTTTATTACTTTTATCCAACGTTCTGGATAGAGAGCAGTTAAAATCCGTATCATACATGAAGTAACGGGCACGTTTGCTAATTAGTGCTTTTAAACCAAAATGGACTAAATTCGTGCTCCGACTTTATTCATATGTGGGCCAGTTAAATAAAGTTTTTCATGAAATACCTTTTTTCTGGTCCATATTGAATAATGGCTAGCAATTACGATTTTTGAAATGTTTTTTAGTTTCGTTGGAATTCAAACCTTCAATATATGCGTTACTAGCTTTTCTACGAATTGCTTAGTCCGGGTTAATGTTGATTATTGCGGACGGGAAGTCGAAGACAGATAAAATGTAGTCAAGCTTCCGTCAAAGTTCAAAGCTCGTATCAAATTTCATCAAAATCGGTTCAGTAGTTTAACCATGAAAGTGTAACAGACAGACAGAATGAATTCACATTTATAATATTAGTATCGAAATATGGAAGTATAGTAATATGGATTTTTTCACATTAATTTCAGACAGCGGCTTTGCTTTCGTGAAAATTATCCTAGAGGAATTATGTTGCTCTAGGATAATGTCAGTCCCTTTTTTTATTCTTGATAGGTTTGTGAGAATGCGGTCGCCGATGGAGCGTGCTTACGTAGAAGCAACCTATTCACTCTTCACTTAAAGATTCTCGGGTTGTAGCCATCAGGAAACAAAGATTCTGGCAAGGAATTCCACTCCCTTAGCTGTACGCATAATGAATGTGTTCCCAAAATGTTTTGTGCGTATTGGTGGGACGTCCACCATGTACCGGTGGCGCATCGCCGTACACCAGGTTGTCCAATAATGGACGGGCAAGGTGGAATTAGGTTATACAATTTCGACGCACACTCGAGATGCTACCGGTAGAAAACCGACAGGTTAGCAACTCGACGTCGATGCTTAAAACTTTGAAACTTTGAAGCGTCGAAGCCTCGACTCAACGAGTTTATCATTGCCAATGATCCTCCTGGCTCGCCTCCCAATTGCCGCAAGTGCATCAAGGGTACCCTTCCGCTACACTGGTACTTAAGGGGTGATTCTTCAGTGTATGTCGGCAACCTTGATTCTTCTACAGCGGAAGTCCTTATTTCTTTAGTTGTGCAAAACTGAATATTTATAATAGTTATTTTAGGTGGTGACTAGCCGCACCACCATAAGCATACCGTAGGCGCAGGCTTGTGGACGGCGAGTAATGGGTGGCTCACCGTCCGATCGTCCGGTAACCGTCCGGACCGGGCCCAAGTCGTCGACGGCACGCACTGTCCCACGCACGCCTCAAGGAGCGACCGCCGAGCGCCTCAGCAACTGTAGGGGCCCAGCAGAGAAAGAGATCCCCGGGGCCCTGGAAAAATGCCAAAGAAGGAGCAGGAGTGGGTTTTTAGTCAGTAAAAGTCTGACACTATCCCCCGCTCGCCCAAGAGCGGGGATGTCATTAGATGATTTCTCCACCCGAAAAAAAAAACCCATAAACTTCTTAGTGAGATTTTATAGGCGTCATGGAACTCAAGAAAGTGACTGAAAACATATTTTCTGATCTTAATTCTGGCTACTACGAAATAAGATTAGACATTACAAACGTTTTTTGTTGTGTATTCAACCGATTTTGACTCTTATTGCGTTGGTGGCATGATAAATGTAGCTGCTTTTAATACCATCCATATGCCCACGGAATAGATGTCAAAATCGGTTGAGCGGACAGTAAAGGTTTGTTTAAATGTATGGAGTATAAATGCACAGACCGTGCAAATAAAAAAAATAAAAAATGTAAACAGGTGATAGGTGTGCAAATAAGTATAAATGTATAAAACTTCCAATACATTACACATTCTGAATGTATTACAAAAACTTGTGTGGGTTTTCCCATCACGTTTTCCTCAAGTTTTACCTAACTGACAAAAACTGTTACATATTTAATAATATACTAACAACGTAACACATATTTGTAGACGTGTATATTTCTCGTTTTTTGCTTGTTTCTCCACTTGTGCAAGACGTCTATAAGCTCAATTTATTTCATATAATATTTTCCAATACCTAACATAATTTTTTAGAGGTTTTTTTTTTCGGTAGGAAAATCATCTTATGACATTCCCCGCTCTTGGGCGGAGCGGGAGATAATGTCCGACTTTTACGTTTACGTACGTTTTTTGACTAAAAACCCACTGCTGTTCCTTCATTGCCTTTCATACCAGGACCGAGTCTTCCTTTCAGAATCTTTTTTTAAGAGGTGGAAAATCATCATATGACTTTTCCAGCCCTAGGGTGGATCGAAAGGGCGTGTCAGGGTTTTACAGATTAAAACCCAAGTTAAGTTTAGTTTCTCCATTTGCCCTTCGCACTCTAGG
This sequence comes from Mythimna vitellina, assembly GCA_949316375.1. Lineage (NCBI taxonomy): Eukaryota > Metazoa > Arthropoda > Insecta > Lepidoptera > Noctuidae > Mythimna > Mythimna vitellina. The sequence continues at coordinate 22,464,054 of OX438700.1, read as the reverse complement.
GCCACGGTAGTTCTTTCAAACGTTCCCGCAACCGTGTGGAATACTGCAACGACGTTAACTTGCGCTTGGTTCTTCTTACGCACAGGTGGAGGGCGAGCGATCCGTGGCTCGTCGTTCGCAAGCCCACACCGCTGACTAGAAATAACCCTAGGACTCCCAATGCCCTTGACGTCTTTTGTGGCCATGGCTGGAGCGTATGGATGTCGGTTCTCTGATGTCGGTTCTCTGATGTCGGTTCTCTGATGTCGGTTCTCTGATGTCGGTTCTCTGATGTCGGTTCTCTGATGTAGGTTCTCTTACGGTTGCAGCCATTTCCTTAGCTCGTATTATTGCTTTGCAGAAGCAGGTGACCGCTTCCTATTCCCTTTCATTCAGGACCATGGACTGAACCAAGGTCAGATGCAAGAGGTCACTGCCATCAATCGCCTCCACGTAATACCTAGCTAAATTACTTTATTATTTTCTTTTCGGCTCGCGCTCTTAGTGGATCTTCACGTGCTTCTTGTGGATTGACTTGTTGCTGGACGTCTTGATACAGATGTTGCAGGCCAAAAGCTGCGCTCCGCTGGACCTTAGACGAGCTCATATCTGAATGATATCAGCCGCATGGGTTGAATTTTGATTTTTATAGATTGTATACAGAAATTTTCGGGGCTCAGAAAGTACTTTAAGCCGTTAGTTTCAGTTTTTATTTGAACATCAGTGTTAGACAGTCGTTACGGATAGTCAGAGCCAGACAATCTGACATCAGTTTTGCTAAAGTTCCTGGATTATGGAGGTCAGATAGTCACTCGTTCCATGTAAAACACTGGTATTTAGCTGAATCTTTTAAGACTAGGAAATTGACAGGGGAAATGGTATGGCTGACTGATTAGTTGTCCAATACTTGCCTAAATAGTGATGATTTAGTCAACCACTAAAATTGGCTTACAGGCAGAGGATAGAATACGTTATTGTACTTTTTTTAAACATGTTATTTTTCCAACGTGGTTTGAAAGCGTTATGTGAGCAGTAAATAGCTGCAAGAAAAAAAATCACGTCTCCGAGTATATACAGTCATAGAAGCTTTGCGAAATAATTTATTCAATCCATAACTTCCATATCGAAGCCCAAAGCGCCAAATTATAAATTCCTCACAACGGCTGCCACAAACAGGATCAAACCCTATTCTATTGAATTGGAAAGCTGTCATTCCCGACGCGGACTGAAACACTCCAGTCCAATTGTTCCACGGTTTTTCACGATGCCGATGTTAGCTTCTTGAAGGCGTATTTCTCCATTTTCGCATGTAAAACAAAAATTTCCCGCATTTTCGTTTGGGTTCGCACCGAGTTGCTGGCGGTGACGGGATTTCGGTAGGGTAGCTATGATGCTAGGATTTGTGGGATACGAAAGATTAATTTGGTGAAAATTTGAAAAAAAAATAATTGGAATAATCAATCTTCTTCTTAACGTGTCGATGGCAAAACATTTTTTTTTCTTTTAAATTATGTTTTTTATCTGGCCCTACTAATACAGCCACGGCGATGTCACTAGATCCGATCTGTGAACAGAGGTAACAGGGCATGTGACGCAAGATGGAAGGTGGGACATGATCAGCCGGAGTGACGCCCGCGCCGCAATCCATATCTCTCATAAAGAACATTTATACTAGGTCAAAACACACCGAATGGCAAGGGAAAGAGAAAGAATGGAAGAAGAAGCTTTTGCCCAGCAGTGAGACAGCATAGCATAGCATAATCAGCCTTTTAATGTTCCTACTGCTGCGACTCAGGCCTCCTCTCTTGGAGAAAAAATGGGCCGTAATCCACCACGCGAGCCCAGTACGGGTTGGTAGTGAATGAATGCAGTGAGACAGGCTTATAGTACAAAAAATACTAGCGACTTGCCCTGGCCTTGCACGGGTGCAAATTATTCGAAATATAACCCTTATAAACTCATAAAATAGTAATGATTGTAATCATGAAATTAAAAGCGCTGACGGCATTGACGCATTACGTTAGTTGCTTTTCGGTATTTGTATCTACACTACACACAAACATTAACCCAGATTTTATATATTATAGAAATTAATTAATTAATAAGAATTTTATCTCTGTCCTAAAATAATTCTTGATTGTTTTAGGGTAAAAATTGTTTATATTAAAAATAACTGAAATTGTTTCAGTAGCCGATTGGTTGGATAGAGTGTGTGTTTATTATACATGAACAATACAACCGATATGAACATGTTGTTCACAAGAACAGTGTTTACAACATTTTCTTCGGTTATTTATTGCGTCAAAATCCTTACTGTGTTTTATAAGAAGTTAGCAGACATATAGACATACGTGGGGAGAGCTACTTTGTTTTAAATACTGTGTAGAGATTTACAAAGTGCGATCTGTTCCCTGATGGCTACAACCCGGGAATCTTTTAAGTCAAGAGTGATTAGGTTGCTTCTAGGTAAGTGCGCTCCATCGTCAACCGCATCATCGCTTTCCATCAGATGAAATAGCGGTCAAGCGTGAACCTATCAAGAATAAAAATAAAAATTAAAGTTCCGTTTTAAGGATTTTATACTTTGTGTGACACACTTGTATTAGCTTTGGTATTCAAAGAATTTAAAACGCTCAAATTAGTTAGAATTAAGGCCACATAATTTAAAACTTTATAGCCATAGCCAATCAAGCACAAAATTAACTTTTTTGCAATTAAATCACAGATAAACGAAACTAAAAAGTTAAAAAAGAACAGTTTATTAACTATGTCATCCATTACGCACGCGATTAGAGGAAAACATAATTGTTAAAATGTTTTACAAGAAACAAAACAAACTGATTCCAAATGCCACTATTAGGCTCAAAGCCAAGAATTTTCACTAGAGGCAGTCGGAACAATTTATTTTCTTCTCGTATTGTTTTATGAGTTATTAATAATGGTGAAACGACTCTATAATTATGGGTCGTTTCGTTAAAAGCTTAATGAATTTGCGAGATTTCTGTTTTTATTGCTCAAATTAAGTGTAATCCCACTTCCTTGGGAATAAAAGAAACGTGGCATGCCTGAGATGTTGTTTTTTTTTCGAGATTTCGGAGGCAAATGATGGACATAAATTTTGTGGGTGATAGCTCGAAAATTGGGTTCTATTTTTACTGTATTTCAGTGGTGAATTGCTACTGCTTTTAGTGTTATGCTTATAGTTTGTTATTATAATTTGTATAACGTAAATAAATTGGTTGAAATATTTTTAGATGGCTTGATGTATACTCGTAGTTTAGTAGGTGTTTACTATCAGGATCCGATGAATAAGTATTAGTGATTGATATAGGAAATTACAATTGACATATTATGTCATGTTGTCAAACGAGGTTGAATGATAAAGCTCTCCATGCGGCCTTCTGGTAAGGACCGAGTGCCTCAAAAAGATGCCAGCGAAATCGTAGGGCCCAGTAGGGCCGGGCCGATACCCGCTACGGCTACGGGAATGGCCCTGGAATGCAAAAGGGCATCTGAGGGACACTGGTGGTTTTCCAGTAAACGTCTGACATATCGCTCTACCCTAGAGCAGAACAAAACATTTGATGATTTCTTAAGAAAATAAAAATATTGAATGAATTGTAATCAACAACCAATCGTATCGCTTCAGTTGCTCGTCCTAATTGCGAATTCGATAATGCTTTTCGGAAACCGGGTTTCACTCTCTATCAGACGTGTATTAAAAAAGTGAGATAAGTGAAATGACCGCTAGCCAAATTTTATTTTTTATTTTTGAATATTGTAGAACGTTTGCCAACTTTTTAATACGTTTAATGCGGAACGAGGTCTAATATGCCCCGTACGTATCTGAGAAAGTCTTCTTACTCTCTCGTTCTTCTACCGTACGGCGGAGGCCATAACTTTGAAGAGATGATTTTATACCTAAGATGCCTGATTAAAACAAAATGCAATGGTGTATTTAATACGGGGTCACTTTGACCTCGTAAGGAAAAAAGTACTTATAGTTCCTTAAACGTTACGGTTTCTAACAAGTCCCTTACCATTATAATGATAGTTTTCAAATGAGATCTTAAACGCCTCGTACCGCAGGAATGGAAATAATACAAAAAAGAGTGCCATTGTCAGCGTGAAAAATCTCCACGTGGGACTTTATCCCGAACACTGCCAATCTCATGACCTCCCTAGAATCGCCAGCGAATAGTTTCGCGTCTGTCAGCCACGTTTGAAGGGGATTTATTATTTTTATTATTGTTTCGCACAAGGACTGAGGCTGCCTTATTTCTCTCCTTAAGTTATGACCGGCAAAAATATAGAGAATTACGATGGCGTTATTAAACCTTTTTGCTTCATCCTTTGCTTTTATTGTTCCTGCAGTAGTGGTATTTGTAAAATGTTATAAGCCTCTGGATTTGACGCTATCGTGTTTATTTGGGTGAAGATTGGCGGTTTGGTCGTCAGTTTTGAGAACATCTGGTTCTATGAAGTGTTTTTGGTCCTTTATGTGTAGTATAACAATTGAAATGATTATTGACATTTAAGAGCGTCCTTTTCGAGGTAAATTTTCATACAACCACTCTTACGTGAATATGATGTTATTTACACATCTTTTTTTGGATATTTTGGATACACAGCTATCTTGTGGATATTATCTAAGCTTTTATAGAAATCAAAATATAAATTCGTGTAAAAATAATCTAGTAAAGACCTCTGAAAATCTGTTATATTACGTGAACCTCCATAATGTACTCATATATTCAAACTAATAAGGGTTTAAAAACACATTTATTTCCTGGAACAAGTTTTATGAAATATTCGAGTAAATCACGGAATTACCGAATGCCAACAGAGTTTTCAGACGTTCTCTCTTTTTTTACATTGCCTCTTCATTAATCATTGCGTTGGATTGCGTTAAATGAAGCAACAAGCTTTTAAACCATGCTTGATGTTTACGATAGGCGAGTGGAGAAGGATCCTCTTAAACTGTGTGTGGAATGATCACACTAATATTATAAAGGCGAGAGTTTTTATATGTATGTTTGAATATTTGTGTCTCCTTAACACTGAAACAGCTGAATAAATTTCTGTGAAATTAAGCACATGGGTAAAATTGTATACTTTCACACGGGCTATTGAAATAATGTTTGTTTTTTTTAGGGTTCCGTACCTCAAAAGGAAAAAATGGATCCCTTATAGAATCACTTTGTTGTCCGTCCGTCTGTCTGTCTAGACCCTTTATCTCAGAAACGCGTGGAGGCATCGAGTTGAAATTAAAACCATATACTCAAATCTGCAGCTTCTTAAAATTGTGAAAAAATCAAACTTCTAAGTTAACGGAAAAAAAAGATACGGCCGTTTATGTCGCAAAAACGTACATTTCAACACTCTCAAAGGAATCAAAATTCAAGGTACTTCCCGTTGACCCAGAATCCTGAAGTTTGGCATAAAGCAAGGTCTTCTAGTATAGATATAGAAATAAATGTGAAAACTGTAAATTTGTAGTTAAGTCACAAATTTACAGTTTTCATATTCGGAATTCGGGAATCAAACTATCTTCATAGGTAAATCTATGCGGACCCCTCAGTGCGCGAGTCTGACTCGCACTTGCCGTTTTTTTTTTGGTAAGTATAGGAATTGGACACAATTTTTTTATTTGCTGAATTTAAACATTGTTTAGGGTAAATATATATCTTAAAATTATCTTCTATATTATATTATCTCTATTATTATTATCAGAAAAGAGAAGTTCGACATGGCCTTTGCCATGGCCGTCAAAGGCCGTGATACCCGTATAGAAAATGCCGTCGCAGAAAATGGCGACTTCGCGAGAGAGACAAATAAATATATTCATTTCTTTAAAATAGTTATGTCTCGTTTGTTTTCATACCAATTTTGTCAATTTTTTTTATCTATTTTAATTGTATATTTATTTTGTCAGACTTTTACGTGCTAAAACCACACCTATGTTCTTCATTTTCCATTTGAATTCTAGGACCAGAAGTTACGTTTTCGGAGATTCCCAATTCCCTGTGGCCCTAGCGAATAATGATAAAAATCTCTGTATCAAAATTCGCTTCTGCTGAAGTCCATCGTCAGTGCCAATTTAGCGTGACTTAATACTTGAACGTCTTAACCCTCTCGAACAAGTTGCCGGCCGAACTCGAAGCGACTTTATTAAAATTCAAACTAACTGAAAGTTATTATTAGCCTTTGTAATTTTAAAGTCTTTTCGGACCGTTTTTGCAAAATTGTAATGTTAAAGTTGGTTCGTGTTTGGTTTTAAAAGTTGGCGTACTGTGTTTATTTTTGTAAAATTGAATGTTGATAGCTTTGAATAGGAGGTCAGTGACTGAAAGTATTAGTGTTTAAATAAATATAAAAATTTGCTTAAGTCATATACTGATACTGGCCCGTTGGTCTAGTGGTTAGTGGCCCCGGCTGCTATGCCGGAGGTCGTGGGTTCGATTCCCACCCAGGACAAATCGCTGGCCCCGGGCAATAAAGCGGTAATATCAAAAATCGGTTTTTACAGGAGAAATAAAAGAAGCTAATTTGTTTATAGTGCAGCGTACAGTGATCCAAAACAGGCGTGCAAAACGTCAAATGAAAGCTATTTTTTTTACCTATTTAACCTTTTAAAAATAATTGTATTGGTATAAATATTTAATGAAATAATTGAAAAAATGTATAATACAAATTATAGACGCTATTGTTTCAATTGCAACATCTTTAATGACTTTATAAATACATCAACCACTGAGATTCAGGACTATAAGAATATAATACGACGTATTTTCCGCTTTAGATCTCGAGCGTACCAGCCGATTACCACCTTCTTCAGAGAAATTTTATAGCCAAAGCTTAGCTGTATCATCGGTTAAATTTATTACTGTTACTCTTTGTTTAGAAATGTAGTGTAAAGATGTTCACCGGTTTTTTGTGTTATAGTTCATAGAGTAATGCAATAAAACATTTTTAGTCGTAAGATAATTTTTCATGCAATAAAGCTGTTATTGTCATTTATTTTAAAGAAATATTAATTTTAAAAAATTGAAAAAAAATAAGAGTGATAGACTGATACTCAGAGAAGCCAAAAATCAAATAACATTAAAAAGGGCGTAACCGGCGTTTACCGCTATATTGCCCGGGGCCAGCGAAATGTTTGTGTGATGAGCACGACCATTTGTTCTGTGTCTGGGCGTAATCTATCTATAATATGTATGTATTTAGAAATATATAAGTATGTTTATCAGTTGTCTAGTACTCATAACACAAGCTCTGCTTAGCTTGAGACTAGACGGCGTTGTGTGATAGTTGTGGAATATATTATTATTATATACCATCACCATCATCATCGTTTCGGCTAAAAAGGTTCCCTGTCGGACTTAAGGCCTCCCCGTATCACCACAACAAACCGTCCTGTATGTCTTACATTCACTGGATTCCTACGACCCTCATCAGATCATCGGTCTGCCTTGTGAGACGTTTTCGGCCCCATCGACTATTTCTTTTTTGCGAGCAATGTGCCCTGCCCGCTGCCATGTAAATTTGGCGATTCTTCGGGCTATGTCGGTAACCTTGGTTCTTCTGCGATTATCTTAATTCCTGATTCGATCACGTAAGGAAGCAATAATCGTAGTATTAGGATAATAGCAGTCTTAACATTGTTTATTCCATAGTTTCATAATACTCATAATAATATTACAATTGTGAAAGTGACTCTGTTTGTTACGCTTACGGGTAAATTGCTGAACTGATTTTGATGTTTTTTTTTTTTTTTACCAAAAATTTACTCTTATTCCTATATCTGTGCTATAAGACCTTTACCTTTACCGGCTTTATGCCAAATTTTAGGATTCTGAGTCAATGGGAAGTACCCTATAAATTTTAATTCCCTTGAGAGATGCACGTTTTTTACAACAATATTATATACGGCAGTGTTTTTTCTTTCGTTAACTTTTAGAAGTTTCATTTTTTCACAGCTTCAAGGGACCGCAGATTTGAATTTTAATTTGATAGACAGACATACGGACGGACAACAAAGTGTTCCTATAAGGGTTCAGTTTTTTCTTTTTTAGTTATGGAACTCTACAATAAGGTTCCGTTTTTTTCCTTTTGAGGTGCGGAACCCTAAAAATAAAATACGACCAACTGGAAACCATCAGCAGAAGTTCTAACATTGCGTATCTAAGTCATTATTGGAAGTGTGAAGATTTATACAAAAAACAAAACTAGATCCTACTACACGGCACACGGTATGCTAACGTGGTACTATTTTATTGAACTAAATATTGTTATTTTAAGCCTGATTTTTCAGTAGTCAGATAGCTGTTATCTAAGAAATAAATATGGCGGCTTGACATATTTTCTATTGTTTTTTTTTTATCTTTTTGCTCTACTGTGAAAAAAAAAACATTAACTTATGCATACTTAAAGGTGCTAAAATTCTGAATTTCTGCTTTTAGTTCTTCGCTGACATCCGACGTGTGAAAATGAAGTAATACTTTCTAAATGCAAAAGATTTTGTGGTAGGGAATCATCAATTAACTTCTGCCACTCCCGCCAATCTCAATGCACACACACATATGACTTTTCAAATAAAAAAACATATATCCAAATTGAATCATAAAAACACTCTAGTTCCGTGATAAAAAATATTAAAAAGAGAATACAACCGATTTGAGTTGATTAAAAATGTTCTAATCGCAAAAACCCTCGAGCATTGAGTTCCTAGACGGTAAAAGTATTTCACTTTGGTCTTGCATTCTTTCATTTTTCCCAAATACTTGACACTTTTATAGCTAGGTACAAGTAGTGGATAAGCAAGCTCGGCGCAGTGTAGGATCGCATAGTTGTACCTGTCGCAGCCGGGGGAAAGATGAAAAAAATAGCTGCGTTTAGAATTAGCTTTCTGAGTAGTGGGTTCCGTATTTAAAGGCGGGTATTGTATTGAGTATTTACAAGTAGTGGATAAGCAAGCTCGGCGCAGTGTAGGATCGCATAGTTGTACCTGTCGCAGCCGGGGGAAAGATGAAAAAAATAGCTGCGTTTAGAATTAGCTTTCTGAGTAGTGGGTTCCGTATTTAAAGGCGGGTATTGTATTGAGTATTTTGAGTAAAGAACGTATCAAAGTCTACGTCTCGTACTTTGACTGGTTTTTATGATAAATGATATTTATTTTGTAAGTAGGTTTAAAAAAAACACTTTCACACGTCAATTTTTTTTTTTGTCATTTTAAACTAGATGAGGCCGGTGTTTCCTAGCTGACTACTCTGAGAAGAAACACCGAAACAAACTCAGGAAACACCGAAACAAACTCAGGGGTCAAAGGGGGTCTCAGGGGTATGATAGTCTGAGAAATGTTTAAAATGAAATGCTTAAATCAGAAATTGGGGCGTTAGTCAATTGTTGTTGGTTGGTTGGTTTCATTCCTTTTTAACGTAAATTGTTTTATGAGGCCCTAAAATCTTAAAAAAATGTTAGGAAATCAGAGACAAAACCCAAGTCTATGGATGTCGATTTTGCAGTTATAACCAGCTTTGTCTGCTGGACCGCAGACGAACAAAAATAAATTATTCTTCAATTTTTTTTATTTTATTTTAAATCTGTCAACCCAAAAATGATAAATCCGAGACCTTACAACAAATCAAAATTGAATCCAGCGTACGGACCCCTAAAAAATGTCTGTAACATAATTGAAAATGCCTAAAATAACCGGCGTGCGCCGAGATACCTCTGCGATAACTTGATGCGAACAATTTAGATAATTTTCTTTTAACAAAAATTTTCGTTGTCACAAAGGTTTTGATATTAGATTCTTTCTGAGAAACTTTCGAGGTTGTATCAATTTGATTTCTATTGATTTTAGCGAAGGTTGAAAAATGAATTGCATGCAATTAGACCATATTGCATGGCGTGAGCTTGCGTTGAAACTATAGAGGTAGCGTAAAATTAATCGAGTTTAAAAGTGGACGGCATGAAATTATTTGTCTTAGTTTGTAAATATATAAAGCATTGTATAATTAGTAGTCCCCGGCCCCGACTGGGGAGCAGTGGTGGCCGAGTGGTAACGGCCCCGACTTACAAGTTTGTAGGTCGCGGGTTCAAACCCAGCCAGGCGCATTACTTACTTTGTGTAATTTATTTTATCACCACTGCTCTCAAAACGGTGACGGAAAACATCGTGAGGAAACCGGCATGTCCTAGAACCAAAAATTCGAAAACATGTGACATCCACCAACCCGCACTGGGCCCGTGTGGTAGATTACGGCCCATTCCCTCTCCTAGAGAGGAGGCCTGAGTCCCAACAGTGGGAACACATTATAAGGCCTACTATGCCTATGCCTATGATTAGTAGTTAATTACCCCCTATTTCTTTATGGTGTTTAGCTGCTATATTGTAACATATGAAGTAAATGTTAATATTCACATTAACTACATAATTATGATCCAATCTGCTACTTTGATATTGTCCAGGGCCAGGGCCCATTTTAATATATCTGAAGATGCATAAATATGCATCACAACAGGATCCTATCCATGGAATTTTAGGCAAATGTCTAACAACAGCATCCTATGCAATCGTTGCGATAGGATGCTGTTTTTGAAAGTATTTTTTTTATTTTTATATTGTTATCGATAGATTCACGCTTGACCACTATCACTAGCTCACTTGATAATAAGTGATTAAGTGGTCGATGATAAAGGACTATGCTTACCTAGAAGTTACCTTGACAGAAATCAGAAACGTTTATTTCAAATTATTTACGTAGCTGTGTTTCCTGATAACTGCAACCTAGGGGTGTTTTTCAGAGAAGGCGGATTCTCCATGCAAATTTAGCTTCACTTTTTTTGATTAACCAAAACTTTGACAATTCAAAAGTGCAAATTTTGACAATTCAAAAGTGCAAATTTTCACAATTCGAAAGTGCAAACTTTGACAATTCGAAAGTGCAAATTTTGACAATTCGAAAGTGCAAATTTTGACACTTCAAAAGTGCCTGTAAATGGCCTTTTCGGGCACTTTTGGCCTAGGATGCAGCTATCAGGAAACATAGCTATAAATAAATACAATTTTCAGGCTTTTTTGTGTCCCTTTCTTTATTCAATAGGGTCCTGATCAACACTACAAAAAGCTCAGCTTGGGTATCACTCACTTAGTAAGCTAAACAGCTCCGCTCCGAATCAAATAGCTCAAAGACACTCAAATAGAAAAGCATTGCAAATATATTCGGGCCACGAAACAAGCGATCGTTCAAGGGACCGTTCGTCGCGTAATTTTGCTTTATGACGTCATTTCGTGTAATCCCGCTGCGAATTTTACGCGTCGTTTGCGCGAATCAGTCTCGAGTTCGCGTAATGTACGTAATGTTACGTAGGATTAATAATTTTCTAGTTTTATGTGGTGGTAACAGGTAATTGGTTTTGATGTCTGTTTATTTGTTTGTGTTTTGCTTGATGATTGTTACTCGACTGTTACACGACTGTTTTTCGAATTGTTTTGTTTTCTGCCTTCTTGTATAGAATTAGCTTCAGCCAGCGCTTTTGCCAACTTGAAGGTAGGTTTCTCCATACAAACGACCCTCGTTGCATCCGTTCAGCAGAGAGGGAAAGTTTTGTAAATATCTAAGTAACTTAATTAATGATACTACATTCTATTTGAAATATTTGTTATTTATTTATTGTGTACACCTACCACAGCGTTATCTTTTTTAATCCAAAAGTTGACTGGTAGAATATGCCGTACGCCTATGTACCACTACAGTACATGTTTAAATAAATAAAATCTCTTATTGCTCGCCTACGTCATAAAAAGAAACTTTTGTAAAATTTGACGCTCCTATTCTCGGTCAAAAGCACTGGGAATAGGAGCGTCAAATTTTGCAGTGCGTTTATATGTCAGTCAGTTTTTCCTTTTATATATAGGTAATATAATATCATCATTTCAGCCGAAAGATGTTCATTGTTGGACATAGGCCACCCAAGCGTCGCCGCAACGACCGATCCTGTGCGTCTACCGCACTCCCGTGACTTTCATCAGGACAATAGATACACAACGCCTTCTATCTAGTCTCAAGCTAAGCAGAGCTTGTTTTATGAGTACTAGACAACTGATAAACATACTTATATATTTCTAAATACATACATATTGTAGATAAATTACACCCAGATACAGAACAAATGATAGTGCTCAACATACAAACATTTATCCTGGGTGTGAATCGAACCCACACGACCTCCGGCATAGCAGTCAGGGCCACTAACCACTAGGCCAACAGGCCAGTCAGATAATAGGTACCTCAGTATAACTTTTTATAAAATAAGTTATAAAATTCAAACTGTGTTCGATATTAAATGTTTTCATCACCTTACTTACACTAATAATATTGTAAAGGCGAAACTTTGTTCTGACAAGTCCCGCTCTTGGGCGGAGCGAGAGATAGTGTCAGACTTTTACTGACTAAAAACCCACACCTGTTCCTTCGTTGCCTTCGTCCCAGGGCGCCCCGGGTTTCGTTTTCACACTACCCATGGTCTCAGTAAACTTCGACCCTGCTGGACCTCTACGATTTGCTGACATCTCCCTGAGGTGCGCGTGGCTGTTGTTGTTGTGGCTGGTGTGGTGTGTATGTGTTTGTTACTCCTTTACACTCAACAGGCCGAACGAATTTAAATGAATTTTGATACACAGATAGTAGACCATGTCCTGGATTAGCATATTATAGGATACTAAAGCCTCAGATACATTAGAGGACAAGACGAGCAACGCTGTCAAATGTGAGACACTGGGCAACGATACAGCGTCACGTAGATTGAGCGTTGCGTGTCGTGTTTGGGGACATTTTGTCTTCTAATTCCTTAAGATGATAATCTTCTACTTTCATGTCGGCAAAGCCGTTGAATTGAGTTAGTATTTTTGACGGACAACAAAGTGATCCTATAAGAATTTCGCTTTTTTCTTGTGAGGTACGGAACCCTAAAAAATGCTTATATTGTAGCAATTTTTTCTAATGTCACTTATATTTCTTCTCAGCCAACTTTTTACGCGTAGCGCATAGTCAACAGCGTCACTGTCATTCTCATGTCACAAGATTTAAATAAGAGGAGACTTAAACAGTATGACAGCACAATAAACTTGCAATGTAAACAGATTACAATAGTTGTATACATACAGACATACTTTCTCGCTGTCCTTCGCACTGGTTCAATGTACGATACTGGCTGGCTACCGCGAGGCTTAATGTATACGATGAAGCGAGTAGATTTATACAAAAAAAAATGTGTTTAGTCCTCCTACTTACATTATTTATTATTTTAAAACTAGCTGACTCGGCAATTTTTTGCCATATTAATTATCAAAGATAAAAGTGGGGGGGGGAGGGGGTAGTAGGATAATGTAAAAAAAATATTGTGTTCAGTTCTACTATATTAAAACTAGCTGAGTCGGCAACACATCATACACAAAAAAAAAACGTAAAATCTGTCATGCCATTTTCGTCGTTTATGCCGTTTCTACAATTGTTGTAATTTTTATTTTTCTTCTCTTTTGAGGTTTTTTTTTGTATATTTCAAATATGCTTTTTATATTCTTTTTACAATATGATATTGATACTTTTTTCAATTTGCCTGCTGCAGTCTTCCCGTCCAACTATAGTATAGGTATCTTCAAGGCTAGAGTGAATAGGCTCTTAATAAACTAGTGCGCCTGACCATCAATGATTGCATCTCCGCTTATCATCTGGTGGGATCGCAGTCAAGCACTGGTTTATATAAATTAAAAAAAAAAGTCGTTTATTGAATATGAGGACTATGTCGATCTTTTTTTTTCAGTTATTTTGACGTATGTCTGGCAATTTTAAGTATTTTCTGCGGCCTACCCAAATGTCCTTTCCTTGTTATTGTTCGTCAAGTCTGTAATCTCCTCAGTAACTCCAAGTTGAGCTTCAAAAATACTGATAAATGTTTGCACTGACTGGACAGTTTCACTCAAATCTGTGTGATCAAAAGACCATACCAGACACTCATCTGTTCTCATATGATTTGATCATTACATTTTTGCTATAGGGGCTTAAGAAGCTTTGCAGCTGAATACTTGGGTTTTACATAAACAGACTACCTGTCAGACCTCTATAACCCAGCCGACCCCAACCCAAATGTCTACACGATACTTCTTGTCTGATGGTCAGACTTTTTTGGCGTTTCAAAACGATTGTCGACCTGTAACGACTGTCAAAGATCTACAAATGTTGAGTTGACCACAATCCACCTCCACCACACCGCCTAACCATACTTACAATCCATCCGATTCATCCTAAGATTGTTTAGGAGATATCGCTGTATGCGAAAAGACCGCAACTGCACTAAAAGATTTAAGTTTATGTATAAGTTGTGTTACTTTTTTTGGTGTACAATAAAGTTTATTCTATTCTAATGGCAATCGGGAATAAACCGCTTTACGTGCTTTCCGACAGTGCCTCAGTAATGTCCTAAAAAGTACATATGAATTGAAAAGCCTGATATATGCGAGGCCTTAACCACTGGCTGGGCAACACTGGGTCATGGCTTTACCGCTGCTATTTTACCAATATTGAAGTCCGAATGGGGGGAATATCTCGTGGGGGGAATATCTCGTGGGGGGAATATCTCGTGGGGGGAATATCTCGTGGGGGGAATATCTCGTGGGGGCGATCGGTGGCGGCGATCTCTCGCGCCGTGCCTTGGTTACAGACCATGGTCCGGAGCGAGGAGGAGTGGCAGGCGGTCGCCTCCTTCTGCGAAGCAGTAATGTTCGCAAAGAAGGCGGCCGATCGCGTGAGGCAACGGTCCTCACGCCCCAACCGCCGCTGGGATTCCGATCCCGATGCCCGGCCACTGCAGGCGCGGGCTTGCAGACGGCCTAAAAAAGAAAACCTCCCATTTGTTTTCTTTTTCTGCTTCCAGCTTCAGCTTCTGCCTTGCCCCAACCCCCTCAGATAGCTACAGAGATAGCGAGTTATCTGGATCGGCTGCCAAGGTACGCACTACCAGACTAGTCGACGACGCACGATAACACTGTTTTTATTTCGGGAACTAAACATTGACACGGGATTCCCGCGTGTGTGCGTGTTTGATTAGTTGTACGGAGTGTGATAGCTGGAATAGACTAGGCTTTCGTATACCATATCCGTGTTAAGATCCGAGATGAATCCCAGATTATGTTGGAATGAGGGCTAGATCATGAGCTAAATTGATTACGTTTAAATATAGCTGCCCGTCTCGGCTTGGACCGCGTGCAATATCTTTTTTGGTATTTTAGTTTTCTTTCCAAAAACCCCCTTGTACTGACAATTACGGACAAAATAAAAAATAATTAGCCAAATAGATGCAGCCGCTCTAAAATACACCACTTTAGAGCGGCTGCATCTATTTGGTTTACATATACATACACTTTTCAATAAATTTTTATTTACTTATATATCATATGCTATATGCAACCTAACCTAAGCAGATTCTCTACCGCTATAATTGGTAGCAAAATTTACTATTTTCGCTATATTGTTTACACTTATAACATAGTCTTAAGAGTATCAAAGAATGATATTCATATATATATTAATATAATTGCTTCATATATATTCATATATATATATGAAGCAATTAAATCGTAAGAATATTATGTGTTAGAGCACTAAATATAAAAACGGCTTTGCAAATGTTCGGACGCTAGGATAATTATATATTTTTATTTGTTCCCAAAATTGTAAGGAGAATGTTATGATGGCCCTTCCCCATTTGTCTATCGTCATCATAAGCATGGTTTATAAGCTTGGTTGCTTCAACCAGCGACAATTTTTTTATAGAGGCAGCGCGCGCAGTTTTGTGAAATATTCAAGTAAATGACAGAACTACCGAATGTCAGCAGAGTTGTCAGACGTTCTCTTTTTCCACGTTAGCATACCATACCATAGCATAGTCGGCCTTATAATGTTCCCACTGCTGGGACTCAGGCCTCCTCTCTAGGAGAGGCCATTCCCTCTCCTAGAGTAATCCGTAATAGCCGTAATCTACCATGCAGCGCGGGCACAGTGCGGTTTGGTGAATTTTTTTAGTTTTTGGACATGCCAGTTTCCTCACGATGTTTTCCCGCACCGTTTTGAGAGCAGTAGTGATGAAAGAAATTACACATAGTAATGCGCCTGGCTGGGTTTGAACCCCCGACCTACAATTAAGTCAGGGCCGTTACCACTCGGCCACCACTGCTCCTAGTTTTACACTCATTTATATTTTGATTTCAATAAAAACCTAGTAATATCTACAAGATATTTGTGTCCAAAATATCTGGTGTGAGATGTGTAATAACGTCATAATTACTATATATAATAACTATATTATAATAATAATATAATTACTATATTATATTATTATTGTATTGTATCTGTGATTAATTTGTATATCTTTTTATATTAACCTTTTTTTTTTCTCTCTTATTGCACCTACCACTATTCTTCTCTGCATCACCCAAAGGTTGACTGGTAGAAAATGCCTAAGGCATTAAGTCCGCCTCTGTACCTTTGTGCATAAAGTGTTAAATAAATAAATAAATAAATTACGTAAGACCGGTTGGTTGACATGATTGAAAAGAGTGTGCATGGAGTTTCTTGCACATTCTTCTCCATAGAAATGACAAAGACTCCAAAGACACGCTTTGGAATGTGAAATTAATTAGCATATTTTTTTTTTCTGACTGACTGACTTCTTGACATTTCAAAAGTGCCTGTAAATGGTTTATTTGAAATAAAATTGAAAATTTTGATTTTGGTTGTATGGAAATGTATCTCGGGGTGGCCGCTCTTAAGCCTGGGTAATGCGATACAGTAATCTGTAATGTGCGTCTAAAGTCATTATTAGTATTATATACCTAATGAATATAAATGAGTGAGTCTGAGTCACACTGTGCTATATAGTTTTCAATACATTGACAGAGATGGAACGGAAATGGTTGCCAAACAGTGAAATAAATCGAAATAAAATGGCCGACGCGTCTCGTTTCTTAAATGGGATTTAGCAAAGAATTTGGTATTATTATGATAATGTCAGTCAGTCCTTGCAGCATATTTGTTTCACGAGTCACATCAAGATCGATAGAAGTCATTGTCAGATATCATTGATAATATCTACCATTTTAAACATTTTGGAGTAAATTTATTAAAAAAATTACAATGAAAATGAGATGATGATATAACATATCGTCATCATCATCATCATGACCATCATTTCAGCCGAAAGACGTCCACTGTTGGACATAGGCCTCCCCCAAGCGTCTCCATAGCGACCGATCCTGTGGCTCTCGCATCCACCGCATTCCCGCGACTCTCACCAGGTCTTCGGTCAACCTTGACTATATAACATATACCAATACATATAATTATACCATACTAATTTCCCTATTTTTTCTTCTTTAAAACAACCCCTACATTAAAGCGAGCAAAAATAAATAAATTAGAATCGGTCAAGTCGTTTTTGAGTTCTAGCGAAACTTAATACTAGATACCGATTATTACATGTAAGAAAAAATATGCAACTGATTTAAAATGATGCACAATTAAAATAAAACTTGCTAATCAGTCGCTACTAATTAATAGCGTTGAGATTTTTACATATCTACCACTACTAATCCCCCCGCAAACTACCCCGGGAACTAGCAGTCCCGACAGACATTGTCCTGTCCGTTAGCTAGCTTTAGTTAGCTCACCAGAATAAAAAAAAAACAGTTGCAGTGCCAACTACTGGGTTCAATAATATTTTAAAACACCATCCAGAGGCACACACAAAATTAAATCCAAGTCAGCCAAGCCCTTTAGAAGAAGTTAGGTGACAAACACACGTACAGAAGAACTATATTTTATACTAGCTTCTGCCAGCGGCTTCGCCCGCGTGAAAGTAAGTTTCTCCTAACAAACTTTTGTAGATATTTATAAGATCTACAATTAATTAGAACATTATATGGTTCTATCTTTTATAGTTTAGGCAGCGTACGCAAATAAGTAACTTTTCTGGTTGACTTTTTACACCTTGTGTCCGAAAAACTCAAATATCTTACGGGACCCTATTTTTTTTTTTCAAAATAAAATATAGCCTATGTTACTCGTGGATAATGTAGCTTCCGAATGGTGAAAGAATTTTTAAAATCGGTCCAGTAGTTTTTGAGCCTATTAATTACAAACAAACAAACAAAGTTTATAATATTAGTGTAGATAACCTCTTTTTTTATAATGTGAATGTGAAAACACTGTAGACTTCGTGAATTCTTAGATTGCTTCTTCCTGTTACGACTCACTTTTTATTATGATTATTTTTATTGTACTTTTGAATATAATATTGACTGGTCTACACTGTCCTTACATAATATGTAAATCTACTAATACGGTATTCCATAATATTGTAAGAACAACATTTTTTTTTAAGGGTATCCATGGAGTTTCTTGCCGGTTCTTCCCCATAGGACCAATTTGGAACCGTGCACTAGCTTCTGACTTTTTATAAGTGCCCATGTAGGCCTATGTTGAATAAAAACTTATGAATTTGTTTTTTTTTTAATTTTATAAATATAAAGATAAAAGTGGTTGTTGTTAGTCGTCTTTAGCTATATAATTATCCACTTTGAAACAAGCTTAAATAAATAAAATTAACAATGCCTTTATTCTACTACTTACATTAACTCAGTCACTTAATTCTACTACTTACATTAACTGAGTTACTAAATTCTACTACTTATATTAACTGAGATACTAAATTCTACTACTTATATTAACTGAGTTGCTTAATTCTACTACTTACATTAACTGAGTTACTTAATTCTACACTTTACACTTAGTTACCTATTTTATAATAATGATGCTATATATTTTAAATAATTCATCTAAGTGGTAATCGCCTCTTCGGCAAGGGCCCCCCATTACTTTTCAAATGTTTCTAGCCATAGTCATCCACCCTGGTCAAACTCTTTTCCGAAAAATGTATTCCCACCTGACAAGCTTAGCCTATATATATATACCAATTTCTTCTTATTGATAGGCTCGCGTTTGACCACTATCTCACCTGATAGTAACCGATGCTGTGACCCGACGATGGAGCACATCGCCTAAAAGTAAACTATTTTACTCTCGATTTAAAAGCCCCTAGGTTATGGCTAAATTCCTTATCATCAAAAAGAAAAAATCGTTTCATGAGAATAATAACATTTTTGTTCTTTATAATCATTTTTCTCTTTGTAATCTTTAAGATATCTATTTCCATCTCTCGTCCAATCTCCGTTTCTACAATCATAATTTATTCTTTCTCAGAAAGAATAATTCTCGTTGAGTATTAACCGATCAGAGGATAATCTTACCTATATAAAATTCTGTTCTAGGTCTTTTGGTGTCAGACAATAATTACCTCTAAGCTGGTTCTTTGAAATGAGAAAATTGAATATGATATTCTTTTGAAATTTACTCTTGTTGAAAATGATTCAGTGTTAGACTACTTTATGATCTTATGTTTGTAGAAGGCTAACTGAAAAGTTAGCCTTTAGATATTGTATTATACTCTTTTGACGATTAAAGGGTAAAAACTACATACCGTTCGCCAACCCCGCTCTGTCATCGCGCGTCGTCGACAGAACCCGTGTGGTCCGCGGTGAGCACTGAAGCAACTGGACCAGGAGCTCCTCCTGGAAGCCGCGATCATACAGGCCTGGGTGCCGCAATCATACAGGCCTGGGTGCCGCGATCATACAGGCCTGGGTGCCTGGTGTATCGAACAGGGCTGTCGACATCGATGTCGGTGTGGATTGGCTCCAGGGGGCCATGTCGGAAACCTGCGACATGGCAATGCCCCGATTCCGGCCAGAACGTGTCAGGCGTCAGGTTGTGGTCGCCGCAGATTGCGGAACTGCGCAAGGCATACGTTGCCGAATGACACCGCGGTACACCAGACACCGCAGGCGCCGAATCCGCCCGTCGGATGCGAAGGCCATAGAGGCGGAGCATGTACGAGTTGTATCCCTCGGGCGGCGAAGCGCACCCTCTGAACGGAGATACGGCGGGCAGAATTTGAGGCCCACGACGTGCGGCTGACCCATGGAGACGCCCTTACAAAATGGCGCGGAGCTTATCACGAGCTCCGCGCTTGGACTCCCCCGCTGACACAGTCTCCAGCCCCAGCTAGTGGAGGATATGGTGAACGCTCTGTTCCCTTCGAAAGTGGGGAAAATTCTCCCCCGCCCCTGGTTACGACGACGATATTCCGGAGGTAACCGAGGTAGCAATGAGAGTAGCGGTACGAAGCCTAAACACCAAAAATACCGCCCCCAGGACCCGATGGCTTGCCAGGCAAGTATATTTATTTAACATTTTGGACTTAAAACTAGATTATAGTATAAAGCCATTTTCTAGATCACTACGTAACAAATGGAACAAATTCTCCTATCAAACTGGTTCAGGCCGGTCTATATCTATCGCAAACCGGTTGTGTTTACACAAATGTAAATGTAAAAAAAAATATGATAATGAACAACAATTTGTAATTAGTATATACACAGGTGTTAGTGCAGTTAGTTTAATGCTTGAATTAAATAGTTCCTTAATCCTATTTCTATTGTTTGTTGTTTTTCAAACGTGGTGTTGTTCTCTTTCGCTTTAATGAACTCATTCCGCTTATTTGCAAAATTAATTGTATTCCTGTTATTAAGTCCCTTCATTATGGTGTTATTAACGCCATTTTTGGGGATCCGTACCTCCAAAAAAAAACGGAATACTTATAGGATCACTTTGTAATCCGTCCGTTTGTAATCTGTCTGTCTAGACCCTTTATCTCAGGAACGCGTAGACCTATCGAGTTTAAATTAAAACTATATACTCAGGTGCAGACCGGTTTTAATTTCAACTCGATACTCGAACTCAAGCGACCGCAGAGTCTCTTGAAGCTGTGAAAAAATCAAATTTTATGTTAATGAAAAAAAAAAAGACACGGCCGTTTATGTTCCAAAAAACGTATATTTTGACACTCTCAAGGAGAATGTATATTTGTGCTAATAATGACTATTGTATGTATGTTTATACTAGTGTGATATTATGGAACCTTTGTTTTTACTAGATGGGTAATCATAAAATAACTTTTCTCGCTCTAGATGGAGCGAGAGGATATGTTAGATATTTACGTGATTAAAACCGACCCGTGTTCTTTAAGTTGCCCTCTTAGTTCACAGGCCTTCTAATTATCCTGCAGCAGGTATTATGGAACCTCACCACCTTCCATTACACACATTCTTAAATTATTTATTGTTTGTTTCTTAACTAATCGAAGTATCCCAACTATTGTCTCTTTTCACTCAGTTACATATTGTCCTCCTCAACTTCCCATACATTTGTACCGGCGTACATCTGTGCCAGTTTCCCCTAAGTCCCAATTTCAGACTCATCTGTGCAAATGAAATAATTCAATGGTGTTTTGGATTCCGGGTTAGTTAATTGACAAAGTGACCACGTCCAGGGTCTGAAGGGTCGTACCCTTAAATTACTGGACAATAGATTTGGGGAGGAACACCTGGCTCAATAAATAAATTGAATACCGTATCTGAAGTAAGTGGCGAAGGAGGACTGGCGTGGGATATAGTGATTAAGATCTAATATATACATAGTTACCTACATCTTTAATGAATTTGTTTAGTAGAGTAAAAACAGTTGGTCAAATCATGAAAAAAGCGGGGAAGATGAGTAAAGATAATAAAAATCTTCCTACAAAATAATATGCTCTGAAAAGTATGTACCTACATCTTTAATAAATTTGATCAGTAGAGTAAAAACAGTTGGTTAAATCATGAAAAAAGTGGGAAAGATGGGTAAAGATAATAGAAACCTTACTACAAAATAATATGCTCTGAAAAGTTTGTACCTACATCTTTAATAAATTTGATCAGTAGAGTAAAACAGTTGGTCAAATCATGAAAAAAGCGGGGAAGATGGGTAAAGATAATAGAAACCTTACTACAAAATAATATGCTCTGAAAAGTATTTCATCATCATCATCATCTTCCTGCCCTTGTCCCATCTTATTTGAGGTCGGCGCAACACGTTTTTTCCTTCCATTCTATCCTGTCAAAAGTCATACTATCACTAACTTCCTTTTCTTTCATATCACTGTTCACACAATCCATACATCCTTTCTTTGGCCTCCCTCTCCCTCTCCACCCATCCACATGTATACTCATAACTCTTTTAGTAACATGTGTTTCATCGCTCCTCTTTACATGACCATACCAAGACAAACGATTACCAAGACAAACGATTCCCCTTCAACTTTTCAGTCACTGGCGCCACTTTCAAACTTCCTCTAATATATTCATTTCTTACTTTATCCATTCTCGTCACACCACACATCCATCTCAACATTCTCATCTCCGCTACATGCAATCTCTGAAAAGTATTTAACAAGCATAAAAGCAACGCTATCCTTGAATCAGCACTGTCTAAAAATATTTCCTTGCCATTTACTTCTTGTGTAAGATATTTTAAATGTGCTTACTAAGCCCTTTTATATACATTAGGCCCTTTTATTAAGTAGCTGACCTGGAGAACTTTGTACTGCCTAATAGCAATAAAAGTATTGAACGAATAATGGAATGACTGAGACCAATGTATTTGACAGTTGCTATCATTTTTTGATGAATTTGGATAGTATTTCCGACATTTTAATAGTTATTATAATATTCGGGCGGAAAGGAATCCAACAAAGCAACGATCATCAAAATCGGTCTAGTCGTTCTTGAGTTATAAATGGTGTAACTAACACGACTACAATTTTTATTTTTATTTATTATTAGACATACATACAGCTATCATTACAGACCAATCCAATGCGATAGTGTAGTCAAAAATATAAAATACAATAATGTTGTCATGTCAATTTGATTCAATTCATAACATTTTCAAAAATAAAATAAATCAGTCAATATAATAAAAATTAAAAATTAATATAACATACAATTAAAATACAATACAAGGCAATTAATTATCAGTATACAATTATTTAATTCAATTAATTATTTATTATTATATATTTTCATTATAACATAAAAAATGTAATGCAACTTTTGCGATCTCGCTCAGCTAACATGAGAATATATCAATCAGACACCAGGTTTCATGATGGTATCCTCTACAACATACCATTTTGAATTGTTTGACATCGCTCAATATAGTACCCTCTAGAGAGCCTATAACTAGCGGATAATCACGATAAGTTTTATAAGGAATTATGAGAAATCATTTAGAAGTTTTGAAGAAACAAATGAACATACGTAGTTTATTTATTTATTGCCAACTTACATTAATGATTTACAACAAAATCATAAACCAGATTTTGCTTTTGTTTCGCCATATTTGGGTAAAAAGTTAAGATTTTCAAAATGGTATTTCATGAAATAAATGACTGACTAAAATGAGCACAAAGTGTCGCCCCATCAAATTTTTTTCCTCTGTTAATTCCGACGAAACTTACAATTGCACATTTCATTTTCGTATATTTTAATACTTCTAATTTATATCTACTAATATATTATTTCATGCTAAAAAATATTGCCTGTTTTGTTCAAAAATATAAATAACGTATTTTCATTTGAAACGATTGCAGACTTTATCATGATGACGTTTAGTTTTTTCCCTTCGTTGAATCACAAAAATATACCTATTAATATCTAATTGCAAAGTCATGTTTTGATACGGGAAAAAAACTACAATTCAGGAAAATAATCCCCGGGAGTGGTATTAATAACAATGTAAATGCCTTTTGTTTTACTTTCGAATTAATTGAAAAACATTTAATTCTGAAGTTGGATCAATGTTCTAAAATATAAAAATCTCGAGTCATATTATTTGTTATCGGACTCTTCAGCAGAAACGGCCGATTTTTATGAAATTTTTGTATATATTTGGTAGGTCTGAGAAATAGGTGGTGGGCTACTTTTTATTCTCCTATCCCCACCCCCTCACCCCCCATTTTTCTTTAATAATTTATACGACAGAACAACGTTTGCCGGATCAGCTAGGTTTTTTTGCAAACATAAAAAAACGTATTAATGACTATCTCTACCTACAGTCTTGAAGAAAAAAACCACGTTCCTCACCATCAAACGAATTTTATAGCTCATTAAATAAAACATTGCACAAGGAAAGAAAACAGGGACCACTTCTGCAACTCATAAATAACTGGCCTAAAACAATCCACTACAAAGTGACCACGGACTGGAGTGTATCGGCACAATATTTGTGTAGTATCGTCTAAATCCCAGGGTCTGACGCTAGCGATAAATATTTATTGCCACTAAACGTGAAAAGGTGAAAAGTATAAGCAGTAGCGATAAGCTGGCTTTTAAAAAGGTCCTTTTTCACTTGCATATCGTCAACATCGAGCATGATTTAAAAGCTTGTTACTTCATCTAACGTAATCCAACGCGATGTTAGACGAAAAAGCAAAGCAAAAAATGAACGCCTGAAAACTCCTTTTTCAATACACTTATTCGAAAACCCGCTCTTATCCCACCGCTTTTAGGCACGCAGTAGACTCTTTTCCGCACTAGTGCAGAAAAGTGCACGTGCTGTCCTCCGCCACAATCATTACATTTATCGTATCAGGCTGGGCGTGCGTTGACCCCCACCAGTCGCTGGTCAACCCCCGTTTATTCATTTCGTAAGTGTATTGAAGAATGTCGATTGATACATGTGCGAATTTCGCCTCGATTGCAATGACAAACTTTCTGCACTTTATCAAAATAATAGAATTGTTATCATTTGGTGGGAGTTCGTGATTTACTCGAATTTTAATAAAATTTACAAAACTTGTCCCTGTTCCAGAAAATACGTTTTTTTAAACCTTTAAAAGGATTTGAAAAAAATTGCCATCATGCTGAATCTTGGTTCAATCATTTGCAAGGCTTCTATTGTAATACTTTTTGACTTTTTCTGAGTAAATTATGAAGAGTCTAAAGTTCATGCAAAATAGCAAATTTTCAGAGGTTTTACTGGATTAGTTTTACACAAATTTATAATTTGATTGCAATAGAAGCCTAGATAATATCCACTAGACACTAGATTTCCAAAATATCTAATAAAAATGTGCAATAACGTCATAATCGCGTAAGAGCGGTTGTATTTAACAGTGAAAATGTATGTCGAGTTGGTGCCATTAAGGTTGGGGGTGAAAAGGACAATAAATAGTCTATATCTCCAGAAAGCTACAATCTGGTAGAAAAAAAGGCTTGAAAGAGTAACAGTGGTCCTGGAACGCAATGAGAAACTGAAGGACACCAGTGGGGTTTAGTCAGTAAAAATATGGACACACCCTCTCACTCTAGAATTGGAGAAGTTAATTAATGATTTCCTACCTCAATAAAGTGTATATTTGGGAAACTAATGACATTAATGCCGTCCGCAAGTATTATGAATACATAATGGTAGGCAGGGACGAACGTCAATCAGGATTTATATATAAAAACGAATAGAGCCAACGAAATTTAAACTGTAACAGCGTTAAATATTAGCATAAAATAATACTATCATGACTTTCATGATATTTATTTATTGGCCTATCTACAATTTTTACACTTTACATACGTGCTTTGTACAATATCATACGATAGACACAATATGCATAGACGATATTAAAAAAGAAAATATTCTACAATTATAATAGTGTACTTTTTCTATTATATGATTATTTTCTATATTTAAGTATGTTTATCAGTTGTTTGTTTTGTTGTTGTTTGTGCGAATTTTTCCCCTGTAGTATTGAAGCTCGTACACACTTTTCTCGCTTTAACTCCTTTCTTCCTGGCCTCAGAGAACTTTCATGCTCCGACTTCAATCTCTTAGGATCCCCTATCTTTCTTAGTGCAGTTCCTGAAGCCATTACGTCTCGAACTCGGCTCCTCCTTTCTGCTCACGAGCGTCTTAAAGATCTTTGCGCGCACGTTGCGATTGTCCTATTGCGCATGTGCTTCGCTCTCCCAAAAATCACATATATGTTGCGGACCACCCCTACTTGGTTATGTCCCGAGGAAGTTTCCTCGTTTGACGATGCCTTGAAGGTGGTGGTGGAGTCTGTTCTCAATGTCTCCCTAGATGGGCCCCAGTGGAGGCAGGCAGCTCTACCTATCCGTTGTGGTGGTCTCGGGGTGCGGTGCGCACGGGATGTGGGTCTGCCGGCTTTCTTGGCGTCTGCGCATGGGGTTGCCAACCTAGTCACTGTATTACTCAATACTAATGGTGACGGGGGAAGCATGCCCTTTGCGTCAGATGCTGTCTCAGCTTGGTTGACCCTCAACTCGGGTGCGACAATCCCCGAATCAGAACATGTTCAGCGGGCGTGGGATGACATTGGGGTGAAGCTGCTTCAAGAGCAATTGTTAGAGGGAGCATTGGGAGTCGATAAGGCCAGACTACGAGCAGTGTCGCAACCCGAGTCCGGGGCGTGGTTACAGGCGATTCCTTCGCCTCATTTGGGCACTCTACTCGACGATGACTCTTTGCGTGTGGCGGTGGCTCTCCGCCTAGGCTGTAAGGTGTGCGAGCTTCATATATGCACCTGCGGTTCTTTGGTGGAGGCCGATGGCCATCACGCACTGAGCTGTCGGCTTGAGCCTCCAGGTCTTAGCAGGTCTGACGGTAAGAGGCCGGATGGGCTGACTCTGGTGCCGTGGAAGAACGGGAAGTGCCTGATCTGGGACGCAACTTGCGTCAGCACTGTCGCCGCCAGTCACCTGAGTCGCACCATGCACACTGCTTCTGCCGCCGCTGAAGACGCCTGTTTTAAAAAAAGGCTGAAGTACGTTTCCTTGGTGCAGCTTTACCATTTTGTACCTGTTGCTGTGGAGACTCTGGGCAGTTGGAGTACGGAGGCAAAGTGTTTTGTGGGGGATTTAGGCCGTAGGCTCTGGGAGGCAACAGGTGACTCCCGGTCCGGGTCGTTCTTGGTGCAAAGGATGGCCATCGCTATCCAGCGAGGTAATGCGGCCAGTATTATGGGCACTTTTGCACCGGGAACGATCAGGGGCGGGTTGTATATTGACGTGTGACTTTTTGAAACATTGATAAAATTATTGAGTTGTTTAGTAGTCATATACTAATCACAAGCTCTGCTTAGTTTGGGACTAGATTGTGTGAAAGTTGTGGAATATTATTATTATAATATTATTATTACTAGGTTAGTGGTTAGTGATTTTAATTTTGCAATTATTTGTAGCCTACGAAGGCTGAATGATTGCTGAATGATTGCTGAATGATTGCTGAATGATTGCTGAATGATTGCTGAATGATTGCTGAATGATTGCTGAATGATTGCTGAATGATTGCTGAATGATTGCTGAATGATTGCTGAATGATTGCTGAATGATTGCTGAATGATTGCTGAATGATTGCTGAATGATTGCTGAATGATTGCTGAATGATTGCTGAATGATTGCTGAATGATTGCTGAATGATTGCTGAATGATTGCTGAATGATTGCTGAATGATTGCTGAATGATTGCTGAATGATTGCTGAATGATTGCTGAATGATTGCTGAATGATTGCTGAATGATTGCTGAATGATTGCTGAATGATTGCTGAATGATTGCTGAATAAATTCTGAAAATTGCTGAATAGTATTTCAGGTTAAATTACAAGTCCAATAGTTTCTAACAAACTATAAAGCTTCCAACTTGCACCAAACGTGAAGATATAAAATCTATTTGTGCGGTACCCGTTGATTTGTCTGTAGATTGTACAGTAATTGTTAGACCCCTTCTACCGATGTTATCAGCATAATGGAGAACATTTGTTGAGCTTTGCAAGATGCCTGATTGACTAAGTTCTATTAATTGTGCTCCGGAATGGAACCACAATTGTTAGAACCGCAACGTTTCTTGATAATTGAATGTTTAATTTTAAATGGTGATGGTTTGGAGGCGATTTCGTCTTTATCTTACGTGAGCCTTCAGTGGGAATTGATTAAGTGTCTTGATTATATCTTGCATCAAAAATAAAGAAGCTTTAGTAGTTTATTGTTAATATCATCATTGTCATCGTCAATTAATAGACTCAGTATTTTCATTTCTACATCAAAAAGTACTCCTTAATTATTCAAGGCGAAGAATGTTCTTCAATCTTATAAACTATTCGTATCATTTTCATGTTAATTTTTATATTAATTATCAGTTATCTCTACTCTCTAAACTAAATATGGCTGTACAAGGAGTGGGTCCACCCTAATAGTTCAATAGTTCAATGCGATTGAATTGAACTCACGACCTTTGACAGTCAATGCCTTAGCCGCTGGGTTATTGTCACTTAAAATTATTAATATCCCATTAGCAGAAATGATTGCTGTAATTTAGACATTTATGCCCAGTTTTGTTATAACTTTTATTGTAATGCAAGCGTCTGATACAATCATACTTTTATTTGGTGCGTGAAAATGGTAAATTAGTTCAATTGTAGTAGTAATATTAATGTTTATTTTTTTCTTCTTATTTTACTGTTTATATATGGTTTCAGCGGTTGTCGTCAAATTTACGTGTTATTTTTACAAAATTAACAATTGTTTTTGAGATGCCCGAAAATTCTCATTGTCTTCATAGCCATAGTCTGTCATAGTATCATTTAAGTATAGTACCTTTTACCACAATTAAGATTATAATTAAAAATTGCTTCAATTGCTTTAACTGTTGATTCTAGCTTCCAAGAGTGAATGAGTGGCCAATAGATAAAACAAATGTCCTAGTATTTAAGTATTATAGTCTAGAAAAGTGCAGTGAGAGGAAACATATCAGCTTCAGATATAATATAATACACCGCTAATTTTTAATTACTTCAAAAAGGTCTTGTTATTATTGAAGTAAAGTCTCAATAAATAATATTCATAAACAGCAATGTTGGTTGGTTTTTATATCCTAATATATCATTCAATTTATGGAAATATTGTACAGGCTATTGATTACGAATGAATAAATTACTATCAAAATGGAAAAACACTGTGCATAGTCTTTTCTAATAGCAATTGTTATGAAATTTTGATTCAATTATAAATTTTTCGTGGTCAATTTTGGAATTTCACTTTTTTTTTACTTTTGGCTATATAAATATGGAAACGGACCCATTTTTTGTACTAATAAGAATAGGAGTGTATATATCATCATCACCTTGGTGGTGATAGACAGGTGGTGGTGATAGAGACAGACAGGTCTACGTCAGAATGTAAGAAAAAAATTTGTTGCGCTGACACCGAGTAACACGGACAAAGACAGGAAGATGATGATGATATTTAACAACGTACTCTTATTATATACAGCTGCAATATCTAACTAAATATGAGTAAATTTTTAAAATAAACAAACAAATCAATATCTTATTGGAACAATATCAAAATTATTGTTTGCCTAGTCCCTGAGATTAAATCTGACATTGATCTGTACCTTCTAAGTTCTGTAACCCTGTTAATTGTGTTGGCTCTGTTGGTCAATATTTGTTCATTTTTATAATACGAGTAATAATTACGATATTCATATTTTTTTCGGCTAGCTTAGATTAGAATTCAGTTTTATTATCCATGAATGTTGATGTAATTCGCATAAAGTGTATTTTTTTAAATTATTTTTATTTCTTTTTTCTATTTCAGCCCTATAATATGACTTACGAATAATGGTTGTTGAAAAAAATATTCGTAATTCTTAATTATATGGAAGATTTATTTCTGCTTATTTATTTCTGTTTATTTATTTTTTATTATGTCTAATGATTGTTATGTATTTATAATTTAAAAAATACTACACTTATTCAGCATCGTTAATTATAGATTAAGCAATAAAAAGAGACAAAAAAAACTCAATGTTTCTATTTGAAAAACACTAAAAAGTGCTAATTACTTTAATTTTGTAAGTCTGTGATCCTGGTTTTGTTTCTTCGTTATTTAACACCAACTTTTTTAGTGCAATATTCCTTCTTAACTAAACCTCGTGAGAAAAATCTTATTAGATGCTTGAGTTATCGATGAAAATATTATACTATAAATTATGTATGCCTAAATATTTCAGTAGTCCTCTAATTCTTTATGAATCTTCCTATCATCAGAATAGGTTTTCATAAAAAAGGTCGAATCATTTAATAAATGACAGTTTTAAGGTTATCAATATAAAAACTGAATTAAGAACCTCCACTATTTTTGAGGTCGGTTAAAAATAAACTGAGGAACAACCAAGCATGGAAATAATGACAACAGAAAGTATCCAAATAGGATTCGATAAAATAATTTCCTATCTCATTTTGGGACTTTTTTCAGAAACATCAAAACATGCCACCTGTCAAAATAAGAGTAAAACACAGTAAAGCCATAACAAGATTTTTCGAATGTTTTCTCAGAATTAATATACAAATCTTCACAAAATCACCGTTTCATAGAACAACTGAAAACGGATAACCGTTGCGACATATTGCTTCCTTCATCTACTGTATTCAATTCTAAACTTTATTTTTGAGTTTTCAACGTTGATATTTGAACAACCAAACTGGAAACTGAATTTAAAAAATTAACGCTTTCTAAGAAATATGTTGTACCATACTTCGTTGATGTTTTAATGATATCATAAGATTATGGTTTCTCGTTAAATCTATTATAGTTTTATGTTTCAGTTATTGAATGAAATTTTAGGAGGATCGTAGTTTATTTTAAGAATCAAATTTTCTTTGTATATCGTAGTAAATAATTGGTTTTATAATTTGTGTAGCGAATGCTGCAATTAATTCATTTTTTCTGCTGCCGATGCTCCGGCAAGACAACTATTTAAAAAAAAATTGTTCTACAGATATATCTAGGGAATCTATCTTGCAACCAACCGTCTTTTCATGCACTGGTACCTGCAAGAAGCAATTAGTCTCCATCTATGAAAAGCTTGGTAATTGCGGCGGCATTATTTGCATCCCATTTTATATGTATTTGTTCAAGGTTTTTATCATGCTACTCCCCCTAAGCTGAAAAGGATCACCAAACTCTTCACGGTATCCTTAATCGAGATACTTAGCAGTGTAAACACCTACCGGCTATATAAATTTGTGGCCCTGACTATATCAATAGCCCGTCTATAAGAGCTACCTCCGTGACCCATAGCCTTCTCTCGCTGCTGACTTTCGTTTGTTTTTCTTCCCCGGGTCCATTGTCGCAGGTGACGGTGGCGGTGCTCATAGTGTACAGGATGAAGGAAGATGGTTAATTATTTAAATATTTTATTTCTCTTAAAGTTGGATTTAGTTGAAGAGTTCGTGACTAAGTAGCAACAGTCTGACGGTTCGATCTTTTCGAATCAGTGTTGCCAAAGAGGATTGTGTTACCCATTAACTTGGGTTATGGCGGTCTGATAAGCAGTGCGCTACTGCATTCGGTTAGACTGAAAGCCGACCCCAGTATAGTCGGGAATAGACTATGCAGATTGATTGAAGATAAGTTTATTAGATTTATTATTAGTTTATTAGATTTTATTTTGATAATAGGTTGAAATTTTTTTTTTAAGTTTTTATTTTTCTAAAGAATGATCACTGTTGTTTTCCAAAGAATGATCATTGTAGTTTTCCAAAGAATGTTCACTATTGTTTTTCCAAAGAATGTTCACTATTGTTTTTCCAAAGAATGATCAATGTTGTTTTCCAAAGAATGTTCACTATTGTTTTTCCAAAGAATGTTCACTATTATTTTTCCAAAGAATGATCACTGTTGTTTTCCAAAGAATGATCATTGTAGTTTTCCAAAGAATGTTCACTATTGTTTTTCCAAAGAATGATCAATGTTGTTTTCCAAAGAATGTTCACTATTGTTTTTCCAAAGAATGTTCACTATTATTTTTCCAAAGAATGATCAATGTTGTTTTCCAAAGAATGATCAATGTTGTTTTCCAAAGAATGATCAATGTTGTTTTCCAAAGAATGATCAATGTTGTTTTCCAAAGAATGATCAATGTTGTTTTCCAAAGAATGATCACTGTTGTTTTCAAAAAGAATGATCACTGCTGTTTTCTAAAGAATGATCACTGCTGTTTTCTAAAGAATGATCAGCGTTGTGTTTTTATTAATTTTTCTTTCTATAAGAACAGTTTAATTTATGCTCCTACTGCAATGTGAAACAGCGAAAATGTCCCACGTTTTCTGCTGCTTTTCGCCTAAACAGTATTTCCATCACGTCATGTATAACCCTCATCAGCATCATTGCGCTCATCTGAAACGACGCCATATCAAAATTATGAAAACTTTGACAATACATAATATTGTTAAAATATTTTTTCCATACACATTATTTTCAATAAAATGAATATTTCTAATTTAATCCCAAAACAACAAAATTTTGCAGTAATAAAAAAAAGGTCACTGGTTAGGATAAACGTTGTTTGTTGTAAAACCAGAAGTTAAAAACAACACATATAGCTGACATGAGATAAACCAATAATTCAACTCTTAAATTGGATTAAACGGACAGCATCACACCCTGTATACAAACATTACTAGAGCGGGCACCAAACCAACGCTGGACGCAATTAGCAGGTACATTGAAATCGCATTATTGGACGTCGGCGTCGGGCGAAAAGGATCAGCCTGTAGGTGTTTTTTTGTACAGAAAAGAACTAAGTATGGGGCTTAGTAGGGAAAACTTTGCAGTCAGACCACCTGACGGTTCGTCATGTTCACGGTTTAAGGGGCCAATTACACAGCACAGATTTCTAGTAAAATATATAGGTCTTTTTTTCATTCCCTCTTTTCATAAATGTTTGTTTTTCGTTTATTCATCTAAGTACACCAAGTTTTTTTTTAAAATATTTCTTAAAAAAAAAACAATAGTAACAATAGTATATACCCTATCGGAAACAAGGTTTAATTCGCCGGCGGTCAGAGCTCTATAAAAATGAATCTCATAACAATACAAGCCGCGTCCAGAAGTACCGCTTTCTGAATTTCGATCCGTAAGACCTAAGAAGTTGGTCGAGACTCGTGTTTCTTTGTCATCATCATCATCATTTCAACCGAAAGATGTCCATTGTTGAGCTCTTCCAAGTGTCGCTACAATGAACAGTTCTGTGTGTTTTGTATCTATCGGATTTCCGAGACCCTCCTAGGTCATCAGTCCACCTAAGCGGAGGCCTTCCAAAATTACGTCTTCCGGTACATGTTCGCTACTTTAGAACCTTTCGACCCCAACGGCTATCTGTTCTACTAGCAATGTATCTTCCCCACTGCCACGTCACATCATAACCTTGCCTTTCGACCCCAACGGCTAAGCAATGTATCTTCCCCACTGCCACGTCACTTCATAACCTTGGTTCTACTACGGAAAACTTCGATCACACAAGGAAACTCCGAGCATAGATAGCCCTTGTTCTTTGGGTGTCTTCATGAGGCCCATTTTAAGCCTTCTAACGAGGCCCATTTTAAGTGACCACGTTTCAGAGCCATCATCACTGGTAACACGCGCTGGTCGTCAATCTGACTTTCGATTTCTTTCTACTTATGATTTATTTTCTAATAATAATCTGTGAGATTCCCAATTATAATTTTAAGCTCTGATACTAACGAGAGTTTAAAATGACCTTTAATATCACTATCAAAATTGTGGCCATTATAAAAATTATTAACTAGTATTAAAACTTTTTAGCCCAAAGTTCAATTAGCTTTCATAAATTTGATTGCAAAGTTTCATCACGACGAAGTTGCGAGGGGCTTAGCAGCAAGTTATTGAGTACACTCTTTTAGTATCGATTCAGGTAGCTGTGCCTAGACTCATTGATTTTAGTGGGTAATATATTTTTATGGGTTCTTTTATGTCAATGTTGGGAGTAGTAAATGGTATGTCGTTTGACTGGTTACGAAGATTGTGAGTTTGATCTCCATGGAGACTCCACTGCAATTATCGATTTGATATTGAGTTTGAGGTGATGAAAAATTTGTACAATGTTGACTTTTATACCTCTACAAAGACACTTTGAAATGTCATCATTTTTCTGATGATGTGATGCTATCGGTTCGCAAGCAACTAAACAAAAAAAAAAACACATTCATAGGCTTTTTAAATTGTAAAGAAGTCAGAAAAATGATGACATTTCAAAGTGTAGATCTCTATAAAGTAGAATGTAAAAGAAACTCTTTGGATACTCTTAAATGTTATTTATGTCCTTTATTTATTGATAGATTACATGTATATCAATAAATAAAGGAAATAATTAAATGGTTAAATTTGTGAATATTTTTTTAAACAAAACTCATAAAAAAAACCAACCCGTGTATTGTACCAGTGCTGGGCCTCAATTTATTCTTTCCAGCGATCACGGTTCCTCGCTTTCTTTCTTTCTCGTTTCAAATCTCAAGGAAGACATCCACTTGGTTGTCCACAGGTTGTCCCACTATCTCCTTCGTCTCAAGGAGAAGTCATGTAGGGGCCAGCAGGGTCGAAGCCTACTGGGGCCAACGGTCTGAATCTGAAAGGAAGATTCGACTCCTGTACGAAAGGCAACGAAGGATTAGGAATGGATTTTTAGTCAAGTAAAAGTCTGACACTATCTCCCGCTCCGCCCAAGAGCGGGAGATGTCATAAGATGACTTTCCCACCGAAAAAAAAACTATCTCCTTCGTGGTCTGCCGCGGCCCGTGTCACTGTGTCTCTGCAACAATCCTATGTTTTTGGAGTAGGTACCAATGGCACCAATCCTATGCTATAATTACAAATAATATTTCGGTTACATATTACTTGCTGCTTTTATTATGTGAGAACAATGTAAATAAATATGGTAAACATACCGACAGTCTGGGTTTTGATTTAAAAATAACCATGGATTACTTTATCTTGAATCAACACAGAAGGTAATAAAAATTGTTTGCTCATATGTTCGGACGTTACAAAGTTACGATGTAGAAATGCTATCGGCAAAGACATCAAAGTGTACCTCTCTAAATCAATTGAAACACAAGCTGTCAATTCAGTTGCCTTACAATAAAGACCTAACTTCTTCCTGACACGCTTAATATTCCACTTATACCTTAAATTGTCTCGTTTTCAAGATATATCTGTTGCAGACCTACCTATTGTACCCCGAGGCCATACAACCGACCGTGCACATAGGCTATTATTTAGAAATGTACACGCAATTGATTTACAACCTTATTTTCCAGCAGATACAACACAAAATTGAGTTTGGGAAAAAATCTTTCGGAAGCTTCTCGGTCTGTGTTTAAAATCAAATTCTGTTATAATTGCGGTAAGGTTCAGATTTGTTGTTTCGAAGGGTGGGTTGCACCGTTTCATTTTACCACGGTTATCGACATTGGATAAAGGGCTGGCCATTAATCGTACTAAGATAATATCAGCACAGTAATCGCAGATTGCTAAACGCTCTGTTAGTATGCCCGTTCGGTGTCGATGGACCTTACTATAAGATGATACATTTCGACTTACCGGATTTTGGGTTGGCAAAAAATTGTTTTTTGTTACTTTTTAGTGTGTTATTTATAGATTTGCAATTTAAGGAAAATGTTTTGCAATTAATTATTGTTTATTCTCGTGCTATTTCTTCTGAGAAGAAATTGGTCTATAGCTGTCTGTTTTAAACTAGTTATCACACTAATATTATAAAAGCGAAAGTATGTGTGTATGTGTTTGTTTCTTCTGTACGCTCAAACGGCTGAACGAATGTGTATGATGGCCGTAGCACACGGGTAGACCCTGTTCTGGGAAAGCACATGGGAATATTAATTTTGTACTCTTACACTGGCAAAGTCCGCTGACTACGCTAGTATTGTATGATTGATGATGACCAGTCAAGTTCCTAAGTTAACCGTGTTTTTGGACTATATAACTACCCACAGAACAATTTCTCACCCTCTACAGTTTCACTTGGTTATTTTTTCCGTAGAACAAAGTGCAGTATTAGAACATACACAAGTAATGAAAGAAAGAAAATGTTTTTATTTTCCAGAAAAGGCGCAAACTTAAACATATTGCAAACATTTTGCATGACAAAAACATAATTAAAAATAACATAATTATATGCGCCACGTCTGATTAAAACGGCCGTATGCTCACCCTTCGGCCACTTTGGAAAACCAGTGGTTGGAAACCAGTTTCGAAAACCGAAATATGTTTCTTGACTGGAAACTGGGTTTCCATTAAAGAAAAATATTTCTGTTTTCGAAACTGGTTTCCAAAACAGAGGGTTGGATCTTCTTGCGAAACTTTTCGAAATAATAATATAGCTATTATTCAAACATTACAGTAAAATATAGTATACAGGTAGTTGTCTAAAATATATGATGTGTTCAGTTACAAAATGAAAGAAGATCCAACCCTCTGTTTTGGAAAACAGTTTCAAAAACCGAAATATCTTTCTTTATTGGAAACTGGGTTTCCATTAATGAAAAATATTTCTGTTCTCGAAACTGGTTTCCAACCACTGGTTTCCAGCCACTGGTCACATTTTGCGTGTGGACACGGCATAATGCTGAGCGTACCCTTCGGCCACTTTGGAAAATAGTGGTTGGTAACCAGTGTTGGAAACCAGTGTTGGCAACCAGTGTTGGAAACCAGTGTTGGCAACCAGTGTTGGAAACCAGTGTTGGCAACCAGTGTTGGCAACCAGTGTTGGCAACCAGTGTTGGAAACCAGTGTTGGAAACCAGTGTTGGAAACCAGTGTTGGAAACCAGTGTTGGAAACCAGTGTTGGAAACCAGTGTTGGAAACCAGTGTTGGAAACCAGTGTTGGAAACCAGTGTTGGAAACCATTGGTTTCCAACCAGTAAAATAGGTGCTTCTGAACACTTGGTCATCAAAAGATTTCTGCAAAAATAGTATAAAAGGGTACATTGTCGAATCGATCATTATGAAGATCTCTGCAAAAATAGTGATAGGTACATTATCAATTTTTTTTTTTTTTTTAATAAGAATATAATAGAGCGACATTTTGACTCAACATAGGAACCAAAATTCTCTACATCGCAGTATTAGTTATCTATTCGATTAGAACACAATTCAACAGCCCGAAGTCAAACTATCGGTCAGTTGCGGACCAGACAAAAAAACCTGTCTATTCGGAGAATCTTCCACGCGCTCCCTAAGGCCCAGCAGGGCCGGTGCCCGCTAGGGACGCGGAGATTTTCTGAAAAGGAAACTTGTGGTCTTAGAAATTGAAGTTCAACTAAAGAACACAGGTATGAAATGACACGTCTTTTCGCTCCACTCTAGAGCGGGAGAAGTCATTGGATGATTTCCAACCTTAAAAAAATCTTGAACAAGATGACTAAGTAATAGATTAAGCGAGATTTTTTCCAGCCCGTCTCATTTTATTGCCCTATATGGCAAAACGACATAATCCAATTAACTATAAATATACTCATATATAAATTAGCATATAACCTTATTTATAACACGTTTATCGACAAGTGGAAACTGTTCAACATCTCAAACAGGTCGTGACTTGCTCTGGACATGCTCCTGCCCGTCTATCTGTATGTCCCGCCCAATCTCGGTAACCTTGAATTGTGGAGAACGTTCGTATAATGTAACTTTCAAGCTAGTCGTGCGTGAGTTTTGTGTAGGAGTTAGTTGTGTTTTGAAATGTTTTTTTTTTACTGTTTACTTGATGGTAAGTGATGAATGTGGTCGACGATGGAGCAGGCTTGCCTAGAAGTAAGGTCGACGATGGAGCAGGCTTGCCTAGAAGTAAGGTCGACGATGGAGCAGGCTTGCCTAGAAGTAAGGTCGTAGATGGAGCAGGCTTGCCTAGAAGTAAGGTCGACGACGGAGCAGGCTTGCCTAGAAGTAAGGTCGACGATGGAGCAGGCTTGCCTAGAAGTAAGGTCGACGATGGAGCAGGCTTGCCTAGAAGTAAGGTCGACGATGGAGCAGGCTTGCCTAGAAGTAAGGTCGACGATGGAGCAGGCTTGCCTAGAAGTAAGGTCGACGATGGAGCAGGCTTGCCTAGAAGTAAGGTCGACGATGGATTAGGCTTGCCTAGAAGTAAGGTCGACGATGGAGCAGGCTTGCCTAGAAGTAAGGTCGACGATGGAGCAGGCTTGCCTAGAAGTAAGGTCGACGATGGAGCAGGCTTGCCTAGAAGTAAGGTCGACGATGGAGCAGGCTTGCCTAGAAGTAAGGTCGACGATGGATTAGGCTTGCCTAGAAGTAAGGTCGACGATGGAGCAGGCTTGCCTAGAAGTAAGGTCGACGATGGAGCAGGCTTGCCTAGAAGTAAGGTCGACGATGGAGCAAGCTTGCCTAGAAGTAAGGTCGACGATGGAGCAGGCTTGCCTAGAAGTAAGGTCGACGATGGAGCAGGCTTGCCTAGAAGTAAGGTCGACGATGGAGCAGGCTTGTCTAGAAGTAAGGTCGACGATGGAGCAAGCTTGCCTAGAAGTAAGGTCGACGATGGAGTAGGCTTGCCTAGAAGTAAGGTCGACGATGGAGCAGGCTTGCCTAGAAGTAAGGTCGACGATGGAGCAGGCTTGCCTAGAAGTAAGGTCGACAATGGAGCAGGCTTGCCTACAAGTAAGGTCGACGATAGAGCAGGCTTGCCTAGAAGTAAGGTCGACGATAGAGCAGGCTTGCCTAGAAGTAAGGTCGACAATGGAGCAGGCTTGCCTACAAGTAAGGTCGACGATAGAGCAGGCTTGCCTAGAAGTAAGGTCGACAATGGAGCAGGCTTGCCTACAAGTAAGGTCGACGATAGAGCAGGCTTGCCTAGAAGTAACCTATTCTCTATTTGTAGCTATAGAGAAATACAGACTCTGGCAGGGAAGTCCACTCCTCAGCTTCGTCACTCCTCGCCTGATGTAAAAACCATATGCATCGAATGTCCCATTGTTTTTTATGTGGTTGAAGTCACGTGGGTCAAATTTTTATAAGATTGTATTGAAATGGTATCCACCGGTCTAGCATTTAAGTCTCTTTAGGAATTCAAGAGTACCAGTAAAAATAATTCTGTCATTTTTTTTGTTTTTTTTTTCCTTTTGACTTTGCAGTCCTAATTTCTATAACCGATAATAATTATCAAAATACGTGTCAATTTGTTAAAGCTTCTCATGTTTTTTTTTAATGTATTCATATACAGGATGACTTTGCTGTTCCAATTGAAACACTTTCTTCATTGAAGTCTTTGTTTTTATTATAAACTAGTGACCCACTCCAGCTTTATTCTGGTTTTAAAAATCTTTGCTCATAAGCTGAGCCTAAGCTTCTCTTTTTTGTCGTGTCATGCCCCACGTTCCTGATTTCTCATTTAGGTGCTACCCGCAATAGCAACTGAAACCAATGCTAATCTATAAAAAATATTCTCGTCAAGAGCTATCGTGAGGTAGTCATCAAGGTAATCAAGAGGTAGTGGTAAGCAGTAGTGGCCTAGTTGTAACTGGTCCAACTTACGAGTTGTGGGTCGCGGGTTCAAACTCAGTCTGAGACTTAGCTTTGTGTGATTTATTTTATCACTCTGCTCTTACAACGGTGAAAGAAAGCATGGTGAGGAAACTGGCATGTCCTAAAGCTAAAAATTCGAAGACATGTGACATCCACCAATTCGTAAGCGACATCCACCAATTCGTACTGGGCCCGCGTGGTGGATTACAGAAGCTTGAGTTTAAGTCCCAGTTGTGGGAACATTATAAGGCTGATTATGCTTATCCTACTTGGAAACAAAACTCTCCCACGTTTTCATTCCATAACTTTTATTATATTAAATAACACGCTTTCAACATTATAATTATCCCTACATCAATACATTAGCATAAAAATCCTTGGACTAAAATATTTAACGAAGGCCTTATTGTGCATCCACCTAGGTATCCTGCAGGTACCAATACAATACATGCACTAGATGTGGCACCAATTACCAATACGTAGGACTGACAGACGGAAAAAACATTGAGTGACTTTATAGAGAACTGGAAATACCACGGCAAGATTCAAAATATATTTTCATTGACTGTTGAGCGTTGATATTAAATAAACCTTATTGTGATCAAGGTAATTTTTTTGTTCTATGCTAAATTTCCACTGTAGCGGCATGTGCTACCAAATTGTGTAAGAAACTTCTACTAGATTCCTAGTTTGTCTGGTAGGTGCTTTCTTTTTTAGTTGGGAAAATCATCTAATGACAAGTCCCGCTCTTGGGCGGAGCGAGAGATAGTGTCAGACTTTTACTGACTAAAAACCCACTCCTGTTCCTTCTTTGCCTTTATCCCAGGGCCTCGGGTTTCGCTTTCACACTACCCGTGGTTGTCTGGTAGGTACTGAGATTTCAAACGAGCGTGCGACCTTTCTAACCATTTAATGAAATGTATGAATTTACCATCTTGGGCTGATCGAAATTATCCTCATTATTAATTTATTAAAAGGGTTATATTCTTTTTTTTTTCTCTCTTAAGGTCGAAATTTATAAAAAATATAATGTATAAACACTTTCTATCTATATGAAAAACTTACACAATGAATGTTTTTACCACACAATCCATAGAATAATGTTGAAGATGACAAGGGAGATTTCACTTCCATTTTTTTTTATTTATTTCATAATTTATACTAAAAAAAAAGAAAAAGAAAAACACTTAACCTGTAACATAAAATATAGCGTCAAAAAAAAAAGTTAATAAAAACAATCAAAAATAGTTAAATTACTGTACCCATAATCAATGAAGCCACATCTAGCACGTTTAAGTCCGTGCGACTCTCGACCACGTAGGCTCGCGCGGCAAAGACCTGAGGCCAAGGACACGGGTTCGATGCTCGGTGAATAACATCATGTTCACTGCACCCAGCCAACGGTGATGCATTGAAAAATCACTCGGATTGTTTACAGCGCTGAAATGAGGTTTTATTTCGATATTCTTACTTTTTTTTTCAAACCTGTTTGGTGGGTAATAATTGCTTTTTTTCTGGGAATGTTAGCTTCTTTTTTTAAAAATACATTTATATTTATTTTCTTTTTTTTTTTAATACGTTTATTGTTATTTTATAGACTGTATATTTTTGCTGGGTAATCTGAGTATGGTATGGATTAGTTGTGATAATTTTCCTTTTTACTCTTTATTTCATAAAGTAATGGTAGAGGTTCGAACCCGCAACAAGACGTTCACTATCCTGACGTTTAACTTATGTACTATAAGCTGACTTCCAATGCTGTGTTAAGAGATTCTTACAAATTTTATCATCTTTTATTTTGATATGAAGAAGAAGATTATACAGAGTTTTTTTTTGTAATCGTATCCATATAAAAAAAAACTCATATGCTGCTAAATATATTTGCTTTAATCCCTGCAAGTAAAATCGTTTATTATGACTTATAGATTCCAAAGGATCGGATTTTGACCTTTCGATCGGTCAAAGGCAGGCTTTACGCAAATCAATGCCCCTTGCAAAGTGAATGTGTCTATATTAATGAGTTTTATAGTTATTCAACGATGCCCATACTCGCTGATTCTCAGTATTCTGGCTTGAAAAGATGTTTTAGTTGCTTTTGATCGCGGTTACTGTTTGGGGTCATAGGTTCGATGCCCATGTCGGCCTGTCGAGTACTGTTGCTGCACTTTTTTAATTTAATGCTGCACTTTTTTAATTTAATGCTGCACTTTTTTAATTTAATTTACAATCAGGATTTAGTGCTGTTGTTTTCGTCATTTAGGTTTCGTGATGGCTCAATGGGTTCGAAGCTGGGCAAGTACCAATGTGAATTCTTCTTATATATATATGTACTTGGTTCCGGTTTTCATTCGTAGATCTTTGACAGTTGTTACAGGTAGTCAGATGCCAGAAAGTCTGACCATCAGTCTGTCTAAGGAGTATCATGTTGCCCAGTAACTGGGTGGAGGTCTGATAGGCTCTCGGTAAAATACTGGTGTTCAGCCGCATCTGGTTTTGGCCCAGAAGTGGGTCAGTATAGGCTAAGTCAAAAAAAAAAGAAATATTTTGCGTGATTTGTGAAACTAAAAGAAAAAATGAAAACATTTATTTGAGACTCGTACAGGACAAACAATAATAAAATAAAAAGTAACTACTTAATCTACAAATACTTAACATATAATTAAAAAATAAAAGAAAACAATATTAAAAGATAAAAATAAAAGACCTGTGCGAGGCCTAAAAGGCTCCTATCTCAGCATATGCTGCAAACTGATGGCAAATGAGATACACCTAAAAAAATAAAATAAAAAGCTAACGTGACCTTGTATCATTGAACTGATGGGCAAAGGATTCTTTCAGCACCCAACCACCGAAACAGCTGGACTTACGCGGGGAGGAAGCTCAACTGTTTCGGTTCCCACTTTGGGGATAGTAGTAAGAACCGTGTGACTCCAAAACTGAATGTGTTTATTTTTAGCATGCAACTAGTATTTATTTCAATTTTAATTTCTATGACAGCAAAGGTTTGAAGACCAGTGGGTGGGGTCCAGTGGGTGGATCCAGTGGTGGGGTCCAGTGGTGGGGTCCAGTGGTGGGGTCCAGTGGTGGGGTCCAGTGGTGGGGTCCAGTGGTGGGGTCCAGTGGTGGGGTCCAGTGGTGGGGTCCAGTGGTGGGGTCCAGTGGTGGGGTCCAGTGGTGGGGTCCAGTGGTGGGGTCCAGTGGTGGGGTCCAGTGGTGAGGTCCAGTGGTGGTGTCCAGTGGTGGGGTCCAGTGTGGTGTCCAGTGTGGAGTCCAGTGTGGGGTCCAGTGTGGGGTCCAGTGTGGGGTCCAGTAACTACTGGACAAACGGCATGCTTAACCCAGTGGGTGGTCCAGTGACCACCGGTCCAGTGGTCTCGACTAAGGAGTTGTATGTTGTGGGTTCAAACCCAGGCAGGCACAGATAACCACAGGTAAAGCTGCAACGGCCCTGGCTCTGTAATTAAGAAAACTGGCATGTCCTAGTCGTAAAACACTTCTGCCATCTACCACCCCGCACTGGTCCCACGTGGTGGGTTTCGGCCGATTACCTCTTTTAAAGAGGAGGCCAGCAGTAGGGAACTCTATAAGGCTGATTACCAAATGCTGTTTCTGATACAGACGTCGATGATAATTATTTTCATTTGAGATGTAAGATGTCTGGTTGAATCGGAGTTCCTTTTTAGGAACACGAGCCAAATTGACAAACAACTGATGAGAAAATTAAAAAAAATATTTATTAACGTTTAAGAGTAATTTAATGAAAATAGATTTTGATCAGATAGTTACATACACTGAATGACTAGTGGAAGCAAAAAAAGTCAGAATATAGGTAGATTCAAAACAATAATAAAATATAGCAATTCCATTACTTCCAATGCATATTATATGTAATAAGGAATACATTCTTTAAGTCAAGAGTGAATAGGTTACTTCTAGGTAAGCGCGTTCCATTGTCGACCGCATCGTCGCTTTCCATCAGGTGAGATGAATGGCGGCCAAGCGCGAACCTATCAAGCATAAAAACAAAAACCAGAAACAGTTAAAACAGGTGGAACGTTTTTCTTTTCTATTAGCAGTACCAGTAAGTGCAATAAAGCGATGATGAAGGCGTAGTGTGTACTCTGTTAGGCACATTATATAAAAAAGTATAATATTATCCAATCTAAAACCCGTGACCAATAGTATGTTGTTCCCTATTAATTTTAAAATAAAAGAGATCGACAAACTTAAAAATTCCAGAAAGGAGTGTCGGTAAAAAAAAATGTCCTCGGTAGGATAGGAGTTTTTATGGGGTTCCTAATTGTCTTGATTAGGTTTACTCGATTTCTAAATTGATATGGTATTTTCTAAGGTGGTCTCTCCCTCCCC
Organism: Mythimna vitellina; assembly: GCA_949316375.1. Classification (NCBI taxonomy): domain Eukaryota; kingdom Metazoa; phylum Arthropoda; class Insecta; order Lepidoptera; family Noctuidae; genus Mythimna; species Mythimna vitellina. The sequence goes on along the minus strand of OX438700.1, from coordinate 22,420,289 downwards.
TCCCCCCATACTCCAGTAAGCTTGTGCACTAATTTACGGGCACACCGGGTCGTCGCACCGCCTACAGAGGGCCATCCCACGCTATGTCTGGGATGCACGTCTGCTAAAGGACCGAAATCGAGCGCCCGCTGCAACTTCGGGTAAGTTCGGCTCCCGATCGAACTTCGTGTCATATTCGTAAAGGCTTTTAATGGGCGATGTTGAACTGTGTTGTCTTGAAAACAATGCTGAGATTGTCACTTAATGTGTCTGTTGAGTTAGAAGTTTGAGGCCGGTTTAAGTAGCAGCCTAGTCTGAATTTCTATACGGTTGATGATGAGTAAAGAGAAGAGTCCTCCACATATTATACGAGGAATTGTAATATATCTCTGCAATAGAGGTGTAATGTTGTTATAGTGAGATAATACTGGCCAAATGCGAATCAACCTCACGCAGAAAGGGACGAGTTTGGAGGTGGTGGGCGTGCTTGGCGAGCTGCAGCTCTTGACAACATAGTTTCATAAGCACAATTGTCGTATTTATTTCATGTGTATTAAAAATATAGATATGACATGAAATGTCTGTTTGTTTCTTTTTGTTATAACTTTTCAGTGTTTATATGTTTCGTGATTTTTTTTAAATGTTTATTGCTTATTTTTGGGCTTCTGCTGAAAATGTAGTGTATTTTTGGTACCGAAAACTATTAATTTTTATAAAAATTTCGACAAAAGAAACACTTTACTTTCTTAATCATCTAATAACAAATCTCGATCTTGGGCGGAGCGGGAGATAGTGTCAGACTTTTACTGACTAAAAACCCACTCCTGTTCCTACTTTACCTTCATCCCGGGGCCCCGGGCTTCGCTTTCACACTACCCGTGACCCCCAGTAGGCTTCGACCCTACTGGGCCCCTACAGTTGCTGACATCTCCTTGAGGCACGCGTGGAACAATACGCGCCGTCGACAACTTGGGCTCGTTCCGGACGGTTACCGGACGGTCTGACGGCGAGCCACCCATTACTCGCCGTAGGCACTTTTGTTCGCCTGTTCCTAAGACGATTTTTGCCGTGGTGTAGCCCTGCACGAATAAGACCAATTTATTATAATTATCTATACAACTTTTTTACAGTTTATTTTATTGAGTTTTTTCATCGGTGAAAATTTCAACTGTCTAGCTACCGCGGTTTGTGAAATACAGCCTGGTGACGGAATCAGATGGACAGTGGAGTTTTAGAAATAAGACCCCATTTTTACCCTTTAGATACGGGTAATAAAACATTGGCGCAGCGAGGAAGCTCTTTGCTTCTGAACTAATCATTTTCATTTTTATGGTCAATATTTTTTTTATATTGCGCAGGGCCGCTCTTACCCAATCTGCCATTATTAGTTCAGACACAGGTCAGAGATAAAATTAATTTCCAGGAATTGAAATTTCCTTTCATTACCCTTCCTAATCAAACTTGTACCACCATAATTTTATAATAAACGCAAACCCGTTAATTTGCAAATTACGGCAAAGCGCCACTTTGAATTTAAACGCTTCCTTATAGTTAAGAGGAATCGCACTAGTGATATAAAATTGCCTCAGGATGTTGACCTAGCGGTGATTACGTAATAGGTAATATTATTAATTTGTTTGTGCTGTTAATAGAGATGCAGTCAAGAGTGACGCATTACGCCTGATTCGTAAATAATAACAATTGTAATTTGTTTCAGATTTCTTCATAAGTATTTTTAGTAAACAAAACAAATGATATAATAAAACACAGATTTTTGGACAATTAGACACCAGAACGTACGTATCCACCCTTATACGATATTTCAGAGGACTGGAACAATTTGCCTGCTGCGGTCTTCCCGTCCGATTATGATTTAGATGTCTTTAAGGCTAGATTGAATAGGCTCTAATAAAATAGTTTGCATCACTGCTTACCTCAAGTGAGATTGCAGTCAACACTAATAAATATTTTACTTTTTTTATTTTATTTCACTGCGTACAGTCAGCACTCAACCAATGGAGAATCCCACCGCTCCGTCAATCACTCAAGATCAATAAGAGTAAGATAATTAATTGTCAAACAGAATAACACTCTAGGTCACAAGAAATGTCATCGGCTTTTGCAAATGGTTTCTGCAGTTGCAGTTTCGTCATGATCTTCATTGCTTCGTCACTCCGCAGTTCCATGAGTAGGATGTTCCTATTTCTTACTCATTATTTCCACCGTTATTTAAACTTCGGTTAGAGGCAAGCTAGTGCATGAAGAGGTCGCCTTGTATAGCAGCTTGAGGAGCATCCGAAGCCATGTTCTTATAACAAAAGGCATCAATATAATTTACTCTTCTCTTTTCTGAAAATACTTGTTTACATCTTATCTGAAATGCTGATTTCGTAAGTATTCTTGCCATTTTGGCTTGTGACAATGTGAAATATAATTTTTGAATACGCATTTTGATATACCTTATTCTTAGTCTTACCACTGTTCCTTAGTTCATCAGTTAATCTTGACCACGATTTAAAAAAAAAAACACTCAACCTGACGTACAGCGAGTATCTACCGTTACGTTGTTGAAACCTTTACGGTCCGGATTAAACGTTTCGTTTCATCGTTTACACCTCTTCCATCGAAAAAATCGAAGAACTGGAACAATTTGCCTGCTACGGTCTTCCCGTCCGATTATAATTTGGGTGTATTCAAGGCTACAGTAAATAGGCTCTTAATAAACTAGTGAGCCTCACCATCAACGATTGTATCACTGCTTATCATCAGGTGGAATGGGAGTCAAGTACTGCTTTATATCAATTTTAAAAAAAGAGTGTCGAGTTTTGCAAATGGTTTCCGCAGTTGCAGTTTTCTCATAATTTTCTTTGCCTTATTTCTTGAATATTCACTCAATCACTTCGATCGTCACTCTACAGTTTCATGAGTTGGATGATCGTCTTGCTTTGTTATCCACCTTTAAACTTCGGTAAGAGACAGGTTGAGCATGAAGTGCTAAGCCCCCTTGTAGAGCTTGAGGAGCATCTGATAACATGTGCTTGTAAAAGGCATCTATGTAATTAACTGTTCTCTTTCCTACGAATACTTGTTTGCATCGAATTTGGAAAGCTGATTTCGTAAGCATATTCCTTTCATGCTTTCAGCTGGAAGTTATAGTTTCTGAATATGAATTTTTATATGCTTAATCAGCTAATTCTGACCTCAACTTCCAAGGTGACCATATTAGTGATAAATTGTATCACCTCCTAAGTCTTCGTTCTGTGTTCCAAGTATTGCATGGTAGACTATTTATCCCACTGAAATATCGTCCATTTGGTGAATTCTTTTTTCAGAGAAGTCCGATGGAGCCAGACATCGGAAGTGTTCCTCGAAATCCCATCGGCTGTCGAGAACGAGTTCCAGGTACTTCATCGTTGACCCGACGCCGATGTGAACTCCTCTTACCGTTAGCTGGGAACCCGGTGGTGGCGCGTTCCGAGGGCCGTGAAAGCACATGATGGCCTCGGACTTGTGCAACGCCACCTCGAGTCCCAACAACGAGAACGTGTCGCTAGTCCGGCCGCCGCCTGGTATGACTCTCCCTGCGCCAGAACCAGCGTGTTGTTGCGTAGCTGACCACGCTGACCCCGTCAGGGAGGTCGCCGCGCAGCACGTAGTCGTATCCGATGTTCTACAAGGGTGATCCTACCAAACTATATGAAGGTGGAGTGAAGGATCATCATTTATTGAAAGAAAGCTCTCTGCGCATTCATCGGTCCTGCTATTAATACAACATCTGCGAATGCACTAAGCATAGGTCCTATCCATCCATCCTCTGTTTTTCTACCGTACATTACCATACATTGCATAGATTTCATGCTTTGGGAATATGGACTAAGTCTCTCTTGACTGCTTCTACCCATTTGTGTTATTACAGTGTACAGTTATTAAAAGTAGAGCTTATAATTTAAAAAGAAGGGAGAGGCAGGAGTAAATAATAAAAATATGTTCCTTGTGAGGCAATATAATGATAAAAATTAAAATAAAATATAAAAAGTCCGTGGTCAGTTAGGAGGAAGAGGGTAACACCTTCCAAGCAGCTGTCAAAGGCCGGGAGGGCAGTAACAGCGGAAAGGTTCCGCGTGGTTCTCAGAGACATCAGCAGAGGTTCGCGTAGCATGGCGGGCAGGTCTCGCAAAGTAGAAGAGGCATGCAGAGACCGTTGCAGCAAACTTAAGGTTCCGAAAGGCGTAGCAGACAGATCCCGCTCGGCCGGCAGTGGCCTGCAGAGACTGCAGAGACTGCAGAGACTGCAGAGCAGCTGGAGAGGCCTTTCCTCACATCTCTCAAGGGCCGGAAAAGCTAGAAGCACTTTTTATTCCACATAAGAGATTGACTGCTAATTAGTTTTTTTAACTATTATTATTACTTTCTACGTTATGCTCACATATTAGAAGCGACAAGAAATATGTAACTCAGTCTGAGTAAACACTGAGAGTGTCCATGGAGTTTTTTGCACGTGCTTCTCCATAGAGATCTGCGCTTTGGAACGTGCAATTTAGCTTCACTTTTTTTGACTGACCGACATTTTGACTATTCAAAAGTGCCTATAATTGGTCTATTTGAATAAAACGCTGCTGATGTTCCGGAACCTACAAATGAATCATCACCGAAAATTGTGTTGTTTTTTAACAAAAAACAAAATTTTGAAAAGTGTATGTCAATTTTACAGTTCATACAATTGAACATTTCTTTACAATCTGAGACGTTTATAATAGGTAATTATACTATTGGTTTCTTTATTATTACTTGTCTTGTCAAATTTGGCAGCATGACCCCCTTTTCCACAATTGTTTGTTTCACATTTTTTGTATCTATTTGATTAATTTTCAATTCCAATCTAAAATTTGAAAATTCTTTTGGTCGTGAAAATAATATTCTTGACATAATTGCAGTGTCACACAACTCCATGCCTTTACTTTTAATGGATGTTACTATATTCATCAAATCGTCGGTATTGTTTAATAAATCTCTTTTCGAATTTATAATTACAAAAGTCTTGCCGTAAATGACACCGTTGTGTCTTTAAGTGGTCTAAAAACATTTGATCCAGTATGTTAACGATCTCTTTCGTAGTTCCACAATCAATGATTCTCCCAACATATTTCGCATTAACAGAATTAATTATTATGTATTTTGCTGAACATGAGAATACTTTTTTTTCAAATAATATATAACAAGTCTAATTTTAATAATTCGTCCGATTTTTTTTATATAACTTCAATAAATAAACAATAAGATTACCAGTTGGTTAGCTATTCAGCTGTTATCATCATCTTTACACAATTAGCCGTGTTGAACTGTAAAATATATATTGGTTTGGGATCCGGGAATAAGATTAAAAACACTGCATTGATTCACACGCGTGTTATTTTATTAAAAACATGAAAAAATAAAATACGTAAAACTCAACAAAGCACCATACCTTTTAAATAACAAGTAAATAGCGTTTTGCTTTCAAATTGTCAAAAAAAGAAACTAACGTAACAACAAATTTACTGTTTTCAGTTTTATTTCTACAGGTACTTGTGCTATGCCAAATTTCAGGATTCTGGGTCAACGACAAAGACACGGCCATTTAATCAAAATTCATATGGTACTCCATATGAATTTTGATTAAATGGCCGTGTCTTTTTTAAATTGATTTTGTCATAGTTTCAAGGGACCGCAGACCCTGAGTGTATGGTTTTAATTTGAACTGGATACCTCCACGCGTTCCCTAAATAAAGTCTTAACAGATAGATAGACAGACGAACAACACAGTGATACTATGAACATAATAAACATTCTAAGTTTTAATCTTACTTTTATCAGTCACAGATATAGTAAATTCATATGCAACAGCAGAGATAAGCTTGGTCTGTGTGGAGAGTTTTGATAATACCGTCTCTAGCAGTGCTCCTTGATTTTACCTGATGGTAAGCGATAATATGATTAAATATTTTAGTACACTTGCGTTAGGCAAGTACTCCCTATTTTTTTTTTTGGTAAGAAATTGTCAAATAACTCCTTCCTCTCTAGGTGTAGCGAGAGGGAGTCTCAGAATTGCTGTCCGTATGTCTGTCAAGAAGCTTTGTCTCTGGAACGCGTGGAGGTATCGAGTTGAAATTAGAACCAAATGGGTCTCAAAAAATGTATATTTCGACACCTCGAGGAAATCAAAATTCATAGGGTACTTCCCGTCACCCAGATTCCTGAAATTTTGCATAAAGCAAGGTCTTATAGCACAGGTATATGAATAAATCTGAAAACAGTAAATGTGTTGTAACGTCAGAACAAAAAAAATGGCGATTCGGAAAAGTCTTCCATTCTGGAATTGAACTGTTTACATAGATAAGTTTGTACGGAACCCTTAAGGCGCGAGTCCGACTCGCGCTTGCCCAGTTTTTTTACAGTTTTTTTATTGTTGTTATCTCGCGCTTGACACTATTTCGCCTGATGGAAAACAAGGATGTGGTCGACGATGAAGCGCGTTTGCCTTTATGTAACCTCCTTTTTCGAAATTTACGTTTCTAGATCGAGTTGTTTTCAGAAAAATCATCATATTTAAATCCGGAAAAAAATATATAGTACAGATACATCTTTAATCTAGTGACTTTTTTGGTTAAAAACACATTATTTAACATTCCACTCGATAAAAAAAAAAAAACTGAAATAAAGTCGATTTTGAAAGTATTTTAAGTTTTATGAGACTTGGGGGAACGCAACTTTTATGGAAATTGTACATTTCATTTACTAATCGGGTTTGACAGGGATATTTTTGGATAAATTTATAATATGGCACTTATTTTTTTTAATATAAAATAAATACGTGAAAACGGCACGCGCGCACCGCGCCATTGTCCTGCCGGACGTCATCGAGGGAGGACCTATGCAAGTTTTGCTCGCGACCATACATTTTCGTTGCCGCGCGCGTAAATAAACGTGTTTTATTATAAGTAATTGCAATCGCGAATAGAAAAAACAAAATTAAGAAAAAAAGGGTATCTGAAGTGAAGAAAATCCGAAAGTGTATTGCGTAAGTATTTATTCTATAAATACGTCACAATATAATTACTCCTCTACACAGACCAGCGAAGTCAGTATGACTAGAATTTTAAATCTATCATGGAAACATTCTTAAACTTTTAAAAAGTGCAGTTTTGCATCCTGATCAAATTCAAGGAGATGTAAGTAACTAGGTTTGTTGTTTTTTGTTTTTAACTGACTTCTAAAAAAGGAGGAGGTTCTCAATTCGGATGTTTGTATGATTTTTTTAATGTTTGTTCGCGCATAACTTCGTCGCTGCCAACCAATTTGAAAAATTCTTTTTTTGTTGGAAAGGGTATATTTCTCAAATGGTCCCATAGTCACCAAATCGGGATCTGATGATGGAATCTTGGTGAAATCGAGGGAACTCCTCAAATATTATAGCCAACTGTAATATGATTTTGGTATTTTTATCGAGAAATTAAGCATTTACAGTCGAAAAGTAACATTTGATGAAATGGAACTGATGAAGAAGACCAGAAATGGTCAACGGAACTTCATACTCGCATAGATATCACTATGGAGATAGTTAAGCGACTATGATAATACAAATAAATTAATGGCTCTGAATAGTGTTGAAAATGGTATCATCAAAGTGATCTGATGATGATGATGAAGCCGGAATGTAGGCACTGGAACTCCGTAATAAATCAATGTAGCCTAGCCGTGTTTGGACTTATCAGAATTGTAATAAGATGCACTTTGGAAACTTTTTACTTTTTAAAGTTTTTTATTTCACACTTTTTAGTTGCGATACACTTATAAAAAGTAAAGTAAAAAGTTTATTATTATTATTACATTCTTTTATTATGTTTATGAAGATTTGAAAGATATTGAACAATGGCTATCGGTCACTACTTGTACTCACTAGGTAAGTACCTAGAACACGGTTTATGGTCGCGCTGCCTATGACCTATTCTCAAACCTACCAAATATATACAAAAAACTGGTCAAGACACGAGATTTTTATATATGTATCAGGTTTTATTTAAACTCTAGTAATTAGTGTTTGTTAACTTGATTTTTTTGAAAATATGTAATGAAATTTATTCCATTCCAGTGCTCTGAGACCACGTACCGGAAAAGGTACTTTGATGTCCAAAAAAAGTACCGATGGGCACTCTAAAGAGGGACAGTATATGTAAGTACATTATGTACATATTACATTATATACTGTGGCGGAGCAGTTTTATTCATCCGCTACAAGTTTGACGTTATCTCCCGTCGCGCTTTAGTTTTCTTACTTATCACATGTCTTATGTATCCTATTATGGGATGTAACATGGTAGTAAATGATTTTTTGTTAAAGTTTATTTCGGTGACTTTGAAACTTCCGTTTCATAACGTTAATGATATTCCATTGTTGCAGAAAAACTAGGGATGACGAAGATAATTCCATTATTGTTGAAGCTAAAAATGAAGAAGACAAATTTCAAAGGACAACTAGAAAAGACAAAGATGATTCCATTAAAGCTGAAAATCAAGAAGAGGAAGATGATTACTATAACGTTGAACCTATATATAATGCCTACTTCCTGAAATCGTGAACCCCTGACATACGCGTGGTATGGGCATAAGAAATCTGACACTTGTAGAGAACAAATCATCCGAAAATAAGAAAAATGAGGAATCTCTAACGCAAAACATTCCTGATTTGCTATCAGGTCCTAGTTCCCAACTCGGAGGGAAGTGCCATGAGGACTGTGGCTTTGACCCTCTTAGAGGAAACTGGCGCCCAGCATTGAGGAATATATCGCTCGATGAAAATGATCCTGGGCCTAGCACACGACCACTCATTTTTTATGAATTTTAATTTTTATGAATTTTAATTTTTATGAATATTATTTTTTATGCTGGTACTTATATATTTTATTTTATTATATTATAATTAATCATATTTAAAACGTATTGCGCCGACCCCAAATAAGATGGGACAAGGGCAGGAAGATGATGATAATTAATCATATTTGTCTTTCATTATATTACTCACCAAATCTTCAACAACCATTCTTTAAGTTCTACAGAATGATCATCACCTGTATTTTTTAAGTATTTAAGTTTATATATTGTAATTGTTATTTCATTGTGTGTACCTGTGTGTGTGTGTGTGCCAAATAAACGTGTTTTCTTTCTTTCTTTCTTTCTTTTCATTCACGAGACTGTCTTATCAGAATACCGTGGCCTTGGAACGCAAAGGGCAACCGAAGAAATAGGGTGGATTTTAGTTAGTACAAGTGTTACAGTCCCTTCCGTTCCACCCAGAACGGCAGGACTCATTTGAAGATTTTACCAAGCATTAAAAAAAAGTCATACATTTATAACGATATACTTAGGTATATCGTTATAAATGTGTATTAGTGTTTACAGTCAATAGTGCAGTGGACAGCACATCAAGGTATACGTTTTTGTTGCAAACAAGCAATTATTACCAGCACGCCAATAATATTTGAACTACTGATTTATTTATCTATACTGTGGCGTGCTCGCCCGCCGCCATAAGTCACCGGAGTTCATATCGCGACGGCTCCTGTGCAACGCGGCCGCAAGCCGTCTCGGTGCGTAAAATGCCTAAACTTTCGGAATAAGGGGCCCTTAACTTAAAGATTATTAGGTTGTAGAGGAAACCCTGGCAAAGAATTCAACTCCTTAGTACACTCCTCCTTGTACGTATAATGAATGTGTGTTCTTTCAGTTGCATGTCAGGTCCGATGACAGTCTTACAATTTCTATGTGTCATGTCATGCTCAATACTGTTATTTAATACTTTCATATTTGGAACCATGTTCACTTGTTTTTATGCATAAGCTGTGGTTGCCTATAATTGAGTGTGCATTATAGGAATACGTTACGTGTACCAATTTTATTTCTAAGTTTTATTATTTTGTAACACTCGTTGGTAATCCTTAAATAAATAAATAAATAAAAACAAGCCCTGGCAGGATAGCGTGCCTGCCTAGTAGTTTTGTTACCCCATAGTTGTGTACAAGTCCTTATGTTGTAAAATCAATTAGTTATGCGAATTTAATGATTATTGTGATCAAGCTGATTTATTACGGGAGGTTGATTTCATCGAATGATTTAATATCTGCGTCAGTATATAGTTTAATCACGAATAAATTAAATTATGGACGGTAGTAAAAAAGATTCGAGTCATTGTATGTTGCAAAGCTATGAATATAGTAGTAGTTAATAATAATTGTGCCTTCTGTATGTATCGTCATAATACATTTTATATTGTAAAGTAAATTTTGAGGAGAGAGGATGAGGGAAGTAATAGTGTTTAAAAAATCAGTAACACGGTACCCAGCGAGGCCCTGCTAGCAACCGCCAGAACTGAGAGCACGAAAAAGCCCTGCAATCAGCAGTTCAGAGGTCGGGAAGGTTAACAGCAAGACCCACCAAGCGGAAAAACCCGGAAGGACGATCAGCAGAGTCTTCCAAAGAACTAATGATAATGTTTATGAAATAAAATGAAATTAAATAAAGTCAAGTGATTGTAAGTAGGTACCTATATAATATAAAAAACACAATCTTCCTTAACTGAAATTCAAAGCTTTAATTTCCAATAAACCATTTGCAGGCACCTTTTGAATTGTCTAGGCCGGTCAGTCAAAATGATGAAACTCTAAGGACAACACTTCCTTCTTTCTTTGGTTTAGGTACATATGTATTGCCCAATGGGAACACAATGATAAAGAAATTTAAACAAATTCGATTATAAGAAAACTCCGAAATAATACTAGTGTCTAAAATTCAACACATAAAACCATAGATAGCACGATTAGCGCAGTGGTTAAGCGAGCTAGTGTGGGGCAACATTAAAAAAAAAAACAAAATGCAAAATGTCATTGAATTGATAAACCAAATACAACTGGAGAGAAACTAAAGCCTTATTTTTAAAGAGACTTTTTGAAACATCCTTGATACCTCTCCTAAGGTCATCTCAACCCTGGCCATCATTGAACTTTTAAACTCTACCTCTTTAAGCCAAGATTTTCTCCAATATTTTCTATATAAGGATTGTTTGATTAATATGCCCGTCTGTGATAACACCCACACCAAAGAGGGGTTCAATAAGTCGCCAATAACTCACTTTCAACGATTCTTAAAATATCTTTATATTGTACACCCACACTTAGTTTGAAACTTATGGTAGGATACTTTAATAACCATATAGATTTTGATATATTCATAATCGTATTAAAGCTAACGGGAGGTAATGATGACTTGGTTCACTTGGACTTAAGCAAGCAATGAATTAGTGTGTAACAAAATGAATTGGTAAATCTTGGTGAAAATTTACCACCGTCAATTTTTTTTTTACTTGATAGTAAGCAGTGATGCAATCATTGATGGTAAAGCGCACTAGTTTATTAAGAGCCTATTTACTCTAGCCTTGAAGACATCTAAGTTATAGTCAATTTTGAAACGAGAAGTATTAATGGTGGCATATCTTCAGTCTATTATGCGTTTAGTGCCATTGTGGTTGAGGCAATATAACTGCCAACATACTGGTGATGGAAAGTACTGTAAACTAGTTGATAAACGTCTGTCAAACGATGATAGCGCGTACCTGGTATTTTCCTGATAAAAGGCTATTCAGTACTTTATTCTGTAAGTAATTATTAAATTTTATTTTATTAGTTTGTGACAATTCAAAAATACTTCCAATATACCTATAATTTTAAGGTTCTTTTCTTGAAAAAAATCTTTGTGTATTAATAATTTCTTCTTTCACAACAGTGACACATTTGTTCACATCCTTCTATCCAGATGACGCCACAGAAGAAATTTTTGTTGCCTTTTTTTGGTTACTCTTTCAGTTGCAAATGGTTAGAGGCAAAGTTTCAGATCATCCACATGGACAGTCCACACAATAATACAACAGCTGCGTATTAAGAGGATTCAAGACATAGCAAAAACAAAGCGGACTCAAACTATTGCCCTGAAATATACCTGGCCTAATTCTTGCCAGTTTGTTATTCTTCTGGATATGTCGACATTCTGGATAGCGAGTAACCGTCCTCCATTGCCCCATACACCTCGCCATAGAAGTGTGTAATGTTGCAATTTTAGTATCCTCATATACACATATGAGGTACCAAGTCAAATGCTTTCTTTTAGTCTACCCAACATGTATAGAGAGATCCCTACAGGGGTGACGAACCTGTTCTCTAATGAATGTGAAAAATGATTCCTTAATACTGTCGCAGTCCGCGACGGTAGAATCGAGCTACGGGACTGTTCTTCAATGAAATACTTGATATAAATAAAAATCCTTAGACTTTTCTTCAAGATTCGATATCAGCACATCGCGCTACAATGGTTATGTCCGAACTCAAAAAACTAGACATTTCTTTGTTCTACTCAATTTTCAAACCTATTCTAGAACAACAAAATCCTTTAAAAAATTCCTTAAAAGTATATTTTACATGCCAGTTCGTTAGCCTAACTCATGCAATCTCTTTTCGATATCACGGTACCTTCCCATTCCTACATCCATTCTAAAAATGTATTCTGAAAATTTTAGCTCTCCAAATAGATGTATGATCGAGTGCCATGATTATTCGTTTTCATTAATTAACTATTGTCGGTAGAATAGAGATCGATCTATATATTTTAAGTTGTTAAGAGGCCTAAGCTCGTGTAGGTCCACCATTTCACCTTTTTAATCAACAATCAGCATCTGTCAATAAAACACGATCGCGAGAGCTTACGCACTAGTGAATCAGTGGCTTTAGTTTCGGCCTACGCTCTTATTATAAATTATTAAAGGTCTACCACTCTGAGGCTGTATTAGGCTGATCGTTACCTTTGCTGATTGCATAAGTATCTCTGATTATTATAACTTGCATAATATTGTCTCTTCGTAGCGTAGCGTATAAATTACGGTATACTTTGAAGTGTATTTTTTATCAAACAAAAATAATTGCGTTCTTACATTTCGATTCTTGGTATACCAATCTCGGGCTTTGTTTTATTGGATCTAACAGGTTTGTTCTAAAATTGTGATAGCTTTTTGTTTTTTTTTTTTAGTCCCCTTTATTATAGCAATCTGTCATAGATATTTAGTTGCTCCTTTGTCAGAATTGTCAGAATTATGTAGTGCTGTGGGCTTTGTGATAGCGTATGTGTGTGTGTGTGTGTGTGTGTGTGTGTATGTGTGTGTCTATGCGTGCGTGTATGTGGTTGTGTGTGTGTGTTATCCAATATTATTTTTGTGCCTTGTGCTGTACCAAATAAATTATTTTTCTTTCTTTCTTTATTTAAATAGTGGGCTAATTAATACATGTGGCTATGTAGGTTCTCAGTCATGTGACTGGATTAAAAGAAAAAGGGCTGAATTATATAACACACAGTTAATGGTTCCTTTGCATCATTATAATGATATATTTTACTAAGGTAATGGTGCCACTATCCATAAAAAAATGCTAGATATTGGTATATACGATACCAGCTTTCGCCCGCAGTTTCGCCCGCATATATTAAATATAACCTATGTCACTGAAGAATAGAGCAGCTTTCTATCGGTGAAAAAGTTTTCGCAATCGTACCAGTACTTTCAGAGATTATACCTCATACAAACAAAAAAAAAAACAAACTTCTCTATATAATATTAGTGTAGATTATGAATAAATGAAAAACCAGCAGTTCCTGAAAACCAACCCCGAAGTTTAACACACTAATTCATACCCAAAAACCGTTTTAGTACAAACAACAAAAACTATCCTTATTTTGAATACTAATTTCGAAAGTTTTCCGACAAATGAACACCAGTAGGTATGTGAAATAAAAAACACCGCATTGGGGAGATTTATGCGACCAATATTCCGGAGGGATGCAACCCGGGGTGGTTTAAAAATGTATTAGAAAACTTGTATGATTTATTGTTATTGTATTAGGTATGTTTTTGAGTTTGTGTGTCTGTATCGTTTTAGGGTTGAAACTTGACACGTTTCAAGGATGAGAATTTAAGATAAAGTTGTAAGATTTTTATTGATAAAAATTACTTGGTGTGTTTTCCTTAACTTTTCTCTTATGTTGACAGTATTAGAATTTCTTTTTATTGTTTCCGTGTCCCTAAAATTACGGTTATAGTTTTAACGGTATGTGCACAGAAAGTGGTGGCCGAGTGGTAACGGCCCCGACTTATCAGTCGTAGGTTGCGGGTTCAAACCCAGCCACTTCATTTCATCACCACTGCTCTGAAAACGGTAAAGGAAAACATCGTGAGGAAACCGGCATGTCCTAGAACCAAAAATTCGAAGACATGTGACATCCACCAACCCGCACTGGGCCCGCGTGGTGGATTACGGCCCATACCCTCTCCTAGAGAGGAGGCCTGAGTCCCAACAGTGGGAATATTATAAGGCCGGCTATGCTATGACTATGCACAAAAAGTACATTTGGAAATAACAATTAATAATGGCCTGTTTCATATTATTACGATAGGTTTAAATATAATTAAAATGCAATAATTTAAATAAAAAATCGTTTTGCAAACGGCATCGCCCATATTAAATTCTGAAATAATTTTAAAGACATAACCTGCGCAATTACCATGTTAGTGATAAGTAGTAAACTGGAAAATGTTCTGAACTTTTTCACATTCTGTTTTACGAAATACATATTCTTCAGTAATAGTCATATATTGGTTAGAGGTTCTGACAACTCATATACAGACTATTACATTATAGTCAACAAATTAATAATTTGTTTTGTTACCTTTACAAAAGACCAGTCACCCCACAATCAAAAACTTCCTTATCCACCATCTGTTGACTACAATAATAACATGAAATATTAACATAGCCGTAACCACATAATATTAAAACGCATATTATTATAATCAAATAGAAAACAATAGACATGTTATGAGGTTTTTTATTGCGGGTCATTAACCCTAGGTCGTCTGACAATAACCTCTCTGTGACGTTAGTCAGCCTGTATACGATTGTCGCTTTCAAGTGTTTTATGAAGATGTATTTTTGTTGGGCTGTCAATTGAATTCTTCATCCAGATTACAGTGGAGATGGTGTGTAGGTAAAGATGTGCTTAAATAGATTTGCTGAGATAGCTTTTTAGGCTCTTTTGTTGTATTTTATTTTAAGTCATTCGATGGAGATTAGTTAACTGTTTCTTTTTTATTGTTGTTTTTCCTGTCCTAGTTTAAAAAGTTTTCTCTCTTTTTTTTTCTTTCTTTCTGTCTTGGCCGAAGTGGTTAATATTTTATACGCCTTTTGGGTATCGGTACAATGCTTTAAGATATATGCAATTAATGTTTATGTTTGAGAGTCCTGAGATAGGAGTGTGATGGGGGGACCTTAGTTGACTGCTTCTGAAATTACTCACTAAAAATATCAATACAAAATGTAAATTCAAAAAAATATACATCTTCATTTTTCAGGTCAAGAATTCTTTTGTTTCTTTCAGGATGTACGTTTTGGGGGACGTTTTCTTCTGACGAACTGACTCCTGTAAATGATTTAATTGCTGGTTTTCATAATATGTTTATTTTACACAATATTTTTTCAGTTTTTTTCGTATGTAGTTTGCAGATTTGACATTAGAATTAGGTGTTTAGATAAGTAATCATAAATATCATGACATGAATAGTAATTGCGAAGGAATATATCGAGACACCAAGGTAAATATGCCTTAAGATGACTCTTATAACTTATATTGTGCACGTTTTAAAACTGTATAATGATTGTTCTTGTAAGTTATTTAATGGCAGCAATTATTAGATTTAATTGAGATCATTAAATTGTTATTTATTAGATCGTTTTGTTATAATGGATTTGCTCTCGAGAACTGTACGACTTGTTTGTCAAAGTTTACGAAAAAACACTGCAAACAATAATTTAATTCAAGAAACGACAACATTGATTTTATTCTGAACTTTTTCGACTTTTAACGAGCTGTTACAATTTATAAACGTTCAAAACAACAGAGTTCCTTCTCAGAAAAAAAGTAAAAAAATCAACGTCAATTATAACAAGAATTAGTGATGACACACACTTCAATAAATTAACGTTATCGATACTCCGCACGCTCAGGGACAACGTATCGACAGCCGACAGCAACACGAATACAATTTGTAAGATAAAATAATGTTTTGGGTTGCGAAACGTTGCATCACGAACCGACCGAGAAGCATGATTAAACTTGCAAAAGCAAAATACAGCTGAGTAAAGGTTAGTCGGCGGTTAGTGGTGGAATACGGAATCGATGAAATTAATGTTGAATTGGAATATGAGTCCACAAAGTCATGTTTGTTTTCCCGGAGTTAGCTTTGCAGTTTCAATTAATGCTATAGTTCGAATCCCAGGTATTTAAATTAAAATTTACATACTTGTCTCTTCATGTCAAAGTTTTTGTAATGTGCTTCGATTATTTTACTGTAAATATGGAACATACGTTATTATATAGCCGTTCAAAAACTGAAGCTCTTAAGTTAAGTAAATAAATAACGGCAAACCTTATTTTAAATGACAATCCAATAATTTTAACGGAATTTGTACTTACTGAAGGTAAGGTTAATTATATTGTCTTTGTGCAAAGAGTAGCAAGGCAACCTCCACTTAAGTGTATTTTATAACTTACTGGGGTTATTTCTAACGCAGTAGTATGAAAAACAATAAAAAAACCTTTTTTTGATTCCTTGAGAGTATTTTTCCTTTTTTCCAACTATATCTGAGTCGACTGACTCAGAAATGAAAAAAGTTTATTTCAAATAGACAATTTACAGGCTCTTTTGAATTGTTAAAATGTCGATCAGTCAAAAAAAAAGTGAAGCTAAATTGCACGTTCCAAAGCGTAAGATCTCTATGGAAAAGAACGTGCAAGAAACTCCATGGACACTCTAAATCTTGGTTACATATTTTTTATCGCTTCTATTGACTGGTCCACATAATTTGTATTTTAATATTTTTGCTACAAATTATTCTATCGATAGCTTATCGATCCTTTCGCTTCACTAAAATGGCACGGTACCGATCATTGTCAATGGGTTCGTGATCAAAATATACGTATCCGCTTATTATCTTAATAATTTTGTATACAATCTCGAACGACTGACTCATTTTTGAGCAAGCCAAGGTTTTATGCCAAACGATCTGTTTTTAACTAGCCAATGCTTGTTTTACGGTGTGATTTTTTATGGTGAGTCGTAAAATTTAGTATTGATGGTTATGATGGCATGTTTCGTAAAGAGTGCTTTTTAATGTGTGGTCGATTCGTTGTACAGTAAAAGGTACTTAACCTAGCTTCGTTGAACGAGTCATGTGTGGCTCAGTCTGATGAATTCTTTATGTTGTTTTGTTGTTTCCCCAGTTGTTGCATGTTCTACTGTTCAGAATTCTTAACTTTTCCATCTTCATTAATCAATTTATAAGTACTTATAAAGCTTGAAAACAGTGGTAAATGCCGCGACTTACAAGTCGCGAGTTCAAACCCAGCCAGGCGCATTACTTTGTGTAATTTATTTCATCACCACTGCTCTCAAAACGGTGAAGGAAAACATCGTGTGGAAAGCGACATGTCCTAGAACCAAAAATTTCAAGACATGTGACATCCATCAACCCGCACTGGGCCTGCGTGGTGGATTACGGCCCATTCCCTCTCCTATAGAGGCCTGAGTCCCAACAGGGGGAATATTATAAGGCCGACTATGCACTTATCATTACATTAATATTATAAAAGACCCAAAAATTTGAAGCCCATGTAACATCCACCAACACGCATTGGGCCCGCGTGGTGGATTACGGACCATTCCCTATCCTAGAGAGGAGGCCTGAGTCCCAGCAGTGGGAAAATTATAAAGCTGATTTTGCTATGGCTTGGACAGATAGGGAACAGGCGTGACGAAATAAGATTAGATTCGCTGTATTTCATTTTCAGTAATTTATTTTTCTATTAAAGTTTTTATCGACTTTAATTACGCTTCAGGTTTTTGCGCATTTCCTTGCGGCTGAGTCGGTGCGGTCAAATTATTTCCCCAAAGTGATTTTCCAAGCTGTTGTCATGAGTAATGTTCCTTTCTTTCTTTATAAATAGATAGTAATAAAAGCCTCTTATTTTCTTGTGCATTAAAAAAAATACCGAGTGAGTATAACTAAATTTATTCCTATTTCAGTAATAGTAGTAAGTAAATAACTAATCTTGATTCTAATACAGTATAAATTGGTCGATATACAAGAACTCTTCCGCAGGTGAAGGTCTCTTCCAAGGAACCCCAGCTTTCTCTATCTTGGGCCGTTTTTTTATAATATCCTCCGCCCGTATTGTATGCGGTTGAAATCTACTGGTGCCATAGATTGGCTTCTAAAAGGGAAACCCGGGGTCCTGGAACGCAAGGCAAAGAAGGAACATAGATGTGGATTTTAGTCAGTAGAAGTCTGACACGCCTCCACGCTCCGCCCTAGAGAGTGCGAGAAGTCATTGGATGATATGCTAGTTTAAAAAAAGCGGTCTTCCTCTGTTTCTCTTCCCACTTGGCCTCAACGAGTCATCCTTATGGTCCATC
Source organism: Mythimna vitellina (assembly GCA_949316375.1). NCBI lineage: Eukaryota > Metazoa > Arthropoda > Insecta > Lepidoptera > Noctuidae > Mythimna > Mythimna vitellina. Next base: position 22,401,715 of record OX438700.1, on the reverse strand, counting down.
GCTCGTAGTCTTACAACAATATATATGCCTTATCCAGTTCCATTTCAGCTTTTTAGCATTGTCCAGGCCGCGATATCCAGGGCATCAGTGGCTTTGGTTACGCTTTTTATATTTAAGTGTCTAATTTTTGGTCATAGATAGAACAAGAAAAATAAAATAAAATTACATATTTATACACTCTACCCTAAAATATGGCGTCGAAAAATTCCTCCGCATCGCTGTCGACTGGAAGTGTGCCTAAAAGACTGGCGGCATTGCCACGTTGTATGGCAATGCTTACTCTGGCCAAGGTAAATGCCAGAAATTCTTCAAAAAGCGCATGAGCACTCGTACCTCACGGCTCAAGAGTCTCAACCCCAAATGACTCGGATAATATAACAGCACCACGAACACAGCCGCAGCGGCATCACCAGCACAGTACGACGAGCTAGGAAGATGGGATGGCGCAAGCTTTTTATAGTTTTTATGTTGCTACTGGACTTATTTGACATAAATGAGCATGGCAGTTGAGAGTTTGTCATGCTCACTCAAATGTCTCACTGATTGTGGCGCGGGTGTTGGATCATTCGGTTCCCTTCAAAATGGTTGAGCTGAGTGGTGCTAATATTAGTTTCATGTCCGTGAACGGGCGCTGTCAGTTGAGGCTGGTCATCTCTTAGCTGCCAGTTGCTATTTTAATATCTATATTTAGTTTTTATTTTTATTTACATTGTTCTCACATGATAGCGACAAGAAACATGTAACAGAGATATTTGTAATTACAAAATATGTTTGAAAAGAGTGTCCATGGAGTTTCTTGCACATTCTTCTCCATAGAGATCTACGCTTTGGAATGTGCAATTAGCATCATTTATTTTTATTTTTCTGACTGACTGACTTCTTGACGTTTCAAAAGTGCCTGTAAATGGTTTATTTGGAATAAATGCTATTTTGATTTTGATTTTTGATTTTGATTTTGCAAGACTGTCGACACAGGTAGTAGTGCCCCATACTAAAGGCCGTCCGGTCTCTTACCATCGTCGCGTGTCAGGCCATGAGAACTCGTCTAATTAATAACAGTTAAACTTTTATAAAATTAGACGGTCAAATAATTCCCCTCTTTTTCCTCCCAGTATGCGGTCAGATAATTGCCCTCTATAATTTGTTTCCTCATCGTATGCGTTACTATAATGCCCGCGAAATGTGAGCTGAATGTCAGTTTCGGCTGTCATACTCGGAATTCAAGGATCGTTAATAGCTGAACAAAAATGGTATAGACACCACGATTGGTTAGTTTGGAAGTTCTGATAACACCGTCTCAAGCAATATGGCACAGTTGACCCAGGGGTCGAGCAATCGGCTGCTGCGCTGCCTGTCGCGGGTTCGATTCCCGCACGTAAGAAATATTTTTATGCCCTACAGTTTTTTGTTCCAGGTCTGGGTGTTGCGTATGTGAGATTACATGTTTTTGAATGCATCCATGATACAGGTTACCTAGTGTGGAGCAACGTTTTTTTTATACCCATTGGGGCATCTCGATGCTCGGTGGCCTCGAGGTTTTAATCAGCAGGATAGACACGACACTTCTTTTTCTTCTCCCTTTTTATCCTTCCTCACCTCACTGTATGAATTTCATTTATTTCAGTGTCGATTGTCAAGCTATAGGCTTAAGAAAGTCCTTTTCCACTCGCCTATCGTCAACATCGAGCATGGTTTAAAAGCTTGTTACTTCATCTAACGCAATGCAACGCGATGTTTGATGAAAAGGCAACGCGAAAAAAGAAAAACAACGCTTGAAAACTCTGTCAAATATTTTTTTAAACTTGGTCCAAAGAGTTTTTTTAAACCCTTAAAAATTTACAAAGATTCTATTTTTATTACTTTTTGAGTAAATTTGTGCCTAAATTCATGCAAAATAGCAAATTTTCAGAAGTCTTTACTGGATTAGTTTTACACAATCTTATAAATTAATTTCAATGGAAGCTTAGATAATATCCACAAAATACTGTGTTTCCATAATATCTAATGAAAAATGTGTAATAACATCATAATCGCGTAAAAGCGGTTGTATGACAAACTGAATGACTTCTCGCGCTCTGGGCGGAGCGAAAGGGCGTGTCAGACTTTTACCGACTAAAACCACACCTGTGTCCTTCAATTACCCTTTGCGTTGCAGGACTACGGGTTTCCTTTTCAGAAATTCTCCGCGGTCCTTAGCTAGCGGGCATCGGCCCTGTTGGGCAAGTTGTATCCATCACCTTAAGACTTCTACAGCAATCACAGCAACCTTTTCATAATGCGGGCCGTATCGAGGATTACTGCCTTCTGTATAAGGCCCTTGATTGACCCAATCATGCAATAACAAATTCAACAGTCGCTCGTCGAGGTTTTTGGCTATTAAGAAGTTTTACTATGGGTTAACTGTTCGCTTTTAGCAGGATTGGAATAGATTTCATTAAGGTGTGATTTTTGTATATTTTTCTCCTTATTTTTTTACAATGTCACCATTCGTGCAACGACAGTTTTAGCAGTCAGTCGTCGGCTTTTGGCCATCAAGAAGTTTATTATTGTAGGTATGTAACTGTTCACGTTTAGCAGGATTGGAATAGATTTAGAACATTTTGCTGTGATTTCTGTATTTTTTTTCTCCTTAAATTTATGCAACGTTACCATATTTTTCTTCTGTTGCGCCATATAGACTTGCCTGGCTTGTGAAATAATTTCTATTAATTGTGCAATAGAGTTCGTTTGCACAAATACGTGATAACGGAAATATTTTAGTATCAACAAGGATCTAAATCCTTTTCCTATCTAAAGTCACACCTTTGAATAAATAATATTTGAAATAGCGTCGATGATGAAATAGAATACTTGCACAGAAGCACAGGACCGGTCGTTGTGGCGACACTTGGGGAGGCCTATGTCCAAAAGTGGAAGTTTTTCGGCTGAAATGATGATGATGATAAGAAGAATAATCGCAAAACTTTCAGTTTAGACGATAATTATAAATGTTCTGTACATTTCCTCGTTGAATTCTTATAACTTACAATGTTGATCAAAATTCGCGTTGTATACAGAACTATCAATACCTACTTGCCTTTAAATGATGATGAAATAAGACGCAAAATGACTTTTTAAAATTGATATAACTAATGCTTGACTGCGATCCCACCTGATGGTAAGCAGTGATGCAATCGTTGATGGTGAGGGGCACTATTTTATTAAGAGACTATTCACTCTTGCTTTGAAGACACCTAAATTATAACGGACGAGAAGACACCTAAATTATAACGGACGAGAAGACACCAGGCAAATTGTTCCAGAATGTCGGCTTCCATCACTCCATTGCTTGTTCAACTCACATGCTTTGTATACAGAAGTATAAAACTGTACTTTTTGGGAGGTGGGAAATCATCTAATGACTTATCGCTCTAAAGTGGAGTGGGAAGAGTTATTATCGGCGCGAGCCGCCGATCATCTCTACGATTACATGGCGGACGGGACACATCCACCGTGTCCTCTGGGCGTTCCAATAACACGAATGATAATTGGGGTGACAACTGGGTGTTTCTTCCACCTTAATCCAAAACAGGAAGGTGAGGACGCCTTGTCGTCTCTCCAGTCACTCCTCAAGCGATTGTGGCATTTGGGCATGCCACAATCACTAGTAATTTATCGATATTGAAATGTAACAAATTAATTAAAATTTAAAATGTTTAGCTTTGACGTCAATCCATTGCTCGTCCAACTCTTCCAGCTTTCAAACTATTAAAAAAAAATGCGCAATGTACACGAAATACTATGAATACTCGCTTTCAAATAAACTATTTGCGTCGATGATGAAATAAAACGCAAAATGTCAGCTCCAGTTTCTACTGTCTATCCAATGCTTGTCCAATTCCTTCATCGTTTAGGCAATGTTGATCAAAATGCGCAGTGTATACGGAACTATGGAGACCTGTCCCGACTTGTCGAGCCTGGACGACTCACGCCACGCATATCCAATGACCTCGGTTACTAAGAGGTGTGTCCACGTTTTATATTTTATAAGACGTTAAGTGTGAATCATTGTTATGCTAATTTTATTTCCACATTAATTTACGATTTGCCCGCAAAATGTTAATATTACTTTAAAGTACTACGGAGCGTAATTAAATATAAGTTATTTATTGCGGGTGAAAAGGTTCAGGTTTTTTTTTTTTAAATTGAGAAATTAACTAACGATAAACAGGAGGGGCGTGCCAGACTATTACTGACTAAAACCACAACTATGTTCCTTCTTTGCCATGCGTTCCAGGACCCCGGATTTCCCTTTTGGAAGTCTACCCATTGCACCAGTAGGCTTTGACCTTGCTACGCCCCAACGGTTTTGCTGACATCTAGTTTAAGGTGCGCGTAGAACACTACGCGCCGTCAACGACTCGGGCTCGCTCTGGACTTTTCCGGATAGCCGCCGGATAGACGGCGAGCTACCTATTGCTCGTCGTCCGCAAATTATATGTCCAGGTTGCTATTAATTTCTGTCTTGACATTTTTGATGTAAAATGTCAGTTTATACATTTTTTGACTAATTGGATCTTAATTTTTTTAAGAGGTATTTTTAAGATCAACCTTATGTAATATACGGTGATTTTTATTTTTAATTGGCACCATTTTATATTGTATATATTTCAATTCTGTTTATGATGTTCGTCCTGATTTGATTGAATATTTCCTGTTAATATGGAAATGTTTTGTCCATAGGTTACCTACAAGATTTTTTCAATAAATAAACAAACGGATGCAGTCCGATATTAATTTAAATGGCGAGTAAATCACGGACCAAGCACCTCATTACGAGTGTCCAAGTAATTATACCTACAAGTTGTACTCGTAATTCAACTACCATTATTGCGGAAATGACACCTAATGATACATACACAAGTAATAAATTGACCTTTCGTCTGTACATTATAAGCCTTCCAACATCATTCGTACTGAGTCACCGATGACCGTTACCAATGACTAAGAATTAATTAAATATGAAGGAACCGATAATGCATTACAAAACGAAGAAAATTCAACCGTAAAAATAACGCTTAAAGATTCAAAATTGATTGTTTAAGAATTACCGTTAACATTTTGCGAGGGATCGGAGAAAATCGCGCCAATTTAGGATTTTGTTTTAGTTGTAACTGTGGTTTTAAATTATTTTGATGAGGTAGGGTTCGTTAGCCGGGCCTAAGGACAGTGTTTATGTAAAGGATATTAATTTTAAAAGGCTTTTTTTTCATTCATAATTTTATAGTCTTTATTTTCGTTATTTTTACACAATATTTAAAAAAGAAAGTCGCTGTCCGTATCGTATGTACGTTGATTTATTTATTTATTGATTAGGGTCACCAACATTACCTACAATGTAATTTTCTTCGAATAAATTTGTATATGTACGATATTATGTAAAGTATGATAGAGAATCTAAAAAAGAAATTAATAATAGGTCTTTACCTATGAAATTGATGTTTTATAAAACGGGTTGCTTTGAAGTGTTATATATATTATTTGGATTGACTTGGAATTACAAGTTCACATAAACTTTATAATAAACGTACGTTATTTTTTTTTTCGAAATCCTTGACAGAGGAGGTCACGACCCTAAACATTGAGGAATACGACGCAAGGAGGTCCAGGTTCAGGTCTTCTTTGATGATATGATACCTTTCCAGCGGGTGTTTTTATTTTATGGTATAAAATTTTTTAATTTCCTCAAGGGATTTTGACGAATTCTGGCCCTGATAACATTCTTTGTCTGTTGAGTCTTCATAACCCGCGACTGGCCTGATCTTTTATGATCGTCAGCAGAAGAGGTGTTGAATCTATATTACGATAGACAATACGACGACCAAACAACATCAGCGTTTTAAAAATTATTGCAGGTTTCACTCCTAATTCAGCAAGTCTGTTTCGATTATAATATATTAGAAATAGTGCGAAAAAGCAGCTACACAGAAATAATGTATAAACTGTTCAGTATTTGAATGAATTAGTGTTGTTTTAAATTTAAATTTGGAAAAAATAATTATACTATTTTTAAAGTGTAACAAAATTCAGTCAGACTAGGTATATAGTATAAATAGATTATATGCATTTTTTGTCCCAATCAATCATAAAACGCTGATAAAGTGATATCGCAGTCCTCGTTTTGTTTGATAAGAAAAAAGGAGACTTAGGTAGCAATAATACCTAAATAAGTCATATAAATACATATGAGAAAGGGAACTACTAAAGTGCTCCGACCTTGCCACGTGAGTGCCCTTGCGTGCACCCGGTCACTTTTGCGTGCACCCGGTCACTTTTGCGTGCACTTTTGCGCGCACGGAATACTTTTTTATGGGACCACGTAGACGCCCTCATAACATAGCGTTTGGCCTAACTTATTTTTAAGTTCCCTTTCTCACCTGGTACCTGCCGAGTGGTGGCCTCAAGGGTTAACTCCACAAGCACACATCTATTCAAAGAACATGAGATGCTACTGACAACCTAAGGTTTCATCCATGTGAAAATAAGTTATGTCAGATCGCTCTGGGATCTTGGACTATAAATTTCGTTTTTGTTGTTTCGGTGCTGATCCAACAAATTGATATTAAATATGAGAACCTAACTATTTGAGCAATTGAATCACACTAAAACAATATCGAGGTCATTATTGCAACGGATTACTACATTTCCTCAAGGAAACATTCCAATTCCAACGGACTAATTATTTATCAGACAATGTAGTCGATAAGATAGTAGAAACATTTCCGATCGACACAAGTAATGATGCAGAAGTGGATGCAATAACGTCATTCGATATTTTATCTTATCTGGAAACAATTGTAAGTAGGATTGGTAGACATTATGGCGATGGTTTAATCAGTAGGTATCTTAAGGCGTAGTTCATAGCGCGTAGCTAAATAATAACAATTATTTATGTATAAAGCATATCTTAAAAGTTGGCATATCCCCAAAGTTAAGCTACGCTTGTTGAGGTCGCTGGGTAGTTGGGTGACCAACTTAACGTACCGAGGTTCCTTCGCGACTTGAAATAGTCCCACACTGCCCAAAAAAGCGAGTACTAAAAGGAAGGCTGGAAAGGAAAACTGAAAAATTTTCATCGCAGTCGGGGAACTTCTTATACTACAAGAAAGTATTATAAAAAGTGATCCCCCGATTGCGATGAAAATTTCAGTATTGCAAATCAAGTAGTTTCCGAGATTCCGTGTTAGTCAATAAGTGACTACTTTCTTCACTTTTCTATAAATTAACAAACGTCTTGTTTTTTGATTTTTAATTTATTTTTTGACATGGCCGTCGTGTTTTTTTTTTAATTATTTGATTTTTTAGATCTTCTTATCTTCTTTGACAGTCTTTATGGATAGGCAGAAGGCAGAAAATCTCCAATCAGGAGTATCGCACGTATCGAGGACAATTCGTCTACCAATCGAAGTCCACAATCCTGGGTAACAAAGCCACGATTTTGGACTTCTAACTGTTTACAACATTGTTGCACAAACAGTGTTGTTACCAAAAGTTAGTTCGAAAATCTTTCATGATGTGTGAATGTATCCTTTGTAATAAATAAGTAGGTATTAGTTTGATTTTTTTGGAACAAATTACCCATTATAGATAATTCTTTGTCGATCGACTAGGAAAACACCAACACTTATTTCATTTGCATAAATTATATTCCTTAAAAAAATAAGTTATCTTATTTCAAGAAGAAACGGTCAATATAAACATCAATATTTATCTTTATTATGGTTTAATGTTTAATGACTATAAACTTAGATAAGCAAGTAAAGCCTACGTGATGAAACAGGCATTGCACGTCTTGGTTTTAATTGATCTTTTGACCCTAATTTATCGCTAATTGTGAGTAACTTCAGTCACCAGATTCTTATTACTATCATGTTCTTTGACAAAATCAAATACTGTTTCTTTTCATTCGTTTTCTCAGTACGTAGAAAACAGTAACCTTCATTGTAATTCTTTTCAGTTTTTAAGTGATTACCGTAAACTTTTAACAAATTCTAATAGTTTTGATGAATAATGATGGTGAACAAAACACTTCTTCGACAATAAAAAATCGCTACAAAATTCATCATCATCATCATCATTTCAGCCGAAAGAAGTCCACTGCTGGACATACTACACACTGGCAAAATTCGATAGTTTGTAATTTATAACTATAATAAGATCTAGGGATGAAGTAACGGGTTATTTCCTGAGGGCCCTAATCCCAGAGAGCCCCCGATCCCCGAGGGCCCCGATCCCCGTAGAGCCCCGATCCCCGTAGAGCCCCGATCCCCGCAGAGCCCCGATCCCCGTAGAGCCCCGATCCCCGAGAGCCCCGATCCCCGAGAGCCCCGATCCCCGAGAGCCCCGATCCCCGAGAGCCCCGATCCCCGAGAACGCCGTACCAGAGGCACACAAATGCGATAAATATGGGAAAGAAGTATAGAAGAAATAATTCTAAATCTACTTTGTCCTTTTCTTACTTCTGATTTGGCTCATTCTTCTTTTTATATACAGTTCTTCCAATATCAGGATGATTACCAGTCAGTATGATTACCAGTCAGTATGCATTTAAGCGGGAGTTGCGAATATTTTACACAAATAGGGGTTTAAGCGAATATTTTACGCAAGTAGGGGTTTAAGCGAATATTTTACGCAAGTAGGGGTTTAATATCGGTACATATGTAGGCATTTACGAGTATAGTTTTGAACGTTTATCTGAACAATATTTTCTTTTTTTTTTATACATCTGCCGTGATGTCTCACCATCGCTCTTGATTTACTGGTAGAAAATGCCTAATGCGGCAATAAGTCAGGCTTTGTTGCTTTGCAGATGGTGATGATGAACTATGTCATAAAGAAGTATTTAACTGTTCTACAATTTATACCTGTTTTCAATTTAAAAAATATGCTTTTGTTCCACCAAAAATACTAATTGTGCACTAAAAAGTGCTTTAAAATTCTTTAAAAAAATCAAGTCACTAAGGGTGCCCTTAATAATAATTGTAAAAGGTCCATTAATATTAAGTGTAAAATTAGTATTTTAGTGAAAGATAAGATTTTTAAAGCACGTTTAAAAATATCCGTTTAATTAATTTTGTATGTAGCTATCAAATTAATACTTCTTCTCTTCTACCCTGCACTTAAATATTTTATCACGGTAGGGACAATCGTATCTGACATAATATCTACTTTTACATGCGTTTGTTTTTTAATAAAGATAAATAGTAAATGCCTACGTGACGCTACCGGCATTGCACTATGTTTATATATATTATTTTAATGGACTTTTGACTCCTCTACTTTTGCGATATTACTGAGAAGCTAATAAATTAATTATTAGGTAACGTATTTGTTAGGATTAAACATACACGATCTTTTTTTTTTTTCGGTGGGAAAATCATCTTATGAGATTCCCAGCTCTTGGGCTGGTTCAGACTTTTACTGACTAAAAACCCACTCCTGTTCTTCGTTTTCTTTCGTATCGGGGCCGAGTCTTCCTTTCAGAATCAGACCCTTGGCCCCAGTAGGCTTCGACCCTGCTGGGCCCGTACAGTTGCTGACGACATTTCCTTGGCCCCTACAGTTGCTGACGACATCTTCTTGAGGCGCGCGGGGAACAGTACGCGCCGTCGACAACTTGGGCTCGGTCCGGACGATTCCCGGACGGTCGAACGGCGAGCAATGGGTGGCTCGCCGTCCGCAAGCCCGCGCCTACGGTGACTGGAAATTTGGATCGGAATCCCGGTGGCGGTTGGGGCGTAAGGACCGTTGCCTCACGCGATCGGCCGCCTCCTTTGCTAGCATTACTGCTTAGCAGAAGGTGGCGACCGCCTGCCACTCCTCCTCGCTCCGGATCATGGCGTGTACCAAGGCCCGGCGCGAGAGATCGCCGCCGCCGATCAAACAAAATGATCTAAGCTAAATTTTTGGTAATCGGATGAACGATTTTTTTTTTCATATGTTGATTGGTATCTTTGATATCTTTTATGAAAGACATAGTTGATGACATAGTTTTAATTAAGATACGGTATCGGTACAAGATCTGAGTACAAAATACCATGATCTGTAGTCTAATTTTGATTTTTAACGGTTTCTGCTTATGTTATGTTTTTGCTTCTACAAGTCTAGTCTTATCATCTCTCTTTATTCTAATTTATTTATTAGTATACAAGTATTTACGTAACCGCATGACATTTGACATAAATGAGCATGACAGTTTCATGCTCACACAAATGTCTTGAACAGTGTATTGGAACATTCGTTTCCCAGTTGAGCTGAATGGTGCTGATATTCGCGTTATGCCCGTGAAAGAGCACTGTCAGTTGAGACTGGTCATCTCTTAGCTGACAATGGCTTATTTAAATTTCTATATTTAGCATTTGTTTTTTTTTTACTCTATTTATATTGTTCTCACATAATAGTAGCGATAAGAAACATGTATTTAAACGAGATATTTGTAATACATAACATGATTGAAAAGAGTGTCCATAGAGTTCCTTGCACATTCTTCTCCATAAAGATCTATGCTTTGGAATGTGCAATTAGCATCATTTTGTAAATGGTTTATCTATACATATAAAAGGAGAAACTGACTGTCATATCAACGCACAGCCAAAATTACTGGCACTAGGGGCGTAAAATTTTCCACAAGGTGTTCTTTAATGACGTATGCGAGCACTAAGAGAGGGTTTTCCAAAATTCTCGCCCTAGGGGGAGGAAATGGAGGTTCAAAGTTAGTATGGAGAAACCTTTCATGCGAGCGAAGCCGCTGGTAGAAGCTAGTTTGAAATAAAATGCTTTGAATCTTTGAATCTACTGTACATGTTGTTTAAACTTTTACCAACAATGAACTCGAAGTCGATCGCAAATTTACTTTTTCAATCTAACCGAATGCTGCCCCTATAGCCAAGTTACGATCGTTTCGTTTGCGTCGAACGCCTCGAGTAGGCCACGCCTCCGATTCCTTTGTTCTGACGTCATCTCAACGCTCAGTCACGTGGTGAGAACAAATGAATCGGAGCCGTGGCCTACTCGAGGCGTTCGACGTTAACGGAATGATCGTAACTCGGCTAGGGGGGCTGATCTGACAGAAAGAAAACATTTATTTGTGACTCGCATAGGACAAACGCGCTCCATCGTCGACCGCATCGTCGCTTTCCATCAGGTGAGATAGCGGTCAAGCGCGAACCTATCAAGAATAAAAAAAAACAATAAAATAAGTGATAAAAAACAAAAAAAAGCAATAATAAAAGATAAAAATAAAAGACCTGTGAGAGGCCAAAAAGGTTCTTATTTCAGCGTATTCTGCGATATTTAACAAAAAAGTAAAATAACGCAGCGCTAGTATTCTGATTCAGATCTGACTTGACATAACCTAGTAACTAGAATATAGTATTCAAAACCTCTTGACAATAATGATGTTAGATTTTCAGGCTTTTGATTACCCCGTAACTACTGTCAGTTATAGATCTAAAAATAAGTCGCCTTACATTTAAGGAGGAGACTCATGGTGCGACATTTGCATTCTAAAACAACGAGTTTCCTTTTCAAAAATTCCCCAAATGTTGTATGTTTTATCTTAACCAAATTATCTTTTTTGTGACCTACTTTATCAGTTCAGAACAGTCACAGTGTAGACGTAACAATTCGACGTCAGTGAACGACGCATTTGACTGACGACGACAACTGGTATTCTCACCCTATTTAGATAAATACATGTGGGGTCAAATCACCAATTATGCGTCATTCGATTCGCGATACCTACGTGACTTAAATCTTGTAGTCATAGTACAAATCTGCGGTTATGCATATTTATTAAGAAGCTGTATCATTTATGTATTAATATTATTTATATATTGCACCTGTTATGCAAGGACATAGTAAATATTTTAACATTATCTGTACTTACAATTGATCGAATTGATAATGTACTGTACTGTTCAAAATGATTCAGCTAAGGCCTTTTTATATATTTGAAATTAATTTTTTAATCTTATCTCAACCATTTTGCCGTCGGATCCTTGAGTTCCTCATAATATTATGCGGTGAGCTACACGATAACTGGCAAATGCTCTCTGGACACCCGAATCTGTTTGGTGCTTTCTTAAAAAGACCACCCCAGATGTTAACCTAAAGTCGTCGACGGTGCGTAGTGTTTCACGTGCTCCTCAAAGAAATGTCAGCAAAACCATAGGGCCCCAGCAGGGCCGAAGCCATGGGTTTACTTCCGACATGGAAACCCAGAGTCCTAGAGCGCAAAGAGTGGGTTTTAGTCAGTAAAAGTCTGACACGCCCTCTCAATCTGCCCTAGAGCGCGATAATAAGACATTGGATGAGATCCCACCAAAAAAAAAGACGTTGAATGGTCATACTATACATTGTCTGGCCAGACAAAGAATAATAAGAATTCAGTTATAAATACCGGGTTCATTTAGTTTATATCTACGAAAAAGGTAGACGTAAAACAACCTTAACTTGAGTTCCTGTGTCCCCTGTATGAGGCAGAGGGCGTCTACAGTGCGCCGCCATCCCGTTTGAACTTAGCTTCGTGCTTCATTTCACTCCAGGCCTGCCCTCGCCTCTGCAATGATCGTTCGACACCAGCCCCCCTAGCCAAGTTAGAATCGTATCGTTCGCGTTGAACGCCTCGAGTAGGCCACGCCTCAGATTCCTTTTTTCTGACGTCATCTCAACGCTCAGTCACGTGGTTAGAACAAAGAAATCGGAGGCGTGGCTTACTCGAAGCGTTCGGCGCGAACGAAACGATTGTAACATGGCTACTTACAAAATAAATATCATTTAGTAAGTATTATTACGGCAAAAAGCATTATTTTCAATCACTTTAGGTTAAAGAGCGTGCAGCTCAACTAAATATGATTTCGTGCACATAAAAACCTTTTGACAATAGTCCTTTATCCATACACCCATTGTATTTGCAATAATGCTTGATTGATAGTCTCCGATACTCTTCACTGCTTCACCGAACCTAACCTACAAAACTAAAAGACGTAAAGATGCGCCAACTGGGATCACTTGCAATAACGATGTAACTCATAACACAATACATGGGTTGGTTAGGCCACAGGAATATCTGATCTATATTGAAATTAGTGATATCTCAGGATCTGTTGAGCTCAAATCATTGAACCTAGGAAAGTGGGACGTGGTACAAGAACTTTGTTATTAATAGTCTATAGGTAAACATATACTTTGAAGTCCTCCGATACAAATCTGACACTATAACCTAAAAATATATTACCAGCACGACAAGTAGTTGTTTACACCGTAATACCGCTGCAAATATAGTCTATAAGTACATATTTATTTATTTAAACTTCATGTACAGTGGTGGTACATAGGCGGACTTAATGCCACAGTGCATTCTCTACCAGTCAACCGTTGGGTTAAAAAGACAAAATGTGACGTGTAATCACTGTGTACTATGAAGTTTTGGTGTATGTTGATGACAGGCCTTATATTCCAACAGTGGAGGACGTCTTTCGTATATGATGATGATGAGAATAGCTAAGTCTTATGTTGTGGATTTTTTTTAATTTATTGTTATAAATTGGTTATTTAAATATTTTTGTCAAATTGTAGTGACATTTACCACCACAAAGGAACTAAATATTTAAAATCCTGCATAGTAAGTAGTATCTGAGTTCTCCACGCGATTTAAATCGAAATCAACTACCGGGAACTGGGTAGTTGTCAGGAACAGACAAAACACTCGTCTGGTCGGAGGACTTTACTCTTTTTTACATTCCTGTAAAAACAAGGATGAGTGTGTGTGATACATCTCCAGCAACATAAAAATATGTTGCTAAAATGATTGCTCTACTTTTATCATCAGGAATACGCTTCTTTGCAAATAGGCAACAGGTTTATCAAGTACAAACATAATATTATATTCAGCCTTATAGTCTTCCCACTGTTGGAGAATTCATTCCCCTCTCTATGAGAGGGAATGGGCCGTACTAAAGGTACCACGCGGGCCCAATCCAGGATTATTATGTAAATGTATTAAATAAAATACGTTTATACGTAAATATATTTAAATATGACTAAACCTAGATAGGTCATGGACGTTCAAAGGAAAACCCTCTTCAAATTCTTGAAAGTTTAAATGAAAATATATACATAAATCCTCAAAAAAAAAAAAAAAAACAATAGCTACGATGCGTACTGTTTCGTAGAAGCTACGTGAAGTCATTGTGAATTTAAATATTTACATTATGTATATTTACAATTTGAATGTTTCCGGGAACTATGTGACAAACCTCACGTATGTAATGAGTAGTTTGTGTTTGCGGTTTTTACCCCTTTCCTCCACCCACATTGGTTTCGCGGTATTATTTTATCCTTGTTTTATAGTTAATTTTGGGATGCAAAACCGTGTTTAAATGAATCACTGCCCTTGGTTGGTTGGGACGGTTTTTTTTTATCAGGAATCGTTTAATACTAAATAGTGTGAGGGATAAAAAAAACCATCAGGATGCGTACTTCATCAAAATTTTTTTTTTATTTGCTTGAGAGAGTGTCTCAAGCAAATAAAAAAAAAAATTTAATAAAAAAAAATATATCTTTAAAAAGCCCTTTCATTATTATTATAAAGGCGAATGTTTGTGTGTTTGTTACTTCTTTACGGCTGAGCGGATTTCTATGAAACTTGGTACCCAAGCAGACCACGTACCTGTATAGATTGGGACAAATTTCTACTTTCACACAGGCAAAACACTAGCAGCTAATGATATGACCGCCCATTATGACACCCTATTAATTTTAAGTTTTTAATGCAATTTGTATTTTCGGTGTATAATAAAGAATATCTACCTATCTACCTATGAATTTAAAATAAAATTGAGGTATTACATTCGGTTATATAAAGATTTATTCCTTATGGAAATCGAACCTATAAAAAAACTAAAAAAAAAAAAAATACAACAGACTTCAATATAAAAAAAAAACACTGTAAAATGAAAAATTACCTATGAATTTAAAATAAAATTGAGATATTACATTCGGTTATATAAAGATTTATTCCTTATGGAAATCGAACCTGCGACACGCACCTCAGTAACCAATTGCTTAAACACAGCGCCAATCGTGACTTTAATAAAAAAACTAAAAAAAAAAAATACAACAGACTTCAATATAAAAAAAAAACACTGTAAAATGAAAAATAACTTTTATTTCGAGAGTACACTTTTAGTTATGCTACCACCATTAAAAGTACCCCCCAGCCAATATAGCCAGAGTGCATTTCATGACAATTCTAATAATCCAAAACACGGTTAGAAGGCTTCATCGTCAGATCAGTTCGCTAAATTCTCCTTCTGTCAGTCAGTCACCGATTAAACGTATAAACAAAGCAATTTTACTTGTTACGACGGTTCTGCTGTGATCCTATGAGGAGTTCTGTTCCATATCTTCGAAGTTCATGATCAGATCATAACAATATTTCTATGGGACCAACTCGGAGCATAACATGTTCAAACAGAAAAAAATTTAAAATCGGTTCACAATTGACCGATACATCGATGAACATACATAAAATAAAAAAAATACCTCCTACTTTTTGAAGTTGGTTAAAAAGTATCTTCGTATCAGAACTAGCTCAGTCTAATCTTGTCACAGAATAGATGACTAAAGTACTGACGTGTCACAGCCATATACATAATTTTCACGGGCCGTAATTTTACGTGAGTAACCGATGACGCTTGACTCGCTTTTTTTTTTGTGGAAGGTAAAAGCCACCAGAGTTCTTTCTCAGTTTCCTTTTTTAATTCAGGGCCACAACTGTAACTCTCTCAATTCAACTCCCTCTCTAATCTCAAAGCTTACACTCTGACTAGCTTAGCATATCAGCCTTTTAATGTTCTCACTGCTGGTACTCAGGCCTCCTCTCTATGAGAGGAAATGGGCCGTAATCCGAATTGTTGGTTCTAGGACATGCCGGTTTTCTCACGATGGACGTTCCTTCACCCTTTTTAAAAGCAGTGGTGATGTAATAAATTACACAAAGTAATTCGCCTGGTCGAGTTTGAACCCGCGACCTGCAACTAGTTAGTCGGAGCCGCTACCACTCGGCCACCACTGCTCTCAAGCAAGCTTAAATGCTCAGCATGAAAACATTTGTTATTTATATATTTATAAACAAAAATATTGCTGCTCTTTAAGGTCTAGAATTATATGATTTTAAGCAATGTCTACCTTCTCCCAAACATATCGGATAAAGTGCAACAAAAACAATTGAAATAAAGGTTAAACCAAATTAATTAATAAAATAAATACAGGATTAGAGTTATCGAGACCGCGACAGCGCCACGCATCACAAAACGAACGTTGCGCAGAGGAAAGCTTGACGCCAACTTGGAAGACGCAGCACAAGCTTTGAAGGTGCGGCGTAATGTATGGACCGACCTCAGAAATTGCTACTTTTTTTTAAAGATACAATCCAGTGCTTGACTGCGATACCATCTGATGGTAAACAGTGATGCACTCGTTGATGGTAAGGCGAACTAGTTTATTAAAAGCCCATGGACTAACCTGGAAAACACTTAAATTATAATCAGATGGGGAGACCGTTGCAGGCAAATAACTATAAGAATGCCAACTGAATTAATGTTCAAATGAATGAATGTTTTTGGCTGCTGCGCTGCGTGTCGTGGGTTAGATTCGCGCACGGAACAAATATTTGTAGGTATGAACTAATAGAAGGAAGGCGCTGGAAAGCCTCCTCTCACCCGGTGGACCGATGACCTACTGAGAGTCGCGGGGGTGCGGTGGATGAGAGACGCACAGGATCGGTCGTTGTGGCGTCGCTTGGGGGAGGCCTATGCCCAACAGTGGACGTCTTTCGGTCAAAATGGTGATGATGATGATGAACTATAGATTGTTGTTCTAGGAACGAGTGCTTTGTATATGTGGGATTACGTATTTATGAATGCTCCCCATGTTACAGGAGTAATTCCTAGTATGGGGCAAAGTTCATTACAAAAAAAAAATGAACCCGCACAGCTTTGAATGAACCGTGAGCTTCCACAGCTCTAGAACAATAATTCTACATTTATATCATTAGTTTTTCTATGTACCGATACAATAAAACACTATGCAATTACCGCACAACAACATCCATAATAGCACCGCAAATATTAACGTCAACCCGTTTATGTGTCAAGGGTAGATGGAATCGGAGGTAAACAATAAGGTTGTGCCATTAGGACTAGACACGCCTCCTTTATCTAGTCAATGTATTGTCGGCTAATGATTTGCATTATCTGTGGTAGCGGGTTACTAACTAGTTATCTCGTGCATTCGTTGTTCACTGCTATTTAGATTGGTACTTAAATCCTAACGTGTTACCATAGCATAAGCATAATTCTCTTTTTTTCTTTATATTCAAAATGTAATTAGTGCAGGAAAAAATTAGCATTATGTACTTAGCTGACTCGACGTTATTGAAAGATTATATAAAAATCTTCATAGAAAAACCCACGTTCAGTTTTTCGTAAGCTTACATTTTGATACGTAAACATTTTCACAGAAACAGTTCAGCCAGTCATATATAGATCACTTACCAATAAAAACAGATGCGAGCTCAGGTTGGCCGCTGCAGAGGTAGTATGGCCAAATAGAGTATACTTGATTTTGCATTAGCATAGCATAGTCGGCCTTATAATGTTCCCACTGCTGGGACTCAGGCCTCCTCTCTAGGAGAGGGAATGGGCCGTAATCCACCACGCGGGCCCAGTGCGGATTGGTGAATGTCACATATCTTCGAATTTTTGGTTCTAGAACATGCCGGTTTCCTCACGATGTTTTCCTTCACCGTTTTGAGAGCAGTGGTGATGAAATAAATTACACAAAGTAATACGCCTGGCTGGGTTTGAACCCACGACCTACAACTCGTAAGTCGGGGCCGTTACCACTCGGCCACCACTGCTCTCTCGGCCACCACTGCTGATTTTGCATTATATCAAGTATACTACGGCCAACCTGATACCAATAATTACAGTACTAGTGTGAAGTTCCTTTACAGGATAAGCTTTTCACCTCCTTTCCTGTGTAGCATGCACAACCACCTACATCTTCCAAAACTTATATAAGACCAACGATTCACCTGTCTAGATGGCTAAATATTATTCGGATAAGATTTGAGTCAGATCAATACGAAAGGAGACAAAAAAATTATTTGTACCAGAATCAAAGAATGAAAAATATTTTGGCTTCAAACAGGATAAACAACAAAATTAAAAATATTAAAACTAATTGAAGTAAAAAAACAAATTAATAAAGAGACCCCTGTATTAGGCTAAAAAGGCTCATGTCTCAGCATATGCTGGCATGTTTAAAAAAATACAGCACTACAATATCTCTATCTACCGATCTGCCGATAGAGATATTGTGCCTGAAACACTCAATAGTTATCATGAAATGACAGCTGTCATTGTGTGTCAAAAACTTGATCAGACGACCAGAAGCTGGGGTCACTCTCGCTTTTGTTTTGACAGTTTAACAGAATCATGAAATTGAAATGGGGCAAAATAATAAACATAAATATCTTTGAACTATCAGAATCAAGTGACTAGATCCGATTCTGTCGTATTTAACTTGATTTTGACGTATTTAACTTGATTTTGACTTGTATCGCATTTGCCTCAAATTTTCGCAAAAAATAAAAATACGTATTTCACTTTGTTGTTTGTAATTTCTGTGATTTTAAGGTAGGGGTCAAAAAGGGTACCTACATAAAATATGTGACAAAAATAACTTTAAAAAATATTCACTTGTTGAATTCACATAACACAAAACTTAATAAAAATTCTACTCTTTCTTCTCTCTCAACTTAATTCTTTGAAAAAGACAGACATGCAACATTCGCCCTGCAATGACCGCCCAGCATCTGCGCATTTTCTTGCATCTTCTCTCTTGTCATCAGCACTCTAACCCTCTCAGTTCTGCATCAACAAACTACGTCTTTGCTCCATTTAGACTCGAGCGGCGCAATTATCTGCCGCTCTAACTGAACGTACTAGGGTTGTGACGGATCTCTGCCTTCGCAAGAACTCTTAAAAATATGACCTTTGCAAGAAATTTGATATCAGCAAGAAATTTGACATCAGCAAGAAATTTGACATAAAAAATTTTACATCTGCAAGAAATTTTGCATCTGTAAAAAATTTTACATCTACAAGAAATTTTGCATCTGCAAGAAATTTTACATCTGCAAAAAAATTTACATCTGCAAAAAAATTTATATCTGTTACAAATTTTACATCTGTTACAAATTATACATCTGCAAGAAATTTTACATCTGCAAGAAATTTTACATCTGCAAGAAATTTTACATCTGCAAGAAATTTTACATCTGCAAGAATTTTGACATCAGCAAGAAATTTGACATAAAAAATTTTACATCTGCAAGAAATTTTGCATCTGCAAAAAATTTTACATCTACAAGAAATTTTACATCTGCAAAAAAATTACATCTTCAAAAAAATTTACATCTGTTAAAAATTTTACATCTGCAAGAAATTTTACATCTGCAAGAAATTTTACATCTGCAAGAAATTTTACATCTGCAAGAAATTTTACATCTGCAAGAAATTTTACATCTGCAAAACATTTTACATCTGCAAGACATTTTACATCTGCAAGACATTTTACATCTGCAAGACATTTTACATCTGCAAGAAATTTTACATCTGCAAGAAATTTTACATCTGCAAGAAATTTTACATCTGCAAGAAATTTTACATCTGCAAAACATTTTACATCTGCAAGACATTTTACATCTGCAAGACATTTTACATCTGCAAGACATTTTACATCTGCAAGACATTTTACATCTGCAAGACATTTTACATCTGCAAGACATTTTACATCTGCAAGAAATTTTACATCTGCAAGACATTTTACATCTGCAAGAAATTTTACATCTGCAAGAAATTTTACATCTGCAAGAAATTTTACATCTGCAAGAAAGACCTCTGCAAGAAAGACCTCTGCAAAGAATCGTGTGAAAAAGTAAGATACGAGTATATTAGAGGAAGTTTGAAACTAGCGCACGTGACTGAAAAGTTGAAAGGGAATCGTTTGCCTTGGTATGGCCATGAAAAGAGGAGGGATGAAATGCATGTTACTAAAAGAGTTTTGAGTATACATGTTGGTAGATGGAGAGGGAGACAAAGGCTAAAGAAAAGATGGATGGATTGTGTAAAAAGTGATATGAAAGATATAACAGGACAGAATTGAAGAAAAAAACGTGTTACGTCAAATAAAATAGAACTAGGGTAGGAAGATGACGATGATCGGTCATTTGGTACCGGAATTATGTTTAAATAACCTTATTTTCTTGTGTGTAATGCTCCGTAAGATTTCTCAGCTCTGCTAAAAGCGGCCTTCGTTACATCCCTACTTCAAACACACATTAAAGTTTAACGGCATGTCTCATAAACTGCTTTAGCAGAACTCGAGATACGATTGTTTAACTAATTACTTAACTATAGGTTTATCAATGCTTTTCGAGCCATTGTTTTGAATTAACTGGGGTTCGTGGTTTGCGGAAGATTAACATTTGTGAACGCTGGATGATTTTATAATTATTTAATACAAGCTAACCCGATAGACGTTGCCTTGTCTTAGCTATGAATGGTCAAACGCACGAAGATTAGAATGCTATATGAGTCGTAGTTTTCTGAAATCTAATTTTCAGCGCAACTTTCTAATGAGTGTGAACATACATGTATGTGAACGCTTTCACGATACGATAAGAATAAAGCAACGTTATAAAAAAAATATAATACTAGCTTTTTCTGCAACTTTGTCTGCGTGACTATCGGTCATTACGGAAGTCAAAGCCAGATTATAAGTAGCCTATGTCCTTCCTTAGAATTCAAGCTTACTACTATATTTCGTCAAAATCGGTTCAGTGGCGTGAAAGCTTAACAGGCAGATTTGCTATCACATCTATAAATAATACTAGCAGTCCCGCAAATGCTGTCCTATCCGAAAGCTGGCTCTTCGTCAGAAAAAAAATTGAAAAGTCCATTGCAACGCCACCTGTTGGGTTTAGTTGTATTTTTTTTTTTATTAATGATAGATAGGTTTGCGTTTGACCACCTGAGCTGCCTGTAAGCGCCGACGATGGAGCACGCTTGCCTAGAATTAGCCTATTCACTCTTGACTTAAATACCCCTAAGTTGTAGCTATCAGAAAACACAGACTCTGGCAAGGAATTCCACTCCATGACTGTGCGTACAATAAATGTGTTTTTTCTTTGTGCGTATAGGTGGGATGTCTACCATGTACCGGTGGCGCAACGTCGTACGTCTAGTGTATTAAATATACCCATAAAGACTCATCTAATCGATCAAATCGTTTAGGAGGAATTTTAGGAAGAGTTAAGAACCAAACATGTACGTGTACAGAAGAATTAAGACATAACTACATTAGATCGACGCACACGTGGACCACGCCTGATTTGTTCGTGAACGACGTCGCGTGGCGTGGATCTAGTGTTGTTTTACAATTCTAGTTTCCATATAAAATGTATGGATACCGATGCGCCCAGATCGGCATACAAGGCCCACGTGTACGCAGTGTAGTCCTACCTTTATATTCGAATATATAAACAAAAGTGTGGATTAGTATGAATTAGCACCGATCAGACACGTGTACTCATAACAAGTTAGCTAAAAGGGCCTAATTATGATAATGATATTAATGAGAACTTAATTCATACTGCGCGCATAAAACAAGGGGGTATTTATGTTTGGAACCAGGTACTTATCTTGTAATAAGGCTTATTACATTTTTAATTATTAGATGTTAAATAAGATTGTTAATTGTACAGTTTTTCTGGATAGTTTCAGCTAATGTTAAATTCTTTTAGAGGTTTTAGCAACAGATTTGAGTGAAAGTATTGGAGATTGGACTGTTTTTAAGCTATCGCGACTTATCTTAGAGATCGTTCCAGATGCAGCGAAAGACAAGAAAATGGAAGAACACTTTCGAAATAAAATAATATTTTCGAAATGGAAGAATATTTTCGAAATGCCATTTGCCATTAGCCATTAACCGCAAGTCGAAAACGCGGCAGATCGAGATGAACTTGACTCTAGCGTCAAGCAATTATAAGAATATAATAATATTTTTAACAAACATCACACGACGCCGTCTAGTCTCAAGCTAAGCAGAGCTTGTGTTATGAGTACTAGATAACTGATAAACATACTTATATATTTCTAAATACATACATATTATAGATAAATTACACCCAGACACAGAATAAATGGTCGTGCCCATCACACAAACATTTGTCCTGGGTGGGAATCGAACCCACGACCTCCGGCTTAGCAGTCAGGGCCACTAACCACTAGACCAACAGGCCAGTCAGAAATGGATGAATATTTTCGAAATGGATGAATATTTTCGAAATGGAAGAATATTTTCGAAATGGAAGAATATTTTCGAAATGGAAGAATATTTTCGAAATGGAAGAATATTTTCGAAATGGAAGAATATTTTCGAAATGGAAGAATATTTTCGAAATGGAAGAATATTTTCGAAATGGAAGAATATTTTCGAAATGGAAGAATATTTTCGAAATGGAAGAATATTGTCGAAAGGGAAGTATATTTTTGAAATTGAAGAATACTTTCGAAATTGAAGAATACTTTCGAAATGGAAGAATACTTTCGAAATGGAAGAATACTTTCGAAATGGAATAATATTTTGGAGCAGTGGTGGCCGAGTGGTAACGGCTCCGACTTGTGAGTTGTAGGTCGCGGGTTCAAACTCAGTCAGGCGCATTACTTTGTGTAGTTTATTTCATCACTACTGCTCTCAAAACGGTGAAGGAAAACATCGTGAGGAAACCGGCATGTCCTAGAAGCAAAAATTCGAAGACATGTGACATTCACCAACCCGCACTGGGCCCGCGTGGTGGATTACGGCCTATTCCCTCTCCTAGAGAGGAGGCCTGAGTCCCAGTAGTGGGAACATTGAAAGGCTGATTATGCATGCTATGGAAGAATATTTTCGAAATGGAAGAATATTTTCGAAATGGAAGAATATTTTCGAAATGGAAGAATATTTTCGAAAGGGAAGTATATTTTTGAAATGGAAGAATACTTTCGAAATGGAAGAATACTTTCGAAATGGAAGAATACTTTCGAAATGGAAGAATACTTTCGAAATGGAAGAATACTTTCGAAATGGAAGAGGGAAGCCTTGGTCCTGCTGTGGGGCACGCCAGGTAGTGTATGAGCCGCACGCCCAGCTGACTGTTGAGAATAATAGATAACTGCACCCCTAGCCAAGTTTATAATCTGCAATCGTTAACGCTAGTCGAAAACTAATCAAATGTATGGGAATGACATCATCTCAACGTTAAGTCACGTGGTCAGAACAAACGAATAGAAAATTCGTAACCAAGTTAACATCGTTCAAAATGATAGAATGAATTGTTATCGTTTCTACAATGTTTAACGCTACATCCTTTGTTATTATAGAACGACATTGTAGAACGAGCGGCCCACTCAGGCGCGTCAACATGGCTACCAACTTATCGTTTTCTACAATTGCTGACACCGAGGCGTTATCGATTGGAGAACGGAATTCGACACGAAACGGTTGTAACTTGGCTAGGGGGGCTGATCATCTGACCATCTGGTAAGGACGAGCCCGAGTCTTCTGCGCCGCGTAATGTAGATGACGCGCACTCCTCAAAGTGACGTCGGCAAAACTATAGGGATCTAGCAGGGCTGATGCCCGCTAGGACCTTGGGTAATTTATGAATGGGAAACAGTAGTCAATGGAATTCTAGTTTTTATTTTTTTTTAAATATACCCCACATTGGGAACAACTCTGTACCGCAGGTACGTTCACAAACATGTAAAACTTACATACACAGGACACCTAGACCCAAAATAAATATTTGTGGGCCGTTCAAATCTTTGTTTCGTGTGAGAATAAAACCCATGATACGCTGCACTGCAGCCTATTGCTCAACGATTGCGCCTACCAAGCCATCAAGTTGTTCTGAAAAGGTTTTTTATTTTATCCTGAAAATATATTTATTTATTGTATCCTTTATTGTACACCAAATACAAAAATAAAAGGAAACTAAAAACTAAAACACATACGTACATAGAGCAGTGGTGGCCGAGTGGTAACGGCCCCGACTTTCGATTTGTAGGTCATGGGTTCAAACCCAGCCAGGCGCATTACTTTGTGTAATTTATTTCATCACCACTGCTCTCAAAACGGTGAAGGAAAACATCGTGAGGAAACCGGCATGTCTTAGAACCAAAAATTCGAAGACATGTGACATCCACCAATCCGCACTGGGCCCGCGTGGTGGATTACGGCCCATTCCCTCTCCTAGAGAGGAGGCCTGAGTCCCAGCAGTGGGAACATTATAAGGCTGACTATGCTATGCTATGCTATGCTATACGTACATACAATGGGCGGCCTTATCACATTCCTATTTCATTCATATTTTCATGGCATAGCTTTCAACTTTCACCGACAGAAGCTATATTAATTTATTTAGGCCAATTTAACAAAACAAAAATATTAGTTCTGTATAAAATACATGAGAGAAAACAGCTGTGGAGATATATTTACGAACAGAATTTAGTTGAACCGCAGAGCATTACTCAGTAATAAAATGCAACCATGTTCGTAATGTATGTATGCCGCGGCTACGTTTACATTGCAAGCCGTTTTTAACATCCCAATTTAGATTTGTTTCTTTTATACTGTTGCTGAAGGCTGTTAATATGGACCGTTAGGTTATGAATTAGATCTACAACAATTTTTTTTTCTAAAGCCAACTGCATGTAGTTTCTTTTTTAAGTTTATTGATCGCATGTGTCACTGCTGGGGTCCTGGCTTTTGGATCTATTTCTCTATTTCAGTTTGTTTTTTTTCCAGCCTGAGTTCAAACTCAAGCAGGCAATTTATAAAAACGACTATTAACATGTGAGCAATGCTGAAATAAAAAAAAAATATACACATTTTGTCGCGTTATCTAAGGTTTGTAAATGTATCAAGAAGTTGATTGTTTTCGTTTTATATATTTTTTACTATACCCACATAACAAAAGTATATTAAAACTAAACAAATATATACCAAAACACAAACAAGTACGCACTAAAGTGCAACTGCGCTCGCGCCGCTTCCAGTGCGATCTCTCCCGCCATTTTCAGCCGCCATATTAGCTCGGCGGTTCGTCGCCCGGCCGACGCACCAATGGCCTTCACCTCGGCTCCAAGGTCCCTTCCCGGAACACTCTGATGATTAATCATCGTCACGATCTGCATTCGGACGGTTCTGTAATGTTTCAGGTTTTCCGAATTTCTGTTTCGTACCTAGAACCCTCGTGGCGTGAGCAACTGTTTTTAGATTGAAGAGGAAAATATTTATTTTATAATATTATTTTGTGGTTCTGTGTGGCCTCGGTTTGCGTATTATAGTCTACTAACTTTTGCCCGTGACTTCGTCTGTGCGGATGCGAAGTTTAAGCCAGATAAAAGTAGCTATAATTATGTCTTTCCTTGGAGTTCAAACTTACGTCGTACCAAAGTTTCACCAAAACCGGTTCAGTAGTTAAATCGTGAAACAGTAACAGACGGACCGACTTGCTTTTACAAATTACTAGCCTTTGCCCGCGGCTTCACCCGCATACATAAAATATAGTCTGTCACTTAAGAATAAAGCAGCTTTCTATAGGTAAAAAAAAATTCACAATCGAACCAATACTTTCAGTAATTACTTCCTACAAACAAAAACAAAACAAACTTTAACCTCTTTATAATATAATATTAGCTTTGATGTAGACTGCTGACTCTGCAAACGTTGTTCTGCCAGTTATTGTCAAAGAAAAAAAATTAGAGATCGGGGTAGGTGGGTAAAAAATAGCCTACGACCACCCATTTTCAGAGCTACCAAATATACTTAGAAAATTCATAAAAATTGGTCAAGCCGTTTCGGAGGAGTTTAACTGTGAGACGGGGTTTTTATATAATACTCGTAGATATGGATTTCTTTTAAAATTATGTTTTAGTGCATTCGCAGTCAAGAGCCCACCTGATGGTAAGCAGTGATTAATAAAGAAACGATCTATTTATTTCCTCATAATTTCCTTTTTCCTCCTCTCACAATTTTCTAAATAAACACTATTATTTATTATTTACTGAATAACATGAACAAAACATGATATTTCAGAATACCAATTCAGGCCACCAATCATAAATTGTACTTGACAAATAAAATTTCTTGTTTGTCACCAATCTGCCTTATAGGTCATGAAGGTTTAAATCGAGTTGGACATAACCACAAAGTTTTCCCACCAAAGGATCTCAAAGTCAGCATCTGTTCCGCAAGCTCGGAAGTCTCGATTCTAAAACATTGACACGTCCCTCCAAAACCAACACAAACTTTGTCGACAGACGTGACCAAACATATTTGATTTCAATCGCAAATACAAGTAACAAACTGCCTCTTTGCTCTAACTTTACATCAATACTTAGAGAAAAGTACATATTCCAACTTAATTTAAAAGTCAGTTTTATTTTATGAGTAAAAACAATTTTAAGGCATAAAATTAAACTGATCTTGTCAATAACTGTAAGTAAATAATTTATTAATGTTTTGAATATTAAACTATTTTAAACCATAAGGAAACGATCCCCTTTATTAACAATTTACTTGTTTTCTACTTTAAAGAGTTTTTTTTTATTGGGTGGGAAAATCATCTTATGACAATTTACTGTTTAATCAGTCCTAACCCACTCCTGTTACTTCGTTGCCTTCGTCCCAGGACCCATTTTCTACTTTCAAGAGTGCTTTTTTCATAATGTATTATATATATATATATCATATGTTGTAATGTGTTATAATATATATATATCTCTTTATTTATCTTATTCACAATTAATTTACATTTTCAAATATTTCAAAAAAAGAATTACATTTCAAAATATAAAAATAGTAGTCCATCGGTGTCGGGAACAGGGTCCATGGTAGCTGCGGTTCTAAGTCAGGGCTCCAGAGACAGGAAACTTCACACAATCCGAACCGTATCGAGGAGTACTGCCTTCTGTATCAGGCTCTCGATCTTTCTATATTCATTTTTATTTATTTCAAAAAAACAATAATAATGTCATTATTATTATGAGCCTGTGGTGTCCAACTGCAGTTCAAAGGCCTTCTTTCCTTTTTTCCACTCTTCTCTGTCTTCTTCATAATGTAAAATTGCTCAATTCAATTTATAATAATCGTTTTGGAGAAATAAAAATACGACTACTCAACATAATCACCATGGAGTCTGATTTGATTCAGTAGGGATCTTCTCTTAAATTGGACACTAGCTCACTGCATCGAATTTTAAATATAATAAGCAATGTATTGTAATTGTCTAGCTTCACAGTTCAACTTGGCGTAAAACCACGATCAATCGGCCACTTCTCCATAGTTTCTGCGTATCATTATTCCATGATTGGCAACAGTTGGCACAGCCAGCGACCTTGGCAGGTCCCTATAAAGCACTTGCCTTGACCTGGCCGGTGATCCCAAGGTCATTGTCACTTGGCAACCGATGAAGGTATGGTCAGGAAGCTTCGCTTGAAAATACTCTCAGAACCTAATGTTGGGGCCACACTCGCGTTTTTTTGTTATGTTTTTCTTGCTTAAATTAGTTATACTGCAAATAAAAACAAGTTTATTAACATGTTTGACTTGGTATCAAAATTGTCTCTAGCGGCCTTAATAAATTAAAGCGTCCAGAAAGGCTGCCGAGGACAGCAAGGGACAAACTGGATCAAAATATACGAGTATAAGCTAAAGCACTGGCTTTTAGCGACAGCTGATGCTACTACTTGATGACTTCGACGTCTAGTCGTGATGCTTCGAGCATGTAAGTATCTACTCTGAAAAATGCTGGACAGCGAGCTACCCATGAAAAATGCTGGACAGCGAGCTACCCATTGCTCGTTGTTCGCGAGCCTACTAGCGGCTGGGGCGTGAGGATGTCCTTTCCCTCACGCGTACAGTCGCCTCCTTCGCTAGCATTACTGTTTCGCAGAAAAAGGTGACCGCTACCCACTAACCCCTCACTTCGGACTACAGCCTGAACAAGGTCCCGGTGCGAGAGGTCGCCGCCATACCGATAGTGGGTGACATTTAATGGTCCCGTATTGAAGCACGGAACTGCTAGACGATGAACGCTATTGTGGCTCTAGCATACACCACTCGACATAATTTAACTTCAGCTTGACTATCGTGCCTGGCTCATGTCGTTACAGCTATGCTAATCCCAACTTAACTTAAAGTTCATGTTAATGGGTTAGGTTCTGTGGAAAATTGCAAAAAGAAGTTTCGAAGTCGGGCTAGTTTATTATAGGAATATTTAAAAAGGATTTTCTGGGAAATTACTGTTTAAAAGTGCTTTAAGAAGGACCACACTATCTTTTGAACCGGTGAAGTAATGTCTTAAAGTACCATATTCTTTTGTGTGAAAATACGAAAACTTTTTTTTTTTTTAAAGTCTTTATTTTTATTTCTTTGTGCACATTTGCAGTCGCAAAAATATGGTTTGCAAAAGTGTAAGGGTTTTGGTTGGCAGTAGATTAAATAAAACTTTTTTTGCCTTTAGGGGAATGTGCGCGAAAAAACTCTTAAAAAAAATTGATTTTGAAAAATTGTGCATTGGGTTTCAGTAGGATAGAGAACTTAATATTCTCTGAATTTCGGGGAGTAGTGTGCATTGGAGTTTAACAATCCAAGCCCGTTCCATCATCGGACCACTAGACGTACGGCGTTGCGCGATCGGTACATAGTGGACATCCCTTCCAAACGTACAAAGCGTTTTGGGAGAACACATTTATTATGCGTACAGTGGAGAGATTCCCTGCCGGAGTCTGTGTTTCCTGATAGCTACAACTTGGGAGTCTTTAAGTCAAGAGTAAATAGCAAAAAAAATTATAACTACCTAGCCTTTGTTTCTTCGCGATCGGTTGATTATATCGAAATATATAAGAAATTCATTGACTCTTACGAAGTTTGTCGGGTCAGCTATAGTTTACAATAAAAATAAAAAAAATTGGGTCGATAAACCTTACTCAGTTTTTTTTAAGGAAAATACTAGAATTAGTCTCTAAAAATCCTATTCGAATCTAATTAACTGTAATTTATTCAAACAATCAGCGGATCTATCTTTGACTGATAAGCTTCTCAAGAACGCTGTAATCCACTAATAGGAGGTCAATGATCCTGTGTACAGAATTGTTTTATTTAGGTACGTACTTGGTGCTGGGTAATTTTTGCTGAATGTTTTGTACTGATTTTGAGATTTATGTCCAATAGATTCCTGGGGTTAATAGAGTTGAAACACATTTATATTTCTTGAAAACAATACGTAAGTATGCAGACTTAACCTTTATAAGTAATATGTTAGAATGGCGAGTCTAATGCCTTTAATCGGGCACAATCCCATACGACTGCAGGTAATTTTTTGTCTTAAAGATAAAATCCAAGAATGAAACGTAGGTACCGTCGATTGCCGTATATGTTACTAGCTTATACCAGCGGCTTCGCCTGCAAGAAAGAGTGGGTATTTCCACAAATACAAACAAACTTTGGACACCCGTTTCATCCCCTAAGGGAATGAATTTTGAAAAATCTACTCTTAGTGCTCATCTACGTCGTAAAAGGAAACCTTTTTTTGGAAAAAAAAAATTGACAAGCCTGTTGGTCTAGTGGTTAGTGGCCCTGATTGCTAAGCTAGAGGTCGTGTGTTTAATTCCCACCCAGGACAAATGTTTATGTGATGAGCATGATCATTTGTTCTATGTCTGGGTGTAATGTATCTATAATATGTATGTAGAAATATATAAGTATGTTTATCAGTGGTCCAATACTCATAACACAAGCTCTGCTTAGCTTGAGACTAGACGGTGTTGTGTGATAATTGTAAAAAGGGACTTTTGATACAGTACATGGTTTCCCTTGGAACACAAAAGGCAACTGAACGAGTGGTTTTTGGTTCACAAGTTTCTGAAGCTCCATCTTGCTCCAACCAGGGTGATTGAAGTTATTTGATAATTTTGCACCACAAAAAAAGCTTTCTCTTTGTTTGTAAGCGGCCAGTGTTATTATTTAAAAGTATTGAAGTAATAATGGTGAGCACATGAAGGTTCAAAAAATAATGATTATTTTAATGACTTGTACAGTTCTGTGCACTTCAAAAGAAATTACCTTGAAGGACGAATAATTGTCATTCCATACGTTCTTTCTAAATAAAAACCCACACAATGTTTTCTCGGAAGAATTATCAACGATCCACTTTTATGTAGACTATACTCGTTGACAAATCACTTTGACAATTCTCTCTGAAGATCCCTTTGATGTTACATTTGTTCAGAAAATCAATTATCGAAGCACATCATAATAATAATCTTTTGTTTGAGCACCTGTGAAATATTTGAGAAAGTTTATTTTAAGCCAAAATCTGTAGAGTCGTTTTACATATTTAATTTATGATATGATGTTTTTTTGTGTTAGAACTTGTAATGAATGAGTTAATAAATACTAAGGTGAGAAAATAAAGGAATAGGTGTTAAAATTATTATTATTATTTTGAGGTTTTTGATAATGGTCATATTAATAGCCACCAGCATCGACCAACTCAGGAGGCTCTCAATAGGCGGCTGGATCAAGCTGGCTTGATTCAGAAAGCTGTATTTTTGGACACGACTCGCATTTATAAGAAGGTTTTTTTTCTTTGGAGTCACCACCGGTAACTAGGACTCTGTTCCCGGTGCCGGTGGGCTAACATATCTTGTAATATTTTTTTTTTTTATATTAGGAATGCAGCCCTTAAAGCTTACAAACTAATTGCTTGTAAAACACTATAATAATGAAGGGGTTCCTATCCGTAATAACAACTAGTAAAAAAACGTTTAAAATGTAAATATATTTTATAGTTAGCAAGGATAAGAAATAAAAGGTTTTATTATCATTATATTGTTAATTCTAAACTATCACAGATAATAGACAAATGATTACTTCTAGTATAATTTCCTTTCTCTCTCTCTCTCTCTCTCTCTCTGTCTCACACACACACACACACACACAATGACAAAGATGTTAGTTTTTTTTTTATCTTAAGTGTTTACATGTTGTTTCTACATTGTGTGTATCTGTGTACGTGTGCCATAAAATGTATTTCTTTCTTTTTTAGAGTTCCGGTTACCTCAAAATGAAAAAACGGAACCCTTATAGGATCAAATCTGGTTCCTTCGAAAAAAATACGGCCATTTATATCGCAAAAAAAAAATTATATTTCGATACTCTCAAGGAAATCAAAATCTTCACTCCATTCGGAAAAATCGACTCCATTCGGAAAAATCGACTCCATTTGGAAAAATCTTGACTCCATTCGGAAAAATCTTGACTCCATTCGGAAAAATCTTGACTCCATTCGGAAAAATCTTCCATTCGGAAATTGAATTATTTACATAGATAAGATTTTACGGAAGCCTCAGAGTGAGAGTCAGACTCGCACTTGCCCAGTTTTTCTTCTTTCTTTCTCAAAGTTAGTGCAATTCCTTTTATTGTTATAAACTTAGTTGAAAAATATTATGGTTCAAGTGCAGGTGCCTCTTGTACAAAAAATTATTTAGCTAAGAGCTTCCTAACTGTGCTTGCATTTGTGCAAAAAACGTTCAAGCTGGGCTTATGTTGTATAGTAGACGATTTGGGGTATTTTAGAATCTTATATTCTATTTCAGTCTTGCTAAGTAACTCAAATCAAAGTCAAAGTCAAAAGTTTTTTTATTTCATATAGGCCTACATGGGCACTTATAAAACGTCAGAAGCTAGTGCACGGTTCCAAATTGGTCATTTCCTATGGAGAAGAACCGGCAAGAAACTCCATGGTTACTCTTTTAAAAAAAATTGTTGTTACAAAATTTCCATATTACAACATAAGTAGATATTATGTAAGGACAGTGTAGACTGGTCAATATTGTACTAAAAAGTACAATAAAAATAATCATAATAAAAAGTAACCTAAGAATTCGTGGAGTCTACAGTGTTCTCACATACACATTTATTAATAAATGATACGTCAACTTATAAACTAGTGTTAGTACATATTATATCTCTGTCAATTAAATAAATAAATTCAATAAGCATGTCAATAATAATAATAAATCAAACAATCAGATAACAATTAACAAACACACACAACACTACTTCTTGGCATGTGTTAGAAAGAAAAAAGTATATATTACAACAAATGTGGAGCAGTCAATGATAAATGATAAATGATATTTATTTTGTAAGTAGCTTTAAAAAAACACTTTTACACGTCATTTTTTTTTGTCATTTTAAACTAGATGAGGCCGGTGTTTCCTAGACTACTTTGAGAAGAAACACCGAAACAAACTCAGGGGTCAAAGTCTCTTTTTAAAGTCCATACAATTAATATGTAATGGTCAAATCACATGAGAACAGTGCAGATTTATCTGAGATGGTCTTTTGAAGAAAGAACCATACAGATTTGAGTGGACCTGTCCAGTCAGTGCAAGCATTTGTCAGTATTCGCAAAGCTCAACCCAGGACTACTAAGGAGCTCAATACTAAGGAGCTCAACGACTTGACGAACAATATCAAGGAAAGGACATTTGGGTAGGCCGCAGAATATACTCAAATTGCCAGACATACGTTAAAATTACTGAAAAGGAAAAAAAAAGGCAATCAACATTGTTCTCACGTTCACAATAAAATTTACTTAATAAAGTAAATATTAATGTCAAAAATAAAAATAAATAAAGTCAAATTGCAAAATAAAAATAATCTACAATATCAAATTGTAAAATAACAATAATAATCATAATAAAGGGCACAATTGAAAATAAAAACAAAAGAGAAAAATAAGACAACAGTTGTAGTGCGTACTGGAGCAGGTCAATTCCAAGCCTTTTCGTCCTCAACATAGTCCTTTATAGAGTAAAAAGCCTTTTGACAAAGTTTTCGCTTTACAAATGTTTTGAATTTATAATAGATACATTTACACAATATTATGAGCTACCAGGGGGCCACATGTGCAGAAGTAGTCATTACCAAACAAGCGTATCTTCGACATAGTCTTTAACCTTATAATACGCTTTTTTGGTTAGGACACGCATAATATAGATTTTGAACTTTATGGGTTTGAAATGAAACTGGTCGTTGTTAAAATGAAGTTGATAAGATTATTATATTATTATATCTAGCTTAAACAAATAATGGGTCCAAATGTTGTATTATTCCATTTATTATATTTATATACATATTGATTACATTTTTAAATATTTCTTAAAAAAAAAACATATTAAAAAACATTTAAAAATATAAAAAAATAGTAGCCCACCAGCATCGGGAACAGGGTCCAAGCCACCGGTGGTCAGGGCTCCTGAGAGAGGAATCTCCTAACAATGCGCGTCGTGTCCAGAAGTACTGATTTCTGGATCAGGCCCTTGATCCAGCTGCCTAACGAGAGCCTCCATAGATGTTTTTCGAGGCTCTTGGCTATTAAGCCATTGGCTGTTACGACTATCGGCACAATGAGCTAAGTCAAAATACTTAGTTTGCTTATCTTTTTCAACTTTCACGAGATTCTCTTCATGAGAGACCACTATACCAACAATCATTGTCCGACGCTCTAGTCAATCTATCACCACTATATCAGGTTTATTTGCAACAATAGTCCTGTCAATGATGATAAATCGATCCCAATATAATGTGATATTGCCATTGTCGATTTTAATATTATTTTTATTCTCTTTATTTCAATTACATAAACATATTAGTTACATTTTTAAATATTTCAAAAATAAAAAATAAAGCATTTAAAAATATAAAAAACAGTATCCCACCGGTATCGGGAATAGGGTTCGGTGGTCAGGGCTCCCGAGAAAGGAACCTCCTAACTAACTATACGAGCCGTGTCCAGGAGTACCGCTTTCTGAATCAAGCCCTTGATCCAGTCGCCTAACGCGAGCCTCCTAAGGTGTTGATCGAAGCTCTTGGCTATTAAGCCATTGCCCGACACGACTATCGGTATAATGATCGCCGAGTCATCCCACATGTCGACAACCTCGCAAGCTAAGTCAATATACTATTATTATTATTACTGTCTCACGGATGGGCTAAGGCCTCCCTCCACTCCTTCCATTGTTCTTGTCTCTAAGCCATTTCATGCCATATCCTAAATATCCTAAGGAAGACATCTAAGTCATCCCTCTAAGTCGTCCTACCATCTTTTTCTTGGTCTGAATTGCACGACGGGGCTGCAATTCCAGGATACCAACTTTGTTTTACCGGCCCACCGTTCGATCGGCATGCGGCAGACATGTCCAGCCTTATAAGCCACATCAATAATCTGCGTTTTGGACCGCAGCATAGTATTTCAAACGCGATCCGATATTTTAACACCTAGGATACTATAGTAGATAATTATTAAGTTGTCTTTAACTAGCTGGATGTTAGCCTCTTCGCCATTGACTTGCAGGTGGTGGAAAAACGAGCTTGATGCAATTACAGTGACTGGAATTAAAGTCTCAAGGACTGGAACAGCAGGTCTCGGTGACTGCGAGGCAATAGCTGAGTGATAATGAGTATGATTTGTTGACATGTGGATTTTTACAAGCCATGTTGTGTGTTGCAAGGCCAAATTGCTGATTTGTGTCCTTATTTTTTTTAATTTGGCCGTAGTGGCGCGAGGTTCCCAATTTTAATTTACTGATAACCTCTTTCATATATTATCTCTATTTTGTTTTCGCATCCTCTATATCGGCTTAATGTCCTGATATTCTAAGAGTCGTATCGTATAGAAGATATCAAAATAGTTTGTCCCCTATACCTTTAATTATTACTGACGCTGCCATGTTACCGTTTCATGTTAAATCAAAACCACTCGACTTTTGTCGCCAAGAAAATTATTTGGTGAGAAAAAAAACAATTTGTCGCTGAAAACCAGCACTTACAATACCAGAATCATGCTGAGCGATAGTCTTTTTTGCGCCAATGGATACATATTTTCCCTAGTTTGTAATTTTTTTTTTGCATTAGTTATGCGTTATACTTCGCGAAAATAAACTCTTTTTCTTTCTTTCTTGAGGTCTTTGTGAACCAGAGCGGTTTCCTACATAATGGCATTTATATTTTTCCTGATAGTGTAAATTTCCTTTAGTGGTATGCGTTAAGGTGATGTCTAATTGCTCATAATTTGTATATTGTATTTTCTTCAAAAATAGACTATAAAATAAATAACATAAACAAACTTTGTCCAAATGATCACAACCCCTCAGAGTAGTCTTCAACAAGTGGACCCTAATTTTTCAACATTCTTTTTTCTTAATTGATATTCACCTACAACAGTTACGTCACTCCAACCTGTTTAGACGAGTCCGAAATAATTGCTATTCGGAGCCGATAGCGCTCATATTGGATTGAATCGTAGATTTGCGAGTGGCACCACGTACAGCCAGCCTTGGAATCACTCCCGGCTGCGGGTACAGGCAAAACGACGGCTGAGTGTCATGCGTGTGCTACCTGCATTCGCAGCCTGCAGCTGAGGTTCGAATGGTACCTTTATACTTCACGAAAATACTCGCACTTCACGAAAATACTCGCACTTCACGAAAATACTCGCACTTCACGAAAATACTCGCACTTCACGAAAATACTCGCACTTCACGAAAATACTCGCACTTCACGAAAATACTCGCACTTCACGAAAATACTCGCACTTCACGAAAATATTCACTTTCTTTCTTCAGACCATCTTTGATTAACGCGATTTCTAACAGAATGTCGTTTTTATTTTCCCTATTAATTAATATGATATGAATTTGTAAAAAAAAATAACAACGTTGTTGAAGATGAAAGATAAAGAAAACTTTTTTTTTTTAAATAATTATAAAAACTCTTTTGTATGAAAACTATGTGGAAGTACCACATAGTTTTCATACAAAAGAGTATGTAACACCTAGTTATAATTTTTGTTTTGCTTCATTAGTATGCATTATACTTAGCGAAAATAAACTCTTTTTCTTTCTTTCTCGAGATCATTTTGACTTACGTGATTTTCTAAAAAATGGCGTTTTTATTTTCCTTTGGTTGAATAAATTTTCTTTTGCATTTATAGTATACGTTATACTTCGCGAAAATAAACTCTTTTTCTTTCTTTCTTGAGGTCTTTGTTAATCAGAGCGTTTTCCTACAAATGGCATTTATATTTTCCCTGATAGTGTAAATTTTCTTTAGTGGTATGCGTTAAGGTGCCATTCGAAGCTGCAGATGCAGGCAGCACACGCGGCGGTTGCGTGAAGCCGGCTTCAGCTGAAGTACTGGTTTTCAAAGTAGTAGTATGGAGTTTTGTGAAAACCATTCCGAACACGGCTGCAGCCGCACTGCCGGCTTCAGCTTAAGTACTGGTTTTCAATGTAGTAGTATGGACTTTTGTGAAAACCATTCCGAACACGGCTGAAGCCGCACGTGCTACCGAGCTTCGGCTGCGAGTGCTGCCGCCGCACGTGCTACCGAGCTTCGGCTGCGAGTGCTGCCGCTGCACGTGCTACCGAGCTTCGGCTGCGAGTGCTGCCGCTGCACGTGCTACCGAGCTTCGGCTGCGAGTGCTGCCGCTGCACGTGCTACCGAGCTTCGGCTGCGAGTGCTGCCGCTGCACGTGCTACCGAGCTTCGGCTGCGAGTGCTGCCGCTGCACGTGCTACCGAGCTTCGGCTGCGAGTGCTGCCGCTGCACGTGCTACCGAGCTTCGGCTGCGAGTGCTGCCGCTGCACGTGCTACCGAGCTTCGGCTGCGAGTGCTGCCGCTGCACGTGCTACCGAGCTTCGGCTGCGAGTGCTGCCGCTGCACGTGCTACCGAGCTTCGGCTGCGATTGCTGCCGCTGCACGTGCTACCGAGCTTCGGCTGCGAGTGCTGCCGCTGCACGTGCTACCGAGCTTCGGCTGCGAGTGCTGCCGCTGCACGTGCTACCAAGCTTCAGCTGCGAGTGCTGCCGCTGCACGTGCTACCGAGCTTCGGCTGCGAGTGCTGCCGCTGCACGTGCTACCGAGCTTCGGCTGCGAGTGCTGCCGCGAGCTGCAGCCGCGAGCTGCAGCCGCAGTCGATTGCAGACCAGTAGTGCTGTGGCCGCAAGGCAATGCGCACGTAGTCAGTTGTGAATTGTGGGATCAGATGTATATGAATATAAATTAAACGAACGCTTTCACTAGTTACTCATGATCTGTATATTCTATTTTCTTAAAAAATACACTATAAAATAAATAACAAACTATAACTTTGTCCAAATGATCACTTTTTCCCAACAGTTTTTCCCACACCCCTCAGACTAGTCTTGAAAAAGTGGACCCTAATTTTTCAACATTCTTTTTTCTTAATTGATATTCACCTACAACAGTTACGTCACGCCAACCTGTTT
The DNA here is from genome assembly GCA_949316375.1 of Mythimna vitellina. NCBI lineage: Eukaryota > Metazoa > Arthropoda > Insecta > Lepidoptera > Noctuidae > Mythimna > Mythimna vitellina. The sequence continues at coordinate 22,364,199 of OX438700.1, read as the reverse complement.
AGACGAGTCCCAAATAATCGCTATTCGGAGCCGATAGCGCTCATATTGGATTAAAACGTAGATTTGCGACTGGCATCACGTACAGCCAGCCTTGGAATCACTCTCGGCTGCGGATACAGGCAAAACGACGGCTGAGTGTCATGCGTGTGCTACCTGCATTCGCAGCCTGAAGCCTGCAGCCGAGGTTCGAATGGTACCTTTATACTTCACGAAAATACTCACTTTCTTTCTTCAGACCATCTTTGATTAACACAAATTCTAACAGAATGTCGTTTTTATTTTCCCTATTAATTAATATGATATGAATTTGTAAAAAAAAATACAACGTCGTTGAAGATGAAAGATAAAGAAATTTTTTTTTAAAATAATTATATAAACTACTTCCACATAGTTTTCATACAAAAGAGTATGTAACACCTAGTTCTAATTTTTGTTTTGCTTCATTAGTATGCATTATACTTCGCGAAAATAAACTCTTTTTCTTTCTTTCTTGAGATCATTTTGACTTACGTGATTTTCTAAAAAATGGCGTTTTTTTTTTTCTTTGGTTGAATAAATTTTCTTGTATGCGTTATTATGTAAACTTTACTTCCACATAGTTTTCATACAAAAGAGAATGTAACATATAGTTGTGTAATTTTTGTTTTGCTTTATTAGTATGCATTATACTTAGCGAAAATAAACTCTTTTTCTTTCTTTCTTGACGAACGCGATTTTCAAAAAAATGGTGTTTTTATTTTCCTTTGGTTGAATAAATTTTCTTTTGCATTAATAATATGCGTTATACTTCGCGAAAATAAACTCATTTTCTTTCTTTCTTGAGGTCATTTTTGATTAACGCGATTACCAACAAAATAGCGTTTTTTAAACACATTGCACTTCAACGAAAAATTAAAAATCGTAGAATCTAGTCAAGATTTAGTAAAAGTTGTTGAAAAATTATAAAACGAGTTCAATAGTTTGTAAAAATTGCATTGTTGGGGTGAGTCAGGTGCATTGAAAAAGCTTCTTTTATAGGTAAAAGTCTTCCATGTTTTCTTTCTCGACGTCAAAAGTCAAGTATTTGCCAAAGAGATTAAAAATGAGATTGACTATTAATACCACACGTTAAAATTTTCTTCTTTCTTTTAAATGACTACTTTTGATAGCACTTCCCTAAGTTTCTACTTTTATTTATTTTTTAACAGTAAATTTATATTTGTACTGTGATAGGGGAGACGCCAAAGAAAGTCTTCTAGTTAAATTTACTATAATTATATTGTTACAAGCACTGTTTGTTACATTATTTATAAAAATAAAAAATATTTTTTTTTTAATTATTTTCTTGTTTGACAATCTCCAATCAATTTATGTTTCGAAAATCTACAACCATATACTTTTCTTAACATAAACCTTAAAAGTATAGGTTACTTGCCAGTTTGCAAGTTAGTAGTATTAGCGTGGCCTCCATGGTCGTCACATGAGCTACGCCCTGATTTCTATCAAAAAAAAAAATATATATATAACCTGCCTATACCTAACCAAGATGTCCCTACTTATAACGGGAATATAACGCTGTCATGTTTAAACCCCACGGTAGCAAAACCCATTTAAAAGCTACAGCATAGCGCCCTTGTCACAATTGACATCTACCCAGGACATGTAACAAAAATGAACTACTACTCTTACGGTTATGACTTTAACCTCATCGGACGCTCATTGTGTCACAAAAGAAAAAGACAGAACTGTGCAAGTTTCTATCACTGTTAAACATTGAATATGCTCCAGTGACAAAACTTCAGTCCATCTTGACTGAACTGTGGGACTCCAATCATCGGCTGAACCAATGGTATCAACTAGAGACACTCTTTGCGAAGGCTATGCCTTATCAGCGAAGTTGGTATCAGCATTGACTGACACTCCATCACTCCCCCTCACTAGTAGAATCACAGTTTCCAAAATAATTTGTTTCGATAACCTACAACTATACTTTTCTTACCGTAAACTTTAAAAGTATAGGTTACTTGCCAGTTTGCAAGTTAGTCGTATTAGTACATGCATACAATACATACATATAGATAGCGTTTTTACATAATACAATGTAGGAATATAAAATATGAGATAAATTTTGCTGTATCGGGGTTAGGACTAAAGTTTAGTTAAAGCCTGTTCTTGATAGAAGAATCTCCTAACGTATCGAAGAACTGCTTTCTGAATCAAGCCCTTAATTCAACTGCCTAACGAAAGTCTCGTTACTGGTGTTCGTCGTGGAACTTTTCTAACGATCACGGTTTCTTGCTTTCTCGCTTTCTCTTCCTAACTTTCAAGGAAGATATCCAGTTCGTCCCACCATCTTCTTCGTGATCTACCGCGCCTTCGTGTCGCTGTGTCCAGACTAGTCCTGTATTTAACGAGCCCTCCGCTCGTTAGACATCATGTCTTGCCCAATCCCATTATTTCATTTATTCTTCAAAATATACATTTGTATTACATTTTTACACATTTCAATAATTTCTTACTCTTGACGCTCTCAGGAACCACAGACACTGGTATTTTTAACGCTAAGCGTCTATCTACAATAGTCGCCTAATAATCCTGGTATTCTCGCAAATCAGTCCATTCGAAAAAGCAATTTAAAACAACTGTTACACATTGAGAGTTTGAAACTGATCCGTTATCTAATTGCGCTGCAGATTTGGCGTAAAATCGAGATATCTGCAAACATTTACAATTATACAAAATGCCATTATTATTTTTTTCTTTCATTAAAAATCTAGATGATATAGCATATTTGCAATTTAGTGATAGTAAAGATAGTAAATGGTATTCGAAATGCAAGCAACTGTTAAGAGTTTACCGTAAAATAAAGAAAATTTAGCATGTGGGGCGCGAATCTGACCCAGACAATCTGAAATAGATTTTTTGCACATAATAATATTATAACTTATGATTATTCGGTCTGCTGCCTTGAATATCTGAAGCGAATAAATAAAGATTGACGGGCTGATATTATGTAGGACTGTTTAGGAAATCAGCACTAAAGGTTATTGAACTGATATCTTTTTAGAATTGGTCTCTAGATAAGTAGTAACCTGCCCCAGCTTCGCACGGATGTAATCTTTAAATTTTCAGCTTTCCTCTGCTATAACATGTATTTATTATATATTTAAACGCTCCTCATGAATTGTTCTGTCTATTGGTGAAATCTGCATACAAATCTATTCAATAGTTTATTTGTTTATTGCGTAGACTCATTGTTTTATTGTAAGGATTTGTCTATCTTTCGCTCGTCATGGTATATTTCGAGCTAAACCGACTTTACTTTCTTGTCGAGTCTAAAAATAACTCTCGTCTGGGAATAATCAACCGTATTTTTAGATTCAATCGTAGTAAACAAAAGTATAGAAATATATACAAGTTTGACGTGTGTATTTTGCAACACATTGGATGGAACATCTGTTGTAGAAATGTCTATCAGACATTGTACGCTCTATTTTTCTTTAGTAGATATGAAAACACTTTTTGTTTCTCTTCCACAACTTTGAGATAATAGTACTCTACTAATTTCTTGTTACAGTTTCTTCTAAATGTTGATTTTTGACAACTTCATTTTTTCAATGAATGTAGTTCACAATTTCTTCTTCGTATGCAGTCTTATCTAAATTTATTTTTACATCGTTTACAATTTCAATTTTATTTTCAATGGTTCTATCCTATCCTTGTTGATCAATAACCCTATCAAATTTAATGGCATCATAATCTTTTATATCAATCTCTATACGTACAGGAATCGGTTACGCCCGAAAAACAAATGTTATGATATTCGTTCCAAGTTTTTTAGGAACTGACTTTTATTGGCCTCAATTATTTTTAGCTAATTGTGGGGCTGGGTCGAAAAGATTATGGCATAATAGTTGGGTGGCGCATAAAAAAGACATGACTGAAGCTAAATTTTAAATCTTTGGACGCGGTTCAGTTCACTTAATTTAAAGGATCTATACCTAATACACAGATAGGTACACTTTTTTTGCAAAGTTTTTTTTTTGTTCATCCTGGTTTCTGCTGGGATCAACCTTTTTCTTGTACTACTGATGATTCATAATAAATTACGATACGTGACCAACTTTTTTTTACAAATCTGGCAGTAATTGGATCGACCGTATTGTCCTTTACCGTTTTTATTATGAGTCATTTGTGATTTAAGTTTTTGCCGATAGTTATTTTTTTTAGTAACTATGTTTTGTTTTTTATTTTTTTAATTGATTTAAACTAGTGCCTGACTGCGATTCAAACTGACGTTAAACAGTAATGCAGTGGTTGATGGTGAAGTGCACTAGTTTTTATAAGAAATCTGAAACGTTTATTTCAAATATGTCAATTATAGGCACTTTTGAATAGAAAAAAAATAATTGGTCAAGTGAGTGAGTGAGACTCACGTCCTGAGAGTTCCGTACAAACTTACCTACATAAACATTTCAATTCCCGAATGGAGTCTCGAGGATTTTTCCAAATCGCATTTTTTTTGTTTCTGCAACAAATTAGTAGTTATCTTATCCAATTTTCAGGATTTTGGGTCAACGGGAAGTACCCTATGAATTTTGATTTCCTCGATAGTGTCGAAATATACGTTTTTTGCGACATATACGGTCCACATTTTTTTTCGGTTAACTCAGAAGTTTGTTTTTTTCACAGCTTCAAGGGACCGCAGACCTAAGTATATGGTTTTAATTTCAAATTGATATTTCCACGCGTTCCTTAGTACAATAAAGAATAAAGAAATTGAATTAAGCCTCTGGTAGCTAAGAAATGACCAGTCTCAACTGTCAGCGCCCGTTCACGAGCATGAAGCGTGGATCAGCCCCACTCAGCTCAACCATAACTCTATAGCCTTGAAGACATCAAACTAGGTATCTAAATAAAAAAATTACATATACTCTTCGATAATAATTTTTACATTAGATTTAGAGAATCTTCCTGATCTCGTCATTACCAAAAAAGTGTGCAATGATATAAATGCAGGAGTTGCTCCAATTTTTTCCATTTTTTTCCTCTAAGAATCTCATTATGAAACACGAATATTTCTAATTAGACTTGAAGACATCAAACTAGGTATCTAAAAAAAAAAATTACTTATACTCTTCGATAATAATTTTTACATTAGATTTAGAGAATTTTCCTGATCTCGTCATTACCAAAAAAGCGTGCAATGATATAATGCACGAGTTGCTCAAATTTTTTCAATTTTTTTACTCTAAGAATCTCATTATGAAACACGAATATTTCCAATTAGCCTTGAAGACACCAAACTAGGTATCTAAAAAAAAATTACTTATACTCTTCGATAATAATTTTTACATTAGATTTAGAGAATCTTCCTGATCTCGTCATTACCAAAAAAGGCGTGCAGTGATATAATGCACGAGTTGCTCAAATTTTTTCCATTTTTTTACTCTAACTCTAAGAATCTCACTATGAAACACGAATATTTCCAATTAGCCTTGAAGACATCAAACTTCTAAAAAAAAAATTACTTATACTCTTCGATAATAATTTTTACATTAGATTTAGAGAATTTTCCTGATCTCGTCATTACCAAAAAAGCGTGCCATGATATAAATGCATGAGTTGCTCCAATTTTTTCCATCTCAATATTATTATTATCCATGAAACACGAATATTTCCAATATTTTTCTCCATTGCATCGAGTGTTTACTTAGTACCTCGAGGCAGTTGGTTGAAGGTCAAAGTTCGACGCTCGTGGTCAATGATACTCAGTGGGCGAGACGTCTACAACGCTTACCTTAATGGAATTAGCAGTGTGTGTACCGATTGGAAATGTTTTAATACTTGCGCTGTATGTTACGACTTTATGAAAGGCAAAAGGGTGTAGGATCGTTTCTGTATGTTTGGCTTCTTTCATATGGTTTGTTTGGTATTTTTTTTTTAATTTTGCATTTTTAAGTTATTATAGATTTTCTTGGTAGCTTGGTAGTCTTGGGTTATATGGCCTTGGAGAGTTGATTCAGTTTAGGGATTCGAGAAAAACAGATTTTTAAAGATTTGATTGATGTATATTCTGTAGAATCTCCTCCAAACCCCTCTATATTGATTGTAGTAGCAAAAATCACCTTACCTTACCAAAGATGTGATTATGAATTTAATTTATATCTACAGTAAAGATTGTCTCATTGAATAATTTTATTTGTTCAGGTCATGGCGTTGGAACTCATTATATTTAAACGGATCCAGGTTGGTATTTTTTTTTAATTGTTTCAAACCAGTGCTTGACTGCGATCACATCTGATGGTAAGTAGTGATGCAATCGTTGATGGTGAGGCACACTAGTTTATACAATCATTGATGGTGAGGCACACTAGTTTATTAAGAGCCTATTCACTCTAGCCTTGAAGACACCTAAGTTTCAACAACATAAGGGTGGTTACTCGCCGTTTCTCGGATTGTCCGATGGTAGAGATGAGATGGCGAAAACACGTATTTCCTGGAACAAGTTTTGTGAAAAATTCGAGTAAATCACGGAATTACCGAATGCCAACAGAGTTTTCAGGAGTTATTTCTATTTTTTCGCATTGTTTCTTCATCATCATCATCATCATCATCATCATCTTCATCAAACATCGCGCTGGATTGCGTATATTGAAGCAAGAACGTTTTAAACCATGCTTGATGTTGACGATAGGTGAGTTGAAAAGGACCCTCTTAACGCAAATTTGACGACCTAAACTGGACTGTCTCTAGTTTGAACTACTTTCTCGCTCGTTAGCCTGACGTTTGGTTGCGACACGGTAAGGCCCATGCTCTCATCTTTGGGACGAGGTATAAGGCCCATGCTCTCATCTTTGGGACGAGGTGTTAGTTAATCGATAGTCGCATGTTTATCATAGACATATGCCAAGTTGCCAAAGCATATCTATCAAAGCAATAAACATTTCTCGAGAGACAGTTTTAACGACTACTCCTAAGATAAGCAGTTGATACACTCTGTTTTTACTTCACATGTCAACGTTCAACTCTTTACGACTTTTTTATCGCCTAATTAGTTTTTACTAATGATTATTATAAGAACAACAAGAAAACAAAAATGGGAACCTTATTTAGTATGAGCATATCATTACCAAAAATTGCGCAAGGGTTGAGAGTTCAAAACAGCAAGTCGGAAAATGTGTACTGTCAAGATTTCGTTGAAGTTCTAGATAAAGTTTGTTATTATCAAAAATTGCATAAGGGTTTTTTTAAGGTGGGAAACATCCAATGACTTCTAGCTATAAGGCGGGGCGTGAGGGCGTGTCAAACTTTTACTGATTAGACTAAAATCCACTCCTTTGTTCCTTTTTTGCCGGGACTCCGGGTTTCCCTTTCAGAAACTAATCCATGGCCCCAATAGGCTTCGGCTGCGTGAAGGTTGAGAGCTCAAAATAGCGAGTCGAAAGATGTATGCTGTCGAAATTTAGTAGAAGTTTTGGAAAAATTGTAAAACCAATTTCCTTATTGCGAACCTTAGTGCGAACTTGTTATTACTAAAAATTGCATAAGCATCAAAATATCGAATATAATATTAAAATAAAAATATATAAAAGCGAAACTGCGTAAAAAAAAATTTCAGTCCAGTAGCGTAGAAACCAATTTCATTGCATTAGTTTAAACACATAAAATAAAATGTATTCTACCAAGATTTAGTAGAAGTTTTAGAAAAATTGTAAGACTGTTTTTTAAATTAATAGTGTAACAACAATTTAAAAGGACACAAACGCTTTGAATTGCTCAATCATCTCAAGTAACATCGATATGTCAATGTAAGCACTCACTATAATTATATAGTACAAATACATTTTAGAAACTATGAAAATGGGTTTCATCAAGTGCGAACATAATATTATTATCAAAAATTATGTAGGTAAGGATTAAGGGCTCAAACAGCGAATCGAAAAATGTGTTCTGTCAAGATTTGATAAAATTTTAGAGGTATGCGGAAAAAAGTATAAAGTCCTGCAAACCTCCGGGTTGTTAAGGAAGGATCCTGTGACCAGACAGGTATTATGTCTGGTTTAGGCAACTGCCCAATAGATGATTTGAGGCTGCTGTGTATGTTCAAATTGCGCAGACAACTTAATTGCACGATGCAGGATTTCGTAGTTCAGTTCTTATGTAACGCCATAGATGTCGCTACAATAAAATAAAAGCATAACAGTCCAAAGGAGCATAACGCTTTGAATGGCTGAATCCTGACTTAAACCCTTGCTCAAGAGAAAATTGATACATAAATTCAAGCATACGCTACATACAGTACAATAAATACATTTTGGAAACAATTTAATATTTGACACGGTTGACACTGCGTGTTATGGGTACCATTCGCAATGAAACGAATATTTATATAGTCTACAGATATATTCTTCCGGGTTTGTAAATAAATATTTGTGAATGCAGCTACGATGCGGGAGTAGTGTAATTCCTAGTGTAAAAGGGACATAAAAGAAACTATTTTCATTTACAAAGAAAAATTATTATTATATACAAAATGCTATTGCTGTCCAACCTAAAACCAAATTTCAGTAGCAGCTTCAGGTACAGATATACTCGTATCAGCTTGCAATGCATCTTTTGATTCTTTAATGTTCGATAACGGAAATGGTGAATTATACATATACTACTTGTTCTGTATTTTTTACATTATTTACTTATGCTTAACTGCAGAACGGCTTGATTTTTTCTGAGTTTGTACAAAAGAAAATCAGCAAAAAAAATAAACGACTGCTTTTATTATTTACAAAAACATTATAAAAAAAATACGGATGAAAAAATACAGGATATGTTTGCGATGTATTTACGTGACATCTCTCAAAACTTCCGCACGGAAAGCAAGCACTCAACATTTTCCTTCACTCCAAAATATATGTGTTTTTCCGTGTACATAAAAAAGTCGCTCAATTAACCTGTCGATGGTAACATGGCAAGAGTCCTGAAAACGACACGGTACACTAAAAACGTGATGTTTACGACGCATCTACGCAACCGTCATTTTTGAACCCCAGTGTACTATATCGAGCAATTTATATCCCACGAAAAACGGGAAATTGAGATTTTTATGTGAAGATATTTATAAAAAAAAATGTGTATTCGTTTGACGAACGCTTTCGCCTTTTGCGTTTGAGTTAGCTAAGAACGTGAACGTACGTTTGGGGTGAAATCTTGATATGAATTCACTAATATTTTTTTGCTGAATCGGGAATGAAGAAGGAAGGAATAGATGGAGCCGGCTGATTGCAAAACTGATACATTTGTCGGTGTTCACATTTTATGAGTTCAAGAACAGGTTTTTATTTGCAATGGGCTCTACTAATGTTGTTACCTATCTGAACTCCAGTCTAAATTATTCGTTAATTAAGCTATAAACAGCTTTCACACCTCGTAAGTCTGGAACCGATTTTAGATTTAGACATTTTCATAGTTTACGACAAAAGACCTACGAAACAGATAATAGTATTTAAAACAAAAGGTTTTGTTTCACATATGCCTTCATGGGCACTTATAGACCGTCAGAAGCTAGTGCACGATTCCTATTGGTTGTTTTCTGTGAAGAAAAATATAAGAAACTCTTAATTTTTCTTTTTAAATATTTTCATTTCACAATATTAACAAAGTATGAGAGAATAGTGCCATTCAACATATTAGTATCAAAAAGTTACAATAAATAGAAAATGGAACGAAATAATAGCTTGACTGTTACATAATAGGCTAGGCTAGGTTTGAACCCGCGATCTACAACGGTCTCAGCGTATACATTAATCTTATTCATACTAAAACCCTTTTGGTTGTTCCTACAAATAGCCTCAGTTATTACAAGCTGGTAAGTCTCTCCTAACTTTAGACTTATCCAAATTACAAACGTTTAAAATTCAGGAGTTTTGCTCACTAATCTCTTACTAGTTCGCACCAACCGCGTCCGATGTACAAATATTTACAGGGACGACCCAGCTGAGGTCAATTTTCCTACTACCCGCTACTGAAACATCATAAAAATCACCAGGTTAGTATACCTATATCAACTTTATCAGTCCAACAATAGAGTTGATTTTAGAGTGTTCGAGCAACGGTCGTAAAATTGAAGATGGGGGCAATATAATCTACGAAATCGAATTTTAAATTCAGATTGCTAAAGTTCATTTTGGGTTGGTACGGTCGTAAAAATCTTTGCTAATCCAAAATGATGTAGGAGATATAAACTTGCTAAGTGATTTTGCACCGTTTGTTGTTATCTCAGGGTATGTTTTTCAGTATTTTCATGAGATACAAGTGCAGTGCACTTTGCCTGCGGTTCAGTGATGCACCTCAGAGCACGAGACTGATTTATGGTTATAATAAATATATGGGTGTTTAATGTTCAAGATTATCTATAGTGAGTAATAAAAGACGGTGTTTGTGTGCAAAATCTGTGTATGTTAATGTGAATTTTATGTCTAAGACTATTTTGTTCGGAAGTTGGAAACAATATGTGACATTGTCTTGAATTTGACTTAGAACTGGCCTTGAGAATTTTAAACAGATTTGTGATACAGGGTCGCCAACTATATTTAATATCAGTGATTAGGTCAATGAACTGCCGTTTAGTTCTCACGAGCTGTTTAGACTTGATAAGTATCTATTTTTGTAACATTAGTCGCAAATCTACTGGTTTGTTTTTTAATGCGAAATCATCCGTTGACTTTTTCTGGTCTGCGTGGAGCGGGCATGTCAGACTTACTGACTAAAATCACACCTGTGTCCTTCATTTGCCATTTGCGTTCTAGGACCAGGGATTCCTTTCCAAAAATTTGCCTTGGCTCTAGCAGGTATCGGTTCTGCTGGGCCTCTACGGTTTTGTTGACATCTCTTTGAGGACAGCGCCGATATAATGGGGAGCTGATTTATTGTTTACTTCAGTTTTGTTTAAACAGTGGTCATGAAATAACTATATACACGAAGTTCTGTCCTGGTTTTCACTCGAATTTCCGATATATACGACCTTTGTCAATCTAATAGTGTACCTGAAGCTCTAATCTACTAGTGTACCTGAAGCTGTCTACTAGTACACCTGAAGCTGTCTACTAGTATACCTGAAGCTCTAATCTACTAGTGTACCTGAAGCTATCTACTAGTGTACCTGAAGCTATCTACTAGTGTACCTGAAGCTATCTACTAGTGTACCTGAAGCTAAGCAAGTCGTCCACCTAACTTCTGCCTCATGGTTGGTGGCAGCAATCTCTTAAACGAACCCCATCATTAAAGGGCTGTAAAACTTGTGATCTTTTATTCGAATCCCTTCCAACAGTATCTCTGCTACTGTGACACCAATATTAACAGGATTATAAGTCACATAGGGTAACTGCTGATATTTAAATGCCAATATGTTGCACTCAGCGTCTCACCTACGTCAAGAAGCTTCTTATGCTCCATACCTGCATGAGTAATTCCTATCGTCTTCGACGGTTTCGTGATGATATATACCCTCATCATGATTCTTCTCGTGATCGAAGAAAATGGACGGCATAGTGAATGATTTATGTGCTTGCATAACAAACGATGGTTCTGAAACCCTGCAACGCATAGTGGAACTACCTTTCTCTCTACTGAGAGCAGTTATTTGAAGATCTCCTATATCAAAAATGATGACATTATTGATAAGCTTACTAGGTTTTAAAAACCTATTTAGGTCAGGGACAAAATGTCCCCCAACATAACCGCAACGCTGTCAAATTGTCCAACATGTCCTGCGTCACGTCATGTGAATGCGTTGTAAGATGTTAAGGGGGCTAGTTGCGGGACACTGGGCAAAGTTGCATCGTCATGTAGATTGAACGTTGGGCATCATGTTGGGAGGACATTTGGTCCGCTAATGTATCTGAGGTCTTTTCTTAGTAAGCCTATCAATGATATATTCGAGTCTACACTCTGTATCTTATTATTTTGTGGAAACGTTATTTTATGGAGACTTAATTTTCCGAAATGATATTTCCAAACCTAAAATCTATATGAACTCTCATATAATACATACGATCGCACTCGTAATTTATATTGGCCGATGTACGTAAACAGAGTATGTTTGTTTTATTTAGCAATGGTTTACATTAGCTGTGCATGTGATTTCAAAATCACCTTGGATGCAACGAGATGTGAGCTGTTTCGTTTAAAATTTTGTCTGGTTTTGAACAGATATTTGGTTGTTGTAGTAAAAAGGCTGGTAGATTCTGATAAAGCGGAGAGAGGGGTGATGTACAAATTTAATATATTGTTCAATAGTACTCTGTCTTGACTGAGCACGGCGGTTATACCCAAAGGTAGTAAGAGACAGAATTTATGAATATATTTGAAGAAAGCGACGTTTTTATGCCATTTTTATGTCCAGAATTCTGTCATTTAGATTTAGATTTTTCAGCTTCTACATATGTCAATAGTTTTATTATTGTTGTGTTAGTAACAATAGTGTTTAAATAATTAGGTTACTATTGTTAGTGACTGACGACTATATTTTTTTTGCTTTCAGATTGTATTTTCATTTCTTAGTCTATTGACCGTTGTTAGGCTTTGTATTTTTTTTTTTAAAGTTCGTCAATACTGAACAGCTAATTACGGCTTTGTGTGAACCCAATAAAATATACGTCTAGTTGATATGTAATAATATATTCCACAACTATCACACAAAGCCGTCTAGTCCCAAACTAAGCAGATCTTGTGCTATGAGTACTAGACAACTGATAAACATACTTATATATTTCTAAATACATACATATTATCCAGACACAGAACAAATGATCGTGTTCATCACACAAACATTTTGTCCTGGGTGGGAATCGAACCCACAACCTCCGGCTTAGCAGTCAGGGCCACTGACCACCAGATTAACAGGCCTGTCAAATGTGTTCAGAGAGAGTATCGTTTGATTTGCACATGGAATAATACCAGATTGCTGGCATCCAACCTTCCTCCCCCCAAGGACCAAGTCGTGGAAATACCCCAGAAATCAAGCCGTATCAGCAAATATGGCTATAAAAGTTATTTTCGCCACACAATTTGTGCGAAAATGTGTTGTTTATACGTAAGGACGTCCGGGTCAAAAGCCGAACTGTTTCACTCGAGCTGTTATTATTGAAATATACCCAAATTTACGAACGGGAAATATTTATACTTTTATAGGCACTTGTAAAATGCAGAGAGGAGTGCACTGGGAAGTTTGCGTAAATCAGGATCATGTGTGATGGGTGCCAAAGCGCCGATTTCAGCTTGTGTTGTGCACTTTTGACTCGAAGATAAGTCTGTGTCATTCTGATGACTGTAACCTGGGCCTTTTCGTGAGGGTGAGGATGAAAAGAATTGAAAATGATCTTTTGAAAATGACTCAATAGATACAAAAGTCTAAAGAAATTGTAAAAAATAAACAAAACATTGAGACAGGCCCGAAGAGCTCGAGATAGGCCCGGGGAGCTCGAGACAGGCCCGGGGAGCTCGAGATAGGCCCGGGGAGCTCGAGACAGGCCCGGGGAGCTCGAGACAGGCCCGGGGAGCTCGAGACAGGCCCGGGGAGCTCGAGACAGGCCCGGGGAGCTCGAGACAGGCCCGGGGAGCTCGAGACAGGCCCGGGGAGCTCGAGACAGGCCCGGGGAGTCTCACTCAAAAAATGCCATTAAGATTTAGTAGAAGTTTTAGAATAATTGTAAGATAAATTCTAAAAATTTAATTAAAATTCTAAATAGTAAAATCAATTTTAATAGTTTTATTATTCCAATATATTTTTAACGTACTCAAATAATTTAGTAGAAGTTTTAGAATAATTGTAAGATAAATTCTAAAAATTTAATTAAAATTCTAAATAGTAAAATCAATTTTAATAGTTTTATTATTCCAATATATTTTTAACGTACTCAAATAGTAAAAAATCTTCTTTCCGCGTATTTTATATGCCAGTACTTCACAGAATTGTATCCAAATTAGCGACACTATCGGATTATGTATAATAATACAGCGTATGTTTTTCTTTTATAAAAATAATTTCTTAAGAGTTGTCAAAAATCCAATGATGCAGTTTTTTTTCATCAAAATCGATCCTGAGACTCATTTTTTTCCATCCGGAACTAGTAGGTTTCAGATTTGGCCATTCACATCTACTTCAAGCTTCTTTTATATAATGTTCTAGCTTCTACGTGACTTCACTCGCGTGAATGTAGCTTTCTTCATACAAACTTTGGAACCCCGCTTCATCCCCTTAAGGAGTGAATTTTGGAAAATCCTTTCTTAGTGCTCACCTAGGTCATAAAAGGAAACCTTGTGCAAAATTTCACTCTCCTAATCCCAGTAGTTTCAGCTGTGCGTTGAAATGTCAGCCAGTCAGTTTCCCCTTTCATATATAGATTGTCGAGGTCAGTGGATCAGGTGCACTGAAAAGGGTCACTGTGGGCTAAAACTTTTATAATTTCTTTTCATTAGCTGTCAGAGGCAAACAACAAAAGTCAAGTTAGTGACTAAAATCCTCTGAGTTATTGTTACAATAATGAGAGTGACCAAAAGTTTGAAACTTCTCTTCATTTCCTCCTTTTCCACTCAAAATAGGAGTGGATGATTTCCTTCCTCAAAAAAAAAGTTCACAAAGACAGAGATGTTTCAAATGTTACACGTTTTAAATGATCATCAGAGGCCGATTAGGTAGAGTTAAACATGTACAATTCTGAGATTAATTTTAAAGAGTAGATTTTTTTTCTACGAGATTATCAGAAAATATAGCAAAAACAATTTCTTCCTGCTTTAATGAAGAGGAGGAAAATATATAAAGCTAACCATATCTCAGTTGACGTAGAGAGATCTTTTTCAATGAAAAATACTAATAAAAACATATCTATCTCTGAAATTTTTATTATTATTTATTTATAATATTGTTGGCCACACGGAATTTTTCATTTCATTAGAAATCCCAGGAAGATCCATATTAATGTCAACATTAATAACTCTACCAATTTCGAACCCTGGTGATCATACAGGTGAAGAATACTATGACTAAAAATCTGGCCATGATTCGCACATGAAGGGTCCTGTGCTACAATATTAAAATCTTTTGTGAAAATTTCAGGTTTGTGAGATAAGACAGCCCCGGTCGGAGAGCGGAGGTTTAGTATGGTCCCGTTGGTAGCCTTTAGAAATGCAGTTTCGTATTTAAGAATCATGTCACCAGTCACGATGTTAGTTCCTTGAACAATAAAACTGAAACATTCACACAATTTTCAATAGAATATAACATGAAACGACTTGCAACAATCTACAGACGTGATACAGTTTTCCTCGTAATCTTCCATCTAAACTCGCGAGAATTAATATTACTAAACATACATAAAAAATGGCCATGTATTTATCATTTCCAGCGAGCCGAAATCTGTGCGTCCGTCTGACCGGAAGATCGTCATTATCGGACGGATTCTTGCTCTCTGGTACGGAGCCAAGTTCACGGCGATCCTCGCAATTCTTAAAAAAAGCACTCGATTTTTTTGTGGCAGTTTCTAGGAAAATTGTCTAGCGTTTTGTTTTGATATTTGTCTCATTTACGAATGTGCAGAGGTTAATTACTTGTTGAGTAACTGATGTTCTTATTTTTATTTCATTTTATTGAGTTTGTGTTGACAAATTATAATGAGTATATAATCTTATCATCAGCCTTTACCTACAAGGATGTGTGTGTAAAAATCTCCGTCCGGTGAACTAACTCTAAAAGTACAAGCTTGACTTAGTTTGGGAGGAGTTAGTAAATCATTTATTGTGTGCTACTGTACAACCAACCAGCGAATTGTATGTCCATATGAGTACAATTCGCTGAAGAATCAGTATTCTTATTATTATTTCCTATATTGAACTTATTGATAATTACACTTTTAAATATTGACAAGTAAAAATAGAAATAATAGTAGCCTACCGGTATCGGGAACAGAGTTCAAGGGGGTCAGGGCTCAAATTATTACTGTTATGTTTTATTTTGTAAATCCACTCATCTTTCTTGTATTTTCTTCAATTTATACTGTTGTATCTTGCATAACCATTGAATCTGTGCTTTGATCAAGAATCATATTTTTCTGGTACAGTTTTTTTTAAAGAACGTTTCCCCATACTCATCCAATGACATCCCCCGCTCTTGGGCGGAGCGGAGGGTGTGTCAGACTTTTACTGACTAAAAACCCATTTCTGTTCCTTCGTTGCCTTTTATACCAGGGCCGAGTCTACCTTTAAGAAGCAGACCCTAGGCCCCAGTGGGCTTCGACCCTGCTGGGCCCCTATGGAACTACGAACTACTTCTGTATTGTGAGTACGTTGACAAACATAACATCTCACATACACAAGATTCAGACCCAGCACAACTATCTGTAGGCCTTACATATATTTGTTTGGTACGAGAATCGAAGACTGCTCACAGCAGGTCATCCAAATAATGTCAAGGAAAACTCAACTGTAGGATAATCAACCTCATAATGTTCCCACTGTTGGGACTGTGGCCTCCCTTCTACAGCCTTTTTTTCTTTCTTTCATACAGGCTCAGTGCATATTGGTGGATGTTACAAGTCTTCGAACTTCTGTTTCTAGGATGTGCGATTTTCCTCACGATATTTTCCTTCACCGTTTTGAGAGCAGTGATGATGAAATAAATTACACAAAGTAATCCATCTGGCCAGCTTTGAACCCGTTACAACTCGTAAATCGGGGCTCATACTACTGCTCTCAGATCCTACTATCATACCTAAGTAAAGCTCTATTATTTTTTTTATAAAATACTGCAATTATGGTAAAGCGTGTTTACAATATTAACATTTTTATCTGCAATGATCCACTGTATATGTGACCACTAGTCCAACAACAGACTTCCTTATTACAATTGTTGCTAATACTGTAACATAATAATATTAACTATTTTATGGTCTAATGATTAATACCTATTAGGTAGCAGTAACTCATTCCATCTGCATACCTAAATACTTGCCAGCGACAGTTGGACGTCTGCCCGATTATAAATGAAGAAAATACCTGAGTGGAATATGTACTTACGATGTGAATACTAGTAGATATTGTGAATTTGTGGAGAGTCATAATTACGTAGTGATATCAGTGCCGTAACTAGAGCAGTGCCAGCGGTGCTCAGGCACTGGGCCCAGGCCACAGAGGGGCGTAGTAATTACCAAACTAGACTCAAGTCATGTTTGGTAGTTAGTCGTTTACACACAATACCTATTATTAATCGTAGTACATAATACGGTCGTAGACGTACCCCAGGATTGCTGATTCTGTAGATGCTCAGGGCACCAGCACCCACCCACAAGAGGTAAATAGTGGGTGGTGGTAGTGGTAGGTATGTTTGAAGCATCATCACGACACGCGTATATTTTTTATATCTAGTCATTTTACTTTTTTTGTGCGCTCCGGGTAAGATTAAAACTTTTATTAAGGGCGTTTAAAAGGCTAGTTACGGCGCTGAGTGATATCGTACGAAGCCAGTGTGAAATGTATATGAAATCGTCTGATCATCGTCATTTCAATCAAAAGATGTCAAGAGAGCCCTTCCTAACCCGTCTATCATCAATGTGAGCATGAGTTTAAAAGCTTGTTGTTGCATCCAACGCTTAATAAAGAGGCAACGCGAAAAGAGAGAGATAACGCTTGTACGCCTCTGTTGGTATTCGGTAATTCCGTCACTCACTCGAATATCTTAAAACTTTTTGGAAAACCATTCGTTTTTCAAAATTTCGCTTAAATATGAAAGTGTAAACGTGCAAGAGCGTAAATGTCATGTAATGTGTGATGATGATGACATTTACGTTCTTGTGTTTCCAAAATTTCTAGAGAAATATGTGTAGTAACGACATAATCAAAACTTCGAAGACATGTGGCATCCACCACCAAGCTATTCATTTATTATTAACACGCTATAATCATTTTGCTATTTAGGCATCTTACTGTTTGTCAAATCTTAGTCTTTCTAACACCGTAACGTATTCCACGGGTAGTGCGAAAGCGAAACCCGGGGCCCTGGGACGAAGGCAAAGCAGGAACAGGAGTGGGTTTTTAGTCAGTAAAAGTCTGACACTATCTCGCACTCCGCCCAAGAGCGGGATTTGTCATAAGATGATTTTCCCACCAAATAAAAAAAAAACACCGTAACGTATTGTGATGCGACAAATACTACGAAAGTTATGACAATAATCCTCCCCTATGACAAAAATCCCTATCATGTCATCTAGTCCATTTGGTCCAAGCTTGATATATCTACTTTCTCAGTCGTAAAATAAATCATATTACAAAACAGGACACCGGAATTGAATGTCATAAAGTTTATATGTATCCCTTTGTGAGTTGAGTGTTGACTAATCTGTCTGTCAGTCTGTTGCGGCAGGAGGAGGGAGGGAGTGCGGAGATATACACACAATATATCTACACCCTTCACAACTTCTATCAGTCAAATCATAAAATTAATAAACCAAATTTGAAAAAGAATTTATGACCGACCGGTGGATTTTCCAACAATTTATTTTAGCCCAGTCGATTACGGACAAAACAAAAAGAAAAACAGATAAATCGTTCTCAAATGATTCTCCATCATATTTGTTGCAATTAATTGATTTTTGTTTAACATCTAAGGATGGCATGACGCCTTACTCACTTTTAGGTACACTGCAGTTAGGAATATTCATTTTGACGATTATATTATGTCAATGTTTTTTTTACTAATCATTGACTATTATATACCGTATGTATATAGGCATAAATAACAAAATATTACTCTTCGTATAATATTATCTTAACATTTAGTAAGAATTGATAACAGTGCCATCTATCGATTTCACCCGATACTAGAACGAACCTTGACCGAGTAGTGGGTTCGTTAACCTATGACGCATGACGCAATAACCTGAAAAGTGCGCAGGAGTTTACTATTGAATGGTTTGGATAAAAAAATAATGGGTTGTGGTCAGTTGCTAATGACAAAATTTGTCATATTTATTTTGTTGTCAATTTGTAATGAGGTTAGTTATGTTATTATAGTTATAAATCGTTGTTGTTAGACAACTATTTAAATTATTATTGCGGTGGGTTGTTGTGTGAATTTACTGTAAAGAAGACACTAAATCACTATTCTATCTTTTTGTTTGCTTAGGTTAAAACCCAATTCCATTCTCGACATACGGTTTTTTTATTTTTAAAATTTCGTTGCAAATATTTTCAGAAAAATATCGAACTTATTTTTATAAACAGAGCTGAAATGATCGTCATTGACAGTTAGGTGCGTTTCACTGTTTTAAACTGATTTGATACGGTTAGCAACGGCAAAAAATTCTAAATAGCCGGTACGGTTGGCACAGCGGGTGACTGATTGGCTGCTGAAATGCGTGTCGCGGGTTACATTCTCGCATGAAAAAAGCGTTTTTTGGCCTAATGAGTAGTTGTTCCAGGTCATGGTATGATTCCAGATATGGTATTGTAAACATTGGGTTTCTTTATATATGTTTTAATTGCATTTTTACTGTGAGTTAACTGACTTTCTTTGCTGACTGTACTACTACATATATAAGTCCTTAAGAGGGCCCTGCTCAAACCGCCTATCGTCAATGTAAGCATGCTTTAAAAGCTCGTTGTTCAATCCAACGCTATGTTTGATGAAATTTTAACGCGAAAAAAGAGAGAATGCTTAAACATTCTCTTGGCATTAAGTAATTCCGTCACTCATTCGAATATTGCACAAAACCTGTTCCAAGAAATGCTTGTTTTTTTAAAAACCTTACAAGATTTAAAAAAAAATCTTCATTCAGAATCTGTTTAAGGTTTCTATTGTATATTTATAGTTATATTTTCTTTTTGATTTTATAAGTTCATTATGAAGGGCCAAAATTCACGCAAAATAGCAATTTTCAGAGAGCTTTTCTAGATTAGTTTTATACAAAATATTTGGATTTCAATAGAAATCTAGATTATATTCACAAGATATATCTGTTTCCAAAATACGAGTATCTGGAGAAAGATGTGTAATAACGTTATAAGCGTCAGGCAACTGCTGCGTAGTTGTCTGGCATCATGCTGAACTGGACCTATTTGGCGTAGCCGTGAGACATATTTTTTTTATTGTTAATTTTAATTCTCCTTATTTTTTTTAAATTTAGTTTTAGTTTTAAGTCATTTATTTGTTAATTAATCATGGTGTGCCAAATAAATATATTTTCTTTCTTTCTTTCTTTTCTTTCTTTATAAGTACGCAAAAGCAGTTGTATGGATATGTATCTCTGGTTGATCGCTCTTAACACCTCCAGTAGTTGTTCGTGATCTAGGTAGAGATTAGTATTAACTGTTATTGATACCCATGTTTTGAATATAAATTCATTAGTTGTTTACAATATTTATTATGTTGTTGGCATTGGTTGTTGATGTGTTTATTTAGTATCTACGTATTACTGTAACACGTCTTCCTAAGTCGTATTGATTGATAATATATTTTCTATGAAATTACTCTAAAATATTGTTTTCCGCACTAGTATGGAAAATTACACGAGCTTGTTGCCCCGACCACAATTTATTGAATTTTTTTGGGCAAAGAACGAGCTAGCTCTCTGGTCATGTAAATTGCCGATTTGATATGTGACTTGGTACCACTTGAAAATGACTCAACGGCTCGATCAATAACGCCGATTTTTGTTTGTTTATTGGTAAAACAAGGTTTACATGAAGTTTTTTTTCTAGAGAATCCACTCCAGGCGAGGGCGTACGGGATATACCGGGAATCTATCCGGCACCTCACTGCGAGCTACTGGGAATCTATCCGGCGCCTCACTGCGAGCTACCGGGAATCTATCCGGCGCCTCACTGCGAGCTACCGGGAATCAATCCGGCGCCTCACTGCGAGCTACCGGGAATCTATCCGGCGCCTCACTGCGAGCTACCGGGAATCTATCCGGCGCCTCACTGCGAGCTACCGGGAATCTATCCGGCGCCTCACTGCGAGCTACCGGGAATCTATCCGGCGCCTCACTGTTAGCTACCGGGAATCTATCCGGCGCCTCACTGTTAGCTACCGGGAATCTATCTGGCACCTCACTGCGAGCTACTCATTGCTCGCCGACCGCAAGCCTACGGGAGCAACAGCAGCATGCGACCTCATTCTGTGACATCTTCCAATACAATGAGCCAGTCCTTCCATTTTCCAAAATAAACGACCTTATATCTCTCGCACAATATTAAGAAGATAGTTTGAAACCCCAATCAGCAATAGGCCTACATAATGAGATGAAATTAATGAAATCGTTCATTCAGCATAATGGGTTGATTTCTTTCATTTGTATCAATTCATATTGAGTCTAAGTATACGCAGTCGGATAGGCCTATCGTAATTACCGTGAAAATTATTCTTTGGCAACTATTACAGTACAGTCCTAGACAAAAGTTATAAGAGATTATTTTGTTCGGATTTTTTAATTGTTTTCTACTGCTGCCTAGTCTTTTCCCAACCACGTTTTTTTTAGGTGGGAAATCCAATGACTACTGACTTCTCTAATTCTAGGTCAGAGCGATAGGGCGTGTCAGACTTTTTTTGCCTTCATTCCAGGACACCGGGTGCCCCTTTCGAAAGTCAACCCATGGCCCCAGTAGGCTTTGGCTGTGCCAGGCCCATACGGTTTTACTGACAATTCTTTATGATATTTAATATTGTAAATGTAAAAAATTTAACTAAACGCAGCTGAATGCTAGTTTTGCTTGGAGTAACTGCCTGTCTAATCAAAGACTGGTTGGTAACTCTTGTGGCGGTAATAACGTATTCTTTATAGTCCATCCTTGTTGTATGACTGTAACATAAATCGCACCAAAGATAATAGAAAATCTCGCATCATCTTGCGTGATCTTAGAAGAGACTTTTAATTCAAACAAAAAATTTATCATCATAAGTAACAGTTAACCCGACAGGTGTATTTTCTGTGCAACTGTCTTGATTTAAAAAACTGAACAAACACTAAAAGAAGAATTAGCTAAATTGGGCTGTATTAGCTATATTATACCGTTCACACCTGATAACTTGAGCAATAAAAATAAGAATTCATTTTTATAATAAATTTATTTGGTTCTGAAAATTCGAAAATTACTTTGTCATATCATTGTGAAACGTAAAATGGCCTTATTTTTCCCGACAACCGGATACAAATGCGGAATTATCATGTGCGCGTATTTTGTTAGATATCCAAGAGAATTCTTCCGTGCGGAAGCAGGATTTTAACTAGTTTCAAGGAAGAACGTTGTTCAAGTTCAGAGTCATCCAACATGCAGATATGCGGAAAGATCTACTTGGTTTGTTGACTTAAATTTATTACTAGCTGTCCCCCGTGATTTCATTCGCTTTTTGGGTTACTGCTTTGCTCTTTTTTTATCGTAGCGTGGAGTTTATATTTACTCATAATGTTTATCAATGAAAAGGCTATCCAACACTATTTTTTTTTTCTAATTAAATCAGTAACTCTTGAGCTAATTTATGTAGTTCAGTGCTCGACTGCGATCTCACCTGGTGGTAAGCAGTGATGCAATCATAGATGGTGAGGCGCACTGGGTTGAGCCTATTCACTCTAGCCTTGAAGACACCTAAATTATAGTTGGACGGGAAGACCGCAGCAGGCAAATTGTTTTAGTCCATCGTTGTACTTGGTATAAACGACGAAGTGGAACGCTTAGTCCGGACCGATGAAGTTTCAACAACGTAAGGGTGGATACTCGCCGTACGTCGGGTTATCCGATGGTAGAAAGGAGATGGCGGAATCAAGTCATACAATTCCCGCGCACACTCTCCAAAATGCAACCTGTAAAATACAGAAAGGCTGGCTACCCTGCGCCTGTGCCTCGAGGCTTTGTATATTGGACTTAACTTTAGCCAGTGCCTTTGGGCATGAAAATGAAAAATCATATCAAAGGAATATAGTCCGGAGTAAAACGTCTGGTCCTATCTCCTATTCCAAGACATGGCCCACCCCTTGGGTTGCGGTGCAAAAGTGTTACTGCAGTTTTCACCATAAAGGCAACTGAAGGAACATTGTAGCGTCTGACACTCCCTCGCGCTCCATATAGAACAAGAGAAAGTTAATTTATGATTTCCCAAGTAAAATAAAAAACAAAAAGGTCTACCTGTAGACCAAATTTTATCCAAACCCGTTTAGCCATTTGAGCGCAATGTAACTTTTAAGGCGAAAGTTGTGTGTTTATTTACACACATACATATATACAAACTTTTGTTTTTGTAATATGAGTATGATAGTGATATATATATTAAATTAAGTGTATTAAATTAACGGTTAGGGTTAGTAAATTAATTAGTCAATTTAAACAATAATAATAATAATATTCACACAACTTTCACACAACGCCGTCTAGTCCCAAACTAAGCAGAGCTTGTGTTATGAGTACTAGACCACTGATAAACATACTTAAATATTTCTAAATACTTACATATATAGATAAATTACATCCAGACACAGAACAAATGATGGTGCTCATTACACAAATATTTGTCCTGTGTGAGAGACCAACAGGCCAGTCAATCATCGTGATGTTTTAATAAATCTGTTATATTTTTGTTAGTTAAGTTTTCATAAGTTAAGTTTTCTTTTGTTAGTAACACTTTTCTACGCACCTCTCCCACGAATCGTCCGTTCCTCTGACAGAATATATAAATTAGGCTTAATGACAGTCATCAGCCTCCTCGTTCCTCGTTTACATCATTCCACAATCACATTACATACAATTTGTATGAAACCACTTTGGATAGTTAAATGATGAAATAAATTGTTCCCGTATTACATTGAAAGAGTTGCGTATCTGAGATTGTTGTAAGTGGAATTGGAAGGCTTTGGTTGTAACGTACAGTCAATTTTGCTCAAGTAAACGTGGTTATTTTGGTGCAGAAATCATAAGAGCGAAATCTGTAGTGATTGTTTTGTTTGTTGGTAAAATTATCCAATTATACTCTCAAATAGCCAATTTTATTTCGAAGCAAAAAACAAGAGCGTTTTTTTTTTTGTTATTATTGATAGGCTCGCGTTTGACTACTATCTGACGTGATGGTAAGCGATGATGTAGGCGACGACGGAGCGCTCTTGTCTAGAAGTAACCTATTTAGTTTTGACTTAAAGATCCCCTGGTTGTAGCTATCAGGAAACTCTACTCTGGCAGGGAATTCCACTCCTTACCTGTGAAGCATGTTTTGGAGGAGATATGGATGAATTAATTAATGTGAAATTAAAATTGAAATTCGTAATATATATTTGAAGGTGAAAATTTACAAGGGAAGTGACATGGCATAATATGATACAATGTTTTTAAGTAACGCTACACTAAGGAGTTTTAATTACTACTAAAAGAAGTTCTGCTACACCTGTACTTACAATAAATGAGTTTCCTAAACATTTTTTACGTATGGGTGGGATGTCTACCATGTACCGATGGCGCAGCGGCTTACGTCTAGTGGTCCAATGATGGAACGGGCTTGATGGAACGGGCTTGATGGAATTAGATTGTGCAATTCTAATGCACACTTCCCGAAATGTAAACGATAGAAAACAGACATGCTAGCAACTTGGCGTCGTTGCTCAAGACTATGAAACTTCAACTCAACGAGTGCACCATTGCCGATAATCTTCTTGGCTGACTTCTCAATCGGCTCTAGTGGATCAAGCTGGTATTTGGCTGATCTATCCTAAAGATGAGAGGAGTACCTACTCCATACACGATCGAACTTGTGCCTACATGTTAGGTAATAATAATATAATATATTCCACAACTATCACACAACGCCGTCTAGTCTCAAGCTAAGCAGAGCTTGTGTTATGGGTACTAGACAACTGATAAACAATACATGCACAGAACATAATTATGATCGTGCTCATCACACAAACATTTGTCCTGGGTGGGAATCGAACCCACGACCTCCGGCATAGCAGTCAGGGCCACTAACCACTAGACCAACGGACCAGTCAATCATCGTGATGTTTTCATGAATCTGTGTTTCCTGGAAATAAAGATTTTTGTTATTATTTTTCCGTTTAACAATTAATATTTGCATATAAAAGATATATTTAAATACCTTTTTCAAAAAAAAAATCATTTAAAAATAATAAAAAAATAGTATCCCACCGGTATCGGGAACAGGGTCCAAGCTACCGGCGGTCAGGGCTCCAGAGAAAGGAACCTCTTAACAATAGGAGCCGTGTCCAGAAGTACGGCTTTCTGAATCAAGCCCTTGATCCAGTCGCCTAACGTGAGCCTTCTAAGGTGTAGGTTGAGGCTCTTGGCTATTAATCCATTGTTTGATACGACTATCGGTACCATGATCGCTGAATCCACATCCCACATGTCAATAACCTCGCGAGCCAAGTCAATATACTTGTTTATCTTTCTCAGTTTTCATGAGGTTCTCATCATGCGGAACGGAAATGTCAACAATCATTGCACGCCTCTTGCTTCGGTTCACCACCACTATATCAGTCTTTAGTTTTGTCAGTGGTGAAGGGCCGATCCCACTACAAAGTGATTGTCATATCACTTTAAATTATTATTTTTATTATGTATTACTTATAACCTAGGGGTATTTAAGTCAAGAGTAAATAGATTACTTCTAGAAGATGAGCTCCAATGGGGATCATATCATCGCTTACTATCTCGCGAGTTAGTGCTCAAGGGTGGAACCTATTAATATATTTATCAATTATTTGGTGTTTAGGTTGTGTTACGGTATATATGTAAATAGTAGATTCCATACAACATCGTCCAAGTGATAATTTTTACTATTTTTAACAAGTAGGTGTGCTATCTTTAAAAAAAGACGGGGCAACAGCATCATTTACTGGGGTGGTCGATCTGTGGTCGATTTATCAACTTCAACTTGGCTATATTTTATAAAAAATAATATATTTTATAAAATCTCAAATAAAAATTTAGGGTTCGGTACCTAAATCGGCAAAAACGGAGTTCTTAAAGGGTCACTCTGTCTATCTATCGGTTTTTCTCAAGAACTCGTGGAGGTACGAAGCTGAAATTAAATACTCAAGTTGAACTACCCTTGCTGCTCAAGTAAGCAGTAAAAAATAAAACAATTTTTAAGTCTAAGCCGTCTATAAGATAAGGCCGTTTACGCTCTTTTTATGTGCTTATTTTTGACGCTCGCTATAAAATCAAAACCTATAGAGTACTTCCCGTACACTTAGAACCTAGAAATTTAGCATGAAGCAAAGTCTCACAGCACAAGTAAAAGAAAAGAAATTTTACGTCACAAAAAAAATACATAGGTAAGTTTGCACGGAACCCTCGGTATGCGAATCCGACTCGTTGTTATTCAATTCTTCATGACCTTTTCTGTCCACTATCTAGACTTTCATATGCCTTATAGCTCCAGTCAAAAACCTTCTTCAAAAACCACAAACACTGCTTACCCTTTCCAAAATCCAATAAAAGATTCAGCGTAAACATTAAAAGCTAACTATCGGCTAATTGCTCTCGATCAATATTCGGCCATCGTCTATCGTTTGCTGTAAAGACACGCGGAATAAGGGAATGGTAAATATTAGCTAAGAAACAATATTATTTTCTTTCGCTACTACGGCTTGGAGTTCTCCCAATTTGTAGTCGATATGGGTTCGAGGGGGCATAGATTAATAATCATAATTTGAACAGAAGTGACAACGGTTTTATCATCATCATTTCTGCCGAAAGAAGTCCACTGCTGGACATAGGCCTCCCCCAAGCGACGCCACAACGACCGATCCTGTGCGTCTCGCATCCACCGCACTCCCGCGACTCTCACCAGGTCGTCGGTCCACCTTGTGGGAGGCCTTCCAACGCTGCGTTTTCCGGTGCGCGGTCGCCACTCTAGAACCTTTCGGCCCCATCGACCGTCCGTTTTACGAGCAATGTGCCCTGCCCACTGCCACTCTGGAACCTTTCGACCCCATCGACCGTCCGTTCTACGAGCAATGTGCCCTGCCCATTGCCACTTTAGTTTGGCGATTCTTCGGGCTATGTCGGCGGCTTTGGTTCTTGGTGGTCTTTGGACAACGGTTTATTTTATAATAATTCATATTAGTTTAACAAGTTTATATTTATTTTTACAGAAAAATGTACACATTATTAATATACCAATAGATACATTAGTGACATCTATGGCGCCACATAAGAACTTAACTACCAAATCCTACATATGGTACGGTACGGTATGCGCAATTAGAACAAATCATCAGCCTGAAATCAACTCTCAGGCCGTATCCGGACCAGACACAACATCTATCTGGTCGAAAGATCCTCCCTTTTAAATGAAGATTTGCAGGATTTTGTTCTGCGTACTTCTAAAAAGTTAGAACAAACATTTTTAACAATATCTATTAAAATATGGCATTAAAAAATACCTCCACATCGCTTTCGACTGGAAGTAGACCTAAGAGACCAGCAGCATTGCTACTTTGATTATCAATACCTAATCTCTAGTAGCGTCAACCAGGACACGCGAAGTGTCAACTAGGCATATGGATAACTCTTTTAATAGTGAGCACTCGGACCCCACGGCCTAAGAGTTTCAACCACAAACGGGTTAAAAATGTATCTGCCCATGAGGTTGTTCTATTTTCTCCGTTTGAGGTTCTCCACCACTACGGCAGCAGGGCTAGAACAGCACGACGAATTAGGAAATCTCATCTTTCTAATTCGGCGAGCTGTGCCCAAAGATGGGATGGCGTGATAGTAACAACACAAGTAGCGTCTCACACTAGGGCCTACTCATATTCCACAAAAATAAAGACATGTCGTCCAACCTTTTCGCATCGTCGTATGTCAGGCTCATTGCCATAGATTTGTAAAATAGTCGAAACAACAACAACTCCAACACTTCTCCATCAACTCGCCGGATGATGTCGTTAATGTTCGCGTACCGCGTTGTGTGACCTGCGCTTTGACTGCATGACAGGCCATGGTGACCAAGGCTATTGATGCTAATGATGACAATAAGAGTAGCGCGTACTAATAATTATAATAATTTATTTATTTTCTTTCCACAAATTACAGAGAAATTAATTAATTTAACATTATACCAAAATCAATTTGTGGAAGACTGGTGCCTGAACTTAGTTTTTACAAAACCTGTGTGCCAGGTCACCAGGCCCCCAAAAACAAAATTTGAGATTAATAATTGTGGTGCAGAAGACTATTTGATTCACGCAAATACATTACAATAATTATAATCAGCTTATTACATTATTTAATTACATTAATAATTATAAGTTAATTACATGATTCAATTTCATTACATTGGAAAATAAAAAATAAAATAAAAATGTATATACTTAATTTATTAAAAATACATGCACAAATTTGTTTGGGAGAATGTATGTCATTGTCATAAATCTAATCATTCCCTATTGCTTTCGTCATCACTAGGCAGGAAGCTAGGCACTTCCTAGAAGCAAATTAGTTGAATTTATTACATAGGAAACTTATACACGTTTAGTAATTGATTTATTAATGTATTTTTCTTATATTTTTTTTCAATTTACTTAGAAATTAGTTATATTTCAGTTAACTGGACTGTTATAGATACAGTATTCAATGATCTAGCCAGAATCCGATGAATGTGAATGCGATGCTGATGAATCCGATCTAGAGTTGTGGGAATCTCTTAGATGCGAGACGCACAGGACCGGTCGTTATGATGATACTTGAGGGAGAAGCTATCTCCAGCATTGGTCATCTGTCTGCTGAAATGATGATGAATAAAAATTTTATTGATGTATTTTCAGATAAAGAACTGAAGAATTAGAATAGTTCATAAATAATATGGAAATTACATCGTGTCTCTTTTATTATCATATTTACAATAATGGTAATATTCATCACGATGAATTATGGAATTTATATTTGCGTTAAAAATCAAATGAAAGTGGAAAAGATTAAAGAAAGAGGATGAGAGTGGTTAACGGAGGCGATGAATATTACAATAAAATCTAATGTCATATTTAAAATTACGCGTCAACTGTCTTATTTCTCATGGTCAAAAATAGGCATAAACTCTCGCAGCCTGTCAAAAGCTTGGCTTCTGTCGCCGTCACATAGTCTTTGGCAATTTGTCAACAAGTCCGATCACGTAGCCCGCCGACCGACCACCGTAAGCTCAGTTAGAGCGGTGCATAAAAACTAAGCTTTGCTTTGAACTTTGAAATTCAAATGTACATCGATACGCCAATATGTCTGCCTGCTATATTTTGATGGTGCTTTTTACGACAACATATATATTATATGGGGGTACCACTCTGCACTGTATAATATGGGTTTGCTTAGAAAATAGTGATGTACAGTTACCTCAAGAACGTAAATACTTTTGGACTTTCGCGTTGTTTTTTCTATGGTGACATCTGCATCATATAAATAGGTTTTAATAATTGTGGTTGGGTTTTTATAAATCGACATTTTCTATTACCAAGAATTATGAAATGTATGGGTGGTGGGTGTTTCAGTACTTTAACTTATAAATCGACATTTTCTATTACCAAGAATTATGAAATGTATGGGTGGTGGGTGTTTCAGTACTTTAATTTAACTAAACTAATGAGTGTAAGTAGTTTTATCTAGTATTCCTTTGTATTTTTTAGGGTTTCGTATCCGATCGGTGGCAACGGGACCCTATTACCTTCACTGTCTGTCCGTCCGTTTTTTCGTCTACCAGCGGGCTGTATGTTTTTTTTTTACTTTTCTAAAATAATAAAGTTAAATAAAAATCATTAAAGGGGGTTTCCATATAAGAAAAGTTATATTGTCAGCGTTTCTTTTTCCCGAGTTTTTATTTAAATTGTGGTACGGAAAAAATCGGTGTGCAAGTCCAAATCTCACTTGACCAGTTTTTTTTAAGTATTATTTAAGTGTGTTGTAGTTTATTTAGTCCTCAAATTGCCAGAACATCTCACAACAGCTTTCATTATAAACTAAACGATTCCCACCTTGATTTAACCGAGAATCGTGCCGAGAAAATTTCTGCATTGCCAAAAACCTTTCCTAAAGCACATCAGCATTTATTTTCACAATTCCTAGGTCTTCTTTTTATGACAGCTATATTCTGGCACGAAGAAGAATTTACGTCGGGATCGTAAAAAGGCATGAAATGAGTGGATTTTGCACGTACTTTGCCTCGCTCGTGAAACGCCCGGCGATTATTCTGATCACGCTCCGAATATGGGATAGTTTGCCGTGACATTGACTGCGCCAAATGCGAGATTTGAATCAATCTTGATTTTGAGATTTATGTAAGTGTAATGTTGAAGCTTTTAGAGTGAAGTGGTTGATATACTGGACACAAATAAGTGAATCACAGGTTCATTAAATTGCTGGTAACGGCAAAAACTTGGCGCTGGGGCAATGGTTGAACAAATGACTGCTGATGTATGTGTTCGCGGATTCGATTTCCACAAGGAATAAATATTTGTATGGCTTACAGATTCCTAGTGTGGTGCAAACTTTTAAAAAAGGAAAATATATATATATATATTGCATGTCTCTCTTATTATGTAGGACCGATTTTAGCTTGCACAAATACAATTTGTAAAACTGCAAGAACTGATCCGTCAAACTACAGTATGCACCACAGCAAAACAAACGAAAAAATACGCAAATAATTATAACAACAAAATAATAAGCAAGTCATAACTAAGGACGATTTTGTTTTAATTTTGCGAATAACAAAT
Organism: Mythimna vitellina; assembly: GCA_949316375.1. Taxonomy (NCBI): domain Eukaryota; kingdom Metazoa; phylum Arthropoda; class Insecta; order Lepidoptera; family Noctuidae; genus Mythimna; species Mythimna vitellina. The sequence continues at coordinate 22,333,468 of OX438700.1, read as the reverse complement.
ATTTTGTCATCACCGCATCAAAATTGTATCAATAAAAACAAAAAATTATCCTCTCAAACGTAAAAGTCAAAATTCGCTCTCATACAAATCTCTTGAGTAAACGTCTTTGGCAGCACTTGGTTCATCAGATAAGTAGGTATGTTTCAACAGAAATGGCAGAATTCCCAAGTTTTTCTTGGTGACCTCGTAAATTTTCATTACTTTACTAAAATGAGAGAAAAAAGCATTTTTGGAGCGCACTGCGGCCTGTAAATGTATCATTGTAATGCATAATTGAGATTAAAAATTTCTTAATGGATGTAAGGCTTTGCTGTGATCCTATTTTTGTTTTTCCGTTTTCGTAACAGTGTTTCGATTTACCCTAATCATGGACAGCATTTATAGATTTCCTAAATTTCGTTCTTTTTTGAGTTTCCAAGTGTTTTCCATTAACATGATCAGAGACCTGTTATTATGACATTTGAATTGAGTGACTTTTGAATGTTTTTATTTTAGTCTAAAGAGGAAACTGACTGACTGACAAATCAACGCACAGCCGAAACTACTGGGATTAGGAGCATGAAATTTTGCACAAGGATTCCTTTTATGACGTAGGTGAGCACTAAGAAAGAATTTTCCAAAATTCACTCCCTAAAGGGATGAAGCGGAGGTCCAAAGTTTGTATGGAGAAATCTACATTCATGCGAGTGAAGTCGCGGGCAGAAGCTAGTAGTATCATATTTACAATAGTTTGAATCTTAACTTAAATCTCAAATTAGATTGAAATCACTTTTAATGGATAGACCCATACATTAATTATTGTATTAATGTAAAAAAAGACTTATAGCTCTGAGTTTGTACCAGTGTTTGCACGTCAGAATAGTAACCCAGGTAGATCTCAAATCAAATCAAATATTTTTATTTCACATAGGCCCACATGGCGCCAGTGACTGAAAAGTTGAAGGGGAATCGTTTGTCTTGGTATGGTCATGTAAAGAGGAGAGATGAAACACATGTTACTAAAAGAGTTATGAGTATATATGTGGATGGGTAGAGAGGGAGAGGGAGGCCAAAGAAAAGATGGATGGATTGTGTGAACAGTGATATGAAAGAAAAGGAAGTTAGTGATAGTATGACGGTTGACAGGATAGAATGGAAGAAAAAAACGTATTGCGCCGACCCCAAATAAGATGGGACAAGGGCAGGAAGATGATGATAGGCCCACATGGGACATATAAAAAAAAAAACTGAATTGAAATGAAAAAATAATCTATACGTCCGCAAAGCCTATACTGTTTTCACATTTTAATTATAAAAAAAGCTATATAAAAATAAAATCATAAGAATAAGTCCTAGTTTTCTTAACCAAGTTACAAAATAATTTATATGCACCAGAAATAACGCGTGTTATTTTTATTTTCCGAATTCAAAAGCCAGCCATTAAAGCATTTTAAATTAATATAACCGTCTTTCGTCTGATACACAATCTGACCTGATTTACATAAACGAATTATGTGCTATAAACAGCGATAAAATGATGATGATGGCTCGTGAATACATTCGTAAGAAGTTGGTGTAATCATCACAGCGATGATTTGTTGGATACGTCTTTCATAATAACTTTGTTAATTTGTATGTATGTATCTAAGTATATATCTATTATTGTTTTTTGTTTTCTTAATCTAGTTTATCATTATGTTGCACCTACCATGTTACATTTCTGCACCACCCTAAGGTCGACTGGTAGAAAATTCCTACGGCATTAAGTCCGCCTTTGTACAGTGTTTCTTACTAGTGCATAAAGTTTTAATAAATAAATAAATAAATAAATAAATAAATAAAAGAAAATAAGTCTTTCGCTTACTTTGCACTTATATTAATGTCTTTTAAAAAGTGTAATGTTTTAGCATTGCCATAATCATCCATCCACTTGAGGAAAGCTAGGTAATCGAGGATTGGTAGTCGGCAATGCCTGATAAAAGGGGTTCGAGGAAAGATGTCATAGTTTGTGACGTCAGATGTCAAAATTCACACTAATATCATAAAGGTGAAAGGTTTATTAGTGTGTTCATTAGATAAGTGTATTGTGTATTGTTTTTTTTTTTAATATTAATGGGTTCGTGCTTAACCCCAACATTTTAAGTGATTGTAAGCAATGATGGAGGAAAGATGGTGGTAACCTCGAAAGGCTAATTGTGACCGGCAAAGTGGATGGGAAAAGGCCCCGTGGACGCAGCCCAATACGTTGGTCTGACCAGATGCGCACCGCTCTTGACTCTACGCTATACAATGCCCTTCACACTGCCAGAGACAGAAACAGATGGAGAAATATCGTTCGAATTAAAGTGATGAAGCATGGAGGTCACGACCCTCAGCATTGAGGAGTACGATGCAAGGAGGAGGGAAGCGATGATGTGGTTAACGATGGAGCACGCGTTTGCCTAGAAGAAACCTATTGGCTTAAAGACAAGGTATTGGCTTAAGGTTGTAGGAAACATACGACTCCAGCAGGAAATTCCACATGTTTGTTGTTCATAAAGTCTTAAGGTTAAGCAATGGTTGCTGGGGTTGGTCAGTCAGTAGATTAGTAACCGTCATAACATACCTAGATTCCTCTGCGCCACAGAAAATACTATTAGTTCTAGCTTTCTTTTGCAGACATTTAACAGTCGTCACGGAAAGAGCCATACAATTTGACACCAGTCTTGCCAAAGGGTGCAAAGGCCGAGTGGTAACGGCCCCGAGTTACGAGTCACGGGTCACGGGTTCAAACCCAGCCAGGTGCATTATTTTGTGTAATTTATTTCATCACCACTGCTCTATAAACGGTGAAGGAAAACATCGTGAGGAAACCGGCATGTCCTAGAACCAAAAATTCGAAGACATGTGACATTCACCAACCCGCACTGGGCCCGCGTGGTGGATTACGGCCCATTCCCTCTCCTAGAGAGGAGGCCGGATTCCCAGCAGTGGGAAAATTGCTAAAGGGTAGCTTGTCATGTAGTCCAGTTACTGGATTTTGGAGATCAGGTAAGTAGTCTGGAGCTTCATGTGAAATACTAGTATGAAAAGGAGGCAAAGAGTCCAAAATCGTGTTTTGTTGAAATTTGGTCCAGAATTAGCTTGAATCCTAAGGAAGAACATTAGGCACTTTTTATCTAGCTTCGAGTTCGCGTCCACAATAACCGACTTTGACACGAATGAAGTCACACGGAAAAGCTAGATATATCCATAGTACTTCGACGTCTTTTTTTATCAGCTCGTCTTTTGACGCATAAGCCTTCCCCAGGCTATTCTATTTATCGCAGTTTTGTGTAGCTCTAACCCACAAAGTACCAGCTATCTCCATTTCATTGTAGGTTTTTGGAGCTTGGTTATTCCTCAGATCAGAACTCTCTTTTTATCTTCCTTAGATCTTTAACTCTCTTTTTATCTTCCATTAAGACATTCAGAATGCTGCGTTCCATATTTTTCTGACAAGAAGAAGTAATTATTTTTATAATATTTTTGATTTTAAATCACCCATAATGTAATGGATAGACCTTTGCTCGGAGTTTCCTTGCGTGACCGCATCAGGAATGAAGATATCCATTGGAGAACTAAGGTTACCGACATAACCCGAACCGAAGAATCGCCAAACTTAAGTAGCAGTGGGCAAGGCACATTGCTAGCAGAACAGATGTTCGTTGGAGCCGAAAGGTTCTGGAGTATAGTGGTAACCGCCGCGTACCGGACGATGCAACGTTGGGGAGGCCTCCCGCAAGGTCTGGTGAGGGTCAGGAAATTCGATAGTGGCAACACTTGGGTGAGGTCTATGTCCAACAGTGAACATTTTTGGCTGAAATGATGATGATAAAATATGCCCATGTTTGACAGCCATATTAAAACATGAAAAACCCATGCGTTGAAGAATTTTCTTTTCGAAGACATTGAGCAAAAAAAAATTTTTAAGGTTTTGAGCATATTTTACTGATATTGGAACCCAAATTCAATTAGAATGTGTTAATACACAGTCTGGCCGAAGTTTGTTTTCCTAGTTCCCGTAACAATTAATCTGAATTTCTCGGAACGCATCAACAAATGTACCATTGAAACAATTTTGGTGACCCAGTTGAAATTGGCATTGACACAGTGGTCCGAATCTGGCGCTCTTTGGCACTCCAAGTGCGTAAAACATTTACGGTACATAACCTATATTTGGCTTTTTGCTATAAAAAGATTACAGAAGGTCTAAAAAGAGATCAATTGATTTATTTATTTATCCTCACATCGGAACGCCTAGCAGCAATTACACCAATGGAACACACAATTAGTCCAGAATCTGCTACTTTCCAACATCGTGAGCGCAGTAGAATGGTAATTATAATATCAAAGGAGCGGCGCAGTGGAGGGTCACGTCGCTCCCTTACGTAACATAAGGCCATCGCTTCTCCAGGATTCCACATGTATCAAATCCCATATCGAACACATTTTAAAATGTCAAAGCTCATTCGATGAGTTTTTACAACGAAAATTGATTTGAATTCAAAAATACGGAAAATTTTGATATGTCATCTTGATGACAATGCCGGTTATTGCAATCGCGAAGTTGAAGTCACATCCAGATCAGAGCAGGCCATATCTTTCCTTCGGCTGCAACTGCAAGTTTATTCTGTACTAAAGGGCCCAGCTGTACTTCCATAACAAAACTGCCCCCGATAGGAACCTATATCGTAACTTATGTTATATTGTAGAGGGTAGATACTAATAGTAGTTAAACGAGTATCTATAACTTAGTTAATTGAGGAGATATTTGAAAAAACGTTTCAATCAACCCTCTACAATATTACATAGGTTACGATATAAGTTTCCATCGAGGGCAGTTTTGCTATTATATAGAAGTAAGGCTAGACCCTTTCTTCAAAGCTGATTCAATTGTTAAACTGTAACAGATAGTTACTTTCAAATTATTTATAATATTAGTAAAAGGAATGTAGCTATATAGGGTCTATACACTTTATACACCGTGTCTTTGACATCGATGCACAAATGAATACCATGGATCTAATTCATGATTCTGGATGCAACGAAAAGCCGAGAAAAATTTCCTACCCTGGGGGAGTGAGTGGTGGAATTTTTCGTCGGCTTTTTCCATACTTAAAAAAAAAAAAAACTGTACTTTCTTAAATTTAAGTTGTGACAAAATCGTAAGTATTCTAACCAATACCGATGATATTTTTAGTAAAGATTATTTTTTAATTACAAAAATAATTAAACATTTTTTTTTTCACTAAAAATGTTAGAGTAACAATTTAATACAGTTTAAAAATAAAATAGTAAATATTTTAAAAAAATGGAAAAAACCGACGAAATTTTTCACTACTGTGGATCCAAAATCATGTACTGGATCCATGGTATTCGTTTGTGCGTCGATGTCAAAGACAACCTGTATAGCTCCATCCCTTTAACATCCTCTCTCCACTACTCTTTCACGCTCGCACGCTTGGCATTCAAACACATCATGGTAAGGCCCTTGATAAAATTGCGCATTAGAACTGTCACAAGAGTTGGCTAATTTACTCGGTTTATTTATATCTTCCTATGAATATCGTCATAGTAAGCGTTAGTTACGTCTTATTGTAACTAACATGACAGTTTTAAAATTTGAATACTATAACGTCTGCTACGAAAATACGATTCACTTTGCTTGCCAAGATTGCTGTCATTTACTAAAAAAGCATTTTACTAATCGAAGAAGAAGATAGTTAAGGTTTCAAGGCTAGAGTGAATAGACTCTTAATAAATTAGTGCGTCTCACCATCTACGATTACATCACTGCTTACCGTGGTGGTAAAAATGGTGGGATCGCAGTCAAGCACAAGTTTTTATCGTTAAAAATATTGTCGTAGACTTTTGACAATTTTACATACGCGGTATCATAGTAAAAACTACGAACAAAAACTCCTATTTCTGGAATGTTTACTGGTAATTAAATACAGGACCCTCATGGATCTTGCCTGGGTAGTGAATTATTTGAAAGATGTACCTACTGTGGCCCTAGCAAAGGTTAACATATCTATGGAAGGAACACTGTGTGTCAATAAAAATCTGTGGCTGAGGCTACACTAGACCGCGACGCGATCGGCGATACATAGCGATTAAAACAAATAATTGATATTTATGTTTATGGCTACACTGTACGCTAAATATTACTAGCGATATTTGATTTTTGTAAGCGATTGGAACAACAGTACTGTAATTATAGCATCGGCTACATCAAATTATCAGCGAAAGCAAAACTTAAGTGAATTTATTATATTTCTCACTTACGCGACAAGTTTACCAGTGCTATGTCTGTGGCTACATTACGTGTATCGTCAACGTCGACAGACATTGATCGCTGATGGATATGCTCGTAAGTAATATTATGTGGCTACACTGCTTGAGCGAATTTAAATCAAGGAGCAATTTTTTTGCGTAAAGGTTAAAATAACCGTAATAAAGAGTTCGCTATCTAGTGACTACATTATCGCGCTAAAAATGGCGATCGCTTACGTCGCGGTGACGCGATCAAAAAAGTTTTTGGTCGCTCGTCGAAAGAACATTTTTGTATACAACAGACGTTGAATTGTTTGTGTCTGAAGTACAAGTGTTCTTATATTATTCAAAAAATGTTTCTGGAAATTGACGCAGGCCTTTATTTATTTCATAAATCCAAAACAATTTCTTAAAATAGTTTTGGTTTTGAAAAAGCTATTCAAATAATACACGTCTTCAGAAAGCCGACAACGACTGGGCGATTGCCGAACCAAACGAGCTCCCCTGCGCGTGTCGTGTACTTCGCCTCTGTACTGCTTCTATGCAGCCGCCTGATCGCGATTAGTAATAATGCGAATTCGCCGCAAAATCGCTGTCTTTCACCTTTTACAGTATAGCTGCATGAATTTCTCATCTAATTCTTTGTAAAGCATATGTGTAATGTAGCCACATAATCGCCAAATTTTCGCTTCTAATGTAGCCACACCATATCTAAATCGTTTCGCTCTTCCAATCACATCGCAAATCGCTGGCCACTGAAACCTCAGCCTAACACCCACTCTCACTCCACTTAAAGCGAGAGAAGCCATTTGGTGATGTCCCAGGTATAAAAAAAAGCGCACGAAGGGTTCCGTACCATTATCTACTCAACTTTTTTTTTGATGCAATATATTTTGTTGAAAAGAAATACATCATTTGTGACTACACTAATGAGATACAGCGTGGTAACAGGCAGACGGACAGTGGAGTCAGTGAATGGATCCCTAAAAAGACCCTCGCGTTTCTCTTGAGCAGTACGTATTCGACCATAAGACCAACGTTACAGTTTATCTTGACACAGTAACATTGAAAAGCTAAAAAAACTTGTGTAAACCGCCACCCACGAATTTATCGCAACTGTCGCCATCCAAGGCCACTACCTAATTTACCAAGTTTATTTTGAATACAAATTTAGTCATGCGCTAGTATTTGTGACCTTGAGCGTAGAATAACGTATGTAGTAGGTACATAAGAGATTAAACTGTCTCAGTATATCGCGGCTGGCCATAGTGGGTGCGTGATATGAATTCTAAATGTTTCTGCTGGGGTCAATGCTGCACGATTGGTTCCTTTGCGAATACTTGCAATGAGTTGGAAAATGCGAATGGTTTTGTCGTGTGCTTCTTGAATCGATGCTTTTTGTGATCGTACCATAATTTTGGTGGGACCATGATTAGATGAAGAAGCTGGGAGTAGAGAGCAACTGAGAACACGGGTGGGGTTTAAGTCAGTAAAGTATGATAATCCCTTCATGCTGAGTGAAAGGAGATTTAATAATTAACCACCTAAAAATAAAATGATTAGATGAGATTCTACTCGATTTGAGCCCTTTAAATTTCTTCAAATTGTTTACATGTTTGTTCATGACAGTGGTGGTGGCCTAGTAGAAAACCATCCTGATTTACGAATCTTCAAACCCAGGAGGTCATCACCACTGCTCTCAAAACGGTGAAGGAAAATATCGTGATGGAGAAATAGGTATGTCTAGAAACAATCGAAAACATTTGACATCCAACAAATCCTCTCTGGACTAGAGTGGTGGATTACGGCCCACCCCCGGATCCTTGAAAGAAGGCATAAGTCCTGGAAGTGGAAATATTTTAAGACTGATTGTTAAGTATCCTTTCACGTACTTCGTCATGAAGATTGACGCGCAATACGTAATTGTGAAAAACATGTTTTTTGTTTAACACACATGATTTATGTATTGTTTTTTTTTATATCTACGTAAGTATTTTGTGTTGTTTTAATAGGAAGACTGGGAATTACTATAAATTTCTACACAGCAGCGCTCATAATTTTATGTTCTAATAAACTGCCCCTCTAGCCAAGTTACGATCGTTTTGTTTACGGCGAACGCCTCGAGTAGGCCACGCCTCCGATTCCTTTGTTCTGACGTCATCCCAACGCTCAGTCACGTCGTCAGAATAAAGGAGTCGGAGGCGTGGCCTACTCGATACGTTCGACGCAAAAGAAACGATCGTAACTTGGCTAGGGGGGATCTGTCGGCTAAAAAAAGAGCCACATTTTAGATCTCATTAAGCGCATGGCGACATCACCGCAGACCGAGGCGAAGGTGAAGAGATGAGCTTGACAACTACCGGAGGGACTGGCCTACAATGGCTGAGGACAGACGTGTGTGGAAAAGGGAGACAAAGGCCTTCGCCCAGCAGAGGGACACAGTAGGCTAACTAACTAACTAACTTATTATTGTCAGCAATCACTTAATTTATTACTCGGTCATTGTCATTTTCAATTAGAAAATAGCCTCACAAAACCACATTGTATCATAACACAGCTAACTATACCACAATAATAGTGTTATTCAATCCATTGCGTCATATAGGTAAGTTATTCATTGTCATTTCGCATGGCAACTGACACGAAACCTTGCTGTATGCTTTATTTACCCCTTCTTTATACCATTTTACCCCATCATCTTTAATAGCGTTTATGTCCACGGAGCAAGGTTCAATTTAAAATTTATCATCGATGAGTTTCTAATAACCGTCTATTTCCACCGATAATTGCGAAGGAGGCACATCAAGTGTGCGATTTCCCTCGCTTTGGTGCGCCAAGACATGTATTTATGGAGTCCTTTGTAATGGACAGAATTTTCGCCCCGGCATATTTTATTAGCGTCTTGAATTTAGTTTTGTTAAGTTTAGGGTTGTGTTCCAGTTTGATGTTTGGATGGGAACTGTTCGATATCTTGACGTTTCGGGAGTTTAACATTTCGGGAGTTTGAAATTACCTACTTGAGTGATTTATTGTAAAGTGTTTCTTGATTCATCGAATTTCTTTGTAATATTATACTACACCTTTTTTAGGGTTCATCATCGTTCAACTTTTTTGTCAGTCTGTCTGCCTGTCTGTCTGTCATTGAAAGTCTTTTTCCTTAATTCAGGCTTTTTTTAAGGTGCGAAATCATCAACACTGACGCACTGCGAGTCTGCGCACCCTTACATTGGTGACACTTCTTTTTTACGGTTACGTACCTCAAAAGGAAAAATCAGAACCATTACAGGATTACTTTGTTGTCTTTATCTCAGGAACGCGTAGAGGTATCGAGTTGAAATTAAAACCATATACTTAGGTCTGCGGTCCCTTGAAATTGTGAAAACTTAAACTTATAAGTTTACGAAAAAAAAGATACGGCCTTTAATATCGCAAAAAATGTGTATTTGGACTCACTCAAGGAAATTAAAATTCATAGAGTTGACCCTGTTGACCCAGAATCCTGAAATTTGGCATAAAATAAGGTCATAAAAAAAATCAAAATAAGGAATAAATCATAAGCATTTACAGCATTTATTGTTGCGTAACAAAAAAAAAATGCGATTCCTATGTAAGTTTGCACTAAACTCAGTGCGCAAGTCCGACTCGCACTTTCCCAGTTTTTTTATTTCCAAAGGCTATCAACCAATACGTATATTATTTTTTATTCTTTATTGTACACACAAAAAAAAAACAAAAGTTAACTACAATACATGGATTTGATATTATCATAATATAAGTATTTTGATCACCAAAATTAGTTAGTTACGTTCATTAGTAACCGTTGTTGTAGACTGGTCTGTGGCTCGTGGGTTCAATTCCCACCCAAAACAAATGTTTGTGTGATAAGCACGATCATTTGTTCTATATCTGGGTGTAATTTGTCGATAATTTGTCGATAATTTGTCGATAATTTGTCGATAATTTGTCGATAATTTGTCGATAATTTGTCAATAATTTGTCAATAATTTGTCAATAATTTGTCGATAATTTGTCGATTATTTGTCGATAATTTGTATGTATTTAGAAAAATATATATATTCATAATACAAGCTCTGCTTAGTTTTGGGACCCAGATGGCGTTGTGTGAAAGTTGTTGGAATATTATGTTTAAAAAAAGATTAAAAAAGAGACGTTCCCATTCTAAATAACTAATCCGTGTTTTTGCTCCAAGTTCAGTTAATAATGTAATTAATTTTCGTTTCGTTTTATTAAAGTTTCATTGTATCTCAAACTTAAGCTCATCACAACATTCAATAATTACTAAAACAATTCAATTGGTGGAAGGGTTTTGCATTTCTTTCATTTCCAGCTACTGAAAATAAAATCGGGGACATTAAGTGAATATTTAATAGTACCGACTGACCGTCTTTATTAGAGACGAGCGTTTTCGATGAGCCTAACAACTTAATTGTGATATAAGGCTGACGTAAAAGTCATAAACTTTAGGCGGTGAGACTACAAAAACAACTCTAAGCATTAATTTCATCGGTATGCGAGCTTGTATGATGAGCCAGTATAATACGGCCGTTCTAACTTGGCGCCCGTGAACATAGGCTCTGCGAACTTTAGCGCATGTACAGTCGTAAAAAAAACTGTTATTGACGTTATTTTTTTTAAAACCTAAATACGAATAAAATTTTACTAATACAGGGACCAAGTACAAATAAAATAAATATTAAAACACTTTCAGACAGAAAGCTACAAAAATAACTTATGAATTAAAGAAACAAACCTAACACTACACAAAAAACTTAACAATGTATTAATAAAAACCAGCGAAAACTTTTGTCACCGCCTGTGCTCAAGACAGAGACAGCGACACGAACACGACACCAATGCTAACGTGTGACTGAGACACATTACCGCGTCCCGAGCATTGCCGATTATGCACGAAGTTTTACGGAGTAAAGAAAAAGGGATGTCCAATATGCGTGTCTGAGGGTGTTGTTTAATCGATTATTTTTCAAATCGATTGAAATCTAATTATAAAAATATATTTTATTAAATTTTATAAGGAGGTTTAAAATATTCTCAAACAGTCGTTATTGTAGTAGTCGTTTATAATTAACTGATATTTAACTAAATCATATCTTTCAACCAAGAAAATATGTATAATATTATTAGTTTTTTTATTATTAAAGTCGAAATCTCGTTTACTAACGACAAAATTTACTATGTTTGTAAATCTATTTCGTTCAATATGTCATATAAACAAAAATCAATAAATTCCAAATCGATAAAAATCGATTGCGATATTTGATTGAATAAAGGGTCGATTGTGTTTACATAGAGTCAATCTCTAGCTTACACCTCCGCCCCGCGCACGTCGCCTCATGCCACCATTTTGTTCCTAAAAAACGTTCGTGCGCAGCCTTCTGCGCAAACTTCAGGGCCGCCAAATTAAAACGGCCGTACTGTACGTAAGGAAATAATAATTGCGGGTGACTTAGTTAATATTTTGGTCATGTTGTTTTGTGTGCACTGCGCTTCCACAATCACTCATAGTAGGTAAAGGGCGTTACAAATTTCTTTCTTTATTTAAATCGTTATTTGCTTCTAGTAAAATCACTCCAGAATTGTATACATACGTAGTCTTAAGTTCAACCTTTTTTTTTCTATTTTGTATAAGTACCTTCACGCTATATATAAAATGCACCCAGTCAAAATTGATTCCACATGTCCGATGGGTGGGGCACTGGTGATCCGTAATACAGGCATCTCACGCCTTTCATTGACACCAGCTCCTCACATATGTAACACATACTAGACTGAGTAATTGTACCGTTTTAGCTAAAAACAAAACATTGTGAGGAGAAATAAATAAATAATTATTATTATTTAAAAAAAAAACAAAAAACAGACTTTTGAATACCCTAGCGAGTCGGTCAAACATGGCTAGCTAGAGCAGCCCCCCTAGCCAAGTTACGACCGTTTCGTTTCTCTTGCGTCGAACGCCTCGAGTAGGCCACGCCTCCGATTCGAGGCGCAGTTTTGATTCCCGCACGGAATAAAAATTGGTACGGCCTAGCGTCTGGGTGTCTTGTGTGTGGGTTTACGTATGCAGTGACGATACATGATGCATCCATTTTATTATTTCAAATGAAGTTGTTTTTCGCTTTTAATTCTATTTTTTTTTCCAGTCGACAGCGATGCGGATGAGTCTTATGACGCCATATTTTAGCTAGTCGTTTTTGATTTTAGTGTATATATTAGTGTATATATTAGTTTTAATTAGTTAAGTGTTTTATGTATTCATTTTACCTTAAATAAATATTTTACCTTAAAAAAAATGTAAAATACTGTAGTATTGTAAACTTAGAGAAAATATAATATTTATTTATTTATTAAAACTTTATGCAATAGTAAGAAACACTGTACAAAGCCGGACTTAATGCCTTAGGCATTTTCTACCAGTCGACCTTAAGATGATTTCCATTTTTTTTCAGAGACGTTTTTTAACCCACGACGGAAAAGCGGGGTGTTATAAGTTTGTCGTGTCTGGCGTCTGTATGTCTGTGTGTCAATCCGTGGCACTGTAGCTCCCAAACGAATGGACCGATATTGATGCAATTTTTTTTGTTTGAGCTGTTGTTCTTATCTACAATTTATGAAGATCTGTCCAGGAGTTCAAGGTCATCAGCTCGTTTCTTAACTGCTGTAGGAATCTTAAACACTTAATGGGTATTTACTTTTCTTTTAAACATATGTGTGACCTAATATTTGAAATACTCTTATACATGCCGGTGCCATTGAGCTGATCTGATGATCGACCTCGAAGGTAATAGACGTAACCCTGGATTACCTATTAGTAAATCTATCGAGTTTGAGCTCATTAGATTCGCCTTAATTATTGCTATATATTTCTTGTGATGACGAGGACCTGATGCTAGAACTGGGAAGTGGCTGATGAAACCCTGGAATGCCTACTAGTAAACCCGTCGAATTTGGGCTCGTTAGATTCGTCTTAACCAGTTTTATACATTTCACATGATGACAAGAACCTGATGCTAGAAGTGGGATGTGGTTTGTCTAATATTATATCAGGTAGGTAGGTACCTCAATTGTTCCCCGCACGAATTCGGGGTGAACTGCTAGTTGATAATATTTAATAACATGTTATTTAAGTGGTTATTACAATAATGGGTACATTAATTTACAATAATTACAATAATTTAAAAAGTGTGAATTAAAAATAAAATTTAAAATTAAAAAAAACACCCGACTCAAAAAGAAATTAAAAAATAAATCAATAAATTACTCTTTCATACTTTTAATTTCATTAAAAGAATCTATAAATATTTAAAAGATGAGCGTCATTGAGTCGTAGTTTTTTAGGTTAAAAGTGAATAGGTTACTTTTAGGCAACCGCGCTCCATTATCGACTATATAATTGCTTTCTTATCAGGTGAGAACGTGGTCAAGTGGCGAGCCTATAAAAAAAAGAAGAAAAATAAATTAAAAGTCTCTTACTTACACCACATCAAGACGCAGCGATTAATGATAAGTAATTTCCAGAGCTGGCACTGCAGTTTCGAACTTATTTATTGATAGGGGCCTCTGATTGGCCTATTAAATTGATTATTATGTTTTATACATTAGATAAATAATACATTTTATTGTAGCACGTGGAGAATTGAGGTTTGAAATATGTGATTGTTGACCTAAGGTTGGAATCAACGGCCAATTAATTAAAATGAGAAGCAATTATGATTTGCCCTACTAACGATACAGATAGGAAAAATTGGATGACTTGCAATAAAAGATTACGCGGTAGTCAGATTAAAAAATTTCTTTACTTGTCAAATAAGTTTTTGTATTTTATTGTTGCTTTTTGAAAGAATTTTTATTTTGTTGTAAGTTATTATTTTATTTCTCATGGGATCTTTATAAGTCTTGACTGAGAATGTTAATAGTGTTGTTATTGTAAACGGGATGTTTCAAATTAAATTTTGTTTATTTATTTTATTATTTATTATAAATTTAATTTATCTCATACACGATGTATTGAGATTGAGAAAAGATGCGCGGAGAAAAAATGTTCTCAATGGTTTTCTGTTCGTATTTTCTTCGAAAGTCTTCGTTCGTGCGAAGATCATTGATGGATCGCGATTTGTCCACCAGCGCGAGCACCTGTCCCGCCGCACCGAAGCGTTCCATTTTCCGAAGCTGTGTGTTGTTGTTGCTTCTTTAACCTTTTGAGTAGCGTAATTAGAGACACAATAGAAAGACAATGACCCAACGAACGCCGGCGTTCGCTGGGGGTTTAATGAACTACAGACCCACTGCTGTGAAATGGCCGTGTCACCTTTAATATCAATTAACTTTCTATCAGTGTTCTTACCTGCATGACATCATCATCATCATCATTTCAGCTGAAAGACGTCCACTGTTGGACATAAGCCTTCCCCAAGTGTCGCCATAATGAACGGTCCTGTGCGTCTCGCAACCATCGGATTCCCGCAGCCCTTACCAGGTCATCGGTCCACCATGCAGGAGGCCTTCCAACGCTACGTCTTCTGGTACATGGTCACCATTCCAGAACCTTTCGACCCCAACGGCCATCCCTTCTGCATGATGATAGTAGAAAGAAAATTATTACAAGGAAACAATTTTCAGATACCAGAGTATTCTTTCCACCTATCTGTCTACCCGTGTACCAATTTTCATCGCCATCTGTTCAGCTGTTTCGAGCTTGAAGAAGTAACAAACATATACACATCAAATTTGGCTTCTATAATATTAGTAAAAGTGATGTTAATTTTATTTTATACTGTTCCTCAAACTATATTCATTTGAGTGGTGACGCAGTTTCTCAGTTCGTCGTTTAGTCCTTCCTCACTTCGTGAATGTACAATGTCATAATATATCTTCATCCTAGTGTATTCTTGGCCCTTTGCCACCGTCGGTTATACTGAACGTTGGGGAAGTCATATTTCTGGAGCACGTTGCCACCACTGTTTTAGGTAAATGCTATCAATAATTTCTTGGTTCCGAGTATTATTAACACTTATTGTGTATGGTGAAAGCGATTGCTTTATCGTATGTTTCTGCCAGCAGCTTTGCTCGCGTGAGTTTCATCTCTTTAGAGGATGCATTTTGGAAAACTCCTCTCTTAGTTAGTGCTCGCTTAAGATATTAACGCCTAGTCCCAGTAGTTTCGGCTATGCGTTGATATGTCAGTCAGTTTCTCCGAATTTAGATCATAAATTCTCAAGTGAATGTTTTCTTGCATCTATTTTCCATTTTGATGGCTCGAAAAACATTTATTTCAATCAAAGCATTTACAGGAATTAATCATTTTGGAAAAAAACAGCAAACTTTGTAGACACTCATTTTAAAGAAATAAAATATATACAAAGTGTAAATAATTATACAAAGTGAGAACAATGTTACAATACGTTCACGTTAATTCAATAGTAAGAAGAGTGTATGCGGAAGTAATATGCCCAACTAACGTCGATAAGTAAGACTGAGTTGACTCCAAAATTGTGACCCATACATACTGAGAGTATGTATGGGTGGGGCTGGTGGGGCAAAATGATGAGGCAAAATGATGAGGCAAAATGATGAGGCAAAATGATGGAGCGAAATGATGGGGCAAAATGATGAGGCAAAATGATGGGGCAAAATGATGAGGCAAAATGATGAGGCAAAATGATGAGGCAAAATGATGAGGCAAAATGATGAGGCAAAATGATGGGGCAAAATGGTTGGGTTTACTAGTGGGCCGCCCCACTAGTGAACCACACCATTTTGCCCCGTGACATGGACTTGGGGCAAAATGGTGTGGTTCACTAGTGGGGGGATTGTCTTGTCTCACCAACCCACATAAGGTGGCAAATAATTATACGCCATGGCAGCAGCTAGTAGATCTTGCAACTGTCGACTGCGCTAATTAATCATTAGTTTCATTTGCCAATTCTTGAGCAGATATTTCAAGCCATAAACGTCGCGCTATCAGAATTATTCCTTAAATGATTTCAGGTCAGGAGTTCAATGGACAGGCGATAATTTATTTACCACTAAAACAGAGAATCCTTTTGAAGAACAATAGCCCAATAAAATGGTGTTATCGCGGTATCGGTCAGCAGCAGGTTTATGGTAGCAATTGATAGTATTATCTGCTTCATTCTAATTTGCTTTCCTTTTAATGTTGATTTGTTTGCTTGTAGTTCATTGTAGGCCTTTTATGGAAGTGCCTTTAATGGAGCTGGAAAAAAGGTTTTTATTGATTGCGATTGAATTAAAGGAGAAATTATTGGTGTTGTAAGTGAAATTTTAATTGCAACAGGGAATACGCTTTGTTTATGTTTTACAGTATATTCAACACTGTAATGTACATTATCGAACAACTTTTACGCACCTACCTAAACGTTTTTCTGCCATATCAATTGGGGGAGAGGTAGGTTAATCAAGCCGTTTCGGAGTAGTTGAATAAAAAACTGTGACAAGATTTTTATATAACAGACTAGTTTCTGCCAGCAACGTCGCCCGCGTAAAAGTAAGTTTCTCTTAACAAACTTTGGACCCTATTTCATCCCCTTTGGAGGTTTTTTTTTATTGGGTGGGAAAATCATCTTATGACAAAACCCGCTCTAGGGCGGAGCGGGAGATAGTGTCTTCTTACTTTTACTGACTAAAAACCCACTCCTGTTCCTTCGTTGCCTTCGTCCCAGGGCCCCGGGTTTCGCTTTCACACTACCCGTGGCCCCAGTAGGCTTCGACACTGCTGGGCCCCTACGATTTGCTGACATCTCCTTGAGGCGCGCGTGGAACAGTACGCGCCGTCGACGACTTGGGCTCGGTCCGATTACCGGACGGTCCGACGGCGAGCCATCCATTGCTCGCCGTCCGCAAACCCGCGCCTACTGTGGCCGGAAATCGGGATCAGAATCCCGGCGGCGGCGGTTGGAGCGTAAGGACCGTTGCCTCACGCGATCGGCCGCCTCCTTAGCTAGCATTACGGCTTCGCAGAAGGAGGCGACGGCTTGCCACTCCTCCTCGCTCCGGACCATGGCCTGAACTAAGGCCCGGCGCGAGAGATCGCCGCCGCCAATTGCCCCCACGAGGACACGGCGTTGCTCTGCCCAAGCGGGGCACACCTCCACCGTGTGCTCTACCGTGTCCTTCGGGCGGTCCACACAGTGGCGACACCCGGGCGTCGTTTCCGCAAGAATCCGGTGCAGGAACCTCCCGAACTTACTATGTCCGGTGAGAACCTGCGTCATGCAGAAGGTGAGGACGCCGTGAGGTCTTTCCAATCACGCCTCAAAGAGGGGACTTACCGCCATAATTGTGGCGTGCCCAATCCCCTTTGGGGGTGAATTTTGAGAATTCCTCTCTTAGTGCTTGCCAGATCATAAAAGGAAACCTTGTGCAAAATTTCACACTCCTAGTCCCAATAGTTTCGGCTGTGCGTTGATATGTCAGTCAGTCAGATTCTTTTTTTATATAAACAGATATAATGAGAGCCATGCAGAAAACATTATTGCGTTTTTGCGTGTAAGTTCCGTCCTACTCCTCCAACGTGCTTTGATCACGCCGGTTTCTAGGAAATTTATCTACCAAGCGTGAAATTATGTTGTTATTATTTATAATAAACATTACCGTTTCCAAAATATAAAGCAAAGTCAGTGTCAGAGTAAGAAATAGGACTTAAAACTGTCTGTGATTTTTAATTAAAACATGGCTCTGAAATATCTCTTTTCAGCTAGTGATGCATAGATTATCTCGTACTTATCCATGCCTTCGCTGTCTGTAAGCCAAATTATTATATACAATAATAGCTCAGAAACAAATAGGTTCCTAGATTGAACTTGACACTGAAAAATAATATATTTGCTTGATTAAAAATAGTGATACCGCTTATTGATTTAAAAAGACATATCTGCCAATATGTTATGAAATACGCCCTTTCACCTCCAAGATCATCAGGCCACCTGACGAGCAGGACAGGTGCCATGTGTCTCAAGTACATACCCTCACTGGGACATAATTATGCACATACTAAGTTCATGGCGTGACAAATAGGTACATTGTGCGTTGTTTTCCATACTAGTGCGTACGGTGGGTTTACTTGAGCTTTTGTTTCTGTAGGAGGATTATTGTTATTAGGTAGATTTTTTTAAGTCTTCATTTTTATTTCGCATTGATAATTTTAACTACCTTTACTATGTTTTGTGAAAGTAAATGCCATGTGCAAATAAAAAAATCATGAATACAAGAATTTTTTTTTAGAAAAGCCTTCCAAGTTTTGAAGCAGTGTCCAGCTCAATTCATGAATTGGTTTTAGGCTTTGAAGTGGGTTTTGGAGGAGATATGGATAAATAAATTAATACGAAATTAAAATAGAAATTCGTAATATATTTGAAGGTGAAAATTGACATGACATATGATACAATATTTTTTTATTAAAGCTACACTAAGGAGTTTTAATTATGAACTAAAAGAAGTTCTGCTACAGCTTTATATGTCTAGAAAACTGCTAAATCTATTACTTCAGTTTCAGGATTTCTTCCACAAATGATATCATTTCTCACACACACACATTTTTATTACTAGATGCAAAACATTGGCAATGAACATTCAATGTCATGCGGGCTGGAATTCCGTTCGTGGTGTAACGTTGAAAAAATCCGGAAGAGCGCGACGCCATTGCGCAGGAGCTTGTTTTATGCTAATCAACACATAACTATGACAGAAAGCATTTCTATGTTACATCCTTGTGACGTTGGCAGGTTGCCGCGTTCCGGGTTTGTTTAAAAGATTTAAATGATTATATTGTTGTCGTAGAAAATAATAATAAAACAGAGAAGTAGGAATTGTCAAGATAATATAATAAATTCAAGCGGGTTTTGCAGACCCCTTGATTAAAAACGAGGTTTTATTTCCTAAAAAATCACTGCAAAGTACCTTTACCAATAATTTTTTTTTTTTCAGCCGAAAGATGTCCAGTGTTGGGCGTCCCTCAAGTGAGTGTCCTAAGTATCTCGTAGTCATCAAATTCCAGCAACCCTTACCAGTCCACCCTGTGGGAGGCATCTGACTGACTGGTGATTTGCGAGAAGACTGAGTGAGAGGTTTAGTTATTATCTGTGTTATATTTTCTTTAATGTATTTAACATTAATTCTAACTAATATAATCAGTGTAATTGGCAATTTTGTCGTTCTGGTTGAATAAATAAAATAATTAAATCCCAACGCTGCGTCTTCCAGTACGTGGTCCTCATCCTTTTGGCCCAATCGACTATCTGTTCTACGAGCAATGTCACTTAAGTTTGGCGATTCTTCGGGCTCTGACGATCGATAACCTAGGCTTGGTTCTCCTGTGAATATATTTGTAAACTTTATTGCACACCTTATTGAGTGACCCTAAGTCTTCTAATAAGGCTGATTATGAGCGAACACGTGTCAGAGGCTATGTCATCACTGGCAACACGCACTGGCCCTAGACTTATATCTCTAATTGCGTAAAACAATTCCGCCAAGCCCGACCCACAAACATCGGACCACGATGCCTCACCGGTACAGGGTGGGCAGCGTCATCAAAACTTATATGTTTAGATGCATGCAGTGATGCAAACGTTGATGATGTGGCGCACTAGTTTATTAAGAGCCTATTCACTCGCTAGACACCTAAATTATAAGTGGACGGGAAGACTGCAGCAGGCAAATTAGTCCCAGTCCTTCGATGTACGTGGTATAAACGACGAAGCGAAACGCTTAGTCCATGTTTCCAGATAGCTTCAACTTGAGTTTAGACATGTATATTCTTACGTTGGTCACAATATTCCTTACAATCAGGTGAGATAGTAGTACAAGCGTGAGCCTATCAATCATAAAAATAGTACATTAGGGTAGTTTAAAAATTGGGTGGGAAAATCATCTTATCAGACTTTTACTGACTAAAAACCCACTCCTGTTCCTTCTTTGCCTTCATCCCAGGGGCCCGGGTTTCACTTTCACACTACCCGTGGCTCTAGTAGGCTTCGACCCTGCTGGGCACCTACGATTTGCTGACATCTCCCTGAAGGGCGCGTGGAACAGAACGCGCCGTTGACGACTTGGGCTCGGTCTGGACGGCGAGCCACCCATTGCTCGCCGTCCGCTAGCCCGCGCCTACGGTAGACATTAGGATAGTGGTAAAATCAACTATTTATTTATTGTTGGCATAGAAAACGTCAATGTAGCTGCCGAAAGGTGATAAACTATACTATTAGCGAAATGACGAAGAATGGGGTGATGAATACAGCGAAGAGGCAACATTACTATGAAAGATCTCGGCATCATTGGCAATATGCCTGTTTCCGGGTTTTAGTGTTACTGTTTATTTCACGGAAATTACACATAGACATACAGTTAAGGATAGGTTTTAGTTATCCACACACACGGCCTCTCGTTCTACCCTAGAGCTTGAAAACGCGCTTGACCGCTATCTCACATGATGGAAAGTGACGATGCGGTCGACGATGGAGCGCGCTTACGTAGAAGTAACCTATTCATTCTTGACTTAAAGATTCCCGGGTTGTAGTTATCAGTAAACACAGATACCGGCAAGGAATACCACTCCTTAGCTGTACGCATAATGAATGTGTTCCCAAAACGTTTTGTGCGTATAGGTGGGATGTCCACCATGTACCGATGGCGCATTGCCGTACGCCTGATGGTCCGATAATGGAACGGGCTAGGCGGAATTAGGTTATGTAATTCCGACGCACACTCCCCGAAATGCAACCGGTAGAAAACCGACAGGCTAGCAACTCGGCGTCGATGCTCAAGACTTTGGAGCCTCGACACAACGAGTGCATCATTGCCAATAATCCAGTCGTTTGATCTCAAAAAAAGGAGTAGGTAAGACATCCCAGCTTATATTTCGGGAACAGATTCATTGTGCGTTCAGCTAAGGAGTGGGATTCTCTGCTGGAGTCTGCGTTTATTGATAGCTTCAACCTACGAGTCTGTAAGTCAGTAGTGAATAGGTTACTTCTAGGCAAGCGTGCTCCATATAGCATAGCTTTCCATCAGGTGGATAGTGGTCAAACGCGAAACTATCAAGAATAAAAAAGACATTCTACAATGTGTTAAGGTGTCCCATAATATATCATATTTTGTTTACCTGCCGTTTTCCCGAATTTATGTGGGAGGATCCCAAATGGCTTGGGATAAGGGCCATAATAAATTGTTTGTGGAAATTCCATACACTTTTCGGGTGCTGGATCTTTTTCATTGATGACCACATTTTGAATGATAAATGATATTTGTTTTGCATATCGGTTTTAAGAAACACTTTTACCCCATCAATTTCTGTTTTTAAATGAGGCCGGTGATGAGGCTACTCCGGCTACCCTGCGAAGAAATACTAAAACAAAGTCAGGAGTCAGACTTTTCTAAAGTAACTACAGCAAACATATAATGGTTAAATCATATGCGAGCTTAGTGTAATGGTCTTTTGAAGAAAGAACCACACAACAGAATAGATTTGAGTGGACCTATTAGTCAGTGCAAGCATCTGTAAGTATTCGTGTAGCGAGAAGAACCATGCAGTTTAGTGTCTGAGATGGTCTTTTGAGGAAAAAACAATACACCAGAACAGATTTAAGTGGACCTGTTTAGACATTAATCAGTCACGACTGAGAGCAGTGGTCGCTGAGTGGTAACGGCCCCGACTTACAGTCGCAGGTTCAAACCCAGTCAGGCGCATTACTTTGTATAATTTATTTCATCACCACTGTTCTCAAAACGGTGAAGGAAAACATCGTGAGGAAACCGGCATGTCCTAGAACTAAATGTGGCATCCACCAACCCGCACTGGGTTCGCGTGGTGGATTACGGCCCATTCCCTAGGGCTCTTTGAGAGGAGGCCTGGGTCCCAGCAGTGGGAACATTATAAGGCTGAATATGGTAACTCAGGACTACTAAGGATTTCAACGAGTTTTGAGTTTTTGATGATATTTTGATCTATTTACATTTGGTTAAATAATAGCAGCCACACGGGTCGATCCCCATGGAATCCTAGGACGTAAGGCAAAGAAGGAACATACTCCCAGCTCCTCGCAGAAGAAGTCATTGGATGATTTCCAATTTAAAAAAAATTGATCCCTAACGTTAAGCAACGCTTTGCGACGTCAGCCTGTGGACGGGTATTATACCAAGAGTTCTCGGCGCTTCCGAAAGCATGATAAGCCATTGTTTTATTTTGACAGGCCTGCTGCAGTGGCTTTGACTGCTATAATTGATTTGATTTGATTGAGAGAGGAATCTCCTAACAATACACGCAGTGTCCAGGAGTACTGCTTTCTGGATGGTCTTATCAGGCCACATATCAGATGTTGGCCGTCCCTCTTTGCTATTAAGCCGTTGGCCGTCCACACTATCGGCACAACTGTTATTGTTGACTGGCCTGATGGTCTAGTGGTTAGTGACCCTGACTGCTATGCCGGGGGTCGTGGGTTCGATTCCCACCCAGGATAAATGTTTGTGTGATGAGCACGATCATTTCTTGGGTCTGGGTGTAATTTATCTATAATATGTATGTATTTAGAAATATGTAAGTATGTTTATCAGTTGTCTAGTACTCAAATCACAAAATCTGCTTAGTTTGGGACTAGATGGCGTTGTGTGAAAGTTGTGGAATATTATTATTATTAGATTATTATTATTTATATGATTGATAAATCTCACAAAAGTCTTGCCAAGGGGGTATCATGTTACCCAGTGTGTGAAAAAAGTTTGTTTAACCACATACGAGACGCACAGGACCGTTCAGTGAGGCGACAATTGGGTGAGGCCTATATTCAACAGTGGATGTCTTTCGGCTGAAATGATGATGATGAATCATATACGGTAGGAATAGAAGTCGACTTCAACATAGCTAGGAAAAGACTTGGTAGAGACCTTTAATCCTTTTTTAGGGTTTGTACCTCAAAAAGATAAAACAGAACCCTTATAGGATCACTTTGTTGTCCGTCTGTCTGTCTGTAAAAACCCTTTATCTCGGGAACACGTGGAGGTATCAATGGTCAATGTCACAAAACACGTATATTTCGACACTCCCAAAGGAATCAAATTCATAGGGCATGTCCCGTTTAGTAACTTCGTAATTTTGCATAAAACAAGGTGTTATAATAAATAGCATGGATATAGGGATAAATCTAAAACAGTAAGTGGTTATGTCACAAAAAATATCTTTTTTTTTTGCAAAACGGAAAAGTCTCCGATATTTGGGAATTAAACTAGTTCCATAGGTAAGTTTGTACGGAACCCTCCGTGCGCGAATCCGACTCACACTTGCCCGGTTTTTTAATGACCATAACCCTTGAATGGTAATTTTAATAGAGTAGCGATCCCTCAGGCCACTACCCCACTGGCTTTTTACGAGCAATGGCGCTTCTCCAACGTCTGCGCGACGCTAACGTCGGGAATTTCTAATGGTAAAGCGCCAACGTTGCGCAAACGCGACGTTAACGCCGTAATTTTCTTACGTACGCCTCAAATCCGCAGCACGCGTGCGACGTAACGTTGCGTTCAGCGGATGTAACGCTTGCTATTAGATACTCGCGACGTTAACGTCGCGTCTGCGCAACGTTGGCGCTGCGCAAACGTTGGAGCTGCGCAAACGTTGGAGAAGCGCCAACGCTCGTAAAACGCCAGTAGGATAGCGGCCTTAAAAGAACACATATAAAATATCTCTTTAGTTATTATCGACTGGAAGGTGCAGCATCTGCGGCTAACGGTACCGTCCAAAAATACATATTTATAAAAATAATAATCACCACGATACCGCAGAGCACTGTAATAATATTCGTCATTCGGTCAATCACTCTAAAGAAAATATCCAAGTCAAACATATAAATAACATGAATTCATCTCCGACCGCATCGCCAGCAAAATAACGATCGCTAATTTGACAAATGTCAAAAAGGAGGACTGCACACAACCTTGGTGAGCGCAGTTTACATTATGATCCAGAAATAAACGTGCTCACTTCCTTTTGATCTCGGTGAGACATTCAGCCCTGGATATATGTGTCCGTGGCTTTACACCGACGTTTAAGTGCGAGTGCTCTCGTGTGCATTTCAAAATATGACCGATATTACACCCGATATACATTACCTAGTTCCTGGCAATGAGATGAGTACCGAGTAGCAATATCACAGCAGCGATGGTGGATCGATGAAATAAATTGTCTTTCATTATTATACCAGGCAGTAAAGTTTATTAAAATTAAAATGTCATCAATGAAACCGAAAACATATAGTATGCTCGATCACCTATAGCATATAGATTAGATATCTAAACAACCCGTATTTACTGTCCATTCAATCGATTTTGACTTTTATTGTGCTGGCATGATAAATGGCAACTGTAGTAAATAGTTGGCATTTTAAATTGTGACATTTTTTTGCTTATGAAGCCATCCTTATTGCCTACGGAATAGAAATCAAAATCAGTTGAATGGACATTATAAAAGGTTTGTTAAAATGTCTTCTAGCTTTTGCCCGCGACTTCGTCCGCGTAGAAGTCGAAAATGGTTTTATTAGGTTTTTTGAGATACGAAAATATGAAATATTATTTATTATCTTCGTCGTGTGTGATAGTCCAATGAATTGTATGACGAGCGTTATTGTATCTTAAGATAAAATATTATAGAATCTTAGCCGTGTGCAGCGCCCCTTAGTGAACTCCACTGCGGGTGACGTAACCTACGACAATTATTTGCCGTTGGTACAGTAATCGGGTCTAGGGATCAAACCGCAAAATTAAGTTTTTTTTTTTGTATATACTTTTCCGGAATAAAAAGTACACATTGTGGTGCCCAGGATATTAAAGAATAATTATACCAAGTTTCATCGTAATCGAACCGGTAGTTTTTGCGTGATGCCTGAACAAACAGACAGACAGACAGACAACAATTTTTTAAATTACATTTTTGGGTTCAGTGTCGGTCTAGTAACACCGGGGGGTGTTACTGTGAAAATTCTGTACATTGAAAACATCAAAAAAATAAATGGCAGGGGGGTGCCATTTATTGTTTTGATGTTTTCAATGTACAGAATTTTCACTTCTACAGATTTATTATAAGTATAGATATATGCGTGCGGATTTCATCACGCATGTGGAATTACTCCGCATGCGGGGCTACTGCTTGATATCACGCCCCACAACCCGCATGCGTATTCCACGCATTACTATTAATACTTGTATGAAAAGGACATTTTCGGGGCCTACGCGTGCAGAGCAAACCCACATGCGTGATTAAATCCGCACGATATTAGAAACACCCTTAGGCATCTGGCGAAAAGTCTCGAAAGAATTTAATCATTTCATTTCCTGATATTGTCTCTTCGTTATAATCTGAAAATGTCTGTCATCATGAGTGTACAAAACGATCGTGTCAATGACATTTCCAAATAGCTTAGTGGAGTCAATTGTGTGTGCACTATTATTGTACAGCGGTTAAGTGCGTTACATTCCAACCGCATGAATATTTTGGCTTTGGTTATATTACGGCCTAAGATAAATAATGAGAGGTTTGAAATTTAGATTATTATGAATTATTTGGGTTATCACAATATTAAAATATAAGGAACAAAAAACTTTTTAGAAAAATTCAAAATCAACAGACAAACCGGGCAAATGCGACTTGGACTCGCGCACTGAGGTTTCCGGACGAGGTTTACGGACAACAAAGTGATCGTATAGGGGTTCCGTTTTTAGGGTTCCGTACCTCAAAAAGAAAAAATGGAACCCATAAAGGATCATATTGTTGTCTGTCTGCCTGTCTGCCTGTCAATACCCTTTATCTTGGAAACGCGACGAGGTATTGAGTTGAAAATAAAACCATATATTCAGGTTTACGGTTCCTTGAACCTGTGAAAAAATCAAAAGTCTGAGTTTACAAAAAAAAAGGTACGGCCGTATGTCGTAAAAAACGTGTATTTCGAAACTCCCAAGGGAATCAAAATTCATAGGGTACTTCCCGTTGACCTAGAATCCTGAAATTCGGCATAAAGCAAGGTCCTATAACACAAGTATAGAAAAAATATATAAAAACTGTTTTGTTCAAAAACTTCACAACTGAATTGAACTGTATTCATAGGTAAGTTAACGTACAGAACCCTCAGTGCGCGAGTCCGACTTGCACTTGCCCAGTTTTTTCCTTTTGATGTACGGGAACCCTAAAAATTAAAAAGTTCAAAATTACTCTTTAACTTTGGAAATCGGTGTTTCAAGTTTTTTTTTGTTTGTTTTATGACTGAGTTATAAGGTAACAAACATAAAAATAGAAAAGCATACAACCGAATTGAGAACCTCCTCCGTTTTATTGCAGTCGGTTAAAAAGGTTACGGTTAAGTTACTCCCTTTATTTGGTAGTGATGACAATATCTAAACTTAAGGGTCTTATTTTTTAGGTGGGAAAATCATCCTATGACAAATCTCGCTCTTGGGCGGAGCGTGAGATAGTGTCAGACATTTACTGTCTAAAAACCCACTTCTGTTCCTTCTTTGCCTTCATCCCGGGGCCCCGGGCTTTTTTTTATTGTGTGGGAAAATCATCTTATGACAAATCCCGCTCTTGGGCGGAGCGTGAGATAGTGTCAGACTTTTACTGACTAAAAACCCACTTCTGTTCCTTCTTTGCCTTCATCCCGGGGCCCCGGGCTTTTTTTTTTATTGTGTGGGAAAATCATCCTATGACAAATCTCGCTTTTGGGCGGAGCGGGAGATAGTGTAAGACTTTTACTGACTAAAAACCCACTCCCGTTCCTTCGTTGCCTTCATCCCAGGGCCCCGGATTTCGCTTTCACACTACCCGTGGCCCCAGTAGGCTTCGCTTTCACACTACCCGTGGTAACTTAAGGGTCTGTTTTTCCTGATACAACCTAAGGGCCTGATACAACCTAAGGGTCTTTAAGTCAAGAGTGAATAGGTTACTTCTAGGCAAGTATGCTCTACTTGTTTCTGAGGGATTGGCCATAGATGTCAAACTCAAATCTTTTGCCCAGCAGTGGAAAAATTAAGTTTAACAAAAAATTAAATCTAGCAGCGTAGACGTAATTTTAGTGTAGGTAAAGAATTCGTATCATCTTGTGCAGCTTCTAAAAATTCTGTGCCTTTTTTAATGATATAAACTAATGCTTGACTGCGATCCAACCTGATGGTAAGCAGTGATGCAATCGATGATGACTAAGCGCATTAATTTATTATTTTTATTTATTTTATTTATTATTAGACATACATACACACAGCTATCATTACAGACCAATCCAAAGCAATAGTGTAGTGAAAAATATAAATTACAATAATGTTGTCAAGTCAATTTGATTCAATTCATAACATTTTCAAAAATAAAATAAATTAGTCAATATAATAAAAAAATAATATAACATACAATTAAAATTAAGGGACTATTCACTGTACTCTTGAAGTCACCTAAATTATAATCGAACTGAAAGACCGCTGCAGGAAAATATTTCCGGTCCTTCGATTATTTCTGGAAGTTTCCAGATCTTCGGTTCCTCCATTACCAGTTCTAAACCCTGAGGGGTCACCCACCCTTATCCAGTAATAATTCCAGCGAGGTCGTTTCACTTGCGATCATTTACGTTGTAAACGTTAATCAGCTTAAGTTTTTTTGTTTCGTCTGTCGCGTATCCTGTGCGAGCTATCTGTCAACTTGTCTGTTTGTGTCTCTTCGTTTAGGTGATTATTATGGGTGCTAAGAGACGGGTGGTTCATTTGGTTCTATAGTGAATTTAGTGTGGTATTGATTTTTAATTAACTTTAGCCATAACTTCGTTCGCGTGTATGTCAGTTAGAACTGACGCAAAGTCGAAGTCAAAGCTAGGTAAAAAGTAATATGTCCTTTCTTGAGGCTCAAGCTTATTCCTCAACAAATAACATCAAAATCGGTTCAGTATTTTAACCGTGAAAATGTAACAGACACGAGTTAGACCTACTGTCCACGGACTTGTAGCTTCATAGACGCGCATTCGTCATTATATGCTTGATGTACGTCTGTGTGAAGCTTAATACAAAACAATGAAACTGTGTCGACGAAGCGGCAGTGTTGTGACGTCATACCGCGTCATCGATATGAAGCTACGCGTCCGTGGACACTAGGCTTTGGAGGTATGCGGAACAGAGAGTAAAAACCCGCAAACCTTCTTTGAAAAGGGAGGATTCTCCGGCCAGACGGGTGTCATGTCTGGTGGGCAACCGCCCCATAGATGATTTCGGACTGTTGTATATGTTCTGATCGCGCGGAGAACTTTGATTGCGCGATGCAGGATTAGTTCTTATGTGACGCTATAGATGTCTTTACATCCATAGTTTTGTATGTAAACTACACGCAAGGCGTACACCATGCGTTTAATGTTAAATACGCGTCTATTTAGCTACGCTTCCGTGGACAGCATGCCTTACTTTCACATTAATATTAGTATGATCTTTTCTCTAGTCGAATAAAAAACAAGTATCATTTTTTTGATATTCCCCCTGAAACTGAACTACTTCTCGATTTTGTTTTTTCGGAGATACGCGAAGATACGAATTATTAGACTCTCCAATGTCACCTGGGAATTCACCCAGTATTTATCGAAGAGAGTTCTTCACGATACCTACCTACAAAAAAAACTTAAGGAAAACATTCAGGAAACTCGTCTAACAAGAAATGGGCGTGAGAGTGTCTCAGAAATACAACAACATACATACGGCAGATATGTTTAGAAGGTGAGAGGCTTCTTTATTCTACATGTCGATAAAGTCTATATATTCTATCTAATAGTGCGGAAGTTTCGGCGAAGTAAACGGTATGGAAGCCAGCCTGACAACTGAACGGCAGCGGATACGTCAAACCGCTTGACAGAGTCTGGGCTGGGTTCGCGCGAGCCGAGCAGTTATAAGTGGTAGCTGCACAGACGTGATCCCCTTTTTTTTGTCGGCAACCGCACAGACGTGGCCCCCTTTTCTCTGGTGGCAACCGCACAGATATGGTCCCCTTTTCTCTGCCGGCAACCGCACAAACGTGGCCTTCTTCTTTCTGTCGGAAACCGCTCAGACATGGCCCAGTTTTTTCTGTCAGAAACCGCACAGACATGGCCCAGTTTTTTCTGTCATCAACTGCACAAACGTGGACCCCTTTTCTTTGTCACCCACCAAACAGACGTGGTCCCCTTTTCTTTGTCACCCACCAAACAGACGTGGTCCCCTTTTCTTTGTCACCCACCAAACAGACGTGGTCCCCTTTTCTTTGTCACCCACCGAACAGATGTGGTCCCCTTTTCTTTGTCACCCACCGAACAGATGTGGTCCCCTTTTTTTTGTCACCCACCGAACAGATGTGGTCCCCTTTTCTTTGTCACCCACCGAACAGATGTGGTGCCCTTTTCTTTGTCAGCCACCACACTAAAACTATTGGATCGATTTTGACAATACTTTCACCAGAAGAATACTACTTTATGCCTGAGTAACATAAGCAGACATATATTTTTTGCCATTTCCACGCAGGCGAAGCCGCTGGAAGAAGCTAGTTATATAGTAAAATTGCCTCGTTTTTTTGAAGACTTTTAAAACAACACTTTCTGCATTTTTTTTAGTGGGAAATCATCCAATGATTTCTGCTACTCTATCGTGTCAGACTTTTACTGACTAAAACCCACTCCTATGTTCCTTTTTGTCTTGTGTTCCAGGACTCCGGGGTTCCCTTTTGGACAACCCATGGACATTTTTCTTTGAGTTGAACTTCTGTATATCCTTATCAGCAGTCTGTTGACAGATAAATGTCATCTATCACATTGGTCATGAACTCGCATCAAGAGCCAAGTTCTGTAACAGACGATTTAGTAATTCTGCTTACCGTACAGGGAAAATGTTATTGTGTTAATTTTAACTTTTCGCAATGTTGACTTGCTGATTGCACTTTCGATTAAATTCTGTTGAAAGAGTTTTTAAGAAAGAAAATTACAAATATTTTTCACAAAGTGGACAAGTAATAATAAAACTACTGCTATTATTTTATTACTAACTAGTACATACTTACATTATGTTAGTAAAGAAATGAAAAGAAAGAAAGAATACGAAAGAATTTTCCGAAATTCACCCGCTAAAGGGAAAAGTAGATAGCTACTTTTACTCGAGTGAAGCCTCTCTCCGAAGCTAGTTTTTCTTGATCACACTTAAGAAGTATTTTGGAGACGTTGTTGCCACGCTCTAAGAAGAGGGTGATACAGAAAAGCAGATCTGTGGTTGCATCGTTCTTTTCATACAGCTCAAACTGAGACCCACTGGGACTGAGGTACTTGTTAGTCACGTCAGTCTCACTCTTGGGGTTGGCCTTGGCCTTGGCCTTATTGAGAAATTCCAGCATGATTTTACGTTGATTAAAACCCATGTAAGGCACAACGTCCCTGATGGCCTCAACTGAGTTCCATTGGTCCTGGATCACCTTCAGGAAGAATGCGTCCTTCAACAGCACCTCATCGCTGGGTTTTACCAGATCAGCAAAATTCTAGTTGAAGTTTCATCTGCTCCTCAGAGATGGAGTAGGCAGCAGCTGCTTTATGACCATTATGTTAGTGGTTAAAGAAATCAAATACTAAGGCGTAATACACGTGGGGCTTGCGGGAGGCGAACAATTGGTGGCTTGCAGTCCAACCGTTCAGTAACCGTCCGGACGCGGTCTACGCGCGCCTCAAGGTGATGTCGGGGCCCAGCAGGGTCGAAGCCTACTGGGGCCATGGGTTGTGCGAAAAAGAACCCCGGAACCATGGAACGAAGGCAAAGAACAGGAGTGGATTTAAGTCTGTAAAAGTCTGACCAGCCTACCCGCTCCGCCCAAGAGCGAGATATATCATTAGTTGATTTCCTACCTAAAAAAAGACTTGCTACGTAGCTCTTGGAGTCGTGAAAAAAATCACAACTTAAGTCGACGCAATCTAAAGACATGGGCTTTTATGCTACGTCTAGCCGCAATATTTTGACACTCCCAAGGAAATCAAAACTTATAGAGTATACTTTCTGGTAACCTACAATCTTAAAATTGCCAAAAAACAAGTAAAGGTCTGAAAACTAGGGTAAATATGTAGTTATATCACAAAATAATTACTATTTTGTCATTGGGAAAAATCTTCGAGACTAGCTTCGGGAATCAAACTATTTATATACATAGGTACGTTTGTACGGAACTCTTAACCGATTTTTTTTTTCTATAGTGTGTTGACTAGGAGCGTCTATTTATTTAAACTTTATGTACAGTGGTGGTACATAGACGGACTTAATGCCACAAAGCATTCTCTACCAGTCAACCATTGGGTTAAGAAGACAACACTGTGGTAGGTGTGCACAATAAATAAATAACAGATATTTCGAGCGTTCGGTGTTAAACAAAATGGTTATGCATTCAAGAGGCAATGTGGAGGTGAATTTATACACACATCTAAGTCCAACCCGCCGTTATCGGGAGTTAGAGCAACTATACTCGTGTAAATACGCAAACTGAACCCCGTTTAAAAGTAAAGGGGTCCGGGCCGGTCCGGCGTGGCGGCTAATGCTATGGCAAGTTGTTCACGCGACGATTTTGGCAGACTCTCAACTGTCACACGCAACGTACATGACTCGGGTTAAAGCTGTGGAGTAGCGCAAGATGCGAGATATACAAAGAAAAAACTATTTCGCGATAAAATCTAACCTAGGTCGCGGTTTGAAACGGCGCGGTAGGAACTTGTCTAGAAGAACTTAGGGAGGTCTTGCCCAGCAGTCATGGAACTTCTAAGTTCTTACTAGCTAAGAAAAGAAAGGGTTGTGGATCAGATCAAAAGGATCGCATTTAAAATACTACGCTACGCTTCGAAACACAGATCATTGATGTTGATCAAAAGGTTGCCCAGCTTAAGTGAGACTGGGCTGTAAAGTCACATGCAAAAGTGCCTGGATAGTACAGAAATAAAAACGTGTGAAGCGAGAAATGACGCCACCTAGCGTAAAACGAGATTAAGATGTTGTTATCGATTACATTACTTTATACTGTTCAAATGATTAATGCTTAATAAATGCTTATTTTTGTACAATGCTTATTTTATACAAAAATTGTTACCAGGTACTGTGATATTACAGAAAATACAAAACACAGAAACCTTAGACCTACTTTTGAAAAAAGAATAACGCACCTTTACTATAAAGTTTATTTGAACTTATAATTCCAAGTCAATCCAAAGATATAACACTTCAAAGCAACCTGTTATAAAACAGCAATTTCATACTTTAACCCCTATTATAATGGTATTTGTTACGCGGCTACTATTCTAGTGCTACAAAACTATTCTTGGCTATCGTTTCGTAGCTAGTACAGTCGCACCCTAAGACGCGTTGCAAAGGAATTCCTATTCAGCCCGAGTCATATTAATCTCTTTCACATTTCCGCGCTAGACTCCGGGATATTGCCAAACGTAGCAGCTAATAGTCGGGATTGTTCTGTTTTAATTAATATCTCATGCGCCCAGATTTTGGTTTACTGCAATTGTTTTAAGTGTCTTCGTTTATGAATAATTATGTTTATAGATATTTTTACCTGCATGATACTAGAAAATGATCCCAAGGGAACATATTCTTAGGAAAAAAGTATCCTATGTGCTATTTTTTTTTTATTCTTGATAGGTTCGCGCTTGACTACAATCTTAACTGATGGAAAGCGACGATGCGGTTCACGATGGAACGCACTTACCTAGAAGTAACCTATTCACTCTTGACTTAAAGATTATATTTGCTATTCCAAGACAAATTCTACCCTTATATTAAGTTTCATCGAAATCCGTTGTTTTGTGATGTACAACCGGCTTTCGATAAAAACTTGACATGAATGTATAACAAACATACACAAAAACTTCAACAAGTTTAGCTTTATTAATAATGTGTGATAAATGCTTTTTACCTATTTGTACCCAAATTAATAAATATCTGCGCTTATATGTTATTATTTATACGACTTACACAAAAAGTAAACGTCAGTTTTATCAACTATTTAAACTAGGTCATACTGACTACCCTGAGAAGAAACACCGAAACAAACTCAGCGGTCAAAAACTTAAATCCATACAGCAAACACATAATGGTCAAATTATATAAGATAGATGTAGTCTCAGATGGTCTTTTGAGAAAGAACAACACAGATTTGAGTGGACCTGTCCAGTCAGTGCAAGCATTTGTCAGTATTCGTGTAGCTCAATTCAGGATAACTAAGGAGCTCAAAGGCTTGACGAACACCAAAGAAAGGACATTTGGATAGACCATATTAAAATTACAGAAAAGGAAAAGTCATCCACTTAGTCGTGGGGACTAAGTGGATGACTTATTCACAATAATGGAATAAAATTCGCTCGAACACTTCGCGATTCGACGAACTACTCAGCCACATTTGTCACGATAACGCGTCTCCGAATTCTGATAGTATCTGTTTGTTTCTTATTTAACACCGACTTCTGAAATTAAAGTTATTTTGATTCTTTTAGTGTTTTTTTAGCTAAGTTGGTTATTTTTTTTTTGTGAACAGTTTTTAGTTGCGATACACTTATAATCAGAGGGCCTATTTCTCATGATAATTATAATTAACCCAAACACTGCTAGGTTACATTGTTTTATTATGAAGTTCCGGTATCTACCTTCGACCTTCCGGTTCTATCATCAGATCAGTTCTATAGTACCTTACAGCCATAGTGCATCTCATGACTGGCTAATAAGCCCAAACACGTCTAGGATACATTGATTAATTACAAAGTTCCGGTGCCTATCTTCCGACTCCATCATCATCATCAGGTCACTCCGATGATACCATTTTCAACATAATTATTCAAAACCATTTATTTATTTGTATTGTCATAATCGCTTAACTATCTTCATTATGATATCTATGTGAGAATGAAGTTCCGTTGACCATTTCTGGTCTTCTTCCTCAGTTCCACTTCATCAAATGTTAGTTTTTGACTGTAAAGCTTAAGTTCTCGATGAAAATACTAAAATCACTATAAAGTTAGTCAATATTTGAGGAGTTCCCTCGATTCCCCATGGACGTCATCATCAGAACTGGATTTTGAAAAAAATGGGACCAATCTGGAAGTTTATCTTTTAAAAGGAAAAAAATATTTTGAAACTGTCCATAAACGACGAAGTTCTGAGGTAACACATATAAAAACAAACATACAATCGAATTCCTCCTTTTTTTGAAGTCAGTTAAAATATAAAGTTCAAGGCGCCTACTGACAGGTACGTTGCGAGTTCGCGACACTAGTGCGTCAATGTGTTTCCAAACAAATAGAAATTGTAGAGCAATTTTAGAACAATTCTTATGAACACATGATGTCACATTGTCGCGCCGCATATAAGTCATAACAAATGGTAATATATTAACAATGTCGCACACTCTACTATTAATGAATGGCGATAATTCATTAATTCCTTTGAGTGACATTTTGGGATATAAACAAACGCTAATAACTTTGTTGTTTATGAATATTATTTATTGATACTTTACTTAAATAATAACAATACCGTTTTTAATAAGCCCTTTAAGTATTTGTACTAACTAAATTTTTTTGGAGTTTAAAGAAGTACAAGCATAATACTTGTTTATACTCCAAAATTTTAAGGTTTTTCTCCCAATTAATAATAATAATAATATTCCACAACTATCACACAACGTCGTCTAGTCCCATGCTAAGCCGAGCTTGGTACTAGACAACTGATAAACATACTTATATATTTCTAAATACATACATATATAGATAAATTACTGGCTGGAATTTCTGAAACTCAATTCAAGTGCGGGTTGGTGAATGTCACATTTCTTAAAATTTTCGGTTTTACGACATTTCTTTAAGATGTTTTCTTTTACTCTTTCGACAGCAGATATAATAAAAAAATAGTTTCTGAACTTTATTTGAGCCAGAGTTTTTAAAAACCTATTTGTGAAAAAAAAACACGTATGCTGGTCGACACTTAAACAGTCTCATAGAAATGATATAGAATAGATCGTTAATTTAGACATCGCGAATACGATGTGTTTATCGCGACAACGCAATACACATATTCACGCATTAACACGCATTTTTACAGCATTACAGAGGACACAAAGAATAGGTTACAACGTTGTAGATAATAAAAACTACGCACCAAATAACAGCTCACTGAATGAGTTAAATTGAGATATAAACCAGGAAAATTAGTGATATGGCTTTTTAACAGCTAACTAAGCAATTATGTTTAATAGAGCGGTGCTGAGGGAGAATGCGTAGTAGGAATATGATACTGGACTAATTTGTTATTTCAGTCTAGACAGAACTCAAGGTAAAACGTAGGGACCAACAGGGCTGAAGCCTACGAGGTCTATGGGTTCGTTTCTGAAAGGAAAACCTAGGGTCCTGGAATATAAGGCAAAAAGGAACGATAGAAGTGGGTTTTAGTCAATAAAAGTCTAACACCCCTCTCACTCCGCCCTAGAGCACGAGTAGTCATTTTATGATTTCCTGGTAGCCCAGTGGTAATGGCCCCCACTTACGAGTTGCCCAGGTTATGGTTTTAAATCCAAATTAGGCGCTTTGCAATGTGTAATATATTTTATCTCAAACAACGATGAAGGAACACATTGTGAGGAAATTGGACATGTACTAGAAACAAAACTGCAAAGACATGAATGTCCATCAAGCCGCACAGGGCTCTCTTATAGTGGCAACATAGTGAAGCTAATTATGCTATAGAACTCGAAGATAGCATGTTTCATTTTTGCCATGTACCCTGTAACGTGGGTTCCATCGTGGTCACGTAAACAACACACACACCCAAAAAATCTATAATAATATAATAATAATTGCCATTTTTTCTCTCTTCACAAGCCGACTTAAAGTTAATGTTTACAAGACAATGTCTCAGCTGTATTCCATCTTTGTGAGAGACTGGTGTCTGAAATTAGTTTTGAAAAAAGAAACCTGTGTCACAGGTCACCAAGCCAACACCTTCCACAGATTCAATTGAACATAGCATAGCATAGCATAGTCGGAATTATAATATTCCCACTGTTGGGACTCAGGCCTCCTCTCTAGGAGAGGGAATGGGCCGTAATTCACCACGCGGGCCCAGTGCGGGTTGGTGGATGTCACATTGTCTTCGAATTTTTGGTTCTAGGACATATTGGTTTCCTCACGATGTTTTCCTTCACCGTTTTGAGAGCAGTGGTGATGAAATAAATGACACAAAGTAATGCGCCTGGCTGGGTTTGAACCTGCGACCTACAACTTGTAAGTCGGGGCCGTTACCACTCTGCTACCACTGCTCCTCAATTGAACAATAATTAAAAACTGGGCAAGAGTTAAACAAAAAGCTTCAAACAAATAATAGAAGAAATAATAACAATAAAAATACCTACCAATAATATTACAAAACTTATTAGCTATCTGTAGGTCATAAAAATATTTGTTTCATGCGAGAATCGAACCTGTGACACGCAACACAGCAAACAATTGCTCAATCACTGAGTCAATGTGCTGATTGAAGTAAATATGAGATAAAGCCTACATCTGTATAACTATGAATAACTCCATCCATAGTTAACTTAGTGGCGAGACAGAGCATGTCTGAGCATGTATAGAAGATAATACCATACTGCGGCGTTGCTTGTCAAATTATCCTCGACGTCGACTCGCCGAAGCGGACGTTTTGCTCGGCAGAATAGACAATATTCTCGTAGATTTTATATGCATGGCTATTCAGAAAACTGTTATAATGTCTAGATTGTTTTTTTTTTCGTAGTCGTGTGTGAATATTTTGAGAACGTCCTTATTTTGCAGTATTGAGGAAGATTCGTCACGGATATCTTTTCTAAAAATGCTATTGTATTTATGTTTGCATAATTTTGAACAGAATTTTCTAGTGATAATATTTGTTACTGAATCCACTGACTTAAGCCCTCGCACTTTAAAAATATGCTGCTGATTCAACTCGGTTTCGGTTTCAATGCAATAACAGTGGACGGCATCAAATTAAGAGTAAAAGAATGCTAATATGGACCTAATATATTTAAACACGGTGATAATTTCTTTAGCATGTCAAATTTCGATGCCATTTCTACATTAAGTGAAATCAAACTAAAGAAAGTCCTTATTGTCTGTAAAAAAAAAATAGTTTTGACATCACGACAACACAGAATATCAAGTTTAAGATAAAGGGACAAGCTTAGAGCATACAGGCAAGACAAGTCCACAGGAAAGATGTGTGGAAGGAAAAAAAGAGACTTTTTTTTCTGCAATGGCACTAATGGGACAGACAGACTGAAATCAAAGAATACCTGTGTATGTTTTTTTTCAAATGGAAACTTCATGAATATAAAATGTCCATACCGGTTGTTTAAATGATAACATCCCAAAAACTGTACGTGCCAGATTAAATCTGTGAACAAATTTGGATTTAGCAAATCAAAGCCTATGAGATCCACACGGAAATCTAGTTTTTATATTGTCGACCAGTGCGATCCAGTCTACGCGACAAAACAAGTCACT
This sequence comes from Mythimna vitellina, assembly GCA_949316375.1. Classification (NCBI taxonomy): domain Eukaryota; kingdom Metazoa; phylum Arthropoda; class Insecta; order Lepidoptera; family Noctuidae; genus Mythimna; species Mythimna vitellina. The sequence continues at coordinate 22,295,615 of OX438700.1, read as the reverse complement.
GAGCTAATCGATTTTTTTTATAATAAGGCCTACTCTTGTTTTGATGTGGGAAATTATCCAACGATTTCTTCCGTCTTGAGAGGGGCGAGAGGGTACGATTAAGACCACACCGGTATCCTTCAGTTGTCATCTGCGTTCTAGGACCACGGGTTTCCATTTCAGAAATTCCTCACACCGATGTCCTTCAGTTGCCCTTTGCGTTTTCCCAAAACGCAAAGGGCAACTGAAGGACGGGTTTCTTTTTCAGTAATTCTATGTGGCCCTAGTGGACATCGGCCCTGCTGGGGGGCCCCTTGGGTTTTACTGACATCTCTTTGAGGCACGCGTAGAACACTATAGGCCGTCAAAAAATCGGTCTCGATCCGGACGGTTACCGGACTGGCGTACGGCGAACTACACACTGCTCATCGTCCGCAAGTTCGAGGCCAATACCCTACTAAGGATATGTTTGCACAAACCACAACACCAATATCAATCATACGAGACATCTACGTATCTTAAATTCTTAACCCACATCTCAAATATGCAACAAAAAAAAAACAGAATTTTTCCACAGCTTAACAATCGCTTGGATCACAGTGCAACGCTCTTCAAAACAGCAGTAACTGTGCCATTTTCAATACAGTACCGTACATTTTAGTATGAATGTATAATTATTTAGCATCCTGCATTATAACGGGTAACGGTGGACCCATTGTATCTGATGGACAAATGATTGCGATTTTTTTTCTTTTTAGCACTGGTTTTTTGTCCACACAAAAGCGTTGGCGCAACGTGCGTACGATAAATGTTTCCGAGAATTAGGATGCGATACGCTGGTTATGGATTTGTGTTGTTGACCTGTGACCTTTGCTTCTTAAGCGCTGTGTTGGCTAAAACACAAACTGGCATTTTAAATTTTAATCAACAATCTTGGGCTGGAAGAATCGCCAAACTTAAGTGGCAATGGGCAGGGCACATTGCTCGCAGAACAGATGGCCGTTGGGGCCGAAAGGTTCTGGAGTGGCGACCGCGTACCGGAAGACGCAGTGTTGGAAGGCCCCCATGCAAGGTGGACCGATGACCTGGTGAAGGTTGCGGGAATCCGATGGATGCGAGACGCACAGGACCGTTCTTTGTGGTAACATTTGGGGGAGGCCTATGTCCAGCAGTGGACGTCTATCGGCTGAAATGATGATGATGAATCTTGGGCTATATTGAATCATCAGTGTTCTTGCATTTATTTATACTAATTTAATCGGAGACGGTACATTTATACCAGCTATCAACCATTTTTGTTTCTTTCGAAGATCTCTATCAGGCGTTTTCGCTCTCTCATTGATGATCTCTTGTCGTTTTCGGTCTATCAGCGATCTCTTTCAGCTTTTTGTTTTCTTGGTAACCTTTTTCAGCTGGCTTTGCTTTTTTGGCGTTCTCTGTCGACTGTTTTCGCTCTTTCGGCGAACTTTATCAGTTATTTTTGCTTTTTTGGTGATTTCTTTCACCCGTTTTTGCTCTGTAGGCAATCTCTGTTCGCCGTTTTCGTTTTTTCGGCCATCTTTATCAGCTATTTTCACTTTTTTTACTTTCTTTTCACTCTTTAACTCATTTTTGCTTCCTAGGCAATTTCTATCAATATTTTTGTGTTCGCACCACTTACAATTACTTACACGCCGACTGAAACCATTGCTTGTTCCTCCTTTAGCAAAACATTACTATTATACGAGAACAATTTATCCCCACAATTTAAATTGTATACTTATCTAGTGATGTGTAGTCTCACATAATCTTCAGTCTAAGTAAATCCGCGTCGCCGAAAGCCGAGAATTAATTCCCGCTGTGCAAACAGCGAACTATGCAGAAGCAAATACTATTAGTAATTTAGTCAGTAATTGTCTGCCGTACGATAATGTAAACAAAGAGTTCCTTGGCAAATATTAGACAATACAATGCCAGTGTTGTAGAGTTCTGTGCTTACAATTTCGTTGTAAAAACTTGTATTAAATGATGGTGTATGACGAAAAAGTTACAGTATTATGTTTTTTTTTTTATTATTTATACTGTAGGTAGCTGGTGATTGTTAGTTTTTAATCCTGTGATTGGAGTAGGTAGATTGATTTTTGGTACTTGTATCATAAATGCACACAGAAAGAATAACATGGATAAGTCATTTTTCCGGAAAGTAATTCCAGTATTTTCGGATTTAATTAAATATTGCTAATGTTGGTAGTGATATTATTAAAATTGAAAGGTAGGTATCAAAACTAAATTAATTTATTATTTCTCTGTTTTTTTATTCAATAAAAACAATCGAATTCCGATTGAAGTATTAATATTATTATTTTAGCCTTTTTATGGCTAAACTTTTTATAAATTGTTGCACTTAAATTTCAATATTTACGCATACGCATTGTTTTGATAACCGGTTAGTGCACCACCCATGATCCTTTGTTCTGATTGGTCGTTAGGTGGTGTCAAATCGTGACTGTGTGCCATTAAAAAAAAATGAAGAATATAATATTGCTCATTTTAATACAATTTCTACCTAAGTTCCGGTTTTCTTTTATCAACCAATTCCGGAGGAATGTCCGTATTAATATATGCGTTTCAGATCAATGACCCCAATTTAAACTGCCTTCTCCGATCATTATTAATAACATCGAAATGTCTTTCCTTTTTTAAAGTTGTCGCCCAATACTAGGCATTACTCCTTTATGTGAGTGCGTTCATGAACATGTAAACTCAACCAGATCCGGAACTATCAGTGAAAAAATCTTTCAAGATTTTTAAATTATTTAGATAAAATGTGTCGATTCGGACACTGTCCGAATATACACCACTAATTTTTAATTAGTACAAATACTTAAAGGGCTTACTAGAAAAGGTCTTGTTACTATTCAAGTCTCAAGAAATAATATCAATAAACAGTAAAGTTATTAGCGTTTGTTTATATCCCAAAATGTCACTCCATTTATGAAAATTATTGTACAGGCTATTGATTTATGAATGAATAAATGACAATCAAAATGGAAAAAACGCTGCGCGTTTTATGTTCTAGTAGCAATTGTTTTTCGTGGACATTTTTGGAATTTCGTTTTGTTTACTTATACGCACAAAACGTTTTGGGAACACATACATTTTGCGTACAGCTAAGGAGTGGAATTACTTGCCAGAATCTATGTTTCCTGATGGCTACAACCCGGGAATCTTTAAGTTAAGAATGAATACGTTACTTCTAGGTAAGCGCGCTCAATCATCGACCGCTTCGTCGCTTTCCATCAGGTGAGCCAGCGGTCAAGCGCGAACCTATCAAAAATAAAAAAAACTTATATGATCAGTAAAAAAATGTGACCCTATTCGTACCCGGAATAGGGTTACATTTTTTTGTACTAAATTAAAAAAATAGTGTTGTATTGTATCCGAATCGTCAGCAACTAAAACACAGAAATTAAATTTACAAAATCATCTCATGACCTCAGTTCCAAGCTATCGCCATGATTCACTTTACAATGAATTCCGCTTATCATCGCAATGTTTTATTATTTCGGAGAATCGCCATCGAGGTAATATGATAATTTAGTAGTAAATAATGTTTGTGGCTTTTCTAATAAGCGTTGTTTTATGGTATATTACTGTTCGTAGATTGTGTGGTGACCTGCTGTATATGGGACGAATATTTGTTTACTAACACAATAGATATTGTTGTTATGCTTTGTTTAAAAGCGATATCCTTCTTAATAGATAACCCCTTTTTTTCTGATGGTGGAAAATCATCACGTAACTTCTCCAGCTCTGAGTGGGGCGAGAGGGTCTGTCGGTCTTTTACTGGCTAAAAACCCACCCAACTGTGTTCCTTTAGTTATCCTTTGCGCCCCAAGGCCGCGATGACTATACCTATATTTTATTCAGCAATGCTATGCTAATAATGTCCTGTGCATTTCGCATCCATCGGCTTCCCGCAACCCTTACCCGTTCATCAGTCCACCTTGTAGGAGGCCTTCCAACGCTGCATCTTCCAGTACGCGGTCGCCACTTCAAAACTTTTCGGCCCCAACGGCCATCTGTTAAAGTTAAGTATTTATTATTAGGTATTTATTATTTGTATAATAAATGATTTCAGCTACAAAATGCAGTTGATCGCATGTTAAAAAGATTAAAAAACAAAACGGGTCCCCACCAGGAAACAGATTGGAAACGAGCCGTGCGTGTGTAATAGAAAAGTATTGCGCACGCTAGCCCGCTAGGTTGTCACTCAAGCCATGGTACGGCCTATGCTCTGTGGTTACCTTCCTCGAAGGTTCCGACGTGGGTAGTAGAAATCGGAATTGGATATGAAAGGTCGGAGGAATTGTGGTTACAGAAAAAATGGCTCTAATTTCGGGATTGGAAAATAATGTGGCAAATTTCTTTTTGGCAATTTAGCTAAAGTTTGATTTAGGAATCAGGTGTTTATATTTATAAAAGGAGAAACTGACTGACTGATATAAGTCAACGCTCAGTTGAAATTACTGCGACTGGGAGCGTGAAATTTTGCGCAGTTTTCTTTCATAATGTAAGCGAGCACAGAGGATTTTTCAGAATTCACCCCCTAAGGGGATGAAATTGGGTGCCAAAATTTATATGGAAAAATCTGCTATCACGCGGGCGAAGCCGCTAGTAGAAGCTAGTTATTAGACAAAAGGAGAAACTGACTGACTGACATATCAATGCACAGTCATAACTCAGTAGTTATGACTGTGCATTGATATGTTTAAATTTTACTCAAGGCTTCCCCTTTTATGGTGTAGACGAACACTAAGGGAAATTTGTTTGTATAAAATTTTTAGGGATTCGTCATGTCTGTCTGTCCGTCCGAATGTCACAACCACTTTTTTCCGAAACTAAAAAAAACTATACTGTTGAACTTGGTAAGTAGATGTATTCTGTGAACCGCATTAAGATTTTCACAAAAAAAAAGGAAAAAAAAACAATAAATTTTAGGGGTTTCCCATACTTAGAACTGAAACTCAATATTTTTTTTTATCAAACCCATACGTGAGGGGTATCTATGGATAGGTCTTCAAAAATGATTTTGAGGTTTCTAAAAACATTTTATTTTATACTGAATAGTTTGCTCGTGAAACACTTTCAAAGTGGTAAAATGTCCCCCCCCTCCCTGTAACTTCTAAAATAAGATAACATGATGTACAATTACTATGCAAACTTTCACCGAAAATTGGTTTGAACGAGATCTAGTAAGTACGTTTTTTTTTAATACATCATAAATCGAAAACCGCAACTTACCTTTCAAGTTTGTACGGAACCCTCATTGCGCGAGTCCGACTCGCACATGCCCAGTTTTTTTTATTTCTCTGGTCAATATTCTTGAAAGTTAAGACAAATAGAAACTAACGTAAATATGGTTTAGAGGTTATTTTTTTTAAAGATATATACCGGTGCTTGACTGCGATCCCACCTGATAGTAAACAGTGATGCAATCGTTGATGAATCATCATCATTTCAGCCGATAAAAGTCCACTGTTGGACATAGGCCTCCCCCAAGCGACGCCACAACGACCGAACCTGTGCGTCTCGCATCCACCGCACTCCCACGACTCTCACCACTCTCACCAGGTCGTCGGTTCACCTTGTGAATGACCTTGTGTTGATGGTGAATTGCACTAGGTTATTAAGAGTCTATTTACTAAGTAAGACATAGGTTGACAAAGTTTCTATGAAAAGATTCTCGCGAACAAAGTCGCAGAAAAAGTACTGGTTTTACAAAAATCTTTATAACTATTTCATGAAACCTAGCGTACGATAATTCTTTCTTTGAGTGGTATTTTCAAAGCCTGTAAATAAAATTAACTGCAAAACAGCAATTAAGAAAGTCTACACAGTATTCCAGACAATGCAAGTCATTGTTGCTTCAATTCTTTTGTACGTTACACGCAAGAAACTTGCATAGTACAAAAGGAGTCATTAAGGTTTTATTATCAATTAGCTTTTGCCCGTGACTTCGCCCGTGTCAGTGTTGGTTATTGTTGACGTGAAGTGGAAGTCCAAGCCAGATAAAAATTAGCCTAAGTCCTTCTTTGGAGTTCCAGCTTACTCCGTACCAAACTTCATCGAAATTACTAGTTTAACTGTAAAAGGATACAAAAAACGGACCGATAGACTTTTCAAAATTTATAACATAGCATAAATAGCATAGCACAAATAGCATAGCACAAATAGCATAGCATAAATAGCATAGCACAAATAGCATAGCACAAATAGCATAGCACAAATAGCATAGCACAAATAGCATAGCACAAATAGCATAGCACAAATAGCATAGCACAAATAGCATAGCACAAATAGCATAGCACAAATAGCATAGCACAAATAGCATAGCACAAATAGCATAGCACAAATAGCATAGCACAAATAGCATAGCACAAATAGCATAGCACAAATAGCATAGCACAAATAGCATAGCACAAATAGCATAGCACAAATAGCATAGCACAAATAGCATAGCACAAATAGCATAGCACAAATAGCATAGCACAAATAGCATAGCACAAATAGCATAGCACAAATAGCATAGCACCTTATAATGCTCCCACTGCTGGGACTCAGCCCCCCTAGCCAAGTTACAACCGATTCGTTTCGATTCTCTTTTCGTCGATCGCCTCGAGTCGGCCACGCCTCCGATTCCTTTATTCTGACGTCATCTGAACACTGTCACGTGGTCAGAACAAAATAATTGGAGGCGTGGCCGACTGAAAGCGATCAACGAAAAGAGAATCGAAACGAAACGGTTGTAACTTGGCTAGGGGGGCAGGCCTCCCCTCTAGGAGAAGGAATGGACCGTAATCCACCACGCGGGCCCAGCCCGGATTGGTGGATATCCTAGAACCACACACAGTTTACCACTGTTTTTTCGTATTTATAATAGGTATAAAATTTCACGACGTTTATTTTAATGAACCGATGAAACCGAAAAATACAGTTCAATTTTCAAAATAAATACTTTAGAAAACCGTAAAAATGTAACGAATAGAAGTTTTAAAAGTATTTTTTTAAGGGGAAATAATACATTACTTCTCCCGTTCTTTATATGAAACGAGAGGGAGTGTCAGACTCACCCACCGCTCACGCACAGCTAGCGTTCCAGGTAGTGGCAACTATTTTGAACAATCCTGCAACTATTTAAATCTCATGTAATTCTATAACAATGGAACACGAGCTCGATGAAACCCAACCTACACCAATTAATTGTCAAAGCGGACAAAAGCAATAGCTTGTACGAACCATATTATTGTAATAAGTCACTCACCCATGTTTACTGACCCTTAGAACCATACTTCATGTTTCGCCCGCAAGTTCAACTTATACTGGCCGTAAGTTGCTACGCAGTAGTATGGCTATGTTGACCCCTTATCATCTTATTAAATGTTCGGTGAGAGGGCTCAAGTTGTAGTTGGTAAGTCATCCACTACGCAATATCGTCACCCATGTTAGTTTCTGCGCAATGTTTGCATGTTGCAGGGATTGCAGTAAAACAATAGATTTATATTTTCCTTCTAGGAAGGTCCAACTGTGAAGATGATTTATACGTATAAATTTTTACTTATCTGACAAACGCTTGCGTTTTTCCGTCAGGGTCGCACATCCAAGACCAAATACTCTATCATCGTTGACAAAGTCTTATGCCAATATATACGCATTTTCCGGGAACTGGGTTGTGGTGGTCAGACAGGTCACTTCATTTTAATTTTTATTATTTTATTGTAACACACTGGGTGAAAATTTTATCTATCTGCCGATACGTTATTATACTGTAGCGATATCTATGGCGTCACATAAGAACTAATCCTGCATCGCGCAATCAAAGTTCTCCGTGATCAGAACATATAGAATAGCCCAAAATCATCTATCGGGCAGTTGCCCACCAGACATAACACCCGTCTGGTCGGAAGATCCTCCCTTTTCAACGTAGGTATCTGGGGCTTTACACTCTGTTCCGCCTACCTCCAAAATACTATGTTATTACTATATTATGTTTTTTATGAAATACAACATCCCGCTGACAGACGAATAAAGAGACGGACAGATGAACAGAGGGATGAACAGCAGGTGTTGGGTATCGTTGGTACTCTTCGGGTACGAAACCCTAAAAAGACTTGGCTACAAGCAACAAAGATGTTACAAAGTCTTTTTGTCAATAAAATCAATAGGTTGGGTAACTAGGCTGGTCCTTCTGCCTCCACCAGCGCGTGGTCACCATGCAGTGCGCGGGCGTTCCCTCGTTGCACTCATTATTAGATAATTCGAGTTAATCTGCGTGTGCGCACCACTAGGTGTGGGGTTCGCTGAACTGCTAATAAATTGGACAAGTTGTTCGTTTAATGGCTTCATGTTAGCAGCCAGTTAGTGTTGGTTACTCTTGTTTGTTTGTTACAACGTTAAAATTGGCGATTTTTAGAAAACTGATGATTGGTTTTGCTAGTTTTTCCTAAGGATTTCTGTGTGTTTTAAAATGTGTACCTGTTAATACAGATTTTGGGCTAGTTACATATTAGTTCTACGTAGTTTTAGGGAAAATTAGAATTGCATGTGTACGGTTTTTTTATCCGCCTTCAAACTTAATAATAAGCAGTAGGTTTTCAATTATAATTTACATTTTAATTACATTAAAATGAATAAATATAAACCGCAAACTAATTAAAACTAGCTAAAAACAATTAGAAAATTAAAACTGTAATTTTATTTATGTGTTTTATTTGTGGCTCAAAAATATTATTTTATTTTAAATAATATAGGTAGGTACTTTCAGTTTGGTCCTAAACCAGTTCTAAAAAAATCATGAGGAATTGAGGGAACTCCTAAAATACGAACGCATACTTAAATCTACTTAGCGATTTTGGTATTTATTTTCATCCAGAAATATGTTTTTTATTTATTACTATAAAAAGGTTGCACATTTTTTTGTAAAAAGTTTTCGTCATAATATCTCAAATCCCCCAATATCTGAAATGCTCAAAATATGAACTGTAAAGTATCAATAAACCAAAAAAATATTAAAACGTTCTTCAGAATTCCAAAAACGTAACACTTACCATAAAACACGCGCCACTTACTCACAAACTGCAATTTTGCGCTCAAGTTTACGTTAACGTTTGACGGCCGTACAAATCCGCTTACATTTCACGTGTTTACGTTACTGGTTACGCACCGTTTGTTCTGGCCATTTGCGATTATTTATTGCGGATTTAAATGAGTATTCTCTTAAATTTGTACGTCTGTGTGTTTAGGGTCAAATGGCAATTGTTTTATGCATATTTGTGTTATTTATTCGTTAAAAGCGACTATTGGTTTTAAGGAATAAGTGGAGATAGTAGTACCTACACAAGAGTTGGTATTATTCTCTTATATAATATATTATAATGCTTATTTTATATATTTTGTATAGTATTTAGGATTAAAGGTATTATATAATAAATCATCACGTAAAAAATAAATAAAGAAACTAAAATATTTAAAAAAAAACTACCATGCAGATTAGTCATATAGACATATTTATTTTAATTTGTGGCAATCGGAGTCTGCCATTTATTATACTCATGTCTTCTTCAAGGATGATTGGAGATCTTCAAAATATGTTACTTTTTGTTCCAACGTTTGCCACAAATTTTTACATGAAAAACAATTTTTGTAAAATTTCATTAAAAATGTGCAAAAAAACCATTAAAACTATGTATATAATAAATTTTACATACATACATACTCGGCCTTATAATGTTCCCACTGTTGGGACTCAGGCCTTCTCTCTAGCAGAGGGAATGGGCCGTAATCCACCACGCGGGCCCAGTGCGGGTTGGGGATTTCACATGTCTTCGAATTTTTGGTTCTAAGACATGCCGGTTTCCTCACGGTGTTTTTCTTCACCGTTTTAAGAGCAGTGGTGATGAAATAAATTACACAAAGTAATGCGCGCCTGGCTGGGTTTGAACCCGCGACTTACAACTCGTAAGTCAGGGCCGTTACCACTCGGTCAATAATTAATTTTATGTATTACAAATATCACTGTTCCATGTTTCTTGGCGCTACTATCATGTGAGAATAATGTAAACAAAGTAAAAATAAAAACTAAGCTTCCAGTGGCTATTTTAATATATATACTAAGAGATGACCAGTCTTAACTGACAGCACCCATTCACGAACATGACGTAAATGTTAGCACCACTAAGCAAAACTCTAGAACGTCCATCTGGGTCGTCATTATTTATTTTGACGATAGGGGCCTAAAATAAGGCAGTTCAAAACCACTATACAATTCAATGACGTTTGGAAAGGTTATTCGACTTTTCCAAATTATCCAGTTTCTATTATTATTTTTTTCTTGATAGTTTCGCGCTTGACCGCTATCTCACCTGACGGAAAGCGACGATGCGGTCGACGATAGAGCGCGCTTACCTAGAAGTAACCTATTCACTCTTGACTTAAAGATTCCCGGGTTGTAGCCATCAGGAAACACAGATTCTGGCAAGGAATTCCACTCCTTAGCTTGTACGCACAATGAATGTGTTTCCAAAAAATTTTGTGCGTTTAGGTGGGATGTCCACCATGACTTAAATATAACGCTTACAAAAACAAAAAAATACTGGGCATGTACGAATCGGACTCGCGCCCTGAGGGTTCCATACAAACTTACCTATGTAATAAAATAAACAGTTCAATTGCCGAAGATTTTTCTGAATAGCAATTTTTTTTTGTTGTGACGTAACAACAATTTACAGCTTTCAGATTTATTCCTATATCTGTGCTATAAGATTTTGCTTTATGCAAAATTTCAGAATTCTGGGTCAACGGGATGAATGATTCTATGAATCCTATGAATTTTGATTTCCTCGAGAGTGTCGAAATATACGTTTTTTGAAACATAAACGGCCGTATCTTTTTTTTTCACAGCTTGAGTATACAGACCGAAAACTTGAGTATATGGTTTTAATTTCAACTCAATACCTCCACGCGTTCTCGAGATAAAGGGTTTTGACAGACAGGCAGACAGATAGACGGACGGACAACAAAGTGATCCTATAAGGGTTCCGTTTTTTCTTTTTGGGGTACGGAACCCTAAAAACGACTTTTTTAATAATATAAACTAGTACTTGACTGAGATTCCACCTGATGGTAAGCGGTAATGCCGTCGTTGATGTGAAGCGAAATAGTTTATTAAGAGCCTCTTCACTCTAGCCTTGAAGACATCTAAATTATAATCGGACGGGAAACTGGTTATGGACCAGTGCGGGTTGGTGGATGTCACATGTCTTCGAATTTTTGGTTCTAAGACATGCCGGTTTCCTCACGATGTTTTCCTTCACCGTTTTGAGAGCAGTGGTGATAAAATAAATACACAAAGTAATGCGCCTGGCTGGGTTTGAACCCGCGACTCGTAAGTCGGAGCCGTTACCACTCGGCCACCACTGCTCCAAGGCCAATAAGCGCAGCATTAAAATAAACAACAATACCACTAAAATTCCACCTTTTTCTGCAAACATTTCAACGCAGTACTCCCATACATACCTACCTACATGCGCAAAAACGCACATGCCACAGTTTGGAGATGGACGCAAATAAACGGACGCACACCATTTACGACTGCGCTCAGCACACGTGGCGTTTACTGAGTCTTTTTATTGGCGCAATAAGTGATGGTATTATTTCGTATTTATGCAATTAAGTGTATTTATATTTATGCGATTTTTTTATTAGTCAGGCTATGTGAAGTTTGAATTAAATCTTCTTTCTAGATTGATATATTTCAAACTGGTGAGTGATCGACATTTAGCATAGTAGCATAGTCGGCCTTATAATGTTCCCACTGTTGGGACTCAGACCTCCTCTCTAGGAGAGGGAATGGGCCGTAATTCAACACGCGGGCCCAGTGCGGGTTAGTGGATGTCACATGTCTTCGAATTTTTGGTTCTAGGACATGCCGGTTTCCTCACGATGTTTTCCTTCACCGTTTTGAGAACAGTAGTGATGAAACAAATTACACAAAGTAATGCGCCTGGTTGGGTTTGAACCCGCGACCTACAACTCGTAAGTCGGGGCCGTTACCACTCGGCACCCCTGCTCGACATTTAATTTCATATAAATATATTTTAAAAAATATTAAATATTTTTTCGAAATTTTCAACGCACAAGAAATAACCTAAACCATTTAAATTTAGATATAACAATTGTAAAAAATAATTGTGAAAAATATACTTGATATAAACTAGTGCTTGTCTGCGATCCCACTTGATGGTAAGCAGTGATGCATTCGTAGACGGTGAAGCGCACTAGTTCACTAAGAGCCTATTCACTCTAGCATTGAAGACACATTTATACTTCTTAACTTTCGTATTCGAGATGTTACTAATTAATTGGATAAACCAAGTAAGTGTTTTCCAGTTTTCTTGCCAAGTTTACCGGAACAGAGATTTCATCCAGAAGCTCTAATATAATAATAATATATTCCACAACCTTCACACAACGCCATCTAGTTCCAAACTAAGCAGAGCTTGTGATATGAGTACAACTAATCATACTTATAATATTACTAAATACATACATAATTATAGATAAGTTACACCCAGACACAGAACAAATGATCATGCTCATCACACAAATATTAACCCCGACGCTCTGAACTAACGCTCTATTATCTTTCGAAGTGAATTAATAAACTTTAAACGACGGAAAACTAAATTTGTGACTTACAATAAAAAAATAAACACGCTGAAGTGAAGTGTCATCAATGTAAATCTAATCTGTCATTTGCACCTAAAAGATCGTAAAAAAAAATCATTGCGACACATAAAAAGCTAACGCGACGTGCGACAGTTAACATATATAAAAAAAAAGTGTCAAAAAATACTACATTTAATAATACCTCTGACAATGTCAGATGTAAACTCAACCCGTACATAATAATAAGTGTCTGTCTGTCAGTCATCAAACGATTTCTCGGAAACGTAACTCGACAAAGGGATTGTCACTTTGTGCCGAATTCGGTTTTATGGACGATAAATTATATGAGAGCCGAAATTGCGAAGTCGCGAAGGAATTAAAAATAATTGTGGGGCTTTAGTTATTGTGAAGCTTAAAACAGAATGAACTAACTGTACTTTTACGTCACGAAAATGATGTAATAAAAAGATATTAGGTTTTTTATTACCTTTTTTAAGGTGTGGTTTTTGGAGAAAATATCAGACCTCTTTTTTGTGGCTGTTTACTGAATAATTCAGTAAGGATTATACCTAAGCAGTACCTTTCAATAAAACTACGAAGAACCTATCAATAGAACTACGAAGAACCTATTAATAGAACTACGAAGAACCTATCCCAATTTTTCCACCTATTTTCTTTTTCAATTCAAGCAACAATAATTTAGGTGGGCTCTTAATAAAATAGTGCGCTTCACTATCAACGATTGCATCACTGCTAACCATTAGGTGGGTTCGCAGTCAAGTATTAGTTCATACCAGTTCAATTTCAACATCCACAGACTACTGTTGGACAGCGACCGTTTTTAATTCAAGAAGCATTTATTTCAAATAAAATAATTACAGACACTTTTGAATTGTCAAGAATACAGTCAGAAAAGTGATACAAGGAGGTGTAAGAAACTCCATGACTTCTTTATACGAAAACAATGTAAATAAATTGATTTAAAAAAATAATTAAAATGTTTAATTTTTTGTTTATTTGTTGTACATTTAAAGTTCCTCATAATTTGTAAATTTTCCTCCTAAATCTTATGGTTTGCTGTAAGAAATCCCAGTTGTGGGTTAAGCTCGCCTATGTACATCAACTGTCCTATTTTTATTGTTAATATAAAATTGTGTGTACAATAAAGAATAAAGAATAAAGAAAGAATAAAATTAGAACAAAATGAACCACCAGAGATGAGAATTAAGAGATGACCAGTCTCAACTGCCAGCGTCCACTTACGGATATGACGCGTATATCACTACTCAACTCAACCATTTTGAAGGGAGCTGATTGATTCAAAACATGTTTCAATCCTGCACCCTTTTCGCATCACAAAAACTGATCTCTTTAATATGTTGAAAAATTATTCATACTTTAGTATAGTCACGGTCCTGGCAACAAAGAAGGAATAAATAAATAATAAATTTATTTCACACACAAAAACAGCATTTACGTCATAAAACTATGAACGCTTATAAAGGTCACAATTATATAGATAGGTAAATCTGACTCCTAAACTAGGTGTGAGCCTGTAACTTAGGAGTCAGTGTAAGTATGGTTGTAGTCAGTAAAAGTCTAACCCGCCCTCTCACTCCGCACTAAAGCGAGAGAAGTCATTGGACGACTTCCCACAATTCCCACCTTAAAAAAACCTCACCAACGTTTATTTAAAATAACCACCTGGAAATATTTTGGCAGTCGACATAAGTTAGATGTGACTGTCCGTCACGCTTCTCAAACGTAACTTAACGTATCGAATCGAGTTTCTAGGAAGTAAAAATATATTTTTATATCATAACAAAGTTAAATATTTCGGCGGCTAAAGATTTCTGTTTAGAAAATGTTTGATTTTACAGCTTCACCAAAGGGTTCCGTATGCTTAATGTAATTATTTCAATCTAAGTAAATAAAAATCGGACCGTTTCAAAGACAAGAGGGAGAGAGATATAATAACATCTTTCAATCATCAAACCTATTTGGTTGACTATGGCATTCCCGCTCTTTTGTTTGTTTTCTTGGCATGGCTGGCATAAGTGTCACATTGGCTGGCAAGCCTGCAGGTAAGTATCATTGGCGGGTATGGCTATAGGCAAGTGTCATTGGCGGGCATGGCTATAAGCAGTGTCATTGGCGGCCATGGTTATTATAGGCAAGTATTATTGGTGGGCATGGGTATAGGCAAGTGTCATTGGTGGGCATGGCTATAAGCAAGGGTCATTGGTGGGCATGGCTATAGGCAAGTGTCATTGGTAGGCATGGCTATAAGCAAACGTCATTGGTGGGCATGGTTATAAGCAAGTTGCAAGTGTCATTGGCGCGCATGACTATAAGCAAGTGTCATTGGCGCGCTTGACTATAAGCAAGTGTCATTGGCGCGCATGACTATAAGCAAGTGTCATTGGCGCGCATGACTATACGCAAGTGTCATTGGCGTGCATCATCATCATCATCATCATCATTTCAGCCGAAAGACGTCCACTGCTGGACATAGGCCTCCCCCAAGTGTCGCCACAATGAACGGTCCTGTGCGTCTCGCATCCATCGTACTCCCGCAACCGTCACCAGGTCATCGGTCCACCTTGCAGGAGGCCTTCCAACGCTACGTCATCCGGTACGTGGTCGCCATTCCAGAACCTTTCGGCCCCAACGGCCATCCGTTCTGCGAGCAATGTGCCCTGCCCATTGCCACTTAAGTTTGGCGATTCTTCGTGCTATGTCGGTGACCTTGGTTCTCCTGCGGATATCCTCATTCCTGATTCGATCACGCAAGGAAACTCCGAGCATAGCCCTTTCCATTGCCCTTTGGGTGACTTTGAGTTTTCTGATGAGGCCCATTGTAAGCGACCACGTTTCAGAGCCATATGTCATTACTGGCAACACGCACTGGTCATAGACTTTCGCCTTGAGACACTGTGGTATATTGGACGAGAAGATACCGCGCAGCTTCCCGAACGCTGCCCAGCCCAGTCGGATTCGATGATTGATCTCTTTCTCGAAGTTAGACTTTCCCAACTGGACCGTCTGTCCCAGGTAAACGTACTCGTCCACAACTTCGAGCGCGTGCATGACTATACGCAAATGTCATTGGCGTGCATGACTATACGCAAATGTCATTGGCGTGCATGACTATACGCAAAGGTCATTGGCGTGCATGACTATACGCAAGTGTCATTTGCGGGCATAGTATTGGCGGCTGCAAGTTTTGACGTTCCTACCACACTATAATACATTACTTTGTTTCTTGAAAGATTAAGCTATATCATTTCTGATTTGCCTTTAAATAAGTTCAACAATAAATGAGACAATGTACATAATAATACATTTTGTAGTTAAACTTCAGAGGCCGCAGTACTGTTATCCAATTCTACCCCATAAAAGACTCCACGGCCAACACGGCTTTCTATTCAAATTTCACACTTAACAAAATGCAAATGATGAAGAAACATAAAATTTGTATTGCAAACAACGATATTGTATGCTGTTCTGTGGAATAGGCTCAAATTTTAAGGTAGGTAGTAAGTTGTTAAAAGACCCGTTTGCTTTTGAAACGTCATTAGCTGATCGTAAACTTTAGTATTGCTGTATACGAGTCTTTGACTAACTGCCAATGAACTTGGCATATTTCTACTAAGTACCTTATCTTGGAGATGATATTTACTGCAATGATAATATAATAATATTCCACAACTTTCACACAACGCCACAAAAAAGAAAAAAACATTTCTATAGAATTTCCTAATTATCCGGGAGCATTTTCCAATTTTGTTATTTTTATTAACCATTTTGTTCTTCTTTTCGTGTCGATGACTCCAATTATATTTTTTTTCTGATCAGTATTTGGAAACCTTTAAGTACAGCTCTGTCATTGATCTCGTATAAATCCTGAAATGTGCAGGTGATTGTGCAGGAAGGGCACCATAGCAGGTGACGTATGTCCTATGAAGCGGCTCCACACTGTATTTGATCTCGTCCAAAGCTCACATTTTTGTATCCGGCTCGAAGGACCATGAGATAAAGACTAATGTTACTTAGACGTGCGAGACATTGAAACAAAAAATTTTTTGAGAACCTATATGATCGGTAATGAAACCATAGCCCTAATAAAAAAGCCGTCTCACTTAACAACCCCATCTAATTAGTACTACTCACTATGGCTTCATAAATAAATACAAGATTATACATAGAACCTTTGTGCCACGGCCAACCTTGGGTCCACAGACGGTCAAGAGATTTCCAGATTATCCGCTGTCGTTCACTTCCAAGGATAGGGGGGAGTTCTGATGGGGCGATGAAGTGTAAAGGAGTTGGATGTTTCTGCTTCCTCTGAAGAAAAGACGTAGCCTTAGTAAAGACTATTGCGATGATTCTATAAAATATGTGGAACCCAAAAACAACCGGTGCAATGTAAACTTTACATCGTGACGAATCGCAAAACGTTCAAAAAATTTACTAAACGCGGCGCTTTTGATGTTTTAATTATTATTTTGGTTTATTGCCCGTAAACGGTTATTACTTGTTGGTTATCACAACCTTCCTGTTTTTATTAGTTGGTGTCGGTAATTTGAGTAACTGTTTTGACTCCTGCAGAAGTCGGTAATAAAACCTGCGTTTTCGAGGTTGGAGATAAGGAAATGGTGATCCTTTACAGTTAAAAGTATTTTAATAGTAATTACGAAGGTAATATACATAACAACATAATATACATGTCTTCGACTTTACTTTCGGTATTTATATCTCCATGACGACGTCAAAATTCACAATGGAGTTTGTCCATCTCGCAATGCTGGCGGAATATGCGTGGACAGGGTCCTAGAGTCAGTTGAGTTGCCCCGAGCCCCATCAGCTCTCTCAATTTAGAAAGGCGTGGCCCAGGTATTCCCTTCATTGATGACGAGTTTATAATTATGCCAAGATTTTCCAATCAAACTTAAAGACAAGGTATTCAAATTATTAGTAGTATTGTGACATATTTTCGATCGTTTTCAGGTGATTGTTAGCAGTTTCAAGCAATTTTTAATAGTTTGTCGCAATTTTTAACTCAATAGTAACCTGTTGTGTGTTGTGAATGCTAGCTCTATCCCTTTAACATTCTTTTCATTCTCATATCTACCATTGGACAACCCTACATACGGTGAGTATCCATTCTTACGTTGTGGAAACTTCTACGGTCCGGACTAAGCGCTTTGCTTCGTCGTTTATACCGTGTACATCGGAGGACTGGAAAAAAATTGCCTGCTGTGGTCTTCCCGTTCGATTATAATTTAGGTGTCTTCAAAACCAGAGTAAATAAGCTCTTAAAAAAACTAGTCCACCTCACTATCAACGATTGCAGCACCGCTTACTAAAATATGGATCGCGTTAGGAACTTGTGGTATAGGGTCTCTGATTTATAAACGCTCTCATCATCATCCTACGTGCACCAATTCATCTTCAATTGACGCGTTCAACTTGCACGCGACGTTCACAATTTTACGCGCTATCTGACCCACATCAGCAGGGAAATTTCCTTTTGACTCATGTATTTTATCTGAATCATGTGTTTCACTTTTAATCTGTTGTCTTAGAAATTCAAGCGGAACTAAAGCGAGGAGGAGTGGCAGGCAGTCCCTCCTTGTGCGAAGCAGTAATGCTAGCAACGGAAGAGGCCGGGATCCCGATCTTAATTTTCGGCCACAGCAGGTGCGATCTACCCATTGCTCGCCGTGCGACCGTCCGGTAACCGTCGGAACCAAGCCCAAGTCGTCGACGGCGCGTACTGTTCCACGTGCGCCTCTAGTACATGTCAGCCGTAGGGACCCAGCAGGGTCGAAACCTACTGGGGCCAAGGATCTGCTTCTGAAAGGAAGACTCGGCCCTGGTATGAAAGGGAACGAAGGAACAGGACTGGGCTTTTAGTCAATAAAAGTCTGACACACTCACCCGCTCCGTCCAAGAGCGGGGGATATCGGATGATTTTTCCACCGAAAAAAAAAGTATGTGGTGTATGGTGTTTGTAATTTTATTGATTAAAATACATTTTTCTATCGAAAATCATGACTTCTGCTAAGGATGTTTTGTTGTTTTTATTTTCACTAAGGCATAAAGGAATCACACTAATATTTTAAAGATAAAAGTTTGTGAGTGTGTGAGAATAGAATAGAATAAACTTTATTGTACACCTAAAATAGTAACAAAACTTTTACACAGACTTAAATCTATGGGTAAAAAGGCGGTCTTACCGCTGACAGCGATATCTACCAGACAACCTTAGGTATGATTGTTACTTCACTACGCTAGAACGGCTGAATGGATTTTAATGAAACTTGGTACACGAGTTAATCATGTACTGAAATAGCACATATAATCGTTTTTATCCCGGGAATATGTTTCCTTGAGAAAATATTCTACTATGACGCGGGTGAAGTCGCTAGCAACAGCTAGTTTCATAATAATGATTCTGTGATTTCTACTGTAGAAACCATATTTTTATCACCAAATAATCTACAAGAACCACCCTACAACGGTATCAGTTTTTCATGCAATTAGAAGATATACTATCTACAGCATTTATTTTTAGTATATGCGAAACCCGAATATGGTTTGTTCAGAATCAATAACTGAATCCATTCCAATAATTTTTACACCATGATTTAAGATACAAGTTGGACACCACCGACACTAAGTACAACACAGGTCACGGCATGTCATAGCGGGCATTAGGTGTCAGCGCACAGCTGGGTGCGGGAGCAAAACAACCTCTCAGTCGCTCGGATGGCCCCGTGGCCGTGTATATAGATTCTTTATATAACCTCTAAAACTAATGTTATATACAACAGTGGGAAATCAACAATGGGGAAAATGTCCAAACCAAACAACATACCCGTCTGATCTGAGGATACTTTCTTTTCAATGGAGTTTTTCGGGACTTCACACTCAGTTCCTTATACCTCTAAACATGCAATAACTACCAAGAAAGAGGCAGAAACCTTCACCCATCCCCTCAAACATGGTGCAGGCAAAATGCTGATATATATGATAACATAACGATTACAAGAATACCATCTCCTCATCTCACTTCTATTGAAATTCGAGGAAGAACAGTCTACTCGTATAATATTATTACTGAAACGAGTATGATCTGTTTCGTGTTATCACTTGTTACAAAGCACACGCGATTTTTTTCCACGAAGTTCAGTTTTTTCCTTATTCTGAAAAACTGTGGGGGATTCCGATGACGAGGCTAATCACATATGATACGACTAAACGGAGGCAGCGTTGCATGTAATTGCTTAGTAATGAGAGATTAAACTTTTTCCTTTTGTAAAATGATTATGAGATTACGCTGCATTTTTTTTTAATATTTTGTCACATATTAAGTCATATAACATCTGCCAAATTGCATAGCAGTTTGCCAGCAATACATTCTCATAAATTTTGCTTACATACATACAAAACAAAAAAAAAAGCATTATAATACAATACTAACACACATTTTATTTTAAATTTTCTAACTTACATATTTATACATATTAGGTAGTGTGAAAGTGAAACCCGGGGCCCTGGGACGAAGGCAAAGAAGGAACACAGTGGGTTTTTAGTCAGTAAAAGTCTGACACTATTTCGCGCTCCGCCCAAGAGCGGGATTTGTCATAGGATGATTTTCCCATCCAATAAAAAAAATAAAAAACTGCTCTCATCCAACTCTCCTGTCGCGGATCTGCTGGACGAAATTTCATTTGTTCTTTTCGTTTTTAAGTGTTTATGTGTACATAAATAAATACTATTGTGTGTTATATACCTACATGTGTGTTTTATATATATGTACCGGCGGATAACTATTTTCAAGGAGGTGTATCTTCACAACCCCGTCTCAAATAGGACCGGTTGTTTTGTTTGCGCATACAGAGATTTAACTAACATTGCCGAGTTATGTAGAAAAGCTTGAGAACTGAAAAAATGATGCAAGAGCAACCGAATCTCATTTTGAATATGTTTGGGGTACGCCATATTCATGGCGATAAGTCCCCTCTTTGAGTAAATGTGTTGTTACCGAGTGGCTGGAGAGACGTCACAGTGTCCTTACCTTCTGCATGACGTAAGTGCTCCCCTGTCATGGTCGGCCCACACCCTCCCGCTCCACCCTAGAACTTGAGAAGTCATTGAGTGATTAAACAACTCAAAAAAAAAGTATGTGTAAACCATATGCCTCCTGAAATTTTGTAAAATCTAGTATCAAGTTTGGTCTAAACCAAAATACTGTGGCCACCTACAAACAGTTTTTATTTAATTACTTAACTCTGTAATTAGACAAGGGATTGTTTACAAGAAGAGACAGAGATGAGAGCTGTGGTGGCCGAGTGGTAACGGCCCCGACTTACGAGTTGTAGGTCGCGGGTTCGAACCCAGCCAAGCGCATTACTTTGTGTAATTTATTTCATCACCACTGCTCTCAAAACGGTGAAGGAAAACATCGTGAGGAAACCGGCATGTCCTAGAACCAAAAATTCGAAGACATGTGACATTCACCAATCCGCACTGGGCCCGCGTGGTGGATTACGGCCCATTCCCTCTCCTAGAGAGGAGGCCTGAGTCCCAACAGTGGGAACATTAAAAGGCTGTGGCTGCATTAAAGGCTTATGCTTATTGTTTACAAGCCGGTTATTAATTCTACAGTTTAATTATTAACAATTACACCCAAGTAGGTGGGTTACGGCTTTTGTTTTGCATAAATAAACGATTATAAGTATTAGTTTAAAGTTATAAGTCTATCGATGTGCGCATTACTAGGTAGGTTAATGTAATTAGTCATTAATGTATTTGAATTGGTTTAGTATAATATTTAATAGGGTAATAAAATGGATTGAAACGTCTGATTGGTAGGTAAATAGAAATAATAACGATTAGTTAGTTATAAAATAAATTGAAACTTTGAATGTGGAATATTGTTTACAGAATAAAACACAGCTCGCAAAACAGATGGTCGATGGAGCTGAATGTTCTGGAGTAGCGACCACATAACGGAAGATGCAGCGTTCGAAGGCCAAACAAGGTGGACCGATGACCTGGTAAGTCCAATGTTCGCGTGAATCCGATGGATGCGGGACACAGGATCGTTCGTTGTGGCGACACTTGGGGGACGCCTATGTCCAGCAGTGGACGACTTTTGACTCAAAATTATGATTATCATAATGAATATTTTTTGATAAAAATGGTCATATCGCATCGTTGCCGTATTTCTATTTAGAAGCTGACCCGGCAAACGTTTTACTGACATATAAATAATCAAGGAAAAAATTGGGAGTGCGGGGAGGAGGGTGGAAAATATCCTAGGACCTGTCACAAAAAAAAAAACACTTTTTTTTGGTTCGAAAAATCTTCGAGACTCCATTCGGGAATTGAACTATTCACATATGTAGGTAAGTTTGTACGGAACCCTCAGTCCGCGAGTCCGACTCGTATTTGCCCAGTTTTTTAAAGATTTAAGTTACTAAATCCAAGATGCGCTAACCTTTTATGCCACAGCTGCACATTACACTAATTGTAGTAATAGTTCTGTAGACGCTACAATCCCAACCCTCTAGATTTTGGGCACGCCACAATTATGGCGGTAAGTCCCCTCTTTGAGGCGTGGTTGGAAAGACCTCACGGCGTCCTCACATTCCGCATGACGCAGGTCCTCACCGGACACGGTAAGTTCGGGAGGTTCCTGCACCGGATTCGTGCGGAAACGACGCCCGGGTGTCGCCACTGTGTGGCCCACCCGGAGGACACGGTGGAGCACACGGTGGAGGTGTGCCCCGCTTGGGCAGAGCAACGCCGTGACCTCGTGAGGGCAATCGGCGGCGGTGATCTCTCGCGCCGGGCCTTGGTTCAGGCCATGCTCCGGAGCGAGGAGGAGTGGCAGGCGGTCGCCTCTTTCTGCGAAGCAGTAATGCTAGCTAAGGAGGCGGCCGATCGCGTGAGGCAACGGTCCTTACGCTCCAACCGCCGCCGGCCACCGTAGGCGCGGGCTTGCAGATGGCGAGCAATGGGTGGCTCGCCGTCTGACCGTCCGGTAACCGTCCGGACCGAGCCCAAGTCGTCGACGGCGCGTTTTGTTCCACGCGCGCCTCAAGGAGATGTCAGCAAATCGTAGGGGCCCAGCAGGGTCGAAGCCTTCTGGGGCCACGGGTAGTGTGAAAGCGGAACCCGGGGCCCTGGGACGAAGGCAACGAAGGAACAGGAGTGGGTTTTTAGTCAGTAAGAGTCTGACACTATCTCCCGCTCCGCCCAAGAGCGGGGATGTCATTAGGATGATTTTCCCACCCAATGATTTGTTATCAGCTTGTATATATTTGTACCTTCATTTATTTTGCCTTCCATGCAAGTATTCTCATTAATTTCACATTTATCTTCATTAAAAATGAAACAATCTTAGAAGTCTTGTTTTTTTATAGTTAATAATAATAAATTATGTATTACCCAAAGAAAAGAAAATACATGACATGTTACATAAGTTAGTTACACAGAAAAGATTTGAATAAAATTGAGGTATAAACATAATATCACAGTGTATAGTTACATTAAGTTATTCACCCTCAACCTTGCCAAAAACTCTTACCATAGACCTTATCTCCACCAAGCAATATACCTCTACGTCATGATGTTTTATAAAGTCTTTTAACTAAACTCATATATCTACTTCTATGTAAAACTTTTATTTTGACTGCAACTATTTTTTTTCACTTGAGAGTGCAGTTACCAACCGACGCACGAGGCAACCCCATCATCGTTATATATGCTTCATTGCTCTTCTTTTGCAGTAGTAGATGTTATGGATAATGCTCTGGCAAAATGTGCCCGTCCTTTTTTTGTTTACTTTCCTTTTTCTTCCACTATCACGACAATCTATAATCTTCCGTGCACCTTGACAAATAAAGCTCATTTTGGTTGCTTAGCAGTCTGCATAATATTTCTTGAAAGGCTTTTTCTTGACTGTCAACGCAGTCCAAAATACTTCTGACCAATTTCTGCTGTTAAACGTGGTTTTGATCAATAAACAGTTCCAATTTTGAATTAAAACAACATAAACTATTTTAGTGTTGAGTCTCTAAAGCGTTGAAAAGAAATATCCTCTCAATCAATTACAATAATTCATGATTATTTTAAATTTATAATTAACACGTATGATAAAGTGTAAAAAACTAACACCACACTATGTCAAACTACATATCGACAAATAAATAAATTAAAAACAAATAAAGAAATGACCAGTTTTATGCACATAATTGCGATTTAAACACAATATCGTGTGCGGAAAGTAAACACTGTTCGACATCGGGTTATCGAACCCGCGGTAGTACTACGGACACCTACTATACTTATATACCTACATATATAATATTATAAATATTATTAGTACGCTTCGGTACTGCGTTATTCTAGCTAATATTTTTTTTTTATCTAAACCAATTTGCGTAAGTTACTTGCTTATTAGAGCTTGCTTATCAATCCATAAGAGGACTAAAGTTACCGACATAGCCCGAAGAATCACCAAACGTAAATAGCAGTAGGCAGAAGTGGGTACATTGGTCGCAGCATAGCATAGTCGGCCTTATAATGTTCGCACTGCTGGGACGCAGGCCTCCTCTCTAGGAGAGGGAATCGGCCGTAATCCACCACGCGCGCCCAGTGCGTGTTGGTGGATGTCACATGTCTTCAAATTTTTGGTTCTAGGTGATGCCGGTTTCCTCACGATGTTTTCTTTTACCGTTGTAAGAGCAGTGGTGATGAAATAAATTACACAAATTAATGCGCCTGGCTGGGTTTGAACCGACTACCTACAACTCGTTAGTCGGGGCCTTTACCACTCGGCCACCACTGCTCTTATTTTGCTCTTGGTCGCAGAATAGACGTTAAAAGGTCTGAAACGCTCTGGAGTGGCGATGGCGTATTGGAAGACGCAACGTTGCATGACCTCCTACTAGATGGACTGATGACCACTTGGTGATGGTCGCGAGTATTCAATGGATGCGAGACATACAGGTCCGGTTCTCATCGAGATGCTTGCGGGGAGGCTTTCAGCTGAAATGTTGATGACCAAGGTGCTTGTCCTTTAAGGACATTTAATGAAACCTTTAAATATTTTCATGAAGTCTCAGAAGTTTTAACCTGATAAGTTAGTGTTGAACAAACCAATTCCGTAATCAAAACTGTCTAAAATGTGAGGCCCATGCCACTGGTTGAATGTATTTTGTTCTAAAACACCAGCAGGCTTAGACGAATCTAGTAAGAAACATGGTACAAAGGCGGACTTAATGCTTTAGGCATTTTCTACCAGTCAACCTTAGGGTGGTGCAGAAACATAACATGGCAGGTGCAACTTGTAAAGAAATAGAAAAGACAAAATAATAATAAATACGTATAAATTAAACAATGTTTAAATAAAACAAACAGACGGACAAAAAAATGATCCAGTAAGGGTTCCGTCTTCTCCTTTTGAGGTGCGAATCCTAAAAACGAATCCAACAAATCAACGCTGTGATGATTCCACCTACTTCTTTTGAATGTGTTCACGTGTTTTTACCTCACAAAACCTTAAAAAAGAACCGACTGGATGCAGTCCTGATGTTCATTGCGAGCGCATTCAAAAAAGAGATCACCTGGACAAAGGATGAGGACATTTACCCAGAGCGATGTGAGAGACATCGTAGTAGACGATTATTCTTACTTTTCAGATAGCGTACCCGCCTAACACTAAGACTAAATGTATGGCAATGGCAATAACTGCGGAGAAGTTAACATCATTTCAACGCTCAGTCACGTGGTCAGAACAAATTAATATGAGGCGTGGCCGACTCGAGGCGATCAACGAAACGAAACGGTTGTAACTTGGCTAGTAGGGCTGAACTGTTACAGAGATGGAGCTATATAGGTTGTACAGCTCCATTCCTCTTTCTTGCTCTCACGCCTGACATTTGAAAACGTCATAGTCAGTCCCCTGGTCTGGTCTGCAACTGTGTTGGGTAGTAGACTAAAGATAGGTAGGTATGCATTGTTTACACTCTTAGCAAAGCAAGGAACACGTGTGCATAACTACATTATACGAGCAATACCACATAAGGTTATATACCTATTGTAGATAGCGCAGGGATGCGTCATCGGCTGGTGCGAAAAATTGAGATTTGCACGCAATTTTATTACTCTGTTGTGATATTTGATTAGGTTCAAGGATTTCTGTAAACATGTTTGCTGATTACGGTTCATGTGTTACTAATTTAGTGCCAGAACTAATAAACAGGTTTGGAGAAGCCTTCTTTGCTTCAGAAATGTTTGGCATAATTTTTTTTCTTTACTTATTTTGTTTAACGCGTGGTTAATGTACTTTTTTGTTTAATTTCGTCCACTTCTAATGTTGATTACCTGACTATAAAACGGTTTATATCCGCACAAGTTCCTTGTGTTATTACGTTTGACAGTGGTCGCGAAAAGTTCGATTCTCCGGTGGGGCAAGTGGACTAAAATCTTAATTAATCGCATCCTAATCCTAATTAATAAAATAATAGAGCATCATCATCATCATCATTTCAGCCGAAAGACGTCCACTGCTGGCCATAGGCCTCCCCCAAGTGCCGCCACAATGAACGGTCCTGTGCGTCTCGCATCCATTGTACTCCCGCAACCGTTACCAGGTCATCGGTCCAACTTGTAGGAGGCCTTCCAACGCTACGTCTTCCGGTACGTGGTAGCCATTCTAGAACTTTTCGGCCCCAACGGCCATCCGTTCTGCAAGCAATGTGCCCTGCCCATTGCCACTTAAGTTTAGCGATTCTTCGTGTCGATGTCGGTAACCTTGGTTCTCCTGCGGATATCCTCATTCCTGATTCGATCACGCAAGGATACTCCGAGCATAGCCCTTTCCATTGCCCTTTGGGTGAATTCTGATGAGGCCCATTGTAAGCGACCACGTTGCAGAGCCATATGTCATTACTGGCAACACGCACTGGTCTTAGACTTAAATAATAATGCTCATTTAATGGCACTCATTATCACATGTTTTTGATAATTTGCGGATGAGGCAGTGGGCTGTAATATTGTTACTACTCAAATTATTAATATTTGTATATATTATATATTGTGGCTGTTAATTCTCCCTAAATAAATAAAATAATATAAATAATTCTCGATTATTTATAAATATATTTATTCAGAAATGCTCTCTGATAGTCGAGCTAGGTACAAGTAGGCTTGAACAGCTCCAGGTCAGCCGCAGAAAATCTCCATAGGATCGGGTTCTCGGATGGTCTCCGCGACCACCTTCTTGCAACGCAGGGTAAAATAGTAGGCCAAACTTAATACATAAAAACGATGGTCACTCATCAATAAGCTAAAAATAACAATGAAAATTAAATAATTTTCATTACATTTTTAAAAATGGAGTTCACAAATATATGTATTTGAAGTCTGACTCCTGAGCTAGATGAAAACAAAAACCTTAAGTATGTCAGACTGATGAATGCAACTTTGCGACCAAAGTAATGTATTTTGTGTACGGGTGGCTAAAATGTCATTTAATCCACCCCAGTTCCTCAAGGAAAGCCAGCAGCGCCTTGGTGTTATTGATAATTTTGCAGAGATTCCCTGAGTTTAAACAACCCTGCACATATTGCCCGCAGGACAGATGGCCATTGTGGCCGAAAGGCTCTGGAGTGTCGACCGCGTACTGGAAGACGCAGTGTCGAAAGGCCTCCACAAGGTGAATCAATGACCTGATAACAGTCGCTATGGATGCGAGACGCACAGTACCGTTCGTTGAGGCGAAACTTGGGGAGGTATATGTCCAACAGAGAACGTTTTTAGCCTGAAATGATGATGATGATGACAAAACAATAAATAGAGCACATAGAAAGATAAGTAGGTAATAAACCTTGATATTGGTGCGTAGAATGATGACTAAGTCCCGCGTAGGTACGAAGCTCTTGCGCAGTTAGTAACTCGGTAATGCAGGTCGGCAATGATCGGCACCTCTCGTGTTTTTTCGGTAAATATCGAGTGATTTATTTAGAGTACACTTACCCTTATTTTTCCTCGTATAAGTATCTTAAACAAATCTGATTTAAAAAAACCAAACATTGTAAATTATTGTTTTGACGGCAAATGTTTTTCAAATGATATTTTACAAAAGCTAGTTTAATATTGTACTAGATTCTGAAAGCGTCTTTGTCCACGTGAAGGTAGCTTTCTTCATACTAACTTTGGACCCCGGTTTCATTCTCCTGGGTAGGTTAATTTTGGAAAATCCTCTCTTAGTGCTCGCCTACGTCATAAAAGGAAACCTTGTGCAAAACACACTCCTAGCACTAGTCGTTTCGGCTGTGCATTGTTATGTCGGTCAGTACGTTTCTGTTTTATGTATGCTGTGGCCAGATAATCACTTCATGATATACGATCTGGCCAACTAAAACTGGCCAGATCGTTTAAACGTTAACATTTGATGATATTTCAATCCTCGTTTGTCCATATCATTGATGTAGGATTTCAATGATAAGAAAAGATCTAAAGAAAGTAGGCCAAACGAAGATTGAAAAATCATCAAACTTTAACGTTTAAAACGATCTGGAACTCACCATGACGTTCAAAGTAAGATTGTTTCATTCTTATTTTAGTGTAGGTAAGAGACAGAGCTATACAGGTTGTCTAGCGCCATCTCTTACTCACAATGAAATAATAAAACAATCTTACTTTAAACGTCATGGTAACCCAGCTAGTTTTACTTGGCCATATCATGAAGTGATCAAGTCTACAAGTCCGTGATAAGACCTGTCATACTGTATTGATCAGAATGTTGGGCTGTGAAAAAGACGGATGAAAAAACATTGCACGTAGCGGAGATGAGAATGTTGAGATGGATGTGTGGTGTGACGAGAATGGATAAAGTGAGAAATGAATATATTAGAGGAAGTTTGAACCAGTGACTGAAAAGTTGAAGGGGAATCGTTTGTCTTGGTATGGTCATGTGAAGAGGAGGGATCGAAACACATGTTACTAAAAGAGTTATGAGTTTACATGTGGATGGATGGAGAGGAAGAGGGAGTCCAAAGAAAAGATGGATGGATTGTGTAAACAGTGATATGAAAGAAAAGGAATTTAGTGATAGTATGACGGTTGACAGGATAGAATGGAAGAAAAAAACGTGTTGCGCCGAAATAACACGGAACAAGGGCACGAAGATGATGATGATGATCATGAAGTGATCAATTACTAAGATCTAACCACGATATTTATATAGATTACAACTGTAGATCACTTTTTTGTTAACTGTAGGAGCAGCTATGTTCATATCGACAACAACATGTTTTCAAAGTAAAAAAATAAACATTATCTAAACATAGTTTTGTTGTGGTTTTGTACAATGAATAACATTTGTATACCTACTCGCTGATGTAAACACTGTAAACTGAACTTATTGAATTGTTGTTTACGAAAACAAGTAGAGGTATTAGTAATGTTTTGATCTGAGTTTCAGTAGGTAGAAGAAGATGTATTGTTTGAAGATTTTTTTTGCCATCCTCCTTCTTTTTAAATCGATGGTAAACTCGTAAAAATGGGAGGCTTCGCTCCGAGACCTCTCCGCTTACATATCGCTCACCTAGTACCTAAAATATTGGCACATCTATAGTAAATTCGAAATTAAGTTTTAACGGCCTAAGTTTTTACATTTGGATAATTTAAAGCACAGTTCCGTTCGTGTGTAGAGTACTGCAGTTACATATGGGCTGGTGCTGCAAAATGCCATCTAGCAGCTTTGGACTCAGTGGAAAGGCGTTTGAAGAGGCTAATTGGGGATCCAGATTTAGTTAAGTCCAATCTACAAAGCCTCGAGCACAGGCGCAGGGTAGCCAGCCTATCGGTATTTTAGGGTTTGGAGAGTGTGCACGGGAATTGCATGACTTGATTCCGCCATCTCCTTTCTACCATCGGACAACCCGACGAACGGCGAGTATCCACCCTTACGTTGTTGAAACTTCAACGGTCCGGACTAAGCGTTTCGTTTCATCATTTATACCGCGTACATCGAAGGACTGAAACAATTTGCCTGCTACGGTCTTCCCGTCCAACTATAATTTAGGTGTCTTCGTGGCTAGAGTGAATAGGCTCTTAATAAACTAGTGCGCCTGACCATCAATGATTGCATCTGCTTACCATCAGGTGAGATCGCAGTCAAGCACTGGTTTATATCAATTAAATAAATATATATTTATCTATGAATATCTGTTAAGGGTCAATAGGTACAAGTAGCCAACATCACAATTTCTGATACAAAATTTAAAATGAACTCAAAACTTCGTTTTAAATATTTGTAGAATATTTGAACCTTGTATCTGTAAAATATGAAAGATGTAGATGTGCCGATATATTGCTAGGTGAGATATGTCGTTCTTCGATTCCAAATGCCCGGCGCACCCTGGACAGCTAGCACTCTGTAAAGCAGCTGACTAATCCTTTCACCAGGATGGCCATAGACCAACGGTCATTCTTGAGGCCACTTATGGCGGTAAGTCCCCTCTTTGAGGCGTGGCTGGAAAGACGTCACGGCGTTCTCACCTTCCGCATGACGCTGGTCCTCACTGGATATGGTAATTTCGGGAGGTTCCTGCACCGGATTCGTGCGGAAGAAACGCCTGGGTGTCGCCACTGCGTGGATCGCCCGGAGGACACGAAAAAACACAAACAATCTAAAATAATTATTCAACTTTAGTGTCCAGCCATTTATAGTATTTAACGCAACTTCGCTTTGAGCTGCACTAGCGCCACTGAGTGCTTCGGGAAAGACAATATATTCGAGACTAAATAAATGTTTTTACTTCAAACAAGAAATCGGAACATGTCACGCCATCTATTGAATTTTTTCGTAACTACTACTAAAAATACTACTAAAAATAGTAGTATTTTTAGGGCTCCGTACCTCGAAAGGAAAAAAACGGAACCCTTATAGGATCATTTTGTTGTCCGTCCGTCTGTCTATCAAGACCCTTTATCTCGGGAATGCGTGGAGGTATCTAGTTAAAATTAAAACTATATACTCTAGTCTGCGATCCCTTAAAGCTGTGAAAAAATCAAACATCTGAGATAACGAAAAAAAAAGATACGGCTGTTAATATCTCAAAAAATCTGTAGGTACTTCCCGTTGACGTAGAATCCTAAAATTTGGTTTGAAGCAAGGTCTCATAACACAAATATAGGGAAAAATCTGAAAACTGTAAATTTGTTTTTACTACGTCACAATAAAAAAATATTCTTATGTGATTCGGAAAATTCTTCGTAACTCAATTCGGGCATTGAATTGTTTTCATAGGTAAGTTTGTATGGAACCACCTGTGCGCAAGTCCGACTCGCACTTGCCCAGTTTTTTTCTTTTTCCGTAGCTGAATGAATTATCTTTCTACTATTGAGTTGTGTTTTACATATCTAAAATTTTAACGTTGATAATTGCTGTCAAAAATGGATAATATTTATTATGAAATAAGTCTTTCGGTGACAAAAAACAAGTGACCGTGAAAGATGGTTGTATAATGGATTTTCGGTGAATACTAAATAACGGCGAAGTCAATTGTATAGTAAATACAACGAGCGTCAAGCGTATACGGCGAGTATCCACGTTGTTGAAACTTCAACTGTCTAAGCGTTTCGCTTCGTCGTTTATACCGCGTACATCGAAAGGACTGGAACAATTTGCCTGCTGCGGTCTTCCCGTCTAACTATAATTTAGGTGTCTTCAAGGCTAGAGTGAATAGGCTCTTAATAAACTAGTGCGCCTGACCATCAATGATTGCATCTCCGCTTACCATCAGGTGGGATCGCAGTCAAGCACTGGTATATATCAATTAAAAAAAAAAAATACAAAACAATATGATACATATTATTGGTTCGCATGTTGCATAGCCAAATTGTACTTTAATGGTCCAAGAGTATGGGAAGCGCAACGTTTTGTTTAAAAAGGTTTTATGTTTATGAAGCAATAAATTCCATATTGCAGGAATTTTTACCTTATCAAATTCATATAGTCACGATATGTATCTTGGAAAAGTTAAGTTTGTTGAAGTATCTTGCCTGACATTGACACTAAACCAACGGATCAATCATAATTTTTTATATAAACATAGCTTTTTTCTGTGGCTTTACTATTGTGATAAATATAGTTATATGTTGCTGATCTGTTTAAGTTTAAGCACGGAACAATCAGATAGACATAATCATTTTAACATTTTATAATATCAGTACCTATAGATGGCACATGGAAGGCATACCATCTTCAAATTATCACAGACACAAGTCTAACGAGAGCTTCCAGTGTCAAACTCTCAAAGTGTAGACACTGCCGACACCAACATATCGTCGACTGTACCGTATGTAATAATACTTGCAATTAGAGCAAATAACAGTTGCAAGTGTCATCGCGCCTGCAGACGCTCTACACGTAACGTGACACTTGGCGTGTCGGGAGCTTGCACGCTGGGTGAAATTTACGCCACGAGGGCAAAAAATGAAAGAAAATTTGGTTTTTTTTTTTGTTTTCTGATGAAGTGGATGCAGGTAGTTAAATGCCTGGGGCGCTAAAATCATAAAAACCTCTGATCAGTTACTGTGAAAGAAATTTAAAAAAAAGAAATACCTAGAAAGAAAACACGTTTATTTGGCACACGTTTATTTTTACCTATAATATATTCGGATAATAGATAGATAGTATTCAGAAAATGTGATCATAATTTTGAAAAATATTGTAATTTTAAATAGTTCAACTAGTGTCTCAGTAACAACTGGTTCAAATTGAAAAATTATTTTAGTGTTATAGATAGCCCATATATTGGAAAGTTAAAACATCACGTTATGACTTATAGAACTGGAGAAGTAACCAAAGAAGCGGTCGAAATGGCAGAGAGCAGCAAGTAATACATAATAAGTTGTTGTATGTTTTTGTGTATCAAAATTAACTAAAAACAACATTGAGTAATTTGAATACTTTACACTTGTCTGCGTTAAATATTTTTTTCAATTTAAGTTACCAGAACACCACCGAAAATCTCCTGAACTTTATAATAATTCCTTTGGGGAATTAAACACACAATTAAGAAGAACGATGCTTCTATCGACTGTTCATATGCTTAATAGATAGAAGATCACAAAAACTTTAGGAATTTGTTATTTCAGATAATTTACGCAATTCCGTTAAACCAACGAATACTCTTTTTTGTTCTTGTTGGGTTCGCGCTTGACCACTATTTCACCTGATGGAAAGCGATGACCTATTCACTCTTGACTTAAAGATTCCCGGGTTGTAGCTATCGAGAAACACAGGATTCCGGCAAGGAATTCCAGTCCTTAGCTGTACGCACAATGAATGTGTTCCCAAAACGTTTTGTGCGTATAGGTGCGATGTCCACCATGTACCGGTGGCGCGTTGCTGTACGCCTGGTGGTCCGTACTCTTAGAAAGAAACAATACTCTTCACAAAACATACAAAAACAAAACTTTCACTTTCTAAACAGAAGAAAAACCTTTACGAAAAATAAACAAAATTCTTCTTTTTCCAAACACATGCAGCGTGGTCCACAGTGCGCTCGGTCTCTAGCGACGACTTACGCCATAATCTGTCTTACTATTCAGCGCAAAGCTCTGGCGTGTTCAGGTAGATTCTTGAAATTCAGCCGCTGAAAGTAGAATTTCAGAGGACATTTCAGTACAGGTTTTGCACGATTTTTTTGTTTCTTGAGTTTTTTTTTAGTTTCAAGGACTTGAGTCTTCAAGCGCAGTTTGTAAGGGTAAGGAGGAAAAAGGATATACATAAATTCGTAGCTGTGTTTTGGGTCGTAAACCTTGCTGTCTGGGTACCCCATGTTTTTGCGTGGGAGGATTTTTATAATATACTGTAAGTAGGTATAACTGAATCAATTTGTGGTTTTAATGTGTTTTAGCAATGTTTAATAGTGCATTGGAAAAAAAAAGTATGTATTATACTTTATTGTACACCTCATGTAAGTATGTAATCAAAAATTAAGTGTACAATGGGCGGTCTTATAGCACAGGGCAATCTCTTACATGTAAGCAATCTTAGAATGAACCGAACGAAAGGAGATAGATTTGGGGCAGTGTATAAAAATAATAAATAATATTAATTAGACAAAGGCTGGCTTTTAAGCATTGCCATACAACGTGGCAATGCCGCCAGTCACATTTTCAGTCGGCAGCGATGCGGAGGAATTTTTTGACGCCATCCATGTTTGAATCAAAACTTACGTAAGTAAGTTTTTAAGTTTTTCTGTATTAATTTTTATTGATGTTTTTTTTTTAGTTTGTAAACCTACTCTGCGCCTTGTCGCGGCAGCGGAGTTTCGCCCCGGCGTTGCATCTTCATGCTCAGATCGTGCATGTGTGCAAGGACTGTTGCCTCCAGATCCCGTGGTGGCTGGCTAGCAAGGAGGCTCGCGGTTTCGCGGGAAATCGTCCGGTGTCCTCACACCATCCATATGGCCATGACCCTCTGGCATGCGTTCAGCCGGGCTGCTGGTTGCAATTATTTTTGAAGTTGAGTATTTTTAGGGTTCCGTACCTCAAAAGGAAAAAAAAAACGGAACCCTTTTAAGATCACTTTGTTGTTCGTCCGTCTATCTGTCTGTCAAGACCCTTTATTTCATATTTCAAATTTGCGGTCCCTTGAAGTTGAGCAAAAATCAAATTTCTAAGTAAACGGAAAAAAAAGATAGGGCCGTTTATGTCGCAAAAACATACATTTCAACACTCTCAAAGGAATCAAAATTCATAGGGTACCTACCATTGACCCAGAATCCTGAAATTTGGCATAAAACAAGATCGTATAATATAGATATAGGAATAAATCTTAAAACTGTAAATTTGTAGTTACGTCACAAAAAAAAAACTTTTTTTACAATTCGGAAAAAATCTTCGTAACTCAATTCGAGAATCGAACCATTTTCATAGGCAAGTTTGTGCGGAACCCTCAGTGCGCGAGTCCGACTCACACTTGCCTTGTTTTTTTTTTAACTTTAGTAAAATAGTCTGACACTTGATAATTTTTATTTACATGCATGGGCCTACATGAGCACATAAAAAACGTTACTACAACATTACAATGCACTATATAGACACTGTTCGAATTGATCGTTTCGGTTGGAGAAAAAGCGACAAGAAACTTTATATTTAATCTTTTAAAAAGATGAAGAGATTTTGTAATATTTTCATATTACAATATTGATATATTATTATTATGGTATAGGTCAGTCCACAGAGTAGGTACCAAATTCAGAAACCGGTTCATTTTTATAAACCTAGGGGTTATAGCGACAATTGATTGCACATTTAAAGGCACAAAAAGAAAAATAGTATCCTAATACTATTATTTGTTTTATGCCTTTACTTTAAACAGGGCATAAACCACCTATGGTTTATGCCCTTAAACCACCTATGGTTTATGCCCTTACTTTCATGGTCAATGAAGAACATTATCCTCAAAAATGAACCCCGATCAACAATCATATCCAGCATTAGTGACTAAAATGACCATTGGCCTAAGTAAGATTACAGTGCAAAAGAATTGTAAACTTTGACCACTTACCAAAGTACCTACACTGATGCAACCATACAATTTGTTTGGTAATAAAAATAAACAATATTATTCTATCTTCGATTCTATACCTACAATTACAATAATATGTAGGTATGATATGACTTTAATTAATAAATGGAACATATTTTGTTTCTATAGCTATCAATAAATTACCTACCATTGCGGTTACCAACATTCTTACTGGAGAGGTATTATATGGGCTACCGGCATGATCAAAGGCTCGGGGACCGACAAAGAACACGTAATGAAATAGATTTGTTCATATATTTCTGGAATGTTCTGGACATTTGCATTTGAAATTTTTAAGAAAAGTTAATTTTAAAATGACCATAAATTATTTTTTTATGAAACTGCGACGGGATCTTTTAATGAAGTTGTTTTTCTTTTCAATTTATTTTTTTATTGTTCTAGGTATTGAAGTTGACATTGAACTTATTATTTCACAGAAATAATTGATCGCACTTAAGACTGTTTTCTATGATTTTGTGTAGATTTATTTCTATAAAGCTGCTTTAGTTGAACCTATAACCTACTGTAAATCAGCCTGACCTGTTAGCTTCTTAAATTACTGGTCATTGGGAATGTTGGGCTAATATCAAATGCTGTACCTAATATGGATTTATAAAAATGCATATTTCTAGAACATTGTCATATTCTCAGAGCAAATAAAAACATATACAAAGTTAACTAGGTACCTGCCTGGATTCGAATCTAAAAACCGAAGTCACTACTTAACTGCTCTCAGAAAAGTCTAGCAAGGAGGTCAAGTAGGAAAACCATTGGTTTTCTCTATTTTATTTTTTATCAAATAGTTTTCTACCTAACTAGGTAGGCAATAAACCCATACCACATCATTCAGTCCTATCTACATTACATCCTTGGTCAACAACTCTACAACTGAGTCACCAACACAGCTGCGCTCACGCCACTTGAACAGATAGTCATTTTAATTTGAATCTCCACACGCGTTTGTTGGAAAACTGCGGTGTCTGTAATTGTTTATATTACTTCGTTACTGACTTATCTCTGTGACCTCATTATCTCCTGGTACTATTTATTGCTAACTAGCTTCTTCCAGCGGCTTCGCCTGCACATGAAACTAGAAAATTACTTCAAGGCCGGAATAAAATATGTATGATGTATCCCATGACCTATTCCAGGATATGTTTCACTAAATTCGTTTAACTATGATAACAAACAGACAGACGGGCAGACAGTTACTTTCGCATTTATAATCTCTATTATAAAAGCGATATACCAATCACTGATTAATCACGAAATCTCAGAAACCATAAAAATCTACAAACTTAAAATTTAGCAGGTAGGTTCCATATAGGGTGTAGACATCCGCTAAGAACGAATTTTACGAAACTCCTAAGGGGGTAAAACGGAGTTCCGAAGTTTCTATGGAGAAACTTACTTTCACGTGGCCAAAGCAGCTGGCAGGAGGTAGAATTAGTACATAATAGCAGTAGAGCCGACCCCGAATGAAGGGATAAGGCAAGGAAGAAGAAGAAGTATGGATGCAGGGCGATTTCCGGCCACCATCGGCGTGGGCTTGCAGACGGCGAGCTCTGGTTAGCTCCGCATCATATAAGGACCAAGCCCGGATCGACAACGCGTTGTGTTCTACATCTGCCTCAAAGAGATGTCAGCAAGAACGACGAGGCTGGACAAAAGAGTTGCAGTGATCCTCGCAAAGAACAACTGAAGAAATACTATTTTAGTCACTACAAGTCTGACTCTCACTCTCGCTCCATCTAGAGCGGGAAAAGTCTTTTGATGATTTCTCATAGAATGTTTGTTAAACAATAGCCGTTATGTCAAATATTGTTCTTCTCTTATTCAGTCAGGAATCGGTCCTATGATTAATAAATTTTGAGAATAAGCAATACTCATGTCGCAAATATATATATTGGTACAAGCGTCCTTCTGTCTGTTGTTAACAAAACAAATTCAATTACCAATCTGTCTACCAATCTGTCTACCAATCTGTCTACCAATCTGTCTACAAATCTGTCTACAAATCTGTCTACCAATCTGTCTACCATTCTGTCTACCAATCTGTCTACCAATCTGTCTACCAATCTGTCTACCAATCTGTCTACCAATCTGTCTACCAATCTGTCTACCAATCTGTCTACCAATCTGTCTACCAATCTGTCTGCCAATCTGTCTACCAATCTGTCTACCAATCTGTCTACCAATCTGTCTACAAATCTGTCTACCAATCTGTCTACCATTCTGTCTACCAATCTGTCTACCAATCTGTCTACCAATCTGTCTACCAATCTGTCTACAAATCTGTCTACCAATCTGTCTACCATTCTGTCTACCAATCTGTCTACCAATCTGTCTACCAATCTGTCTACAAATCTGTCTACCAATCTGTCTACCATTCTGTCTACCAATCTGTCTACCAATCTGTCTACCAATCTGTCTACCAATCTGTCTACAAATCTGTCTACCAATCTGTCTACCATTCTGTCTACCAATCTGTCTACCAATCTGTCTATCAATCTGTCTACCAATCTGTCTACCAATCTGTCTACCAATCTGTCTACCAATACCAATGCGTTGACTAAGCCATTTATTGTTCATTGACACGGACACAAACTCCACTATAATATTGCAGCATTTGAACGTTTACACGATAAATATAATTAGCTATAAATCTTGCAAACTATAAGACTCCTTACTGGGCTGCCTGCTTACCTAAAATTGTAAAACCACGTACCCAAGCGCGGTGCTGATTTAGCAAATGAAATCTAAACTCGGTCAGTTCGTAGCTGCGTGGATTACTCACGAGCATTACGTTCTTGTTGTTCCAAAAGGACCAAACGGGAACCTAAGACCAAAAGACCGTTTCGGTATTAATGGCTCGCCCCGATGTGGGTACAATTCGAGGATTTTAATGATCGTGAGTTAGGCCGGTGCGGCATTGAAGATGTGTTTAAGGAGCAATTAATTTGCAAGGTTTTTTAACGTGTTTTGGTTGGTTAATATTTGCTGTTTTAGGAAGTTTTCTGAGATATACTTAAATTTGATAGTTTTTTTTTTTGAGGTAGAAAGTTCGGTGGTAGGTTTGTTTCATATATAGAGCTACCCATTGCTCGCCGTTCGCAAGCCCACGCCTACGATAATTATACCATCAGGTGGGATCGCAATCAAGCACTGGTTTATATCTATTAAAAAAAAACTCGTGTTTGTTTTCGAAGTCCACCGAAACGGCTTGACCAATTTTTATGAAATTTATTGTGTATATTTCTTAGGTCTGAGAATAAGTTATAGACTAATTTTTACCCTCCTACCACCAATTATAGGTATAATAATAAAAAATCCCCCATATTAGTAGAAGGAACATTTTTCAAGTAACCTAATATTTTTAAGAGTTATACATGGAAATTCCCCATTCAATTATTATTATGGTGCCCTAGTTTCAAGTCTCAAAGGAGAAAAGGGATGATTTATTTTAAGCAAAGGACTATAAAATATATTTGCAAGGATGTGCAAGTCCTGTTGTGTGTCTAATTCCTGGATTTAGCTGTTGTGTCAGAAAAGGAAGATAGGAGAGTAAAATAATTAGTAGCAGGTGTTGAGTTTTCTAGGAAGCAAGGGTGGATGCGCCGCTGTGGGCACGATGGGCATACCCACAGCTTTAATAATAATAATCATAGTTAATTTGGAATAAACTGTTATTATTATTACAGGAATAAAAAACTCATATTAAGCGTCTCGTGAAATAAAAATATTTTGATAAAAATAAAATATACAGGAGTTAGAATACTTATTCCAGACTAACAATTTACCATCATCATCATTTCAACCGAAAGATGACCGAGGAGCGCGAGGGCGTCTAAGACTTAGGACTAAATCTACACTTATGTTCCTTCTTTGCCCTTTACGTACGAGGACCAAGGGTTTCCCTTTGGACCCCTATCGTTTTGCTGACATCTCTTTGAGGCATGCGTGGAAACTACGCGCCATCGACGTCTCGGGCTTGATTCGGACGGTTACTGCCCAGCAGGAAAGCGA
Source organism: Mythimna vitellina (assembly GCA_949316375.1). Taxonomy (NCBI): domain Eukaryota; kingdom Metazoa; phylum Arthropoda; class Insecta; order Lepidoptera; family Noctuidae; genus Mythimna; species Mythimna vitellina. Next base: position 22,256,272 of record OX438700.1, on the reverse strand, counting down.
ACTACCCATTGCTACGTAAGCCCACGCCTACGGTGGCTAGAAGTCGGATCCGTCCTTGCTAAGAAACTATGATTTTATTTAGTTACTGTTACAGCATTACTTGTTGTGATTTTCCACACCAACAAAGACAGAAATAAATATTTATGATGATCGTTATCGCCTGATTATGATCGAGCGTGATGTTTATTGGATATAGTTGAGTAATGTTAATTGGTGCAGGTGCATTTTGACAAAATAGCATGATCTACAGTCATACTGATTTACTTCTTTTGCTTCTTCATAAATGTCAAGATTTTTCGCGAGCGAGAGAGTGTCGGACTATACTAATTAAAACGCACAGGTGTTTTTTCAATTGCCTTTTTGCAATCCAGAGCCACGGTAACTCCTTCAATCAATCTTGACACTCAGATTTGGAATTTAGATTTGGACCTTAGATTTGGACCTTAGGTTTGGACCTTAGATTTGGACCTTCTTAGATTTGGACCTTAGATTTGGACCTTAGATTTGGCCCTTAATATTTTATTATTTAATTCTGATTAATTAACTTTTATTTAATATTGTCTTCACATGGTAAAGTAGCTCCTATTTGTTTTCATTGTGACATGAAATTGGTTTATTTCAAATGACTTTACTTTTTTTATTTATATTTATTATAAGCTGTGTACTTCTTTAAGTGAAAAATTCATCATAATAATAGCTAAGTTATTTTATGTAATATAATATTAATAAATAAGTCGTTGGAGTACTTTATATGCAAATAAACTAACTTTTAGCAGCAGTTTATATTGCGTGAAAAGAGAAAATATATAGCCTTTGTCATTTGGTGATAAAGTAGCATTATTTTTTTAAATTGGTCCAGTAGTTTTAATGTATAATATATATAAAAAATCTTTTCTCTTTATATTATTATTTTTAGGGTTCCGTACCTCAAAAGGAAAAAAACGGAACCCTTATAGGATCACTTTGTTGTCTGTCCGTCCATCTGTCGGTCTGTCTGTCAAGATCCTTTATCTCGGGAACGCGTGGAGGTATCGAATTGAAATTAAAACTATATACTCAAGTCTACAGTTTCTTGAAGCTGTAAAAAATAAGAGTTAACTGAAAAAAAAAAATACGGACATTCATGTCTCAAAAAATTAATATTTCGACACTCTCGAAGAAATCAAAATTCATGGAGTACTTCCCGTTTACCTGAAAGAATCCTGAATTTGACACAAAGCAAGATCTTAAAGCACAGATATGGAAATAAATCTGAAAACTGTAAATTTGTTGTTACATCACAACAATTTTTTTTTGCGATTTAGAAAAATCTTCAATATTCCATTCGGGAATGTAACTGTTTAATTATATGTAAGTTTGTACGGAACTCTTAGGGCGCGAGTCCGACTCGCACTTGCCCATTTTTTATTATTATTTAGCTGCAACCTTTGTGCCTTTTGTTGCAGACCGTATGTAAACTGCGCAGTGCAGTTTGATAATCAGACAGCTGACAAGATCTGTTTTCCGTCACCGGGATGATCATCAAAACAATCGCGGATTCAACCGACGTGTTAATGTCATAAAGAAGGATTTAATCCATAAATAAGTTGGCAACATTTTAAAGGATTACTCACACAAACGCAGCTTGCTGTTGTGTGCATGAGGACTTTTATGCTTTATTTGGTGCAAAGGAAGATTTTATTTGTATGTCGTTTTAGTAATTATCCATTCGCGATTTTATGTTGTAACTACAGTTAAATATGATGGAATATTTTTTTAGCATGTCAAGTAATCAGGCTTGCGGACGGCGAGCCATGGGTATCACGCCGTCCTGTCGTCCGGTAACTGTCCGGACCGAGCCCAAGTCGTCGAAGGCGCGTAGTGTTCCACTCGCGCCTTAAGGAGATGACAATGCTAATCGGCCCAGCAGGATTAAGACTACTGGGACGCTCCAAGGGTGGGAGATGTCACTACATGATTTCCCACATAAAAAAGCATGTTAAGGAATTTTTAGTTTCAGAGCAGCTTAAGGTAAGCAACCATTTTATTAACCTCATTTTGCATTTATTTTTAATACAATTAAATTAAGCTGTGACTGTTTATGAATATAACTAGTTCGAATTAGGCCTAACTAAATTAAGACATAGCCTTGGCTACAATTTCCTGAATACATACATACATACATACATCGAAAGACTGGAACAATTTGCCTGCTGCGGTCTTCCCGTCCAACTATAATTTAGGGGTCTTCAAGGCTATAGTGAACAGGCTCTTAATAAACTAGTGCGCCTCACCATCAATTATTGCATTTCTGTTTACCATCAGGTGGGATCGTAGTCAAGCACTGGTTTATATCAAAGAAAAAAAAATTAGAACAATATTATGATTTATTATTTAGGCAATTATTGTTGTACAGTAGTTATTAGGTTTCATATTATATGTATTAAAGAAAAATAACCGAAGTATTTTCAAAAGAGACCATTCATAACGTGTCCTCAGAAAATAAGTCTTTCTTATGTATATTTTCATTTTTTCGTTAAAACCCTTTCTCTTATTGGGACATACAATTTACTTGTTTACGCAAAACAATCGTTTTTTTCCAAAAATATTTTAAAAATTTAACGTAACACGAACAACATTACGAAATACCTGCTTTTGAGGCATTTCAGAGATTTTTAAACTAAAGGAGCCACTGGCATTACCTTGTTAAATGACGAAAAGAAAATTACCTACGTTTACAAGTTTCATAAAATCCGAACAAGTATAATAACAGAAAATATTTTTGATGTGACGTGGACGTTTTACAGATTTTTAGCATCTCTCATGCAAACAAATATAAAGAGGCCTTTTTTATTGGAAAAATAAAGAAGTTTGTATAATAGGTATTGTTTGTGTGTGTGTTTGTTTGTAACTCCTTCACACTCAAACACCTGAACGAACTTGGATGAAATTTGGTAGTAGGTACAGAGGTAGGGATACCATGGCTTGGAGTAATTGGAAGTATGTTTCTTTGGAACAATTTTCTACTTTCAGGCCGGCGACTAACCGCTGACGAATTGCACATTGATATTTTAGTATAATAATAATTAAAACGACTAAGTCATCATCATGATCATCATTTCAACCAAAACACGTCCACTGTTCAACATAGGCCTCACCCAAGTGTTGCTATAACGAACGGTCCTGTGCGTCTCGCATCCTTTGCATTCCCGCAACCCTCAATAGGTCATCAGTCCACCTTGTGGGAGGCGTTCCAACGCTGCGTCTTCCCGGTACGTGGTGCCTCTTCAGAACCTTTCGACCCCGTCGACCATTTGTTCTGCGAGCAATGCGCCCTGCCCCCAACATTTAAGTTTGGCGATTCTTCGGGCTGCGGCAAACGACTGGGTATACTAAACATATTAAAAGTCCATTCTAAGTAATGTGTACTTTTTATTCAGACAGTTCTCTACCTACCTCAAGACGTTTTACAATTGTAATTGTAATTAAATTAAAATTGTACGTATTAAATAACATTCTGCCACATTCATTTGCCTTTCTGATGAGCATCAGATCGATCGTTAATCCATATTCATACCAGGAAATATCATAACGCAGGGAAGGTCTTAATGACGCATCGGGACCTATATTACGATAATTAAATCGGAACACGACCCTAAGCGGTCCTAAATGCAAGGGAGCAGGGCAAAGACTCTACCAAACAAATATAGTGCGCACGAGTTGAATACTCGAGAATATTTTATTATCTGTAAACATTCACACACACGCGCGTATGGCAAGACTGAGTAGTCTTGATCGGTTGTTGCGGAATGACCAAGCTATGTGCAGTTCACTCAAGGTTACCAGAGCGCTTAGGTGCTTATTTGTTTTAAGGGGATGCAACTCGACTAAAAAAAAAAAACTGTCTTCAGCCTGTGGTTCTGCCTGTGTGAAAGTAAAACAATATCTCAAGGAAACATACTCTCGGGATAATGAGTGAAGATTAAGAGTAGAGTAAAAGAGATCCTATGTGCTATTCCAGGATATTATAGGTATATCCTGTGCACTATTATTCCAGGATATGGTTTACCTGTGTGCCGAATTTCATCCAAATCGACTTAGCTGTTTGAGTGTGAAAGAGTAACAGACATTGTTAGACACATAATTCATTCAAAATTTTGCCTTTGTAATATTACTTTAATTAAAAACGACAACTCTTGCCAATGCTTAGTAATTGACTAGAGTACTTTATGTAACCAACTCTTTCTACGGAAACGTTTGAAAGTTAGACGTGTGGTCCCAAAAAGAAACAGATAAACACAGGTTTTTTTTTTATTATTATTGGGTGGGAAAATCATCCTTATGACATCCCCGCTCTTGGGCGGAGCGGGAGATAGTGTCAGACTCTTACTGATTAAAAACCCACTCCTGTTCCTTCGTTGCCTTCGTCCCAGGGCCCCGGGTTCCGCTTTCACACTACCCGTGGCCTCAGTAGGCTTCGACCCTGCTGGGCCCCTACGATTTGCTGACATCTCCTTGAGGCGCGCGTGGAACAGTACGCGCCGTCGACGACTTGGGCTCGGTCCGGACGGTTACCGGAAGGTCAGATGGCGAGCCACCCATTGCTCGCCGTCTGCAAGCCCGCGCCTACTGTGGCTGGAAATCGGGATCGGAATCCCGGCGGCGGTTGGAGCGTAAGGACCGTTGCCTCACGCGATCGGCCGCCTCCTTAGCTAGCATTACTGCTTCGCAGAAGGAGGCGACCGCCTGCCACTCCTCCTCGCTCCGGAGCATGGCCTGAACCAAGGCCCGGCGCGAGAGATCGCCGCCGCCGATTGCCCCCACGAGAACACGGATAAACACAGGTGAATAAGTCAACGATCTCGTTACACCCTAGAGCGAGGGAAATCATTTGATAATTTCCCACCTCACAAAAAAGGTAACCAGTACCATTAACAGTTACTTAGCAGGCAAAAGGCTAAGAAATAAAAATCATTTTTGACATTACTGTTTTAAAGTGGTTTCCTTCACTGCCAATTAAGAACAATAAATCAACTCATCCCTTCATATTTTAATAAACTACTGTTTTAGTAAAGTAACTAAAAGTTATCCAGTAATATTTAACCTAAATTGAAGTAAAACATTGGAAATTGAAAAAGTTTTGTAATGAAAATAGTAATTTCAGTTTGGAGAAACTGTTCTCCCTCTAAAAATATTTAGGTAGCCAAGATAATGTTTTGTTTAACTTTGATTAATGATAAAGTCAATATTATTAAGAAAATAGCAGGTGTTTATTACAGACGATCAATATTGCTGTGAAAATTAGGTACCTAGCTGGTTTCATCATCATAATCAGTCATATTCATCATCATTTCAGCCAAAAGACATTCACTAAGGTCTCCCCCAAGTATGATGATCGATCCTGTGCGTCTCGCATATATCAAATTAACGCAACCCGTACCAGGTCATCAGTCCACCTTGGTTCAGTAATCAAAATCAATCTGCCTAGCTATGTCCCAACTAGTTTGAAATTGACTTCCAGTCTTGTCGGATACGGCTGAATACCCGTATTTTACATTTATTTATTTATTTTATGACAGGTACTCTCTGCCCTAACAGTCAAAACCAATACGTGCAGAGAGTCATTATTGTATTAAAATATAATATTTATAAAAAAAAAAAAAACACAAACCACTTAATACAAATCATTATCACTATTATTGTCAATATCATTATCACTATCATTATCACTAACATTATCACTATCATTATCACTATCGTTATCACAATCATTATCACAATCATTATCACTATCACTATCACCATCATTATCACCATCATTATCACCATCATTATCACCATCATTATCACCATCATTATCACCATCATTATCACCATCATTATCACCATCATTATCACTATAATTATCACTGTCATTATCAGTATCATTATAACTGTCATTATCAGTATCATTATAACTGTCATTATCAGTATCATTATAACTGTCATTATCAGTATCATTATCACTGTCATTATCATGAACATTGTCATCATTTACATAGAGCTACTACCATCGGATTTCCAAAACCCAGTTACTGGGCAACATGACACTCCTTGAATAGACTGATCGTTAGACTTTCTGAGGTCTGACTACTTACTACAATTTTTGTTATATTTTCGCTATTAATTTGTGCTCATAATTTATATGTGTGGTGAAAATTGTAAGTATAAGTTGGCAATAAAAAAAGAAATTCGCCCGGTCTGCTCGGAAAGGGTCTTAACCACTGATCCATCATGACTAGCCGTTTCCAAATTTATGTAATTTACTGGTTAATTTTCTTATCAAGATAGACTAAAAAAAAACTTGCTGCAAATCGATCAAAACTAGTCATCGCGCTACACTAGCTACATTTGTGTTGATGTAAACAAGCCGTCGACACGCGCTGACGCACACACGCGAACGTGCATGTGTGCGTCGCATGTACGCGCGTAGCATTGAGCCAGGTCGTGGCTCCCGCGCGTGCGCTGGGTTTATTTGTACGTTTATGCGCGAGTATCTACGTTAGGCCTGGCATACACTGCAGCTATGAACTGCAATGTACACATTATAGAGCAATGTACAAAAAGTATTTGCTACAGCCAAGGATGTACATTTTGACAAGTCCACAATAAGCCTATCATACACTGCAGCTATGAACAGCATTGTATAGAGAACATTACATTTAATAACGTAGTTTTAGAATACAACCCAGTATATTTTTAGGGTTCTGTACTCAAACGGTAAAGACGGGATTTCACAGGACCCTATTGCTATTACTCCGCTGTCCATCTGTCTGTCCAGGCTATATTTCATGAACCGTGATAGTATAATAATATAAACAATAAAATTCCACAAGTATCACACAGCGCCGTCTAATCCCAAGCTAAGCAGAGCTTGTGTTACAAGTACTAAGACAACTGCTAACATACTTATATATTTCTAAATACATACATAATATAGATAAATTACACCTGGACACAGAACAAATGATTGTGCTCGTCACACAAACATTTGTCCTGGTTGGGAATCGAACCGAAGGAACAGGAGTGGATTTTTAGTCAGTAAGAGTCTGACACTATCTCCCGTTCCGCCGAAGAGCGGGGATGTCATAAGATGATTTTCTCACCCAATAAAAAAAAAAAAGCCACGACCTCCAGCATAGCAGTCAGGGCCACTAACTACTAGACCAACAGGCCAGTTATTACAGCTATTTTTAAATATAGTTAAAATTTTAGAGATAGCTAGAAAGTTAAAATTTTCACAGATGATGTATTTCTGATGCCGTTATAAAATAAATATTTAATATTTTCCCGTCTTTTTCTATGGACGGTACGGAACCCTTCGTGCGCGAGTCCTACTTGCTTTTGGCTGGTTTTACATTATTAGCACTTGTGCGACTGTTATGCAGCGTTTTCAGCTATTACTTATTATATATTCTTCATTTATCTGTAACAATACTTGCAGATATGATTCATCATCATCATCTTCCTGCCCTTGTCCCATCTTATTTGGTGTCGGCGCAACACGTTTTTTTCTTCCATTTTATCCTGTCAACCGTTATACTATCACTTTCTTTTCTTTCATATCACTGTTCACACAATCCATCCATCTTTTCTTTGGCGTCCCTCTCCTTCACCACCCATCCACATGTATACTCATAACTCTTTTAGTAACATGCGTTTCATCTCTCCTCTTTACATGACCATACCAAGACAAACGATGACTTGCAGGTATGATTGTAAGTAGAAAATGTTTATGAGCATAGATAGCATTACCAGCTTTATAATGTTTTCGCTGCTGGGATTCAGGCCTCCTCCTCTCTAGGAAATGCCGTATTCTAGCATGCGGACCTAGGTCGTGTAGTGAATGTAACATGTATAAATGTATGTTTTTATATTTATCTACATTTATGTATTATTTGATAGTTTAGATTACGATTTCACACAGTCTTCTTCTCTTGCTCCCTACACACTATTGTCTACATTTCTTTTGATTTCTCCTCTCGCAGGTCTGCTGGAAGAAATTTCTTTGGAAATAAGCAGTACCTTTGTACTCTTGTCTACTTTGTATTTTCTTTTTCTGTTATTGTGTGTACATAAATAGTAAAATAAATAAAATGTATTCGTTTTTTTTTAGACCTAGGTTATAAGTTTACTCAAAATATTTTTCTTCACCACTTGAGAGGAGACAGGACAGAATGAAAGAAAAAATCGCGTTTCGCCGACCCCTAATAACTATGCTTAAGGACAGGAAGGCAATGATCTGTATATATGTCTTGACCAGATCATAGAATGTGATCGCACTTCATGATACGACCAACTAAAACTGGCCAGATCATTTGTCGATATCGATCGATATGTCAATCCTCGTTTGGCCACATTATTGTTGTTGGATTTCTATGATAATAAAAGGTCTAAAGAAAGTAGGCCAAATGAGGATTGAAATATTAAACTTTAACGTTTAAAATGATCTGGCCAGTTTTACTTGGCCATTTCATGAATTGATGAAAAAAAAAGGATTTTTTTAAATTCATCCTCTAAGGGTAGCAAACGGGGGTCCAAAGTATAAAGAAACCTTCTTTCACGCAAGTGAAGCTACTGGTATATAGCATAGCATAATCAGCCTTTTAATGTTCCCACTGCTGGGACTAAGGCCTTCTCTTAAGGAGATTGAATAGGCCGAAATCCACCACGCGGGGCCAGTGCGGGTTGATGGATGTCACATGTCTCCGAATTTTTTGTTCTTTAGACATACCGGTTTCCTTACGATGTTTTCCTTCGCCGTTTTGAGAGCAAAGCATTGTGAAATAAATTACACAAAGTAATACGCCTGGGTTTGAACCTATGAGCTACAACTAGTGAGTCGGGGCCGTTACCAATGTTCCACCACTGCTCTAAATTGAATGAGATATCACAATGTACATTTATGCATCATGGACGCCGTGTGCAACGACCTTAACAAGTATATAACAACAGATTGGCTCTGTGATTGAACTTATTACGATGTAATGGAATACTGGATTTTGAAATTGTGATTTGATTAAGGGCTGCTTTGGTTTTATTATCTAGGGTAATTGTGACAGCAATTTTGGCTGTTAGAAGTGTATTGAGAAAACTTGCAGTGTAAAGGTTTTTACTTGTTCAAAGTTAGGACGCTAGCGCCATCTAGTTTGAAACTATGCAACTAATTTATGTAATGTATAATGTCAAAAATTACTTCAGAGTTCTTCTCGAATGCTTTTCATCATTCTTTGTCCTAATTAAAATTGATGATTAATTGATGGCACGGTAGGCGCAGTGGTTAAGCGACTGGCTGCTGCGCGGCGTATCGCGGGTTCTATTCCCGATCGAAAGAATAATTTCTTTGGCCCGATAATAGTCTTATGTATGAGACTTTACATGTTTGTGAACGCGTCCAGGATACAGAAGTAATTCCTAGAGCGTGGTAAAGTTTAAAAAAATATCGGTTCAGCCGTTAAGACATAAAGATCACACAACGCCGTCTAGACCCAAGCTAAGCAGAGCTTGTGTTATGAGTACTAGACAACTGATAAACATACTTATATATTTGTTAATACATACATATTATAGATAAATTACACTCAGACACAGAACAAATGATTGTGCTCATCACACAAACATTTGTCCTGGGTGCGAATCGAACCCACGACCTCCGGCATAGCAGTCAGGGCCGCTAACCACTAGATCAACAGGCCAGTCAAATTTCATACATGATCTATTTTATAATTAACGGATTCAATTAACTCGAACCTACTTGGTGGTAAGCAGTGATGCAATTGTTGATGGTGCATCGCACTAGTTTTTTAAGAGCCTCTTCACTCTAGCCTCGAAGACACCCAAATTATAATCGGACGGGAAGACCGGACCGGCAAATTGTTCCAGTCCTTCGATATAGTTGGACATGAAATGTCTGTCTAAACTCAAGTCAAATATTGAGGCCATGAAATGAATACCAAGCTGAAATATGAAACTTGAGCAGTACTGACAGCAAAATAAATAGACTGGCATGATGGCAGGTTTCGAGAATAATTTATAGCATAGATTACGATTGGTAAGTTAAAGGATTTCTTAAAGATATACAGTCATATGGCCTCCGTCAACTATCGCGTTCGGTAGCCATTCTATACCTACTATAAGCATAAGCATAAGCATAAGCATAAGCATAATCAGCCTTTCAATGTTCCCATTGCTGGGACTCAGGCCTCCTCTTTCTAGGAGAGGGAATGGGCCGTAATCCACCACGCGGGCCCAGCGCGGATTGGTGAATGTCACATGTCTTCGACTTTTTGGTTCTAGGACATGCCGGTTTCCTCACGATGTTTTCCTTCACCGTTTTGAGCAGTGGTGATGAAATAAATTACACAAAGTAATGCGCTTGGCTGGGTTTCAACCCGCGACCTACAACTCGTAAGTCGGGGTCGTTACCACTCGGCCACCACTGCTCCCCCGGCCATACCTACTATAAGGTGGGTCTATGCTAGAGGGGCCGAGCGCAATCCGAGCAAAAATTCGTGTAGTGTCGCTCGTGCTCGGCTGCTCTAGGGTCGGTTCACACTAGTTATGCAACGGAGGTGTCTTAACGGAAGCGAAAACGGAAACAGATGTCAAAAGTAGATCTTTGTTGTGTGTTTTGTATAATTATATATATATATATACATATATTATTTGTATCATATGCAATTTATTAGTTTATGTATTGTATATATGTAAATAGTACACCACGAATTACCAGCGTATCTTTTTCTCCTTCTCTGTCAAATCCATCCAAAGGTTGTCTTTATAAAATCGCTTTTAGCGATAAGACCGCCCATTGTGACACCATATAAATTTTAATTTTACTGTAAGTTGTATTTTTTGTGTACAATAAAGAATATCTATCTATCTATCTTTGTGGATGCTGAACCGGAAAAGGAAGTTTTAATTCTATGAAGAAAAAGCAATTCTTTTTTTAAAACAACAGATGGTTTACCTGGTGATCACGTCACCAGGCGCGGTGATGCGCGGAGTGAACCAAAAAATATAATAATAAAGAAAATCGTTGCGACACGTTTGTGTATACTGCCCCCGCCCCACGCCTCTTCCGATGTGTCCTGTCCAGTCGTCCACGTGCCCCCCACCCTCGCGCTCCTCGCTGTATTCTTCCGTCTTGCGGAAGTTCTGTACAGTCAGTATTTATCTCTGCATCACCCTAAGGTTGACTGGTAGAAAATGCCTAAGGCATTAAGTCCACCGCTGTACGTTTGTGCATAAAGGATTAAATAAATAAATAAGTTTTGCAGGTGCGGAAGCAGAGTTCTGTTGCAACACTAGTCCACACTACATGACTTATAGCTCGGCTTGTGCTCCGCTCATACTCGGCTCCTCTAACTTAAACTCACCATTAAATGCAATAATATTATTGTTATGGAAAGATACTACAAAGTTAAAATATATTTTTTTTTGTAACCAATCTAGTTTTTGCTTGCAGTAAATAGGCGTGACTAATAAAATGTATGGTTTTCCTCAATCACTGTATTCAATTACACATTTCAATCTAGTTTATCGGGAAAATAACATCGTTTAGTTATTATTACAGTTACCCAACTTTGAAACTAGATATCTATTCATAAATTTAAGAACGAAAATTTAGGTAGTGTCATATTTTTCTGTTTGGCCCATTTTGTAATAGTAAGCATTTCAAATAAAAAGCATTAAATCGATAGCGAATTAAAGTTGGCTCTACTAATACAACTTGACGAAATGGAGACCCGTCAGATACTAAATGTGAGTGCGGTGGCCCTGATCGGAATATGAGCTGCATGTTGGAGTACCTCAAGTGTCTGGCACTTTGGGAGGACTAAATGAGTACCCCCGATGCTGCAGTTAGCTGCATAACCACCTACTGGGTCCAATTTATTTAAGGAGTTTACGACCAATTCGAAAAGAACAAAAAGCCTCTCAAACCAAAATCACAAAAAAACTGTCAAACCAAAATCACAAAAAGCCTCTCAAACTAAAATTCCAAAAAGCCTCGCAAACCGAAATTCCAAAAAGCCTCTCAAACCAAAATCACAAAAAGCCTCTCAAACCAAAATCACTTTTTGTTTCATTTCGATCGTCGAATCGTTGAGCTCTTCATTCTGAGTTGAGCTACACGACAGGACAGATTTTTTTTTTCAAATAAAGACTGTCTCCTACACTAATCTGTATGGTTTTCGTATAATTTAATCATTACATATTTACTTTATGGACTTTAAAACGAGACTTTGACCTCATAATTTGTTTCGATGATTCACCTCAGGGTAGTCAGCTAGGAAACACCGGCCTCATCTTAAGAAATTGACGAGTACAAGTCTTATTTTTAACCTATTTGCAAAATAAACATAATTCATCATTTACTTCGAGTAACTCACTAAACCTGTATAAGATGAGAGAAAACATTTTAATTTTAATATTAGCTTTGATTAGAATGTTTTCTTGTATTTCTGTATTCTGTCATACCATTGCACGTACGAACACACGATATTTCATTCGATTAAAATATAACTGGTATTATCCAATAGGCCCAAATTATGAAATTTCAGTCCAGTTTCTTTCCAAATTCTTCCAATACTGGGTATTAAGCATCTTCATCATCTTCCTGCCCGTATCCCGTTTTATTTGGGGTCGGCCCAACACGTCTTTTTCTTCCATTCTGTCCTGACACCCGTCACCCTATCACTAACTCCCTTTTATTTCATATCACTTCTCACACAATCCATCCATCTTTTTTTCGTCTCCGTCTCCTTCGCCATCCGTCCACACGTATACTCATAACTCTTTTTAGTTATATGCGTTTCATCCCTCCTCTTTACACGGCCATACCAAGACAAACGATTCCCCTTCAACTTTTCAGTCACTGGCGCCACTTTCAAACTTCCTCTAATATACTCATTTCTCACTTTATCCATTTACGTCGCACCACACATCCATCTCAACATTCTCATCTCCGCTACATGCAATCTTTTTTCGTGCGTATTTTTCACAGCCCAACATTTTGATCTATACACCACATTACATTAGGCATCTTCTTACACTAATATTATAAAAGCGAAAGTTTGTGTTTTTGTGTTTGCATGTTTGTTACTTCTTCACACTTTAACAGCTGATCGGATTTCGATAAAACTTGATAGACCATGTCCTCAAATAATTAATAGGATTTTTTTATCCCGGGACTAAGTTCCGTTAGGACAATTTCGAATTTCACGCAGGCAAAGCCAATAGCAGCAGCTAGTTCTAACTATAAAATGGTCCCGCATACTCTTATCATACTACCAGTTAACTGAGGCACAGTAAATACGTATGTAATACATTATTTACTTCCTCAAAATTAAAGAGGAAGGAAATCTTCCTTTCCGTCGTATTTCCTCAGGAAGAGGAACTTAGATATAAATGCTGAATTATATGTTGATGGTTTATGTTAACAAGCAGGTAAGTATTTCCTTCCATGGATTTGGTTGGTTTAGTGATATAAAACTACAAGGTTTATTTTCGAGTTCTAGGTGATCCGATAGACGTTCGTGTTGTTCTAGTCTACGGCTTCATGATAATATCACTTAGAAGTACCATGTTCAATTTTGCCTAAATTTTCTATGTTCAGTTTTTTTTGTTTCAAATTTTAAGAACTTTAACCAACCAGACTGCCAGATCTGTTTAGCCGTTTATAAGTGATGGACTTACCAATGAATCCCATTTATTTTTACAGTACATTCAGTTTTGATCTTCAGTGCTTGTGCGGCCTCTCTCCGCAGACCATGTCCCACCTTCAATCCTGCATCACGTGCCTTGTTACCTGTTCACGTAGGGACCTAATGACAGCATCAGCGGACGGCACTGCCGTGGCCGAATACTGGGCCATGCAAGGAATTTAACTATTTTTGCCATCGATATGCTAAGAAGAAATTTTGCCCGAATGTCCATAACTTTCCGGATTTTTTTCAATTTTTTTTTTCTTAACTAGCCTAGCATCAGAAAAACAAAATAAAGATCTGATCAGCCGTTGGAAGATCCCCTACAAGGTGGACCAATGACCTGGTGAAGGTTGCGGGAATCCGATGGATGCAGGACGCACAGGACCGTTCATTGTAGCGACATTTGGGGGAGGCCTATGTCCAGCAGTGGATGTCTGTCGGCTGAAATGATGATCAGCCGTTAAGGGATGTGCTTTCAAATATTTCAATTTAATGTTTATAGATCAAGGTTTCTAGTATATCTTTCATGGACTTCTAAAGTAAGGTCTTCCGCATTGTTTTGTCTCATATCGATTCAGGATTCAGTTTTTGCATATATTTTACTCTGTGAATAAGATGAAGGAACAGATCGGCGCGACGTAAATGTTGCTCGAAGTCTAAGGAATCGATTTTAAATGCATTGGTTTCGATTTTGCTTCAATATTGATGCCATTGTCAATTTTCATGTTTTCTTATGTGAAATTGATTTTTCATCGTTATTTATGCCAAAGGACACAGCAACTGCTGGATTTACCTACCGAAGATTACACATTGGTTAGTCCTGCATCTTGATCAGGGTCTTGGCTTGTCCGACGCAAAGGACAAATTGTTTTATGTGAACCTCATCACACACAGTTTGCTTTCACTTGGAAAACCTGAAATGAAATTAATATGCTGAAAATTTGGTTTATAAATATTTGTTGTTTATTTAATTATTATAATATAATAATTAAGTCCGCCTCTGTACCTTTATGTGCATGAAGTATTAAATAAATAATAATATTTTTATAATAATATTCCAACACAAGTTTTATTAGTGCGATCTTCCGCGTGGCGGATAGAAGAAGTGAGAAGTGCTCTTCATCGGCCTTAAAAATTTACCTAGCTATCTAAAAAAAAAACTACGTCTAAATAAAAATCTCAAAGATTACTGACCATATGTGAGTGTGCGTCGGAATTGCATAACCTAATTCCGCCTAGCCCGTTCCATCATCGGACCACCAGGCGTACGGCAACGCGCCACCGGTACATGGTGGACATTCCACCTATACGCACAAAACGTTTTGGGAACACATTCATTGTGCGTACAGCTAAGGAGTGGAATTCCTTGCCGGAATGTGAGTTTCCTGATAGCTACAACCCGGGAATCTTTAAGTCAAGAATGAATAGGTTACTTCTAGGTAAGCGCGTTCCATCGTCGACCGCATCGTCGCTTTTCATCAGGTGAGATGGCGGTCAAGCTCGAACCTATCAAGCACAAATGCAGACCAAAATGATTTAAACTCTAAAGGCTATTGTCATGACCTCATCCCACCTGTACACACAAATCTAGAACCACATGCAATCTGAAACAAACATGCAACTTCTATCTCATGTCTAACGCCACGCGGAAGACCGTGATAATTAAAATTCTGCTCACGAGGAAACAATTGAAAAGGTCATACATACGCTACACTGCATGGTAGGAACACTCACGGAAAAGTGGCGGCCGTGAATATGCACGCCTTGATTACAGACTAGCTTCTTCCAGAGGCTTCGCCCACGTGGAAACTGGAAATCATCCCAAAGGAACACTTTTCCGCGATAAACCGTATCCTTCTTCATTTCCAAGGTATGATAGCGCTATTTTACATCGCTTTTCAAAATGGAATAAGAATGTCAATGATCTCTAACCGTCAAATGTTAATCGGACCACTAGACGTACGGCGTTGCGCAACTAGCGTATGGTGGACATCCCACCCATACGAACAAAGCCATTTGGGAATACATTCACTGTGCGTACAGCTAAGGAGTGTATTCCCTACTGGAGTTTGTTTCCTGATAGCAAACAGCCTTTCCTGATAGCAAACAGCCTAAGCCTCTTTAAGTCGTGAGTGAATAGGTTACTTCTAGTTAAGCGCGCTTATCAGGTGCGTCAGGGGTTAAATGCGGGCCTATCAATAATAATAAAAAAGCAGTATATTGGTTTAGAATATGTATACATACATACAGTTAAGTAACCTGTTAGTAAAAGAATCGGTTAGTTGTTGATTCATCTAATACCTACTCCCTAGCTGATTTGGGCTACGGTGACTTTATTCTGTTATCAGTGCAACTATGGGTTGCTTGATCATTTACTCTAATAGGGCTAATATAGCCCAGCTTTGCTGTAAAGATGGGTGCACAGTGCGGACACGTTAAATCACCATAGTCCAAGATCCCAGAGCTGTCTAACATAACTTATTTTCACATGGATGAAACCTTAGGTTCTCAGTAGCGTCTCATGTGCTTTGAATACCTGTGTGCTCGTGGAGCTCCTCCTTGGAGCCCCTGGGCAAGTATCAGGTGCCGACAGAAGTTTTGGTACATAGAAAGTGTCTGACACTTATGATACTACTTTAGAATAATATTCTACAAAACATATATAAAAATCAGCCATAAAAAATTAAGTTGAGTAACTCGTTATTTTTAGTTCCCTTTCTCACCTGGTGCCTGCTCAGGGGCCTCAAGGGGGAGTTCCACAAGTACACAGGTATTCAAAGCACATGAGACGCTACTGAGAACCTAAGGTTTCATCTATGTGACAATAAGTTATGTCTGACAGCTCTGGGATCTTAGTATACCATTGTTGTATAGGTATTTGAAGTTGAAGGGCGGCCTATTTTTGATGGTCTATCGTCTGCCATCGAGATCTGTCTTCCACTTGCCTTCAAAGGTTTGTTTAATTAAACATCTCCAGCTTTGCCGCTTCTTCATAGCGTGAAAGGTCTATAGTGAATTTCTTCATGTGTCTTTTCTCCACGGGTAGTGTGAAAGTGAAACCCGGGGTTCTGTGACGAAGGCAAAAAAGAAAAAGGAGTGGGGTTTTAGTCAGTAAAAGTCTGAAACTATCTCTCGCTCCACCTCAGAGCGTGACTTGTCATAAGATGATTTTCCCACCTAAAAAAAAAAGTCTTTTCTAAACTTCTAAACGTCCTTATACCTGAGGAACTGGCTGCCTTGTTTTCGCTTACCGACTTGTAAGTTCACAAAAGAAAATGAGCCTAGCTACCCTCTCATCAGACATTCTTACAATATGTGTCAGACCATTGTACCTGACGATGTATGAGATAGCCCTCAATACCACAGACATTGAAGTTGTTTATTATGTGGTTAACTCTTAAGGCCGTTAAGGCGGAATCAGACTGTTAGTTTTTCGTTCATTTGTGTCTTTTATTTGGCATGGAATGAAAGAAAATTGCTGAATTAATTCATTAGTGAAATGATTGAACACTGATTTCATTTGGCATCATTCACTAACTCCGAATGAAAGAAAAGTGAACTGTTTAATGATAAATAGAACTCGTTCACTCAACTCACCCATTTCATTTCGAGTACATTGACAACTCTGCCGTGCTTGTGATATATACAGTAAGTATCATAGAGACACTTTCGAGAAAAAGCCGGTCAAAGTTTCTTTTTTTACTTTTGACGTTGCTCCCGAAGTATAAATTAAACCTAAGTTTTCTAAAATGTTTTAGATAAACATGTGTTTGGTTAACAATTTGTATATTATTATTTTTATGTGGTAATAATATTTAAATTTTAAAGCTTGAAAAAATGTGTATGTTAAGAAATGATCAATTAAAAAATAACGTGTTTTTAGTTATTGGTACAGTAAGTGTGTGACTTACTGTAACAATCTTTAGTTTGAAGTACATACTGTAACAATGATTACGAAATGAAGTAAATGTTTAAATAGAATAACAAAAATTACACAATTTGCCTAATATTACTTAATCACTTACTGTAATTATAGCTAGGAGCAATATGTAAACTTCTGGAATCTACCATGAATCATTATTAATTTCTCTTTCTCAATATTATTGGTAGATAATTCAAAACAAAAGAGATCTCATGAAATTAAAGTTTAATAGAAAAAGTACACAGCTTTATTAATACTATAAAAATAAAAAATCTGTTCTATTTATCGTATTTTTTGAATTCTTTAGAATCATAATACTAAACTAAATTAAAAAAAAAATACAATTCGTGTTTGTGCAACTGGCTTTGTACAAGAAACAATCATAAACCAAGTAAACTAAGCACTGTTTCTAAATAATAAGTTTTTTTTTTTTAATCCGTGTTTATACTACTTATCTTAAAAACAAAAAAAAAAACATTTAAAATAAATACTTTGTTTCCAAAAGACAGTTTTCTCTTTGAATTTTTTCATTATAAAATAAATTCTTTATAAGTCATTTAATCTCTCAGGACGATAAGTCATCATTGTTTCAGCCGAAAGACGTCCACTGTTGAACATAGGCCTTCTCCAAGTGTCGTCACAATGACCGGTCCTGTCCATCTCGCATCCATCGGATTCCTGCGACTTTCATCAGGCCATCGGTCCACCTTGTGGAAGGCCTTCCAACGCTGCGTCTTTCGGTACTTGGTCCAGAACCTTTCGTCCCTTACGGCCATCTGTTCTATGAGCAATGTGCCCTGCCCACTGCCACTTAAGTTTGGCGATTCTTCAAGCTATGTTGGTAACCTTGGTCCTCCTGCGGATATGTTCACTACACTGTTTCGGAAGCTCTACTGAGGTTACCGAGCATTGTACTGAGCTCCTTCTTAGTCTCAGCCATGACTACTGTGTCTTCGGCAAACCAAAGGTGATACTGTATGATGATATAGATGTACTCGCCATTGACATTAATGCCTAGCCCTCTCCATTCCAGAACCTTGAAGACATCCTCCATTGCGGCCGTGAACAGTTTCCGAGAAATTAGATCTCCCTGCCTCACACCCCTCTGCAAGAGGATAGGCTTCAAGGTCTGATCCTAAAGTCGGACTGACATGGTGGCATTTTTGTATAAATACTTCAGCACTACGATGTATTGATAGTCAATCTGGTGCAGTTGGAGAGACTGCAGTTGTGTCTCGATCGAATCAAAGGCTTTCTCGTAGTCCACAAACGCTAAGCAGAGAAGCTGATTATACTCCTCAGTCTTCTGTATAACTAATCTGCCACAGCATATGTATGTGGTCCATGGTGATGAAGCCTTTTCGAAATTCGGCTTGTTCGGGAGGCTGGAAGTCACTCAGTCGTTGAACCTGCCTGCAAGACGGTTTGTGATGACATTGGAAACCAGCTTGTAAACATGGCTCAGAAGTGGGCCTGTAATTCTTAAGCAAGGTATTGTTTCTCTTCTTAAAAAAGAGTACCACCACACCTCTGCTCTATGCCTGTGACGTTTTTCTCTCGAGTATGACGGTACCGAACTACTTCTGAAGAGCCTGAAGAATTGGTATCCCACCCACCTTCAGGAGTTCGGCCGTGATTCCATCCTCACCCGGTGCCTTGTTGCTTTTAAGCTGCTTCAGAGCTATCGTAATCTCGTACAGGCTGACGTCCGGGATATTTTCGGTATAGTGTCGAGTAAATGTAGCTCTTGGGTCGTTTGCTAGATTTGCGGCGGGTTTTGACATTGACCGTTTCACATTGATTCGTGACTGCAAAATTAACGTACTTGCCCTACCCCGCACTACCCATTCGGATCCTTAACGCCTTAGAATAATTGCAATAAGTAACGTGTTTATCTAATTTATTCCAGGCAAGTCTACACATAAGATGAAATATTCCTAAACATAATTACAGTAGTGAATGTTGCTGTTATTACGTCTACACGTACAATTTTTTTTTTAATTCGCTGACTCATCAGAAACACCGTAAGTTCTACTTACTGTACTTATGCCAAGATAATACAATAATACGTTGCGAAATGCTTAAGCATTAATATAGTATATACTCTTACTGTAGATATGTTAAGGTTTAGTATACTGATGTTTCTTTCCAATACTTAATATAATTATAGCAAGTGGTACTTACTGCTAATATGTTTCAGTGATACTTGATGAAAAACATACATATTTTTAAGTTAGGAGAACTTAAAAATAATAATAGCAAAATTACTTACTGTAGCAATACCTAGGAAATGGTTTTAACTTTATGAAAAAGATCAATCGTATGTGCCCTTACTGCAATCATAATTAGTATGCCTTGGCGCAAAACGTGTCTTACTGTAATTATGCTTAAGCTTATTTCATTAACTATACCACATTTTAAAATTTTAAATATACAGAAATGTAGATCTCAATCTCTACATTTCAAATATATACTTAACTCAAAATTGACCAAAATGTGACTTACTGTAATTATCATAAGCGCGGCAGAACTATCTAAAAGGCACGGCGTCATTTGAGGACACATTGTAAAAACTGGCCAAGTACGAATCAGACTCGCGCATGAAGGGTTCCATACTGTCTGTAGCAAAAAACGGCAAATAAATCACGTTTGTCGTATTCTGCTTGTATTATTTATTGTTATAAATACATCATCTGTGAAAATTTCAACTGTCTATACACTATTCAGGAAGCCGGAAGACAAAAGTAAACAAACCATAGATAATACTACTAAATTATAGACCACAAACACTGCAAAAAATTGACATTAAAATGTGACGTTTTGTCATCGGGCGGGTTATAATCCGTCATCTTTTTCACCATCCATCAACTTGTTGATACGAGAGTGCCGCTTTCCGATATTTTCATTGAATTCTTGATATTAGCCGGAGAAAAAGCGTGCAATGAAGCGCCAATGCATTCAACAGAAAAGGAGACTGTTATTAATGTGTTCAAACTCTATAAGCAACTTGGGCGAAGGTACCTACATTGTTTTCTTTGTTTACATTTGGTCTCTAGCCCAGATGAATAGGATATAGTTATTACGGTTCATGAGATACAGCCTGGTGACAGACGAACAGTGAAGTACTTTGGGTACGGAACCCTAAAAATAGCTGATAAATCTTCATAGCTCCCACTGCTGGGACTCAGGCCTCCTCTCTAGTAGAGGGATGAATGTTCATTTCTATGTAAATCCAGCTAAGCCGTGTGAACAAGGAATGAAAGAAAAATGAAGCACGCACTCAAGTGAACATTTTTTCTAGTGAACCGTCTGATTACACCTTTAGACATAGCGCTTGTTAGTCTAAAAACTGCAAATAGAGGAAACGATTGTAAAGGTCATGCTCGCCACATTAGTTACGCGGTACGTGGATCCAAAATGGTATGTTTTGACATTTGGTTCCGCGTTGCCACTAGATATGGCGCTGACGGAAAAGTAAGGCACAAGTTATGTTGTTTCTTTATGGTAGTGGAACACCAAGATCGTGTGTTGTTGGAGAAGGACAACATGGCCGTGTGGCCTAGAGGCCTAAAGCCTAGTGGTTAAATTTTCTACCATTTATTTCAATGCAGAAATGCAATTTATAAAATGTTAACCAGATACGTGAATTGTCAAGGAATCGGTTTGTTAGAAATATGAAGCTAATTGCACTTTCCAAAATGTAGATCTCTGTTTAGACGCTTCTTTTTTCTCGTATCGATCAGTGGTATTAAATACTTAATGTCGTAAAAAATGCCTATTAGCAAAAATATATACTACAACATGTAACTAGAATATTGCATATTCTTTTATTATTTATTTAGTTTTATTATTTATTAAATTAGGTTAAGCAACGATTGTAAACATTGAGTACAAACAATCACTTACAGGTAAACACCACATACATGAAACAATAAATTAGAGATTAAGCTACAATCAAAATTAATTAAAAATTCCAAAAAAAAACACGATCATAAAAAGTTATAAAAATGGATATTCATAAAAAACATTTTAAAAAATCATAGAAAAGTATTTAAAAAATCATAAACTATTAAAATCATAAAAAATTAACATGAAAAATTTATAACAAAACATAAAAAAACTCTTTATAAACCCTTATTAGAAAAGTAGTTTAAAATAAATAACTTATTTTAAAAATAGTGAAATTGATTCAAAATTCGATTCTTTCTGGATGGTTTTTTTTTTAAGGTGTAAAATCATTCAATGACTTCTCCCGATTTAGGGGTTACTGCGTCTACACCTGTGTCCCCGCGACCTTGGCGGGCAACGACCCTACTGGGTCCCTACGTTTGCTGACATCTCTCTGAGAAATGAGAACCCTCGGTGGAAAACACCGCGCTGTCGACGACTTGAGCTCGGTCCGGACGGTTACCGGACGGCCAGACGGCCAGTAACCCATTGCTCGTCATCGTCGTTTGTACGTACAGCTAAGGATTTGAATTTCCAGCCGGAGTCTGTATTTCCTGTTAACTACAACCTGGACTTTTTCAAGTTAAAAGTTAATAGGTTACTTCTAGGCAAGCGTGCTCCATCAGCGACCACATCAGCGCTTACCGATATAGCGATCAAATGCATAATAATAAAAAAAAACATAATGAAAACAACCTGTACTGACATCATCGGTATACAAGTTAAATATGAATAAAAAACTGGGCAAGTGCGAGCACTGAGGTACAAATTTACCTATGAAAACAATTCAATTCCTGAATTGAGTTATGAAGATTTTTCCGAATCGCAAAAAAAAAACATTTTTTTTTGTGACAACTACAAGTTAACAGTTTTCAAGATTTTTTCCAATACTTGTGATATAAGGACCTTGCTTCCGAATCCGTGCCGTATCTTTTTTTTCGTTAACTCAGAAATTTGAATTTTTCACAGCTTCAAGGGACTTTCAACTCTATACGTGTTCAAGAGATAAAAGGTCTTGACAGATACAGATGGACGGACAACAAAGTGATCCTATAAGGGTTCCGGTTTTTTCCTTTTGTGGTACGGAACCCTAAAAAGTACAGGGTTATGTTTAATTTTTTTTGAATAGTAAGTGTGACTGCCTATCAGACCTCCACAACCCAGTTACTGGGGAACACGATATTTCTTGGATAGGCTTCTTATACTGTCAATGACACAACGATGAAAATGACACTGATAACTTGCGGAATATTTTTTTTTCCTTCAACATTTAGTGGACAATGCCTAAAACAAAATAATGCTTCATCAAATAATGGTGAAGAAAATCCTCGTGGGGTACAGCAACAGTTTTCCCCGATCGACATCGGATGGGTGACCTAGCAAATTCTTTACTTGACCTCCTCCGCAGTACATTTAGATGCAAATATCTCTTTAACAATGCAAAGGGCAGGCAGTTATGATAATGATAATAGAGATTCCTACGAGATGATCTCATAATTTTATGCATAAGTTTTCATGGTGATGAAGGGAGAACCGAACGAAGTAGACAAAAAAAAAACTTGAAAAATATAATCATTATTGGTTCTTCAAAGGTTTCTTACAGATTATACGATACGGTTTTGCGCTGACGTGTTCTACCTATATTTTCTCTACGGTATAATTTGTTACCCGATTATTCTAGAAGGCGGGTTATGTTTTCCGAAGGTTATAATATAATGTGATTAATTACTTAAATATTTACATGATATAAAAACTGAATCTGTCATTTTATTTCATATAACGATCAGTTAATTTAAAAAGTTTGTTTGCACTGAATGCTATGCTGATATACTACTCAAAAGATATTTCACGAGTCTATTTCTCAGCTTTCACGAGCTTTCACGAGTCTATTTCTCAGCTTTCACGAGCTTTCACGAGTCTATTTCTCAGCTTTCACGAGTCTATTTCTTAGCTTTCACGAATCTATTTCTTAGCTTTCACGAGTCTATTTCTTAGCTTTCATGAGTCTATTTCTTAGCTTTCATGAGTCCCTTTATCAGCTTTCATGGGTCCCTTTATAAGCTTTCATGAGTCCCTTTATCAGCTTTCATGAGTCCCTTTATCAGCTTTCATGAGTCCCTTTATCAGCTTTCATGAGTCCCTTTATCAGCTTTCATGAGTCCCTTTATCAGCTTTCATGAGTCCCTTTATCAGCTTTCATGAGTCCCTTTATCAGCTTTCATGAGTCCTTTTATCAGCTTTCATGAGTCCCTTTATCAGCTTTCATGAGTCCCTTTATCAGCTTTCATGAGTCCCTTTATCAGCTTTCATGAGTCCCTTTATCAGCTTTCATGAGTCCCTTTATCAGCTTTCACGTGCGAATAAAATTATTATTACAATGTTTCTATATTGTAAAATTTTCCACCATTACCAGATCATACTTACATAATTCTAACCACAAATACTAGGTCTTAAAACCAGTTTTAACACACGCTACTTACTTTCGATGCACGTACATTTCCACGACAGTATTATCTAATTATTAATTTTAATTACGTTTGAATACCAAGAAGTCTCGTAGAACTAGTTATATTTCTCATAAAAATAAACTGTGGAAGCAAAAATCCCCATCCGTATTATATTCAAATTCAGTGACCCTGAAAATAGGTACCACGGATTTGTAGTACACGCAAGAATTATAGATGATTTTTAGATATGTATTACTAACGTTTTAGAAGGTGGACATCGCACCCATACGCACAAAACGTTTTGGGAACACATTCATTAAGCATTCAGCTAAGGAATATAATAATAACTACAACCTGGTCAATAAGACAAGAGTGAATACGCTACTTCCAGGCAAGCATGCTCTAGCGTCGATCACATCGTCGCTTTCGATTAAGTGAAATAGTGTTCAAGCACGAGCCTATCAAAAGTAAAAAAAAACCGGGCAAGTGCGAGTCGGACTCGGGCACTGAGGGTTCCGTACAGGCTTACCTATGAAAACAGTTCAATGCCCGCATTGAGTTACAAAGATTTTTCCGAATACATTTTTTTTTTGTGACGTAACAACGTACAGTTTTCAGATTTTTGCTATACTTCTGCTATGAGATCTTATTTCATGCTAAATTTCAGGATTCTAGGCCAACGCGAAGTACCCTATGAATTTTGATTCCCTTGAGAGTGTCGAAATACACGTCGTATCTTTTTTTTCGATAACTCAGAAGTTTAATTTTTTTACAGCTTCAAGGGACTGCAAACTTGAGTATATGGTTTTAATTTCAACTAGATACGTCCACGCGTTCCTGAGATAAAGGGTCTTGACAAACAAGCACCCTATGAATTTTGATTCCCTTGAGAGCGTCGAAATACACGTTTTTTTTGCGACATAAACGAGTGTATCTTTTTTTTTCGATAACTCAGAAGTTTAATATTTTCACAGCTTCAAGGGACTGCAGATTTGAGTATATTGTTTTTATTTCAACTCGATACGTCCACGCGTTCCTGAGATAAAAGGTCTTGACAAACAGATAGACGGACAACAAAGTGGTCCTATAAGGGTTCTGTGTTTTTCTTTTTAAGGTACGGAACCCTAAAAAGAGGTGTCACCAATGTAAGGGTGGAAACTCGCAGTACGTCAGTTTCAGTTAGTATAAAAGGATATTTTTATTATTATTTATTTATTTATCTTTATTCCTAGAAGGTAAGTAACTTTTAAGACAAGCGCCAGAAAACCCTTAACGCCTTTTGTTGTCCTTATTACTAGCATTTAGTAATATCTCCAAAATGTAAATGATAATTAACTGTATTTTTTATTATTTATGTTGCAAATACTTCTGTAACACGGACTATCTATATGCTAAAATGTACGTTTTATAGTAGTTTAAGCGACTAATAACATCCGCTAGCCACTATCAACGCCTAATGTCATGTCGTGTCGATAATTAGGGATGCCCAATCATTTGTAATGTGTGTGTTTTTTTTTTCCTAAAGTGTATTTTAGAAAACCTAATAAGTATGCTTTATAAATGAGGTCATACTCGATTTTAAATAGGTAGTTACAATAATGATGAAGTGATGAAAACTTATTGTCGTTTAGAAAAGTGTGTGGTCTACTTATAACTAACTAAACGATTATTTACGACAAATAATACAAAAGTTACTCTTCTTTTAGGTTTCATTAATTAAACTTTCTGAATACCTTACAAATGTTTTATTTAAAAAAAAACAATATTGCGTACTAGATACAAATGTTATTATGTTGTTAAGTAAGTTAAGGTAGTTTGTAACGTATTGCCATAGTAAAACTTAGGAAATATCGATTAATCGTATTGTCCAGATAGTTTAAAAATATGTAAGTAAAGAGAACAAAACGAACGAATGAACCACGTTAAATCTACAGTCTACTTAATTAGTTTAGTTCCAAATAAACTACTAAACTAGATACATGTATGTAAGTGAAGGTGAACTTAAACTACATAAACACGTATCGTATTTTTCATCTCAATTTTTGACATAACTATGATTGTGGTTGTCAGAGTCACCTGTCACCTTCCCCTATATTTACTATACTCTTTGGTCAGAATCCTGTGCTAGAAAAAAAAAACTGAATAGGTACCTAATTATCTAGGTAGGTACTAAAAATAGCTAAATGTTTTTATTTATTTTATTATTTTTGTACACACGTTAAATGGAAGAAGATACAGTATTATAAAAAAATAAGTACAAAGGTTACTGCTTATTTCTGAAAGAAATTTCTTCCAGCAGACCTGCGAAAGCAGAGATAAAAGAAATGTAGACAATAGCGTGTAGAAATAAGAAAAGAAGAGTTTGTGAAATCTTTAATTAATTTATTACTTTAATATATTAAGATATTGTTTCTAATCACTCGGAGCTATGAAAAACATACCTAATTCGTTGTTATGGTTTGATTATAACCAAAAATTTGATACTTTTTTTGAAATATATCTGTCGTGCAGCTAGTCCGCTATAAAAATAAGTTCTTATGGGAGTTTAGTAATAATAGAGAATACAATACATAATTTTCCGATGCTCTTGGCCCTAGGGCGAACAATGTATGGACGCAGAGCAATGTCCTTTGTAAGTTAAGTGTTATATTTAATGATGGTAGTAAATAAGGATTTGCATAAAATACTTTTTTTAATTTACGTTTTGATTGTTTAGGGTTACAGAGGTATTTATTTTGTATAAGTATCTACAGGAAGTTCATTTATTATTTTTGGAATTATGTAGGGGTTTCATGTATTCTCATATCATATGTAGTGTTGCATCTAGGCAAGGTAAATGTTTTAATGTTACTTAAGGTTCTTAATTTCGGATGACGAGTGTTCTTAATTATAAAATATCAAATGCTCTACAGTCGTTTGAGGTGATTTATACAATTATGTTAACTTCCTAGTACCGATGGTCACTAATAAACATTTAACTGCTAATAAAATAATTTAATGTTAACGTTAACAGTGTAGCTATCTTAATAAATTAATGCTCAATAAATAGCTTAAATGACAAACGCGCATAAACTCTTCTCGTTCATCAATTAACATATCATAACAATCCTAATGACGTCTATAAATTGATTTAATAGTCATTGTTCTTTTATGTGCAAACCGCGCGTATACTATGCCATGTTTTTTTCCATTGTTTACGTTTTTATCGGAAGCGCTCGTAAGTGTTCGAGTTTTTCCGGTGTAACAGGCTTTTGTTAATCATTTGTTAACTGATTCTGGTTTTATGGAGAAAATTGGCGGAATGTGATTAATTGACGTGAGATGAGGGTGTAATTTTATACTTGTGTTTAGAAATAATTGGTGGTTTATGTTGGAACACGTGTAACGTTGCGTAGTTACTAAGAAAATAGATGTTATGAGTTTATCTTTATATTTTATAATAGTGAACTAGCTAAATAGCTTCCTTATTGTCTGAGATAGGTACAGATTGTCGTTATAGCTAGTCTAGTTGTTTAATGTCAACAAGATGGGCAGATTTTTCATAAAAGGAGCTCATTAGTCCTAAGTTTAATGGCTTCACTATTTTTGTTTATTTATTTTAAACTTCATGCAACATAAAGTACAAAGGCGGACTTAATGCCTTAGGCATACTCTACCAGTCAACCTAGGGTGGTGAAGAGACAATATGGTAGGTGCATAAAAAGAAAATTTAAAATGCACATACATATATATTAATATAAAGTAAAGAAAGAAGTCTTGAGACGATTCTGCTATTGATGGAGAAAATGATTCCGTACCTTCCGTTCAAATGTATATCTTCAGACTTTCGGCCGTCCTGATACCGAGAGGAAGCGCATTCCACAGAAGAATGTTATTTTTTATTTCATCTTGTGAGCCAGTGGTGGCCCTGACTTATGATTTATATGTCGCGGGTTCAAACCCAGCCAGACGCATTACTTTGTGTAATTTATTT
Organism: Mythimna vitellina; assembly: GCA_949316375.1. NCBI lineage: Eukaryota > Metazoa > Arthropoda > Insecta > Lepidoptera > Noctuidae > Mythimna > Mythimna vitellina. The sequence continues at coordinate 22,228,255 of OX438700.1, read as the reverse complement.
AATTACTATTGCTCTCTATACGGTGTAAAAAAACATCGTGAGAAAACTAGTATGTCCTAGAACCAAAAATTCGAAGACTTGTGACATCCACCAACCCGCACTGGGCCACGTGGCGGATTATCCATTTCCTCTACTGAAGAGGAAGCCTCTGTCCTAGCAGTGAAATCATTATAAAACTATAAAATTATAATATATTATTCACACATCTATCACACAACGCCGTCTAATCCCAAGCTAAGCAGAGCTTGTGTTATGAGTACTAGACAACTGATAAACATACTTAAATATTTCTAATTCTAAATACATACATATTATAGATAAATTACACCCAGCCACAGAACAAATGATTGTGCTCACCACACAAACATTTGTCCTGGGTGGGAATCGAACCCACGACTTTCGGCATAGCAGTCAGGGCCACTAACCACTAGACTAACAGGCCAGACTGATTATGCTATGCTATTATATTCTAATCTTGGTAGTCTGGTTGCCTAGATTTTTAGTTAATACCATGACAATCTATCTCTATTTTAATCTAACCTAATATTCTTCGTATCTTAATTAAAAAATAGATCTATTTTCCTGATAACCTTCCAATGCGTGGTTGTTCCTGCGCCTCGTCAACTGATCAACACCCTCAGGTTCAACAGCTCACCAAGGTCGAAAGAACAGTCTTTTTATACAATTTATCGTCCCCTTGACAAACATTAAATATATTAACAAAAGGAGTTGACGAACCTTATGCAAAAGTGCAGGTACCACAGAGTATCTAATTACAAATACTGTACAGAGCTTGGCCTCAATTTTAGGCGCCAAGATTTTATTTTTGTATCATAAGTAATAAATTAATTGTAAATATTAATTATAACCTCCGATTGTGTATCTTGTAATATTTCTCTACTTGACTTCTCTCGACTCTGTTTAGTCATCACAAACTATAAACTTAATCGAATACGAATTAATTTTGAACAGGATTCGGTACTTTATATATGTATAATTTCTCAAGTTTTACTGCTGCGTCGAAAAAAATACCGTATTTTGTCTTGTGAAAAGATGACACAATCGTCAGTTTTGATACCTAAACCTACCCAGAATTAATAAGGGATGATTTTCCCAACGAAAAAAAGAGCTAATTAATAAGAACGAAACTAAAATAAGAAACTTTCTGTCGATTTGAAACAGATCTTAGTAAAATCAGCAAATTGACACTTTATCTCATATAAAAATTCAAAAGCTTAATTGGTTAATGTAAACAACACAGTAATCATTATCACTTCAGCTAAAAGACGTCAACTAAACGGCCACAATGATCGATTTTATGAATCTTGCATCCTTCGTATTCCCGCGTTCCTCAACAGTTCATCTTGTAAAAGGCTTTCCAACGCTGCGTCTTCTGGTATGTGTTCGACACTCCAAAATCTTTCGATCCCAATGACCATCTGTTCTGTGAGTAAATACCCTGCCTGCTGCCACTTGAGTTTGACGACGGCTAGGACAAAAAAAAACGAACAATAATTATTGAACCTCTGTTGCAACTCTCTACTCTGTGGCAGCGATATGCAGTTAGCAGCAAGTTTGCTGCATTCGTAAGCCGCTGTGCAAATATTGATTTAGTGATTTAAACCCCATGATTAATTACCTGACCAGTTTATTGTCTTACTGCCTTGTTTGGACGGGAATATTGGTAGTTGGTACTGTGTAAATTACTTGAGAGCGTTGACTCTCTAATGACAGATTCGGTTTTTCGGAAGAATGTATTTATACATTACCCCGGCCGTAAATATTGTGCATTCTGTTTCAGAAAAATAGATAAGTAATTACAGCCGCACTGTTTAATTTTCTAGGTTAAGCACTGAATAATATTTTTTTTTAAATAATAATAGTAATAAATTTTTATTCAATTAACGTTTACAAAAATAAAATTAACATTAAGCCAACAGTAACAAGGCTTCCCATACACTTACAGTGCCTAAAAATAAACTAAAATATTATTAAAGGTGCAATTAATCGTAGTTCGGAATTGCAATGTTTGATAGTGAACCGCCTGATCCAGGTTAATTTAAACGTTATGAATGTTATTTGAAAGAGTTATTGTGGCTTTCGCAAAGGGTAACCGAAGAAACCAAGGTGGGTTTTAGTCAGTTAAAGTCAGATACTCTCTCACGCTCCACATAAAGCAAAAAAAAAAAAAATTGTTGATATTTTTGTAAAATAAAAAAAATACAATAGAGTAGGTATCATCATCGTCTTCCTGCCTTTATCCCATCTTATTTGGGATCGGCGCAACACGTTTTTTTCTTCCTTTCTATCCTGTCAACCGTCATACTATCACTAACTTCCTTTTCTTTCATATCACTGTTCACACAATCCATCCATCTTTTCTTTGGCCTCCCTCTAAAACTGTATAAAGTAGGTATAAAATAAATAATTAAATAGAACAACAGAAACCTACCTCACTCCTTTCTGCATGCCACTAAGTAAATAGAGCATATAACAAAAACAAATATCATTTATACACACAAGCAATAAAAAAAGCATTCAAAAACCCACTTTAAAAAATTGTCAACCCGAGAACCGAACCCCAGTGCTATCAACCACCGACACTAATGAAACATGTAATTAAATTTATAAATATTAATCAAGCGACAGGGTAAGTACGGTGAGCACGCGAACACGAACGTGGAAAGTTTTCAACATAAAGTACAGGAAAAATTAGGTTTTAACGTTCAGAAATGAATTTTTAAATCGTTTGTGCATGTGTTATGTGGACTGAAGTGTACTGCTGTATGTTAATTCATTAAGAGGTTTATGATACTCGAATAACACACCCTGAAAGTAGTACTCGTACCTATGTTCAGAATGGGCTACTCCATCAATTTCAGCTATTTTTAAAATAAGTACGTTATAATAGAAGTGACAAAAAAAATTAAGCAAGATTAGCTTCTGCCAGCAGCTTCGCGCGCGTGAAAGTAGGTTTCTCCATACAAACTTTGGACCGCGGTTTCATCCCTTTAAAAAGCGAATTATGGGAAACCCTCTCTTAGTGCTTGCCTTCGTCATAAAAGGAAGCCTTGTGCAAAATTTCACGCTCCCGGTCCCAGTGATTTCGGCTGTGTGTTGATATGTCAGTCAGTAAGTTTCTCCTTTTATATAATATATAGATTTAAAAGAGTGTCCATGGAGTTTTTTTTGCACGTTCTTCTCCATAGAGATCTACGCTTTGGAACGTGCAATTTTGCTTGAATTTTTTTAACTGACTAACGTTTTTAAAATTTAAGTGTTTGTAAATGTTGATTTGAAATAATTTTTCTAAATTCTGAATCGATTTAGGCCGAAAAAATGTTTGAGCCTGTCTGAAAAAATGAAGAAATAAAACAAAAACCGACTTCCGAAATTTTTTAATTTGCCAATTGCAAAATAACTTAGGTTGTACTTTTTTGTAAAACAAAAGTATTTTTTGCAATTATTATTCTATTTTTGAACAACACATCGCAATTTGAAGTCCCTAGATGCATGCAATGATTATATGTATACTCATATTACTCATATTAGCACTTAATAATATTTGAATTTCCCCACCATGACGAAGGTTGGTGCTAAGTCGATGCCTTGCGGAAACCTCGGATATCAACTACATACGTAATTACTGGCACTTACAATTATCTATGAAACACTTATTAATTGACTTCATTGATTGACTTAATTATGAAACATTTTTTCTCTGTTGCTTTTTTTAATATTACCATAGTACCAGAAAAAAAACAAAAAACTTAATTCAAGGACCAGAACTTTACCCGCGACTTGGTTCGCGAGAACGTTGACATACAGGTCCGACCTAGTTCAAGCAAAAATTCAATGTATGCGTTATAATTGTTTTTATGTATTTTAATTTTGAGAGCAGTGTGGTGGCCGAGTGGTAACGCCCCCGACTTACGAGTTGTAGGTCGCGGGTTCAAACCCAGCCAGTCGCATTACTTTGTGTAATTTATTTCATCACCACTGCTCTCAAAACGGTGAAGGAAAACATCGTGAGGAAACCGGCATGATCTAGAACCAAAAATTCGAAGACATGTGACATTCACCAATCCGCACTGGGCCCGCGTGGTGGATTACGGCCCATTCCCTCTCCTAGAGAGGAGGCCTGAGTCCCAACAGTGGGAACATTATAAGGCCGACTATGCTATGCTATTTTAATTTTAATGTGCCACTTTTATTAAATACACGATATATTCTATTCTGTGTTCTATTCTATTAAAAGTTTTGAAAAAATATTTATGACAGTATTAGGTATTCATCTTGATTAGAAATTATGGCAAGTTTCGAATGTATTAACCTAAGGAATGAGATTGTCCCATATACCCACATTGGCTTTACCAATCGTCATTAATTTTCTTCCTCAGCTGTAGATTCACAAAAAAAATGCATATAGGTTTTTTCTTTATAATATTTTTTAATTCAATTTCATGAAGTTTCTGTTATCTTTGTTTAGTTTTCTCTCTATTTATTTTGCCAACATTTTCCGACGCGTGTCAAATCAAAGTCGAGATTAGTATCGTTGGACAAGTGGTTACGTAAGACTGTCATACAATATAATTATCGACACGTATCGACTGTGGGGCGTCTCGCTGTCTGCCGTCACGTATGCACTACTAAGGCAAGGCATTTGTGCTAAGACACTTTACAATAAGAATGTAAAATAGGGTTTTTTTTTATTATGTTATTAATCTAGGGTTTGACTGCGATCCCACCTGATGGTAAGCAGTGATGCAATCATTAATGTTGAGGCGCACTAGTTTATTATAGCCTTGAAGACACCTAAATTATAATCCAGCAGGAAGACACCAGCAGGCAAATTGTTAAAACGATGAGGTGAAACGCTTACTCAGGACCAACAGATGTCAACTCCATCGTACCTTATTACAAATTATTTCATTTAAGAGTGTAAAAAATTATATTCAACGAAACAAATCACTGCTGAAAGATTGCTATTATACGACATAATTTTCTGTCTGTCTCCAAGAAGTAAATGAATTTAATACTCTAAATACGGTAAAAGAAACAAAAAATAACAGATTCCACCCGCACTATGCCACATGGTGGATAACGGTCCACTTTATTTCACAGAAAGGAGCCTTGTGTCCCAACAGTGGGATTAATATACACTTATCATCCTTTATGCCCATAACCAGAGTCTGATGATGTCACTGCTGGTACTCAGTCCACTCTGAATCTGAAAAAATGGTCAACTGATCTGCAATGAATGATTTGTGTATTCGGGAACGTCTGAAAGAGTGACGTGGCCCTAAAAGGCAAAGGGCAACTAAAGCTCACTGGTATAGTTTTAGTCAGAAAAAGTTACAGGCCGTTTTGCTTCACCCTAAAGAGTGAAAAATCATTAGACAATATACCTACAAAACATGATTTAAAAGAGTGTCCGTGAACACATTCTTTTCTTTATAAATCTACACTTTGGAATGTGCAACGCAATTAGCATGTTTTTTCGACTTCTTGACAATTCAAAAGTGCCGGTAAATGGGTTATTTGAAATAAATGCATTGATTCTTTACTTCTTGATGATTTCCAACCCCAAAAAAAGACGTATTTACGTTTGAAATTATAAAGTGATAAAATAAACAACGATCAACATAATTTATTTATTTTAAATCCACTTTAATCAATCAGACCTACACGATACATGTAAATCTTGAATCAAGACTCGATTTAAAGTAATACTTGTCCTCGAATCGATTAATCGGATTCTAAACGATTCTCGATTCGTATTCGATTCTAGTGTTGAGGACGGTCGTATAGAGGTTCATCGTCCATCGCAAGGTTACTAGGAAGAATCGAAGACCCGAGTAACCTAGGTAATTAGTGCAATAACCGCGCAGTAAACACTTTCGATGTACACTATTATGTGATTGTGTATACTATGACGTTAATTAGTAGTTTGTTTACTAGTGTGGTACTTGAGTCACTGACAAACACTAATGTGTGAAACACGTGTTTAGCTAGATATAGATATTGCGTTCTTTGAGACTAGGTTTTATTTATTTACTAACTGACCGCCACAGTAGAGTCACTCATTGGGTCACACTAAACGCAAGGCGACACCGCGGTAGACCAAGGCGAAGGTGGAGAGATGAACTGGATAAATACCAGAAGGACTATGGCCCGCAATGGCCGAAGATAGTCTTGTGTGGATAAAGGAAAGGGAGGCCTTTGCTCAGCAGTGGGACATAAATGGGCTATAAGTAATAACTGACCGCCCAATTGGAGAAAAACTCAGTGAGACGCGGTATGGTCATGTCAATGAGAAGATCTGAAGAACATATGACTAGGAAAGTCCTACACATGAATACAGGTCCAAAAAAGCGTGCTAGACCCCTTCTGACTTGGATGTATGTGATTAGCAATGACCTAAAGAAAGCCCAAGAGAATGAAGCGACGACCCAGAACCGAAACGTCTGGCGAAAAATGACGAGGAGAGCCGACCCGAAATGAAATGGGATAAGGCTAGGCAAAGAGAGAGAGAGACTAACTGACCTGCCATATAAATAGGGAATATTATGCATTTTTTTAATTGTTAAATTAAATTATTTTTACTAACAAACAAAACAATAGGAAAGAATTTATAAAATACTAGCTTCTGCCACCGGCTTCGCCCGCGTAAAAGTAGATTTCTCCATACAAACTTCCTCCTCCTCCAAACTCAAAAATGGGTTCCATTTAACCCCCTTAGGGGTTGAGTTTCGTAAAATCCGTTCTTAACGGCTGTCTACACCTCATAAGGAACCTACCTGACAAATTTTAAGTTTGTTTAAGTTTCTGAGATTCATCAAAAACGAAATTGTAAAACTTCAAAGCTACAATTAAGAAAGAGCAGTCCAATATGGTTTCCGTCAAAAGTACATGCTGAGCTACGAGGACTTCTCGCTACATCGGTCACCCATCCACAGACTAACCTCAGTAAGTATTGCTTAACCTTAGAAGATCAACTCATACGGCTGTTATTCTAAAACAGAATAGTAATGTATATGTGAGAGCAGTGGTGGGCCAGTAGTAGCGGCCCCGACTTACGAGTTATAAGCCGCGGGTTCAAACCCATCCAGATACATTACTTTGTGTAATTTATTTCATCACCACTGCTCTCAAAACCGTGAAGGAAAACATCGTAAAGAAACCGGCAAAATGTCCAAGAACAAAAATTTAAAGACATGTTACATCCACCAACTCGCATTGGGCCCGCGTGGAGGATTACGGTCCATTCCCTCTTGTAGAGAGAAGGCCAAGTCCCAGCTGTGGGAACATTAAAAGGCTAATTATTTTAATGTACATGTACTTTTCAGACCCCATACACATTTTCAAACAATCCTTCAGCCCTGAGATCTGTGCTGTGAAGTTATTTGTGCTTATTGGTACATGTGACTGTATGTATGGCTTTAAAATCTTTAAAAAATTTTTTTGTTAACCTTTTCTGTCCAGTTCCTGGGCAAAGACCTCCTTCCGATCCTTACACCTTTTGCGGGCCCGCACTTCCTCCTTCCAGTTCTGGTAAAGTATGTCAAGTTCGTTCCACCATCTCTTTCGTACTCTGCCGCGACCCCCTCTCACTGTCTCAGGGCACCAATATTATCCAATTTTTTTTAAATCAAAGTCAGCTTATGACAAATCTCGCTCTTGGACGGAGCGGGAGATAGTGTCAGACTTTTACTGACTAAAAACCCACTCCTGTTCCTTCATTGCCTTTCCTACCAGAGCCGAGTATTCCAGGGCAGCCTTTTGAACAATAAGCTTGCTATAAAAATAAAAAAATGTACACTCCTGCTTATCACTACAGAGTACACCGGCGTGATTATGTACCTACCTCAATTTTTCCTTATTGTTATAATGACAAGGTTATAAAGAGGTTTGAGGTATGTAGTGCATCAACCGCCCGTGTACACACATACAATATTTACATATATGAATATGTCAGTAAACTGCGGGTTATTATGTATATGAGCAGTGGAGACTCACTGTCTATTATATGTTGTTTTGATATTTAATGATCAACGTTCGTAGGTTTAATCTGCTTTGTATATTGTCTAGCTACTGCTAGCGATTTCACTCACGTGAAAAAAGGTTTCTTTATACAAACTTTAGACACCCGTTTCATTGACCACGCCATAATTATGGCATTAAGTCCCCTCTTTGTGGAGTGGCTGGAAAGACCACACGGTGTCTTTACCTTCCGCATGACGTAGGTCCTTACCGGACATGGTAAGTTCGGGAGGTTCCTGCGCCGGATTCGTGCGGCACCGCCGTGTCCTCGTGGGGGAGATCGGCGGCAACGATCCCTCGCGACGGGCCTTGGTACAGGCCATGGTCCGAAGCGAGAAGTGCCAAGCGGTCGCCTCCTTCTGCGAAGCAGTAATGCTAGCAAAGGAGGCGGCCACACATGCACGCGCAAGGGCGCGGCCCTCACGCCCCCACGGTGGCGCCCCAGCCACCGGGATCCTGATCCCGATTTTCGGCCACCGTAAGTGTCAGTCTATGGCCCTTTACGGGGCGCCGGTGTTGGCACCGTCGCTCCAAAAGCGATTGGCGGCCATGCTGAACGCTTGCCAGAGAGTCATGTCCGGACCAAGCCCAAGTCGTCGACGGCACGTACTGTTTCCACGCGCGCCCCAAGGAGATGTCAGCAAACCGTAGGGGTCCAGTAGGGTCGAAGCCTACTGGGGCCAAGGGTATGATTCTGAAAGGAAGACTTGGCCCTGGTACGAAAGGCAACGAAGGAACAGGAGTGGGTTTTTAGTCAGTCTGACACGCCCTCTCGCTCCGCCCAAGAACGGGGGATGTCATTAGATGCTTTTCCCATATACAAAAAACTTCCAACCCCCATTAAAAAAAAAACTATATATATAAAAGCGAAATACCACTCACTGATTTATCACGAAATCTCAGAAACAATTTTAATGTTAGCAGGTAGGTTCCTTATAGGGTGTAGATATCCGCTGAGAACTGATTTTATGAAACTCCACCCCTAAGGAGGTAAAACAGGAGTTGGACATTCGTATGGAGAAAATGAGATAGAAAAAAAAATAGATTTAGATGCAAATTAAAATTATATTACTAGTATTTAGAAATGTTTTAAGTGTGTCTAGAGACTCACCGTCAAACCATTGCAACGGTTTTGTGGGGCTTATCTTATAAGTTACTTACCTTTTTGGAATAAATATAAATAAATAAAAATAAATAAATAACGCGGGCGAAGCCGCTGGCACAAGCTAGTATTTTATATGGCAGAACAACGTTTGACAGGTCAGCTAGTTATCCTATAAATAGATAAACAATAGTTATTGTATCCAACGCCACCCCCCCTCCCCTCCACGCTTGGTATCAACGTGACTTGGCATGACATCTGGTAATTAAAGTAAAAACATGTGGACATGCAACTAATGAGATGTAACTTTGTGTCAGCATGGGTTTCCAGCACTTATCTACTAATTATAGTTTTAAAATGTAATTATTAACATGGAAGGCGATTAGAAATCAACATTATGAAAGTTAACTTTATGAAATTAACTTATTGAAAGTAAACTTTATGAAAGTTGACTTTGTGAAAGTTAACTTTATGAAATTTAACTTTATGAAATTAACTTTATGAAATTAACTTTATGAATTTTAACTTGTTAACTTTATGAAATTAACTTTATGAAAGTTAACTTTATGAATGTTAACTCGTTAACTTTATGAAATTAACTTTATGAAAGTTAATTTTTAATGTCTCTCTAGGTTCAATTCAACGAGTTTCTAGATAAATACTATGACTATTTCCTCAACCCGGACAAGCAGATATAAATATTTTTTTAAATCCTGCTTTTATTATGCCTTTTATTTACAATTCCTTTTTTTTATCAAGATATTTTGCAGTGAAAACATAAATGCCAATTTGAAGAAAGACGTAACATCCTACTGATTTAGACTCTATCTCAGCATTTTTATTTCGGAGCTTTTCAAGGTCCAGGATTTGAAACATCGGGTCCTTAGAGTGATCATTGTGTGGACCGCCTGGAGGACAAGGTAGAGGTGTGCCCCACCTAGGCAGAGCACCACCGTGACCTCGTGGGGGTTGTCGGCGGCAGCGATCTTTCGCGTCGGGCTTTGGTAAAGGCCATGCTCCGGAGCGAGGAGGAATGGCAAGTGGTCGCCTCCTTCTGCGAAGTAATAATGCTAGCAAAGGAGACGGATTCTGATCCTGATTGCCGGCCACTGTAGGTTTGCGGACAACAAGCAATGGGTAGTTTGCCGTCCGACCGTCCGGTAATCGTCCAGACAGAGCCCGAGTCGTCGACGGAGCGTAGTGTTCCTCGCGCGCCTCTAGGAGATGACAGACACCGTGAAAGAGATCCCGGGCCCTGGAACAATGGCAAAGAAGGAACAGAGAGGGTTTTTAGTCAGTAAAAGTCTGACATGCCCTTTCGCTCGGTCAAAGAGCAGGGGATGTCATTAGATGATTTTCCCACGAAAAAGGTCCTTATAATGATTATACATATATTCTATCGATTACTAAATTGGTTTTCTGTATTTGGTGTATTTTTCTTTGACGACAGACATTCCACAGAAAATTTTAGTTAACGTCACTTTTTTTGTGATTTCTTAGCATTTAGTTAGATAATTTAATTAGGTTGAAGGTTGAGCTTGAATTTCGTGTATTTAGGGAGCCTTATGTCTAGCACCTCTTATTAATGATGATAATAATCTTATTTCGAAAAAAGTTTTCATATGATTTGACCGTTAAACGTTTACTATAATATGTGTGGATTTTTTTAAAGAGTTCAGTCTTTAAGTTTGTTTCGGTATTTATTCAAGATAGTGAACAGCAGCCTCATCTAGTCTAAATTAACAAAGAAATTGACTCGTAAAAATTTTAATTACATTTTATTTGAAAAATAAATATCCATTTATTATAATGCATGTCAGAAACTGGTGGAGAGTACTAAGAATTTAAACACACCACTGCACCACATCTACCACAATTTTGTCTTTTTTAATCCAATGGTTGACTGGTAGAGAATGCCTTGTAGCATTAAGTCCTATGTACCACCACTGTACATGAAGTTTAAATAAATAAATAAATAAAACCCCAAATGGTCGATACTGTGAAGAGACGGAGTACTTAGATATTGTATTCGAGCAAATATTTTAAAATAATTCTGATGAATCTTAATATATCTCTCGCCCGAAACCTGTGGTAGCCCAGACAAATCTATTCTGTCTTTGAAATTGTCATCATCATCATTTCAGCTGAAACAGGTCCACTGTTGGACATAGGCCTCCCCCAAGCGTCGCCACAATGACCGGCCCTATGTGTCTCGCAACCATCGAATTCCCGCTACCCTTACCAGGTCATCGGGCTATCTTGTGGAAGGTCTTCTAACACTGCGTCTTCTGGTATGTGGTCGCTACTCCAGAACCTTTCGTACCCATCGACCATCTGTTCTGCGTACAATGTGCACTTCTAAATAAATATAATATATTGTCTATGTTTTTATAAAGAGCCATTAAGTTTTGAAACCTCTGAAGAGGCTACATGCTTTACAGTACCAATGCTTAACGAAGGGAAAGTGCAAAACTTTTGTTATAGACGGAAATCGCGGGTATATTCTACATTAGGTCATAACCTATGTATACCTATTTTTTTATTGTACTGGCTGACCAAGCAAACAATGTTAAATTTAAGAAAAAAATGGGAGGCTCACCACCACGGGAGAGCGGCAAAAAATAGCCTAGGGCCTAGTCTCGGACCTACTAAATAAAGCATAGCATAGTCGGCCTTATAATTTTCCCATTGTTTGGACTCAGGCCTCCTCCCTAGAAAAAGGAATGGGCCGTAATCCGTCACGCGGGCCCAGTGCGGGTTGGTGGATGTCGCATGCCTTCAATTTTTTGTTTTTTTGGTTCTAGGACATGAAACCGGCATGTGTTTCCTTTCACCATTTTGAGAGCAGTGGTGATGAAATAAATTACACAAAGTAATGCGCCTGGCTGGATTTGAACCCGCGCTGTTACCACTCGGCCACCACTGCTCCATTAGGAAATAAAGTAATTCGATAACAAATACGGATACAAGAGAGATTTTTATATTATTAGATAATGTTATTTCCCTATTTGTATCTCGTGTTATTGATTATTGCAGAAATTAATTACTATTTGTCATTATAATGCTATCTAATAAACAGAGCCAACTGTAATTTTATTGTTTATTAACAAAAGGTGCTATTGCGTTTTATTATTGACGTTATTAATAAGCCTACCTATTTATTTGATTTACGAAAACAATTAGTGTTAGTAATTATAAAATATATAATACTTTAAATTATTTTTATTTATAGGATCTCGATGTTCTGCTCGTATTTGCGCACAAATGGATTTATGCGTATGAAATGTCTTTTATAATAATTAATCACTGCTTACTATCGAATAGGACCGCAGTCAAGCACTAGTTTAGATCATTAAAAAAATGCTTTAAACGCTATTCTTTGTTCATATGACGAAGACAGACATATGACTATTTTTCCTAATATTTTAAGGTTTTTGTTTTTTAGGTGGGAAAATGATCTAATCACAAATCACGTTCTTGGGCGGAGCGCGAGATAGTGTCAGACCTTTACTGACTCTGTTCCTTCATTGCCTTCGTCCCAGGGCCCCGGGTTTCGTTTTCACACTACCCCCCGTAGGCTTCGACCCTACTGGGCCCCTACGATTTGCTGACATCTCCCTGAGGCGCGCGTGGAACAATACGCACCGTCGACGACTTGGGCTCGGTCCGGACGGTTACCGGACGGTAGGACGGCGGGCTACCCTTTGCTTGCCGTCCGCAAGCCCGTGCCTACGGAAATATTTTAGGGTGCGAAACCATAAAATATCTTCACCAGTTTTGGATGGAGTGGAATAGTGTTAGATTTTAACTAAGATCCATCCGTTTTCTTTCAGTTGTTCTTTGCGTTCCAAGGCCTGAGTAGGTATTTAAAATAATATGGCATGCTGTAGGGATTGCTACAAACAAAAGCGTAGTTAGGCGTGGGCGAAGTGGGCCCTCGCTGACGGCCTCACACCCAAAGGGGCTCTTTAAGAACGAGCGTTTTTTTTTTTTATAATTAAAAGGCTGGCATTTGACCACTATTACACTTGATGATAAGCGACAATGTGATCGAACACTAAGTTGCAACAGTCGCTGTCTCATTTTCGAATTTATGAAAGAAAAAGGCCTCGCTGTTGTGCCTTCGCCCACGTCTAAATTAGTCCACGTTACGTCTCTGGCTACAAAACGCTACCTTCGTATGTTTTGAATCTTACTTACAGATCTGTTGTTTCATTGATTTTTTGTATTTTTTGATTTTTCATTTGATTTTTTATTGTGGATTTTAGTCAGTCAAAACCCTTTGACGCATGCGGGATTACTCTGCACGCATACCCCTGCAAACATTCTTTTCAAACAAGTATTTATTATAATGCATGGAATACACATGCGGGATACGGATCAATTACGCATGCGTGATGAAATTCGCACGATATTAAAAACACCCAAAGCCTGACATTGCCCCTGGCTTCACCTATAGCGGTAGAAGATATTTGATAATTTTTCAACCAAAATAAAACTATACAAGTACAGTCAGAGGTCAAAAGTGCAGTTGCACTCTACCGATGCTAGTGTCTAAAATTTCTTTGTAGTAAAAGTTTCATAGTCCACAATTAATTTAATCAATACTATAAATTCTATGCTACAAATCAAATCAGGCATGAACCATTGACCCTCTTCTTCAAAGACATTTTAGATTCTCTTTAGCATTGATACAGTGCTACTGCACTTTTGACCCCTGACTGTACATAACACCTTCTTATAGTCTGTCAGTAAAAGTCAAAGCATATTCTCTTTTGAATGACTTACAAATATGTACCTATTTCAAAATAGGAACTACCTAGGCATAAATTCTTTAAAATGCATTTTTAATCTTTAAACAAACTGTACATAAGTATGAATATACAATGATTACCGTCACATAAGACCTTTTCGTCTCGGCTCACGTTATTACAACAGTAAATTATCAAAGGACTGGATCTGAGTGAAATCCTCTGCATGCAATTAGCACAACAGACGCTAAAAGCATCGGTTTATATCGTTACAACGCATACGTGAAGGATTTTATCTTCAGTGCAATCTGGGCCGCTAAAATGTGTATGTTTTGATACGTCTGAAGGATATTTAAAAAAAGTTTTAAATGTTTTTTTTTACTATTTTTTATGGTTATTTAATGCATAAAAACAATAAAGTAAAGTTCAAATAAATTAAATCATATAAAATAATATACCTATGCTAGCTTAAAACTAGGTAAATTAACAGAAATAAATAAAAATCTGATAAATACAGTTCATATACCTAAATCTAAAGTTAGCTGGATGAAAATCAAATTTATTAAAACAATATTTAAAAAAGCCTGAAAAATCTGCTTTTTTCTTATATGGGGTTGATTTTGCATACGTTGTATTTTTGAATGACTTGAGTATAAGATAGATGGTGATAAAAAAATTAATATGTATGCAATAATAAGCGTGCGACGTCTACTTCGGTCATATTGACGAAAAAGCTGTGAAAAATAATAATTACTATAATTCAATAAATTACAAACTAAACGGCTGTCTTTTCGTTCTAAAAATTTATTGTTTTAAATGTTAACAAGATGACTTCGCCCGAAGTGCCCTTTTCGTCGAGTCACTCGTATCAGCTGTTGATTATCCTCCCTAAATTTAGACGCTTAATTGAGGGAAACTTTGGCCTCTTTGTATAATATTAACAGGCCGCGAGTCAATGATTTTCCGGTATAACATTAAATGATGTAGTTTTCTGTCTCGTTGTTAAAAAAAAACGTTTGGGAGTACTTTCATCGTGCATACTTCATCGTGTATATACATCATCGTGTATACATCATCGTGTATACATCATTGTGCATACATCATTGTGCATACATCATTGTGCATAATTGCATAAATAATTGTGCATAAAATTTCCACACTAATAAAAAATATTATAAAGAATTTTGTAGGAGATAATCTCTGGAAGTACTGGTCCGACTGCAAAAATTTTTTCATCGATAGAAAACAGCTTTATTCTTGAATAACATAGGCTATATTCTATGTACACGGGCGAAGCCGTGGGCAAAAGCTAGTCGTACATAAATCATTAGGGTTAAAATAGATATTAGGAATAGTTCTGATCTTCCTGTCGTCCACGGCGTTCCACGGGGCAGTATTCTCGGTCCCCCTTTATTTTTGACTTTTATAAATGACCTCTGTGAGCTGAATAGCTGTAGGATCATAACTTTCGCTGAGGCTTACAGTTATGCACGGACTGGACTAAAACCTGATTCTATCTTGGTTGGCTACCAATAAACTTGCTCTTAATATTGTCAAGACAATGGATATTTCTTTTTGTATAAAAAAAATAATTTTTTGCCTGGACCCCATCAAAATAACTTCCCACACATCCTTGCGCTTGCAGACTCAAGGGTTCTCCTTGCTCATGTCCCCATCTACAACACACAGAATCTATAAAGTACCTGGGCGTCATAATAGACAATACTTTGAGTTTCCACCCGCACATAGATTCTCTTGCCATTAGAATTTATATTTAAAAACCTCCGTTATGTTGCCGTCTCAGGAATATTGAAAGTGGTATATTTTGCCCTGTGCCTATCGCTAATCTCTTACTGTATCACTATATGGGGTGGTGCGACCAAAGTGTTAACTGTACGTCAACTCTTCATTTTAAATACGATCCTACGCAAGCACTCTCCTCCTATAATTTTACGTTATTTGAAGGTAAGCGACGTAAACATGCAGTCTGTTCCACAGTTCGGTTTCATACCACTTTTGCTCGTCGCCATTTTGGTTTTCTCGGAAACTATTTATATAATAAAGTTAACGAGGTCCTAACAATTTATGCCCTACCAAAAGTTAGATTACGATGCCACTGAGCAGTTGCTCATTGTTCCCTCGTAACTTCGTAAGACGTATGTATAACTATACATTCTACACGCACTCGCTCACACTCACACCATCACACTGCAAGCACTTTTCATGACTACACTTCACTTTTTATTTCTATATGTAAAGGTAAAATTATTATTATTAATAATTTTTGTTTGTATTCTCGCTAAATTGTTAACAATGTTCAAATCTTTTTTTTTAGTCATTTGTTTAGAATTACAAATAATTAAGTATCGGCATTTTGGGGTGAGAACCTGGTGATCCGTCACACAGGGTATCCTAGTATGAACTCTCCAGACTCTCACAAAGTTTTTACAGATTGCATTATTATCAATTTTATAAGAAACTTTTGTATATACTGTGTATGAGTGAATTATTTTGCATATAGCTAAGGTAAGGAGTAGAATTTTCTGTAATCCGTAATTGTGTTTCCTGATACTTACAACCTATTGCGTTTGAGTAAAGAATGAATAAAAAAACTTCAAGCATGCTCCATCATCGTCTACCATGAGGTGAGGTAAGTCTAACGTAAGCCTATCATTGTCTTCCTACCCTAGTAATTTTTTTATTTTTTTATTTTTGTGCAACACGTTTTTCTTCCATTCTGTCCTGTCAACGCCATGCTATCACTGACTCCCTTTAATTTAATACGTACTACGTAGCGTTGGAAGACCTCCCACAAGGTGGACCCATAAACTGGCGAGCGTCGCGGGAATCCCCGATGGATGCGAGACACATCGGACCGGTCGTTATAATATATAAAAAATAATAATTTAATATTCACACAACGCCGTCTAGTCCCAAGCTAAGCAGAGCTTGTGTTATGAGTACTAGACAACTGACAAAAATACTAATATATTTCTAAATACATACATATTATAGATAAATTACACCCAAACACAGAACAAATGATCGTGCTCATTACACAAACATTTGTCCTGGATTGGAATCGAACCCAAGATTTCTGGCATAGCAGTCAGGGTCACAAGACACTAGACCAACAGACCAGTCAGTCAGTGTTATGGAAACACTTGGGCAGGCATATGTCCAACAGTGGACGTCTTTCGGCTGAAATGATGATAATGATTTTTCCTATTTATTATTTGTTATTAGCTTTTGCCAGCGGCTTTGCCTGCGTATTTTATATGATTATGTTAAGGGCTAGAGATTCTGAAGAGATTGCCAACTAATACCATTTTAGCGGCCCCGATGTACACATGCGTCTGCACCACGGGTGGCAGTACGCACTCAATCGTGGTGTTTTTATTAAATTACCTTAATTACGCCTCGGTTTACTGCTTAATAGCTAGGAAATGGCACTATTGTCCATGTCCAGCAACGTTTACAAGTCGCTGTGTTCGCTGTCTAGCTTTCTAACCCATCCTTTTTATAATCATTGCATGCTCTGAGTGTAAGCGCTGAATTTTCTGTTTTATCTTTGAAGGTAGAACTATGTTGGGCCCATGTGGGCCACGTACGCCGATTTGGGCGCGTCGGTCTCCATACATTTTATATAGCAACTAGACTTGTAGAGCTACATTACGCTCACGCCACGTGACGCCACGCAACGCACAGCTATGTACAACTCAGGTGTCGTTTACGTGTGCGTCGGTCTTATGTAGAACCCGTTTAATTTTTAAGTATCATCTTATGACAGTAAAATAGGACCATTTTGCTAGGGTAAATTCGACTATCTATTATTATCACCTTTGTCCTGATATTACAGACTCATGAGGTTTCGTAACTCACAAAGTTGCATTCACTTGTAACTAAAATTTGAAATCCTATATCATGATATTAGAGTTCTTTGTGCACTTCTACCGGGCAGCTGCCCGGACCAGACAAAACACCCGTCAGAGGATCTTCCCTTTTCAATCGAGGCAAGTGTGGTGTATTCCTTCTGAAATTACAGGTTTATATGGTTACGCAAATTTTGTCTGCAAGCTGACAAATTTGCATTCACATGTAGCGACATCTATGATAAAATTTGAAATACTGCATCACCATATTAGAATTCTACACGTGATTGGATCATATACAACTGCCCGAAATCAATTATCGAGCACAACACCCGTCTGGTTGATCCTTTATACCCTGTTCCGTATACCTCTGAACTGGTGACCTTTGACTATGAACGTCAGAATAGCCTTTGTGTAGCTACTACATCGTGACATCATCATCAGTTCTTTAGCTATTTCATACAGTGGGCCATACAGCCAGCACCCAAGACTTTAAAGTGTATCCTAAGCACGGGCATGCCTTCCTAGTCATACCATGAAATTTTAAATTTCAAGCGTGTGAGCAAGAAAGAGGGATCAAAATACACAATTTATGTATACATTCCATATAGCTCCATCCCTTTCACAGTAACAGTTCAGTTTAGCTCGTAAAATGGATTGCATTAAGCGTTTTTGATAGAGCCTCTGGTCATCACCCTCAGCTTCATCAGCAACCATGGCTAAGCACACTACACCTCCGGCCAGTCACATGAAGAGCCATAAAGAACCTTTCTTGTTCCACGCCAGCAGTTAACTTCCTAAAGTTCATACAGAACTGTGTACTTTTCAGATTAAACTCAACACTGACTAATTCATCAACACCTTACATGCATTTTCCGCCAATCTTTGTTAAAACAATCGCCATGTAGCAATGTATATGTTTCCGGCTGTTAATTAAAAACTAATTCGCAGTTACTGCCAACAAAAGCTCATTAATAATGCTTGATTGTTACACCAACACCAATGTAACGTCTTGCAGACAAAGGATGAAGCATCACGCATTTTATCGCACTCGGGTAAATGAACTTGCAAACAGCGTCGCTTTTGTGAATAGAGAAATATTGTGGAAATTCTTAACTAATAACATCTACTGTAATTTTTCTTTGTCACCATCTATTTATTTATTTATTTAAAAATTTATGTAGGCTTTCTATAGAAATCACTTCCAACATAACTGCAAAAGGAGAGTTGTAAAAAAACAAATATAGACATCGTGTGTCTGAGCACTGTGTCCATCAAATGTTTATTAGCGACAAGAAACAACAGATATATTAACATAACATATAACAGATATATTTGTAATTACAAAACATGATTGAAAAGAGTGGCCATGGAGTTTCTTGCACATTCTTCTCCATAGAAATCTACGCTTTGGAATGTGCAATTAGCATCATTTTTTCTGACTGACTGACTTCTTGATATTTCAAAAGTGCCTGTAAATGGTTTATTTGAAATAAAATGCTTTGACTTTGACTTTGTTTATGTCAATCTATGCAATTAATAAACAAATATTATACATTAAGAGGCTCTTTTTTCACTCGCCTATCGTCAACATCAAGCATGTTTCAAAGCTTATTACTTCGTCTAACGCAATCCAACACGATGTTTGACGAAGAGGCAAGGCAAAAAAAGTGTGATAACGCCTGAAAACTCTGTAAGCATTCGGTAATTCTGTGATTTACTCGAATATTTTACAAAACTTGTTCTAGGAAATACGTGTTTTTTTTTTAAACCCTTAAAAGTTTTTGAAAAAATTGACATTCAGAATCTTGATTAAATTTGCAAGGCTTTTATTGTTATACTTTTTTGACTGTTTTAATTTTTGAATAAATTATGAAGTGTCAAAGTTCATGCAAAATAGCAGATTTTCGGAGGTCTTTACTGGATTGGTTTTACACACATTTATAAATTGACTTCAATAGAAGCCTAGATAATACCGTGTTTCCAAAATATCTAATGAAAAAAGTGTAATAAAGTCTTAATTGCGTAAGACCGGTTGTATAAAAAACAGTGAAAATGTATGTCGAGTTGCATCCCCTTAATGTAGTCGTGGGAAACCGATGGATGCGAGACGTACAGGACCGGTCATTGTGGCGATGCTTGTGTTCAGCAATAGATGTTTTTTGGATGAAATAATGATGATACATCGTAGATAAGAAATGGAGGGAATCATTGTTTTTTAACCGACTTCTAAAAAAGGAGCAGGTTCTCAATTCGGATGTTTGTATTTTTTTTTATGTTTGTTCGCGCATAACTTCTTCGCTTGCCAACCGATTTGAAAAATTCTTTGTTTGTTGGAAAGGATATACTTCCCAAATGGTTCCATAGTCATCAAATTGGGATCTGATGATGGAATCTTGGCGAAATCGAGGGAACTCCTCAAATATTATAGGCAACCATATAGTGATTTTGGTATTTTTATCGAGAACTTAAGCATTTACAGTCAAAAAGTAACATTTGATGAAGTGGAACTGATAAAGAAGACCAGAAATAATCAACGGAACTTCTTACTAGCATAGATATCACAATGAAGATAGTTAAGCGACTATGACAATCCAAATAAATTAATTGTTCTGAATAGTTGAAAATGGTATCATCGAAGTGATCTGATGATGATGATGGAGCCGGAAGGTAGACACTGGAACTCCGTAATTAATCAAAGTAACCTAGCCGTGTTTGGGCTTAATAGAATTGTCATAAGATGCATTTTGGCTATAAGGTACTATTAAACTGATCTGATGATGGAGCCGGAAGGTGGAAGGTAGACACAGGACTTCATAATGACACAATGTAACCTAGCAGTGCTTGGTTTAATTGGCCCTATCATGAGAAACAGGCACTCTGTTTATAAATGTATCGCAACTAAAAAAAATTATAAATTTGTATTTTAAGTTCTCATAATTAAAATGATTTCTTATTTATCATAGTATTTATTAGTTTATTATATTAGCATATATACGTATTTTTATTATTATAAGCCACTGAATTTAACTATACTACATACTATTTTAAAAATATTTGTTATTTATTTAGTGTGCACACCTACCACAATGTTGTCTTTTTAACCCAATGGTTGACTGGTAGAGAATGCTTTGTGGCATTAAGTCCGCCTATGTACCACCACTGTACATGAAGTTTAAATAAATAGATAAATAAAAAATGTGAAATAAAACACTTTTTACAAAAAAAGAAAAACGGACTTCACCAAAAAAAAAACAATAAAAGGATCAAAATAACTTTAATTTCGGACGTCGATGTTAAATAAGATACAAATAATACCGAGAAACACCGAATTTCGAAATTAAAGTTATTTTGATCCTTTTAGTGTTTTTTTTTTAGTGAAGTCGGTTATTCTTTTTTTGTAAAAAGTATTTTATATTTATTTTATTTGGATATTGGCTTTTATACCTAGGCTGATTTTTATTTGTTTTTCTTCTAGGCAATTGTGTTCCATCGTCGACCATACCAGGTAAGATAATGGTCTGACGAATGTCTATCAATAAATAACAAAAAAATTGCATCATGTTTTTAGTTGGTACCTAATGCCTAGAAAAACGATTCTGTGTCGCAGTATGTGTTTTCTCATAGCTATAACCTTCAAGTCAAGAGTGAATAAGTTAGGTGAGATAGTGGTCAAGCGCAAACCCAACAATAACAAAGAATTTTTTTGAATACGGCTTCGGGAAAAAAATTGTTTAGTGTGCCTGCTGCGGCAGTAGGAACGCTTAATGCTGCTTAAATAACATGAACGTTCCCTTCAAATTGTTATTCCTATTCATCCGTGCGTTCTTATTCACCCTTGCGTTCCTATTCACCCTTGGGTTCCTATTCACCCTTGCGTTCCTATTTACCCGTGCGTTCCTATTCACCCGTGCTCTCCTATTCACCCGTGCGTTCCTATTCACCCGTGCGTTCCTATTCGCCCGTGCGTTCCTATTCACCCGTGCGTTCTTATTCACCCGTGCGTTCCTATTCACCTGTGCGTTCTTATTCACTCGTGCGTTCCTATTCACCCATGCGTTCCTATTCACCCGTGCGTTCCTATTCACCCCTGCGTTCCTATTCACCCGTGCGTTCCTATTCACCCGTACATTCCTATTCACCCGTGCATTCAATTTACAACACGTACAATTTCTACAATGACGGCCATCAATAGCTACTAAGTAATCTAAAATGCCATAATTCCTTACCGTATGATGTACCAATCCAATCTCAAAGCAAAAGAAAAACGAAAAATGCTGTGATTTCCAGATTGACTCGGAAATCGAAATGCATTTTTTCTAAGTTTGATGAGATTTTTAGTTCAATCTGGCTTATTTTACCATTCATGCTTTGGGAAATGAGATTCATCGAGTTTGAAGCAGACAGCTACTCGATCAGCCATTTTTTAGGGTTCTTTATCACAAAAGGAAAAACGGAACCCTTATAGGATCACTATGTGGTCCGTCTGACTGATCTAGGGAGCGCGTGAAAGTATCGAGTTGAAATTAAAACCATTCAGGTTTTCGGTCCCTTGAAGCTGTAAAAAAAGATACGGACGTTTATGTCGCAAAAAACGTATATTTTGACACTCTCAAGGGAATCAAAATTCATAGAGTAGGTAATTCCAGTCGACCCAGAATCCTGAAATATGGCATACAATCTGAAATATTCACGTAGGGAAGTTTGTACGGAACCCTCAATGTGCGAGTCCGACTCGCACTTACCCAGTTTTTTGTACGTTTATTATCAAGATTGTTTGTTTGATGGTCAAGCACTGCCATGTTTTTTGGCCTAAACGTGAAGGTACATTTCTCACCATCATCATTTCCTCTAGAAGACGTCCATTACTGGACATATACCTACACCTTCCCCAAGTATTGCCACAACGACCAGTCCTGTGCGTCTCCCATCCATCGGATTCCCACGACTCTCACGACTCTCACCTGGTCAGCAGTCCACCTTGAGGGAGGCCTTCCAGTCCTGCATCTCTTAATAATTTATGATCGTAAAATTCAGCGTAGGTTTTATCGCATTCATACCTGTATTCTATTTTTACTCTGAGTTGTGATTATCTTCAGTTTCTTCTTAAAACTGTTTCTAATAATAATATTATTATTGACCCAAAAGAAAATCAGGTAACAAACTATTTGAAGGCCTTACTCCTGAGGTAGATAGCAACCTGTATTACAGGAGCCAGTGTTTACACCAACTGACAACATATATAAAAATAATGCATTTAAAAAACCATAGTAAAATAAAAGGAATAAAATTGCACGCATGCTCTTTAAGTATGCAATATCTTTACATATGTGTGTGTGTGTTTTTGTAAGCTCGGTAAATTTAAAAGTGATGCTATTGTGTTGAATTTCAAATTTATTTTCTTGGCTTTAGTATCAAGAAAGATAATTTGCATTTGAATTCATTAATGTACTAAAATTGTATCCCCCACTCATTTCATCCAGGTGTTTCACAAAATTAGTAGGTATAATGTTAGAATTTAAAGAAATAGCCATACTATGTTAAGAAGAGAAAAAAAAAATGAACTCGACCGTGAGGACGAAACCCTTCCAGTTTCCAAAATAGTACATGTTCACAAAAGAGTTACCTTACCAATTATGCAGCTTGTAGCTGAACTAGGTTTTAAAAAATCCAAAGTTTCTTTCTAAAGGTAGTACGCAAAATAAATATAAGCAAGTCTCCTCTCTAAAAATCTTTCTATAAATAGAAAACAAAAAACTCAAGTTGCTTAGCTACCTTTAAGCTCTATACCTGGTTACCACTTAAAGGTCTTAAAGCCAAAGCAGAAATCTCTATACATCCTCAAGCCACTCCACTAGAACAGCGCCCCAACTGGGCGGATAATACTTTAAAAGCGTAGACTATAAAAAAACATGGAGAGGCAAACAGAGATATAAACGGTCGGGCTGCATTTACATACAAATGAGCCCGATGCGAAATTATTTCAGTCAACAGAGGCGGTGCAATGGCGGACTGGAAAAAATACGGGTAAGCGTGAGCGTGATAAGCTTGCCGGGTTTTTTTGGTATAAAATCTTGTAAAGTTTTTATTTGCCTCAATTATTAGATAAATTTATCTGCATTTGGAAAGCCCTGTTTAAGAATAAAACGGTAATGAAAGAACTTAAATAGTCGTACACGAAATGTATGTTTTTAAAAACAAATTTAATTTTTGTTTCACTTAAACCCACACGTAAACATAATCTAACATACACACAGGCCAACTACACACAGTTACACACTACACAGAGCTGCTTATTATTTTATAAGTAATTGTTTCTGTTTGTTCAAAGTTTGGTTTTTAGTTTTATTTTACTTGTTACTAAGTTTCAATATTGTTAAGTATCAATTCACATTTGTAATGTAACCGTTTGAGACCGAATAAACAATTTATTTATTTACTTAGGTCTCTAGTCAAATCTCCATTTAACAATTTAATAAGAATATCATAGCCGAATAGTAGAAACGAAAAATTTAATTGCATGATTTGGAATCTATTAAATTCTAAAACTTCTTTGAAAGGTTCGTACAGCAGTTACTATTTGACCTGTAACTACAGGTTTTTTGTTGAAATTGGTTAGTCTGATGAAGTTTGTTTACTTCTATAACCAGTAAATAAAGCCTTATTTAAAATTTGATCACCCGATTCCGTTATACCTTGTATAACCAACTAGTTTCTGCCTGCAGCTTTGCTCGCGTGAAATGATAAATTTGCTTTGCTAGTAGGTTTTAAAAACACTTTTATACGTCAATTTTTTGCGTCAGTTTAAAGATACAGCCGGTGTTACCCCGCTGACTACCCTGAGAAGAAACACTGAAACAAACTCAGGGATCAGACTCTTTAAAACTTCATACAGCAAACACTTAATGATCAAATCATAAGAGTCGTATGTCTTTTAAGGATATCACCACACAGATTTGTGTGGACTTATCCAGTCAGTGTAAGCATTTGTCAGTATTCGTATAGCTCAACTCAGGACTACAAAGCAGCCCAAGACGAACCCAAGGAAATAACTTTTGGGTAGGCCGCAGAAAATACTAAAATTGCTAGATTTACGTCAAAAATCATAAAAAGAAAAAAAATCACATCAATCGGCCCTCAAATTCACAATTACAAAGATGACAAGCAGGGATGTACCTGCGGAAATATGTGGGCTTTTGAAGTA
The DNA here is from genome assembly GCA_949316375.1 of Mythimna vitellina. NCBI lineage: Eukaryota > Metazoa > Arthropoda > Insecta > Lepidoptera > Noctuidae > Mythimna > Mythimna vitellina. Next base: position 22,203,283 of record OX438700.1, on the reverse strand, counting down.
TTGGTATGGCAATCAAACCAATCATGTGAAATGGGACGGTATGAGCTTATAGCTCTCCTTCCGATTGTAAAATTTATTGTGCAAGGGGTAATTTACTGTACTGGTAGAAAATGCCTAAGGCATTAAGTCGGCGAGCTGTACGTTTGTGCATAACCCATTGACCGATCAATGATCGAACATTATGAATTAGCAGATTACGAACTTTTAGCAAAATGGCAATGGAATCGTGTTGGAATGACGAATAAATAAAAATAGCAGACTTGGGCTCCAGACCATTTTCTGAAATAACTCCTTGAGCGGGGCTAGTAATAAAACAAAACTGGAGTTCAGCTATCGCCCCGCAGAACCCAAAAACCGTATGCTTCTTTTTTTACAGACCATTTGGTGTGAAAACGGTCACTCCTCTATTTACTATGTTTGTTTTTGGAAGGAGTAGGTACTTTATTTATACTATATCGATCTTTATAGCCTTCCAATTCAATTTGAAAGGTTTAATTGTGTAAGTGTATTGGTGGAGTCGGAATGGGCGGGGATGGTACGTGTGCATTCGAGTGGGCCAGGTGAGGAATGTTCGTAAATGGATGGGTGGGAGTGGCTTTTCGTTGGCTGCCTGAAACCTAGCACTGTGGCAGTAGGTATTGTTCGTTTAAAAGCCTGATTATGCAAGGTCAGTTTCTGAATTGAATATTGACGTGCCTTTTTCAATACAAAAGTTTGAATGGTTTTCAGACTAATTAACCAATTCTCAATTTTTTCTATTACATATATAGCATAGCATAGCATAGTCGGCCTTATAATGTTCCCACTGTTGGGACTCAGGTCTCCTCTCTAGGAGAAGGAATAGGCCGTAATCCACCACGCGGGCCCAGTGCATGTTGGTGGATTTCAAATGTCTTCGAATTTTTGGTTCTAGGACATGCCGGTTTCCGTCAACGTTTTGAGAGCAGTGATGATGAAATAAATTACACAAATTAATGCGCCTGGCTGGGTTTGAACCCGCGACCTAAAATTTCTAAGTCGGGGCTGTTACCACTTGGCCACCACTGCCCACATACATATATACATTTTTATTATTAGACGTATATCAAAAACTAAATGGTGTAAAACTTGTTGGCTAAATGCGACAAACCATGCAAAGGTTCATGCAAAGGTACATGCAAAGGTTACTCTATGTCATCATCATCTTCCTGCCCTTGTCCCGTTTTATTTGGGGTCGGCGCAACACTTTTTTTCTTCCATTCTGTCCTGTCACTCATCACGCTATCACTAACTCCTTTTTCTTTCATATGACTTCTCACATAATCCATACTCTATGTATTACTGTATTTATTTAATTTTAATTAATTGTACATAAATGATTTCAATTTTATTTCATTTTACAAATTTTATTTTCATTGTGCCTATTATGTTTAATTTTTTGTTTATGAGGGTCAATGAGACTTAAAACAAACGATTAATTATTATTATAAAGGCAAAAAACAAATCTGCTGCTATTTACTTCTTATTTCTCTACGAGGGCATTACCCTAAGAGTAGGCAAACACAAACTGAAAATGATAAAACAATATTTCTGTTCTAAGAAATAAAACTTTCAGTTAACGTCTTTACCCAGTTATTTTATCAAGATTGTAACAATGAAATTAGATTGATTCCAAACTTTTGTAAATTAGTACCGCAAGGGACTTACTTCGTATTCAATTAAAATAGACTCAAAGTTTCAAATTTTGAGGGACGATATAATAAGAAAAGGTTTTATTAATAAAATAACTGCCTTGTGTAACCACCGTGATATCCGGCTCGAAGGACCATGTTCGAGGCTAAATTTAATGGAATTAGGTACTTTGTCAGCAAATGATATAACATTAAGTTATCATCATCTTCCTGCCCTTGTACCATCTTATTTGGGGTTGGCGTAACACGTTTTTTTCTTCCATTCTATCCTGTCAACCGTCATACTATCACTAACTTCCTTTTCTTTCATATCACTGTTCACACAATCCATCCATCTTTTCTTTGGCCTCCCTCTCCCTCTCCACCCATCCACATGTATACTCATAACTCTTTCTGTAACATGTGTTTCATCTCTCCTCTTTACATGACCATACTAAGACAAATTATTCTCCTTCAACTTTTCAGTCACTGGCGCCACTTTCAAACTTCCTCTAATATATTCATTTCTCACTTTATCCATTCTCGTCACACCACACATCCATCTCAACATTCTCATCTCCGCTACATGCAATCTTTTTTCATCCGTCTTTTTCACAGCCTAACATTCTGATCCTTACAATATGACAGGTCTTATCACGGACTTAGAGCTGAGTTAAATAGATACAAATTATATTTGACGTGCCTTCAAGATTTTTTGTTGTTGAAACCTTTACTAGTTTTTTCTTAATTCTTTAATGTACGCAAACATGAACGTAACAAACATATATTCAGTAATTTGACAATTCATGTACAGAGGACAGACAAAGTTTGTCAGATTTTGAGGCTTAAGAGGGTCCTATTTCACTCGCTTATCGTCAACATCGAGCATGGTTTAAAAGCTTGTTACTTCATCTAACGCAATCCAATGCGATGTTTGACGAAAAGGCAATGTGAAAAAGAGAAACGCCTGAAAACTCTGTTAGCATCCGGTAATTCTGTGAATTACCGAATATTTTACAAAACTTGTTCCAAGAAATACGTTTTTTTTAACCCTTAAACGTTTGTGAAAAACAATTTAGTTATTTAGAATATTGATTAAATTTGCAAGGCTTCTACTGTTATAATTGTTTGCCCTTTTTTAATTTTTGAGAAAATTGTGAAGCAATAAAAAAATATAAATAATAGCAGATTTTCAGAGGTCTTTACTGGATTAGTTTTACACAAATTTATAATTTGATTTCAATAGAAGCTAGATAATATCCACAAGATACTGTGTTTCCAAAATATCTAATGAAAAATTGGTAATAATTGTCACAAACGCGTAAAAGCGGTTGTATGAAAAACAGTAAAAATTTATGTCGAGTTGCATCCCCGTCTGACAACAATTCAACTTCAAATTTACAAATTCAAAAACAAAAAAAAAAATCTGCTCCTCAGTATTTCTTAATTTAAGTACTAGCGTTCCTGAAGGTTCTTTCATACACCCCATTCTCCTGTTATATGCGAATATCTTTATAAACATAAACTTTTATATCTCCATTGCCTCTACCCTAACCATTTTAATATATGGCCGCAACTGCCCCTTTAAACGGAGCCTCCAAATGGATTAAGCAATGATACGAACCACAAAATAAACCTTCACTCGATTCCCATGCAAATCCCATTAGATTTTTAGTCTAACGATTGGCGAGGCGGAATGTATGACGGTATGAGTTCCATAGAGTATGTTTGGTTTTAGTAAGGATAAGTACCTTACTAAAACCAAACATACTCTATCTTCTGGGTTGATTTTAGTAGGCAACGAAAGAACAGGAGTGAGTTTTTAGTCAGTAAAAGTTTGACACTATCTCTCGCTCCGCCCAAGAGTGGGGGATGTCATAAGATGATATACCCAATTTAAAAAAAAGGGTGAGGCAAAACAAACGTAATTTGGTGAGTAAGTTTTACTTTAAATTCAAATTATTTTTATTTCACATAGTGTACTTTCAATTAATACCTACACTTTTAGCGTTACTGTGTAGCACGAACAAGGAAAGTTTTGTATGAAAATAGATTGCAGCGTAAATTACGCGAATCAAAAATGTTTTCATTCTAACTTTCGTCCACGTCTTTACCCAAGTGTTTTATTAACCCTCAAGGCAACTTCTGCTACGATAAGTAGCCTACGTAATAATCCAGGTTTAAACCGTGTGTCAAGTTTCATTCAAATCTCTTCGTCCTTTGAGACGAAATCGATTCGTATATTTTGACAGGCCTGTTGGTCTAGTGGTCAATGGCCCTGACTGCTACGCCAGGGGTCGTGGGTTCGATTCCCACCCAGGATAAATGTTTGTGTGATGAGCACGATCATTTATTCTGTGTCTGGGTGTAATTTATTTATAAAATTTATGTTTTTAGAAGTATATAAATATGTTTATCAGTCGTCTAGTACTCATAACACAAGTTCTGCTTAGTTTGGGACTAGATGACGTTGTGTGAAAAGTTGTGGAATATATATTTCTAAACAAACATCTGGCTTTCATATTTATAACTATGCCTTATTTATGAAGCTGCTGGTTCATAAGAAGCTGTCTGCCGATCCAGAATACACTGTCATCCTTTTGTCAATTGATCTGCCTTTTCCCAATCTGATCTTTTAGTCTGATTGGATGCAACTGAATAACTATCTGACCTCCAAAACCCAACAAGTGGGATGACAGCGTGGTCATTTAGCTATGATTTGAGAGCCGCCATACTTATATTCATGCAGTATTGCTTTTAATGCTTTGAATCAGTATCTTCTGTGCCAGATTTTTCTGACCAACCAACAGACCGGTGTTAAGTGTAGCCAAAAGACGATACGAGAAATAACGAAATAGTTATTACATATTGACGGGCCTAGACATCAAATCCTGTCTCTTGTAATTGTAATATAATTTCCATCACTGGGACGCCTCTTTTTACATTCTTGCATGAGAGAGAGTGGATTTTTATTTCCCACACAGGCTTGGCAGATATTGTGACGTATAAAGTGATCGCATGCTGCTAACTCGCAAACTGACACGATATACTTTTTGAGGGTTTAAATAGCATAGATACACATATTTTGATGATAAGGAAAAGAAGATTTGAGAATGTCAAATAAATCAAGACTAGGTGAACGTAATTTTATATAATACTGAAACACAATGAGTGCTTCTAACAATATAATATAGTTTTACCATAGAAACGTTTCATTGCGTCTCTCCCCTCTACAATATCTACCAATCCGCACTAAGCTTTCGAATTTTCGGTTTTAGAACATGCCATTTCCTCACGAAGTTTTCTTTCACCGTTTTAAGATGGATCATATAAATAAATCTAAAACATTCTTTTATTTCTCCATGACACCGCTTCAAAATGACTTTAACGAGCTCATATAGTACTTACAGAATACAGATCACATCCCTTACACCACCTGACCACTGATCATCCATTAATACCGACCATCAAGCCATTTTAATCTAATTTTCATTCCCTTACTGGCCGAACACGATACATGACCGCAAAATTAATCACCAACCACAGAGTAACACCTCGGTCCAGCCGCGCGGGTAGTCGAGCTATACGTTAACGATGGTTATATATTATGCTAGTCTGTGGTCAGCTTTAAATATGGAATGGAATTTTTCTATCTATGTAATGGAGAAATGTGTGGATTTTTTGGTGGGCGTTTTTTCGAGTAAAGTTCTGTGGTTGTTTTAAATATTTGCAAATTGATTTATTTACTTGAAATTGTGGTGAAAAATAGGACATTTTTGTACCTTAAGAGCCGGTTGTAGTCACAATTTTTTTTTGTACATACTAGCCCGGATCTTTTCTATTTCGACTTCGCGGCCTTCTTCTTCTTCTTCGCCTTCTTAACAACGATTTCATTTAAGATTTTTGTTTTTGCCATACCCTTTTAAAAAACAAGATTTATTATTTTATGAAACTTTGAAATATTTTCGTGACATAATTTCGTAGATATAAACATTTAAAATCGTAAGTTAGGATCAGATACGTGATTTTTTTTTCTAACTAGCCAACTAATTTTTAACATTTTTTATTTTTACTCAACGGGTGGTCATATAGCATAGCATAGCATAGTCGGCCTTATAATGTTCCCACTGTTGGGACTCAGGCCTCCTCTCTAGGAGAGGGAATGGGCCGTAATCCACCACGCGGGCCCAGTGCGGGTTGGTGGATGTCACATGTCTTCGAATTTTTGGTTCTAGGACATGCCGGTTTCCTCACGATGTTTTCCTTCACCGTTTTGAGAGCAGTGGTGAAATAAATTACACAAAGTAATGCGCCTGGCTGGGTTTGAACCCGCAACTCGTAAATCGGGGTCGTTACCACTCGGCCACCACTGCTCCACTGGTTGGTCATATGGTCAATTTTAATAAAATAATTTTTGTGGATTGTCAGAGGTTTAAAAAAAATATATTGGAACCTCGCTTTAAGGTTAAGGGCTCTAGGACTACGACTACGAAACTTGCCGAAAAGGTAGACTCCATATATTTGCAGCATATACTTTTAGAACGAGGTAAGTAGGCTTTTTAAGTCATTTAGAGTGTATCGACATAAATTATTTTACAGGTTATTGAAAAATGTAGCTAATTTAGTAAATCACTACCTATGATGAGCAACCAATACTACTAACAAGAGAAAGTGGTATATCGTTAATGTACATTTCCAGATATCTCAATTAAATGTAAAAACTGAAAACGTTTGAAAAGCTTAGCACACATCCATAGTGTTTCTCTATGCGGGCTCGCAGACAACGAAAAATAAGTAGCTTGCTGTCCAGCCGTCTGGTGAACACCAAAACCGAGTTGTCGATAACGTGTAGAGTTCCACGCGCACATCAAAGAGATGTCAACAAAACAGTAGAGGTCCAATAAGGCCGATGCTCGCTAGGGCCACGGGGTTTTTTGAAAGATATACCGTGGCTCTAGAACGCAAAGAGTAACAAAAATACAGGTGAGTTTTAGCCAGTAAAAGTCTGACCCTACAGAAAGAGAAGTCATCTAATGATTTGATTTTTTTTAATGTGTGTAATTAATTCCTCATCATCATCATCATCTTCCTGCCCTTGTCCCGTGTTATTTGGGGTCGGCGCAACACGTTTTTTTCTTCCACTCGGGCTGTTACTCGTCATGCTATCACTAACTTCCTTTTCTTTCATATTATCACTCTTCACACAATCCATCCATCTTTTCTTAGGTCTCCCTCTCCCTCACCATCCATCCACATGTAAACTCTTTTAGTAACATGCGTTTCATCCCTCCTCTTCTCCTGTTCTGAATAAATTATTATTTATTCATTTATTTTCACAATAGACTACTAGACAAAAAATTTATCCAGCGTCAACATTTTCAGATGTCATATAAAAGTCTGTGACCGACCGTCCGATCGTCCGATTTGAGCGATAAATCAATTTATATAGCGGACGTTGGATACGGATTAGCATACGCAAATGACTCGCACATGGTCTGCAACGCTGTGTGCCATCGTTTTCGTGCATCTTTTAATTATGAGCTGATTTTATCTTTGATACAGCTTAAGTTGTTTAGTCAATTAAATCTTTATTTATCTTTCGTAATTAATAAATGATAATTTATTGCCAGAACAAAAGATTTGCTCATCACACAAACATATTTTGTCTTAGGTCGGAATCGAACACACGACCTCCGGCATAGCAGTCAGTCAGAGCCACTAGCCAGGAAACTGTGAAAAACTGGGCAAGTGCGCTGAAGTTTCCGTACAATCTTACCTATGTATTCCTAAACGGAGTCTCGAAGATGTTCCGAATCGCAAAAAAGTTTTTTTTTTGTGACGTAACAATAAATTTACTGTTTTCGGATTTATTCCTATTGTCTGCACTAGAAGACTTTGCTTCATGCCAAATTTCAGGATTCTGGGTCAAGAGGAAATACCCTATGAATTTTAATTCTCCTGAGAGTGTCGAAATATACGTTAATTTGCGACATAAACGGCTGTATCTTTTTTTTTCGTTAACTTAAAGATTTTTAACAGCTTCACGGGACCGAAAACATGAGTATATGGTTTTAATTTCAACTCGATACATCCACGCATTCCCGAGATAAAGGGTCTTAACAGACAGACAGACAGACAGATAAACAGACAGATGAACAATAGTGATTCTATAAGGGTTCCGTTTTTCCTTTTGAGGGACGGAACCCTAAAAGTCAGGTTTTTACTAATTTGAAACCCAGCGGTAGTCCTTCAGTTGCCCTTGCATTGCTTGGAGTGGTTTGGGTAAATAAGTCTGACATGCCCTTTCACTCTGCTCTAGAGATGGAATTAGAAAAAAAAAACAAATATTATTAAAGTTAAACACAGTTTCAAATAACCGCTAACCTGAGTATATATGGGTTTAATATCAAATCAATACCTCCACGCGTTCCTAAGATAAAGGGTCTTGACAGACAGACAGGCAGACAGACGGACGGACAACAAAGTGATCCTATTCCGTTTTTTTGAGGTACGAAAACCTAAAAAATAACCTATTTGTAAATCGTCTAATGGCCAGTTTCAGTGTCAAAGCTTACTTTGACACTATTGTCAGTCTCCTTGACACTATTAAATGTCAACATTTGACAGGTTTTCAGGCCAAAATAGGATTTAACAAATATACAACTTGTAATTTTTATACAGGAACCGGATATAAATCAATATACATGAAACATTCTCATATTTGTAACAAGCTTCCATTTTATTTGTGCTATAAGACGTCAAGTTCTGAGGTAACAATGAGTATTATCGACTGAAAACATAACAGTAAACCACAGTTTTACAAAATTAATATTGGCACTCTTACAACCAATGCGAATGCAAGGAAACTTTTCCTTTATTAAAATATCCGCCATGAAAAACCATTATAATAACAGAAAACATCAAAATCGTTGAAGTTAAACTTTCCAATTCAAATTCAAACTATAAAAGTTAAGTATAAGTCACGTTTAGGTGTTACATCTATTGTGCCAGTAGCCAAGCGTAATAAAAATAAACGTTTTTCTCTCAATGTGCACGGGACATTACTAGCTAGAGGCGAAGTTCAATGCGCGGGAATTTTGAACATGGTTGTATTTAGTGTTACCACGTTCAAGTGGACAAAAATCGAGGCAGATGTTAAAATAATTCGGGATTTAGGATTTTCATCATCATTTCTGAAGGACGTCCACTGTTGGACATAGGCCTCCCCGAGTGTCGCCACAACGAACGGTCCTGTGCTTGCACATCCATCTCATTCCCACAACTTTCACCAGGTCGTCCGTCCACCTTGTCTAGGCCTTCCAATGCTGCGTCTTTCAGAGCGCGGTTGCCACTCTAGAACCTTTTGGTCCCAACTACATCCGTTCTAGTAGCAATGTACCCTGCCCACTGCCACAAAGTTTGGTGATTCTTCGGGATATCGGCAACCTTGGTTCCTTTCTTAAGGGTTTTTGAGACAAATAAAAAATAATTTTGTTTTGAGGTGAGAAATCGTCCGAAGATTTCTCCCGCTCTGGGATGGAATCAAAGGACATGTACATTCCAGGGTCACGCTCACTCTTTCAAACGTTTCCACCCTATTGTGATATTAAACGCATTCTCACACTCGGTATAGCGATGCGAATGCGACTGATATAATAAATGTTAATTTTTGGTATTTATAATGGTTTCTAATTTTACCGATTTATCAAGACATTTAGCGTCCCGTTCAGGCGCAAATTGGGCCGCGTGCCCAGATCCCTGAAAATCGGGACATCCCACGGGAATCTGGACACCTGGCAACACTATGTACCCCCCACTACTTGCGACCCTGAAGCACACAGGCTAGTACAGACGCTTCGATCGTTTCAATGTGTGCATTTGGCTGCACTTTCAACAGATTTTGCTCCCTCTGTGTGTTTTCAGCGTACTTTTTCGTGAATGTATTGTGTTTTTAAGTGAGCCAGTTATACTTTTCAAGCATTACAATGGACACGGCAAAACTGGTGTCATATTTTCTTGAATATGAGTTCTGTACAATGCCGGCTTCCGAGACGGCGCTTCCGTCTTTTTTGTTGTTATTTTTTATTGTTCTTGTTTTTGTTTATTTATTGTGTTCGTGATTTTGGTCTGAGGTGCAGATTGTGTAGCATTGTAGGGTGGGGGGAGTGGGGGTAATTAAGTCAGTCTGGTAAATTTAAGTTTTATGTTTTGTACTTATGTTTTTTGGGTTTTATATCTTTAACGTCCCCTGTAGAAGAGCCTCAAATAGTAATTTTTTTTTAACATATTTTTTCCGTCCTTGATGACTTGTTTTGCATAGGTTTTTCTCATTGTTTTATATTATTTATTGATATATTATCTGCTGTTCACCCACGTGAAAGCAGAAAATTATCTAGGACATGGGTTACCCGTGCACCATGTATCATCAAAATCGGTTTAGCTATTCGATTGTGAAGAAGGGACAAACATACACATGCACTCACAAACTTTCACCTTTACATTTTTTTTTTTTGGTGGGAAAATAGATGGATGAGGATGTGTTAGACTTTTACTGACTAAAAACCTACTCGTTGCCTTTCATACCAGGGCCGTGTTTTCCTTTCAGAAGCAAACCTTTGGCCCCAGTAGACTTCAACCCTGCTGGGCCCCTACAGTTTGCTGACATCTTGAGGCGCGCGTGGAACAGTACGCGCTGTTGACGACTTGGGCTCGGTCTGAACGGTTACCGAACGGTCGGACGGTGAGTTACCAATAGCTCGCCGTCCGAAAGCCCGCGCCTTCGGTGGCCGGAAATCGGGGTCTGGATCCCGGTGGCTGGGGCGTGAGGGCTGCTCCCTCGCGCGTGCGCGTGCATCCTCCTCCTTTACTAACATTACTGCTTCGCAGAAGGCATTATTGCTTCGCAGAAGGAGGTGACCGCCTGCCACTCCTCCTCGCTTTGGACCATGGTCTGTACCATGGCCCGGCACGAGAGATCGTTGCCACCTATCGCCCCCACGAGGACACGACGGTGCTCTGCCCAGACGGTGCACACCTGTACCGTATGCTCCACCGTATCCTCCGGGCGGTCCACACAGTGGTGCCAATCGGGGCGTTACTTACGCATGAATCCGGTGCAGGAACTTCCCGAACTGACCATGTTCGGTGAGAACCTGCGTCATACGGAAGGTGAGGACGCCGTGAGGTCTTTGCAGCCGATTCTCAAAGAGGGGACTTAACTCCATAATTATGGCGTGCCCAATCTTTATAATACTAATGTGGTTATTACAAACCGTCACAACAAAATAATAAATAAAATTCTAATTGACCAACGGCGACCAATGCCTTCGGGCTCCACAGTAATCCTCGCCCCCACACTTGACCCTTAACCGGCGCCATGTTTGTTTTTAATTAATTAATGTGTGATCAAGTTTTTATCCCTGTCTGGTTCGAAAAATATGCTTCTACATTAACTGGCAACCAGTATTAATCATTTTTGCCGAAAAACGTCCACTGCTGGACATAGGTATATAGGCTGGATATATCCAAGTATCGCCACTACGAATGGTCATGTGCGTCTAACATCCATTATATTCCCGTGACTCTCAGCAGGTCATCGATCCACCTTGCTAGTAGGCCTACCACCGCTGCGTCATCCGATGTGCGGTCGCCACTCTAGAACCTTTCGGCCCCATGGATCGCCCGTTCTACGAAAGCAATGTGCCCTGTCCACGGCCTTTTAAGTTTGGCAATTTTTGGGCTATACCGGTGACCTTGGCTCTCCTTGGATATAGTGTATTAATTATATCAAAATTCTCAAGTTTTCTAAAATACAGATTTTGCCAAAGACATCGCCTATTCATAATTACAATTTAAACTAAACATAACCAGCGAATTTGAGGCAGAAAAATGGAATTTTATGAAAAATGTAATGAAAACAAAATCTACAATAAGTGTAATGCACATTCAATACGCTAGAATACATTCAACTTTTACGAATGCAGTCAAACAATTCAAAAAAATAAAAGATTCAATACGTTCAAACCTTCAATTTTATATATACACATACGAACGAACAAACAATTCCCACGAGGCGGGGGAACAGCGCGCACTAAGCTCGATGGCTGACTTGCCTCGGTCAGGAATCGAACCCGGAACTCTTACCTCCCACGGGCATTACTCGTTCTTAGTTTTGTACGTCCATTTTATTTTGTTTTAAACGGAAAAGAAACGAAATAAAGGCTTTTGTCTGGCGTTTCATATCAGACGAGAATTTTCAAGGCACTTCTGTTGATTTCAGTTTCAGTGAGTTTTGAAAGACAGATAATATTTTATAAATTTCAATGCTTTCGTGGAATATTATTGCTTTGATATAGGGCTTCTTCTAACTTTTTCCACTGCTGTTGTTAACGAGTAATCCACCTCCAGGATGGACCAGCGGCCATTTCTAGGGTTCCATATCTCAAAAGGAAAAAACGGAACCCTTATAGGATTACTTTGTTGTCCGTCCGTCTGTCTGTCTGTCTGTCAAGACCCTTTATCTCGGAAACGTGTGGAGGTATCGATTTGAAATTAAAACCATACACTAAGATGTGCGGTCCCGTGAAGCTGTGAAAAAATCAAACTTCTAAGTTGACGAAAAAAAGATACGGTCGTCTGTGTCGCAAAAAACGTGCATTTCGACACTTTCAAAAGAATCAAAATTCAAAAGGTACCCCGTTGACCCAGAATTCTGAAATTTGGCATAAAGCAAAGTTATATAGTATAAGTATAGGAATAAATCTGAAAACAGAAAATTGGTTGTTACGTCATTTTATCATTTTTTACAATTCGAATAATCTTCGAGATTTTACTACATGTTCACATACTCGTATGTAGGTTAGCTTGTACGGAACCCTCAGTGCGCGAGTCCAACTTGCACTTGCCTAGTTTTTAATTTATCATCTTAAAAAATACTATTTAAACACTACCAGAAAATCTCAAAGCGTCTACCAGCGAGTCACAGGACGACTGGCCACCGTTAGATGTGGATTTGCGGACGGCGAGCTACCAATAATAGCCGTCTGGCAAGGACCAAATCTGGGATACGACAACGCACTGTGTTCCACGCGCATCTCAAAGAGATGTCAGCAAGATTGATGGAGCTAATTATATCAGACGCCTACCAGGGCAGCGGGTTGTTAATTGAAGGAATTACTGCCTCTTCCTCCTTCCTAGAACAGGAGAAGCCATTGGATGATTTCCAACATTAAAAAATGCCTCCACAACATGGCAATTTTTTCGACCGTCCTAACTTCCCGACTCAGAAGCACTTTGTTTTACTTAAGCCAGGGTTAACTTCAACTTTAGCCATCTACTATTAGCATAAAGTTTACAAAGACGCTGCAAAGTATTAAAGTTTCTTTGAAATTGATAAGGCTTCTACTACCAGATTTTAACGTAGCTCTTTATAAATTTATTACCCAGAGATGAATCTCTTTAGCATAATTTATAAGTTTTTTGGCAACTGTATGGCGATTTGTTAAGTGTTTTGAGATGGGAATGTTTTGGCTTTCTTGTTTAATAAAACAATATCTTCAAAGCTTCAGCGAGAGAAGAAAAAGGTTCTTAATCTACTAGAGCGCTTGCGATGGCATTCAAGGCCTAGTACCTACTCACCGTTAAAATAAATTCCTTATCATAATTATCATTTTAGCCGAAAGATGTCAGCTGGGCATAGGAGTCCCCTAAGCAGCGCCACAACGATCGGTCCTGTGCGTCTCGCATCCATCGGTGGAAGGCCTTCCAACGCTGCGTGCGCCCCATCGGCCATCTGTTTTGTGAGCAATGTTGCTTGATGCTTATTGCCATTTAAGTTTGGCGATTCTTCGGAGTATGTGGATAACCTTGCTTCTCCTCCGGATATAAAGAACTTGTAGCATTTTATGGTACATTGGGCTTTGGATTTGGTTCTGGGTAGTGAAAAGATCGAAATGCTATGACATCTACGCCTGATCTACTAAAGGACGATTATAGAATTGAGAAAATGGAGTTACGACATTGTATCTCAAACCGTATTTTATCAAGCGTTTAATACAATTCTTAGCCATTGTAAAGAAAAAAAAAGATTAATATAATTAAAAATAAGATAACAATTACTAAAAATCTATTCTCTTCTAGAATAAATGAAAGAAAGAAAAACAGTTTATTCACGCGAAATGACGTAATCTTAAAACTAGCTAACAAACATAATCAATTGATAGGGAAGAGTCACATCCGTGCATAACGGCCAAATGCTCAGCATAAACCTGGCGACCTCACGCAATCGATTACTAAATTATTAATTTGAAATTAAATATCTGTCTAAATTTAAAAAAGCAGTTTCCCCAAAAGTTCAGGCACCTTTTAAAGGTTCCCCCGAAACAAACGGTTTTTTTTTTGGTGAAAAATCATCTAATGACATCCCACGCTCTTGGGCGGAGCGGGAGGGCGTGTCAGACTTTTACTGTCTAAAAACCCACTCCTGTTCCTTCTTTGCCATTGTTCCAGGGCTTCGAGGATCTCTTTCACATCACCCATGGCCAAAACAAAAGGTATGTGTCTGCAAAACTTACTACTTACTTACTTAAAAGGATGAAATTAATATATCTACTTAATTCAGAAACCAGCCCTTTACACTGTATCGAAAAATACTTATCTGAACTGACACAAATGTATAGCAAACATCTGACTCTTTACGCGTTTTAAGAATCCTCTTTCAAAATGTTTCTACTAACCTACTTAAAAAGGGGTACGTCAACAATTTGGAATACAAACAACCTTCCTATGTATACTGCAATACATAATACATTTGTTATCTTAGCCATAAACTCCCAAAGGGTAGGTTTATCCTTTTCGGGGTAATCCACCGTTGCTACGGAACTCGCCCTCCAGGTTATAATGACCAATTAATTATATCTCTATCTATATAAGCCAGTGCCTCGAAAAATATGAAGGGGTAATGATCAAAAGGCTTTTAAAAAGTTTTGTCAAAATTAATTTAATATTTCTTAGCAATTAAATGAAGAAAATCAATTTTGAAGTTCTGTAATTAGTTTGATATGTATTTTTCACGTTTTATTAGCGTTTGAAAGGGTACGGAGCGATATCTTTTAACGATGTTAAAACTTGAAAATGGTTGTTTTTAAAAGTTACTTTGACTCTTCCTATCAATATTATTATAAACTAGGTTCTGTCAGCGGCTTTGCTTGCAAAAAAGGAGAACATTGAGCAATCCCAAATCAACATTCTACAAAAAGTATGTGCCAAATGTTAAAATCGATTTAGACGTTTATGCATGAAGGAGTTACAAACATACGAACACAAACATACATACTTATAAATGGTCGCCTTAAATAAATAAATAAAATAATGTTGTTGTATATATTATTTATTTATTATTTTATTTTTGACTGGCTTGTTGGTCAAGTCGTTAGTGGACCTGACTGCTATACCGGAGGTCGTGGGTTCGATTTCCTCCCAGGACAAAATGTTTGTGTGATGTGCACAATCATTTTTTCTGTGTCTGGGTGTAATTTATCTATAATATGTATGTATTTAGAAATATTTAAGTATGTTTATCAGTTGTCTAGTACTCATCACAGAAGCTCTGCTTGGCTTGGGACTAGACGGCGTTATGTGATAGTAAGGAAGAAAAAAAATATATATATCAGAGCACTATTATCATTACCAACACTACATTCAGTGCTAGCCTTGATTGTGTTCAAGCCAAGTTTCCAAATTATAATTCCTTTTTTGTCTAATTAAAGTATTTTCTCAGCCTTGTAATTTTTTTTTTTCATCATACCGTTACTATGGACTAATAAATAAATCATAAGAACTCTTAAATTGATAATAATAATATATATTTAACACTACAAAAAGGTAGTTACAAAATTTTTACAATTAGACTAAATTCAGTACAAAGTCTTTTCAGTTTTTCAGTTTCTTAAATCAATTTTTAAGATATCACCTTGGTTCACACCCTTAAGATTCTAAAAGAACACCAGGCCTGAGAAAATTTGCCAAAAAAAAACATAATAGTAATAAATTATGTATCAATGTATCCCTTCTGTAATTAAAATTAGGCGTTTAAGTACAGAAGGGATGGAAAAAGTGTTCATTGGGCATAAAAAATCTTCCACGATCACTGTAAATGGAAAAATAACCCGAAAACTAGCAGCAATAACAAATGGCTATTGTGATTCTCAGACCATAGACAAGGCGAACGATCTGGCCACGTGAAGAAGCTACTAACCATTAGCTAAAATTTTGATCCGAGTGCTCATCGATTATTTCGGAATAACACTCGAAGAGCACTTGAATAATTTTGAGAGACAGCATTTATATTTATTTCTAAAACAATATTTTTAAGTTTTTATTTTTTTATTTGTTGTTAATGATAAATCCGCGTTTGACCACCATCTCACCTGATGGTAAGTGATGATGTGGTCGACGATGGTGCACGCTTGCCTAGAAGTAGCCTATTCACTTTTGACTTAAAGACCCCTAAGTTGTAGCTATCAGGAAACACAGACTCTGGCACCATCAGGCTCGATTTTCACCATCTTTAGAACAATGAACAGGTTAACCACAAAAGTCTGTCCTCTTACCAACCCCAAAAACTTAGCTACATGCAACCTCTATCACATAACCTTAAAGTCTGTCCACCCCCTCTCAATACCAAAGCATGAAGGCATATTAAAATGTAGCATTATATAGATAAAGCGTTTTAGTTACACGCGGCCAGTCATGTGTCACTAATACTTCTCCAAAGTGCATGATACTCCTTTGAACTCAACTACACCTGCCGCTGGCTTTCTACAGTATAACAATGCTTCTTTCTGAATAAATAAAATAAAATTCTTCTACTCTGGTTTATCATCGCTATTCATAGCGGTCGCCTCTATGACGTAGGTCTCCCCTAAATCGCTCCACGCTTTTCTATCGCGCGCTATTCGCATCCAGCCTCCCTAGCCAAGCTACAATCGTTTCGTTTGCGTCGAGCGCCTCGAGTAGACAACGCCTCCGATTCCTTTGTTCTGACCACGTGACTGAGCGTTGAGATGTCATCAGAACAAAGGAATCGAAGGCTTGGCCTACTCTAGGCGTTCAACCCAATCGAAACGATCGTAACTTGGCTAGGGGGCAGTTTGGTCAACAACGTTGGTGGTCCGCTTTCTTTTACCGTCTATTGGTACCTATTCTGTTACCCGTTTTTATTTTAAACTAGCTTTTCCCCGCGATTTCGTCCTCGTACAAGTCGAAAATGGTTTTAATTGGATTTTTAATTGATGTTTTTAATTTCAATAAAATACGTAATACGTCTTCCATCATTTCTGTTAAAAAAATCTTATGCATAATTTAAGTAGATTGGACCAAAGAATCACGTTGTCACATACAAACTTCGCCTCCCTATTTGACCTCATCCCCTTAGGGCTAAAATTTCTAAAAAATCTTTTTTAACGGATACCTACGTCATATAAAGAACCCTCCAAGTTTCAGGTCTTTACGATCAGTGGTTTAGGCTGTGCGTTGATCCGTTAGTCTTTCAGAACAAAGAATTTTACAAGTATAGATAAAGTTGCCCCACACTAGGAATTACTCCTATATCGAGAGTGCACTCACAAACATGTAAACTCAAATACACAAGAGACCTTGGAAAAGAATCAAATACACACGGAACACCTATTTGTTGGCTATATTTCGTGCGGGGATCGAATCCACGATCTGCAGCGCAGCTGTCAATCGCTCAAATACTACAACAATCTTTTACTCTCCAATCTACACAGATGTCTTACCCAATTCCATTTCAGTAATATTATTTTGACACCACCTGCTCGATAATACCCTTTTATATGTCATACAAGCATCACTTAAAGCAAGTCATTCTGTCCCTAGAGAGATAATGTTGTATGGGTGATCCCTAGGGAATAATGAGATTTGAATTTGGAACATCAAAAACCGTCAACATTATGTAAATATACGTGCATAATAAGTTTATTACCTGAAACAGGCACAAAGATACAACTAGTGCCAAACTAAAAAAAAAAAAAGTTTATTCAAAATTCAAACTGGCCAATTACCAAAACAAAAAAAAAACAATAAAACGTGGTAAAAAAAAACAATGAAACTTCGTTACTCATCATCATCATCATCATCTTCCTGCCCTTGTCCCGTGTTATTTGGGGTCGGCGCAACACGTTTTTTTAATAAAACGTCGTTACGAATGACTTTAAAAAAAAAGTAATGAATTTTCTATAACGCTACTGCTAGCGTTATAGAAAATTGAAACTATAGAATCTTAGAGTAGTGAATTTTGTTTATTTGAAATCTCAAAACATGTTGAGAGATATTTAAGATATTTCTCTAATGTATGATTTGACTAAATTGTCTTTTAATTATCTCACAGATGGTGTAAAAATTAAAGTATCCAACACGGTGATAAAGCTGTCTTTGTCTTGGGCGGCTTGAATGCCTCTCTTAACTCAGGGTTCTTAATTATATAAATCCTTCACTTACGTTCGGGATTGAAATTAGTAACCTTCGTTTCGTTCGGAATTCAACATCAACCAGCAACTTTTATTTCTATTTATTATTAATAATTTGCTGTTAAGACATATAATATAGTGCACTAGCTTCTGCCCGCGGCTTCGCTCGCGTAAACGTAGGTTTCTCCATACAAACTTTGAACCCCCACTTCATCTCCTTAGGGAGTGAATTTTGGAAAATCCTTTCATAGTGCTCGCCTACGTCAAAAAAGAAGCCTTGTGTAAAATTTCACGCTCCTAGTTCCAATACTTTCGGCTGTGCGTTGATATGTCAGTCAGTCAGTTTTCCCTTTTATATATATGGATGTAAAAGTATTTTTTAATTGACGGGGCACTAAGATTTTAGACTGTTTTTTTTCTTGTATCTGCAATAGAGTACTCACTATGAACAGCCAAGTTACAAACCAGTTAAAATCTGAGTTAACAGTTACGTAACGACAAAAAAATAAAAACCCAAAAGAAAATAATTACGAGGAAACAAAAATATGACTTGTTTTTGCATTTGCATGTTAAAATCATTATAATTAGTCCCCTCTTTGTTCAGACCGGCTTACACACATAATTCCTAAGAAAAACACGCCGCTTCGCCAATTAGATGTGTTGGGAAACGGTAAATGCGTAATAATTCAATTTTAACAACGTTTTCTGGGCATTATTGTAACAAGACCGTCACAATTGTAACGGAAACTATATTATTTAACATAAGAAACAAAGGGCTTTGTTTTTAAATACCTTTGGAAAGGATTTTGTGTTCATTTGTCAGTAACTTTTTATTGAAATGGTCAAATTATATGTTGGGTATTTGTCAAACTCTGATGAAATGAAAATCTGTCAAATTGGTTAATTAAATAATTCCTCTTGCTCTGGGTTTGAGTAAGAGTGTCAGATTTTTGCTATCTAAAACCCGCCTGTTTTATTTTCACCGCTGTGTCCTCGTGGGGGAGATTGGTGGCAACGATATGTCACACCGGGTCTAGGTACAAGCTATGATCCGAAGCGAGGAGAAGTGGCAGGCGGTCGCCTCCTTCTGCGAAGCAGTAATGCTAGTGAAGGAGGCGACCGTACGCGTGAAGTAATGGCCCTCGCGCCCCGGCCACCGGGATTTCGATCCCAATTTCCGGCCAGCAAAGGCGCGAGCTTGCGGACGGCGAGCAATGGGTAGCTCGCCCTTCGACAGTCCGGTAACCATCCGGACCGAGCCCAAGCCGTCGACGTAGGGGCCCAGCAAGGTCCAAGCCTTCTGGGACTATGGGTGATGCGAAAGAGATCTCCGGAACCCTGGAATAATGGCAAAGAAGGAACAGGAGTGGGTTTTTAGTCAGTAAAAGTCTGAAACGCGCTCTCGCTTCTCCCAAGAGCGGGGGATGTCATTAGATGATTTAAAAAAAAAAACTGTGAGGAAAAAGTTTTATTAGGTTTTCTTAAGGTCATCTTCTTCCTTTTTGAAGTCGGTTTAAAAACAAAAGACACTCATCGCAGGTGGCCAGGAAATCCTCATTACATACAAGTTCGGCTAAAGGCTATAAAAATTAGCCGACTTTATTTTAATTACACTTGGTTGCATATTTTATTTATGACTGTGTGTGCATGGGGTACACATATGGCGGATTCTTTTGAGCTTGTTTCCTTAAATATTACCAATACTCGAGGAATTACGGCTTGTAGTTACATGAAATATCGTTTTACTTTGTCTTTCTTTAGTAAAAGCTTATTTTTTGGTGGTAAAATCATCCTAAAAAAAAGTAATTGCTAGGTACCGGAAGACGCAGCGTTGGAATGCCTCCCACAAAGTTAACTAATGACCTAATGAGAGTTGCAGGAATCCAATGAATGGTAGACTCACAGGACCGGTCATTATGGCGACACTTGGAAGAGGCCCCTGTCCAACAGTGGACGTCTTTCGGCTGAAATGATGATGATGATGATAGTGAATAGCTAGGTAATATTGAATGTGGCCGTTTGGTAGGTTCAAGCCAGAAACGACAGCGCATTGTGCCTTAAAAAGATGTCAGCAAAATTATAAAGACTAGTCAGGACCGACACCTGCCAGGGCTGCGGATTATTCGAAAGTGTCTCCTCAATCCTCGCAGGAAATGACATTTGAAAGAACTTTGTCCACCTTATTCCAAAATGCGATCTAAATGTAGTGTATTTCCAGGATTATTACTAGGTTTAAGACCATGAATGACTAAATAAAACGTTATTAAAAAATTAAGTTTATCACTTGTTTCTGAACTATCTATTGTACTAAAGTTAGACCGCTGAAACCCCTAGTTTAACTTTGGTAATTACCAAATTTAATACTAATATGTATATTTAAGGTTAGCTTTGATTATTATTGTGTGTTATTCTATATAAAAATCGTTAAAAATGGATATTAATGTTTGACATGATCGATCTGGAAGATTTCAAAATTTTGGAAATGTCTCGGTGATCTTACAGACATTGTTATCGTGGTAATTCATTTGAATTGAGAAACGAAAATTTTGCATATAAGTATAGGTTCAAGAAACATTTTGAAGAAGAAACAATGGTTCTTTTGCAAAGCAATTTTAATCAATAAATTTAAATTAAATGCTTTGTGTTCTTTATAAGGAATTTCATCACTATCACTATCGTAGTCAATAAATAACATTTTTCATTTGTTTTTCCACTTTCTACTGTAGCTCACAATTACGCACACAACAACAATACAACAGACACGACTTATGTATAAACAAACCAACATGTAATACTTAACAGTCATAGTAATAAGATTAATGAATAAATTATTAATTAGAAATCCGTCTACATGAGCCTTTACTGTAAAGTGTAACTAAAAATGTAACTAAACACTGTACTGTGTTTCGCTTCGTCGTTTATACCGCGGACATCGAAGGACTGGAACAATTTGCCTGCTGCGGTCTTCCCGTCCAACTATAATTGAGGTGTCTTTAAGGCTAGAGTGAATAGGCTCTTAATAAACTAGTGCGCCTGACCATCAATGATTGCATCTCCGCATACCATCAGGTGGGATCGCAGTCAAGTTTATAACAATAAAAAAAAAAAACTAGCGTAGAGTTTTCACCCTAAAAAAAAAAACAAAAAATACAAATAAAAAAATGCTTTAGTACTGCCTAACTAAAGCATTTTTTTGTAATAAGACGGTGTAGGTTTTAGTTTAAAAGTCTAACACTCCCTCCTTCTCCAGGAGAGCTCTACACTCGAATAATATAATAATATGATTTTCCCACGTAAAAAAGTAGTTACGAGTATCTTAAAAGGTATCTGAAGAAACACGGGTGAGTGTTCCATCTTGCTCAACATAGAGCAGGAGAAATTTCAAAATATCCCATCCTGTAAAAAAGCTAATTATAAAATAGAAATATATCATAAATAGCATAATCAGGCTTTTAATGTTCCCACTGCTTGGACTCAAGCCTCCTGTCTAGGAGAGGAAATTGGCCATAATCCACCACGCGGAGCTAGTGTGGGTTGGTGAATGTCACATGTCTTTGAATTCATGGTTCTAGGATATGCCGGTTTCCTTATTATGTTTTCCTTCACCATCTTGCGAGCAGTTGTGCTGAAATACTTCGTTCCTTAATAAGCATTTTACCCTTAAAATGAAGTCAAGACGAAAGCTTCACTTAGCCTGCCTTCTATTTGGGGTGATTAAATTTCAGAAACCAGACTACCTCTACAATAAACTGAGTTGGATCACTAGCAGACGAGAATGCGGAAGAAGGCAATGTTCATAGCAACTCTCATCACAGCCCCATTGTACAGCAACATTTAGAGGCAGTTTCCGTTATGCGGCATCCAAAATTTGGAATAACCTACCACCGCCTATTAGAGAAATAAAAACGATAGGTACTTTTAGAAAACGTTTACGGCAGTTTTTGATTGATGCGCAGCGGAAACTGGACCTGACCAACTTAAATGTTTCATTAATATGATATACAGGCTAATGTTTCAGTTGAGCGTCTTCGGTTTTGTGTGTATCCATGGGAAATGTTGCATAATAATACAAAGGCTGATACATAGCTACAATATGTGGGTGTTTTTTTTTTTTTTTATTGAGATGAGATTCCTTGGGCACGGTATCCCGTACAGCTGCCTCGTTGCCTTGTGTCCGAGGCTCGGAGGTGCAGACGTGTCATGCACGACACCAACGTTCACTTGAAGACCTGTGGGAAACGAAGGATGCGTTATGAGGTTTTTTGGGTATTGTTGTGGTATTTAGTTGTTTAGTCAATTGCGTTTGTGGTTACTTACCCCATGTGTCTGGCCCTTGCAACCGGTAGGTAGGTACTTGCGTTCGGTGCCTGCCTCGCCCTTCAACCTCCTTTTATTCCCATGAATATTCTTTTTGGTGGCATTATGTACCCGCAACTGCATAAACAAAAATATACATATTTTAATTTAATTCTAATATAACTACTGTACTTGATTCTTGCTAGGGATAAGCGACACTTACCTTTTGCCATTTTTATCTTCATAACTTTCACTATTTTAGTTTCACTTTACTGACAAGTTCAAACTACACATAATAATCTGATCGAGAAATATATATACTTTTTTTATTTTTTTTTATTTCTTCAAATACCCGAACTCAATCACTTTTTGTTTTTCGCTGGTTTGCTACTTGTCTGCCGCGCTCAGCCGCTAAATGCATAGTAAATGTAACTGTCACTGTATTGACGGTGCGGCGGTGGCTCGAGACCGGTTAAATTTTAATCGTATTATAGTTAGAAGTTGGCGATATTTACTCATATTATATACCTACACATTTAACGCTAAACATCTATTTATGATTTATGACTTTCTATATATTAATATATGCATATATATATATTTACTTGTATATTTATTTATTTAATTCCCATATGAGAAACTGATTTTCATCCGTATCAGCACTTTAAGGTTCAGTTGAAAACCAGCGTCAGGCAACTGCTGCGTAGTTGTCTGGCATTATGCTGAACTGGACCTATTTGGCGTATCCGTGAGACATATTTTTTTTTTTCTTTTTATTGTTAATTTTATTTCTTCTTATTTTTATATTATATTTTTAGTTGTAAATTATTTTGCCAAATAAACATATTTTCTTTCTTCTTCTTTTTTCTTTCTAAATAAATTACACAAAGTAATGCGCCTAGTTGGGTTTGAACCCGCGACCTACAACTCGTTAGTCGGGGCCGTTACCACTCGGCCACCTCTGCTCAATAGAAATATAATAATATAATATACCGTAAATTTCACACAACGCCATCAAGTTCCAAACTAAGCAGAGCTTGTGCTATGAGACATACTTATATATTGTGGTCGTCCTCATCACACAAACATTAGTCTTGGGTGGGAATCGGACCTCCAGCATAGCAGTTAGGGCCACTAATCACTAGACCAACAGACCAGTCAAAAAACAGACCAGTAAATAAATATTATACCCTACTATTATATAATTATAGCACAAGAACACAAATTAATAATTCAAAAGATTTTCGGGACCAGATTCGTGTGCCGAACCGTAATGCTGCCATAAAAAATAATGGTTCTCTGTTTCGACTGCGTTTGACGTAACGATATGACATGGAAAACGTATTTCCACGTTTTTTTACGTTTAATGAACCAACAAGCCACAGAATGAAATTTTAATTCCATTTTCATCAAATTACTTTTTATATGTATTCTTGCAGATGATGATTGGGTGTTCAAGTATTAAAAGTTTTTAGTCCGTATTTTATTTTCATTTTTAAAATTGATTTCACTTTGGCAATGAGACTGAATTTCTTCTGAAAGTATGACTATGACCTTCAGTTTTTATAAAGAAAACAGATTTTTACTCTAGTACTATTAAAAAACTATTTTAACTTGCTAGTGCTAGTGTAGTAAGATTAATCTGATATTAAAAATGTGATTTGTAAAGCTGAGAAATAAAAAAAATTGTAACAATGTCAGGAAATCAATTTTCAATATTCATTCAAGAGTAGTAGAAGAGAGCATTGGTGGCCGAGTGGTAACGGCCCCGAATTACGAGTTGTAGGTCGCGGGTTCAAACCCAACTAAACGCATTAATTTGTGTAATTTATTTCATCACCAGTGCTCTCAAAACATCGTAAGCAAACCGGCATGTCCTGGAACCAAAAATTCAAAGACATGTGACATCCACCAACCCACACTGGGCCCGCGTGGTAAATTACCGCCCATTCCTTCTCCAAGACAGGAAGCCTGAGTCCCAAAAGTGGGAACATTATAAGGCCGACTATGCTATTCATTCAAGTAAATAACAAAATATTTTGTGGTCAGAAAGCGTTAGGAATATCAGGGTTGCAATTGAATTTTTTACTCTTCATCAGTCTCTCATGGAATGTTGCTGTAAACCACAGATCTGGATTATTAAGCATATAAAAGAACGTAATCCTTAAAGAACGTAATCAAACCGTTATTTATATTTTTCTTAAATACTTTCCTAAAATAGTAATTTCATTTTCTCTTAAATCTAAATTCGTCACTGAAACCTCAGAAGCAAAGCGAAAACATTCCTTATTTGCGCTCAAACTAATGGAATATTGGAATATGGAGAGCACATAAAGCTGTGTAATGCGTCCCGTATACGTACCGTGTACGTCCCATGTACCTGTCGTATACGTGCCGGATACCTGGCGTGTACGCCCGGTGCATTAGTGCTGTGATGAATGAACTGTATTCGGTATTAGGTTCCTGGATTAATAAAAGTCAATTTATTTTATGAGATGTCTTTGGTTTCTGTCTAAGGTACTTTGCTTACCTACTGTAGTTAATATTATAAAACCAAACATTACTACGATTTTTGAAAAAATAATTTTTAAGAGCTCAGATTTGAGCTTTAAGGTTCATTATTTTTGAGGTATGCAGAACAGAGTGTAAAGTCCCGCAAACCTCCGTTGAAAAGGGAGGATCCTCCGACCAGACGGGTATTATGTCTGGTGGGCAACTGCCCGATAGATGATTTCGGGCTGTTGTGTATGTTCAAATCGTGCGGAGAATTTTAATTGCACGATGCAGGATTAGTTCTTATGTGACGCTATAGATGTCGCTACAATGATCATATCTTCGATATTCAAGGATAGGCAGCGATTCATGTTAAAATAGGACGGATTGGTCACAATTCTTTATTATAATGAGACCCCTCTGAGTCTTTTTTTTTTGAGTGAAAAGTCATCAAATTTTAATATCTTCTCCCATTCTAGGGTGGAGTGTGAGGGAGTTACTGTCTAAAACCTACATGTATCCTCCAGTTACCGTTTGCGTTCCAGGAATCCGGTACAGTAACTCTTGAAAATCCCGTGGTTCTAGTTGGCATCAGTTCTACTGGGCCCCTACGGTGTTGCTAATTTCTCTTTGAGGCGCACGAGGAACACTACGCACTGTCGACTCGGTCACGTTCATCGCCACCATCGCCCTACGTCTCCCAACGCTCGGTGTGTCTTTTGTGGCAGCAGCTGGGACGTGAAGATATCCGAAACCTCTCAGTTGTGACCATAGCCGACGCTTCAACACCGCTTTTTTTTGTAGATGTGTTTTTCATACTGTGTTAATAGATTCTACACCCCTATTTTTTAATTAAAAAAAAATGGGCCTCTATTCATACCCGTTACTGATTTTGTAGTCAAAAGTAAAAAAAATCGAAATCCCAAAATTGTTCACGAAATTTTGTCATAATTGGTAAATTAACAACAATCATTCATAAAGATTGCTAATAAAAATAAAAATACTACGCGCAGTGTTGTTGTGTTAATGTACAATTTCGATCGTCATTCATTCATAACCTGTAATAAATAGCCTGTATAATATTTCCATAAATTGAGTGATTTTTTGGGACATAAACAAACGCTAATAACTTGGCTGATTATGAATATTATTTACTGAGACTTTACTTAAATAATAACAAGACATTTTCTAATAAGCCCTTTAAGTATTTGTACTAATTAAAAATTAGTGGTGTATAACTTTAGTCACGTCCACCATAGTAACCTAGTCATTTCTTATAAAGCCATGCAAGCAACTCAATTCTACGAGTCATCTTCCAACTAACCACATGAAAATATTATATGTTTGACGTAATTAAATTGAGCTAGCGTATGTACTTGTGCTAAAAATTTGGCAGTTTTCCCCTTTCGCACGGAGGGAGGGCCCTCTTCAGAGTTCTAATTAGTGTAACCTTAATTGAAGAGCGTAGCGTTGATGATCATGTTATGTGAAACTAGATTTTCCCCCCGCCTTCGCTTTTGAAGTCGACACCACAGAAATTGTGTATTTTTCTTTGTTAAAAAGTAGTATAACTTTCAGCGATACATTCGTTTTCTAAACAACCAAAACTTCTTTATATTTTTTTGTTAGATCTATATAGCTTGCGGGTTATACGAAAGAGTTACCTACCACGGCCCTGAAACGTCGCACCGAAATTCAGTGAAGGCAACCATTGACTGGATCTCGATCAGCAGGAGCCGATGACGTAGTAGGCCCAGCAGATGGTGGTGACGATTTGGACTCCTACCTAA
Source organism: Mythimna vitellina (assembly GCA_949316375.1). Lineage (NCBI taxonomy): Eukaryota > Metazoa > Arthropoda > Insecta > Lepidoptera > Noctuidae > Mythimna > Mythimna vitellina. The sequence goes on along the minus strand of OX438700.1, from coordinate 22,176,568 downwards.
AGAATTAGCTAGAAGTGGAGAGAAAGAAGAGAGGATGAATATATATCGCAGTATAAGATGAATATATACTGAGATCCCAGAGCTGTCTGACATAACTTATTTTCACATGGATGAAACCTTAGGTTATCAGTAGCGTACCTGTGTGCTTGTGCAGCTCCTCCTTGGAGCTCCTGGGCAAGTACCAGGTGAGAAAGGGAACTAAAAATAAGAGTCACTTAACTTATTTTTTTATGGCTGATTGTTTTGTAGAATATTATTCTAAAGTCAGTATCATAAGTGTCACACTTAGAAAAAAATCTAATAGAAAGGAAGCCGTTGCCCTACAGTGGAACACAACAGGCTCACAATAATAATAAAAGTGTACCTACATGTAAAGTTTTCAAGCTTTATAAACTTTAAAAACAGTCAAAATCCCGTTATGATTCGCAAACGTCAACTTCTTCTGCCTACTCCTTTACATCTGAGCGTGAAGTGCATTATTATGTATTTAATAATTTACAAATTACAATTATGTCGTACAGGTTAAGTGTACGGGCAAGTTCCCTCACTGAATGCAGTTCCAGTAATGCGTTAAGTTTGAGAGCCGCGGTGATACGCGAGAGATAGGGCACTATCGATAGTTTTAACATCGATAAAATAACAATAATAACGTTATTACTGTCAGGTTAACGGTGCAGACAACTTGTCTGCTGAACGCTGTTCTTGTAATACGTTGAGAGAGTTGTGCGGTTGGTAATGTCGATAGCGATAGTTTTGATTTCTCCTTTTCAATTATGGTTTTGTTTCTAGCAGAAATAAAGTCAATTTTTACCATTTGGGGTAAAACCTAAACCGCTTCCGAGATAGGGAAGGCCTTGGTGGCATTTTCAATATTTTGTTTGCACAAAGATTTAATAAGTAAATGTCTGCCTGAACAAAATTATAGTTGGTAACTACAAAATAGGTAACTGCTTACAAAAATTATTGGAGTCGATTTAATCAGGAAAGACACAGAAACTATATTTTCCTTCGTCATGTTTATAAATTTTGTTTGTGATTAGGCTGGGTACATATTTGAATGTCGAACATTAAAATACCTACGGGTAATGTCAAATTTCAAAATATCGAAAATTTTAATATCAATTGTATCATAATATCGAAAATTGTTAAACCTAAGCTTAAAATGTATAACAGTGCTAAAAATATTTAATGATGATGAAAAATGTGATCGATGATGGAGCTCGCTTGGCTAGAACTAACCTATTTACTCTTAACTTAAAGATCCCCAAGTTTATTCCACTCTTTAACTGTACACACAATGAATGTATTTCCGAAATGTTTTTTGCGTATGGTTGGGATGTCCACTATGTAAGTACTAATAAAGCATCATCATATGCATGGCATGCATGCATGGCTCAAATATGGAATCATCTTGTGGGGAAATAGCACAGATGCGCCTACACTATTCACTTTACAGAAAAAAATGATAAGAATATTAATGAATATGCAAGATTCCGACTCCTGTAAACCCTACTTCAAAGAGCTAAAAATATTAACTCTACCCTGTCTTTATATACTGGAAATTTGCAAATTTGTTCGAAAATATCCACAATTCTATACCAAAAGAGAAGACATTCAAACTAAAATCACACTTAGACATAAAAATAGGCTTAACATACCCACTTCACGATTGAAAATGCACTCTTCTAGTGCATTTGTTATGTCTATTAAAATATATAATAAGTTACCAGAATTCATCAAAAATGCAGACAGTAATAATATATTTATCAATAAACTAAAACAATTTCTAATAGACAAATCTTACTATACTATAGATGAATACTATAACGATAAACATAAACTACAGTAAAAACTATTAATTACATACTATATCACTGTAACAATTTAGCTACTTACAATAGTATATAACATATATTATAAAAATTAAATTTATACATAATAATAATTATTTATTCATTTAGACATCATTGATCCAATGGTTAAAATGAATCTAAATAAATATATAATTTAAAAATGACGACGATGCAAATACCTGACATTCAATTTACTGTACAAAGACATTACATACATAAGTTAATTTAAAAATAACATAATTTCATAATAATGATTTTAAAACAAATGAAATATTTGACATAATTTAATAATAATAAAGACAGGAACAAATTAAGATATCTGACATCATTTATCAAAACTATACACAGACATAATTATAGTATGTATACATAATTAATTTAAATAAATACATAATTTAATAAAGGTGATGATAAAAATAAATAAAAATACCTTACATAATTTGCTTAAACAAAGACGTTATAATAATATACAAACATAAATTAATTTCAATATTAACATAATTTAATAATAATGTAACAAAAATAAATTAAATATTAGACATAATTTACCAATACATAGACATAACAATATAATAACATAAAAACATGCATAAATAACTTCATTTAAATATACATGTACATAATTTAAAAATAACGATGACAAAATAAAAAAATATGTACCTATAATAATAATTAATTAATTAATTCCATGAATTGTTACTTAGTCTTCGTCCTCTCTCCTAACTTTGCTGTGCCCGACAGGGTCCATACTGATCTTAACAATGTTTATACAACCTATATGTACTATGGAATGCAATAAAGTATTGAGTATTGAGTATTGAGTATATGTCTGGTAGTTTAATGACAAGATAGAAACTCGGCGTCGATGCTCAAGACTTTGAAGCTTCGACTCAGCGAGTGCATCATTTACCAATGATCCTCTTCCCTGATGAATCATCTATAACATGTATCTACCGCAAGATTAATTTGTGTTGTTTTATCGACAACTCGACATTATCCTTACGACGCAGGTCATCACTAGTAGTTAATAGTAACTCGTCGTCTAACAGGGAACGTCTTTGCTCTCTTAAGACAATTTCCAAGAGTACGCGCCATTGCATCCAGTTTAAGTTCTTCGTTTGCCACTATTCTGATGCTCAAGGACGAGGTAGATGCTAGATGGATAGTTTCACATATTTCATTCTTTTCTATAGAATAGGATCAATAACTAAAAAAGTTGGAAAAAGTTTTTTTTATAATGATACAAAAATAAAAACAAGACGTCTACGTCACGGCTATGTTATCATCATCATCATTTCAACCGAAAGAAGTCCACTGTTAGATATAGGCCTCCCCCAAGTGTCACCATAACGAACGGTCATATGCGTCATATATTACAAAGGCGATAGTTTGGGAGTGTGTGTGTATGTTTATTACTTCTTCACCTTCATACAGTTGAACGGATTTAGATGTTTATACGGGTAGACCATGTTCTATCCAGTTCCAGGACATGTCTTGGAATAGCACATAGGATTATTAATCGTATCACGTATTTTCTTGAAATTCATCCTCTAACGGGGTTAAAAAAAATAATAATAATGATAATATAACGGGGTTAAAAATAAAAATACTTTTATTTTAAATTACATTTTGTTTTGACACATGTTTGAAAACTCAATCTGATTTTATTCAAAAAAGGTTGAACTCGCATAAAAGCTTGCTTGCCATTTAAATACTAGTAGAATGTCTCGAAAGTTCGAAATTTGAAATGGTATTGGTTATAAAGTAAATGAATCATTCCATAATAAAAAAATAACATGTAAAATATGAACTTAGAATAATATTATTCATATCTTTACATAAAAATGAACGTCTATATCTCCTGGTCACGCTCTAACTTAAGAAGGCTGACAATTTTTTTTTTTTTTTGTTTTGTCCACCAGCATACAGGGAATGTTGTAGGGTGGGTAAGATAAGAAGGTAAGTAGCGTAGGGTAGGCAGGTAGTTAGCATCGCTAGCGTTGCGTAGGTACACGGTAGGGTAGAGTAGGGTAGAGTAGGGTAGAGTAGGGCAGAGTAGGGTAGAGTAGGGCAGAGTAGGGTAGAGTAGCGTGGAGTAGGTTAGAGTTTGGTACAGGAGGATAGAGTAGGGTAGGGTAGAGTTGGGTAGAGTAGAATAGAGTATTCAGTTGACGGGAGCGAAGCCGCGGGCATAAGCTAGTAAGTATATATACAAACTGTAAATAATAATACCTACCCATTTGGTAGAAACAAAAAAACTTATTGGGTATCAAAAAATTCATTCACATCGATGTCAATAGGAAAAGTGCCCAGAACACTCGCAGCATTGCCACGTTGGATAGCAATGCTGATTCGTTGACCGAAGAAAAACCCAGACCTCTGGTAACGCGAGGAGTCAACCAGCTGCTTGCTGATACCCCGAAGAAATTTCTAAGCGCTCGGTCTCTAGTGTTTCAACCCCAAACGGCTCATAGGATACTTTTGATTCCGGGATAACGTTCCCTTAGGATAATTTTTAGGGATCCGTACCTCAAAAAGAAAAAAAAAGGATCATTTTGCTGTCCGTCTGTCTCTCAGTAAAGACCTTTTATCTCGGGAACGCGTGGAGGTATCGAGTTGAAATTAAAACCATATACTTAATTCTGCGGTCCCTTGAAGCTGTGAAGAATCAAACTTCTGAGTTAATAAAAAAAAGATACGGCCATTTTAATTGCAAATAACGTGTATTTTGACCCTCTCAAGGGAATTAAAATTCATAGGGTACTTCCCGTTGACTCAGAATCAAAAAAAGGTCTTATAGCACAGATACAGGAATAAATTTGAAAATAGCATATTTGTGGTTACGAAACCAAAAATCTTTTTTTTTATTCAGAAAAATCTTCGAGACTTCATTCGGCTATTAAATTATTTACATAGGTAAGTTTGTACGGAACCCTCTGTGCGCGGGTCCGACTCGCACTTGCCCAGTTTTTTTTTCTTTCCCGCAGGCAATGACTGGCTTCTGCCAGCGGCTTTGCATGCGTTAAAGAATAACACTAGTTTAATAATACAAAATTGTTCGGTTCCCAAAATATTTACCAGAATAAGTCACCTTCGCATCTAAACGACGCAATACCAACCCTGGTTTTATCTTTCGCGCCACTAATACAATATAATGGTGAAGCTAACCGTTCCCACGCCGTTCCCACTATCCATTGATTGTTTATTGAAAATACTTTGTTATCGCACATCTTACATGACATCGTTTTCCAGTCTCAAGTCGTGACAACTGGAGATAGTGTGGAGAGAATTTTTTTTTATTTGAAGAGGGGAAAAGTAAAGAGTGGGATTGTTTGAAAGAATTAGTGTGGCCTTGCAACGCAAAGGGCAATTAAGTCGTGGGGCTCTTATACCATCATCATCATCACCCATTGGATTTCCTTGACCGTCACCAGATCATCGTTACCTCTTATAGGAGGCCTTCTAACGCTGCTTCTTCCAGTACGCGGTCACAACTCCAGAACCTTTCGGCCCAATCGACCATCTTTTTCGCAAGCAATGTGCCCTGCCCACTGCCACTTAGTTCGGCGACTCTTCAGGCTATGTCGGTGACCTTGATCGGTAACCTCATATACTAACTACAATAATTACCCTTTATTTAGTGCCGGTACTAATATAATTCATGCTAATAATTGATCGAAATATTATATCAGCTGTTTTGCTAACTGTACTTTAACTTTTTTTCTGGTGGTCCCTAAATTCTCCCCAATAATAATTATATTTGTAGGTAGAATCAGGTTCCCGGTCCCAAAAGCCCCACCGACCCAGTCAATTGAAGGAATACGGGTGAATTAAACTAGAACTACCTTAGACCGATGCACACGTGGACCACGCCTGATTTGTAAGTAGAAGGACGTCGCGTGGCGTGGATCTAATGTAGCTAGCTGTAGTCTAGTTGCCATATAAAATGTATGGAGACCGACGCGCCCAGATCAGTGTACGTGGCAATGTAGTTCTACCTTTTTTTTAGGTGGGAAAATCATCTAATGACATAAGTGCTCTTGGGTAGACCGCGAGGGCGTGTCTGTTCCTTCTTTGCCATTGTTCCAGGGCTCCGAGGATCTCTTGAGCATCACCCATGGCCCCAGTATGCTTCGACCCTGCTCGGCCCCTACGGTTGCTGACATCTCCTTGAGGCGCGCGTGGAACACTACGTGCTGTCAAAGGCTTGGACTTGGTCTGGACGACTACTAAACGGTCGGACGGCGAGCTACCCATTGCTCGCCGTCTGCAGGCCCGCGTCAACGGTGGCCGGAAATCGGGATCGGAATCCCGGAGGCTGGCGCGCGAGGGCCATTACCCCGCGCGTGCGGCCGCCTCCTTTTGCTAGCATTACTGCTTTGCAGAAGGAGGCGACCGCCCGCTACTCCTCCTCGCTCCGGACTATGGCCTGTACCAAAGCCCGGCGCGAGAGATCGCTGCCACCAAGCGCCCGCACGAGTACACGGCAGTGCTCTGCCCAGGTGGGGCACACCTCTACCGTATGCTCCACCGTATCCTCCGGGCGGTCCAAACAATGGTGACACCCGGGCTTTTCTTCCGCACGAATCCGGTACAGGAATCTTCTGAACTGACCATGTCCGGTGAGGACCTGCGTCATGCGGAAGGTAAAGACGCCGTGTTGTCTTTCCAGCCATTCCTCAAAAGGAAACTTACTGCCATAAATATAGCGTGCCAGTATATTTCTACCTTTAAAGTCAATAAAACTCTGATTTCCGCTGTACCTAAGAACGGGGGAAAAGTGATTTAATTTTGTACTAAAAGTGGTAAAAATAGACTTTGTTTAGGAGACTTTATAAACGTGTTTAGCTTATTTCTACCGTGTAGCAGTTTGAAGAGTGTGGAGCTGTGGATACTAACGAAATTAAAAGTAAACACTAATTGACATTTTTAAAATTAAAGTTGCAAAATGTTTTTTTAAAATTATTTTTGGTAGTTTAGCGTTTAACCATTGTCTCACCTGATGGTAAGTAATGATATGGTTGACGAAGGATCACGCTTGCCTAGAAGTAGCCTACTCACGCATGAATTAAAGACCCCTGGGTTGTAGCTATAACTATCAGCCCCCTAGCCAAGTTACGACCGTTTCGTTTGCGTCGAACGCCTTGAGTCGCCTTGGCCATGCCTCCGATTTCTTTGTTCTGACCACGTGACTGAGCGTTGAGATGACGTCAGAACTAATCAATCGGAGGCGTGGCCTACTTGAGGCGTTCGTCGTAAACGAAACGGTCGTAACTTGGCTAGAGGGGCAAGGAAACATTGACTTCGGCAGAGAATTCCACTCCTCAGCTGTACGCGGAATGAATTTGTTCCTAAAATATTTTGTGCGGATGGGTGGGATGTGCCCCATGTACCGGTCGCATAACACCGTAGGTCTAGTGACCTGATGATGAACAGGTTTGAAAATGGGACTAGTACTGCAACGAACACTAGTAAAACTACAGTGCGTTGGATCATTCGGTTTCCTTCAAAATGGTTGAGCTGAGTAGTGCTAATATTAGCGTCATGTCAGTTGCGACTAGTCATCTCTTAGCTGCCAGTTGCTATTTTAATATCTATATTAAGTTTTTATTTTTACTTTATTTACATTGTTCTCACATGATAGCGACAAGAAACATGTAACAGAGATATTTGTAATTACAAAACATGATTGAAAAGAGTGTCCATGCAGGACACGGAGTTACGGAGGACGATATGGAGTTTCTTGCACATTCTCCTTCATAGAGATCTATGCTTTAGAATGTGCAAGTAGAATCATTTTTTCAGAGTGACTGACTTCTAGAGATTTCAAAAGTGCCTGTAAATGTTTTATTTGAAATAAAATGAATTGAATCTACAATTTTGTAGGTTTTCTGGAGTTTAGGGCCCATATAAACACTGTAAGCTCTCTATAAAAATGATATAATTATGTGTCATATTATCTACCAGATTGATAAATTATTTTTAATCTACGACTCATATTATTATCAAGATTCCACATTAACTACTGTGATCAAATATTCTGTATAACAGTTGTTTTTCATTATATACAATATTGAACAATAACATTCCCGTCATAACAAACTGTAGTAATGAAACTGAATAGTTTGGATGAAGCCTAAAATTTTAATTAAAACAAACGCCCGATGTGGAGGTATTTCTCGTTAACATTTAGTCGCAGATTTTTCGTCCACTACCTACCAAAAATAAGTGTCAGCACGCATTAGCAATTTTTAGCTGCAAATTTTGGCAAAAGTATGTCTATAATTGTTTCAAAGGTAGACCGGTGACCTGGTGAGGGTAGCGACGTACAGGACAGGTCGTTGTTGCAACACTCAGAAGAGGACTTTGTCCAACCGTGGACGTCTTTCGGCCTACCTAATCCATCAAATTAGGTACCAAAATTATTTTCTGGCGAATAATAACGGGTATTTCATCGGGAAACTTGTGTAAAATATCTATAAATAGTCCACTTGAAGCAATATCTCTTTAAGGTCTATCTCCAGCAATAAAAGTCTTTCCGCTGATACGGTAATAATGTATTACCAAAATTATTTTCTGGCTTATAATAAAGGGTATTTAATCAACAAACTTATGCTAAATATCAGAAACTGTTCACTCAACCAATATATTTTTACGATATGATACAGCTAACCTTTAATGTGAGCCTATCAATAACAAAAATAAGTCTAAATTTATTTCGTTACATACTCGTAAATGTCTCTACAATGACTCGACTAAATTAATCGCATAAATTGTCGACACGACAAATTACGCAGTCGACTCCCGATTTCCAAGCAAGGCACACGTTTAGTCTCCGATGTGTGCCCACTCTTACTATTTAAAATATTTAAAGCGTGGTTTTGTTAGCCTCTCTGTACTGCAGCCTGTTCCGTCATAATAGGAATTTTATTCAAATGTCAAACACAATTCAATAAACGCTTGGCATTTTGATATCTGCATTCTGTTGTCTCTGTTCGGACCAGGAATATTCAGATTTTATGAGTAAATATTTTGTATTAGCTATAACATCGCCTTGGACTAGTCTGTAAAGATGTTATAATGTAATAAATAAATAAATAACAAATAAATTTTATTTGTTCCAAAACCTTATAGATACAAAAAATATCGTTTAACCTATGGACATCTGGTATATAGGGAATAACGGAAAGGTTTGATTATTTTCGATATTTACTAGACTACTTTATGAAGAACTTCTTAATTATGTACTTGGATAAATACCCTATAAATAAAACGCTTAATATTTTATAATCTATACGGACGCTAGCTTTTAACCTACATGGCGCGAAATCACGCCCGAACGCCGGCGTTCACTTGGGTTTTGAATAAAAAAATGAATCAAGGATGTAACATTATCGGGTGTCACTATTGTGCAAATCACCTCCGGGTGATACCTAAATCCGAGACCTCCGGGTCTCGGTGGAGCATACATATTAAGTTGGATCCAGTTGGGTAGAGCACTGCTATGTCTCTTAGCGGAAGCGCTCGAAAGCCACGGCATTGGTTCAGACTATAGTCCGTAGCGAGAGGGAATGGGAAGCGGTCACGGTAGCTCGCCGTCCAGCCATCCGGTAATGTCCGGTCTTAATATTATGATGGGGACGGTTTCTGGCCTAACCGAATGATACCAGTACTCAAAAAGACATGTAGTAGTCAGCAGGGCAGACTATCAAACCTCCATAACGCAGTTACTAAAGAGTAACAATATATGACATTATATTGTATTCTCCGGTACATGGTGGACATCCCACCCAAACGTAGAAAACGTTTTGGGAACACTTTACAGCTAAAAAGTGGAATTCGCTCTGCGTTTCCTGATAGCTGGAACCCCCCTAGGTTTCTCAAAGTCAAGAGTGAACAACTTACTTCTAGTGCTCCATCGTCGACCACGTTATCGCTTTCCATCAGGTGAGAAGGTACTTCTTTGTTAGACAGAGTTGATACTTACAATTTTAAACTTGTGGGTCCTGTATGTAACTCATAATATCATCATCATTTTCCTGCCCTTTTCCCATCTTATATGGGGTCGGCGCAACACGTTTTTTTCTTCCATTCTATCCTGTCAACTGTCATACTATCACTAACTTCCTTTTCTTTCATATCACACAATCCATCTATCTTTTCTTTGGCCTCCCTCTCCCTCTCCACCCATCCATATATAACTCATAATAATGGCCTATAAAATACAGAATTACCAATCAATTCACAATACATAACTGGCTGAACCAAACCACTAAACTCGCTGAACACAATAACAACGTCGTTAATATTTAAAACGGCAATTGTAACGTTTAAATATTTGGTGTTTGAACTAAGTTTGACAATCGAAACGCAATAGGCATTGTGTGGACCCTGCGGCTGCGATACGTTTAAATATACCTTATATACTACATACAATCATGATTAGTCGTAAATGTGGTTAGTGATGTCGCAAAGGTGATTGATTTTGACTAATTAAGATATTGTTTCATGAATTTATGACCTGTGATTTTGCAATCAAAGTTGGACGATTTTGTACCTAGGTTTTTTCTAGGGTTTCGTTCGGGTTAAAATCAATATATCAGGATAATTATGTGATTGAACCAGTATTTTCTGAGATTACTCTTACATACTTAAAACAAACAAACTTAGCATTATTTCAGAATATTTGAACACTCCGTTCACTACCCCGCACTGATTCTGCAGCACTCGCGACCGTAGCAAGGATGAAGGTAACACAAGTAAAACCACTTCACATTTTGTATAGCTATATATTCAGAACTAATATCAAATAATACTCATCGCGAACCTAGTCACAACGCGGAAAATCTTAATATCGCGATCTAGAAATTGGCGCTCTTACAGCGCCATCTATTGGTCAAAAAATAAACAAAATTTCCAATATTCTTTTGCTTTTTTGGTGGGATATCTTCAAGTAACTCCTACCAATCTAGGTGGAGCGAGTGGGTGTGTCAGACTTTTATGGTGACCACCCACCATCATGCCTCGTTGAACTATACGTGTGTGGGGAGAATGCGCAGAAGAAGGTAATTTCTTCCTGTTCCCTTTCATTCCGGACCATGACGCCCGAAAATAAATCGGATGCGAGAAGTTGTCGCCACCGAATGCCTCCACTAGGACAAGGTGGTGCTCTGCTGCAGTGTAGAACATAAAAAACCGGGTCCAGTGAGGACCTGCATTAAATAGAATGTGAGGACGCCATGGCGCCTCAGTAACCACCCCTTAAAGAGGGAACTTATCGCTGTGAATATGGGGCCAACACTAGGTTGAAACAGTCGCTGTATCCATACTGGCATGAGATCCCGCCAGATCCTAGTCCGCCATGTCACAATTTATCATCGCAGCGGAGTTTCACCCCGGCATTGCACCAACACGTGCCTCTCGTGCATTTGTGCAAGGACTTCCTAGTTCGTTCCTTGGATATCAAAAAGTGGCAAAATAGCGGTTTTTCGTTACGTGTAGTCAATAACAAAAAACCTGACAGCAGCACCAAGGGGTAACGTGCCAGCTTCAAGTTAAATATTAGTACTCTTCTTCATCTGATTAGACTGGAAGCTGACCCTTTTAGTCGGGTAAAGGTTAGGTAGATTTATTGACATCTTGTAATAATCTGTTGGCGTAGTGGTTGCTCCTTCAAGAATAAAGATATCCGCAGTAGAACCAAGGTCGCCGACATAGCCCGAAGAATCGCCTAACTAAAGTCGCAGTGGGCAGGGCACATAGCTCGTAGAACGGATGGTCGTTGGGGCCGAAAGGTTCTAGAGTGGCGACCGCGCACCGGAAAAGGCAGCGTTGGAAGGCCTCCCACAAGGTGGACCGATGACCTAGTGAGAGTCACGGGAGTGCGGTGGATGCGAGACGCACAGGATCGGTCGTTGTGGCGTCGCTTGGGGGAGGCCTATGTCCAACCGTGGACGTTTTCCGGTTGAAATGATGATGATGAGTGGTTGCTCCTCACCCTTCTCACTTCTGCACCAAAGGGCTCCCTTTGGAGCAGAGGTATTATCCACTCACTATCATTTCACCTATCGCGATGCCTCATCAACCTATAAATCTATACTGCTACTGAGAAATTCCTAATTATAGGAATATTATAACTACCTACATAATATTATACAAATGCGATATTAATTACAGTGTACACCATGACTAACGCTCCGTATACAGCGGCAAATGTTAATGATCAACTTTGTTAGTCACTCGTGTGTGTCATGCCTTACTTCCATGGGAAAGTTAAATTTTATATAATTCGAAACAGATGATAGCTCTTCAGAACAGAATATAACTACAATAAATAAAGTCATATGTAATATGTGGAACACTCAGAAAGTTTTGAGAAACTAAAAACTAACTTCTATGGATAAAATATTTTTATTAAATCTTTTTAAAGAACTCTCCACCAGCCTCTATATGAAGTTTCATGCGTTCATGTTACATGTTTCAGTTTTCGAATTTTTTTTCCAGTCCGCCGCAGAAACCTCTTCCACGGCCTTTTCGAACACTGCTAGCGCGTCTTCCAGCGATGAAAACTGTATCCTTTTCAGATTTATTGTTTATTTTAGAGAATAAAAAGAAGTCACACGGTGCCAGATCAGGACTGTAAGGAAGATGCCCCAAGACTCTGACCGGTGTGGTGACCAGGAAGTACCTGGTTTTGAGCACTGAGTGCGCGGGCGCGTTATCATGGTGGACAATAACTCTACCGATTTCTACTCCTACTCCTTCACTGCACACGCAGTACGGTTATGGAATTCACTACCGCCTGACATTAGAGGCTACCAAACTCTTACAGTTTTTAAATCAGTTTTTAAAAGTAGAGTGAAAGAACACTCTTTCTACTCGTATTTCATCATAGTTGCATATTAGTATGCAGTTTTATTATATTATTAAGGATGTAATTTTGTGATTTTTTTTCAATGTTACTTTATTTAATTGTAACTATTTAATATGAACTTATTTTCCTATTGCTGTTACACACGGTGTCTACATCTCTATTTTCTTTCAACTCTTCTTTTGCAGGTGTGCTGGAAGAGATTTCTATAGAAATAAGCATCACCTCTGTACCTATTTTTCTGTTTCCTTCTTCTCATTTTTTATTTTGCGTGTGTACGAAATCGGTAAATAAATATATAACTAAAATATGTGGATAAGACGGCAAAATAGAAATGATTAAAAAAAACAATAACATTTGTATAGTGATTTTCTTTACACATAGTTGATAACTATAATATATTGTAATATACACTTCAAAATGTTTGAGCTTAGTGGGGCTGATGCATGCGTCATGCTCGTGAACGGGTGCCGTTAGTTGAGACTGGTCATCTTTTAGCTACAAATGGCTTAGTTCAATTTTTATTTTTAATATTGGAGTTTCTTGCATGTTTTTCTCCATAGAGATCTACTCGTACGTTTTGGAACATGCAATTTAGCTTCACTTTTTTGACTGACCGACATTTTGACAATTTAATAATATAATTGCCTGTAATTGGTCTATTTGAAATAAACGTTTCTGATTTCTGAATTAAAATAAAAACTGCTAAATATATATCTTAAAATATGGCATCAAATTTCCTGCACATTGCTATCGACTGGATGTTTGCCCAGACTGTCGGTATTGCTACATTGTATGGCAATGCTTAATCTCTGACCGAGGTAAAAAAAATACATTATGAAAACCTTGTACATGTACATGTCAATTTTTCCCCCAAAACTTTCAAGGTTTATAAAAAAAGTAACACGTATTTCCTGGAACAAGTTTTGTGAAATATTCAAGTGAGCAGTGGAAGTTACCGAACGTTCAGGCGCTATTTTTTTTTTTTCGGTTTGACTTTTTATCAAATATTGCATTGGATGAAACAACACGGTTTTCAACCATAGTCACGTTGATGATAGACGGACCGAAAAGGGCCCTCATAAGTCTCGCAGTCACAAACACGAACATTGAGCGTCAAAGCAAGCACAGGATCGAATTCAGGATTCCCGGTTTAAAAAAACTATTGGCTATTCCATTAAGAATATTACTCTGTAGCAGCCTAGATGTTTGAAGTCTGTGGTGTGATACCCCCGTGTTTCAGAAAGCAAGTATAGCTGACAATTCTGTATCAGATCTCTCTCCGGTCGTGTTGGATTGGCAACTAAGTATTAATGGTAAGTGTTCATGGTCACTTCTTTTTAAAGGAATGATCCTTTACTGGCTATCGCAACTACATAGGACGCGTCCTCAAGTTTTGCAGTATGGACTGTCAGCTGTTCCTTTACGAGAGTAAAGGAATAGATTTTACTCTCATAGCCCAATGGGGTCACGATCGAAAACCACCGAGGAGAAATCGGGTGCAGGACCAACGATAATAAGTACTTTCCGAGGCACATACCACCAAAGATACTATAGGCTAGTTTAGGCTACCATATGATGCATATGATGAGAATTTACTTTAGGTTATTTTATTTTTTATTTTTTTTATATTTGTTGGGAAAATCATAGGTTATTTTAGGTTACTTTAGACTACTTTTGGCTAATTTAGGCTACTTAGGCAACTTAAGGCAACTGTTGGCACTGTTCATCTCAAACAAAATTATCAGTTTTTGCGGTATAAGATATGATTGCGAAGCTGCAAGTAAAAGCTATAAGCATTTGTCGTAAACTGTAGATAAGTGATAACCAACACGCAATTCTAACATAAATACACAATTAATAAATAGCATTTAGAACATCACAATCCAAGAAAATAAAAGAATCCAACAATTTTTCTCACACGAGTCATTAAATCTCCTTATAAGAATCCTCACGGTCGCCACGAAGTCTGTCAAAGGTAGCTGCCATATTAGATCAGCGATTATAGAAAAAATGTAGGCAAGCCTGAGTGCCTCAATGTCTGTAGTTCCGCATGCCCGAACTAGTTACGTCAGCTGACCATTAAGAGATAGGCCTGATTATGAAGGGATTCATTATGAAACATTCATACACTTAAGATTCTATGTAGCGCTTTGAGGCAGGGGGCAACCACACTAGTCCTCTTTCGCGATTGCTTCACCTTGCTCTGCATCATTCCGATGCCCGTCGCTTCTGGTAACATGGTGCGTCGCTAGGTTCGACGATAGCCAGGCTTCCACCCACATTAATTTATAAAAGTACATAAATTATTTATTTGATTGACATATAACGAAACTGGTTTTCATCCGTACCTACACTCAAAGATCAATTGCAACTGCTACGTAGTTGTCTGGCATTATGCTGAACTGGACCTATGTGGTGCAGCCGTAAGACACATTTTTTTTATTTTTTTTTTATTCAAGTTTTCAATGCTTGTTTGTTCACTGTGTGCCAAATAAAAATAGAAATTTCTTTTTTTCTTCAGCCTTGAGGATACCAAACCATTGCCCATTTATATCTGTAATCGGAGTCCCTCTGAAGTAGCAAATGATCTTACTTAATTATGGCGCTTGATCTGATGGTCGATTTGGTCTCCACGTTAAAGATGGTCTTGGACCTGTAAATTCCGAGGATGATAGATTCTTGGATTTGGTGTGAGATGTCTTTTGTTAACTTTCACGTTTCGCACCCGTAGTGTGGCACGGATTTGTAATTGGTCTCGAAGATTTTCAGTTTCTCGCAACTGTGGCCGCTCCCTTCGCTAGTATAACTGCTTCGCTAAAGGAGGCGACCACCTATCATTCCTACTCGCTCCGGACAATGGCCTGTGCCAGGGACCGGCGGAAAAGGTTAATTTGACCACTTGGGACAGTTATCGTGATTGCTAAACAGGCCTCAGCTGCGTGAAGGTACCTTGGGCTTTGGCGACTTATGAAGATGTTCTCTATGGTTCTTCCTTCAGTCTTTGGCATGACGCTCCTGAACTGTATAAACCTGTGAACATGCTCCACTGCCTATATGCCCATTAGTAACGGTGTAGAATCCTTCACTAACGCACGTTTTTTCTCTCCTTTTATTTTATTTTAAAACCACCCTACAATCCCAATATTTCAAAAAATTTAAGCTCCCATCTACCCTGATACTAAATTATTTTACAATATCGCCGGCGAAGCCAATATTTTACCAGATATGTCAATTTGGCTCGGTCAGCCATTATTAGAGAGAGTATTTTCAAAGACACTGCCCGCACTGAAGTTGAAAGATTCTGAAAACGATTTCTTGAAACTGCAGTTTTTAAACTAAAGGGATGATTACTATGTTTCAAAATTAATATGTTAATGAGTTTATTTATAAATAGAAAGATCAATCTTTTATTTAATGCCTGACAGCTCAAGGCCGATTCAAAAACCAGTTACAAAATTATTATATTCTATTTTAACTGTTACGTTGGTTTCGTGTTCGCAAACGCGACTGTTGAGCATGAGGGCCTAGGTTCGAATCCCAGGTCGGAATAAAATTATAAACAATCATACAAATCATAAACAATCTAATGATAATTATGTATCAACTAATTTGATCTATAAAATTATCAAAACACAAAAAAATAATTATATTGGTGCTTAAAAAAATATTTTAAAATATAATAGATATAATAATAATATAGTAACTATCACACAACGCCATTTAGTCCCAAACAAAGCAGAACTTGTATTATGCAGTACTAGACAACTGAAAAATATACTTATTTATTCGTATTTCTAAATATATAGCATAGCATAGTCGACCTTATAATGTTCCCATTGTTGGGACTCAGGCCTCCTCTCTAGGACTGCGAATGGGCCGTAATCCACCACGCGGGCCCAGGGGTGAGTTGGTGGATGTGACATGTCTTCGAATTTTTGGTTCTAGGACACGCCGGTTTCCTCACGATGTTTTCCTTCACCATATACATAAAGATATGTTACGTAGCAAGACACAAAACAAATCGTTTGCTCATCACACAATAAATGTTATCTTGAGTGGAATCGAACCCATATTTTCCACCACAGCCATTAATGATGTTTTTAATATCGTACGGATTTCACGCGTAGCCCCCGCAAGTGTCCTTTTCATACAAGTATTTTTTGTAATTCGTTGAATACGCACGCGGGATGCGGGGCGTGATATTAGGTAGCAACCCCGCATGCGTTGCATACAACACATATAAAATCATACAATACATTGCACACTTCATTAAAAAGAGACGTAACTCAAAAAAAGGTTATTGAAAATTGAACCTTATTTTTGAAACGTTTGCTTTCAAATTCAAACACCCTGTTTGTGAGTTAGGTCTTTTTATGAGTAGCATGCGACATATAAAATCACTAGTCCAACAGACCAGTCACAAAAAATGTCAGAGTATTAGTAATTATTTTTTCCTTTTTTTTTCTAGCACTCAATTGAATTTCCACATTCAACGAAATGCCGTGATTAATTCCACGTGGCTTTATCTGCCTATATATATTTTAACCTTCGACCTCCCCTTTACCAGGTAAGCCATTTCGCTATTGTCACTTAAATCCCAGCAACAAAAGTTTCATAATTTAATTACGGAACTCTAACCCGTAATTACCATTTGGGTAAGTTACCATGTTTGGTAGAATGCGGTAGAAAATCTATTATGGCCCTAGTCGATAACCAGTTTGGCATTGTGTGATTTAATTAATGGTTCCTATGTTGTGTGCAAATAATGTATATAATAATGGTGACTATCGTCACTGGTTTGACAAATGAAAGCTCTGGGTTCTATTCTTGGGTAGGTCAAAGCCTGTAGTAATTTTTAAAGTACCGTGGCCTTGAAAACGCAAAGGATAACTAAAAAACACAGGTTGATTTTAGTCATTAAAGTCTACCACTTTCTCTTGCTCCACGCAAATGAGTGCTGTTTGGTTTCTTCATCAGGAATTTCTTGGTGGTAACGGCCCCAACTTACGAATTCTAGGTTCAAACCCAACCATTACTTTGTGTAATTTATTTCTTCACCACTGCTCTCAAAACGGTAAAGGAAAACATGGTGAGGAAACCGGCATGTCCTAAAACCAAAAATTCGAAGACATGTGACATCCACCAACCCGCACTGGGCCCGCGTGGTGGATTACGGCCCATTCCCTATCCTAGAGAGTATGCCTGAGTCCCAACAGTGAGAACATTATAAGGCCGACTATACTAAAGGCGTCGTGTCGTGGTAAACTTCTATTAAACAAGCAGTAATTCTAACTTCGTGGTCTGCCGTGGCCCCGCGTCGCTATGTCCAGCCACCAATCCTGTGTTTTACGGATCCAAAGTTAGTTAAACATGCGGCAGACATGTCGTATCCAGTTCCATTTAAGTTGCCTGCATCTAAGGGCGCCTTCAAATTTGCAGCAAAGAGCCGCGCGACTGCAGCGCTACACCCACGCTGCAGCCGCGAGTCACTTCAACAACATTACGATGCTCGAACCAAGCGGTTGCAGTGCAGCTGCAACACTGCCGCCACGCTGCGACCACTTGGTCACCGTGCCACCTTACGGCACTTTGCAGCTACTTTGAAGGCGCTCTTGTAAACCTTCGAAACTCATCGTAGTTAATACAAACAAGGATAAATTAAAAGATTTTATTTTTTTATTTTATATTAAGGAGCATAATCAGCCTCCTTTCTGAGGTAGGGAATGGGCCGTAATCCAACAGGCGGACCCAGCGCAGATTTGTTGATGTTACATATCTTACAATTTTTCTTTCTACGATATACCGGTTTCGTCACCATGTTTTCCTTCACCCTTTTGAGAGAAGTAATGATGAATTAAATTTTAACTACACAAAGTAAAGCGCCTGGCTGGGGTTGAACTAGGGACGTTTGGGATATGAAATTTCGTATCTGGATACGGATATATCCGAAATTTCAATTTAAAATAATACTCGTATTATAACGGTTACGGATATAAAACTATTTCAGATTATCTACTAGTTTCGGATAATTTCGATTACGGGTATTAGGATTTTAAACTTATAATTTATAACTAATTTCGAAAAACGAATAACGTACCGTTATTGGAACATAATAATAATAATATAATTCAAAGTCAATCCCAAGATATCACAGTTCGAAGTAATCCGTTTTAAAAACGGCCACAATATATCTTGGCAAACCTCATTGATACAACCGGCAAGCAATTTACTTGACACGGACTAATGATTTGTTTCAATATTGGAAAATTATTTTATTTTAAGTGAAACAAACAAAAACCTGTCGTTACCTGTAATTTAGCATAATAGCATAATCAGCCTTTTAATGTTCCCACTGTTGGGATTCAGGCCTCTTCTCTAGGAGAGGGAACGGGCCATAATCCACCACGCGGGCCCAGTGCGGTTTGGTGGATGTCACATGTCTTCGAATTTTTTGGTTCTAAGACATGTCGGTTTCCTCACGATGTTTTCCTTCACCGTTTTGAGAGCAGTTGTAATGAAATAAATCACACAAAGTAATGCGCTTGGCTGGGTTTGAACCCGCGACATACAACTCGTAAGTCGGGGCCGTTACTACTCGGCCATCACTGCTCCCTGTAATTTAGACTCCGCCTTTATCTGAAAGTATCCGAAACTTTTTTTATAGATTTCGGATTTCTAATAGTTTTGGTAATGGAGCTTTCTAGCATGCCAGGTGTGAAGCAACGACTTACTATGCCTTTATTTAAAAGTATCCGAAACTTTATAGAATTCGGATATCTAACAGTTTCGGTTGTAGAACTTTATAGCATGCCTAGTTTGAACCAACGACTTAAAACAACTCGGGGCCGCTTCCACTAGGCTAGCACTACTGCTGCATTTTAATATGTCCTACAAAAAGTAACCTACTCGACATAATCGTGCAAAAAATGTACGTAAAGTTTTTTTTTCTAATGAAAATGAGTCATTTTTTGTGTAATGAATAATAAATAGGTTAAGTCGCTGCTTAGAGCTACTGCGCACTACTTTGGTATTATCAGCTGTCCGCTCAACGTTGATAGATAACGTGGACGATGGTCAGCAAGAGTGCTGCTAGACTTAATTTATTTCAATGTGAATTAAAAAAAAAATATCTGGCTACCAGCTGCTGCAAGTGACAGGCGTAGGGTAGCCAGCCTTTCGATATTTTACAGGATGCATTTTGGAGAATGTGCGCGAGAATTGCATGACTTGATTCCGCCATCTCCTTTCTACCATCGGACAACCCAACGTACGGCGATTATCAACCTTTACGTAGTTGAGACCTCTACGGTCTAGACTATACATTTTGCCTCGTTCTTTATACTGCATACATTGAAGGACTAGAACAATTTGGTCTTCCCGTCCGATTATAATAGTCACTCGCCTTGACCTAAATCTTCAAGGCTTGAGTGACTGCATCACTGCTTACCATCAGGTGGAATCGAAGTCAATCACTAGTTTATATCAATAAAAAAAAAACTATCCTGTACGGTACTCATTAAGTCGAGCATTTAATACTCGATTAGCGGTTATGCATTTACGAATACCAGCTCTTGCCTGTGGCTATGCCTGTGTGAAAGTCGAAAACTATTCCAAAGGAACATAGTTCCTCAATAAAATTCATCCTATATTCTTTTACAGGTTATGGTGTACCCGTGTGCCATTTGTTTTCGTTCCTGTTGCGGTGACTGGGGCGTGAGGATATACGTTTCCTCAAGACTACGGACATCTGCTTTGCTTCGCAGATCGCCGCCGCCAAAGATAGCATCTATCATCTAAAAAACTAGCGAATATTCAAAATGCTTCAAATTATGATATCTCGTTTATCAAATTATGATATAAGTAGGTTAAGTAATTTAAAAGCTATGAAGGAACAAATGAACATACAAAAGGGTCAAAATTATAAGGCTCCTTTTGAGTACATGTTAATCAGGAAAAACCGTATAAAAAAAACACAAAAAAATGCAAAATAACTAATCGACTTCACTAAAGTCGGTTATTTTGTGTAAAGTTTTTTTTATTTTATACTTTTTAGTTGCGGTACAACAACTAAAAGTTAGTCATTGAGTTTTCGTATAGACTACTTGGTACGACAGTTCTGCTGTGATCCAATGAGGAGTTTCAATCCATATCTTCGAAGTTCATCATCAAATCATAACGATATAACCTTTCAATCAAAAAAATAACTTTCATAATCGGTTCACAATTGACCGAGAAATCCGTGAACATACATAAAAAAAATACATAAAAAAAATACATACAGCCGAACATATAACCTCCTTCTTTTTGAAGTCGGTTTAAAATGTTTGGTTTCTTTGGGATAGGAGACTGAGATGGGTGTTGGGCATGCCACAATTATAGCGATAAGTCCCCTCTTTGAGGCGTGGTTGGAAAGACCCCACGGCGTCCTCATCTTCCGCATGACGCAAGTTCTCACCGGACACGGTAAGTTCGGGAAATTCCTGCACCGGATTCGTGCGTAAACGATGCCCGGGTGTCGCCACTGTGTGGACCGCCCGGAGGACTCGGTAGAGCACACGGTGGAGGTGTGTCCCACTTGGGCAGAGCAACGCCGTGTCCTCGTGGGGGCGATCGGCGGCGGCGATCTTTCGCGCCGGGCCTTGGTTCAGGCCATGGTCCGGAGCGAGGAGGAGTGGCAGGCGGTCGCCTTCTACGAAGCAGTAATGCTAGCAAAGGAGGCGGCCGATCGCGTGAGGCAACGGTCCTTACGCTCTAACCGCCGCCGGGATTCCGATCCCGATTTCCGGCCACCGTAGGCTCGGGCTTACGGACGACGAGCAATGGGTGGCTCGGACCGAGCCCAAGTCGTCGACGGCGCGTACTGTTCCACGCGCGCCTCAAGTAGATGTCAGCAAATCGTAGGGGCCCAGCAGGGTCGAAGACTACTGGGGCCACGGGTAGTGTGAAAGTGAAACCCGGGGCCCTGGGACGAAGGCAACGAAGGAACAGGAGTGGGTTTTTAGTCAGTAAAAGTCTGACACTATCTTCCGTTCCGCCCAAGAGCGGTATTTGTCATAAGATGATTTTCCCACCAAATAAAAAAAAAGATGGGTGCTAAGGTGTTAAAAATTTGTAAAACTGGTTCATTTCGGAATCACTCCATCCTCAGCAAACGGCAAGCACTTATCAACGTTTCACTTTTAATAGCTATTTAAGTAAACTAATTAATTGCAATATCAGAAATATGTTTATGTATTTACATAATAATGCTCATTATTATTTTGTTTGTAATTTCTTAAATTAATGTAACAGGAAGTCTCATGGCAAAAGGTTATTTTTTGCGTTCACAGTCAGATCTTTAAATAATTGTGAGTCATTTTGACATTTAAATGGGATTGTATCAATAATTTTAAATATTATATTATATATAATATGTTTCATCAGCTCTCTATTTCAATAATAATTTGAATCGATCATTTTTTATCTTTTGCCAACAAATTATGTATCAAGTTTTGTTTATCAAAAAATCTAAAAAGTATAAGTTGCAATAAAATTTAAAGTTTGCATTGTATGACATTGTTAGTTATTTCAAAATTTTATAATTGTCTCGAATTCTAAATTCAAATAAAAGTAGAGTTCTTTCTTAGAAAAAAGTACTTCCAACATTTTTTCTTTTTAACCAACTTCCAAAAAAGTAGGAGGTTTGGTAGGTGAGCAATTCGGTTGTATTTTTTTTTTATGTGTATTACCTCAGAACTCCGTCGTTTATGGACCGATTTGCAAATGTTTTTTTCCTCTTAGAGATTATAATTTTCGATTAGCCTCTTTATTTTCAGAATCCAGTTCTGATGATGGGATCCATGAGGAATCGAGGGAACTCCTCAAATATTATAGGCAACCATTACGGTGATTTTGGTATTTTCATTGAGAACTTACGCATTTACAGTCAAAAGTTAACATTTAATGAAGTGGAACTGATGAAGAAGACTAGTAGTGGCCAACAGAACTCACATAGACATCACAATGAAGATAGTTTAGCAACTATGACAATACAAATAAATAAATGGTTCTCAATAGTTATGTTGAAAATGGTACCATCGGACTGATCTGATGATAATGAAGTCGGAAAGTAGGCACTGGAACTCCATAATTTACTTGTGTTTGGGCTTATTAAAATTGTCACTCTAGCTATAAAGCACCATCGAACTGATTTGATGATGGAGCCGGAAGGTGGAAGGTAGACACGGTAACTTAAACAATGTATCCTAGCAGTGTTTGGGTTAATTGGAAATGTCATGAGATGAAGATACTTTGGCTATAACTGTATCACAACTAAAAATTGTGAAAAAAAAACTAACACGAAAATTTTCAAAATAACTTTAATTTCGGAAGTTGGTGTTAAATAACAAACAAGTAAAACCGACTTCCAAAATGAATATTTATTTTGATCGTTTAGTGTTTTCTGTAGTGAAGTCGTTTTTTTTTCTGTAAAAAGTTTTTTATATTTTTGTTATTAGTTAATTAACTCAAAAAATAGGTACAGGAAATTTCTTTCACCAGTAGAATGCTCCTTTATTCCTGAATAACATATATATATATATATATATCTTTTCTACTTTCACGCGGGTAAACTCACTAAAAGAAGGTACTTATAGTAAGAAAAAAAAACCTGGGTATGTGCGAGTCGGACTCGCGCACTGAGGTTTCCGTACAAACTTACCTATGAAAACAGTTCAATTCCCGAATTGAGTTACGAAGATTTTTCCGAATCGCAAAAAAAAGGTTTTTTTTGTGATGTAACTACAATTTTACAGTTTTCTTTTTTTCTTTACTTGTGTTGTAAGACCTCGCTTTATATCAAATTTCAGGATTCTAGGTCAACGGGAAGTACCCTATGAATTTTGATTACCTTTAGAGTGTCGAAATACATGTTTTTTGCGACATAAACGGCCGTATCTTTTTTTCCGTTAACTGAGATGTTTGATTTTTTTCATAGCTTCAAGAGATCGCAGACCTGACCTGTGAGTATGGTTTAAATTTCAACTCGATAACTCCACGCTTTCTCGAGATAAAGGGTCTTGACAGACAGAAAGACGGAGGGACAACAAAGTGATCCTATACGGGTTTTTTTTAGGTAGGAAAATCATCTAATGACAAATCCTACTCTTGGGCGGAGCGAGAGATAGTGTCAGACTTTTACTGACTAAAAACCCACTCCTGCTCCTTCTTTGCCTTCACCCTGGGCCCAGGATTTCACTTTCACACTACTCGCGGCATCCTATAAGGGTTCCGTTTTTTCTTTTCGAGTTACGGAACACTAAAAATGTATAAAAATAGACCTATTATATTACTAATTTCACACGTAAACTAATTCAAATTACATCATCTCCTAACTTACCCCCTGACCGACACATATCGTGTCAAGACTATCATACGTCATATTAATATGCAGCTGTAAGGTCAAAGTTGCGTCATAAACACTAACAAATTGGCTCCGTTATAGTAAAAACGATAATTAGTTAGAAATCAATCAATCATACAGATAACCCCTGTATAGTTCACACGGGTACATTATTGTTAACAGCTGGAATGGGTCTTAAAAATATGTTTTATCTATTTATTATCTATCTAGTAGTAGTTTTCATTTATTTTGTGCGTAGAATATTGTAGGTCACCTGTTTACTCATACGCGTTCTTCGGGTCAAAGGTGAAATATGACCAGATGTTCAAATGTAGTTGAAGAAAAAGAAGTGTGTAGTGATCGTATGAACTGGTGGCGTTTTGAAGTTTCTGCGTAAGATCCAAAGGCAAGAATGTATAAAAATTAAAAAAAAAGATTTTATGGTTTTTTTTTAATTTTTAGGGTTCCGTAAACAAAGGGTAAAAACGTGACTTTATTACTAAGGCCTCGCTGTCCGTCTCCCTGTCACCAGGCTGTATCTTATGTACTGTGATAGCTAGACAGATAAAATTTTCAGTGATGATGTATTTCTGTAGCCGCTTTGACAATTAAGACAGAATAAAAAAAATATTTAAGTGGGGCTCCCATACCACAAACGCGATTTGTTTGCCGTTTTTTTGCTTCAGACGGTATGGAACCCTACGTACGCAAGACTAATTCGTACTCTGCCTGTTTATTAGGATTCCGTACCTCAAAAAGTAAAAACGTAACCCTTATATGATCACTTTGTTGTCTGTTTGTCAAGAATATTTATCTCGGGAACGCGTGGAGTTATCAAGTTGAAATTTAAACAATATACTCAACTCTGCGGTCTATTGATGTTGTGAAAAAATGAAACTATGAGTTAACGAAAAACAAAAGATACGGCCGTTTATGTCGCTTAAAACATATATTTCGACACTCTCAAGAGCATCAAAAGGTACTTCCTGCTGACTTAAAATCCTGAAATTTGGTATGAATCAAGATTGCTGACATCTCCCTGAGGCGCGCGTGGAACAATACGCGCCGTCGACGACTTGGGCTCGGTCCGGACGGCTACCGGACGGTCGAGCGGCGAGCTACCCATTGCTCGCCGTCCGCAAGCCCGCGCCATTTTGCAGGAATAAGGGTGGCATTAAGAGCAAAAAATGTGGTTACAATACCAGCTATTTACTTCAGTCTCAATTAATCATGCCACGAACGCGTAAAAAAGTTTGATCAAATGTAATTGTCTAATATTACTGCGAACGAAGTACAAACTCTCATCGAATAAACATTTGTGAAGTGTCAATAATTTCCGCGTGTGAACATAACCCTTCCACAGATAATACTTTAAATTTCACACATCAACCTTTACGATTTTAAGAGAACAACAAATTTATCGTGCGATCCCCTTAACACTACGTCAAATCGCGAAGTTTTTATTTGCCTGTTGATCCCCTTACTGCTCCACGTTATGGGCCATTATGATGTATTTGAACACATTTAAACATTTTGAATGCTTTCCAACTTGCATTTAATGGTGATTGTCAGGTTTTTGAACTCATATTTCATTTTTTTCTCGAGTTATTCGAGAGGTGACATCTTTGTTTTTTTTTTTTTCAACCAGTTGAGAGGGCACCATGAAGTGTTATTGCTTTATCTGCGCCATTAACTTGAAAGTCTTTTTCCTTAATTCAGACTTTTTCGAGGTGGGAAATCATCAAAACTAACGTACTGCGAGTCTCTTTTTAGGGTTCCGTACCTCAAAAGGATAATAACGGAACCCTTATAAGGATTACTTTGTTGTCCATCCGTCTATCTGTCTGAAAATCAAAAAATCAAAAGCATTTTATTTTAAATGAACCATTTACAGGCACTTTTGAAATGTCAAGAAGTCAGTTAGTCAAAAAAAAAAAAGATGCTAATTGCACATTCCAAAGCGTAGATCTCTATGGAGAAGAATGTGCAAGAAACTTCATGGACAATCTTTGCAATCATATTTTGTAATACAAATATCTCTGTTACATGTTTCTTGTTGCTATCATGTGAGAACAATGCAAATAATGTAAAAATAAAAACTAAATATAGATATTAAAATAGCAACAGTCTGTCTATCAAGACCCTTTATCTCTGGACTGCGTAAAGGTATCAATTTGAAATAAAAACTATATACTCGTACTTAAATAAGCAGTCTCTTGAAGCTGTGAACAGCGAACAGTGAAAAACAACAACAGCAACAACAGTGAAGTTGTCTGGCATTTTTGCTGAACTGGGCCTATTTGGCGCAGGCGCGAGACACACAATGTTAGTTTTTTATTTTCCTATTTTCTTAAGTGTTTACATGTTTGTTTCTACATTGTGTGTATCTGTGTACGTGTGCCAAATAAAATATTTTTCTTTCTTTCTTTCTTAAAAATGACACTTCTTAACAAAAAAAAAAAAGATACGGCCTTTCATGTCGCAAAAAACGTATATTTCGATACTCTCAAAGAAATTAAATTTCATAGTGTACTTCCCGTTGACCCAGAATCCTGAAATTTGGCATAAAGCGAGATCTTATAGCAAGGCGACACAAAAAAAATCCCGTTTTGCAATTCGGAAAAATCTTAGAGACTCCATTCGGGAATTGTGGTTTGTATGGAACCTGAAGTGCGTGAGTCCGACTCGCACTTGTTCAGTTTTTTTTAGGTGGGATGACTAAAACCCACTCCTATATTCTTTCTTTACCTTGCGTTTCAGAGCCCCAGGATTTCCTTTGAGAAGTAAATTCATGGCCCCAGTAGGCTTCGACTCTGCTGGGCCCCTACGGTTTTACTGACACTTCCTTGGAACACTACGCGCCATCGACGACTCGAGTTCGGTTCAAACGGTTACCAGACGGCCGAACGGCGAGCTACCCATTACTCGCCATCCGCAAGCCTACGCCTACGGTAGCCGGAAATCCCGTTGGCACCTCTACGGTCAAAAAAATTCTTCCATTATGGGTGGTGCGAGAGGATCTGACTCATCGTCTACTATCAGCCCTTGTCCCACGTTACTGGAGGTTGCCGGTCGGTGCAACATGTATTTTTCTTCCATTTTCCTGTCACCCGCCATACTATCTACACTACTCGTAACTCTCTTTTCTTTCATATCACTCCGGAGGGATTGTTTCCCAGTTTGAAGGACAGTAATCTTATTTAAGAGGATGCAACTCGACATACAGTTTCACTGTTTTTTATACAAGCGCTCTTACGCGATTATGACGTTATTACACATTTTTCATTAGATATATTGGAAACACAGTATCTTGTGGATATTATCTAGACTTCTATTGAAATCGATTTATAAATTTGTGTAGAACTAATCCAGTAAAGGCCTCTAAAAATCTTCTATTTTGCATAAGCACTTCATTATACTCAAAAATTTTAAAAAATAAAAAATGTATAAAAAAAAAGCCTTGCAAATTTAATCAAGATTCTAACTGATGATTATTTTTTTCAAAAGCTTTTAATCGTTTAAAAAAAGCCACGTATTTCCTGGAACAGGTTTTGTAAAATATTCGAGTAAATCACGGAATTACCGAATGCTAACTGAGTTTTCAGGCGTTTCTCTTTTTTCGCGTTGCCTTTTCGTCAAACATTGCGTTGGATTGCGTTAGATGAAGTAACAAGCTTTTAAACCATGCTCGATGTTGACGATAAGCGAGTGAAAAAGGACTCTTTTAATGTGAAATAGTCACTTTCAATTTAGGAGTTTTATCACTGGGCAATGTGCCCTGCCCACTGCCACTTAAGTTTGGCGATTCTTCGTACTATGTCTGCAACCTTGGTTCTCCTGCGGATATCTTCATTTCTGATTTGATCACGCAAGGAAACTCCGAGCGTAGCCCTTTCCATTGCCCCTTGGGTGACTTTAAGCCTTCTGATGAGGCCCGTTGTGAGCTGAATGTCTCACTTCAGGCAGTCTCCAAGTGGGGCGAAACCAATCTGGCAAGATTCAACGCCGCCAAAACACAAGCGTGTCTGTTCACCGCTAAGAGGAGCCCGTTCACCTTGGCTCCCGTTTTTCAGAATGTATCCCTGGAGTGCACCGACCGCCTTCAACTCTTAGGAGTTGAAATTTCCTCAGATCTCAATTTCGGGGGGTTCATTGAGTCCAAAGCCAAGGTAGCTGCTAGAAAACTAGGCGTTCTTGCAAAGGTCCGACGGTACTTCACACCGGGACAGCTTCTAATGTTATACAAAGCACAGGTCCGATCGTGTGTGGAGTACTGCAGTCACATATGGGCTGGTGCTGCAAAATGCCATCTAGCAGCTTTGGACTCAGTGGAAAGGCGTGCGAAGAGGCTAATTGGGGATCCAGATTTGGTTAAGTCCAATCTACAAAGCCTCGAGCACAGGCGCAGAGTAGCCAGCCTATCGGTATTTTACAGGTTACATTTTGGAGAGTGTGCGCGGGAACTGCATGACTTGATTCCGCCATCTCCTTTCTACCATCGGACAAGCCGACGAACGGCGAGTATCCACCCTTACGTTGTTGAAACTTCAATGGTCCGGACTAAGCGTTTCGCTTCGTCGTTTATACCGCGTACATCGAAGGACTGGAACAAACTGCCTGCTGCGGTCTTTCCGTCCAACTATAATATAGGTGTCTTCAAGGCTAGAGTGAATAGGCTCTTAATAAACTAGTGCGCCTGACCATCAATGATTGCATCTCCGCTTACCATCAGGTGGGATCGCAGTCAAGCACTGGTTTATATCAATTAAAAAAAAAAAAAAAAAAAAATACAGTGTTGCTAATTCTTACGTTGTCTCTACCATAATACTCTGGAAGATGCTTCCCCTTAACATCAAAAAACTGAAAGTAAATTTTCCTTGCAAGCGTAAAATTTGGAACTACTACTTGAAGTCCTCTCAACCTCAGTTCAGTCTTTGTTATATTTTAATTTCTCCTAATTGTAATGATTTGATATTCATCAAAAATTTATTAGTTTATAATATTAACATATATAAGTATTTTATTATTGTAAGTAATGTTATTTATTTATTGTGCACAGTGCACACAACAGTGTTGTCTTTTTAACACAAAGGTTGAGTGGTAGAGAATGCCTTGTTGCATTAAGTCCGCTTATGTACCACTACCATAAATAAATAATGTTACTCAGGTATCGGTAATTTTGAGATGGATGTGTGGTGTGACAAGAACGGATAAAGTGAGAAATGAATATATTAGAGGAAGTTTGAAAGTGGCGCCAGTGACTGAAAAGTTGAAGGGGCATCGTTTGTCTTGGTATGGTCATGTAAAGAGTAGAGATTAAACACATGTTACTAAAAGAGTTATGAGTATACATATGGATGGGTGGAGAGGGAGAGGGAGGCCAAAGAAAAGATGGATGGATTGTGTGAACAGTGTTATGAAAGAAAAGGAAGTTAGTGATAGTATGACGGTTGACAGGATAGAATGGAAGAAAAAAACGTGTTGCGCCGACCCCAAATAAGATGGGACAAGGGCAGGAAGATGATGATGATGACTCAGGTATCGGTAAGTGAGAACGATGTTGAATGGATGCAAGAGGGTGAACTGAAAACTGACCCCATATGCAGTTGGGACCAGATTGTGGACCCCACGTCATTCACCCTGGGTCCACCCAGCTACATCCACTCAGTCTCCCACATACCCTTATAGTTTTTCCATTCACCCCGCAGCTCTGTTAAGCGTTTCGCCATATTTTAATGCCGGGATAGTTGGGCCATAAACTCGTTTGATTTATTTTATGATCGCTATACGTGAGTGGTTGTTCTGTAAGCGATTTTTGTTATAAATTAAATAATTTGTTCACCAAATTATTTACATATACTCATGAAATAATTGGATAAAGACAATGTACATTAAGAGAGGTCTTCCCGATCCATGTATCACCAACCTGAGCGTAATTTAAAAGCTTGTTAGTTCTTACAACGCAATCCAACTCAATATTTGATAAATTGGCCACGTGAAAAAAGAGAGAACACCAAAACGCTCTATTGGCATTCGTTAATTCCGTCAATTACTCGAATATTTCTTAAAACTTTTTCCAGGAAATACGTTTTTTTTTTGATTTTTTGTCATTTAGAATCGCGATTAAATGTGCAAGGTTACTATAGTCAAATTTGTTAAACTTATGAGTGCACTAGCCTTTGCCCGCAGCTTCGTCCGCGTACATAAAATATAGCTTATGTCACTCAGGAATAAAGCAGCTTTTTATCGTTAAAACAATTTTAGCAATAAGACTTACAGTACTTTCAGTGATTACCTCTTACAAACAAACAAAAAACAAATTAAAAAAATACATTATCTCTTTATAATATTAGTATAGATGTAGATTATGAAGGGCCAAATTTCACGCAAAATAGCAATTTCAGATTATTATTTGATTTTAATAGAAACCTAGATAATATCGACAAAAAAATTATTTAAAAAAAGGGACAGTTTCATTTTAATTTATGTGTTTGCAAACTATTTAGAGAAAGATTTGTAATCACGTAATATTCACGTGAGAGAGGTTTCGTGAAAAATAATGAAAATGTGTCTCGGATTAGATGCTCTTAATAATGGCTTACAACTTGCAATATAAATATATTAGTGGAATATAATTATATAAATACATACAGTGGTGGTCATACAATCAAAAACTTCCGTCCGTTCCAGACATTTTTTTAAAAAAACGATGTCATATGTACTTTTATGTTCCTTCTCAAAAGTTATTAATTATTTATGAAATAGCTAGGATGGGTAGAGTAAACGGGATTAAGAGCAAATCAACTTACTATTTAAATTACAAATTTAATTTATTATCGTTACAATTTCAAATAGTAATAAAGCTGGACAAATAATTAAGAACGATTCTCAAATTCGAGAGTTGTTTCAATAGCTACTTAGGTTTTAAAAATCTCATTAAATAAGACGGTGATAATGTTAAAAATTGCAATAAGTGAATAGGTTGTAGCGTGTCCACGGCTTTTGATGACTGCCTTATATCGGCAATTAATCTATAAATTTTTGTCATTTTTCAATAGAAATAGAACGCCATTCTTCTAAAAAAACGTTGTATAACTCACTTATGTTACCACACCGTCGATTTGAAACCTTTTTCTTAACTTCGCACCAAAGTTGCTCTATGGGATTTAAATCTGGACTGTTTGGTAGCCATTGTAAGATAGAAACTGATTGAGATGTGTGATGAAGAGAGGAATTCTTTGACCGAGCGAGTTATGGGCCTTCCTTTTTTACGGTTTTTAGTAATATTAACACATTACTCCATTTTGATACGACAGTTTTGGTCCGTCATACTAAGGTCATAGTCCGTCTGTACCAAGGTCGAGTGTGATTCAACGTAATCAGTATATATAGTATATACTTGGTAAGACGGACCAAACTTACACTGAGTCACGATTGACCTTTGTACGGAACGGACCAAGCCCGTCGTACTAAATAATAATAATAAGTGCTTTATTTTTGGTTTTAGTCAATTTTGCATTAAATAAAAACTTCTGACAAACTGTACCTACATTCGCGCATATGTTAACACTAATAGACACACGTTAGCAAAATAGTTTTTTCCTTCAACCGCCGCTGTCACAAGCACCCCACCCGATAAGCTAGCATGAGCTTGGCCGGGATTAATGGTGCTGCCCTAAAGAAAGCGTTCTTATTAGATAATGGACGCGATCGGTTAATGTGCTATTTTAATATTATGCTATAAAGTGAAAAACTTGAGAGGGGTACTTAGTCTTTTTTAGCCTTTTCCTTGATAAGGCAATCTATCTTTGTGAAGGTGTTCAAATTAGTGGTGAAGGGATTCTGTAGGTAATGCAGAATGAGCAGTGCTGGCCCAGTGGTTACGGCTTCAGCTTACGAGCGCATTACTTCATTTCATCACTACTGCTGTCGAGACGGTGAAGGAAAACATCTTGAGCTAATAACCACCATGTCCTAGAAGTAAAATTTCAAAGTTATGATGACATCCACCAATATGCACTGGGCCCGCGTGGTTGATTACGACCCATTTCTCCTTCTAGAGAGGAGGCCGGAGTCCCAGCAGTGGACATTGGCATGTGTGCTTGACTGCGATCCCACCTAATGGTAAGCCGAGATGCAATGATTGAGGGTCAGGCGCACTATTTTATTAAGAGCCTATTCACTCTAGCCTTGAAGACACCTAAATTATAGCTGGACTGGAAGACCGCAGCAGGCAAATTGTTCATTTTGATATATAGTAAGTATAGCATAGGCTGTAAATATGTATCGAAATCATCCCACCTCTACGCACAAAACGTTTCGGGAACACATTTATTGTGCGTACAGCTAAGGAGTGGAATTCCCTGCCGGAATGGTTTCTTGATGGCTACAACTCGGCAATCTTTGAGACAAGAGTGAATAGGTTACTTCTAGGTATGCGCGTTCCATCGTCGACCGCATCGTCGCTTTCCATCAGGTGAGACATTCGGTCAAGCGCGAATAATAAAAACCAATCGAAATGAGTTTTTGTAAATCACAAAAAAACTTTTGAATCGCAAATAAAAACTCAGGTTATTTCAAAGTAAACAGAAATTACCTTTAAAATAATCCAATTTAAGCTAAGGCACTCCAAAAATAATTCAACCCAATTAAACGAGCATTAGAATTTAAACGAAAATGTTTTAATTGAAAATGTAATTTTAATATGTTCTGAGTTTACGGGAATGATCCATTCAGTATATGTCTGGACTAATCTTGACAAAACACTCGGGCAGCTAAACCACGGCTGTATGAGTTAGCTGGTAGGTAAATCTTCGGTCCCTGTAGGATTATGTAAGTTGTATTTAATCATTGACATTATTTTCGAAGTACTGTCTCGTAAAGCCAAGGAGTAAACTAATGTTTTTTGTGTTTATATTTTATTTGTTGGAAAATCATAAAATACACAGGAGTCGTTCGGTCCAAGGGCCTTTATGGGGCGCCCGTGTCGGTGCTGAAGCTGATTTCTGATTGTCCCAACCGAAAAAAATACTGTATTAACGATTCTACTTAATCTACTTGAGATAGAAAACTGTATAAATTTTTCATCACAATATCTACTGGGAATCAATTAGTGAACAATAATTAAAAAACTGGGCAAGTGCGAGTCGGACTTGCGCACTGAGGGTTTCATACAAACTTGAATGGTAAATTGCCACTTTGTGTCTCTCATGCAAACCATTCAGTTTAGAAAAAAAAAATATTAGAAACCTCACTATCATTTTTGAAGACCTATCCATAAATACCCCATACGTACGGGATTGATAAAAATAAATTAAACCCAAAATTTATTGTTTTTTTCTATGTTTGTGTGAAAATCTTAATGCGGTTTACAGAATACACCTACTTACCAAGTTTCAACAGTATTTTTTATAGTTTCGGAAAAAAGTGGCTGTGACATACGGATGGACAGACAGACATGACGAATCCATAAGGGTTCCGCTTATTGCCATTTGGCTACGGAACCCTAACAACCACTGAACTTCACTCAAAAAAATCTTGCCATAAACTTTCATGTATTTTTAACATGATACCTACAATTAAAAAATAAATTAATAGTATTCACGTATACTGCTCATAATCCTCATTTGTAAGCTTACTTACTTGGAAGTCATGGCCCTCAAAAAGGGCCATGACTTCCAACAAAAAGGAATCTACTACTAAGACTTCTAATGTTAGCAAGTTCATTCTATCAAAATTAACCATAAAAAATAGCAACTAAAAAATATCTGGGCCCTGGGACGATGGCAACGAAGGAACAGAGTAGGTTTTTAGTCAGTAAAAGTCTGACACTATCTCCCACACCGCCCAAGAGTGAGATTTGTCATTAAATGATTTTCTCACCTAAAAAAAAAACGTCAAGGAGTTTTGGTGGGAATCCTTCGAGTAAAGTTCAGTGGCTATTTTAATTATTTGCAAATTGATTCCCAGTGGATAATGTGATGTAAAATTGGTATAATTTTGTGTATCTCCAGTGTCTGCACTACTGGATAATAAAATGGAGTTATTCTTCTTCTTAGCGTATCGATGGCAAAACTAGTCAAATTCCTTGTATGGCCCAGTATTCGGCCACGGCAGTGCCGTCCGCTGATGTTGTCGTGGAGTTATTGAAACAGGCGCGATCTTGCTAAAATGGAGCTGAAAATTTTATTGTAGTATCGACTATCTCAGTGAAGTTTACCGAGAAGGTTGACTTGATACATTTGCTGCCAAATACTACAAAAACCGCAAAATGCCATGTAGCAGCTTTGAACTCAGTAGAAAGGCATGCGAAGAGGCTAATTGGAGATCTAGATTTGGTTAAGTCTTACCTACAGCCTCGAGCACAGGCCCAGGTTAGCCAGCCTATTGGTATTTTACAGGTTACATTTTGGAGAGTGTGCGCGGGAATTGCATGACTTGCTTCCGCCATCTCCTTTCTACTATCGGACAACCCGACGTATGGCGAGTATCCACCCTTACGTTGTTGAAAGTTCAACGGTCCGGACTAAGCGTTTTGCTTCATCGTTTATACCGCGTACATCGAAGGACTGGAACAATCTGCCAGCTGCGGTCTGCCCGTCCAACTATAATTTAGGTGTCTTCAAGGCTAGAGTGAATAGGCTCTTAATAAACTAGTGCGCCTCACCATCAATGATTGCATCTCTGTTTACCATCAGGTGGGATCGCAGTCAAGCACTGGTTTATAACGATAAAA
Source organism: Mythimna vitellina (assembly GCA_949316375.1). Taxonomy (NCBI): domain Eukaryota; kingdom Metazoa; phylum Arthropoda; class Insecta; order Lepidoptera; family Noctuidae; genus Mythimna; species Mythimna vitellina. The sequence continues at coordinate 22,141,727 of OX438700.1, read as the reverse complement.
AAAAACCTTGGAATGTAGACATGCATATTCTAATAGTAAACTAATAAACTATTCATACGAAGACATGGCTTAAAGGGCTTATTATCAAGCCAGAAACATTAATAAAAAAAAAATTAACGTCAAAATTACGGGCTACCAACCTTAAATATTTATTATGTCAAATATTAATAATTCTGAGTGACAGCTCGCTAACTGCCGACTCCGAAGCAACGTAGGCGTGATAATACTCAACCAATATTCATAATTCACAAGACTGCATGTTTATGTAGTACTTCATGTCTTAGAAATAATTGCGTTCTCCACTTAGTGCTTTAAAACTTAATTTATGTGTGTAGGTAAATATCGCTTCAGTAAGGAAGATGGGTAAAATTCTTAGTTCAATTACCTTGGAGTTAAGTATAAAATAAAATAAAAAAGCCATTTATTCTACTACATAATTAGTTTTAAAATATCCAAAATTATTCCATTAAAGTCTGATTAAGTATTATTAATTTAATTTATTTATACATAGGCTGCACTAAAAGTATCGGGAATGGAATATTTCCACTGTTCCTGTCATATTAAAATCTTTTTAATTGAAAACTCCTTGGTTTAAAAAATCGAATACCATTTATTTATTTAAAAAAAGATTCTCGGTCTGGTCACAAGGTTTTGTGAAACTTGTTTAGTCGTTGAGAAAATGGAATTGACTTGAGAAAATTCAAGAGCAATGATTTATTATGACTTTCGAAGTTGTTTAACACAAAAATAGTGTGTTGACCGGATGTTTTCTGCATTTGGGACTTCATCACCAAAGTCCCATCCAAAAGCACAATTTATCGCTGGTTTTCTGAGTTTCAACGTGGACGTGTCAAGCTCAGTGATGATCCCCGTCAAGGTCGTTCAAAAACTGCAGTCACCCAAGAAAACGTTGATGCTGTGCATACACTGATTGAGGAAGATCGACATGTGACATACCGCAAAATTCAGGCAACTTTAGACATTGGTGTGAGTCAAATACAAATAATCTTGCATGAACAATTATGTGTAAAAAAGTTGTTTTCCCGATGGATACCACATTCACTCTGTGAAGAGCAAAAAGCGGCTCGCGTTACTTGGTGCGTCAGAACTCTCGAAAGATTCCACGCAGGATCCTCAAATGCTGTATACAACATCGTATCAGGTGACGAATCCTGGATATATGCTTACGGAGTTGAGTAACTCGGGGTTAAAGTTTTGAGACAACACCAAAACCAAACTAAAACGTATCTATAGAAATTTTAGAATACCTATATATCGCTCACCTAGTAAAATATTGGCACATCTACAGTAAATGCAAAATTAAGTTTTATCGGCCTAAGTGTTTAAAATTTGATAATTTTTACCTTTGAATATCTATTATGGTCTGAAGGTACTAGTAGCCAACATCAAAATTTCTGTTATAAAATGTTAAATGAACACAAAACTACTTTGGAGGTATGTGGAACAGAGAGTAAAGTCCCGCAAACCTCCATTGAAAAGGGAGGATCCTCCAACCAGACGGGATGTTATGTCTGGTGGGCTACAACTGCCCGATAGATGATTTCGGGTTGTTCTATATGTTCTAATCGCACGGAGAACTTTGATTGCGCGATTCAGGATTAGTTCTTATGTGACGCGATGGATGTCACTACATCACTCCCCTCCGGAGATCGGAGATCGATGGTTCTTGATGCTTTTTGATGCGTGCCAAGCCTGTGGTAAGTTGGTTCCAGTGGGTCGGAACCGAATGCCGCATAGTTCTCGGTGAGTCGGAACTGTCTGCGGTGATGCCCCAGTGAGTCGGGGTGGTGCTATCCCAGTGAGTCGGGATGATGCCCCAGTGAGTCGGGGTGATGATTTCCCAGTGAGTCGGGATGATGCTGCAGGCTCCAGTGAGTCGGAGTAGTGCTGCTGGCTCCAGTGAGTCGGAGCGGTGCTGTGCGACGTAGTGGCTTGACTGCTTGCGTCGACCAGGAGAGGTTCTTCATTGCTCTTCATGTGACTGGCCGAAGGTGCAGTGTGCTTCGCCAAGGTCGCTGATGAGGCTGAGGGTGATGACCAGGTATGACCATGTAGGCATGCTGGTGGTCAGGATACCCTTTATAGCCGTGGGTACTGGCTGTATGGCTCGCTGCTCGAAAGCTTGAGGAAGTGATGATGACGTCACGAGGTAGTAGCTGCACGAAGACTGCGCTGACGTTCTTTGTCGAGGGTCACCAGTTTGGAGGTAGGCGGAACAGAGAGTAAAGTCCCGCGAACCTCCTTTGAAAAGGGAGGATCCTCCGGCCAGACGGGTGTTATGTCTGGTGGGCTGCAACTGCCCGATAGATGATTTCGGGTTGTTCTATATGTTCTAATCGCACGGAAAACTTTGATTGCGCGATTCAGGATTAGTTCTTATGTGACGCGATAGATGTCGCTACACTACGTTTTAAATATTTGTACAATCTTTGACCGTTGTATCTGTAAAATATGAAAAATGTAGATGTGCCAATATATTGCTAGTGGAGCGATATATAGAGGGAAACTGACTGATATATTAACGCAAAACCGAAACCATTGAGACTAGGAATGTTAAATTTTGGACAAGGTTTCCTTTTAACACGTAGGCGAGCACTAAGAGAGGATTTTTCAAAATTCACCCCCTAATGAGGGATCCTAAATTTGTACGCAGAAAGCTACTTTCCGTCGGCGGCAGAAGCTAGTACTTAAAATATAGATCAAAACAAGTTATAGATCACATTACGTACTTTTATTTTTTCGAAAAACACAGTAACATGTAGCATAGCATAGTCGGCCTTATAATGTTCCCACTTAACAGTAACATATAAATAACAATAAACTTAGTTCGGCAGCAGATGCTAACTGTTAGGCACAATTTATTGCATTATTTAGTTATTATATATATAAGTAGCATATAAGCAATTGTGAATGCATGTTTTTACTTTGTTGCTCAATAAATATATTATTATTTTTATAAACACAAATCGTGAGGAAACATGTAAAAGCATGTACTAGAACCAAAAATTCGAAGACATGTGACATCCACCAACCCGCACTGGGCCCGCGTGGTGGATTATGGCCCATTCCCTCTCCTAGAGAGGAGGCCTGAGTCCCAACAGTGGGAACATTATAAGGCCGACTATGCTATGCTATGCTATAAACCCAAATCATTTATTTGTTTGAGTATGGGTTACACATTATTACAATAAAACATTCGTTCTTTGGACCATACCCTACCATTAGAGGTGTCCAAATATTACAGCCTTAAAATATAACATTTTATAAATAAATAATATACATGCATTTCCTTTTACAATTGATATTAAAAATAATTTAAACACAAAAACTCACACAAATTTGATTATAGCATACTATTTGAATTATTTAATAACAATTTTCATTTAGATTGTCTTTAATTGAATAAATAGGCTGTATTAGTTTAATTGAATAACATGCAAGCTAAATTAAATTATAAATTCTATTTCATTCGTCAAAGCCATAAAATAAATCAGTGACAGATTCCAACGAATAAATAATTTGGAAGTGGTGACAACCGTAATAATTACACTTTTGATTATTGTCACATCCAGTGGTGGCCGCCATATTTCACTGTATCACAAACAAAACATCACGCATAATTACAATTTATGACTGAAATAAAATTCTAAATCACTCTCGTTGAACAAAACAAGGTAAAATTCAATAATCTGTATTGGATTACGTCCGCGCCATAGACGAGTATTTTATTATCTGTCAAAGCATTGTTTACGGCGTCCATTTTAATTCGGATTCCCGCCTTTTTGTCATTATACACCGGTAGGTTGGTATTACGTGTAAAAACAGTAAAACCAGTTGCTATCAATGGATAGACGAAAGAATTTCAATCCAATTAAGATACGAAACTTATAAGATAGTATGATAACTTCCAATTATTTTCAGCATCTTTGCATAAGTTAAAGTTGACCTGGGATTTTTTTTTAATCCGCTGCTATATGCGACAATGCAAATTGCCCCTCTTGCAAACTGCACCTCTATGTGAGTAAACCAAACTGCTGGTCGGTCTGACCAGAAATATTTCATTTCAGGTCATCATCATCATCATTTCAGCCAAAAGACGTTCACTTTTGGACATAAGCCTCGCATCCACCTTGTGGGAGGCCTTCCAACGCTGCGTCTTCCAGTACGGTCACCACTCTAGAACCTTTCGTCCCCATCGACCACCAGTTCTGCGTGCAATTTGCCCTGCCCATTGCCACTTAAGTTAAAATAAAATTAGATGTTTTCGGCACACGGCTTATAAAGAAAGAAAAATATTATAAACGTAAAATTTAAAAAAAAATCGGGGAAAGTTAATGAACAATATTATCATGTTACTTATTTATTCATTTGGCTTTTTTTAAGTCATTTAAAGTTCTAAACACTCTAAAATAAATATTCTGTACAATCATCAATATTAAAAAGTGATAAACGTTTGTCTAATATCATTTTTCTAATAGCAATATTGATATTTGCAACAGCTAACAGAAGATACAAGTAAAATACGTAATACAATCCAAGCTACTGTTTCAATGAATGTTAAAATTAACAGTATAAGTATTGGCAATGTTTAATTAAACCCCTCTTGAATCGTTACACTTTCAGGTGTTTCAGGAATTCGCTGAAAATCTCCCTTTCGCCGGAGAAAACGATTTACTATGCCTTGACGGCCAGAATTCAAATTAAGTACGCCCATCAAAAGTTCATTGGCTGTTTAGTAAAATGTCATAGCCCCTTTTAAATTTCTATTAAAGCTAAAAAGGAGTGTTCGATGTTTAAATTGAAAGGTGAGTAATTTTTTGAAGGTTGAATCAAATATGATTTTTTTTTTAGTTGGCTAATCATCCTATAATGACTTTACTCGCCTAAGGTGGAGTAAGAGGGCGAGTGATGGACTTTTAGTAACTTAAACCAAATGTGTCTTTCAGTTGCCCTTTGCGTTCTAAGACCACGGGTTTACTTTTCAGAAATTCCCTGTGGCTCTAACGAGTATCGGCCCTACTAGGTCTCAACGGGTTAATTGACATCACAATCTCATTCAGGCGCGCGTAGGTCAGAACACAATCAGGACTAGGCCCTTACTGGACGTCGAGCTACAAGCTGCAAGCCGTCTGCTGTGGCTGCGAATCGTTCTGAGGCGCCTTCTACGAGCGAACTTGCTGCACCCTGCAGTTTTATCTACATGTGCTAATTGCTTTTTACTTTTTACTTCTTTTTTCAGGGGAAAAATTAAGGATCTTTTTCTGGCAACATGACCCATAAATATGTATGTTTATAGGTATTTATTTATTGTATATATTATGTTTATGTATAGTGTGCTGTATGTACACATATCTGGTTAGTGTATTTTTAGTTTTAAGTTGGATTTAATATGTGTTTATTTTTTATTTTTTTTTACTTGTAAAGTTCCTCAAATGTAAAATTTCTTTTTCGCTCATATGGTTTGCTGGAAGAAAACCCAGTTGTGGGTTAAGCTCGCCTATGTACATCAACTGTCCTATTTCTGTTGTCTGTATTAAATTATGTGTATAATAAAGAATAACAACTTCCTTCGTTTTATTTTAATTATTTTACTCAGCTTACATAAGGTTTGTTGCGTGATATCAGGATACAACTTACGTCGATCTATGAAGTGCAAAAGATTTTTTTCAACTTTATTGCATTCCATATTATGTACATATATAGTATAAAATATTGTCAAGATCAATATGGACCCTGTCGTATTGAGTAACAATTCATGGAATTAATTATTATTATAGGTAGATTCAATAGATGTATGATATTATTGTGTGGTAAATTAAAGATAGATATTTTAATTTATTTTTTATCATTATTATTAATAAATTATGTAATATTTAAATTAAATTGTATGTGTTATTCATTATATATATATACTTAAACTTACTTGGATGCGAGACGCACAGGACCGTTCTTTGTGGCGACATTTGGGGGAGGCCTATGTCCAGCAGTGGACGTCTATCGGCTGAAATGATGATGATGATGATATACTTAAACTGTAACTAAACTTCGAGAGTAGCGAATTCAAACAAAAAAGAAAATGAAACTCTACAGCTCTATTTTAATTATTAATACTATTGATTTTACTTTTAACCTCGTGTGTTCAAATAATGAGCCGAGATTATGCAATACAAACTAACTCCCAAACATGATTTCATACTACAAACCTGCTTTAATTACCACTACACAATACAGTCTGGTTTCTAGACACGAAGCAAAAACAAACATCACTCTATCTCTCTTCAACACACAGAGTTACGTACCTCCATCCCTTTCCCACTTGTACACGTCATTAGCGATCAAATCAGACATGGGTATCGACAGATCGGTAGCTTACCACTTAATGTTCGCAAAAAAATATAGATTAACATTCATAAAATTATTAACAGATAATAAGACACTATGTTCTATTAATAAACATTGTGTGAGACCATTAAAATGAGTGTAAAAAGTTTGCGGCCATTAAAAATCACTTTTGTAAACTTGAATGTCGATTCTTAGAAATTAATTTCATGGTCAAAGTATGAAGGTAGATTGTTTGTAAGAGGAACTTGGCATTTTTGTCTCTTTGCTCTAAATCAAAATGGAAAGAGTATTAAGCTTCGAGCCCCGGAGGGCACGGTGGAGGTGTGCCCCACTTGGGCGGATTACCGCTATGTTCTCGTATAGATCAGTGGCAATGACCTCTCACATCCGTCTAGTTCATGGCATGGTCAGGAGCAAGAAAGAATAGTAAGGCGTCGCCTCCTTCTGCGAAGCAATAATGAGAGGAAAGAAGAGCTACAACACGGAAAAAGAGAACATCCTCACGCCCCAGCCGCTGATTTTCCACCACCATAGGCGCGGGCTCATGGACGACGACCATTAGGCAGCTCGCCGTTCGCCAGTCTGGTGAAGAACAGACACTCACGCGCTTCAAAGAGATGTCAGCGAAACTAAAGAGGTCCAACGGGGCCAATGCCAGATAGATAGGGGTGTAGGAACGTTTAAAAGAGTGAACGTGACCTTAGAACGCAAAGAGCAACTGAAGGACACAGAGGAGTTGGAGTCAATAAAAGACATACACGCCTTTACAATGTACCCTAATGCGGGAGACATTTGATGATTTCCCACATTAAAAAAAAAAATTAAGCTCAGCGAACAAATACGTAACACGAAGACTCGCTTCAAACCTTTTTGGGGGGTTCCGTGGTGTTGCGCAACCGTAATCGCCGATGTGAGCCATAAGTCTACAGGACTAAAGTGGAACCGAGCTGGTCATTATGCAGAATGCACACAGAACAGAATTACACACTAGAATTATTTTTTTTCGTAAAACGTCTCTAATTTTCTGTCTTCTGAATATCCGCGCCGACTATTGAATGTCGCAAAAATGACATCCATAACCAAAGGCTTTACGTGCTGTCCAGCAAGCTCACGGACGCTGGTTCGTCACCTAATCTTTAGACGTTTTTAGTATATATATTCAATTTATTTAAGGGAATTTATCAAAGAAACATATTAGTTTTTTTTAAAGACTTTTGAAGGAAAATGACAATCTCTATATTCAAATATGACAACTACGTTTCGTTCCTTAAAATCCTCCGAACACAAAAAGGAAAACAATACTGAGTAGAACGAAACGTTATTACATAGTCATTAAGGTTTCAAATATTTAGAATCAAATATTAAACTAAATTACATATTTGAAATACAAACATAATAAATTTGATCGTCGTCAAACATAACAAATTCATAATGAAAAGTTGGTGATCAAACATATAATACAAAAAATATTTAAATTGTACTTTAGTTAGTTTCGTTTCTTTACTATTACAAGTTTTAATTAATAACATGCTAAATAGTAACAATAGCGTGTCCCTCCTAACACATAGAGGGGATAAAAAACTGTAAATTAAAATAAACTATCAGTAAAATATTAATCTAAATTATACATTACCTAAAAAAACAAACATTATAAACTGTATAATCGTCAACAATATCCTCTCCCTCCTAATACATAGAGAAGGAAAAAATAGTAGATCAATCAAAATAACAATCAGTATAAATTACACACATTGTTATAGAAAATTGGTTTTTAAGAAACTGCCCCCCTAGCCAAGTTACGATCGTTTCGTTTGCGTCGAACGCCTCGAGTAGGCCACGCCTCCGATTTCTTTGTTCTGACCACGTGACTGAGCGTTGTGATGACGTCAAAACAAAGGAATCAGAGGCGTGGCCTACTCGAGGCGTTCGACGCAAACGAAACGATCGTAACTTGGCTAGGGGGGCTGAACTTTCTGTTCATATTTACCCGATGTGTTGTCGTAAGTGATGCATTATCGTAGTTGAGAGTAAAAAAACGGATTACATGTTAATCCAAACACGACTCTATACTCCACTACTTTTTCCAAATAAAGGAACTATCTCTGGGATCTTGTAATACCTTTTTTAGTTATTTTCTTCATTTATTTGTCTTCGCAGATTTATTCAGAATTATTTCGAATTTAGTTTTTTATAAAGTCATAAATAATCTGTGGTATTCTTCTGCCGAAAAAATTCTTTTTCAATTTGGGCATCCGTACTTTCACTACTTAGCTCGTCTTTAATTTTTATATCTAAGTTTGAAATTTGTGTGTTCAAATCATTCAACTTTTAAACTTACATTTTAAATCGGTCATTCTCGCTTCCCCGGCCATAAATATGTCCTCAACATTGTTGGCCGCGATAGTGAAGAGCCTCCTTAAGATGCTCCTCTCTTTATTTAATTTTGTGAGTTCTTTAGTTTCTGAGGATTTTCGAGCGTCGTCCATTTTGTGCCTATGTCGCCGTTCGTTACCGTTACAATTAAAGGACCTATTTCACGAAATGTCACGGTAGCCTTTTTTTATTGGGTGGGAAAATCATCTTATGACAAATCTCGCTCTTGGGCGGAGCGGGAAATATTGACAGAATTTTACTGACTAAAAACCCACACCTGTTCCTTCTTTGACTTCGTCCCAGGGCCACGGGTTCCACGTTCACACTACCCGTGGCCCCAGTAGGCTTCGACCCTGCTGGGCCCCTACGATTTGCTGGCATCTCCTTGAGGCGCGAGTGGACCAGTACGCGCTGTGGATGACTTGGGCTTGGTCCGGACGGTTACCGGACGGTCGGAAGGCGACCCACCCATCGCTCGCCATCCGCAAGATCGCGCCTACGGTAGCCGGAAATCGGGATCGGAATCCCGGCGGCGGTCTGGGCGTGAGGACCGTTGCCTCACGCGACTGGCCGCCTTCTTGGCTAGCATTACTGCTTCGCAGAAGTAGGCGACCGCCTGCCACACAGTCGCCCTTAAATTTTTCAAACCCGGTGAAGCGAGGATGACCACGTGCTTTCCGAGGCACGAAGCATTATGGTAAGTAACAAATAATCTCCCCTCTACCTGCATACTGTCCTAGGCAACTGTTGTCATTATTTACCACGATTTTATTACAAGAGGCAGGTAGGAAATCATTATATTTTTTTTGTATCTTTTAATTTGCGTTTGTTCAATATTTTTTTCCAATTTCAAATTAGTTACATTGATTATATCATATCTTGGTCAGTTCCTATTCTATTGTCTTACCCGGATTTGAACCCACACAACTTTGTGCATAGAATGAAGCCATAACATCAAAATTTGAATTCGTCAACCCATCTACAACATCTAACTGGAATAATACATACCATTACATACCCTAATTAGGAAATTAAGTTACAATCATAATTCAAGCACTTGGAATTTAATCTAAATGTAACTTAATGTGTTTAGGCGGTGTTTTTCAAAGAAATTAGTTATCCTAATTGTAGGCAAATATGTGGGGCATACTGAAAGTCACACACTTACAATAAAATAATTCAAAAATGGAACTCTTTGCGAGACTGTTACTTTTTAATTTCCGAGTCTGTTATTTGTTTTTCAAGACACTTACTCGAAAACTCGCTCTTGTCTCACCACTTTTAGGCACGCAATAGAATTTTTTCCGCACTAGTGAAGAAAAGTACGCGTGCTCTCCTTCGCCACAATTTTATTATATTTATCGTATCAAGCTGGGCGTGCGTCGACCCTCACGACTCGCCAGTCAACCCCCGTTTATTCATTTCGTAAGTGTATTGAAAAAAGTCGTTTGATACACTGCAGCCCTCGGCTCCATAACACACTTGCTTATGGCTCGTGCAAATACCGCCTCAGTCGCAATGACAAACTTTCTTCACTTGTATCAAAAAAAAAAAAACTATTTTTCATTGTGGCGTCCTTTCAAAGCTTGTGTGTCGCTATTAAAATGAATTTAATTCGTGAACATTTTCGTTCAATGTTTTTTTATGATTTTCTTTCTCGCTTAAGACAACAAGTTATCAGAGACTTCAATTGGGGTGATGAAGCACCGTGTCGCAGCTTTGTGTATTATATAACGTAATAATATAGGAATCGACGCATTACATTGGTTTAGCTTCGATATCAAAACACGTACACAGAAACACACTAGTGACGCAATCAAAAATTTATCAAAATATTTATTTATTTTATAATTTTTGTACACACATTGTATTGAAAGAAGATACAGTAATAATAACAAAATGTACAAGGTACTGCTTATTTTTAAAAGAAATTTCTTCCAGTAGACCTGTGAAAGGAGATAAAAAAAGAAATATAGACAATAGTGTCTAGAAATAAGAAAAGAATGGTTTGTGAAATCTCAAACTAATAAATACATATATAACTATATATACCTTATACTATAAATAAACAAATAATCTATATACAGGATGTTTAGTGCATCGTGTGCCAAATTGAAATGGTCGACGGGAGGGGTCATCTGCTATTCTTTTAAACCCTTTTTTTTTCATCGTCTTTTTATTGTTTTATGAAAATTAGACGCAAATTTTTCATTCCAATACAAATTTTAAAAAATATATAAGGCATAGAGGTTCTGAATTTTAACTTTATTTCGATGTGTATTGTATTAGAATACTTTTAAATTTAAAATTAGTGATAGGTAATTTTTATATTCTAAAATAATTAAGAATTATTATAGGATAAAAAATTACTTATTTTAAAAATAGCTGAAACCGATTCATTGTTACAGTAAACTAGCTTCTGCCAGCGACTTCGCCCGCGTAAAAAGAAGTTTCTCCAAACTTCCAACCCCCTTTTACCCTCTTAGGAGTGGAGGTTCGTAAAATCCGTTCTTAGCGGATGTCTACACTCTATAAGAAACCTACCTAGATTTCCGGCCACCGTAGGCGCGGGCTTGCGGACGGCGACTAATGGGTAGCCCGCCGTCCGACCGTCCTGTAACCGTCCGGAACGAGGCCAAGTCGTCGACGGTGCGTATTGTTCCACGCGTGCCTCAGGGAGATGTCAGCAAATTGTAGGGGCCCAACAGGGTCGAAGCCTACTGGGTCCACGCGTAGTGTGAAATCAAAACCCGGGCCCTGGGACGAAGGCAAAGAAGAAACAGGAGTGTAGGTTTTTAGTCTGTAAAAGTCCGACAGTATCTCCCGCTCCGCCCAAGTGCGGGATTGGTAATTTGATGATTTTCCCACGTAAAAAAAAACACCCCTCTCGCCCCACTCAGAGAGGGAATAGCTATTTGATGATTTCCTACCACAAAAATTATTATTATTATTCTATTCTTAATCACCATGGCAACACATTTTTTGTGTTACCTTGAGAAGGATAAACTGCCAAATAAAGCATACAGTTACTATATATACATACTATATACATATATAAATATACCAACCGTAATATTTTTTGTCGGCCGTCTGGCGGTCACTGTGTTCCTATAATATATTACATCACATTAATATAAATATACAAGAGAACATAAATATATTATGTATGCTATGAATCTGTTTTTTATGTGACAACGTGGATACATACTTTTGTGCTGGATGTGGCCTGGTCATTTTGATGTTATCATTCGGCTTTTGATTTATTTTTTAATGTTCTTTTTTATTCGCTTTTTCTTTCAAAAGTAGCCTTTTCTTGCAGGAATGTTTTAAAACAGTGACCGTTGCCCTAGAACGCAAAGGGCAACTGAAAAACATAGGTAGATTTTAGTCAGTAAAAGTCTGACACGCCCTCTCATTCTACACACAATAGACACACATACAGCACATTTGCAGATGGATGTGACATTCCGCACATACGTTACATCCATCTGCGCATACGTATTTGGGTAGTTCTTTGAAACCGAGAGCGTGTCTCATTTGTCTGGCCTAGTTTTTTCTTTACGATTTGATATTTTTATTTACATATTAATATTTCCCGATCACCAAATGTATCAAAGACACTCATTTGTGCCCAGTGGCTTACGACATAAAATATATAAGTACGGTACGAAAGCTAGGCCAGATGAATGAGACGTTTTCTCGGTTTCAAAAAAATCACCCATGTATAGGAAGGTTAAGACATTCAGATTTGCAATTGACCCGTTGTATGGGCGAACGCAGATCTACGCGGGACACAAGGGCTTTTTAATTGTCTCTAATCACAGCATACGAAAGGTTAAACTATATAAGGTGTTAAAAAATTAACTTTGAGAATTTCGAGGGGACGTTGTACTCCTCATTATGAACAACTTTTACTATGGGACCAAACCGGAAATAGCGAAAAAAAAATCAGCTGCTCCATACATTTTGACGAGTTATGCGAACATAAACGTAGGGAACAGCAGATTTTTTTTTCACGATTCCAGGGTTAGTCCTAAGTAAAAGTTATTCATAATGAGGAGTACAATGTCCCCTCAAAATTCTTAAAGTTACTTTTTAACACCTTTTATATTAAAAATATAGCAACGGTATTACATAGCTCTGAATTCTAAAAAAAAACAGTAAACAAACTAACTTTAATAGTCTAAAACAAAAAAAAATTCTTCAAAATGATGTCCCTGCCTCATCTAGTCATCAAACATCCATAACGCGCTGTGATCAAAGGGCGGCACCGTCAAAGCACATTGGAATCCACTAATTACTGCTCAACAACCATCGATGTTCATCCCGACATCGCTAACCACACTAATATCTATGGCATACGCACTATATTAACTGGGAATTCGTACACAGATTCTGTGAATTAATAGGGATGGATTGTTAATTTTCGGTTAGGTGGATGAAGTTTGATGAGAGCTAACTGCAATATGAAGCTCATGAAAAAATCATGATTTGTTGAAAAATGTGACAGAACAATTAAAAAAACTATTGAACAAAAAGACAACAACAACAAGAAATACGACATAATTTTTTTTTTTTGCAATTTGGCAACAAAAATCTGCATTTTAATCCATACTATATCTACACTTATATTATAAAAAAGTAAAGTTCGTAAGTTTGTTTGTAGGAGTTAATCTCTGAAAGTACTGGTTCGATTGCAAATTTTTTTTCACTGTTAGAAAGCTACTTTATTCCTGAGTGACATAGGCTATATTTTATGCAAATTTGATTACGTCATAAAATTACTGTACGAGTTTTTGTAACTCAAGTCGAATAAACAATAGCAATTGGCTTCTTTATCGACGTGCGCTGACTAAACGATTTGAAGTCAAAATTATGTACTATAATAACATTACATTAGTATTTATTATCTACAAAAAAATCCGCGGTAGTATATATATATGTAACTTCATATTTATTTTTACTATGTTACGTTTAATCTTATTTTTTGGGGTTTATCGTATCAATTTAAATAAAACAAATAACTTTTGCATCATGAGTATTTAATGGAGATAAATGTCTAGCATATAATTTATTCGTACGTTTTAGAAGATGATATATTGTATGTAGAATGTTCCATGCATATTTTAAGTTTAACTTCTTATGTAGATGGGCACGTACTCATGGCTGTAGGTAAATCCCTTCTTTTAAGAGTGTCTGCAGAAACGTTATGGTGTCCTCACCTTCCTTCCTTACTTCTTTTCTTACTTTGGGTGGAGCGCTTGGAGGACACGGTGGAGCAGATGGTGGAGGTGTGCCCCGCGCACTGGGCTCTCGTACATGTCATGTTCCGCAGCGAAGCAGTAATGCTAGCGGCGGCCGCCTATCAAAAAAAAAAAAGTTATCAGCACAACGCCATCGTTGTGAACTGTCGACTTTTTCTGAATCACGGTGTTAAGATTTTTTTTTTTTTTTAATTGATATAAACCAGTGCTTGACTGCGATCCCACCTGATGGTAAGCGGAGATGCAATCATTGATGGTCAGGCGCACTAGTTTATTAAGAGCCTATTCACTCTAGCCTTTTTTGCGGATAAATAACGTTTAACAAGCCAATTGTCCGATATTTTGAAATTCAAAGTTCATCTCATCCGAACTAAGTCGTTCGTCGTTCTAATAGCTTGGTCTATGTGAGTTTTGACTTGCAATTTTATTTTTGTAGCAACATGACCATCAACTAATACCTATTTACCTACACGTTTAGAGAGCTGTAAAAATTTATGGGATTTATAATCTCTTCGAGATACAGTTCAGAGGATGAAAGAAGCACGCTGTGGAAGCAGAAACATCCAACTCCTCCACACTTCATCTCATCACTCCAACAGAACATCTCATCGCAAACTGCAGTGGCCAATCTAGAAATCTCTTAACCGATTGCGGACGCATGTTGGCCGCTGCACAAACAATGTGTTCAAATAAGGCCACTGGACTGGACATAGTGTCACTGTGGAGCCACTTTAGGAGACTGCACAAAAACGTGCCATTCAAGATTTTTGCGAGGCCTATGACAAAGCTGTACAGATTGCTAAATCAGAGTCCATCGACACAAAAAGAAGAAGAAGAAACTGTATAGCCATGATATTATGCCTAAGAGGAACTCCTTACTTTCTCGTCTTTCATCCATTACAAGGGTATTAATTGATTCACATCATCATTGCTATAATTTAGGTGTCTTCAAGGCTAGAGTGAATAGGCTCTTAATAAACTGGTGCGCCTGACCATCAATGATTGCATCTCCGCTTACCATCAGGTGGGATCGCAGTCAAGCACTGGTTTATATCAATTAAAAAAAAAAAAAAAACATAATACATTACGATACTATTTTATTTAAAAAAAAAAAAAACAAAATTGTCGTTTTCCTACTTCCACGCGGGCGAAGCCGCAGGCAAAGGCTAGTAATATTATAAATGTGAAAGTAACTCTGTCGATCTGTTCCATTTTCACGGTTAAACTACTGAACCGATTTTGATGAAAGGTACAGAGGAAGCTTGAACTCCAAGGATGGACATAAGCTACCTTATCTATCTTCGACTTTGACTTTACGCCCGCAATAACCGACATTCACGCGAATGAAGCTGTTAGGATCTAGTTTTATTTATAATTTTTATGTACCTACCCAATATCACTTTTACAATAAAGACAAATCTAACGACACCTCTCGTGCTAAAATTTAATTACCCATTTAGGCTCTAGGACGTGCCAAAGAAATATACATACAAGCATACAATCGAAAAACCATAACCCTCCTTTTGGCGCAGTCGAAAATAACAATCAAACTGTATTTGTCAATACCGGAAACATTATAAAGAGGAAATTGCATTATTACGGCCAATTAATAATAAAATCAAGGAACTATAAGTAAAAAAAATATAGTATCTGCCCACCTAATCTTAATTTTCTAAATTGTTCTAAGTTTCAATCAAAAACCTATATTCTCAGAAATGTTATCACATAGTTAATTAATAGAACATTATATTATGTTCTTATATATTGATGGTTGGTCGTAAAATAATTTATATGACAAAAAATTTAATGTTTCTAGCTCATCAAAAAGCTATAAAATTATTTAACTAACATAGCCATAAAATTAAATTAATATTTAATTTTGAGGTTTAGTACCATAGACAAAGATGTGGGTAGTTTTGAGTAGGTCTTTTGTTTCTTATGAGTGCAAAATGACAAAAAATAATAATTAAAAAGTTACTTAAAATTAAAAAAAAACAACAAGTTTTTTATTATATATTGATCTAATTGAATTAAAATCTGAATTTGTAGATACTATTATTATTTTAAATTATTACTATTCAAATTGTAATTCAAATATGGGTATTCCTAGCCTCTAAATCATATTTCAAGAAGAATTGCCAACCGGGCCCTGGTACAAGTGGTACAGACCATGATCCGGAGTGAGGACTAATGGCAGGCGTTCGCCTACTTCTGCGAAGTAGTAATACTAGCAAAGGAGGCGGCCGCACGCGCGGGGTAACGGCCCTCACGCCCTAGCCGCCTGGATCTCGACCCCGATTTCCAGCCACCATAAGCGTCGGTCTATGGCCCTTTACGGAGCGCCGGTGTTGGCAGCGTCGCTCCAAAAATGACCGGCGGCCATGCTGGACGCTTGGCAGAGGGTCATGGCCATACGGGTGGTGCGGGGATTCCGCAGGGTCTCCCACGAAGCGGCGAGCCTCCTTGCTGGCTAACCATCGTCCTACATGATGAAGACGCAGCGTTGGAAGGCCTCCTACAAGATAGACCAATTACTTGGTAAGTGTCACGGGAATTCGATGGATGCGAGACGCGCACGACCGTTCGTTGTGGCGACACTTGGGGGAGGCCTATGTCCTAAAGTGGGCGTCTTTTAACTGAAATGATGTTGATGGTTATAAGAAATAATACTAAATTAAATTTCTATGCATGCAATGCATAAAAATTATGCAAACTTAGTTTTTAGGTACAGAAGGTATATATATAGTTCTACAGTCTTCCCCAGGGATGTGCATTCAAGCATTGTACAGGGCAGATTTCGATGAAACTTGGTACACGGATAGACCATGTCCCGGAATAGCTGGTTATCCCGTGTGTATGTTTCCATGGGACAATTAAAACTGAAAGTAAATTTTCCTTCAAGCGCAAAACTTGGAACTACTACTTGAAGTCCTCTCAACCTTAGTTCAGTCTTCGTCATAATTGTTATATCATAAGTTTTCTTAATTACTATTATTTCATATTTATCATAGTATTTATTAGTTTAATAGATTAGCATATATAAGTATTTTATTATTATAAGCCGCTTAATTTAACGATACTACATTCTGTTACAAATATTTGTAATTTTTTTATTGTGTGCATCTACCACAGTGTCGTCTTTTTTAACCCAATGGTTGACTGGTAGAGAATGCGTTGTGGCATTAAGTCCGCCTGTGTACCACCACTATACATGAAGTTTAAATAAATAAATAAGTAATTTTATAGTATCACGCAAGCGGAGCCGCTAGCAGCAGCTAGTGACAACAAAAACGTTAAATAATGCTGGTGGTGTTATAAAAAAAAAGTGCGAGTCGGACTTGCGCACTGAGGGTTCCGTAACTTACCTATGAAAACAGTTCAATTCCCGAATTAAATTACGAAGATTTTTCCGAATCGCAAAAAAGGTTTTTTGTGGTGATATAACAACAAGTTTAGAGTTTTCAGGTCTTTCCAATATTTGTGCTATGAGACCTTGCTTCATGCCAAATTTCAGGATTCTAGGTCAATAGGAATTTTTATCACGAGTGAGTGGAGGAGTGTCGAAATACACGTTTTTTGTGACATAAACGACCGTATCTTTTTTTTTCGTTAACTCAGAAGATTTTTTTCACACTTTTAAGGGACGCCAGATCTGCGTTTACGGTTTTAATTTCAACTCCATATCTCCACGCATTCCTAAGATAAAAGGTCTTGACAGACAGACAGACAGACCGACGGACAACAAAGTGATCTTATAAGGGTTCCGTTTTTTCCTTTTGAGGTATGGAATCCTAAAAAATTTACCGTCACTATTCAATAATTTTTCATTAAAGCATCACTAACAACTAAATTAACGTTTGAAAGATGACCTGTTAACGTACTCTACAATCTAGAGGGCGTGACACATACGCCCTTCAAAATCCAATAAACAAAAATATCGATAAAAAGAATCGATTAATTACAGAAAACACTCAAAAATCGATTACCGGGGTAATTGGAATCGCTTCCTTATAGATACGTGCTGTGTGCTATCTGAAACACATTTACGTATTTTAACGGAATCGGGTGTGGACTAAGTGTGCTGGGCGTCTGAGTGTTGGTACAAGAAAAAACAGAGTAATCTATACATTATAATAAAAACAGTAAATTTATTTTGCGATGGTGTTAATTGGCGCAAAAACTACGGAACCGATCCTGTTCAAATTTTGCATACATAAACCATAAAGGTCAGGGCAACTTATAGGCTATAAATTATCACGCTATTTGCTATGGGGAGTCAGCAATGTTCCAAAATGTTGGTGTTGAACGACATTTGCCGTGAGTTCGAAACCCAGTTATAGTAATTATTTTTGTGAGTATTTTGTCGTCTGTTTTGAATTTATTATACGGTGGTACTTTAATTACAATAATAAGACAATTTTCAGCATATTTTTAACATGTAATCGACATTTTTACTTCTCATTTTTATACCGTTTATTATCGTCGGGGTGTGTCGAGGTCGGGGCATAAACCTGTATGACCTTCAGCGAATATCTTGATGATATTCTGAGTATAAGATACGCCACCCTGGTCGACACACTCTCGATCTTAACCACATTGGTCACAAGGGACTTGTGGACGATAAACCCGACACCACCCTGGGACTGCTGGTAACCCTCCCGGAAATAAAATAGGTTATCGGATTTGAAAATTGTCGTGTCTTCACCCTGTCTTCGGACTTCAGATAATCCCACAATACTCCATCGTAACCTGCACAATTCTTCTACAAGTTCGGTGATCGTCTCGTCAGACCGGAGTGTATGTGTGTTATATGTTGCCAAGTCCAGTCGTTATTTTCTAAAGGGGTAGCCGGATCCCATCCGGAGATTCTTCGCACCCCTTGCTTCGCCGTAACTTTGACCGCTACCGGCCGGAGTCAAGGGTAGACGGGCTGCCGGGCACTAGGGGCCATTTTTTGTTTGTGCTTATCTTTAGGGGGGGGGGGGGGGGGTTGCCGTAATCGCCACGCTTGGCATGCGGGTTGGCGATCGCAGTTGGTTGTTGCAATTCACAGAGAATGCTGCTGCCCATTCTCTGGTCCCTTAGTCGCCTCTTACGACACCCTAGGGAAGAGATGGGATGGTGTTATTCTTTATGTCCGGACACCCTACGGAACAGCAGAGCATTTCTAGAATTCGATTAATTTGTTAACCCAGCAGACTGAACCCTCATAATTCATAATAATTTATTTGCTAATATGGGTAATTACATAAAGTTCTTAAAAGTATAGCACAGTTCAACCATATTACACCTTGAGGTATGCAAATCACAAGCTTTTTTATTGTTATAATGCATGCAAAAATTTTTACATTTAATATTTCAATTTAGTTCACAATGAAAAACAATAATGTTAATAGTTAATTACAATTTGAATACCCTGTATAAGTTATTTCTTTTTTTGGTGTACAATAGCGGAGATGAGAATGTTAAGATGGATGTGTGGTTTGACGAGAATGGATAAAGTGAGAAATGAATATATTAGGGGAAGTTTGAAAGTGGCGCCAGTGACTGAAAAGTTGAAAGGGAATCGTTTATCTTGGTATGGTCATGTGAAGAGGAGGGATGAAACGCATGTTACTAAAAGAGTTATGAGTTTACATGTGGATGGATGGAGAGGGAGAGGGAGACCAAAAAACCCACACAATCCATCCATCTTGGATGGATTGTGTGAAGAGTGATATGAAAGAAAAGGAAGTTAGTGATAGCATGACGAGTAACAGGGCAGAGTGGAAGAAAAAAACGTGTTGCGCCGACCCCAAATAACACGGGATAAGGGCAGGAAGATGATGATGATGAATAAAGTTTATTCTATTCTATGCTATTCTAACAGCAACATAACTACAGTAAAAATCTAAATAATTAATAGCTGTAGCATTTGTTAATGAGAAACTTTAATAGATATTTTACCAACTTTTTTTTACGTACATGAAAATTTACATACGTTAAACGTTTGAATGTAGGTCCGTAAAAGCGGGGCGAGATTACAAAACATTTTATCAAGCACTAGTTTCTCCTCATGGTTTTGTCAGCCTGAAAGTATTTTTATTATACCTGGGTAGTTATTCTAGAATAAAAAAGACATAGGAATATCCTCACACCCCAGCCGCCGCGACAAGAGACGACGGGAGCATCGAGATTCACAAAGCGAGTCTCGGCCACCGTATACGCGGGCTTTTGAACGTCAAGCAATAGGTAGCTCGCCGTTCGGCCATCGAGTAAGAACTAAGCTGAAATCGACGGCGCGTTTTGTTCAATGAACGACTCAAAATGTTAGAAATTAGGGTATATACATGCCTGCTAAAGTTGCCACGTATTTAGCAACTAAAAGAACACAAGTGTGTTTTATTCAGTAAAAGTCTGACACGCCCTCTCGCCCTCCACAAATTGGTATAAATTATTTGATGATTTCAAAAATCGCAAAAAAAAAGGATACTTTTCCTCTCGATATTTTTTTTACCGAGATGAAAAATATCATAATATTTCTTATTACGAGGTTCAATCTAATTCTACACTCGTTATCATAATTGGTTATGCAGTTTAGACGTAGAACCGTAACAAACAAACAGATACAGATACTTTCTGATTTATAATATTGACTCATTTCTAAATCCGCGAACTCTCAGAACTTGCACCACACGCACATGCATAAACTTCATGTGATAAAATACAAGCAATCAAACTCCGCATGTAAATTGCTAAAATGTGTTCCTTACGATATATAGTGACTTATTTAAGTAGCCATAATGTTCTTTGTCTTATATTGTACTAGCTGACCCAACAAATGTTGTTCTATCAAAAGCTATTACGCACTTATTGTCAAACTCAAACATTATTTCATAAAAATACAGTGTCAAATCTACGGATGAATTAAAGTAGCTTACAGTAAGGGCGCCTTCAAATTTGCAGCAAAGGGCAGCGTGCTGGCAGGCAGCACGATTACAGTGCTACCGCCATCGCATCGCATCGTCGGCCTTATAATGTTCCCACTGTTGGGACTCAGGCCTCCTCTCTAGGAGAGGGAATGGGCTGTAATCCACCACGCGAGCCCAGTGCGGATTAGTGAATGTCACATGTCTTCGAATTTTTGGTTCTAGAACATGTCGGTTTCCTCACGATGTTTTCCTTCACCGTTTTGAAAGCAGTGGTGATGAAATAATATTACACAAAGTAATGCGCCTGGCTGGGTTTGAACCCACGACCTAAAACTCGTAAGTCAGGGCCGTTACTATTCAGCCACCATTGCTCCACATGCTACCGCTACCGCCATGCTGCTTTGTTATTCCATATAAATAAAAGACGCGCGACTGCAGCACTACACCCGCGTTGCAGCCGCGTATCTGTTCAACAACATTATCATGTTTAAAACTAGCGGTTGCTGCGCTGCCACCGTACGGTACTACGGCTAATTTGAAGGCGCCCTAAGGATTACACCTATCTCTTTACGTTGGATGTGAGCCGCGATTGAGAGACCTCTCGCGCCGGGCCCTGGTACAGCAGGCCACGGTCTGGAGCAAGAGGGAATGGGATGCAGTCGCAACTTTCTGCAAAACAGTATAGTATTACTATATTAAAGAGGCGGCTGCATGCGTTAAGGAACGGACGTTCTCACGCCCCAGCCGCCGGGACCCCGACCCCGATTTCCAGCCACCGTAGGCGTGGGCTTGCGGACGATAAGCTATGGGTAGCTCTTCTTCCGGACCGAGCCCAAGTCGTCGACGGCGCATAGTGCTCCACGCGCGCCTTAAAGTGATGTCAGCAAAACCGTAGAGGCCCAGCATGACTGAAGCTTACTGAGCCATGGGTTGACTTCCAAAAGGCAACCCGGAGTCCTGGAACGTAAGACAAACTGATACTGTTTTTGATTATTCAGATTAATTAAGTACATTTTCTGATAATTTGCGAGGTTTCAGATTTTAAAGTTCTCGACGCATTTTGGACGAAATAAAATACAAAATCATCTTTATTTGTATTAGTTTAGCTTAGCTTATTCGGCCTTATAATGTTCCCACTGCTGAGACTCAGGCCTCCTCTCTAGGAGAGGGAATGGGCCGTAATCCACCACGCGGGCCCAGTGCGGACTGGTGGATGTCACATGTCTTCGAACTTTAGGTATTAGGACATGCCGGTTTCCTCACGATGTTTTCCTTCACCGTTTTGAGAGCAGTGGTGATGAAATAATATTACACAAAGTAATGCGCCTGGCTGGGTTTGAACCCATGACCTAAAACTCGTAAGTCAGGGCCGTTACCATTCAGCCACCACTGCTCTCATCTCTCTCTTATTTGTATTAATGTTTATTTATTTATTGTACAAGTAAAAATTAGGAAATGAGATCACTGCATAGATTCCAAGTCTCTTATTATCTTTGTATACGCCTTTATCTACGTTTCGACTTCTCACAAAGCGCTAGAACTCATAATCAAGCCAAGTAAAAACAAGAACGTACCGCAAACTGTCGCAAATTCTCTCAAACATTCCCTCTCTATACTACATTATATGTAAATCCGTATGCTTGCTCTCGACACGCTAATATCCTTTAATAAAGGTAATGCAACTTGAATTGCGACTTGCCTGCAGGCTAGGGTTGTTGCTGACTTCTTTAGGTAAATGTTTGATATAAAATTATGAGTACTACTAAGTACAAAACAGGGTAAATTTTGAGATAGACTATACAGTAACAACAATAATAATCCAACGACAACAACAGCAAACAAACAACAATAAAATAACAACAAACAACTCTAATAATGAACTCTATGAATTTTTTGATGCCTAATAATTTCTTTTTCTACTCGTTCTAAATATTATTATTTTTAGTTTGTATATATTCCTATTACGTAGTTAATATTTATTAGTTTTTGTGTTTCTTATAATTATTATTAGAATGTTAGCAATTGTAATAAATATTACTCTAACAACATTTGTGTGTGTACCTAAATAAAAATAAATTACAAATGGCATGCACGTGATTTAAGATTTTTAGATCTGGAATCCAATTCACGAATGTTATCTATTATTGTGTAAATTAATTATAGAGTAATACAGCTATTATTAACATCTAAAGGCAAACTACAGTAGAACCTCTTTCAACGGTACCTCTTTAGAGGGTGTTGCACTAATGGCACATCTACACTATGTAATGAAGCGGAAGATTTTTTATTTTTTTTATTTAAATGCACCTAACCTAACCTCTGAAATTACCATTGTCATTGCACAAAATATTTCCATATGTCATGATTTACAACAAATAGTATAATATAAGGCTTCATAACATCATGCTACGATTCGCGGAATCACAGCAGTAACCCAAGTAGGCGCATGAATCCGTGTTAGAAACAAGATATATTATAATATTAACGGTATTTATTCGAGTTAAAAAATAAAATACAATTATCAAGGCCATCAGAACAATAAGCTCAATTGATATTTTATATTAATGTAAAAAAGTAATTTTGTATGAAAAAAATTTTCATGTAAAATTAATGATTTTAATGATTTCAGTAAAGCCACTTGTTACGGCCGCGAATCATATTTTAATAAAAATTGAACTTCACACTGATCAGCGAAATACAAAACAAACTTAAAAAGTTTCAAGTTTTGCGAGCTACCTTTTTTTGTATGGTGTGAAGTCATTCTTCTCGCGCTCTAACGCAGAGCGCAAGGACCTATCATACTTTTACTGACTAAAACACACCTATGTTCCTTTTTTGCCTTTGCGTTCCAAGACCAGGGGTTTCCCTTTCGGAACCCTTGGTCCCTGTAGGTTTCGACCCTGCTGGGCCCCTACGGTTTTGCTGACATCTCTTTGAGGATGCGAACACTACGCGCCGTTGACAACTCCGGCTTGATCCGGATGTTTACCAGTTAGCCGAACGGCAAGCTATTCATTGCTCGTCGTCTTGAGAGCTCCCTATTTATTGCTCGTCGTTTCGCGAGCTTCCCTGGAACTTTAACTTAAATGTTTGTTATCAGAGATTATTTACTCTTGAAACTGCATACTTTTTAGAATTTTGACACAAGTTGCATGATAGATGCACATCCCTATAACACCTGGACACTCCCCAGTTTCGTTCTAAGGGGCCCGCATTAGCATACCATAGTGTCTCAAGAATAAAATTATCCATATTTCCACCAGCCAACATTACGACGGTTTTAAATGTCATATTTGTTAGTTACTGTGAAATCTTTGAATATTTTAGCGTTCATTATCTTTGTTAGGTTATATAGTCTTTCTCAGAAATTCAAGGTATATTGTATAAAGAAATGTGTGTGTGCGTTTTCTATTCGACCATCCAGAGAAAAAGAATATATCTTTTATTTTAGGCAAAATTAAGTTGTTATTATAATTAGAGTCAAGAAACTAAGTTGCATCTATTAGTATTTTTGATATTTCTATCCCAATATTATAAAGAGAAAAAAGATGTGTATTTTTGTTTGTAATTAAATAACTCAAAAACTACTAGACCCATTCCAAAAACTCTTTCACCAGTACAATTTTATTTTAGTTCATTTAGTTCACACGATTTAATGTTTGAAATAACACATTTTTGTGTTTTTTTCAGATGCGCCATTTTTCTTCATGTTGGCAGAGCCAGAGGGTTGATGCTACCCAGAATTGCAGAGTAGTACAATTTAATGTTGTGTGGTTTCTGGCTGCTCCATGTAAAGGTGAAAATATTGTAATGTCTTTATTTACATATATGTGTGGAAGGTTATGAACTAAACTTGCTTCTTCTTGACTAGTATCAGCAATGGCTTTGGCCACATAAGAATCGAAAATTATACCAAAGGAATGTAGGTACTCCCGGAATTAAAAGTAAATTATATAATATACTTAAAAGTATAAAAATATATATCTTTAAAAGGATATCCTATAGGGAATCTATCATTATACCAAAATGCATCAAAATCTGAATGTATCTACTAATTTTTATCTGAATGTATCTTCTTTCTGTATTCGTGTGTACATAAATTATAAAATAAATAAATAAAATCTATTCAGAGGGTTGAGCGTGAAAATGCGAGAATCAAAAAAACAGAGAGTAATATTACAATTTACCGACTTCTGTAAGTGGCTAAGGGAATTAACTCCTGAGATGAAAAGTGCTATATCAGGAAATGGTCTAACGGTGTTCAAAATTTATTCCATTCTGTTCAGCTGTTTGAGCGTGAAGTAATAAACATGCTCCTATACATATCAACTTTTGGATTTTTTTTTTTAGTTGTGAAATCATCCAAAGACATCTCCCGCCCCTTCGTGTCAGACTTTTACTGACTAAAACCCACGTAATAATAATAATATATATATATATGTTTTTTTAAATTATATAAAGTAGTGATTGACTACAAACCACAAAATTTATGGTGAAGCACACTAGTTTAGCATATTTACTCTACCGTTGAAGACACCTAAATATTAATAATTAATATATCATACTAGCTTTTGCCCGCGGCTTCGCCCGCGTACATAAAATATATCTTATGTCACTCAGGAATAAAGCAGCTTTCTATTGGTTGAAAAATTTAACCAGTTGGTCCAGTACTTTCGAAGATTGCTCCTACAAACAAAAAAAAAACAATCTTTACCTCTTTATAATATTAGTGTGACCAACCCGCACTGGGTCCGCGTGGTGGATTACGGCCCATTCCCTCTCCTAGAGAGGAGGCCCGAGTCCCAACAGTGGGAACATTATAAAGCCGACTATGCTATGCTATGCTAATATTAGTGTAGATGAATTAATATTATAGTGCACCAAGTTTAACCCCATTATTTGTGCAGACAATCTTTTTCCATACCAGGTTGCCTGGAAGAGATCGCCGACAATTGTATATTTTTAAATATAAGGCTTAATGTGTCATTTATCATCTTGGTGTACAATAAAAAATAAATAAATTAAAATAAAAACATCCCACCCAAACGCACAAAGCATTTTGGGAACACATTCATTATGCGTATAGCTAAGGAGTGGAATTCCCTGCCGGAGTCTTTGTTTTCTGCTAGCTACAACTTAGAGTCTTTAAGTCAAGAGTGAATAGGTTACTTCTAGGCTAGCGTGCTCCATCGTCGACCACATCATCGCTTACCATCAGGTAAGATAGAGGTCAAACGCGAGCCTATCAATAATACAAAAATAAAATTATAACTCTTTGTGTTATATTACTATGAATCCAAAAATATCTTCAGAGCTTTATCGCACTATATACAAACGAATTTAGGTTCAAATTTAAGCTAAGAACCAAACTAATTAAGGTTACCTAATGTTAAATAAATTAAATAAAGTAAAAATAAAAAAACATATATTTCAGGCAACTAATAGCACTCATACAACAATCACAAAATAGAACACACACACATAAGCAAATACATATTACACTATCGGACATAGTTAGCAACATGTCTGCTACAGCAATGTCCAATATAAGGGCAATCAAATCTGCCAGCAATCATCGCCAGAAACGTTTTATGCACGCGTACAATGAAGTGCAAAAAGCTTTAAAAAGTGCGATCTTGACCTCACTTGAACACCGTGCAAACCTACGGGCTATCATATTTGCTCTTTTAAACAGTGCCCTTCGCTCCCTTTCGATGTCGACATGGTCCCTCAGGGCCCCAAGTCTGCTATTACAATAGTGTCAGAATGGTCTATCATTAACATCATAATTGTTGATTTTTACCAAGTTTGGTAATCTACTAACATAATGGCGTCATTATGACTTTCCAATGGTAAACCACTGACACTCCATTGAAAGAAATGGCGTAGAATGGTAATCTCGTACATAATGTCAAATGAATATGAGACGTATGCGGATAATTGCCAATATTTTGACAGTTTCTTTGATCAGTGACCTACCATTAGTACGTCATTGTACAGTCATTACTTTTAATTTGTTTCGAGACAGCTCGATATTGTCATTCTACCACAAGATCATTGACCGATCAATGATCGACCATTATGAATTATCAGATTACGAACTTTTAGCAAAATGACAATGGGATCGTGTTGGAATGACGAATTTATAAAAATAGCAGACTTGGGCCCCAGGTCAGCTGTTACCTAATGCCCCAAGCCGAACAAATAAACCCATTAATCCCAAGACCAATGAACTTTCAGGAAAAAGTTTTCCTATAAAATTAATCTAAATTATGACATGACTTACGTCATAGTCAATTATTTCGCAGAATAGAATCCCTATCAAATATTAAGGGTTCGAATTATACTGAAACTTATTTGGAGCCGTCAATTTTCATCAGGAAACTCCCGCTTTCCGCGATAGGTGAATTTTTCACCCGTCAGTCATAATATTGGAGTGCCGTATAATAATTTAGTTTTAGATTCAATAAGGAAAAATTAGAATATCCAATCATGATTCTTCAGAGGCGTTCAAATATTTTTAGTTTTTTCACAAAAACGTGTTCTAGTTTTTATTCAGTGAGTTGTTATTTTTATGGAACAGTGGAGTCTAGTGGTAACAGCTGCGACTTTACGTGTTGTAGGTTTTTTTTTCGGTGGGAAAATCATCCTATGACATCTCCCGCTCTTGGGCGGAGCGCGAGGGTCTTTCAAACTTTTACTGACTAAAAACCCACTCCTGTTCAGTCTTTCTTCAGAAGCAGACCCTTGCTGGCTCCCTACGGTTTGCTGACATCTCCTTGAGGCGCGCTTGGAATAATACGTGCCGTCGACGACTTTGGCTCGGTTCGTACGGTTACCGGACGATCGGACGGCGAACTTACTATTGCTCGCCGTCCGCAAGCCCGCGCCTATGGTGACGTGTTGTACCCAGGCAGGCGTTTTACTATGTTTATGTTATATCGACACCATTTCTTTCACATCAATGAAAGAAAACCTTCGTAAGGAGACTTGTGACATCCTCGAGAGAACCCTGGGGCCCTGAAACTAAGGCTAAGAACATAAGTGAGTTATAGTCACGCCCTCCCGCCCCACCTAAGGGCGGGAGACGTCATTTTTTATTGACGATTCGAATTATTCAAAATTGAAATAAAGTAAATGATGGCAAATATTTGAATTTAAAAGAATAGGTTTGGAACAAAATACTCAATTCGGAAACCCGCTCTGGTTTTTGAATTGAGTATTTTGAGTTAAGAACATCTCAAAGCATATTTTTAAGCTAAATATTAACAGGTTTTCGGACTAGAGTTTGAAAAATACTCAACTTCAATTACATCGGAAATCGGAGTTTATTGAGACCAGTGTGCTTTGTATAGTATAGTGTAAGTACAGTTTGTAGCTATCGGGACTATACAGATTCCGACAGGAAATTCCACTCCTTAGCTATATGAACAATGAATATTTTCTCAAAACAATTAGCATATACATTGCTAGTAGAATAGATAGTCGATAGGTTTTAAAGTTGCGATCGCGAATCAGATGTATGCGAGTCGAATAGAATCGGTTGTTGTGGCGATACTTGGGAGAGGCCGTTGTTCAACAGTGGGCGTCATTTGGCTAAAATGATGATGATGATGATGAATGCTTGTTTATCAATCACCATTTTAAAAAACACACACTTAAAAAACCAGGAAAGGCTTTTGGGGAAGGGAGGGCTTTATACTTACCTGTGTAAATAGTTCGATTCCCGAATCGAGTCTCAAAGATTTTTCAAATTGCAAAAAAGTTTTTTGACTCTTTCCTATAATTTTGCTATGAAAACCTGTTTCTTGCCATTTTACCTGACACACAGTTTTTGTAAAAAACTTAGTTCAGGCACCAGTCTTCCACAAATTGATTTTGGTATATTGTTAAATTAATTAATTTCTCTGTAATTTGGGGAAGGAAAATAAATAAATAAATTAAAAATAAATTATTAATTATATTAATATTACAAATTTATTGATTTCAGACATTGTCCATAAGTACACAAAATTAAAATCAAGCCAAATGAAACATTACAAAAATATTCATTAAAATTACATACACAATATTACATACAATTAATAGATACACAATGTCATAGATACAATTAAAATTAAATACAAAATGTCATAGATACAATTAAATAAAACATAAATGAACATACACATTAACATACCAAATTAGACAAACATAATAATTATATCCCTTTGGCATAAAATATAAATATTTATCGGTAAATATCAGTCAATGTCAGTGTTATTATTCAGCCCGTGCTACATTGGTAATAATAAGGTTTCAATTCAATAGTAAGATTCTCAAACAATTAAGGGGTTCAAAAAGAAATTAGTTTTTTACGATTCTCTAGGGGATCGTAGTGGAACATCGAATGCTGTGTAGTCCCCTGGGGGACTGGTTTAGGGGATCGTAGTGGAATGAGTGAAAAATCTGGGCAAGTGCAAGTCGGACTGGCGCCCTGAGGGTTCCGTATAAACTTAAGTATGTAAATTCAATTCCCGAATGGAGTTTCGAAAATTTCTCAGAATCGTTTTTTTTTTTTGTTGTAACCTGACAACAAATTTACTGTTTTTAGATTTATTCCTATATCTGTGCTATAAGACCTTGCTTTATGCCAAATTTGATGAAAATGGTGAAGTATACATCTTTTTGCGACTTAAACGCCCGTATCTTTTTTTTCGTGAACTTAGAAGTCCGTAGACCTATGTACACAGTTTTAAATTCAACTATACACTTCCACGCATTCCCAAGATAAAGGGTCTTAACAGGCAGACAGACAGACAGACAGATAGATAGACAGACAAGACAGACGGACAGACAGACAACAAAGTGATTCTAAAAGGGTTTCGTTTTTTCTTTTTGAGGTACGAAACCCTAGAAAGCGCCTAACCTATTGACTGACGTACATGCCACAGACCTTTACACATAGGCTGAAAGTGTAGCAGGTAATTAGCCGACAAAATTACGTGTCTCACAGGGATCTGCCGGTGCCTGTGCGCCGCAACGCGATGGTAACAAAGCGTGCTCATTAACTCCTCGCAAACTGACGACGCCGCTATGAGATGTAGACTAAGCGGTAGACGAAATCTGGTAAAATAGCCAAGTTTTCTGCCTAAGCATAGCATAGCATAGTCGGCCTTATAATGTCCCCACTGTTGAGACTCAGGCCTCCTCTCTAGGAGAGGGAATGGGCAATAATCCACCACGCGGGCCCAGTGCGGGTTGGTGGATGTCACATATCTTTGAATTTTTGGTTCTAGGACATGCCGGTTTCCTCACGATGTTTTCCTTCACCGTTTTGAGAGGAGTGGTGTTGAAATAAATTACACAAAGTAATGCGCCTGACTGGCTTTGAACCCGCAACCTACAACTTGTAAGTCGGGGCCGTTACCACTCCATACCGTCTGCCTAAGACTGTGTGGCAGTTGATTGCGGTTTCATGGACTTTAGGACCTCTCGGGATTATTTTATACTAGCTGGTGGAAAATTAACTCAAGGGATAAAAAGTATCCTAATATACTAATTTAGTATATGGTTTATCAGTGTCTATATCCATTCAGTCACTCGAGTGTGAAGTAGTGTAGATAAGAACACAAAAACAGATAAATTCAAAGATGCCGCTGATTTGAAAATAAATTTCTTCCAGAAGATCTGCGATTGAAAGTAGGATGAGGGGTGAAAACTCTATAGAATCTTATTTACATTTGAAAAAATACTTAACAATAATTACAATAAAAAAAACTCTACGCTAATTACAACTAACTAAAATCAAACTAAAATATGGCGTCAAAGAACTCTTCCACATTACTAGTGATAGGTATGTGCCCAAAAGACTGGTGGCATTACCACGCTATATGGCAATAGCATAGTCGGCCTTATAATGTTCCCACTGTTGGGACTCAGGCCTCCTCTCTAGGAGAGGGAATGGGCCGTAATCCACCACGCTGGCCCAGTGCGGGTTGGTGGATGTCACATGCCTTCGAATTTTTGGTTCTAGGACATGCCGGTTTCCTCACGATGTTTTCCTTCACCGTTTTGAGAGCAGTAGTGATGAACTAAATTACACAAAGTAATACGCCTGGCTGGGTTTGAACCCGCGACCTACAACTTGTAAGTCGGGGCCGGTACCACTCGGCCACCACTGCTCTCTATGGCAATGCTTATCCTCTGTCCGAGGTAAGAGTCAGCCCTTAAGACACGCGAAGTGTCAACTAGACGTTTTGACAGATCTTTATACAACTTGTTAGCACTTATCGCGTATAATTTAAATTTTTAAAAGGGATAGAAAATTATCTGATTTCTGTTGTTAGTGGATTGCCAGCTATTATATAAGTTTTATAATTATTATTGGGTAGTTAACCTTGTTAAATAAGTTCAAAACCGTTGCCTATCTTCCTAAATTTCTTACTCTTTGCCTACATTTGAACAGAACTACGTAGATGGAAAATTTTAATAAAATATGTTTCCCGCGTAAACGTCTCGCGCGTCACGTCTCTAACAGATCCCTTAAACACTTGTGATATCACATACAACTACCTTCCTTTCTATTACAATTGCTGTAGGGTTCAAATTCGCCTGTGCTGACTGTAAAGGGTAGTGGTAAACAAATGCGCCATAAGGATGCACCCCTGATTATGAGAGATATTATTTCCTAGTTGCAGTTAAAATAATTTATTTTAATGTGGAATTTAATTTGTAAGAACCTTTCTATATTTATAGCGCGTTCTATCTTAATGATTTTAGCTTTTAGTTGAAGTTAGAAAGCATTTATCTTTCATGTTTATTCGACTGACTTACCGCCATGATCATGGCGTGCCCGGACCCACCTGGATCGCTTTGTCGTTAGATCCGTTTGTATCGTGGAAAGTGCAGGTGGTTGCATATGCTGAGCTGGGAAGAAGGCTTTTTGGCATTTTTGTAAGAGCTTCACACTGGAGGATAGGATACCACTACGTCAAAGTCATTACGGCTCTATAACATTAAGAGCAACTAAAAGAACTCGGGTGGGTTTTAGAAAAAAAATGTTTGGTGCGCGAATGTGGAGTTAGAAATAAATAAAAATTGAGTTCTTTGAACTCAGTGAGTTAGAAACAAATCAAAATTGAGTTCAAAGACTTTAAGGTTTAATTCAGTAAAGTTTAACAAATCAATACCTCCTACGTATAGACAAAAAAATGCACTTCTTGCCTTAATATGCCTTATATTAAGGCAAGAAGTGCATTTTTTTAGGAGAAACGCTTTTGTAATATTTACGACATGGTCCTCGCTTCCCCTGTTAACATGTCCCGCCATGTCTGCCAGTTCTGGCAGACATGGCGGGACAATTTTCTTTTATAACAATTTTACACAAAAATATGTTACAAATTTATAATAATAATATACTTTATTTCAAATATAGAAAATCCATAAAGTCTTAGTAACAGAAATACTTAAGCAACTATAATATTAGTAACATAATGATTTTAAAAATAAATTACCTTTAAAATATTCCTTCAGGAACGAGAGGACGGACGGACGGAGGTTATTCTTTTCCTAAGTATAACCTCCGTGCGTCCGTTAAAATATTAAACTTCAAGATCACCATTCAAGTGTCACGATTGCCCAGTAGTTAAGGCACTTGCTTCTCATGCTTAAGGTTGCGGGTTCGAAACCGGGCAATTAGAAGTATGAGTTTTTCAAATTCATATATACTTTTCTAAGTTTAACTATTTGACTCCAGCTAGTTAAGAAAACGCTAAAGGTATAATGAATTTTGTCATTCAGAATTCGAAGGTCTATAATATTTTAAGCTTAAGATTATAATTTAATGGTCAATGAACACCACTTGCTGAGCAGTGGGTCATGTAATGAGTGTCTCCACGCGTGAGCACATTACCAAAGACCTTCAATCAACAGATTTTTCCTACGATCTAATCACGACTTTATTATAAAGGAGGTGTCACACAAAAGCCACAGAACAGAGCGCCGCCGTGAGGAGCCAAAAATAAGCAAACGACAGCGTTTACAATTTTTTTTTGTTTTTGATGACCTGGAGGCCCTTCACCAGAACTCATCTTCTAATTATGTGGGTAGGTGGGCGCGGTAGTTGAATAAAATATAGCTTCAGATCACAATCCACGTATTTTAGTCAGTTCTCACAGGAATCACAATAGCTTAGCTTAGTCGGCCTTATAATGTTCCCACTGTTGGGACTCAGGCCTCCTCTCTAGGAGAGGGAATGGGCCGTAATCCATCACGCGGGCCCAGTGCGGGTTGGCATCCACCAGGAATCACAATATAATTAGGTAATTGACGATGACTACATACTACACGTAATAAACTTAAATAATTCTTGAAATAGCAAGATATCGAAGATTCAGAGCGATTCGTCACAAAACGTGGTGCACGGTCGGCTCTCGTTCAAAAAGTCCAAGATGGCCGCCCGCACTACCATCGACAATGACACTTCGCTAGGTTGACGTTGACAGCTAAAAGTCAACCTGACGTCTGACGTCGACGGATACGCCGTCATATTGATAAATTTAGAACTAGCTTAGTACATTCTTGTGTTACACAACTACATGTTTACTTAGACTAGTTAGTGGGTGCAGTACTGCTGCGGCACTTTTGACCCTTAACTGTACATAATATGGAATGCAATAAAGTATTGAGTACCCGGATAAAAAGGATATTATGGTCTATCCTTGTGTCAATCCCTTCAGCAGTTTCAGCGTGAATGAGTAACAAATACATACTCACAAGCTTTTATAAAATGAGTGTGATGATAAGTGTGATAACAATTGTCAAGGTTACGCATTTGCAAATGCAATTGCAAAGTTCAAATGCGGGTGTCTGTTACGTCTCTTTTCGGTAAAAAGTGGTACACTTTTTACATACGCATGAGATCACACCTACGTAAAAAGTGTATCATACACTTTTTACGTAGGTGTGACCTCATGCGACATTTCTTTTTATTTTTAGATTTTGTAATACATGATCTATCTAACTCTAATATAATTATGTAAAAATCTCGTGTCAGTGTTTGTTATCGAGCTACTCCGATACGGCTTGACCGATTTTTATGAAATTCTTCGTGTATAGTTTCGTATACCTACGTGGTAGGCGTGAGAATAGGACGTAGGATATTTTTTACCCTACTGCCCCCACCCTCTATATTTTTCTTTGATAATTTATATCGCAGAACAACGTTTGCCAAGTCAGCTAGTATAATAGATTTTTTTTTAACCCACCTTTTTATATAAAAAAAGTTGCTTTATCGTGGGTTCATTGACAAACATACAAATTCACATACACAAAAATATTTTTTTCGTGCGAGAATTGAACCCACGACTCTGTGCAGTAGTCAATCGCTCAACCACTGCGCCAACGGCGCCATCTCAATCCTATTGTCAGGTATTATTACTTACTACTACTTATACACTACTATTACTTACTTTTTTAGGGTTCCATACCTTAAAAAGAAAAAAACGGAACCCTTATAGGATTACTTTGTTGTCCATCCGTCTGTCTAGTTTCTCTGTCTGTCAAGACCCTTTATAACGAGAACGGATGGAGGTATCAAGTTGAAATTAAAACCATATAATTATGTCTGCAATCCCTTGAAACTGTGAAAAAATCAAACTTCTGAGTTAACGAAAAAAAAGATACGGCTGTTTATGTCGAAAAAAACGTATATTTCGACATTCTCAAGAAAATCAAAATTCATGATTATTTCCCGTTGACCTAGAATCCTGAAATTTGACATAAAGCAAGGTCATATAGCACAGATATAGGAATAAATCTAAAAACAGTAAATTTGTTGTTACGTACGTCACAATAAAAAAATTGTTTTGCAATTCGGTAAAATTTTCGAGAATTTTAGTTAGTACGAAATTATTTTTATAGATCAGTAAAACATTTTAATCCATGTCACATCTGTATGCATCTCAAGCTCGTAAAGCATTTTTACAATCAAGCCATCAACCCACTGGACCGTGTGATCAGATAAGTAAATGATTCTTTTATTATCAGTATCAAATGCAGTCGAGTATTTAAAATTGCATTTTCAGCTTCGTGAACTTAATGTGATACTGTGATTATATTGTTTAAATTCTCATAATTAAAATGATATGAAGAGTTTAACTCTGTCTTATTTAATTACTTTTTTATTATTGATATGCTCGCGTTTGATTACTATCTCACTTAACTCAATTCGGGAATTGAACTGTTTTCATAGGTAAGTTTGCACGGAACCATCAGTGCGCGAGTCCAACTCGCACTTGTCTGGGTTTTTTTATTATAAATAGGCTCGCGTTTGCCCACGATCTCACGTGAAGGACGAAGTTGCCTAGAAGTAATCTATTTACTATCGACTAAAGACCCCTAAGTTGTAGCTATCAGGAAACACTTACTCCGGCCGGGAATTTTGACGATGAGCATTGAGTAGCTTGCCGTCCGGCCGTCTGGTGATCGGCCAGACCAAATCTAAGTCGTCGACAGCGCGTAGTGTTCCACGTGCTCCTCAAAGACATATCAGCAAACTATAGCCCAGCAGAGCCGATGCTCGCTGGTGCCGTAGGGATTTTTTGAAAAGGAAATCTGTGGTCCTAGAACGCAAAGGGTAGGTTACTGAAAGACACAGGTGTGTGTGGTTTTAGTCAGTAATAGTCTGATATGCCCTTTCGCTCCAACCTTGAGTAGAACGGCGGCGGCGATCTCTCACGCCGGGCCTTGGTTCAGGCCATGGTCCGGAGCGAGGAGGAGTGGCAGGCGGTCGCCTCCTTCTGCGAAGCAGTAATGTTAGCAAAGGAGGCGGCCGATCGCGTGAGGCAACGGTCCTTACGCTCCAACCGCTGCCGGGATTCCGATCCCGATTTCCGGCCACCGTAGGCGCGGGCTTGCAGACGGCGACCAATGGGTGGCTCGCCGTCCGACCGTCCGGTAACCGTCCGGACCGAGCCCAAGTCGTCGACGGCGCGTACTGTTCCACGCGCGCCTCAAGGAGATGTCAGCAAATCGTAGGGGCCCAGCAGGGTCGAAGCCTACTGGGGCCACGGGTAGTGTGAAAGCGGAAGCCGGGGCCCTGGGACGAAGGCAACGAAGGAACAGGAGTGGGTTTTTAGTCAGTAAGAGTCTGACACTATCTCCCGTTCCGCCCAAGAGCGGGGATGTCATAAGGGTGACTTTCCCACCCAATAAAAAAAAAAAACCTTGAGTAGAAGAAGTCATTAGGTGATTACCTGATCTTAAAAAAGGTAGACATGAAATAAGGAAAAATTGATTGATCATTGAAATTGAAATTTTTACAGCACTTAAAGTACATGTAGGTACACCTATATTCGTACAGACTACCAGTACTAAAGAAGATTGAACTTACCTACTCTCCCATTTACAAAGTGTCCTCTGAGACTGAATCATATCTTTGAAATGTCCCTGAAAGCTGACAACTGTACGCTAAGGTTAGCAATACTATAAATTCCCGTGTCCTTATCTAGAATATCAGTTAGTTTGAAGGTCTTAGAGACCTTGATGGAAGGTCC
The DNA here is from genome assembly GCA_949316375.1 of Mythimna vitellina. NCBI lineage: Eukaryota > Metazoa > Arthropoda > Insecta > Lepidoptera > Noctuidae > Mythimna > Mythimna vitellina. Next base: position 22,105,280 of record OX438700.1, on the reverse strand, counting down.
TTCTTTGCCAAGGTCACGATAATCCGCCAGAACTCGTCTTTGTCTTGTTGTATGCAGATTTCATCTAGTAAAACTTTAAGCGTGTTGTAATGTTTTAATTATATTTTATCATAGTACCAGCTGTCCCATGCGGTTTCATCCACGTCTTTTGCTTTGCTCTACTCTTATAGGTCGTAGTGTAATGTATTATATTATATAAGCCTGCTTCGATAAATGGACTAACCAATGCTACAAAAAAAAATCACTTAGAATCAGTAGTTCCTGAGTTTAGTGCATTCAAATACACAAACTTCTCAGTGTTTTAGTATTTATATATACACATATATATATATTAGTTATGTTTTTTGTTATTATAAGTACTTACTTAAATGTAATGATACTTAATTTTATTTCTTACTTTACTTCACTACATAGTATAAAACGAAGTCGCTTTTCGTGTCTGTCTGTCCCTATGATCTTAGATCTTTCAAACTACGCAACGGATTTTGATGCGGTTAATAGAGTTATTCAAGGGGAAGGTTTATATGTATAATACACGCACAATATAGTAGAGGAACACTGATAATTTTCGAGGTTTTTAATGTGATGTCGTAAATAAACACATTTTTTTTGCTTACATTGCCTATGCTGGCTGAACCCTAAGAGATAGATCAAAATAAGGTACTACAGTATTGTACACCTTAAAAAGGTCATAATATGACGTGTTCAGCATTATACCCGTGCGAAGTCGGGGTGGGTCGCTAGTTTTTAATAATATAAACTAGTGCTCGACTGCGATCTCACCTGATGGTAAGTAGTGATGCAATTGTTGATATTTTTTTATGGTGAAGCGCACGAGTTTATTAAGAGCCTATTCAGTCTAGCCTTACTCATATTTATTTATTTTTTAAAACTACATGCAACACAAAAGAACAAAGGTGGACTTATGCCTTGAAAAGACCCTGAATTGTTTTTGATCCTAACATCATCCCTGTAATAATTCGGAAGGGAAAGTAGAGGTGCATGTTTGTTGTGTTGAATTCTCATGTAACAGGGGTCTTTGTTTTCATGGGATATCCAGAAATAATAAGAATAAATTTATTGAAACATTTTTACAAACGGTACCTTAAATTAAATAATCTTAATTAATGTATTATAGGTCTGTAACTAATTGCAGACTTCAGTTATGTAGTATACGGTGGTCCCCAAACTAGGCGGTGCCTGTATCTTGGGGACCGGGAATAACTGAAAGTGACCACACGTTTCAATTTTTATTGTGTTGAACTTCTTATTTTCCGAACTGCAAATATACTTGTGTGCCTTGTGTTATATCAAATTATCAAATATCTATTTTCTTTCATTCTTATATATCTTGCTTCTTAGAGCAGTGATGGACGAGTGGTAACAGGCCCGACTTGCGAGTTGTAGGTCGCGGGTTCAAACCCAACCAGGCGCATTGCTTTGTGTAATTTATTTCATCACGACTGCTCTCAAAACGGTGAATGAAAACATCGTGAGGAAACCGGTATGTCCTAGAACCAAAACTTCGAAGACAGAAGACAGTCACCAACCCGCAATGGGGCCGCTTTATGGATAACGGCCCATTCCCTCTCCTAGAGAGGAGGCCTGAGTCACAGCAGTGGGAACATTAAAAGGCTGATAATATATATATATTATATATCTTGAGGATTCAATATTAATAATATTGAACAACTACCACACAACGCCGTCTGGTCTCAAACTAAGCAGATATGTGTTATGAGTACTAGACAACTGATAAACATACTTATATATTTCTAAATACATACATATATAGATAAATTACACGCAGAAACAGAGCAAATGATCATGCTCATCATACAAACATTTGTCCTGGGTGAGAATCGAACCCACGACCTCCGGCATAGCAGTCAGGGCCACTAACCACTAGATCAACAGGCCAGTCAAATATTATTACGGATGCCTGAAAAATCATAGTGAAAAAGTCAGCCATAAGAAGTCTATAGGTATATATGTATATATATGCGTACAGCTAAGGAGTGGAATTCTTTGCCGGAATCGGTGTTTCCTGATAGCTACAACCCGGAAACCTTTAAGTCAAGAGTGAATAGGTTACTTCTAGGTAAGCGCGTTCCATCATCGACCGCATCGTCGCTTTCCATCAGGTGAGAGAGCGGTCAAGCGCGACCCTATCAAATATAAAAAAAAAAAAAAAATATGAGTATATTTTTTCAAAAGCTTTGCTTCCAGCCAATATAGTACAATGATAAAACGTAATAACTTGCACTAATGAGTGAGATAGATAAACACACCTTGTATATACATAAGTGGAGTGATCGATGTTATCGTTATTGTGGCCTTTATTGGCCGTCCAACATGCGAGGTGTTTTTTTAATGTTCGTCTCTCGATAGCCATCTAAATTACTCTCACATAATTAAATCACGATCATTAAGAAAAAGCTTCACAATGTCTTTTTCATTGTCCGTCGTTCGCCATATTTAATTAATGTACTTTTTAACTCGAGTATACAATTAAACTTTATAGCTTTGTGTCCGAAAATTTGGCAGAAATTATCATTCGTTTTGACGATAACTTTGAAGCTACTTTAATTCGAAATTCGTCCTAATTTTCGTGACATTAAAGTTGGTTTTTGGGAATTATATGGTGACTAATGTCTTCCGCTAAATTATAATCAAGTTGTAATAAAAAACACAAATAAATCATTTCCCTTTGTCCTGAGGGGCGTGGTCAGTCTGCCAAGTCCTGGTCGCAATAATTAATATTTAATTCGGATGAAAATTTTTACTTTGTTAGATTTTTTGTGGCCCACATTGGACGATGATTAATTCCCTGTTTTCTGCACATTTTTCTTTGGTACGATTTAATAAAGTCCGGAATGTGTTCAGTATTCTCTACATTTGTGAGTGTAGTAGTACTTTCAGATTGTTTTCTCTTTTCACGCAATTTATAGGCGTGGATTGAAATTAATCTTTCACTGGAGCTGAAATATGTTGTACTGAAAAAAAAAAAATGTTTTTAAATTGGAATAGCCTGTATATCATTTTAACACAAGATGTGTGACATTTATTTTTGCAAAAAATGTAACTAAATGTCAAAATATTATCGCTATACAAAACTTCAACAGTACTATAAGATTTTATTGTTAGGTAAGAAATTATCTAATGGCGCTTTGAGATAGAGCGGGAGGGTGTGTCAGAATTTAACTGACTGAAATCACACCTATGTTCCTTCAATCGCCTTTATCGTTCTAGGTCCACGAGTATCCCTTTCATAAGTTTTCTCATGGCCCTAGCAAGCATTGGCCCCCTACGGTTTGCTTACATAAATGCTATAACGCAAATTCTTATTTGGAGCATTCTTACAAACATGCCGAGCATTTTTCCCGGCAAAGCAATCTTCAAATGTTATGAAACACGTGCTGTTGTGGCCATACCATCAGAGCAAACTATCACTTTGTCTGTGAGGGGCTACATGGAGGTGACATCAACTAGATGGGGCTTTTACTAGCGTTGTTATCAACGCAATGTTGGTTATATCAAAAAAACGCTGCGTTCACTCGGAAAACGCATATAGTTTCATTTTATGATAATTATAGGAAGGATAATGATAAAAAATAACATCAAGCCCTTTTAAAATGCCAACTTGTTTTATTACGAATAATTTGAGCTTATACTCGATGTTTTAAATAAAATAAATCTTTTTAGGATTCCGTACCTCAAAAGGAAAAAACTGAATCCTTATAGGATCACTTTGTTGTCCTTCCGTCTGTCTGTCTGTCAAGATCTTTTATCTCGGGAACGCGCGGAAGTATCGAGTTGAAATTAAAAGCAGACCGCAGACCTGAGTATAAAAGCTGTGTAAAAATCAAACTTCTGAGTTAAAGATACGGTCATTTATGTCGCAAAAAACTGTATATTTCAACACTTTCAAGGGAATCAAAATTCATAACGTACTTCCCGTTGATCTGGAATCCTGAAATTTGGCACAAAATAAGGTCTCCACAAGTATTGGAAAAAATCTAAAAACTTTAATTTTGTACTTACATAAATAAATATAATTTATCAATTTTAAGTCCGATGGCAACTTACAACTAAGATTTGAGTAGTATTAACGAAGTTTTACGAATTATTTAAATTAAAAGCAAGGGAACGCAAACTGGTTGTGGAGTGTGTATCGTCAGATTGTTTCGAAATAATCGTATTTTTTGCGACAAACTGCAGGAAGAGACATCGAGTACCTACGTTGTTATTTTGAGCGAACGATCAAAGTTTGTATTTAATAAAAAAACACGAGGTGCTTTAAACATTTTCGAATAATCCAGTATGCAATCTTAATATAATTGTTTTATTTAAAGCCGACTATTTTGGTATCATCGCTGGAAAATCCTGGATAAAGATGGGAAGCCTAAGAATCGGTACAAGAAAAAAAAACTATTATTCTTTCAACTTCATTATTTTAGGCAATATGTTATAAACTTATATGGGATCTTGGACTATAACTTATTTTCACAGGGATAAAATTTTCAGTAGTGTCTCATGTGCTTTAAATACCAGTGTGCTTGTGGAGCTCCTCCTTGGGGCCCCTGGGTAGGTAGGACCAGGTGAGAAAGAAAAACTAATTATAAATGTAATTAATTCCGAAATAATTTTAATTCGGTAATATTCCGTAATCTCCCTATAGGTGACGAAATTCGCCATATAAATATCGTTCTTTATTCAGTTCGTGCACTCCTATATTAAGAATATCTTGTTTTAAAAAAAACATATATTGCTTTCTAAACAGAGAAGGGATAATTTTGATAACGCCATTAATAATAATAATATTCCACAACTATCACACACAACGCCGTTTAGTCCCAAGCTAAGCAGAGCTTGTGTTATATGTACTAGACAATTGATAAACATACTTATATATTTCTAAATACATATATATATATAGATAAATTCCCAGACAGAACAAATGATTGTGCTCATTACACAAATATTTGTCCTGGGTGGGCCACTAACCACTAGACCATCAGGCCAGTCAAAGTTTTTTTTTTTTTTTTTTATTGGGTGGGAAAATCATCCTAATGACATCCCCGCTCTTGGGCGGAGCGAGAGATAGTGTCAGACTCTTACTGACTAAAAACCCACTCCTGTTCCTTCGTTGCCTTCGTCCCAGGGCCCCGGGTTCCGCTTTCACACTACCCGTGGCCCCAGTAGGCTTCGACCCTGCTGGGCCCCTACGATTTGCTGACATCTCCTTGAGGCGCGCGTGGAACAAAACGCGCCGTCGACGACTTGGGCTCGGTCATTATTTTGAGCATCTTCCGACTAACTAAATACGTCCACCGTGGCCGCCGCCGCTAACCGCTACTGAGGGTACGTGGCGTGCAATTCACCCCGCTTGCCGCCGCCGCGCCGCTCGCCGCGCCACTCGCCGCTAAGATCGAAGTCGTGAACAGTTTCATCCATGTAAAAGTAAGATTGCTCTGAGATCTTAGTACATTATATACAACTCTCGTTGACTTTTCATTTTGATAGGATTGCCCTTTACTACCATCTCACCTGATGGTAAGAGATGATGAAGTCGACGATGGAGCACGCTCTAGAAGTAACTTATCCACTCTTGGCTGAAAAACCACCAAGTTATAGCTATGAAGAAATACAGACATTGGCAGGGAATTTCAATAATTAGCTGTATACAAAATGACTGTTTTCCAAAAGACTAATCTAGAAGGCCTCGAGCACAGGCGAAGGGTAGCCAGCGTTTCGTTATTTTACAGGTTGCATTTTAGAGAGTGTGCGCGGGAAATGCATGACTTGATTCCGCCATCTCCTTTCTACCATCGGACAACCCGACTAACAACGAGTAATCACCCTTGCGTTGTTGAAACTTCAACGGTCCGGACTAAGCGTTTCACTTTGTCGTTTATACCACCTTCATCGTAGGACTGGAACAATTTTATGCTGCGATCTTCCCGTCCAATTATAATTTAGGTGTCTTCAAGGCTAGAGGGAATAGGCTCTTAATAAACTAGTGCGCCTCACCACCAACGATTGCATCACTGCTTACCATCACGTGGGATCGCAGTCAAGCACTGGTTTATATAATTATAAAATGTTTTACGTGTAAAAACCTTTGACTAAAATAAGTTCCATCAAACCAAAGCAACTCGAGAAACCGAAGTTCAGTTCACAAACACTCTCCATCTAATTAAGTGATGCAGGTTCGGTTCCCGTTTGAATACAACTTCATCGGTCAGTCCGACTCGGACTTCCAGTTGAAGCCTGAACTTCCAGTTTAAGTTACAAAACGTGTGCAAGTTGTGTTAGATCTTTGAAATTAATTAATTTGTGTATTTCGTAGTTTGTTGAGATTCATGTGGGTATCGTGTGTTGTAACTAAGGGTCTGGTCAAACCGAAACGTTTTTCACACTTATAAAGGTTTTTTTTTTATTGGCTGGGAAAATCATCTTCCGCTCTTGGGCGGAGCGGGAGTTAGTATTAGACTAGAGTATTTTACTGACTAAAAACCCACTCCTGTTCCTTCGTCGCCTTCGTCCCAGGGCTCCGGGTTTCGCTTTCACACTACCCGTGGCCCCAGTAGGCTTCGACCCTGCTGGGCCCCTACGATTTGCTGACATTTCCTTGAGGCGCGCGTGGAACAGTACTCGCCGTCGACGACTAGGGCTCGGTCCGGACGGTTACCGGACGATGCACTTTTAAAGGTAAAGAAACGTTCAACATAATCATTACTTGACTTGACTGGTCTAGTGGTCAGTGGACCTGACTGCTATGCTGGAGGTCGTGGGTTCGATTCCCACCCAGGACAAATGTTTATGTGATGAGCAGAACAAATGGTTCTGTATCTGGGTGTAATTTATCTATATGTAGGTATTTAGAAATGACATTTATCAGCAGTCTAGTACTCTATCTACAAGCTCCGCTAAGATTGGGACTGGCGTTGTGTGAAAGTTGTGGTATATTACCCTTTATTATTTCAGCTGAAAAACGTCCACTGTTGGACAAAGGCCTTATTCAAGAGACGCCGTAACGACCGGTCCTGTGCGTCTCGCATCTATCGGATTCCCGCTACCCTCACTAGGTCAACCGTCCATCTTTTGGAAGGCCTTCCAATGATAGGTCTTCCAGTATATGGCCGCCACTCTAGAACCATCTGTTCTGCGAGCAATGTGCACTGCCACAGTTTGGAGATTCTTCGGGATATGTCGGTAAACTTGATTCTCCTGCGAATATCTTCATGTCCGATGTGATCACTCAAGGAAGCTAGTAGCATAGCCCTCTTTCCATTGCACTTGTGACTAAGCCTTCTGATGAGGTCCATTGAGCAAGGAAATAATATGGAACAACAACAATATGAAACCAATCTACAAAGCCTGAAGCACAAGTGCAGATTAACGCGGAAATATGACTTTGTCATCGCCTTTCTACCATCGGACAACCCGACGCACGGCGAGTGTCCACCCTTATATTGTAGAAATTTTCACGGTCCAGACTAAGCGTTCCGTTTGTACCGCGTACATCAAAGGACTGGAACAATTTGCCTACTGTGGGTCTTCCCGTTCGATTATAATTTAAGTGTCTTCTAGGTTAGAAAGAAAAGGATCATAGTAAATTAATGCGTTTCATTTGAAGGTGGGAATCAAGCACTAGTTTTTATTTTAAAAAAAATATATTTCCTACACGCAAAAACCTTTCTTTCATTTTCCTTTCCCGGAAATTCCTTGGAACGAGAAACCACAACATACATCATGATAACGCTTCTCGCGCAAAAGTGCGTAACGTGTATTCTGTGTAGATGCAATCTGGACATGTATCACGTCTTTATCTCCCAAGCCACTGGGCCACATTAACTCGTCAAGCGGCTGGGTACGGGAACTCCCTGGGGACAATGTAAGCTGTTTTCCAACACACAAGTATATTGGAATATGTACAATATTTACACTGGCCTTTATAAAATATATGGCATCAGATAAGTAAATGCAAGATATTGATTAAAGACTATTGAATAAGATTATTAAATATTTTCTTAAATCGATGTAGGTACTTGGATTACCGTTAAACCATGATATTTAAGTACTTACAGCAATATATATCTATATATATAAAAGGGGAAAGTGACTGACTGACATATCAACACACAGCCGAAACTACTGGGATTAGGAGCGTGAAATTTTGCACAAGGATTCCTTTTATGACGTAGGCGAGAACTAAGAAAGGATTTTCCAAAATTCACTCATTATGGAGATGAAGCAGGGGTCCAAAGTTTGTATGGAGAAACCTACATTCACGCGAGTGAAGCCGCTAGTATACATATATATATATTTTTGCCTATAATTGATTGCTACACTAGTGGATGTCTGTTTCGTTTTAGTAAAATGTAAATGTATTGTGTAAGCAGTTATTGGCTGACCAAATAAATAAATAAATATATTTAATAACACTTTGAAGTAGACAAATATACTATGGATACTAATCCCTAATTCGAATTAAGGGTATGCAACTCGACATACATTTTCACAGTTTTTCATGCAACAGCTCTTACGCGATTATGGCGTTATTACATATTTTTCATTAGATATTTTGGATACACGGTATTTTGTGGATATTATCTAGGCTTCTATTGAAGTCAATTTATAAATTTGTGTAAAACAAATCCACTAAAGACCTCTGAAAATCTGCTATTTTGCATGAACTTTGTCACTTTATAATTTACTCAAAAATTTAAAAAGTCTAAAAAGTATAACAATAGAAGCCTTGCAAATTTTATCAAAATTCTAAATTACTACAATTTATTGTTTAAAAATTTCCTGGAACAAGTTTTGTAAATATTTAATAAGCAAATTACGGACATTCGGTAAATGCTAATAGAGTTTTCAGGCATTATTTCTCTTTTTTCGCGTTGCCTTTTTGTCAAACATCACATTGGATTGCGTTTGATGAAGTATCAAGCTTTTAAACCATGCTTGATGTTAACGATAGGTGAGTGAAAAAGCTCTTTAGCACTTTAAATTAGTTTTTATCAAACTCTACCCTGGAAATCCGTCAGTTCTTGGCATCAAAGCAGATTATAATATAATCTTAACTCAAAATACTCACTTATTCAGATACAGGTCCAATAACAATCATAAGTTGTCATTCCTTTTCTATTCTATTTTTTATTGAAGTAGGATACCATCAAATGACTTCTCCCAGTCTAAGATGAAGCTAAAGGGCATGTTAGACTTTTGCTGATTAAAACTCACCTACGTCTCTTTCTGCAGCCCTAACAAGTCTTCTAATACGGAGAGTAAAAGCAGAGGAATAATGATTGTTTCTGTACAATCAATAAAAAAACCAACAAGCCCTTTTACGCGATTGCCCCAAAAAGAAAGTGTTATGTTTTCCATCTTGCATGCAAAACATACGCACTACCGCCATTTTATATTCCAAGATCCCTCCCGCCAGTGTAATATTTATCTACACGTCACTGAGTAAGTATTACCTCATCACTGAGTTTTATTCGCGTTAGGGCAGACAGTCTTTAGGGAAATTAGTGTATGGAGTCGCAAGTGATATGAAAAGCGCAGTTACGAGGTTCTTGTTTTAGAGTCATGTGCGGGTTTAGAGATTAGTGGTATCTATTACTTAGTAGCTTCGTATTTATACTGTCTTTTGAAAGTAATTGGATTTTTTTTGTTCTCGCTTTGTGTGGAGCAAGTAAGATTAACAGATCACCACCTGTAGTCCATCAGTTGCCCTTTACGATCAGGGTAACTGAATTAACACAGGTGGATATTAGTTCTTCTAGCAGGCATTGGCCCTAGCGGGCTCAATCACCTAAGGTGACTTATAATTTGACTGGCCTGTTGGTCTGGTGGTTAGTCGCCCTGACTGCTATGCCGGAGGTCGTGGGTTCGATTCCCACCCAAGACAAATATTTGTGTAATGAGCACGATCATTTGTTTTGTGTCTGGGTGTAGTTTATTTATAATGTGTATAGTGTATTTAGAAACAACAATGCAACAAACAAACATGTATTTAGAAACAAATAAGTATGTTTATCAGTTGTCTAGTACTCACAACACAAGCTCTGCTTAGCTTGGGACTAGACGGCGTTCTATGACAGTTGTGGAATATTATTGTTATTATTCCATTTATTTTCTTTATATACATATATATTTTTATAATATTTCTTAAAAAAGCACAATAAAAAATCATTCTAAATATAAAAAATAGTAGCCCACCGGCATCGGGAACGGGATTTAATTATTATTATTATTTGATAGTTCTAAATTTGCGCCTTGTTCCGCTAAATAAAATGTTTTTCTTTCTTTCAACCCACCTTCCTACTTATTTATGTATAAGCAAAGCATAGTGTACCATATCATAATCAGCCTTTTAATGTTACAACTCAGTAGTTGTAACATTAAAAGGCTCGGTTTTTCCACTGGGTCTTTAGCCTTCTCTCCAGGAGAGGGAACGGGCCACGCGGGTCCAGTGCGGATTGAGGGATGTTACATGACTTCGAATTTTTGGTTCTGAGGCATACTTATTTATTTATTAAAACTTTATGCACTAGTAAGAAACATTGTACAAAGGCGGACTTAATGTCTTAGGCATTTTCTACCAGTCGACCTTAGGGCAGAAATATTACAGGGTAGGTGCAACATAATGGTAAACTAGATTAGAAATACAATAATAAATATATACTTAGATACATACATACATACAAAATAACAATGTTGTTATGAAAGACGAATCCAACAAATCAAAGCTGTGATGATTACACCAACTTCCTGCGAATGTATTCACGTGCCATCACCTTAAAAGTGAACCGACTGGAAGAAGTCCTAATGTTCAGAGGGATTGCATTCCAAAGAGAGATCGCCTGGACAAAGAAAGAGGACTGGATAAACCCAGAGCGATGTGTGTGACATTGGCGATTATTATATTATAGATCGGAGATTTATATTACGACCAAAGCAAAGAAATACCATACCCATTTCCTCACGATTTTTTCTTTCGTTGTTGTGCTGTGCAGTGATGATGAAATAAATTAAATAAAGTAATGCGCCTGGCTGGGTTTGAATTTACGACCAACAACTCTTAAGTCGGGCCAGTTACCATTAAGCCACCACTGCTCTTGAAAAGGTTTAATTTAATATTATGTAGGTACTAATTAGTTTCAAGTGTCTTCAAAATAAAATAACGTTCCTTTTTGACAAGCTGTAAAGATCAAGTCTTCAAGCTCAGCCAATAAAGATACAAAGGCATTTAAATTAAGTAATTACCTTGAGATAACACAAAATACTTCAGTCATTAAAACAATACAAAATAAGGAATAAAATAAAACAAAATAACTTTAAAAGTTTTTACTACTTTAAGTATAATAAAGCTTTTAAAGTAGAGGGATGGTCATAAAACGATTTAATTGCACGTAAAAATCTCACCGGGTCGGTTGCTCGACTTGCTGACGATTCGAATACAATATATTCGGACACAGTGTCCGAATCGACACATTAAAATTTTAATATTTTTTTACTGACGATTCGGACACCACCAAAAGTGAAGCTGTTTAGTACAGTCAGATAAAGAAATGTCTTAAAATTTTATATAAATAAATTTATTGACGATTCGGACACCACCAAAATTGAAGCTGTTTAGTACAGTCAGATAAAGAAATGTCTTAAAATTTTATATAAATAAATTCATTACCTGAAGAGGCCGCCTTAAAACCAGCCTAAAATAGTTTTGGTAACGCTTTTTCCCCATATATTATATTTCAAAACTTTTTGTCTGACTTTACTAAACAGTGTGTCCAATCGTAAGTGAAAAAAATAAGCATAAACGTAAGCATAATCAGCCTTTCATCCAATTTCAGCTGGGACTGAGGCCTCCTCTCTAGGAGAGGGAATGGGTCGTAATCCACCACGCTGGCCCAGTGTGGGTTGATGAATGTCGCATGTCTTAGAATTTTTGGTTCTAGGACATGCCGGTTTCCTCACGTTGTTTTATTTCACCGTTTTTAGAGCAGTGGTGAAGAAATAAATTACACAAAGTAATGTATCTGGCTGGGTTTGAACCCACAACCTACAACTCGTAAGTCGGAACCGTTACCACTCGGTCACCACTGCTCTTTATGAAAAAAATATTAAAATAAAAATGACTGCCAATTCGGACACAGTGTCCGAATCGTCAACAAGTCGGTTGCGCGGCTGGCTGTACCGAGGAGTATGTGACTCGCGAATTTGCATAGCTATCTTTTAGATGTTATCTTGTGACCAAATTTTTAAGTACTGGCACGTACGGTTGTTAGAATATCTTTATTTGGAAGAAATATATTTTTACGGTCAGTTTATTTTGGTACAAACTTGTTGGAGAATTTAATGATGTGATGTTTATTTTTATTGAGCGTATCAATTGTATTTTCATTGCATACTTTGTTAGTGACTAAGAAACTTTATTTTGTATTGTCAGATTAAGCATATTAGTAGTTAGGTAGGTAATTTTATCTGGAATTTCTCAGTTACAGGACGGTTTTTTTTATTTAGGTGCGAAATCATCCAATGACTTTTCTGACTTTTATAGACTAAAACCGTATCAATATTTTTTTTTTGTCTAGCATTCCGGGACTACGGGTTTTCCTTTTGAAAGCCTACCCATGGTCCCAGTAGGCTTCGGCCCTGCTGGAACCCTACTGTTTTGTTGTAATCTCTTTGAGGCGCACGTGAACTCGGGCTCGGTCTGGACGGTTACCGGACAGCCAGACGGCGACTACCCCATTACTCATCGTCCGCAAGCTCAAGGCAACTCGGTGTCTGCTGATAATAACAGATCCGCCATATAACACCTTGGCTAAGACTTTTTTCTTCATCCCTTTTCCACATACGTCTGTCTTCTGTCATTGCGGGCCAGTTCCTCCGGTAAGAGTCAAGTTCATCTGTACATCTTCGTCTTGGTCTGCCGCCATGTCGCCTTTCGTTTAATGAGACGAACTAAGGGTCTGCTGGAGATCGGTAGCCACTTGCGCGAACGATCATTCCAGAGGCGAAGAACATAGGGAAGACTTGGAGTAAAATGAAGTTTGAAGCTCAAGACCAAACGGGATGGAGGCGCAATATGGACACCCTCTACCCTATCTAGGGGACACAGGAACTTCGGAAAATCATTCGGAGAAGCAAGAGCTGGGTGCTACTTCTTTATAAAACTGAATACAATTGATATTTACATCAGAAATTTATTTTATATTATCTATCTCACACTTTTCCACTGCTGAAAAAAGACCTCCCTCCATTCCCCCCACTATTTCCGGCTCTGAGCTACTTATTGTCAATTCCTAAAAAAGACACCTAAGTAACGTCAAACGCAAATCATTGACGTAGCTGTCTGCCGCATGCTGATCGAGCGGTGGGCCAGGAAAACACTTTGGCGCCCTGAAATCGCACGACATAGTCACCGCAGACCAAGAAAATATCGACTAAGGCCTTCTGTCCACGGACGCATAGCGGAAAAGCGGCCACATCGAGCCGTCGTGTCATTGCCGAGTTGTCGACTGAATTTCATAGTTTTGTATGTGAACTTCATGCAGGCGTTACACGAAGCGTATATTGACGGATACGCCTCTATAAAACTACATGTGAGTGGACAGTACGCCTCAAATGTCTTAGATGTCAGAAATTGATATAATTTATAATGATCGAATCAATAATAACTGAGATTTAAGTACCGATATTTAGCGCCCACGCAGTCTACACAAATGAATAGAAATATTTTCCAGCGTTTGAAGGTAACTTTTATTTGACATTGGTGGCTTAATTTACTGTAGAAATATGAAAAGATTTATGCTATTTTAATTTAAGCTTTAGAAGTACATTGAATAGAAGATCATATTATTAATTATTATGAGACTAAATTCTCTAAGAGTCAAGAAAATTGATAAGGTAAGATGTACGCGTGCAATTTAATATTTGTAGTGAAATTAGATATTTGTGGGTAGTTTGTGTGGGTTGTTTCGGGTCTGAGTGCATATTATGAACCTTTTTTTTATTATTATTGCTAGGCTTGCGTTTGATCACTATGTCACCTGATGGAAAGTGATGATTATTATGGTCGACGGCGGAGCACGCGTGCCTAGAAGTAACCCATAGAACTATAAAAACTGGGCAAGTGTGAGTCGGACTCGCGCACTGAGGGTTCCATACGAACTTGCCTTCATACTATGTGAATAGATTTTTTGAATGGCATTAAAAAGTTTTTTTTGTGACGTAACAACAAATTTTCTGTTTTCAGATTTATTCCTATATCTACTAGGTACTATACGACCTTGCTTTATGCCAAATTTACCCTATGAATTTTGATTTCTTTGAGAGTCTCGAAATGCACGTTTTTTGCAACATAAACGGCCGTATCTATTTTTTTCGTTAACTTAGAAGTTTGATTTCTTCACAGGTTCAACGGACCGCAGCTTTTAATATATTGTTTTAATTTCAATTCGATACCTCGACGCGTTTCCGAGATAAAGGGTCTTGACAGACAGACAGACGGACGGACAACAAAGTGATCCTATAAGAGTTCCGTTTTTTCCTTTTGAGGTACGGAACCCTAAACAGTAACATATATAGTCTTCTAGATATATAACTTGCAGCAGTAGAAGTTTTTTAAACTACTCACTCACTACCCATTTTTTAGGGTTCAATACTTCTGTTAGCAAAGACGGAACCCTTATTTATTATTTGTATTAACATGTAACATAGCACGATGACGTCACGTGCGAACGCCGGCGTTCGCTTAGGAATCAGGAGGTTAATGCAAAATAACAAAAATATTTTTTTCTAATCAATCGGTCTCCATATATTTTATATGGCAACTAGACTTGTAGAGCTACATTAGATCCACGCCACGTGACGCGAGTCTACGTTCAAATCAGGCGTGGTACACGTGTGCGTCAGTCTAATGTAGTTCCCACTAAAGGATACACATACAGAATTATAACGGGCACTAGTTTACGTAGATTTTCCCACCACGCCCCCACTCGTCTTCATACTAGTAATTGGAATATTAATTGCTGCTTGGATTAATTGCACAATAGACTAAGGAAATGGCGAAACGAACTAGACCGATTTCGCCAAAACTGGAAGGAGGAAGCGCGGGCCGCAAAAGATGAAAGGAATGCCCGGCTTTTGCTCAAGAGTAAGATAGGATAAGTGGCAATGGGCAGGACATATTACTCGCAGAACAGATGGCCGTTGGGACCGAAAGGTTCTGCAGTTTCGACCGCGTACCGGAAAACACAGTGTTGGAAGGCCCCCTACAAGGTGGACCGATGACCTGAAGAAGGTTGCGGGATTAAAATGTATGCAAGACGCACAGGACTGTTCTTTGTGGCGACATTTGGGGGAGGCCTATGTCCAGCAGTGGACGTCTATCGGCAGAAATGATGATGATGATGATGAGGATAAAATAAGCTAGCAAAAATAAAATTGCTACCTCAGTTAAAAACCAATTTCGATGATGTTTTCATAAATAAATAATGGATTGGATCAGGTGATGAACACAGGCAAATGCCTAATTACTTAAATCCAATATCTGAAGTATTAATCCTTAACATTTGGGCGCTCGCTTGTACTCGTATACATGGCTATCAAGCGCGTTGGTTCAATTCATCCGTCACGCACGCTGCGCACGCGCCGAAGCGTGACGATTTTTGTATATAATCCTCGCTTTGAGTAAAGCTCATTGTATACTGTGTTGACCTGTCATTTTGACAGCTCATTATCCGTCAGCAGAGACATATTTCTTTTTTTTAATTTTGTGTAACTCTTGAATTGTCTACTGGTGTTAATTGGTTTTTATGTTCTATGCTGAAGGATCTAATCAGCCATAATCAGTATGCTTAGTAGAGAGATCCCCGTACAAAGATATTGGGTGGCGCTTTATTGGGTAAATCGTACTTACTATCAGAATCTTCAACTTGTAATTCAAAAGACGGCCTTTTCTTAATCAGGTAACACAATTAATTACTTCGTCGATACCAGCCCCCCTAGCCAAGTTACAACTGTTTCGTTTCAATTTTCTTTCTTCGATCGCCTTGAGTCGGCCATGCCTCGTGATTCCTTTGTTCTGATGTCATCTCAACGCTGTCACGTGGTCAGAACAAAGGAATAGGAGGCGTGGCCGACTCGAGGCGATCGATGAAAGAGAATCTAAAAGAAAATGACAAGAAGCTTGTGGTTAGAATAATAAAGGTAGAACTACATTGCGCACACGTGTGCTACGTACGCCGATCTTCATACTGTGTACTCCATACATTTCATATGGAAACTAGACTTTTAGAGCTATACTAGATCCACGCCACGCGACGCCTCATGACTTCGTTCTACTTACAAATCAGACGTGATCCACGTGTGCGTCGGTCTAATGTAGTTCTAGCTTAACATTTACACGGATCGACCTCGCAATACTTGCCGAGGTCAGTATGTGGATGGGTGACTATCTAAACAAATCTTGACTCCGCCGTGCCTCGTAAAGCACGTTAAACCATTGATCCCGGTTGTCATTTGTAGACCTTTTACCGTCATTACCGATAGCCAGAAGCCAGGACATCTGAAACCAAGACTGGTGCATTGTGATACCCAATTATTCTGGGGTATTGGATGGTAGTCGTTCCATATAAAATTCTAATATCCAGTTGCAACTGATTTAACTGGAATCCAGCCTGGACATAGTTGGGAAAAGGCTGAGCAGATTGGTTTATTCATGGTGAAACCTTATATGAGAGAGCTTTGTTCTTATTTTGAACCCACTTCTACTACTATCTTGGGTTCAAAATAAGACCAAAGCTACCCAAGAGTAGCCGGTAGGGCTCGCCGTCCACCTGTCAGGCAAAGACTGAGCTCAAGTCGCCTAAGGTCGAAGTTTTCCACGCGCGCCTCAAAGAGATGTCAGGCAAAAGCAGGGCCGATACCCACTGGAGCCGCGGAAATTTTCTGAAAAAGAAAGAAACCCATGGTTCTAGAACACAAAAGGCAACCGAAGAACAGAGGTGTTTTATGTCAGTAAAGGTATTACACGCCGTCCCGCCCCACACTAGACCGTGAAATATCATTGGATGTCATTGAATGGTCATTGGATGACAGACCTTAGAAGCACGTTTGCTAATGGCTGCAGTAGGTATAAATTTTATGGTGACAGAAACTGACCACAGTCATAAAACTGCTTGGAAAGGGTATAGCAGCTTATGGGAAGGCCCATTTATAGCAGTCGAGATCCATGACCTATGGTTATAATGGCATGTTGCCAAAAAGTCAATGAACTATCACATAGCAATTAACATACTCAGTACTCGTATGTATTGGCAATCATAAACAAGGCGTTGTATTTTTTCGGATCTACGAGAATCGAATGTCTTCCATAGGCGTAGGCAAGAAGTGGTGCAGAAACGGAAAGGCGACTTCCTGCCACTCCTCCTCGCTTCAGACCATGGCCTGTACCAAGACCCGGTGCGAGAGATCGCTGCCGCCGATCTCCCTCACGAAGATCGAGGGCTTTATTCAACAATCGGTAATTTTAGACTCGGCTCGTATTGTTAAGGGGTTTCCATTCTCTGGACCCCTGGCTACCGGTAGCTTGGACCAAGTTCCCGATACCAGTGGGATATGGTTTTCTTTTTTACCATTTAATCCTGTATGGTCGGTCTAGTATGTCTTCGTGTCGCCGCATATGCGCCACATGCCACAACTACAAACGCCGCCACAAGAAGTTAGAAGCGACTACAAGCCACCATAACAAGTTCCCGATACCAGTGGGATATGGTTTTCTTTTTTACCATTTATCTTTCTTCTTCTTCTTCTTCTTCTTTTCGATTCGATGGTAAACTCGATAAATTTGTTGTTGAAATATTTAAAAATATACTGTAGTTAGGTATTATTTACCTTGGAAAAATAATAAGTTGTAAAATAAGACCTAAATTTAATCCTGACAAAAAAAAAACTTTAATTTCAATTTCGACATCGAAATCCAATGTAAAATCGCTCTAACACCATCCGGACAGAACAATGCGAACTGCAATCAACAATAAAAAAAAAGAAAAACGCATATATCTTTCAAAAATACACGAAGCCTCCATACAATTTGCTCCGCGATCCGTGACCAGACGAACCTTAAATT
This sequence comes from Mythimna vitellina, assembly GCA_949316375.1. Classification (NCBI taxonomy): domain Eukaryota; kingdom Metazoa; phylum Arthropoda; class Insecta; order Lepidoptera; family Noctuidae; genus Mythimna; species Mythimna vitellina. The sequence goes on along the minus strand of OX438700.1, from coordinate 22,087,126 downwards.
ATACATGTACAGATCAAAATGGCTGTAACTGTCAAAAGAATTATGTTTGCATGGAAGTTTTTGCTGATCTTTTTTGCAGATTTCCAAGGTTAGTTGAAGGAAAATTCTGGATATTTTGTAAAGATCATTTTGAATTTTGGCCCTTATGAAACCTTGGGCATGAGTCATCTGCCTTCTGATTTTAATAATACTCATTTATGGTCGGTCTAGTATGTCTTCGTGACGCCGCACATGAGCCACATGCTACAACTACGAACGCCGCCACAAGAAGTTAGAATCGGCCACAAGCCACCATAACCCATACGCACAGTATCATAATGGACTCGGACGAAAAAGGTTTAAATGCGCGAGTGGCATTTGATGGCGTTGTGTATCGGCGTTTAGTGGCCAGTCCCCCACTGGCCAAGACAAGAACAAGAGAGAGGTACAAGAAGCGAGTAGCGGTGTTTTGAAGCGTGTGGCGGCCACCGGCGTCAACCGTGTGCGGCATATCTATACAAAATTTATGAAAACGGTGGCAGCATTTTGTGGTTGTGACCGGTGGCCCGTGTACGGCGACCCTTTAACCTTGAATATTTGTGAAAACACCGCCTTTTGCAATGTAGCTGGGTGCAACTGAATGCCAGTATTTTAAAATAGAGACTGCATATCATCAGACCTCTACAACCAATCCAGTGGGTAATAAGATATTACTTGACAAGCTCGGTGTCAGATTTTCTATCGTCTTGGTTATAAATAAGATTTTTGGCTTAAATAAGTCAACCTAGTCCATGTAATACGGTGCGATCTGCTTCCCATATAACTGAAAAACAAAAATATGTATGAATATGTATACTAAAGCCACTATCAATAAATTAATCAGTTACAATTTATTTTTTCTGTTTGCATTGTGCGTACTGCTAAGGGTGTTTTTAATATCGTGCGGAATTCACCACGCATGCGGGATTGCCCCGCATGCAGAAAATTTCATATTGCACGAAAACGCGTCTACGATTACAATAAATACTTGTATGAAATGGACATTTGGGGGGGTTGCGCGTGCGGGGCAATTCCGCACAACCGCACGATATTAAAAACACCCTAAGTAGTGGAATTCCCTGCCGGGGTCTGTGTTTCCTGACTGTTACGAATTGAAGACGTCCTCCTAATTATACTTTATTAGCTACTGGGTAGATAGGTCAGGGTTCCTATAAACCAGTCGAGATACCCAAAATCGCTAGGTATCACGAAGGGTAATTAACTTTTCCATAATCAGCTTTTCCAATTAGTCTTACACAAAAAGTAAAGGGCAAATAGGTTACTTCTAGGCAAGAGTGCACCACCATGGACCTCATCATCCCTCACCATCAGGTGAGATAGTAATCAAGCGCGAGCCTGTCAATAATAAAAAAAACCAGGCAAGTGCGAGCCGACCTCGCGCACTGAGGATTCCTTACAAACTTACCTATAAAAACAGTTCAATTCCCGAATTGAGTTACGAAGAATTTTCCGAATCGCAAAAAAAGATTTTTTTTGTAATGTACAACAAATTTACTGCTTTTACATTTATTCCTATATCTGTGCTGACCTTGCATTATGCCAAATTTTAGCATTCTGAGTCAACGAGAAGTATCCTATGAATTTTAATCCTCTTGAAAGTGTCGAAATACACGTTTTTTGCGACATAAAGGCCGTGTCTTTTTTTTCGTTAACTCAGAAGTTTGACTTTTTCACAGCTTCAAGGGACTGCAGACTTGAGTACATGGTTTTAATATCAACTCGATACCTCTACACCTTCCTGACATAAAGGGTCTTTACAGACAGACAGACAGATAGACAGACGGACAACAAATTGATCCTTTATGGGTTCCGTTTTTTTTCCTTTTGAGGTAAGGAATCCAAAATACTATTTCAAAGCTTCTAACCTCTATTTTTATCACACCACAAATTACTAGGGAAACCCATTAAACCCACTTCCTTTCAAACACCATTGAAACGTTGACCCATGTTCAAAGAACCATCGAGAATCCTTGAAATTTCCCTCAAAGGCATTCATTTGAATTAAAAAATATACAAGCTCGCCATATCAGTACGGTTCCCGGATCCCCTAGACCGCACACGGCAGACCTTGAGCGACAGACAGACAGACAGACAATAGGCGATAAGGGAAGCCTGCGGTTGCGAACGTGAAAACCGATGACTTCTGCATACAACAAACACATTGATGGATAAGCATACAGAAGTTTTGGAGAAGGCATCATTCTTCCAATCTGTGTATTTAAAAAATAATATAATTTAGGAACACCAACGACATATTTACAAGATATTGTACATTATGATAATTGTATAGAAGTTTAATTCTGTGCTTTGTCAATTATACACAGCTTGTACGATTTGACAACACATATAAATAAATAAAGGATATAAATTAAATTAGACAAAAAAAATATAAATTTGATTCTAGCAATACCTACAATAATTGATTTAAAAATATATACCTTAAATTATTATATTAATTTGACTAAAACAATAAATTAAAATAATGACTAGTTGACGCACATAATAATAATAATAAAAAAAATTAAAAAGTCCTAGATAATAATCATAAGATAATAATAAGTCATCATCATCATGATGACTATAATAATAAGTACTTAGATAATAATTTAAATTCAGTACAAAGTCTTTTACCATCTTAAACTAATAATTAGGATCTCACATTGGTGTTCACCCGTGAGATTCTAAAAGAACACCAGGTACTAGCCTGAGAAAAATTGTCTAAAAAAACATAATAATATTCATAAAACTATCACACAACGCCGTCTAGTCTCAAGCTAAGCAGAGCTTGTGTAGTGAGTGCTAGACGACTGATAAACATACTAAAATATTTCTAAATACATACATAAATTTTAGATAAATTAGATAGATTTATTATAGATAAATTACACCCAGACACAAAACAAATGATTGTGCTCATCACACAAACATTTGTCCTGGGTGGGAATCGAACCCTATTAGAACATAATTCTGTTAGTCCACTTCTTTAATGTATTTTAGGGTTCTATTAGTGCTTATAAAAAATAAAAGCTTTAGAAATAGAATCACTTGTTTTTGGTTTGCCCTTGTCTGGGTCATAAATTTTTCTTTTCTTTTTAACTATAAATCGGTTCATTAAGTGCCGATACAGCAAACTACTAACTGAAGGCACTAATTATATTATTTTACTTAATATTTCGGACTTTAACGTAAAATTTCTGAATATAGTGGATGGTACTGAACATAATTATAATACATTATATATTCATTTTTAGTATAAGGTATATATGGATACATAAGTATTTATTATTTTAATTTAAGATTTCACATACTCTTATTTTATTACTTCAACACACTATTGTCTACATTTCTTCCTATTTCTCCTTTCGCAGGTCTGCTGCAAGAAATTTCTTTTAGAAATAAGCCTTTGTACAATTTTTATGACAATGTATCTTCTTTCGTATTTATGTGTGTACATAAATTATACAAAACTTAGCTTTTATCATAACATCCTCTAAACTAAGGATCATGAATTCAGTAGGGTTCATACAAGGGAACGTACAATTCTCTTACTGCACTGTTGTCCTTCATTTAATTAATTTGCAAAGAAATCACATAAGTTTGCATACCATTTCAGCCTTGATCTAGCGTGACCCTGTCTAGCTACGTAAAGCCCAATCTTTTCTAATGATTTTTTAAAATGTTCTTTTTTCAGAATTGAACTGAGGAAGAAAACTTCAGCTTTAACATCGCTGATCACTTACCACGAGAATTTATCAGACATTCTGGTACATTTGCATAGGTCTTTTAAAATCAGCAAACTGTACATCATTTGAATACAATATAATATCAAAACGTTTTAGGGAAAATATTCATTGTGCGAACATTTAAGGAGTGGAATTACCTGCCGGAGTTTGTGTTTCCTGATGGCTACAACCAGGAATTCTTTAAGTCAAAAGTCGTCGCTTTCCATCAGGTGAGATAGCGGTCAAGCGCAAACCTATCAACAGTAAAAAAAATCTAGCTTCCGCCAGCAGTTAAAGTCCCTTAAAAGTAGAAAATTATCCATATATGACATTCATGTTTATTTTTGACAATTTGATATTGTACATTATTTTTATTTCACAATTTGACACATTTTTTAAAATTAATGTCTGACATAAATATTTACTTTGCTTAGTACTATTTTTTATAAACTATATATTTCCTTTTATTATTGTGAATGTGAGGACTATGTTGATTATTTTTTTTCCTATTATTTTCACTAATTTTAACGTATATCTGACAATTTGAGTATTTTTTGCGGCCAACCCAAATTTCCTTTCCTTGGGTGTTCTTCATCATGTCGTTGAGCTCCTTAGTAGTTCAGAGTTGAGCTTTGCGAATACTGACAAATGCTTGCACTGACTGGACGGGTCCACTCAAATCTGTAAGGTTCTTTCTTCTAAAGACCATCTCAGACAAATCTGCACGGTTCTCATGTGATTTGACCATTACGTATTTACTGTATGGACTTCAAAAGAGACTTTGACCCCTGAGTTTGTTTCGGTGTTTCTTCTCAGGGTAGTCAGCTAGGAAACACTGGCCTCATCTTGTTTGAAATGATGAAAAACAAAAATTGACTAAACGTCAATTTTTGTTGTTTTTTAAACCTATTTGCAAAATAAATATCATTTATCCCAAGGGAACATACTCTCAGGATAAAAGACTAAAACCACACCTGTGTCCTTCAGTTGCCCTTTGCATTCTAGGACTACGGGTTTCCTTTTCAGAAAATTCCCGCGGTCGTAGCGATATTGGCCCTACTGTGCCCTTACGGTTAGGCTGATATGTCTTTGAGGAGCGCGTGGAACACTACGCACTGTCAACGACTTGGTTTCGGTCTGAACGATGACCAGACGGCCGGACTGCCATTGCTCGTCGTTCACTAGCCCATACCTACTTAGGTAGTCAGGGGCGGCTGGGGCGTGAGGATGTACGTTCCCTCCAGACTTACATCACGCGAGGACCGTGAGGACACCGTGACGCCTTTCCAGCCACACCTCAAAGAAGGGACTTACCGCCATGATTATGGTGTTCCCAGCGCGAAAGGATAACAAACATACACACATACATTGGAACAATCTTTAGCACTTAAAATATTAGTTTAATTTTATTTATCAAACAGAAATATCCAAATTTCTTACATCCACACTATTCATTTCTTATTCGCATACATCTTTATGATGTGCTGTCAATTATTACTAATCTTCGATTCGCTGGCATCGTGCCAAAGTGCGAAAAACAGCATTCGCGAACATTATCAGCTATTTGTATGCAAAACCCGTTAATATTGTCCGTCTGTACGTGTCGAGACAGAAAGAGTGCCATTTGAAGCTAAGCGAGAAATGAGCGAGGACGGAGATGAAATTGGAATGTCATTTTGATTTGCATGTGTTTTAAAAATTATTAAAGTGCCTTGTTTTGTATGGGCGGATGTTATGCATAGGAGATTAGGAATTTCTCTGGTGAAATTTTGATGTGGATGAGAAAACAGACAGAGTTAAGAAATATTAGAAGTTTAGTAAAAAAATATTTTAATAGAAAAGGAATATGACGCGAAACTTCGTTCTAATTTCATGTACGTACGTTGTATCAATCATATTAGTTTATAATTTTTTTATCGTTGGGTATTGTTTCTCTGTAATAAGCACTTTAACCGCTATCCACCGCATTTATTATGATTATTTTTATTGTACTTTTTAGTACAATATTGACCAGTCTACACTGTCCTTACATAATATCTACTTATACTGTAATATGGAAATATTGTAAAAACAACATTTTTTTAAAAGAGTAACCATGTAGTTTCTTGCCGGTTCTTCTCCATAGGAAACGACCAATTTGGAACCGTGCACTAGCTTCTGACGTTTTTTAAGTACACATGTATGTGAAATAAAAAACTTTTGACTTGACTATCTTACCTGATGCTAAGCGATGTTGTGGTTGACGATGATGAACACTGTTTTTTTATTTATTTAGGAAATTATCAAATGACTTCTCTTGCCCTAGACTGGAGCAAGAGAGCGCGTCAAGCTTTTACTTACTAAATCCACACCTGTGTTCCTTCAGTTGCCCTTTGCGGTCTAGGAACACGGGTAGCCTTTTCAGAAAACAACCCATGACCCGAGTAGGCATCTGCCCTGCTGCTCTATGGTTTTATTGACATCTCTTATTTATTTATTAAAACTTCATGCAACACGCATGGCGGCACTAAAAGGCGGCAAAGGCGGACTTAATGCCTGAGGCATTCTCTACCAGTCAACCAAGGGTAGTGAAGAGAAAACATGATAGGTGCATAAAAAAAGAAAAGATTAATAGGAAAACAAGGGATCAAATGTATATATATGTAAAAAAAAATATATTAAAAAACATACATACAAAAATATTTAATATAAAGTGAACTTACATATACATAAATATATAATACTTATATAAGGAAAAATGAAAGGATTTTTGAGACTACTTCGCTATTTGTGTAGAAAATAAAGCCGCAACTTCCGCTTAAATGCATATTGACTGGTGGCCGTCCTGATGTCAAGAGGACGCGCATTCCACAGAAGTAAGGACTGTATATGAAAAGAAGAATGAACAAAATCAGATATATGAGAAGGACAAAGCAGCATCTCTAGCATCTCTTTGAGGCGCGCATGGAAAAACTACAAGCATATATTAGGTTTGTGGATTGATATTGTAGCCAGCCTATCGGTATTTTACAGGTTACATTCTGGAGAGTGTGCGTGGGAATTGCATGACTTGATTCCGCCATCTCCTTTCTGCCATCGGACAACCCGACGAACGGCGAGTATCCACCCTTACGTTGTTAAAACTTCAACGGTCCGGACTAAACGTTTCGCTTCGTCGTTTATACCACGTACATCGAAGGACTGGAACAATTTGCCTGCTGCGATCTTCCCGTCCAACTATAATATAGGTGTCTTCAAGGCTAGAGTGAATAGGCTCTTAATAAACTAGTGCGCCTGACCATCAATGATTGCATCTCCGCTTACCATCAGGTGGGATCGCAGTCAAGCACTGGTTTATATCAATTTAAAAAAAAAAATGACTTTAGGTTCACAAATAGTTCGTGTGTGTCATTTAGCAAACCTGGATAAAAGCAGAAGAAAAGCACTATACCAACTTTCATAAACAACACTAATTTCTGGGGCCATAATTCCTCGCGTCACCGTCCTCCGTCACCCGCCTCCGATACTGAAATTCAAAGCGTTATATTTTTACGAGGGGCACACTCGCGGCCGCTATTATCGCTGCGTCGACTTTGATGGCACATAAACCGGACGCAGCTGGGGCCAGTGCTGGCAGAGAGTACTAGTGCGAGGGGAAATATGGACAAAATTGAGAAAATATTTTTGCGTCACTCAAAATTGTTGGTTTGATTTAAGTTTGGAAAATGTGTGCATGGATGAAGAATTTGTTACAGTTATTGGCGAAATTTGCTTTATTTTCATTATTAGCTTTATCATCATTTCAGCCGAAAGACGTCCACTGTTGGACATAGGCCTCCCCCAAGCGTCGCCAAAACGACGAACACAACCTCGAGATTAACAGTATCAAATGTGCTATTCCAGGACATGGTCTTGGTCACGCCGTGTGCCTTTCCTCTAAATCTGTTCAGCCATTCCAGCGTGAAGAAGTAACAGATATACACACAGTCACAAACTTTCGCCTTTATCATATTAGTGTGACGGAAAATCTACAAATAACCATCATATGATGTAGTTTAGTACAACTAAATTCTTTTTTTTTAAATTTTATAATTATTTAAGTTACCGTAAAAATACCGTTAGATTATAATCTTTCTCGCGAGATAGTAAACTATCGAAAAAGATCGCATTATTTGTCGGTAGATTATAATCTATCAAAGTGAGACTGTTAAATTACAATCTATCACGCGTCAAAATGTCAACTGGCCGAAGGTTGTCTCTGATTGGTTGGCCTTACAGTTAGTCGTATGGTTATGTTCAGTAACTAACACTAACTTATTTATCATTCAAACTGAACTTATTTAGTTAATCACAGAATTATTTTACTTCCACAACGATTTCATAAACCAATATAAATATTTATATATTGGTTATATTTCAATATAACTAATTCTAAAGCTGTGAGTTGTTTTCAACAGAAAATCAATTTACAATCACTAAATTATTGTTTGTTTACATTCGACAACAAACAAATATGGCGGCGCGGGGCACATGGCGTTCAAACAATTTGCGCTCGAGATGCGTTCCGATCTATATCATTTAAAAATTTACCAATTACACTTTAATAGATTTTAATCTAACAAAAAAATATGAATTAAATTGTAAGTAGTATGTTCCGGTTCACAATTATTCGATAGTTAACAATTTCGCGAGAGAGATTACAACCTAACGGTATTTACAATTTCACGGTGATATAGATAAGTTAATTTTAGGACCGCGCTATCGCATTAGGTATTTACCTGTAATGATAGTTGTAAGGGAGATAATAATAAATAAATAAACGACTCCCGCTCGGAGAGAAGCGACTTTGACAGTTTAACTAACTAAAACTCACGTGTGTTCTGTTTTTTACTACGTGCCGTCAACGACTCGAGCTCGGTTCGGACGACCGGACGGTGAGCTACCCATTGCTCGCCGTCCGCAAGTACGTCTATGGTGGCTGGATATCGAAATCGGAATCCTAGCGGCTGGGGCGTGATTGACGATTCCTTACATGTGCGGCCGCCTCCTTCGCTAATATTATGTTGATGATGGAATTTTGTATTTCAAACCATCGATAACAAACAAATTATCAAACTCCAGGGACACTCTTTTAAATCATATTATGAGTTACATAAATCTTGGTAATATATTTCTTGTCGCTTCTAATATGTGAGCACAATGTAGATAAGTAATAATAATAAAAAAAAACGAATTAAATTAAATCAATGACAGCTAAGAGACGACCATTCGCAACTGACGGTACCCGTTCACGAGCATGACGCGTGCATCAGCCCCACTCAGCTCAACCATTTTGAAGGTAACTAGATGACCCAATAAAACGTGCCACCATCAGCGAGACATTTGAGTGAACATGACAAACTCTCAACTGCCATGCTCGTAATGTCAAACAAGTTGTAACCCAATAAAAATGCTTCATGGTACTTCACATTCATAAGAGTACATATACCAAATATAAGACCAATTTTAAAGATCTTCAGGGACGAACCTAAAACATTAAGTAAATCCATCCGTAGTTCCCATCTCTCCTGCCACGTTCGCTCATCGTATATATTTCTAAAGAAGGTATATCTCTTATATTTTCCGCTGTTTACAACCTCACAATATTGAATAATCTTCGTCAAATATTCACATCATAGCTTCGGAAAAGTTACGGTTTTCTAATTCACTTATAAGTTACTTTATGGTGTACCCATGGGGATTTGAAGCTGAGAAAATTATGTAAATCTGATTCCGTGGGTTCACCTGTTTTGGATTTTAAGTAAGGTAGAAACGTAAATGTTGTTTAGTTAAAAACAAAACGTGATTCTTTTTCATCATCCATATAAAGCATAGCATAGCATGTAAATCAGCCTTTTAAAGTTTCCCACTGCTGGGACTCAAGCCTACTGTCTATGAGTGGGAATGGGCCGTAATCCACCACGCAGGCTCAGTGCGGGTTGGTGAATGTCACATGTCTACGAATTTTTGATTCTAGGACATGCCGGTTTCCACACGATGTTTTCCTTCACTGTTATGAGAGCAGTGGTCATGAAATAAATTACAAAAAGTATTGCGCCTGGCTGAGTTTGAAGCTGCGACCTACAACTCGTAAGTCGGGGCCATTCCCACTCGGCCAACACTGCTCTATCTCATCCATTTTTGCTTCCAGGTATTTATTAGGTATTAAGTAAAAAAAGGTTTATTTATGTGAAAACACAAATATTATTTATTTATTTTTACTATTTATGGGCTCACGCTTGGTCAAAATCTCACCTGATGGAAAACGACGATGTGGTCAACGATGGAACACAATTACCTAGAATAAATTTATGAACTCCAGGTTATATGCTATCAGGAAACACAGACTCCGGCAGGGAATTCCACTCCTTAGCTATACGCACAATGAATGTGTTCCGAAAAATGTTTTGTACGTAAGTAGAATATAACGTCTTTTAATGTTTGTTAATGGTTGATTGGCGACCACGTACCGGAAGACGCAGCGTTGGAAGGCCTCCCACAAGGTGGCACTATGACCTGGTGTGGGTCGCGGGAATCCGATGGATGCGAGATGCACAGGAACGGTCATTGTGGCGACATTTGGGGGAGGCCTATGTCCAACAGTGGACGTCTTTTGGCTGAAATTATGATGATGATGATGAATAGTTGATTTGTAGCCATAATAGTTTCGGACAGTATTAAAAAATCGCAGTGTTTGAAGATATTTTCGTTATAATAAAACTAATGCGTTTGTTCAAATCAGGCTGAGAATCAGCAATTTTAGACGTAAAAATTGTTTAAATCCTAAAATACTACACTGCGTTGTTTGATTTCCTATCAAACAACGCAGTGAATGACATCGTATTTTGACAAAAAAATAACTTACGCGGTGTTAGAACTTAAGCGACAATAAATAAGTTGAATAATATAAAAAAAAATATATACATACAATATATTAATAAACTCCTCCTAAAACAAGCATCGGATTTTGATGCAATTTACACAGTTAGAAGGAATTATATGTATAATAATTCGACGAGTGCAAAGTAAAAAAAGTTATCTGCAATTTTTGCAATTTTCTAATAATTAGTAATAGTAAATGAATAATAAGCAGTTATGTAGTCAAGTTTTCTTTTCAAAAATATTATTGAAAAACAAAACTATTATTTCTGCATTTTTGAAGCTAAAAAGAAGATTTAATATATCTTAGAATATGAATTTTTGGTATTTTTCTGCAACTATCAGAATATCGCAAAATTGCAGATAACTTTCTTTACTTTGCACCCGTCAAATTCGTACCAAAGCAAAGCAGTTTAACTGTATCAGAAACTAAACTCAAAATTATTTCATATAGGCTTATATGTGCATATAGAGAACGTCAGAAGTTAGAGCACGATTCCAGTTGGTCGTTTCCTATGAAAAAGAAACGGCAAGAAACTCCATGGTTACTATTTTCATATTACAATATTAATAGGTATAAGAGGACAGTGTACACCGGTCAACTTTGTACTCAAAAGTACAATAAAAATATAAAATCAAAAGCACAATAGATAAATAACAATTTAAAGCTACTTAAAAAAATTGGGATGTTTATTAAAATGCCAGTAATCATAATAACAAGCGTAAAACAGGAAGCAAACAGTTTGCGCATGCGTTGAATGCGACTCGTTTATAAATATCGTACTCTCACCTTCGCTTCTTGGCCAAAATTATCACGCTGTCGGTATGTGGGACAAGCCATAAGAGAAAGCGGGAGTGGGTAGTGGAGTCAAAAGTACAAGGGCTTTAATAATAATCTTTTTTTGTTATTTTTTATTTATTCAGGCGTTTAACCACTATCTCACCTGATGGACCACGCTTGTCTATAAGTAACCTATTCATACTTGATTTAAAGACCTTCCATGATATTTTGTTTCTGTTTTGTTTAAGGATTTTTTATGCACCTGGTATACAAATTCCTTATAAAGTATAACGATGGTATTGCCATATTTATATGGCAATACCATCGTAACCTAAAACATGAATAACAAAAAAAAAACTAAACAACTAAAAATAATTTTTGGCTGGTTTAGAAGTAGGTCTAGACAAAAACTCGTTGAAGATGTTTATATTAAGTTTGTTCAGGTTAAGAGTACTCATCATAGACTATCGGTGCATTTGATACCGGACACTTTCCACCAGCAAGTGACGAACATCGGGAACTGGACATTCTCACCTTAAAGGCAAGCTTGTTTAATGGAGACGCGTCTAGACCCTAGACGTAACAATTTTACAGTGAAGCGCCTACTTACCTCTATGTCAAGAATCCAAGGTAAGGAGAGGCTCGCATTGAATTGTTTTATATCAGGTCCCTTTTTCTAAAGATCTTTTTTTTTTTCATCAAAATACTCGTTCCAGTTATTGTAGCAGTGTTTTTTTTGTATTTAGGCAATAGATAACCTTCCAGGTTGTAACAATAATCTGCATGCAATCTTGCTGTAAAATAGTAGAGATATAGGTTTTACGATTTTTATAATGAGATTGTTTAATATACAGAGTATTATTGTAAATTTTTAGTGGTTCATATTAAAGAGTTATACGTCTAGTCTACATACTAATGACCTCTTTTGATTAATACTCACTGACCTCTACTGTTTACCACACTGGACTTTCGGACGTCAATGTGCTTTTATGCTCGGTTGATATTCGCCATTATGGCGCTGTCGGCCGTAGAGAGTGTCTACCTTACTAAAACTAGTAATGTCAGCTGCTTACAATATACGCCTCAACTTTCATAGGTTTTATACAAATCGTGAAGCAGGAGTAACAGGAAATTTGAACAAAATTAATTTAAAATGCAAAAATACTTCAGAGACACTTCTCTGCAGCCATTTGCATTTTACGTCAAAATTTGTTCTCTGAACGCTCGCGAGTGGCGCTTCAAATAGATATAAAAAATTTGCTTTTAAACATATGGAACAGCTTGTCTAGTGGTAAATAATAAAGGTCAGTGTTATACCTACTACATTAGGATATTTAGAATATTTATGTAACTGCGATTAAATAGATAATTTTGTAATTATATTTGTCTGACAATAGTCACCAAACAACTATTCTGAAGTATTTTTGATTAAATAATCATCAAATCATTGCATTGCAGGCTGAAATCTAACAGTGGACGTCTTTCGGCGGAAATGTTGATGATGATGATTATTATTATATATGGTTTTTCTTCTTTTTTGTAATTTTAATAATGGCATATGTCACTGAGTGATAAAGTAACGTTCTACTGTTGAAATATTTTTTAAAATCGGTCTAGTAGTTTTTGAGCTTATACATAAAAAAAACAAATCATTTTTCTTTGTAATGTTACTATAGATAAACAAAAAAAAAAAAATCCGCTTCAGCTTATGCCTCGTTCCAAGGCCAGAGTGCAACATACTGAAGTGTTTGGCCATGACTCTACTAAGGCCGGTTGTCTCAACGCATTTGCAAATGAAATACAGTGGTTTTATTATTTTGTTTTGCAGAATATTTCAGTGAGTTATGAATAGGTAGTGAAAAAGTTGGATCACCGTAAAATCATCATGAAATTATTTAGTTTCAGCTTAATTCTGATTTTGGCCATATAATCGTATCATTGTATGATCGTCGTAGCATTTCAACTCAGGGTAACTTGATCAGGCCAGTTTTGTGATTCGTACCTATTTTTACTATTGATATTGTTTTTTTTTATTTATTATTAATGTTAATCAAATTTTACTGACACTTATTTTTATTGTAATGTAATTTTTTTTCATTCAATTTTATCCAATTCCATGTTATTATCAGTTTTTACTAGTTGTGTTTCTAGTTTTTAAACTTTAATATTTACACACAATTTAAATTGTTTTTTTTTTTTAATAAATCAATCAAATAGACTCTGACATGTAGACAAACAGATAGACACAAGTGATCCTATAAGGGTTCCGTATTATTATTTAGACGTGCGGACCCCTAAAAACATATTTTTCTGTAGAATAATAAATGAGAAACCAATAACATTTTATTCGATTTTTCAGAAACAGCAACTATTGATGTCATGATCAATCGTCAGAGTGCAATATACCAATAAGCCTGACCATGACTAGTCTAAGGTCAGATGCATTGCCAATTTTATTCATAGCACATTTTTAAATAGGTTATTGACCGTTTACAAATTGTCTACCGACTAACTATGACGGTACCGTACCATGTGCTGTACCATGTGGTGTCTGGACGTAAAGAATAGCACCATCTCATCTCTTCTCGTGGGTGTCGTAAGAGACTACTTAAGCCTACTATCTACGGATATGTAGCTTCATCTAGACGCGTATTTGTCAGTATACGCCACACCACGCGTATACGGATACGCGTCTATGAAGCTATGCGTCTATGGATAGTAGGCCTAAGGGACACACCAGAAAATAGGCAGCAGTATTTTCTGTGCATTGCAACAACCACATTGCGATTGCGAACCTGCTTGCCAAGCGTTGTGATTATGTCAAACCAAGAAATGGGCCCTAGTGGCTGGCAGCCCGTCTACCCATGACTCCGGTAGCGGTCAAAGTTACCGATGACCTAGTGAGGTTCGCGAAAATCCGATAGATGCGTGTCGCACAGGACCGGTCGTTGTGGTGACACGTAGGAGAGGCCTAAATCCAAAAGTGGACGGCTATCCTAGAACATATTCATCAACATCATCTCAGCTGATAGACGTCCACTGCTGGATATAGGCCTGTCCCAATTGTCACCACAATGAACGGCCCTATGCGTCTTGCATCCGTCGGATTCCGGCAACCTTCACCAGGTCATCGGTCCACCTAGTAGAGTGCCTTCCAACAGTGCATCTTTCGGTACGTGGTCTCCACTCCTTTTTTTACAACTATCACACAACGCCGTCTAGTCTCAAGCTAAGCAGAGCTTGTGTTATAAGTACTAGACAACTGATAAACATTCTTAAATATTTCTTAATACATACATATTATAGATAAATTACACCCAGGCAAAGAAACAACAATCATTTGTATTGTGCTCATCACACAAACATTTGTCCTGGGTGAGAATCGAACCCACGACCTTCGGCATAGCAGTCAGGGCCACTAAGCACTAGACCAACAGGCCAGTCATTTAAAGGGCTTATTAGAAAAGGTCTTAGTATTTAAGTAACGTCTCAATAAATAATATTCATAAACTGCAAAGTTATTAAGCGTATGTTTATATCTCAAAATGTCACTCAATTTACGGAAATATTGTACAAGCTATTAATAATTGATTATGAATGAATGAATGACGATAAAAATGGAAAAACACTGCTCGTAGTTTTTCTAGCAACAATTGTTACGAATGATTGATTCAATCATGAATTTACCAATTATGACATTTTTCTGAACGATTTTAGGATTTCATATTTTTACTTTTGACTACAAAAATATGATCAGTAACGGGTACGGAAAGAGCCCCATTTTTTATACAAGTTAAAAAATAGTGGTGTATTCAATACGTATCCAAGATCAAAGTTTAAAAGGTATCATGCATTATATATCCTCAATATCTTATCACGTTTAAGACATTATTGCTTAAAACTATTTATTTCGCTATTCAAGCCACGTACGTAGGCTATTTAGAAACGATTACTTTGACGCCATTCCACGGCCGGGTTATTAAACCCATTCGAAGTCATTAGTAATATGTATGTATGTACAACCTTCATCATTTCCTGTTTCCGGAGCAATTTTAGATGACCTCTTGGTTTAAAGGTCTTGATAAACACCTCCTGAAGATGTTAGTTTTAGGGTTCCAGAGAGAAAAAGGGATGTGGTCAGCTCGTCCTGTGAAGCAGTAATGCTAGCCAAGGAGGCTGCTAACGTGAGGGTACAGACATCCTCAAGCCCCAGCCGTCGTGACAGAAAATATCCCGGGCGTCATGAGTTGCAGGGTGATCTCCAGCCACCATAAGCATAGGAATTTCTGAAACGGAAACCTGTAGTCCCAGAAGCAAAGGATAACTCAAGGACATTCCTTCTTCACTAGCATTACTGTTTCACAGAAGGAAACAACTGCTTATCTTATTCCTTTCCTTTCTGCCGCCGGGACTCCTATCCCGATTTCCGGCCACCGTAGGCGCGGGCTTGCGGACGGTGAGCAATGGGTTGCTCGCCGTCCGATCGTCCGGTAACCGTCCAGACCGGTTCCAAGTCGTCAACGACGCGTACTGTTCCACACTCGCCTCTAGGAAATGTCAGCAACCGTAGGAGCCCAGCAGGGTCGAAGCCTACTGGGCTCATGGGTGATGCGAAAGAGATCCCTGGGGCCCTGGAAAAATGACAAAGAAGGAACAGGAGTGGGTTTTTATTCAGTAAAAGTCTGACACTATCCCCCTCTCCGCCCAAAAGCGAGGGATGTCATTAGATGACTGTGACACCCGAAAAAAAAAACTCATTTCTTATACTTACCGTTAATGTATTCCTATATAAATACATTTGATTCCTTGTTTTCCTATTAATCTTTTCTTTTTTTTTATGCACCTACCATGTTTTCTCTTCACTACCCTTGGTTGACTGGTAGAGAATGCCTGAGGCATTAAGTCCGCCTTTGTGTTGCATGAAGTTAGGAATACTGGTTAGTCTTGCCCTTAATCTTTCTCAAGGTCAGCATAAATTCTGAGGTATAATGTCTCACCATTTACTTGGAACTCACACCCATATTTATAACATGTTTAGTCCACATTTAACAGTCGAGGGCTTTGCTTTTAACTTTCAGATAATGTATGTTAATTTGTTGATAGCGTATCCTTGAGAGTTGCGATGCCCTCGGATACGTCTCAAAAGTAAACACTGAGTCAGTGAAGGATTTTCACATGTGGCAGCGAATTTTCGTGTCCTTTTTGTCGTTTTAAGGTGCGGAATATGAAAGTTTTGAGTATGTTTGTTTGTATAATTTTGTTCGAGCGTAGAAGAAAAAATGCGTTATCTTTTCTGGTAATTGAAATCTTCTAATAAATATATAATTCTCGTGTGTCAGTGTTTGTAACAAAACTTCTCCGAAACGGCTTGATCTTATGTTTGTGTGTTTATTCAGTAGGTTTGAGAATTTATTTATTAATTAGGCTTTTCAACAATAAGTAGGTACGCTATTACGTTAAAATTTGTGCATTATTAACTTAACTCAAAGCGCCACGTCACTTATAGAAAAGCACTGCATGCTCTACGTTATGCGCAGATAATATAATAACATTAAGAGTTTTGAAAAAATATATTAAAAGATTAAAATAAAATAAAATTGTAAAAAAAAATTGTGTACAATAGTTTATATTGGATAAAATTAGATTACTCAATATAAATCTATTCTAATATTATTCAAAGTTTGATTACAATTAATCAAATAAATTTGATTACAATGGATTTAATTGATATTTGATTGGAATAAATTACAAGTAGATTTTATCAGTAAAATATTAGGTAAACATTTATTATTTGACTTGAGATAATTAACTGGCAAGCACGGGTTTTTTAGGGTTCCGTACCTCAAAAGGAAAAAACGGAACCCTTATAGGATCACTTTGTTGTGCGTCTGTCTGTCTGTCTGTCAAGACCCTTTATCTTGGGAACGCGTGGAGGTATCGAGTTGAAATTAAAACCATGTACTCAAGTCTGCGGTCCCAGCTACTCAAGAAAATCAAAATTCATAGGGTACTTCCCGTTGACATAGAATCTTGAAATTTGGCACGAAGCAAAGTCTCTCACAAGTGCAGGAAAAAATCTGAAAACTGTAAATCTGTACTTACGTCACGAAAAAAAACCTTTTTTGCGATTCGGAAAAATCTTTGGAACTCAATTCGTGAATTGAACTGTTTTCATAACTGATTTCGTAAGTTTGTACGAAACCCTCAGTGCGCGAGTCCAATTCGCACTTGCCCTGCTTTTTTTATAATTGATAGGTTTGCACTTGATCTCACCCACCAGAGATCCGCGGCCGGACCCCCGACGCCCGGGACCTCTGTCGCAGTGGTTGGGGCGTGAGGTGACCGCATCCAATTCCCTCTTATAGCTCGAACCACGTACCTCGGCGTGTGAGGTAGCCACCACCAATCGTATCTATGGGGACAAGGTAGTGTACCACCATAAACTGAAGGAGACAAGACGCAGTCAAGCATACATTTTTTTGACGTCATGACCTGTCTTCACTGCCATGGCATCTCAGAGAGGCTGACAGCTGACATTTGAGTATTTAAATACCATAAAAAATGCCACATTCTAAAGTAAAAACCTCATCACTAGATAAACACCATGTCAATAAAAATCTTTGTATTTACTTGTGCTATTAGACTAGCAGAAAATGCTCCACTCGCAACGTCTTAAAAATTAACACCACACCAGTTTTCTCTCTCCAACCACAAAAGAAAAACAATGACTCATTTCGCAGAGATTTCCACATGTCGTGATACATTTTCATCCAATTAAACTTTAGACAACATAATGGTTATTTTCTCCATGTTTTACTACACTGGAATGCTTTTCAACACGAGCCAATTGTGACTCAACTGTCACCATTTTAATTATTGTAAAGTAAATTCTTACATGTAATGTCTTGCAAATAGCTGGTTGAAAACAATAATTTATCAGTTGAAAACAAATTAAGTAGTAACTCAGTGAATACAGTGTTTTTTTTTTATTATTTTCAGAAAACTTACAGCTAGGGTACAGATAGTTAAAAAATATTGAAAGAAGGCCTATTACAGGTTTTCATAGATAGTATTAGAGCAGAACAAGAAACAGTAGAAAGATACAAAAAAAGAAAGAAGTAAAGACGCTCAGAGCAAGTACATACAGCAAGAACTGTTTCAGTGATCTTCGAAAAACTCAGTACACCTAATTCTTAAATATATGTCAAGTTGTCAACGCGTTGTATGCCTGAACCGAATCATCTTGTGTTTTAGGCGAGAAAAGGTAAAACATTGCAAAAAGGTAAATAATCACAGTAATTTATATACCAAAAAGGCAAAAGTTTTTTTTTTTTAATTGATATAAATCTGTGCTTGACTGCGATCCCACCTGATGGTAAGCAGTGATGCACTAATTGATGGTGAGGCGCACTAGTTTATTAAGAGCCTATTCACTCTAGCATTGAAGACACATATATATTATAGTTGGACGGGAAGACCGCAGCTGGCAAATTGTTCCAGTTCTTCGATAGTCATATAATAGGTAGGCAAAAAAAGATGTAAATAATATTTAAAAAATCATACTTGCTAAAATCTTACAGTACTAACTTGGCTAACTAATCAAAAAAAATAGTGAAAACAATTTTTATTTTAGTATAACTAGCTAGGTAGCTTAGGTACAAGTAGCTTCTCTGTTCCTCCATGGATTTTTTTTTGTAATCTACATGTTTCGGGTTTATTTAGGGAACCTATTGTTATTATGAGCCTATTTTTAACGGCAAATCATCAAAGGGGTGGACAAATCCCGCCCTATTTAACAACTTGTTCATCACTTTATTTTAGCTGTGTGGAACAAATGAAAATTGAAAAATAAAAAAGTTTTTTACAAAAAATACAACCGGTTTCAACAAAACGAAAACTAAAAAATTGCAAAATAACTTTTAAGTTCGGAATTCGGTCTTAAAAAAAAAAACAACACCCAGAAACTTCGACTTCGGAACTTAACGTTATTTTGCAATTTATAATTTTTGTTTTGTTTTAGTGCAACAATTTAGAATTGAATTTGAAAACCGAGACAATATCTCATTCATCTGGCCTAGCTTTTTTTTTTTCATTTTGATATTTTTATTTGCATATTAGTTTTCTCTGATCACTAAATGTATCGAAGGCACTCATTAGCGCCCAGTGCATTACGACACAAAATAAATAGGAACGAAAACTAGGCCAGATGAATGAGACTTCTCTCGGTTTCAAAGAATCAACCCAAATGTCTTCTCCCGCTCTGTATGGAGCGTGATGGAGTGTTAAACATTTACTGACTAAATCCGGGTGGGTTGTAATCAGTATATCCTACCCGGGTAAATAAGCTCCCGAGAAGGAGTCGAACACTTTTACTGACTAAAAGAAGAAGAACCTGTGTTACTTCAATTGCCCTTGTCGTCCCAGGGCCACGGTCATTGTGTGACGAGACTTGCAGAGAAGCTCAAATTGGTCTGTCAACTAGTGACGGGACACTACTGCCCCTTGCGGGAGTACATCTAACTGACTGCCATCTTAGACCAGCATGGTGGGAACTGGTTTACCTCGAGGGCATCGGACCCCTAACTATTTGGATCAATCCAATCAATATTGACCAGTCTACACTGTTCTTACATAATATCTACTTATTCTGTAATATAGAAATATTGTACCATTTTTTTTTAAAAGAGTAAGCATGGAGTTTCTTGCCGGTTCTTCTCCATAGGAAACGACCAATTTGGAACCGTGCACTAGCTTCTGACGTTTTATAAGTGCCCATGTAGGCCTATGTGAAATAAAAAACCTTTGACTTTTGATTTAGACTTTGAATCCCACATCCCTGGTTGGTACTTTTGGGCAACCCGTACGTTGCTAATTAAACACGAGCCCCTCTTAGTTCCTAAAATAAGACCAATGACCCATATTCAACAAATACCAAGTAAATCCCATCTATAAACATCCCACTTCATTAATATTCCGCAAACTTTGAACTAAAGTAACGTCTTTAAAGTTTCTTAACCAAGAAAGCATAAAAGCGGTTCACAAATAACCTCCTTCATTCTTTAAAGTCGGTTAAAAAGTGCTGTCATCGCACTGATACGGCGCTAATTTCCTCGGCCGCAGCTGTAATACTCACATTAAATTCTATTGTTTCTTCGACTACCCTCCCAACAGGAAAAAAAGTATCTTTACTTCAATTCTGGAAGTAGATGGTCATTTTCTTAAAGAATATTCTTCATGAATGTTTCTTTTTACATTGATATCCTTGAGAAATTCAAACTGTAGAGACTGTGTTATAAAATCTAGTACTTGCCTATTAATGGCAATTTTATTAATGTAACTAACTTTTGCCCGCGACTTCGTCCGCGTAAAACTCGAAAATGTTTTTATTAAGTTTTTTGATAGAAAATATGAAATATTATTTATTATCTTCGTCGTGTGTGTAGTCCATTGAATTGTATGGCGAGCGATATTGTATCTTAAGGTAAAATATTATAGTATCTTAGCCGTGTGCAGCGTGTAGTGAACTCCACTGCGGGCGACGTAACCTACGACAAACTTATTCGCGGTTCGTACAGTAATCGGGTCTAGGGATAGAAACCGCAAAATTAAGTTTGTTTTTTATTGTATATACTTTTCCGGGATAAAAAGTACCCAGTGTGGTGCCCAGGATATTAAAAAATAATTATACCAAGTTTCATCGTAATCGAACCGGTAGTTTTTGTTTGATGCCTGAACAAACAGACAGACAAAAATTTTTTTAATCCCTTTTTTGTTTTCGGAATCGGCCTAGTCACCCCCTGCCATTAATTTTTTTGATATTTTCAATGTACAGAATTTTCACTTCTACAGATTTCACCAAAAGTGAAAGTGACGCTTTTTAAGGCATTTTGCCAAAATCTGTACACGTGCACCCTGTGGGTTCGGTATACGCAGCAGGCATACAACGCCCTCAAAGTACAGTATAACAATGCCTTCAGGATGTTGTTGGAGCTCCCACGTTACTGCAGTGCATCAGGAATGTTTGCCGACGCACATGTTGATGGTTTCAAAGCCATCATAAGAAAGCGGGTAGCGTCCATGATGCGCAGGGTGCATGGGAGCGGCAACAGCATTCTGAGGGTCATTAGTGATAAGTCGTGTTGCGCCACGTTAGCACACTGGGTACATGTACGCTACATGTACCCGGTGCGTCAGGTGTACGCAAAAGATATTTAAATTAAAATCTCTCTCTGTTATTTTATCTTTTACTAACATAGTTTTTAAGGTGTGTGATTACTCACATAATATGGATCACAGTCTGACTTAAAGTGTTTTTTTTTTTTTATAAAGAAACATTTTGCAAAAAAAAATACAAAATCCTAAAACACGTTTTAGGTTTCCTTGTTCGAAAAGGTAACCCTTTATGCCAAAGGAACTGTCTATTCTGAAGTTTGAAAAGTAAATAGTAAGATACCTAGATATTTCATCATAATCATTTCAGCCGAAAGACGCCCAATGTTGGACATAGGCTTCCCCAAGATTCGCCACAAGGACCTGTCCTATGCATCTCACATCTGTTGGATTCCCGTGAACCTCATTAGGTCATCAATGCACCTTATGAAAGGCAATCTCATTTTAATTAAATAGTTTTCAAATTTTCCCCGGAATCAAACCTAAACTCTCGTCTACCCCCACCATTGCACACAATTACAGCAAAAAAATCGTCAGATGATCGCCGTTCTTCGAACGGAAATGACGTTTCCTCAATCTAGCAACTAACGTCCCTGGCTGAATGGAATCCTTTCTAAAGTAAACGTTTGTTTTTTAATTACCACTTAGCTTGAACGTTTTGAGAAAATGGAATGGGCTAGTCATGTCCGTGGAGAGATTTTTTAGAGGATTTAAAAGAATTTGCTGGCATTTTGGTCTTCTGATTGCGTATTTTTTTGTGTGATTGTTTTTGGACATAAAAGTTAGAGAGAGTTTGTGTTTTATTTGACGAAATAAATATAAATAGAAAGGGCTATGCTCGAAGTTTCCTTGCGTGATCACATCAGAAATGAAGATATCCGCAGGAGAACCAAGGTTACCGACATACCCCGAAGAATCGCTAATTTTAAGTGGCAGTGGGCAGGGCACTCTGCTCGCAGAACCATATGGTCGATGGGGATGAAAGGTTTTGGGGTGGTAACCAGGTACCGGAAGACGCAGCGTTGGAAGGCCTCTCATAAGGTGGACCGATGACCTGGTGAGGACACAGTGGCATTTATTGTGGTGACGCTTAGGGCAGGTGTTTTCTGGAAGAGGAGGGTAAGTAAGAAGAAAGAAAACATTTTTATTTAGCACAATACTCACAAAATGAAGAAATAAGTATGTAGAAACATAATTGTGTGTTTCACGGCCCACTAAATAGCTCTATTTTAGCATAATATGCATGTATTTAGAAATATATAAGTATGTTTATCAGTTGTTTAGAACTCATAACACAAGCTCTGCTTAGCTTGAGACTAGACGACGTTGTGTGGTAGTTGTAGAATATTATTATTATAATAATAACACTCACTCACTCCACGCTCGAGTGAGAGAAGTGAGTGAAGTGGAGTGAGTGTATCAGACTATTACTGACTAAAGCCACACCTGTGTCCTTCAGTTGCATATAGGTACAGCAATCTGCAATTCGGCCTGGGTTTCTCTCATCTTAATTTGACCTTGAGCTGGCCTAGTGTAATACGTAGTGTCAATGAAAAAAGATGCCATTTTACACTGGTTTCTATAACTCTATCACGTGGCTTTTTTTTGAGGTGGAAAAACATCACTCTACCCGCTCTGGGTAGAATGTGGGGCGAGAGGGCCTATCAGACTTTTACTGACTAAAATGGACTAGTGTTCCTCTTCAGTCATCCCCTTTGCGTTATCGGCCTACGGTAAACTCTACCGAACATTCTCATAGCCCTAGTCTATCGTGTGCCATACAATACATAGTCGTCTGAAAAAACCTAAATTTACTTCAAACTTTTTCTTAACAAAAACGAAACTCCAACTTCAGCCTGAACAAAAGCACAGGTAACAGTCCTATTAACGTTATATTATTTTCTAGACTACACCTCAAAAGTTTAACACAACAATATTTCTCCTTAACGATAGCAATAATTCCACGACTCGCAGAAATACAGCATTACAAAATAAGTCATAATTAATTCCCCACAGTGCTGCGGAGTAGCAATATTGTGGCCAAAAATGAAAAAAATACAACCCTAGTGGTAATAGCGTTGTAGCGTTTTAGTGTACAGGCTGCTCGGAAAATGGGATACTAGCTTCTGCTACCGGCTTCACCCGCTTGAAAACTGTTTTTAGTATCGGGAACATACTCAATACAAACGCGTTGGAAGGCCTTCCCCAAGGTGGACCGATAATCTGGTGAGGTTCGCGATGGATGCGAGACGCACGGGGCTGGCCGTTGTGGCGACGCTTGGGACAGGTCTATGTCCAACAGTGGACGTCTTTCGGCTGAAATGATGAATATAATCAATCAAACTGTACAGTGTTTCCCAAGTTTATTCTTTTTTTTTTCGTGGGAAATCATGCAATGACTGACGGCGTTGGTGACCCAACTGCGTTGAGGTTGGCTTCCAGTCTAACCAGATGCTGCTGAATAAAAATGTTGTATATGGAGTGACTTCTTATCTGACGTCCACAACCTAGTAATTGGGTAACTCGATTCCCAAATGAACATAAACTTGAATACAAATTATGCGATTTTTTTAAGAATCCGTTCAGCCATTAAAGAGTGAAAACTTATCAAACAAATAGACAGTAAAAGGGTGACCAGACGGTTGCAAAACCCAGTTCACTTAATTTGAAATTTTATCAGACAAAAATGTAGTTGTAGACCTAGTAACATTGGACTGGTATGTCATTCGCCACATATGAGTCCTGAATGTTGCAGGCATGGACTGGATTGAAATTTGGGCATTGCAGCAGTTATTGAATTGACCTAAAGCAACAAGCTAGCTATAACACACCCAGCGGGTCGTCAGTGGGCTCCGAGTACAATATAATAACGCGTTCAAGGTGCTGGTGGATCTCCCACGCTACTGTAGTGCGTTTGCGATGTTTACGCACGCGCACACAGACGGCTTTGACACTGTGCTGCGGCTGCGCATCACTTCCTTGATAATCTGTACGCGCGGAAGTGCCAAGACCATCCTTATCATGCTCAGCCACAAACTGAACAGCCCCTTTCTGGAGCACTGAGTTCAAAACCGACCCAAAACCTAGCCGTAATTTTTATTTTATTGTCAAACTAACACGAGTGTCATATTCGCACTAACGAAAAAGCTCTTTAAACTAAGATTAAAAAAGAACTCAAGTGTGCGTGACTGGGGCCTAAGAGGCCGGCAAATACTTAACTTTTTTTTAATATGTAATTTAGTTTTTTTTAAGTCGTATCACTAACAATATTATGGACCAAAAAAGTCTGAAATAAAACGATTTTATTTTTTTATGACTCAAACACAACCCCTTGAGCGCCGATTGTACATACGTCTGATGACCTTGAAAAATGCTAAATTGTGGTTTTGTACACACGTTTGTACGAATTTTTTTTTCAGCCGAAAATTTCATTTCTATATCTTTGTTTTTCTTAGAAAAATTTCAGAAAAAAATTATTTTGTTTATTTATTTTTGGTGACCTACGTAAAAACGCGCAATTACGTAATAATAATATCCCCCCGCTCGCGAGGGTTTAATGGGGTGGGAAATCATCTAATAACGTCTATGTGAAACGAGAGGGAGTGTCAAGCTTTTTTTACTGACTTAAACCCACTGATGTTTTTTCAATTGCTCTTTGCATTCCAGTCCTGCAGCTTACAACTCGAATACTAACTTATCATACGACTCACATCTAATTTCCAAACTAAGCTTAACACACATAATTCGTCCAGTTTAGTGAACAACCTGTACAAGTTGACACCGGGGTAATAAATTAGATATAAAAACGCTAACATAAAACAGTCGCACCTCGCTTTACCCACGACTATGAGCGAGCCAACCCACACCGACCGGGTTTGTACAAGGGTTAAAAGATATGTTATGGAGTATCTATGTCCGAGTTTCTTGTACATTCTTCTCCACAGACATTTTTGCCTGACTGACTTCTTAAAAATCAAAATGTGATTTTAATTGCTTTGATCAAAATTAATATTTCGGGTTTGATATGGTTGGTATCCTTACATCAACTATATCAATATTCCATTTCTGTTATATTTTCTAACTTAGTCTATTTAGTTGATTGTCAATTGATCATTCAAAGTTTTATTAATGCAAATGATTGAAGATGAACTAAAACTTACTTAAAAATAAAACGTAACAATCATTAACTTTGGTAAAATTTTACTTTGACCGATTTTCGAGGTACGGTCATGTGAAGAGGAAGGATAAAACGCATGTTACTAAAAAAGTTATGAGTATACACGGGGATGCAAGGAAAGAGAGAGATAGGCCAAATAAAAGATAAATGGATTGAGAGAAAGATTGTGTTTGTGAGGAGCAATATAATAGGCAATTGAGTCAGTCGTAGGGTGGCTGGCTTTTGGCTAGCCTGTTGGTCTTGTGGTTAGTGCCCCTGACTGCTATACCGAAGGTCGTGGGTTTGATTCCCACCCAAGACAAATATTTGTGTGATGATCACGATCATTTGTTCTGTCTGGGTGTAATTTATTTACAATATGTATGCATTTAGAAATATATAGGTATGTTTATCAGTTGTCTAGTACTCATAACACAAGCTCTTCTTAACTTGGGACTAAACGGCGTTGTGTGATAGTTATTAAAAAAAAATTTGGTTAACTAGACAGAATGGTTACCAGCACTACATGGGACAAGAAAGAAGATGACGAATAATCATTCATTTTAATTGACAGATTACTGACAGCTTCTCAATATTTGCTTGTAAATTAATTTCTAGTGAAGTACAGCAGTAAATTACAAATCTGAAAAATAAAAAAAAACAAAGTGCGCTTTCCGAAAGCATCTTTTTAAAGATTAATGCTAAATAAACTGTATTACCACTTAGACTAATAAAAGATGTAAAGGATAGTTAAATTAATAAATATAATAATCCTCCCGACCGAATTTCAATCACACAGAAGTTTGACCAAGCACGTCGGTGATATTTAAAATCTTCATGGAAATTGGAATACAAAGCTACAAAAGTGGAATTAATACCTTAAGGATTCTCTACCAGTCAACCAAGGGTGGTAGAAGGGTGGTGGGTGGGCGGCTGGTGTTTATAAAGCACGTGGCTGCACGTGGCTGCACTTGGAAATTGGAATACAAAGCTATAAAAGTGAAATTAATACCTTAGAAATTCTCTACCAGTCAACCAAGGGTCGTAGAAGGGTGGTGAGTGGGTGGGTGGTTTTTTTTTTTTTTGGGTGGGAAAATCATCCTAATGACATCCCCGCTCTTGGGCGGAGCGGGAGATAGTGTCAGACTCTTACTGACTAAAAACCCACTCCTGTTACACAATACCCGTGGCCCCAGTAGGCTTCGACCCTGCTGGGCCCCTACGATTTGCTGACATCTCCTTGAGGCGCGCGTGGAACAATACGCTGGTGGTTATAAAGTAAAAGCGTCTGCACAAACACAGCTGCACGTGGCTGCACTTGGTTGCAGTCGTAAACAATTATTCTATTACAAAAAACTACTTCATTTAATTGACAGAGAACAAAAAAAAATACTTTAAATTAAAAGTAAAAAAAATATATACAATTATTTTGTACCGGCCCGTGTGAGTTGCCAGCCCTCAAGGGTCACAGTAAAGATGGCAGCCCGACATAATACGGAACATTGTTCGTTATTGCTCTAATAAAAGCCTCTACTGGCCTGTTTAGTGCGCGCATTTCATAAAAACTTTACCCACAGGTTTGTTTGAATAATTGCTGTTATTTTCATTTACATGTTAGTAGTAGTGTTAGATTATGTGCTCCTGTCGCAGCCAGCTAGCCTGAATTCGGCGTTTAGTTAACAGGCTAGCCTGATAACTAAATGGCTGTTTAACTAGCGGTCTGAATGATGTTCAGCCGACCTGAGTATATAGTTTTCATTTTAACTCGACACTTTCACTTGTTTCTGAGTCAAAGGGTCTTGACAGACAGATAGACAGACAGACAGACAGTCAGACAGACGGATAGCAAAGTAATCCTATAAGGGTTCCGTAAAACGCGTCCCGCGTGCGTATTTCACGCATTACAATAAATACTTGTATGAAATAGACTTTTGCGGCGGCTACGCGTGCGGAGCAATCCCGCATGCGTGATCAAAACCACATGATATTAAAAACACCCTTAGCTATATTCGCAAAATGGGTTCCCAAAACGACTTGTGCTAAATGTTATGTTTCATTCATCCAATGACGTCTTTCACTCTAGGACGGAGCGAGAGTGCGCATTAAACTTTTATTGACTTAAACCACACCTATGGTCCTTCTTTCAATCCAATTTGGAACCGTGCACTAGCTTCTGACATTTTATAATTGCCTATGAAGGCCTATGTGAAATAAAAACTTTTGACTTTGACTTTGACTTTGACTTTGATTTTGACTTTGACTTTGACTTTGCCTTTGCATTTCAGAAATCCGGGTTTTTATTTCGGAAGTCAACACATTTGCCATGTAGGTTTCAGTCCTGTTGGCCCTCAAGGGTTTGCTGACATCTTTTTGAGTCGCGCGTGGAACATCCAAGTCGACGCATCGTCCGCAAGCCCATATCGGGTAGTGTGAAAGTGAAACCCGGGGCCCTGGGACAAAGGCAAAGAAGGAACAGGAGTGGGTTTTTAGTCAGTAAAAGTCTGACAATATCTCCCGCTCCGCCCTAGAGCAGGATTTGTTATAAGATGATTTTCCCACCCAATAAAAAAAAACCTGTGTTTTGTCAAAAAACGCTTTGTTGCAAGACTCCCATTCGTTTATTTAAACTTTTATAAACTTACTTTTTTTTTTAATTGATATAAACCAGTGCTTGACTGCGATACCACCTGATGGTAAGCGGAGATGCAATCATAGATGGTCAGGCGCACTAGTTTATTAAAAGCCTATTCACTTTAGCCAACACACTTCCCAATTTCCCTTTTCCCGATCAATATCCGAAGTCACAACCTGAAAATTAACAATAATCCGTGCTCACTAGCATTTGACCGTAGCCATTGAACCGACAAATTAAAATTAATAAAATAATAATGTATATTTTCGAAGGAATTGTTCACGAGTGCACTGAATACATCGCGTGCTAGTCGCAATAAAAAAATATTAGTGTCGATTTGCAGTCCGCTATGAGCAGGCATAAAGGCATTCAAAGAAATAACAGGCAGGCAGTTGAGTAGTTTCACTCTATTACATTATTTAAAAACTAAATAAAGGTGATTTTCGACACCTCCGATTAAAATTTAGGTATCTAGAAGTTTGGCTAGAATTAACGGGCTCTTAATAAACTATTTGAAATTTTGGGAGCAGTGGTGGCCCGGAGTGGTAACGGCCCCGACTTACAAATTACGGTCGCGGGTTCAAACCCAGTAAATACCATCATCATCATCATCATCATTTCAGCCAAAAGACGTCCACTGCTGGACATAGGCCTCCCCAAGTGCCACCACAATGAACGGTCCTGTGCGTCTCGCATCCATCGTACTCCCGCAACCGTTACCAGGTCATCGGTCCACCTTGTAGGAGGCCTTCCAACGCTACGTCTTTCGGTACGTGGTCGCCATTCCAGAACCTTTCGGCCCCAACGGCCATCCGTTCTGCGAGCAATGTGCCCTGCCCATTGCCATTTAAGTTTGGTGATTCTTCGTGCCATGTCGGTGACCTTGGTTCTCCTGCGGATATCCTCATTCCTGATTCGATCACGCAAGGAAACTCCGAGCATAGCCCTTTCCATTGCCCTTTGGTGACTTTGAGTCTTCTGATGAGGCCCATTGTAAGCGACCACGTTTCAGAGCCATATGTCATTACTGGCAACACGCACTGGTCATAGACTTTCGTCTTGAGACACTGTGGTACATTGGACGAGAAGATACCGCGCAGCTTCCCGAACGCTGCCCAACCAAGTCGGATTCGACGATTGATCTCTTTCTCGAAGTTAGACCTTCCCAACTGAACCGTCTATCCCAGGTAAAAGTAGTCGTCCACAACTTCGAGTGTAGAGTCCCCGATCTTGATAGGAGTGGGTGCTACATGGCTGTTTACCATGACTTTGGTTTTATCCATGTTCATTTTAAGTCCCACCACTTACCTTACCATCATGTGGGAATGCAATCAAACACTATTTTAAATAATTAAAAAACAATTCAATGTGAGTGTAGTGCCCCTGTTCAAAACATGAGCCACAAATTACAAAGCCCCAAGTGCCCATTCACCTGCACTTTGGAAGATTTGATGAGTGCTACCGATGCTGCAGTTAACGTAACCACCTGCTGGGTCCAAACAGTTTAACGAGTTTACCATCGAGTCGAAAAGAAGAACTCTTTTTATTGTAACAAAAGCACCGCCACGTCAAATTGGTAATTACTGTTTTTGTGCTCTAAAGTAGTTTTAATTGGTTCTATTTTAGGACTCAATTAATGACTTATTATCTGATCAACAGAGGGCGAGATCACTAATTAGTGAGCATAATATAAATAAACGAGGTTGTCTGGCTGTAGGAATATTAAGTGACATAGTTACATAAAATATATTATGGACAAAACTAACAGGACAATTTTGGATCAAAATTTAAAGATACTGTCTAAAATAACAGAATAGTCTTATTTTATCACAGTCATTTGGTGTGATCCTGGTATTTTTCTGAGTTTCCTTAGACTGGAAATCCACTCTTTCATAGTTTTTTTTTTATGGGGTGGGAAAATCATCTTATGACAAATCCCGCATTTGGGTGGAGCGAGAGATAGTGTCAGATTTTTACTGACCAAAAACCGTCTCCTGTGCCTTCGTTGCCTTCGTCCCAGTGCCCCGAGTTTCGTTTTCACACTACCCATGGCCCCAGTAGGCTTTGACCCTGCTGAGCCCCTGCGATTTACTGACATCTCACTCAGGCGCGCGTGGAACAATACGCGCCGTCGACGACTTGGGCTCGGTCCGGACGGTTACCGGACGGTCGGACGGCAGGCTACCCATTGCTCGCCGTCTGCAAGCCCGCGCCTACGGTGGCCGGAAATCGGGATCGGAATTCCGGCGGCGGTCGGGGCGTGAGGACCGTTGCCTCACGCGATCGGTCGCCTGGGAAAAAGGAGAGCAGATGACGACAATTGGGTCGTTTGACTCTCAACGGATAAATAATACACTAAAATTAACCGTCATTCTGATACAAGCGTCGACGACCATCTGTACAGCTTCGACAGATGGAGGTCAAGGCTTGCATTGTCGGTTGAATCACAGGCCTGATCACAGAAAGCAATCTCCTCGATAAGACTTACATTGTGTAGAAGTTCCTGTCTCTGGATCCCTAACCACTGTTAGTTTGGACCCTGCTCCCGACACTGGCGGACTACTATTTTAAAACAGCCGTCTGATCGGTAGAACATCCCTTTATAAGAGGTACCTGAAACTACACTCCGTTCCACGTTTTTTAAGAAACATTTAATAATGAAAATGCGTCATTTGCTATGCTGTCCATCTTGCATAACCACCTGCAGTTTTCGGGATCTATACGAGGCCAATAACAGAGCCGTAGAGATTACCAAACAATGGTCAGAAAAAAAGATTGTTAGAGTACATCGACACGAAAAGAAGAAGAAGAAGAATAATGAAATTAATATGTATAGAAATATACATAAACGAAGTGAATAACTGAGAGTAGAAAGTTTGAATAAAAGCTTATGTTGTTGTGCATTTACAACAACATAAGCTTTTATTCAGACTTCAATAATTGTAACGAAAAACGTTTAACATTTCACATCAGCTGAATCAGTTTATAAGGAGTCGCTATCAGCTACCTGCTCTGTTTGCCCAGTTTAGGCAAAAGTTTTCTCCATGTTTTCCACTCACTTCGATTCAGCGCTGCCCTCGTCCATGTTCTTCCTACATTTGCTTTTATTTCATCTTCCAACTCTCAGTTATTCACTGCAAATAATTTAAATAATTATTTATTTCTACAATAATTATTTGGGGGTGCTGTTCGTATGACATGTTTTAAAGAACATAATTAACTATATATTAATATTATGTTGTTATTTAAAAATGATTATTTCATTAAATTAGCGCAATCTGCTCAGTTTTTGTGTCTGTCGCGATTAAAAGTTTTTCTTTTTTTAAAAAATTGATGAAACCATTGCTTGACTACGATTCCACCTGACGGTAAGCAGTGATGCAATCATTGATGGTGAGGCGCACTAGTTTATTAAGACCCTATTCACTTTAGCCTTGAAGATACCTAAATTATAGTTTTCTATTCTATTCTAAATTCACAACTAAAGTCTTAGCTACAAAACATCGGTAAATTATCGCCTTCTCTACTCTTATTTGAAGACTGATAGCATTTGTATTTAGGGCTGAAGTCTTCCAGAATTACAGGGTTGTTGCGGAGCTACCGCGGTCCTGGATCCCAGAGAGAAAGTGAAGGAACACGGGTAGATTTTAGACAGCAATCAAAGCTTTACACTCTCTCTCGCTCCACCCGGAGCGGGAGACGTTATTTGATAATTTCCCAACACAAAAATGAAGGTACTTGAATTTCTGCAGCTTGCTGGCTAGTGACGGACCATAAACTGTAAACGAGACTCTTTAACAAACACCGTCTTAACGTCGGAGAAGTCGTGCAATACTGCATAAAACCCTATATAAATGGTGTTTTTAGGGTTCCGCATCTTACAGAGAATGACTAATTCCATTCCTATATCAGCAGTCTGAAAACCGTCAGGGCCCTGCAGGGCCGAAACCTGCAGGGACCATGACTTCTGAAAGGAAAATCCAAGGTCCTGGAACGCAAGGCAAAGAAGGAACATAGGTGTACTTTCAGTCAATAAAAGTCTGACACGCCCTCCCACTCCGCCCTAGAGCAAATAGCAGTCATTAAATAATTCCCCACCTTAAAAAAATCCTATATCATTCCTATAATAATATAATAATATATAATAATAATATATATATACCTAATAATATATTCCTATAGTAATATATATATATATATACATTTGATCTTTTGTTTTCCTATTAATCTTTTCTTTTTTTTTATGCATCTACCATGTTTTCTCTTCACTACCCTTGGTTGACTGGTGGAGAATGCCTAAGGCATTAAGTCCACCTTTGTACCTTTGTGTTGCATGAAGTTTTAATAAATAAATAAATTCCTCTAATAACACTTCAGTTCATGTTTGTAAATTCTTTTGATGTAGATATTCAGTGCGATCTTGATCAATCAAGGTATTAAGGCAGAAAAAAATCGCCTTTAATGACAGCACATAGCATATAGTCGGCTTTATAATGTTCCCACTGTTAGAACTCAGGCCTCCTCTCAAGGAGAGGGAATGGACCTTAATCCACCACGCTAGCCCAGTTGATGAATGTCACTGTCTTCGATTTTTTTTTTTTTGGTTTTAGGACATGTCGGTTTTCTCAAGATGTTTTCCTTCACCGTTTTGAGAGCAGTGGTGATGAAATAAATCACACAAAGTAATGCGCTTGGCTGGGTTTGAACCCGACCTACAACTCAGAAGTGGGGGCCGTTACCAATGGGACACCACTGCTCCAGTAACAACAGTAATGTACTGTAAGGGTTTTTCACAATTACATAACACATTAATATTTTATAAGCGAAAATCTCTTTTTGGCGGATGTGTGTTTCTTACTCATACTTGTTTGACTGGCCTGTTGGTCTAGTGGTTAGTGGCCCTGACTGCTATGCCGGAGGTCGTGGTTTTGATTCCCACCCAGGACAAATGTTTGTGTGATGAGCACAATCATTTGTTCGATGTCTGGGTGTAATTTATTTATAATATGTGTGTATTTAGAAATATTTAAGTATGTTTATCAGTTGTCTAGTACTTATAACACAAGCCCTATTTAGCTTGGGACTAGACGGCGTTGTGTGATAGTTGTGTGAATATTATTATTATATATATATTATATACACACTCAAACGGCCGAACACACTGCACACGTGTAGAAAATGCTCTAGAATAGGACATTTAGTACTTTTTATCCTAATCGTAGGTTCCTTTGAGATAATTTTCTAGTTTAAAATAATTCTTATATCTCTTTCAATATAAAGTAAAGTCGCTACTGTATTATACCTACTTAATAGGTTTTTTTTTTTTTTTTTATTGGGTGGGAAAATCATCCTAATGACATCCCCGCTCTTGGGCGGAGCGCGAGATAGTGTCAGACTCTTACTGACTAAAAACCCACTCCTGTTCCTTCGTTGCCTTCGTCCCAGGGCCCCGGGTTTCGCTTTCACACTACCCGTGGTCCCAGTAGGCTTCGACCCTGCTGGGCCCCTACGATTTGCTGACATCTCCCTGAGGCGCGCGTGGAACAAAACGCGCCGTCGACGACTTGGGCTCGGTCCGGACGGTTACCGGACGGTCAGACGGCGAGCCACCCATTGCTCGCCGTCTACAAGCCCGCGCCTACGGTGGCCGGAAATCGGGATCGGAATCCCGGCGGCGGTTGGAGCGTAAGGACCGTTGCCTCACGCGATCGGCCGCCTCCTTAGCTAGCATTACTGCTTCGCAGAAGGAGGCGACCGCCTGCCACTCCTCCTCGCTCCGGAGCATGGCCTGAACCAAGGCCCGGCGCGAGAGATCGCCGCCGCCGATTGCCCCCACGAGGACACGGCGTTGCTCTGCCCAAGCGGGGCACACCTCCACCGTGTGCTCTACCGTGTCCTCCGGGTGGGCCACACAGTGGCGACACCCGGGCGTCGTTTCCGCACGAATTCGGTGCAGGAACCTCCCGAACTTACCGTGTCCGGTGAGAACCTGCGTCATGCGGAATGTGAGGACGCCGTGAGGTCTTTCCAACCACGCCTCAAAGAGGGGACTTACCGCCATAATTGTGGCGTGCCCAGCACGGGGTTGCGATAGTCGCTGTCGCCATTTCACCATGAGAACTCGCCGGAGCTCTGTCCGCCATGCTGCGACTTGTCGCGGCAGCGGAGTTTCGCCCCGGCGTTGCATCTCCATGCGTCGCTCGTGCATGAGTGCAAGGACTGTTGCCTCCAGATCCCATGGTTGCTGGCCAGCAAGGAGGATCGCCGCTTCGCGGGAAATCGTCCGGTATCCTCGCACCATCCGTATGGCCATGACCCTCTGGCACGCGTTCAGCCGGGCCGCCGGCTGCTTCCGCAGCCCCGGCGCCCACACCGGCGCGCCATAAAGGGCCATGGACCGAACGATCCCCGCGTAGAGCCTCCGGCAGGAGGCGTCTGGACCCCCAAGGTTGGGCAGGAGCCGCCCGAGGGCAGCCCCAGTCCGATTTAGTTTGGGAGCCAGACGTCGGAAGTGCTCGTCGAAATCCCATCGGCTGTCGAGAACGAGTCCCAGGTACTTCATCGTTGACCCGACGCCGATGTGGACTCCTCCCACCGTTAGCCGGGAACCCGGTGGTGGCGCGTTCCGAGGGCCGTGAAAGCACATGGCCTCGGACTTGTGCAATGCCACCTCGAGTCCCAGCTCCTGGATCCTGCCAACGACTGTCGCAACCCCGCGTGTCGCTAGTTCGACCGCCGCCTGGTACGACTCTCCCTGCGCCAGGACCAGCGCGTCGTCCGCGTAGCAGACCACGCTGACCCCGCCAGGGAGGTCGCCGCGCAGCACGTAGTCGTAACCGATGTTCCACAAGGGCGGCCCTAGTACCGATCCCTGCGGAACACCGCACGACATCTCTCGACGTTCCCACTCTCCCTGGTGACCAGGGTAGGTTATGTACCTGTCTGACAGGTACGCCTCGACCACACGACAGAGGTAGTCGGGCATCCGGTGATACCGGAGTGCCCTCCCAATGCTACTCCAAGGCAGGGAGTTGAAGGCGTTGGCGATGTCCAAAGACACCGCCACGACACACCTGCCCTGGGCCACTGCATCCCCCGTCGTGAGAGCTCGCACGCACATGATGGCGTCCACCGTGGAGCGCCTCCTGCGAAAGCCGAACTGGCCGTCCGCCAGATCCGGCCCCACCCGTGTTAGGTGTGCGACGAGGCGGTCTGCAATTACTCTTTCAAAGAGCTTGCCCACCTCGTCGAGCAGCACAATGGGCCGGTACGCGGACGGAGAGTCCGCGGGGCGCCCCGGCTTCGCGATGAGGACCAGTTTCCCCGTCTTCCAGCGAAGTGGAAACTGGCCCCTCTCCAAGCATGCGCTGAAGAGCCCTCTTAGTCGAGGCCCGAGAGCCTCCATGGCCAGGACCCATGCCTTCCCAGGCAAGCCGTCGGGTCCTGGGGCGGTATTTTTGGCACTCAGCCTTCGTACCGCCACTCTCAGCTCTACCTCGGTCACCTCTGGAGCGTTATCGTCGTCGTCGCCATCGTGGTCCGCGTCTGGCACCGCTGGTGGCGGAGCCATGGGCGGGGGAGAGTGTTCCCCTCGCGTAGGGAACAGAGTGCTCACCACACCCTCTACGAGCTGGGGCCGGAGACTCTGCGTCAGCGGGGGAGCCCAGGGGCGGAGTTTGTCCCGCACCAACTTGTACGGGCGTCCCCATGGGTCCCCATTCAGAGTCCCCAGCCACACGTTGCGGGCCTCGAGTTTGGCCCGCCTTATCTCCGCTCGGAGGGTGCGTTTTGCCTCTCTGTATCCCTCGTACAGCTCCGCCTCTCTGGCCTCCGCATCCGGTGGACGGATGCGGCGCCTGCGGTACCTGGCATACCGGCGTCGCGCGGCATTGCACGCGTTGCGCAGTGCCGCAATCTCCGGCGACCACCAGTGTACCTGGCGCCGAGCACGTCCTGGAGGGACTCGGGGCATTGCCGCGTCGCAGATTTGCGACATGGCCTCCCGGAACCACTCTGCCTCGACGTCTATGTCGACAGGCCTGTCCGGTGCTTGCACCCAGGCCTGTACCGTCGCGGCTTCCAGGAGGAGCTCCCGGTCCATCTGCCTCAGCGCCCACCGCGGACCACAAGGGTTCTGTCGGACCGGCGCAGTCGAGGTTTGGGCGGAGACGTCGAACCGGATGTACCGGTGGTCTGAGAACGTCTCCACCCCCTCCATAACGCGCCAGTCGACGACACGCGGCGACAGAGCGGGGCTGGCGAACGAGATGTCCACCACTGAGTCGCCCCGCATCCGCACACACGTGGGGACAGAACCCCGGTTTAGGACGACCAGGCCTGTCTCCAGCGCCCAATCCTCCACCATCCGACCCCGCTGGTTCGTGAACCGGGAACCCCAAGCCAAGTTCTTGGCATTGAAGTCCCCGCAAACGACCACGGGGAGGGAACCAAACCCAGCGACGACGGCTTTCAGCTCCATTAGGGAGATGTGAAGATCGCCGAGAGATCTGCTCGGGGACAGGTAGACGCCTACCACTGCGATGTCCCCGAACCGTGCTGCCACGCAACCCCGTCCCCTCGCGACGGCCTCGAGGGTCGGGGTACCGGCGGCGGCCGACGAAATTAGGGTCACCGAGCCGTCCAGATCCCGTACCCAGTCTCCCCTGGGCAGGACATAGTACGGCTCGGAGACCACGGCGATATTGATCGACCACTGCGCCATGCTCTGGAGCAACAGATCCCGAGCGGGGGCGCAGTGGTTGATATTCGCCTGGAGGAGACGTAATGGAGCCGTTATTGGCAGTCCATTACCGTCTCCTCCCGAGCCCCACGTGAGGGCCCTGCCACGGCAGTTGCGGCGGCGACAGCAGCGGCAGCCAGAGAGGAGGCTGCGGCGGAGAGGACGTCGGGGTGGGCTTGCCTTGGGACCTTGCCCTTGGCCTTGGCAGGAGGGTCGCAGGACCTGCTCCCAGCCCGGTGATCGGCCGGCTTGCCTGCCGCCGCACATGCGTAGCAGTGCGGCGTAGCACGGCATTCTGCAGCCTTGTGACCGGCTTGACCGCACTGGAAGCAGCGGTCACTGCGGTCCACCTCTGCGGCGCAATAGGCACCCACGTGGTGACCCACGTGGCAGCGGTAGCACCGCAGAGGTCTGGGCTCCAGCAGTTTAACTTGAGCGGAGACCCAGCCCACCAAGAGCCTTCGGCCTTCGCCGGTGATGGCCTTGGCCGCCGACACGGGGCAGCTCACCGTTACAGCTCGCATGCCCGTGCTGTCAGCGCGGATGGTGCCCGCCCGCACCTGATCGGCGTGGCACCCTCCCGCCCTGACGATGGCGGCCACCACCTCGTCCACCCTGACGGAGTCGTCCAGGCCCATGATGCGCATGTCCATGCACTTGGTGGGCCTGGACACTCGGGCCTCCTCGACGTCCAGGGACGCCCTGATCCTTGCGGCCAGGGCGTCTGCGGCAGGGCCACTGTCCGCACCAGGGACCTCTAATATTCGGGCCCCGGTTGCGGTGCGCCTCATTCGGAAGCCCCCAGTGGCTCCGAACTCGCTGAGGTGGCCCACCACCGCCTGCTTCGCCTTTTCCATGACGGCGTTGTACGTCACGCCCTTCTTTTCCGCATCTGGCTGCAGCGTAATAACTACAGCCTCGGAATTCGGGGCGCGAAGTCTAGCCGCCATGGCCCGCTTCTTGCGCTGCTGTCGCCGCGCGCGCTTTTTGGCTGCCCTAGCCGCCTTGCCCGCCTTCCTGCTGGCGCCGACAACCGTCCATTCGGCGCCAGCCGAGGGTTCTTCGGGCAGAGGAGGCGGCAGGCGCGGTCTAGTCGCCGCCGTGGCAGGAGGTCCCACCGCTTTAGTGGCAGGCGCCGCCCTGCCCTTCTGCCGCTGCTGTTGTTTGGCGGCCGGGGCCGGCCTCGCAGGCTCCGATGCCACGGCCCCGCGCCCAGCATGCCCCGACGGACCCGCCTTGGGCGCAGCCGCAGTGGCCGCGGCAGCGGCGTAGGACGCCGCCTTTCGCTGGCCGGAGCCCGCTAATGGGGGGCGCAGCACTATGCCCTCCAGCAGGGACAGCTGCTGCTGGATCCGCAGCTGGAACTGCTGCTGCTGCTGCTGCAGCTGCTGCTGAAGAGCAGCCAGCTCCCGCTGCACCAGCGACAACAACTGGCTCTCCGGCTCTGGGTGGGGCTGGGGCTGACTTTGCCCCTGCCCTTGCTTGCGCCCTTCTCCAGCCGGCTCCCGGCAGCCGCTGACATCCTCGGCTCCCACGAGCTCGGCCCGAAGCTCGGCCCGGAGCTCAGCCCGGAGTCGCGCCAACCTCTTCTCGATAGAGGCCTCGATAGCCTCCTCGATAGAGGCGGCATGCCGTTGGACCGTCTTCTCCTTAGAGGTCCTCTCCCTCTTCCGGCCCATGTCCCGCAGCGCGGCGACAACCAACTTCCCCAGGGATCTACGGGACTCCTCGGCGGAGTCCTCCCTGGCATCCCGCTCGCTGCCAGACGGTCCCGAGAGGTCCACCTGGGCGCTGGCCACACCGGGGTGACGCCCCTCCGCGGCAAGTCGATCGGCTCGCTTAGCCGACTCGTGGGCAGTGAGGCCCCTCCCTCTTCCGCTTGCTCGACCCGCTCCCCGCCCGCTGGTGGGGATTTTTCGGGCCGAGCCCATCTCTCCATCGGAGGACGATTTGTCCCCCGATCTAGAGCGCTTCCGGTAGGCACTCACGTTCCTACCGGAGTCGCCCGCCACCTCCTCAACCTCCGAGCCCTCCGAGCTCCTTCCGGATGCCGCGTCGGACTCCGACCGCGCATCGCTCTCCTTTGGGTTTTTTGCAAAAAATTTATTCATTTTTGTTCCCACGAGTATTAACTTCGGGTACTGGCTCAAATAAAGTGGTTCGCACTAGAGACTAATTTAGCTACCCATTAGTCAAGCTAACAACCTCCCTCACGGTGCGCCGCCGCTTGGAGGTTTGGGGTAATTTTTTATAGAGGTTGTCTTCCTCGCGGCCCAGGCGGTTAAGCCAAGACCCTCGACCCCCATCAAAAGTCAGAAACATGACCTTGGACAATCTCTGGGGCTACGAGACTAACGGTGGCAGAAGGAGGAGCAAGTCTTCCTCCTGCCTGCTCGGTGGCAGGGTGAGTGCGCACCGAGCCCGCTCTTACTTCGCCACTGTGCCCTCTGCTATAGCAGAGGGACACGCGTTGAAGTGATCCTTCAGACAGAACATTCGCAGGCGGACATCAAGACCCCTTAGGCAGAAGTACCCAAGGGGAGTCGTTGGCCGCCTCCCAGGGTGCACCGTCCCGCAGACTGGCCTTCACGTCGGACGTATCCGCAAGGGAACTACAGCCTGCGGGCACTCGTGGAGGTTTTCTGTCGTAGCACCCCACCTACTTAATAGGTTGGTATTAATGCGCCGGAAAGATCGCTCGCGCGTTGTGTCGCACTAAATTTATGTACGGAACCGTTAGTACGCGCGTACCACTGTCACTTGTAGCTTTTTTCAAGCAATGCACAAGCTTATGTGTTTGCATAGAAAGGGGTGCCATCGCACGGGTTATACTGACGCTAATTTATTATTTAAACTACGACGCTAAGCGTCACGCGAACTTTTTCAGCTTGTTGGAACATTTTCCTGCGGTTTTGTGTAAATGGGAAACAAGAATATTGAATTTCATTTATTTGAATCATTATTTCAACCGAAAAACGTCAATTGCTAGATTTAGGCCTTTCCCAAGTGTCACCACAATGAGCGGTCTTGTAAGTCTCGCATCCATCAGATCCCAGTGACGTTGCGTCGTCAGTCTACTTTGTAGGAGGCCTTCCAATGCTGCTTTTTCCGTCACGCGGTAGCCATTCTGCGAGCAGAACCACAATGGCTTGCGGACGGCGAGCAATAGGTGGCTCGGTCCGAACGTCCGGTAACCGTCCGGACCGAGTGCAAGTCGTCGACAGCGCGTACTGTTCCACGCGCGCCTCAAGGAGATGTCAGCAAATCGTAGCGGCCCAGCAGGGTCGAAGCCTACTGGGGCTACGGGTAGAGTGAAATTGAAATCCGGGGCCCTGGGACGAAGGCAAAGAAGGAACAGGAGTGTGTTTTTAATCAGTAAAAGTCTGAAACTATCTCCCACTCCGTCCAAGAGCGCGCCCCACCTTGAGCATTGTGCTATACCCACTGTCACTTGAGTAACAATAATTAAATATTAACGTGTGAATAGCTGAATGTAATTTAGTCAATATGTACATGGATCTTCAGCTAGACAGATGTACAATCTCTCTACTGAAACTGGAAAAAGGGAGCAAGTCCAACTAGTCCCTTTCTTTTTTCTCACAGTGGACTAATCGATTGGTGATTTTAATATACTTTTTTGCAACTGCATTGTTTTTATATAAAGTATGTAAATTAAATTTTACCAGTGGTAATATTGGCATTTGAAATACATATATGTGTAACTAGCTGTCCCCCACGGTTTCACCCGCGTCATTGGTTACTGCTCCGCTCCAACCCACGGGGGGTTGTTGCGTAATGTTATCTACACTAATATTATAAAAAATTATAGTTTTTTTTTTTGTTTTTCGGTTTATAGGAGGTAATCTCTGAAAGTACTGGTCCGATTGCGAAATGTTTTTCACCGATAGAAAGCTGCTTTATTTCTGAATGACATATGCTATATTTTATATTAGAAACAGTAGGGTTCCCTACTAACTCGATTACCTTTAATTTCCTTACATCGCGTGCGCTACAAAAACTTTTCTCAATCGGACCAGTACTTTAGGAGATTACCTCCTACAAACAAAAAAACAAACTTTAGCTCTTTATAATATTAGTTTAGATAAAACTTACTTCAATGATTACAATAAACACGAAGAGAATTCTTAACGTCAAAATTGTGCTATTCTGTAAAATTCTTGACATAAAATTCATCATCATTTCAGCCGCTAGACATCCACTGCTGGACATAGACCTCCCCCAAATGTCGCCAAAATGAACGGTCCTTTGCGTCTCGCATCCATCGGATTCCCGCAACCTTCACCAGGTCATCGGTCCACCTTGTATGGAGCCTTCCAACACTGCGTCTTCCGGTACGCGGTCGCACTCCAGAACCTTTCAGCCCCGACGGCCATCTGTTGTGCGAGCAATGTGCCCTGCCCATTGCCACTCATTGCCACTTAAGTTTGGCGATTCTTCGTGCTATATCGGCTGGCAACCTTGGTTCTCCTGTTATATCTCATTTCTGATTCGATCACAAAAAACACAAAATTGGAGAGTAATTATTCTGTAAAATACAAAATGTGATGCGATGCTCAATTAAAATAATATTTGATTTTTTACAAATAATAACTTGATTCTAAATCGATTCGTATCATCTATATCAAAAATCGTTAATAAAAATTTGATTAGTCGCCGACTTTTAAAATTACCAACATGATTCAAAGAAATGTCATATCACCGTGCAATTACCTTCAGCTTTTAGACACATATCAAAGACAAATAAAATTAACCCTTCATCAAGTAAAATCAAAAGGAATATTCACAATACAGTCGACGGCAATAATTCAGTTTCAAAGTAGGTATTGAATTAAAGTCTTTTTTTTTCTTCGAAAGTAATGACACTGTCATAGACAAGAACCTAGAAAATTATAGGCTAGATGAAATTGTCGTTGGAAGCGAATTAGAAGTCTTTATCGATTAGAATGAAATGTTTTATGGTAGATATTGTAGGAAAGAGGACGATGTGGAAACCAATTGTGGGTTAAGCTCGCCTTTGTACATCAGCAGTTGTTGTTTCTAAGAGACCATCCATAACTATTTAAGATATTCTGAACTAGGCTCCTAGCTAAGTTACGATCGTTTCGTTAGCTTCAAACGCCTCGAGTAGAACACGCCTCTGATTCCTTTGTTCTGACGTCATCTCAATGCTCAGTCACGTGGTCAGAACAAAGGAATCGGAGGCGTGGCCTACTCGAGGCATTCGATGCAAACGAAACGATCGTAACTTGACTAGAGGGGCTGCATTCACAGATTTAGGAAAAAAAATCGGAAAAAAAATGTTCATATTGGGATCAAATGACTCAGTGGGATCATTCCAAATGATCCCATTGAGCCTTAGACTCATGTATTCATAGACATGAGTCTAGAAATTACAGAAATCGCCATAAACTTTTCTTATACATTTTTAATGGAAAATCCGTCTCAAAAATCCCCCGTGTATTATAAATCCCTTGTTTTAAATTTAAGTTTTAAAAGTGTCTTAACAGTAGCCTTGTTTTACACAGAAGCTTACGGTTTTACCTTAATAAATAAATAAACAAGATATTTATTTATAAATGAACGTCGAAGCGCATTCAGGTAAAAAGCTTCAGCCATTATTATGTGGCGGCCATTATTTTAAATAAAACATTTTTAAAACATTTTCGCAAAAATCAACATGTAGCAAACTAATTTAAAATTCAGGTATTTCCACGCTTTATTCTATTTTTCTGTGAAAAGAAAAAACTCGACAAAAAAGTTTTCATTGCGATTCTTTTATTTCAATGCAGGTTTATCACAGTTTTTTCTTTTATATTTCATAAAAGATTACATTGCACGGAAAACATACAGTGTGTTAATAAAAGGATCCAGCAAAAACATAGTGTATTTAACCACTGTGCGGTGTTCAAAGGGCTTTTTACGAAATTCAGGGGTACGCAACAGTTATTAATCCCGGATAGCTTTGGAGCGAAATCAAAAATTGTTCTCGACAAACAGACTGCATTTTTCAGTTTTCAAACTGTTAATAACTTCCCCGTGGCGTTTTTGGTGAAATGTAAAGGAAATCGAGTTTATTTTAGGGCTCCCACAAAAACAAACTGCTATCTGATTTTTTTTTGCAGGTGGGAAATCATCCAATGACTACTCTCACTCTAGGGCGGAGCACAAAGGCGTGTCAGACTGAGTAAAACCCGCTTCTGTACCTTCTCTGCCTTCATTCCAGGGTGCCGGAGTTCTCTTTCATACAACCCAAGGCCACAGTAGGTTTCGACCATGCTGGGCCCCTACGGTTTTACTGACATCTCCTTAAGGCGCGCATGGAACACTACGCGCTGTCGACGACTCGAGCTCGGTCTGGACGGTTACTAGACGACCGCGGCTGGGCGGCAAGCTACCCATTACTCGCCGTCCGCAAGCACATATACGCGTCGCAGGAACCTGCGATGCAAATTGCTGCGATGCGACTGTGCAGTACTTCTTGGCAGCCTGTAGCATAGGCGTAGAGTAGCCAGCCTTTCAATATTGTACAGGATGCATTTTGTTCGAGTGTCCGTAGGAATTACATGACTTGTTTTCATCATCACCGTTCTACCATAGGACAACCCGATGTACGGCGAATGTCCACCTTTACGTCCATTAGTGAAACCGCATGCCGTTGAATACCTTTATTTTACATAGAAACGATTGCCTATCTACGGTTTAAGACATTTATTTCTCAAAAAGAATATAATTCACTTGATATGAGAAATACAAGTTATTCTTAAATACTAAATACGTTGACATGAGAAATGTAAGCACTCAAATAAACTAGTAAGTATTAAATTATCTAAACACAAAAATTCTACAATGTCATGAGGGTAACAAGAAAAAAAAGTACATATTTGTTGTATTAGGAACTCATTACGTATCGTTTCTTATGGCAAATCGATGGCAATTACATATTTTTGTTGTATCTAACTTTTTTTATCTATGTTTAGTTAATTTAAGCTTGTTTATATCTAACCACTATAACTGAGGAGCCCGATATCGCTCGACAAGACTAGTGTCAGATTTTCTAACTTTTAACTATCCGTGAAGACTATCAAAGATATTCAATTGGACCAACGGTTTAACGTGTTTTATAAAGTTATTATTATTTACCCAAGAGAGACAAGTAGTCGCCCTGTGGTAATGGCCCCGACTTACAAGTTGTAGGTCACGAGTTCAAACGTAGCTAAGTGCATTACTTGTGTAATTTATTTCATCACCACCGCTCTCAAAACGGTGAAGGAAAACCCTGTGAGAAACCGGCATGTCCTAGAACCAGAAATTCGAAGACATGTGACATCCACCTTTGGCCCGCATGGCGGATTATGGCGTTATCCCTTTCCTTGAGAGAAAGCAAAGCCCAGCAGTGGGAAAACTCCGATCCCAATTTCCGGCCACTGTAGGCGCGGGCTTGCGGACGGCGAGTAATGGGTGGATCGCCGTCCGATCGTCCGATAAGCGTCCGGACCGGGCCCAAGTCGTCGACGGCGCGTACTGTCCCACGCGCGCCTCAAGGAGATGTCAGCAACTGTAGGGGCCCAGTAGGGTCGAAGCCTGCTGGGGCCACGGGTAGTGTGAAAGCGAAGCCCGGGGCCCCGGGATGAAGGCAAAGAAGGAACAGGAGTGGGTTTTTAGTCAGTAAAAGTCTGACACTATTTCTCGCTCGCAGCGGGATTTGTCATTAAATGA
Organism: Mythimna vitellina; assembly: GCA_949316375.1. Taxonomy (NCBI): domain Eukaryota; kingdom Metazoa; phylum Arthropoda; class Insecta; order Lepidoptera; family Noctuidae; genus Mythimna; species Mythimna vitellina. Next base: position 22,042,252 of record OX438700.1, on the reverse strand, counting down.
CTCTCCCACGAAAAAAAAAAGGGAAAACATTGTTAGGCTGATTATGCTGTGCTTATGCTTACCCACGAGAGATGAGTTTTGACAAAAAAAAAAACAGTTTTATCATTTAACTTAAATGGTTTCCCTAACTTGCAAAATCCGACCAAAATTCAGAACATCTGTTTACTTAATACTCGTAAATCATTGTTGACATCCTCGTATACCCAACACAGCGTATTCCTAAAACGCTACTGCAATCGATTTGCAGCGCTGCGCTTTCAGCTGACGAAGCGCTTTCGGCTAGCGTTTGTTGTGCGCCCCAGAGCTGGTAAACATTCCTGTGTTGCTGTTTCACTAATATTGTGAATGGAAAAGTTTGGGATGTTTTCGGAAATTTACGTGAGATATAAATAAGTGGGAAAAGTTTTAGTCTTTCAATACTATGTTATGTTATGTCTGGGTATGGTTTCCGCACGTAGTCCTATGCGGACCATTGTACGTGGGCCATGGAGGCCATAACCTTAGCTGGGCTTATTCCAACCAGCCCGCTTCTCTCCAAAAACAGATTAGGCCTCTCAGGTTTTTCAGGGCATCACTAAATGAGTTCGGGGATCCTAAGGTTCGTGTGCGTATTTCAGTGACGCCTGTGCAGTCTAGGAGCACATGTGCAATTGTCACCTCCCCCTTCAAACATACTCTGCACAAGGGACTGTCTGTGATGCCTATTGTGTGGAAGTGCTTGTTCAGTGTACAGTGTCTGGTGATAGTATCCGCCACCAAGCGCAGGCTGCTTCTGTCCAGTCTCATGAGTTTTTTGGTGAGGGCTTTATTAAGAAGGTGTGGCATGGCCTTCTTCGCCTGCGGGCATCCTGGTGTCGAGGACCACTATCGTTCTGCTTCGTTCTCTTTCAATGCCTTGTTTTTTTTTCTGTTTATGCTGTCAGCGAACCAATTGCACAAAGTTAAGCAGGTTACGGACGACAAAGAGTGAGTAGCTCGCTGTTTGGTAAGAACCAAAGCTCGAGTCTACGCGCGTTCAGTTCCTCGCGCGCATCATAGAGTTATGTCAGTAAGCTTTATGGGGCCCATTATCACCGCCTGCTAGGGCTGCGGATTATTCTAAGGAGTTAAATCCGCCCCTAAGGCTACCCACTGACCTTACCTTGGCCTTCACAAAAGCCAACTAAAGGAACTCTGTAGGTTCTAGTCAGTAAAAGTCTTCCACTTTCACCTTTCGCTTCATCCAGAGCGGGTCAAGTCATTTGATGATTTCTCATCTAAAATAAAGAGGCAATAAGAAAAGGTGATGTACAAAAGGATATTCAGAAGCTTTTCAAAGTTATAAAGTCGCGTACAGACATCACGAGGTGTGCGTCGCGAATGGTTCGTTACGCATGGCTCAATCTGAGGCATACGACGGTATATTTATGCATGCGTCCGAACGATACATGCTCAAGCTGAGCACGCAAACAACCACGCATGGTGTCCGTCAGTAAAAAATGGCTCCGACAAGGTGAGACGTGCAAATTACGGCTGCGACCTATATAGTGATTCATTCAATATTAACAAAAAAAAGAAGAAAAGACGCTGGTGGACAAATCGATTACTCTATGAGAAAACATTATACGACGATATCACCTACATATATGTCCGTCCACATGGAGCGCACGGCTCGCACGGAGGCGGCGTTTGTAACAATCGTATGACGCGAATGCTCACTGTGAGCACACACCTCCACACAGCCCGAGGCATGCGAGACGAACCATTTCACAGAGTAACATTCGCAACGCACGCCTCGCGACGTCTGAACGCGGCTTAAGATCATAGTAATACATATTAAATTAACTTTTACTCGTGGCTTCGTTTAAAAAAATCTATGGACAATCCTAAAAGGTTACCGCATTTTCCAAGTATAAAAAGAAGTTTAACATTTCACAATATGAGACCACCACATCCAGAGATGAGAAACAATTTTAATATCTTTATGAAATTGGTTTCCGTATATCGCAAACATCAAAGGACTGGCACAATTTGCCTGCAGCGGTCTTGCTATCCCATTACAATTTAAGTGTCTTCAAGGCTAGAGTGAGTAAGCTCTTAATAAAGTAGTCCGATTCACCATCATCGATTACATCACTGCTTGCCGCGAGGTGGGATCGCAGTCAAGCACCAGTTTATATCATTAAAAATAAATCAAAATACATTTCAGCTGCAAAAATATTAAGTTGTAAACTCTTTGAGACTTCGCATGTCCTGATAAAGATCTTGTAGATTTTAATTTCAGTAATCATTTTGTTTTTATGCGCCTTCAGCATGAACAAGTCATCAAAACGATTTTTACGATAACATCAGGAATTTTGAGATATTTCAAAGACAAAATTATTTGTTTAAATGTTTATTTAAAGATGTTTTTTTGACAATTTACTTCATTAAGGGGATGCAACTCGACATACAATTTCACTGTTTTTCATACAACCGCTCTTACGCGATTACGGCGTTATTACACATTTTTCATTAGATATTTTGGAAACTCAGTATCTTGTGGATATTATCTAGGCTTCTTTTGGAAGCAATTTATAAATTTGTGTAAAACTAATCCAGTTAATATCTCTGAAAATTTTCTATTTTGCATGAACTTTGACACTTCATAATTTACTCAAAAATTTAAAAAGTCGTAGAAGTATAACAATAGAAGCCTTGCATATTTAATCAAGATTATAAATGGCTACAATTATTTTCAAAAACTTTTACAGGTTAAACGTATTTCCTGGAACAAGTTTTGTAAAATATTCGAGTTAATCACGGAATTACCGAAAGCTAACAGAGTTTTCAAGTGTTATCACTCTTTTTTCGTGTTGCCTTTTCGTCAAACATCGCGTTGTATTGCGTTAGATAAATTAAAAAGCTTTTAAACCATGCTCGGTGTTGACGATTGGCGATTGAAAAAGGAAACCCTCTTAAGTAAAAATGCCCTAACCATAAAAACCACTAACAAGTCTTCAAGTTAAGGGTTCACTTTTCAAAAGGCAACATTCAACCATGGTTTATTATGATCTATTCCCGGAGGATACGGTAGAAGTCTGACCCGCTTGGGCGGAGTACCCGTGTCCTCGTGGAGGCAATTGGCGGTGGCGTCATTTCGCGTCCAGCTCTTGTTCAGGCCATGATCTGGTGCGGAGAGGGAATGAGAAGCGATGGCCTTCATCTCCGAACGAGAAGGATGGCCACAACCGTGAAGGTACGGACATCCTCACGACTCAGCTACCGTTACAGGAGTCGCTGCGAGCATTGTGAGTCGCTGCGAGCATTGCGAATCGCAGGATGATTCCCAGCCACCGTAAGCACAGGCTTACGGACGACGAGCAATGGTTAGCTCACCATCCGGTAAGGAAAAGCCTCCCCGCGACGAATACACGCGCAGGTCCCCGCAATGGAGCACTCTTGTATAGACCCGCACGGGCGTCCACTTAATGCAGTTTCGGCCCTAAGCAGTAATGTGAAAATGAAATGCCTATTTAAAAGTTAGTGTCTAACCAACCCTAATCTAACTCGAAATTGTACCTGTATGTACTAGAATTTACACGAACCAAACTAATCAAAACACATTGTTACATGAAACTAACATTTTAAACCACAATATTATAATTTTAATTGCATCACACAACTTCAACAAAATTATTCTACCGCTATACAGATCCAAACAAACCTAATTTGAACAGTGTAATACACTAATAGAATACTGTTTTATTCAATTACGAAAAACACAGTGGGTATTTAAAAAAAAACCGTTGGTAATGCTTTGGGCACTGGTCACGCAATACTGATTGATTTTTCCGTGAACGTTGTGGCACAAAAGAGAGATAGGTACAGAAGTCAATCTACAAACAAAGCGCGTAGGTAAGTGCCCTGGCCCCCGACCCCGTGCCGAAAAAGCTAACATGACTTTGCGGCTATTTTTTTTTTTTTTTTAGGTATTTATTTTAGTAACGGGATGCGCAAAATTAATGTCATAATGTGAATTTGCCTTAATTTTTGCAGAGGCCGCAAAATGTCACTGCGCTTTAACATTTATTTTCATCTAACTTTTTATAATAACAAAATTCTTTTTTTCTTATTTCTAACTAAATGGAAGCCAATTTAAATTATGAACTTACTTTTGCGCTAGCGTGTTGCTAGCTTGAATAATCTAATGACCAATCCGCACTGGGCCCGCGTGGTTAATCATGCCCCCATTCTTTTCCCTGGAGAGAAGGCCTGAATCCCAGCAGTAGGAACATTATAAGGCTGATTATGCTAAGATAGGAACTGCTCGGCGAGCCGGCAGAACGGCAACCCTGGCCTGGCACGACTGCTAAGCGTAGGTATGAAAAGTGAAGTATATACATAAGATTGACTTCTGTACCTATCTGTTTTGTGGTTGTGGCTTCTGCATTCGAGTTTTGTCTGCCTTGCTTTGTGATACGCCTCGTAAAGCCTGCAATCCTGATACTTCGTCTGATTGATTCGTTTAAAAATGCATTATTTTAACTTCTAAGTTATATTATTTTAAGTTAGTTAAATCGCGAGTCGATCATGTCAAAACTAGCGGTTCCCAGCGGCTTCGCTCGCGTGAAACTAGAAAATCGTATTAAGGAAACATACTCCTGGGATAAAAAGTATGTTGTGTGCTATTCCAGGACTTGATCTACCCATGTGCCAAATTTCATTCAAATCCGTTTAGTCGTTTGAGCGCGAATAAGTCGCAAACATACCAAACCAACGTCCTAACCAAGGTGACCTTGCTAGTTTCAATCCATGTAGACAGCAGTTGTAATCCATGACCTTCAACGCCCTTGGTTGGGAGGCGCGTTTTCTCAACCACCGAACGTGGTTTACATCCGTGTTGCCGCAACACAAACCAAACACATAAACCAAGGTCATCTTGGCTGAAACGCTAGTTTGCAACCGTCTGGTCACCCCTTTAGTAACATTTTTGTGATGTTGTTTGGAGATAAAAAAATATTGGCCAATTTTATGATGAACTTTTAGCGATAAGACCGCCCTTTGTTACACTCTATTAAATTTTAAGGCCCTACTATATTTTTTATGTGGTGTACAATAAATATATTTATCTAAGTAGATATGTAAGCTAATTTGAAGTATATTTTTACTTAGCTTGGCACAAATTGTATCATGAAATCTGATTACCATTTAAGTGAATTCGTTCTACAATTTAAGCTCATTTTAAAACTCACTAGCCTTTTATATGTTGCTATTTTTACCTATCATAAAATTGTGGATAAGAGATTGAATGTACAGAAATATTATAATTATAAGTTTTATTTTAAAAGTGGTTTTTGAAAAATACTGAAACCGGAGCGCTTGCTGTTGGCGGCTGAATAAAAAAAAACAGAGCAACAAATAAATAAAATGGTGCACAAACCAAAAATGCCATAATAAAGCAATAATTCAATATCCACGATCCTCCAGTAAATCTTTTGCAAACTTTTGGCAATAGCGTTCAGGTTTTAAGCCAAAACATATGAAAAATCAAATGCAGCGGCCCGCTACCCCTGATATATGGGGCGGGCTTATTATTTTCCACCATTAATAATTTCGAATGGTCACGTTTTTTTTTCGCAGCAGAGATTTCTGGCAGTCTGCCGATTTCGGTCGACGTTATATGATTTTATTTCGACCAACCCAGCGCGTTGGAGCTGTAAATCAATTTTTGCATTAACTAATTGAATTTATGAGCTGTTTATTGCTTTGGGAAATTGTTGTTAAACGACTATTATTTTTGTATTTTTTTTTCTTTCGACGCGCGTCTGGTTTAGCTAGGATTTTGTTGCGAGTCGATAATCGGGATTCAGAGATTTTAAAAAGTTGTAGAATATTAAAGAAAGTAATCATTTAATGCGCAAAAATATGATTAAAAATTAACATCAAAAATGAGAGTGGCTATTTCACATGAATAAGATCACTGTCCTCTAATCTTGGAAACAATCTTGTATCTGTCTTGAAGAACATTAAATTTTGAAATACAGTTTCAAAGATTATAAGTGAACGTAGACTAGTAATAACATTTCACCCCATACAGCTGTAATTTATATTCGTAACCGGCCCTAGAAATACAAAAAACATCCTTAAACACAAATAATTGTCGAAACGTCGCCAATGACGCATGCACTACGCAAATCAAGTCATCATATTGTCAAAAATGCAGGATGTCATAAGCCCTCTATAGGTTCAAAACTCTCTTTAAAACGAAAAAAAATACGACACATAAAATACTGTGCCAAAAAGTGAAAATTATATTTAAATGACAAGAAAAACAATAACTGCTAAAAATATGAGGAGTTTCAAAGAAACGATACATCATTCTGGTGCATAGGCCCTTGGTGTCAGTGGCCGAGGTGTCAGTAGCCAGGGTGGCCTAATTCCCGATGCATTTACTCACACGTTATACTTATTTTGCAACGTATTGTTGCATCTGTTTGTCATAAAAACGGTATTCGTATGACGATATTCTTTTCTTATGACACACACTTCATCATATCTTCTACCTACCTTCTTTTATTATGAATAGGTTAGCGTTTTACCAATACCTCACCTAATGTAAGCGATGATGAGGCCTACGATGGAGAACGCTTGCCTAGAACTAACCTATTCACTCTAGACTTAAAGACCTCTAGGTTGTAACTATCAGGCAATACAGACCTTCTACCTTGTTTTTGGGGTTCCGTACCTAAGTCGGTCAAAATGGAACCCTTATTAGGTGTATCTGCCTGTGACACTTTACCTCGCGAACGTATGGAGATATCGAGTCGAAATTATACACCTAAACCTTCCTCATGAATCACTGTCAGTTATTCAGTAGTTTTTGATTTAACGCAAAAAGACAGACAGCCAGACGAAGTAGGGGATTTTTTTTTATAATACTATTAATGCCAGTGTATATAATGTACACGTAAGAAAAATGATACCTATGTATTATAATTTTCCTTTTTCACTAAGTTAAGTCTCCACTTAATAGACTAGAGAAATATTTTTAGTAACAAGAAAACCTTTACTCGAAATTTCTTCAACAAATTCTTTCTGAAAGATATTTTTAATTCTTACAAAAAATGTTAATAATAACAAAGCAACGACCTGTAAAAATCTCAGGTGTTTCGGTCTCTGAACTGAAAACAAAGTGTTTGCAAGACGGTGTTCCTGAAAACTGACACGCATTTGTAACATTCAAGGTTCGTTATTTTGTCAAAACAAATGAGAGTCTGAGGCGGAATTAAAAAATTCAAAGGATTTATTTGTCAATTCACTAACCCGAACAGGCTTCTTTAGCCACATTGCCAGAAAGCCACTATTTACGAGCATCAGGTCGCGGGTTCAAACCCAGCCAGGTGCATTACTTTGTGAAATTTATTAAATCACCATTGCTTTCAAAACGGTGAAGGAAAACATCGTTAGGAAACCGGCATGTGTCCTAAAACTAATAATTCGAAGACATGTGACATCCACCAACCCACATTGGGCCTGCTTGGTAGATTATGGCCCATTTTTAACCGACTTCCAATAAAAGGAGGAGGTTATCAATTCGGTTATTTTGTTTATGTGTGTTTCCTCAGAACTCCGTCGTTTATGGACCGATTTGCAAATTAAAATTTTCTCTTAAAGGTTATGCTTCCAGATTGGTCACATTTTTTTCAAAATCTAATTCTGATGATGGAATTAATGAAGAATCGAGGGAACTCCGCAAATATTATAGGCAACCATATAGTGATTTTGGTATTTTCATCGAGAACTTAAGCATTTACAGTCAAAAAGTAACATTTGATAAAGTGGAACTGATGAAGAAGACCAGAAATGGCCAACGGAGCTTCATACTCACATAGATATTACAATGAAGATAGTTAAGCGACTATGACAATACAAATAAATAAATGGCTCAAAAGCGTGAAATAAAAAACTTTACAAAAAGAAATAATCGACTTCACAAAAAAAACACTAAAACGATCAAAATAACTTCAATTTTTGAAGTCGGTGTTAAATAAGAAACTAACAATACCGAGAAACGGCGACTTCCGAAATTAGAGTTATTTTGATCGTTTTAGTGTTTTTTTAAGCGAAGCCGGTTATATTTTTTTAAGATTTTTCTCTCCTAGAGGGGAGGCTTGCATCCCAGTAGTGGGAACATCATAGCTTTTCACGGTTGATACTGATTGTTTCTCAAAATTCGGGAAGGTAGCTTAACTAGCAGTTCTTTTTAAAGTGTTCATAATAATAATCTAGAGTAATCACTCTTCATTAGTTTGGTAGAAAACCTGTCCAATATCCTATCATAAAACACAAAAGGACATGTTATTATTTCAACAGTGCCGTTAGGTAAGGACCTCATTTTATAATCGAAACCTTTTTCAAACTTCGAACGAGACATTACACCACATTATAAGAAGGACCGGCCAGTCGGATTCGTGCGCTGAGTGTTCCGTACAAACTTACCTATATAAATGGTTCACGAAGATTTTTCCGAATTGCAAAAAAGTTTTTTTGTAACATAACTGCCGTCTGTGCTATAAAACCTTGCTTTATGCCAAATTTCAGTATTCTGGATCAACAAGAATTACCTTATGAATTTTGATTCCCTTGAAAGTGTCGAAATATGTGTTTCTTGCGACATAAACAACCGTGTTTTTGTTTTTCGTTAACCTAGAATTATGATTTTTGTGACCGCAGTCCTGGGCCTCAAGTCTGCTATTACAATAGTGTCAGAATGGTCTAATAATGATTTCATAATTGTTGATTTAGACAAGTTTGGTAAATTACTAATATAATGGCGTCATTATGACTTTACAATGGTCAACACAGAGACACAGACACTCCATTGAAAGAAGTGGTAATCTCGTACATTTACATATACTGACAAATGAATATCTGACGTATGCGGTAATCTGCTAAAATTTTGACAGTTCCTTTGATCAGTGACCTACCATTAGTTAGAACGTCATTGTGCAATCATTGCTTTTAATAAGCTCGATAGTGTCATTCTACCAAAACTCTAGTATGAGACGATTAACCGATCAATGATCGATCATTACGAATTAGCAGATTACGAACTTTTAACAAAATGACAATGGGATCGTGTTGGAATGACGAATTTATAAAAATAACAGACTTGAGCCCCTGAGTATATGGTTTTTCAACTCAATACCTTCACGCGTTTCCGAGATAATGGTTCTTGACAGACAGACAGACAGGCGGACGACAAAGTAATTCAATAAAGAACCGTTTTTATGTTTTGAGGTACAGAACCCTAAAAAGAACTCGTCATTTTCTTTTTTCTTTCGCGACTGATCTTATTTTAGTTCGTTCACTTTGATCGTTTCATATTGAAACAAAGGCTTACGCTGCCTTACGTATAGTTATGCTAATTATTATGAGTCACCCTCGCTAATCGAGATGCAAGTATAATGCTTCTCTTTGACTTACTTCCCTTTGTTAAACTGCATTTTTCCACGAATAAAGTGACAAAGTGAGATGAAAGGAAGGCCCCTAATTAGCGGTGGGTGGATACGGGGATTTAGTTGGTGTGGGCGCGCGAGAGCTATGCTTTTTTACTCGCTTTTTAATGTTTTATTTTTATTGTTTTATTTTTATTTTTTATTTAACTGTTTTAAATCTGCTTTAATGTTGTTGCATGTGCATTTGAGGGTTTCTCGGGCATTATTTTTTTTATTCGACGGTGCGGTCGGTGTAGTGGTTGAGCTTATTAGCTGCTGCTCTGCATGTTGTGAGTTCGGTTCTTGCACGGAACAAATATTATAATTATGTCTTGTGTTTGAGAGTTCACATGTTTGTGAAAGAACCAACGATACAGAAATAAATTCTAGAGTTTTTTTTATGACATTTTTATAAAATTTAAAAATTTAACTTAATTTGGTCTATACAGGGTGTTTGGCGCATCGTGTGCCAAATTGAAATGGTCGACGGAAGGGCTCATTTGCTATCCTTTCAGACCCCTAAACACTGCCCTGTGGATTTTTTTTCATAGACTTTTTATTGTTTTATGAAAATAAGACCCAAATTTTTCATTCAAATACAAATTTAAAAAAATATATACGTAAACTCTGAATTTTAATTTTATTTATATTTTTTTGTATATATACATATACCACACGCCATAAAAATCTTTTTATAACTTTGTGAATTCACTAGAATTTTGAATCGAGTCACATAAGACTAATATTCAAAATTATGATTTAAATATTTTTTTTTGCTTAACTCATACATGATAAACCTATTAAAAATGTTATCTCACTCTTATAAGATAAAATTTATCTCGTATCTCTCTTTTGGTGGGTTTTACAAGAATAAAAAAAATGAAATTTCATTTTTAACATTTATTACATCATTTTTTCAAATCTTGCTCAAATTCTTAGCTTCTGTTGTTTTTACAAGCCCGACATCTGTTTCGTATTTCAACAGTTGATGTACGAAGTCGTATTTCCTCCTTAATTGTATTGAAAGCGGTTTCATGACCTAGCCGTCGCAAGACGCTCTGGACATCGGAAGTCGCAGAGCGATCTCCGGCACCATAGGACTAAGAATTGAGACTAAGACTAAGAATTGAGATATCAGCATAATTAATGGGGTCTGCTGAGGCCGATATATACATATCAGGGTTGTGGGTTTGTTGGAAAAACTAGTGGAACTCTCCCTCTTGCTGCCAAACAAAAGAAAAAAAGACATTCTTTTACAATGCTGATTACCACTTGACTTTGCACCCCAAACTGTTATTTCATTCTTTGAGTCGCAGCATCCACGCACACAACAGGTATCCCTATACACCTCTCATCTCGACGTTCATAATATGACGCTGCGTTTTCGAGAATGTCATGCGTTGCGTTTGACGCGCTCGTGAAATCCACACGTTGCGTTATTGATATTGTTATTTTTTGCACACTCTGTATCGTTGCAGTGCGGAATTTACGCAATGTCCCGTTGACTGTCACTTTGAGTGACGCGTTTTTTGTTATAACGTTACTTCGGGCACGTTTTTGGGTTGAATCCGGATCAGGCTTTTGTAGTCACTCAATATTTTATTTTAATATATTTTTAGGGTTCCGTACCTTAAAAGGAAAAAACGGAACCCTTATAGGATCACTTTGTGGTCCGTTCATCTGTCTGTCAGGAACCTTAATCTCGGGAACGCGTGGAGGTATCGAGTTGAAATTAAAACATATACTCAGGTCTGCGGACTCTTGAAGTTGTTAAAAAATCAAACTTATAATTTAAGAAAAAAAGATACTTCGGTTTATGTGGCAAAAAAAAAACATACATTTCGACACTTTTGAGGAAATCAAAATTCATAGGGTACTTCCCGTTGACCCAGAATCCTGAAATTTGACATAAAGCAAGGTAGGACAAATATAGGAATAAATCTGAAAATAAGTTTGTACCGAATCCAGGGCGCGAGTCCGACTCGCACTTGCTCAGTTTTTTTAAGTAGGATTTCTACTTAAGAGCGTCTTACACATCTTTCTCTAGATATTTCGGATACACAACTAGCTAGTGGATATTATCTAGACATCTATAGAAATCAAAAACTAAATTTGTGTAAAACTAATCTAGTAAAGACCTCTGAAAATCTGCAATTTTTCGTGAACTTTGGCCCTCTATACTCATATATTAAAAATATAAAAAAGTAAATCAATAGAAGCCTTGCGCATTTAATCTAGATTTAGATTCTGAATGATGATAATTATTCTGAAAAACTTTTAAGGATTTAAAAAAAAAACACGTATTTCCTGGAACAAGTTTTGCGAAATATTCGATTAAATCACAGAATTACCAAATGCCAACAGAGTTTTCAGGCGTTATCTCTCTTTTTTTGCATTGCCTCGTCATCAAACATCGCGTTGGATTGCGTTAGATGAAGCAACAAGCTTTTAAACCATGCTCGATGTTGACGATATGCGAGTGGAAAGGAGCCTCTTAAGTTACAACTTTCATCTACAGTGGCTTCGCCCGCATGATACGTGTAATAGAAAAAAATGCAAGGAAACATCAAAATTATATCTTTTTTCCTATTCCTTGACGTAGCTTACCTGTGTGCTAAATTTCATCAAAACCCGTTCAGCTGTTTAAGTGTCAAGGATTTACAAACATACATTCAATTTTTCACTTTTAGAATATTAGTATAATTTTATAAAGAGCTATGTAGGAAATTTAATCAATTAGTGCGCCTGACCATCAATGATTGCATCTCCGCTTACCATCAGATGGGATCACAGTCAAGCACTGGTTTATATCAATTAAAAAAAAAAAACTAAAAAACAAATTTAAGAGCCAGCACTGGTCCACAATGCGAAAAGACCTCTTCCAAATTCTGGCCATGTATCTTTTTCCTAAGCCACTCTCGCCAGCCCTCACAGTAAGCGTGTAGGTCACGTCGCCTCCATATGCCAAGCCGACTTCGAAGGTGCTACCGTCCACCCTCAGATATAATAATTGACGACTGGCCTGTTGGTCTAGTGGTTAGTGACCCTGACTGCTATGCTGGAGGTCGTGGGTTAGATTTCCACCCAGGACAAATGTTTGCGTGATGAGCACGATTATTATTTGTTCTGTGTCTGAGTGTAATTTATATATAAAATGTGTGTATTTAATATATATAAAATGTATGTATTTAGAAGAATATATATCAATTGTCTCATAACACAAGCTCTGCTTAGCTTGGGACTAGACGGCGTTGTGTGAAAGTTGTGGAAAAATTTGCTTGTAGTATGGACCCACAAGATATCTGAATAAATAAATAAATTAAAAAATAACGCGCCTGGCTGGCTTTGAACCGGCAATATACAACATTAAGTCGGGGCCAATACCATTGAGCAACCACTGGTCTTCAACTCGACAAAATATTATTAAACCAACAAATTATATTCTGTTCTCCACTAAAAGAGGTCTTAGAAAACACTGGTTCTGCTACAAACAAAATGATAACTTAAAAAATATCTTCATGCCCTTCTAAATAAATATCGTCTGTATAAAACATGAAAACCAAACACCTTTTCCACCACAATATTTTCCTTTAGACCCAATAATATTTTCTTCTTTCACACAAGTTCCTAGTACATAAAACATTATTATTTATAAACATGGCCCCTTAATATAAAAGGTTCAATAAATAATACATACAACGACCACATTATTGGAGAGCGGGTGAGTGATGAATTATTCACAGTATAATCACCATGAAGAGATCAAAGTGGACTTGCCCGTGCGTACTATGGGTATGTGTTTATTGTACAATTTACTTGCTTAGACAACTTTTATAGAAATGTGTGAAGGGTTAAAACTACGAGGTCGCTATAGTAGTCCAAGATCCCAGAGCTGTCTGACATAACTTATTTTCACATGGATGAAACCTTAGGTTCTCAGTAGCGTCTCATGTCCTTTGAATACCTGTGTGCTTGTGGAGTTCCTACTAGGAGCCCCTGGGCAGGTACCAGGTAAGAAAGGGAACCAGAAATAAGAATAACTTAACTTAAATTTTTATGGCTGATTTTTATATATGTTTTGTAGAATATTATTCTACAGTAGTATCATAAGTTCCCTTTCTCACCTGGTACCTGCTCAGGTACGACAAGGGGGAGTTCAACAAGCACATAGGTATTCAAAGCACAAGAGACGCTACTGAGAACCTAAAGTTTCATCCATGTGAAAATAAGTAATGTCAGACAGCTCTGGGATCTTAGTATATAGAGGTCGCAAGTACCACTACTGAACAAAAGATATTTCTAAGGTCCCGTACTTACGACTTAGTCGGCAAAAACGGAACCATTATAGGATCAGTTTGCTCTGTCCGTCTGTCAAGATCCTTATTCTCGGGAACGCATGGGGTATTAAGTTAAAATTATCAAATACTACAATATTACATACTATAAAACTAAGTCCTGAGGCTAAATAAATATAAAGTCATTTATTTTCCGTTTATGGCGCATATTTTGACGCTCGCAAGGACATCAAACCCATTCATTACAAGAAAATTATTAGTATTATCTTAAAACGCTATGCTCCTAATTTATTAATTACCTTACTCACAGGACTAAAGGTAGGACTACATTGCGCACACCTGGGCCACGTGCACCGATCTAGGCGCATCGGTCTCCCTTCATTTTTTACGGCAACTAGACTTGTAGAGCTACATTAGATCCATGCCATGCAACCCCACGCGATACGACTCTACAAATCAGGCGTGGCCCACGTTTGCGTCAGTCTAATGCAGTTCAAGCTTTAGTCCTCTGGGTAAAGTTCCACACCAGAGCCTCAAGTTTGCTATTACAATAGTGTCAGAATGGTCTATCATTGATTTAACAATTGTTGATTTTGACAAGTTTGGTAATCTAATAATATAATGGCGTCATTATGACTTTCCAATGGTCAACCACTGACACTCACACATTGAAAGAAGTGCCATAGAATGGCAATCTCGTACATGTTGACAAATGAATATCTGACGTATGCGGTAATCTGCTAAAATTTAGACAGTTCCTTTGATCAGTGACCTAACATTAGAACGTCATTGTGCAGTCATTGCTTTTAATAAGCTCGATATTGTCATTTTACCACAACTCTAGTACGAGACCTTTGACCGATCATTATGAATTAGCAGATTGCGAACTTTTAGCATCACCAATCCGCACATAGCCCGCGTGGTGGATAACGGCCATTACCTACCCTGTCGGGCTACCAGGCCTGAGTCCCTATAATGGGAACATTATAAGCAATAATTAGATGCAAGAACTTCTCGTACTTACCATGTCCGGTGAGGACCTGCGTCATGCGGAAGGTGAGGATGCCGTGACGTCTTTCCAGCCACTCCTCAAAGAGGGGACTTATCGCCATAACTATGGTGTGCTCATCAATGTACTACAACATCAAACAAATTTGCTTCTTTTTACCAGACTAAGGCAAAGCCAAAGGAGGGTTATGATTTTGACAGGCTTTGTATGTATGTATGTTCATCTGTTCCCTCATAGCTCCTAATCTATATATCGGAACTCGATATATGAGGTATCGTTAGAACCGTCTTAATTTTTCGCCGAACATAGGCTACGAGACGTGTCACAAAACTCGTTATTTTTTGTCGTAGTCGGGTTTTAGTTTTTTACTTTTTTTTTGTTCTTGTCAAAATACATAACACAAAACGGAGTCATATTCTAGCAAATATTTGATAAAACGGTACCTAATTATGTAAAATAAATATACTTTATTTGCACAAGTACCGACGATACATCACATTAACTAATTAGCGAGACGTGTACATACACGAAGAGGTCGCAATTCTGTTCGTTCGTCACTTTCACCTTATTTTTAAATCACAGAGTAACAAATGTTGTTCAGAAATTATAAAAGGTTTAGTTTTTGTCACAGGTTTTTTTTCAAGTTATCAAATATAAATTTATGTTAAAAAAATAAACACATAACTATCATTACATATATATAACTCACACGAAATAAAAAAAAAAAATAAAGACCCTTAAAAACTAACTAAAAGTAAACTTCAGAATTTGTTTTTTTGATTCTCGAATCGAGTTTAGTCGTAGAAAAACTACTATTTTGTGATGTAACCGTGAAATTACGGTTTAAAAACTTTTTCTTTTGTTTGTACTATGAGACCTTGTTTCTTACCAAATTACAGGAATCTAGGTCAACGAAAAGTACTCTATAGGTTTTGACTTCCCCGCAAGGGTTAAAATATGTGCCATAAACGAGATATAAACGGCCTTACCTTTAAATTGCATTGACATAGAAACACACAGACATGGTCTACCCGTGTACGAAGTTTCATCACAATCCGTTAAGCCGATTGAGCGTGAAGAAGTAACAATTTATTTATTTATTTCATCAACAAATTTACATTTGTGTCGAATGGTTGAAAATTTAACAATATAAAACATTCAAAACCCACAATACTAATAATTAAAAAAAAAAACAATTTACATCTAGTACAATAACTTGCCAGGTAAATAAATAAAATAACATTCCATATTATTTGTCATTACATTAATATAATAGTTTAAATACAATAATAAAAAAGCTAATTGTCAATAAAATGTAAATAATGTCAAAAAAATTTAGTAAAAAGTAAAATAATAAAATGTCAATAAAATTCTAGTAATGTAATATCAATCAAATACATTATAATGTAATGTCATGACCAACATACATACACACTCACACACTTTCGCCTTTATATTAGTGTGTTGCTTCCCCTGCTAGTTTCAACTCATTCTTACCCGCAAATCTTTGAAGGTCATTGATATCCAAAAATTCAAAGTAAAAAAGTATAAATAACAATATCCCAGAAATGTGTCTCATTTAAAATTCCCCTGATGACCTCAACTGGTGCCAGACGTTTTGAAAACGAAAGTAGGTGAGTCTGACATGTCTGGGGAACTTGTAAGTGAATAATCTGATTAGGATTTATTATTTTTATTTTGTTTACTTTGTAAAAAAGACAGTACCTGTGACGCTGATTCTAAGGTTTCTTTGCTAGGTTGATTTACTTGTAATATTTTTATTTATAATCTATATATATTGATTGTAATTAATAAACTGCTGGGTCTATTTTAAAAATTCTTTCACTAGTAGTGTGCTATTTCATCACTGAGTGACATAAGCTATATATTTTCTACGTTTATAATACGGCCGTCCTAACTTGGCGAGCGTGAACATAGGCTCTGCGACCTTTAGCCCATGTACAGTCGTAAAAAAAACTGTTATTGACGTTATTTTTTATAAATCAATAAATTCCAAATCGATAAAAATCGATTGCGATATTTGATTGAATAAAGGGTCGATTGTGTTTATATAGAGTCAATCTCTAGCTTACACCTCCGCCCCGCGCACGTCGCGTCATGCCACCATTTTGTTCCTAAAAAACATTTATGCGCAGACTTCTACGCAAAGTTCAGGCTCGCCAAATTAAAACGGCCGTACTATACGCAAGTGAAGTCGCTGACAGAAGTTTAAGTAAATTCGCCAAAAATAAATAAATAAATAAAAAATAAACTTTTTCATGTTTTTTCCAGGAAAAACGAAGTTATAGAGACCAAAATTTTTGGCCGAAAAAATTTCTTACACCCGCGTGTACAATACGACAATTAAGCGTTTTTCAAGGTCAGTCAAGTTGTACAACCTTGTCCAGGCGATCTCTCTTTGGAATGCGCTCCCGTTGAACATCAGGATGGCGTCCAGTCAGTTCACTTTTAAGGCAATGGCACGTGAACACATTCAATGGAAGTTGGTGTAATCATGACAGCGTTGATTTGTTGGATTCGTTTTTCATAATTACGTTGTTAATTTGTATGTATGTATCTAAGTATATATTTATCATTGGATTTCTTTTCTATTTATTTACCATTAAGCTGCACCTACCATGTTTTGTTTCTGCACCACCCTAAAGTTGACTGGTAGAAAATGCCTGAGGCATTAAGTCCGCCTTTGTATATTGTTTATTACTAGTGCATAAAGTTTTAATAAATAAAATAAATAAATACTCACAACCGTATGTAAAATCGGCGCCCGAGGGGATATATTATATAAAAGTCTAATTCCTGAGTCACTCACTGATTCATCAACGCCTAGTCTAAACCCCTAAATTTAGAACGCTGAAATTTTGCTAATAAGTTTTTTTATAATGTTTACAAAGACTAAGAATTCTTTTCCATAATCTACTCCCCAAAAGAGGATGAAACGGGTTTTCAAAGTAATTTTGTATGGAGAAACCTAGTTTCACGCCGGCGCAGGCTGTGTTAGACGCTTGTAATTAATAAGATTTATTTAACAATGGCTGCTGCTAAAACTGTTAGTGGTTCCAGGTCTGGATGTCTTATCTATTTAACAATAGCCGCTTATACAACTGATAATCGTTCCAGGTCTTGATGTCTTATATATTTGAGTTTACATGTTTGTGAATGTACCCACAATACAAGGAATACCCGATTCCTAGTGAGGGGCAATGTTTACTTTAAAATAGTATATTTTGATACAAATGGAGAAAGTTTGACAATGCAAAGAAGGCAGAATTCACCCGAGCCACAGGCGAGGGTTTTATGGAGCCGAGTGCTGCAGTGGCAAATGTCCACGTGTATTGAACGTTTTTCAATACACTTACGAAGAAATAAATAAACGGGGGTTGACTGTCAACTTTTGGTAGTCGCTTAGCGCTCAGCCTGATACGATACTAACAATCAATTGTGGCAGGGGTGAGCTCGCGTACTTTTCCGCACTAGTACGAAAAACAGTAAATTGCATACCTGAAAGCGGTATAAGTTTTCGAGTAAGTGCACTGAAAAAATGTTTTCGAGCTTCTTCGGGTCGAAAGCTTCACTCAAAATCTTTGGTATAAGCAAATACTAAGTATATTTGTAATATGTATATAGGTACTACATAACATGTTATTAGTTATTTGCGTTTCAACGCGAGTTGTAAATTATTTCGCAAATTGAAGCGACAGGGCTTGACGAGGGCCCGAAGGGTCACGAGTTCGAATCGTTTTCAACTTCGCTTACGTCTGAATGTTATACGGACTACACTGGTATACTATGTGCTACTTCATTTACCAACATATTTTATACGTATACAATACGTATATAATGTTTCCAAAAAAGCTGAATATGGATATACTTTTGGTAACTACATATAATTTTTATTTGATAAAACTGTGATCTTGCTTACCTACAAATAATTTATAAGTAGTGAAATCCAGAGTCTTTGTTCCCTGCCCCCTAGCCAAGTTACGATCGTTTCGTTTACGTCGAATGCCTCGAACGACACGCCTCCTATTCTTTTGTTCTGACCACGTGACTGAGCGTTGAGATGACGTGAAAACAAAGGAATCGGAGGCATGACCTACTCGAAGTGTTCGATGCAAACGAAACGATCGTAACTTGGCTAGGGCGGCTGATAGCTACAACATGCGAGTATTAAAGCCAAGAGTAAATAGGTATTTTTTTTAATGATGTAAACCAGTGCTTGATTACGATCCCACCTGATGGTAAGCAGTCATTGATGGTGAGGCGCACTAGTTTATTAACAGCCTATTCATTCTAGCCTTGAAGACACCTAAATTATAGTTAGACGGGAAGACCGCAGCAGGCAAATAGTTCCAGTCCTTCGATGTACGCGGTATAAACGACGGAGCAAAACACTTGGTCCGGAGCGTTGAAATTACAACACATTTCTTTCTCTCCTAGGCAAGCAAGCTCCATAGTCGACCAAATCATTTATTAGGTAAGTACCTACCGTATACGAATATTTGTACACTCCACAAAAGTAATTAGTACCTAACAAATAATTATGAATAAAAGAAACACAACACGTTTATTTGCCACTCACAATGTAGGAACAATTCTGTGGAAACTTAAATTAGAAATGAAAAACGTCACAGCGTTGATTTGTTGTATTCGTTTTTCATAATAACATTGTTAATTTGTATGTATGTATCTAAGTATATATTTATCATTGTATTTTTAATCTAGTTTACCATTATGTTGCACCTACCGTGTTATATTTTTGCACCACCTTAAGGTCGACTGTTGGAAAATGCTTAAAGCATTAATTCCGTCTTTGTAGAATGTTTCTTACTATCGCATAAAGTGTTAATAAATAAATAAAAACAATACCATTCTGTGCATTATGGTTGCGCCAAATCCTCATGTACAACATAATACTCGTATTGTAATATTAAAGTAACTTGGTCTGTCTGTTACGGTTCACTGTTAAACTACTGAACGGATTTTGATGAAATTTAGTACTTACTAAGTAAGCTTGAAAACCAAGGAAGGAAATTAGCTCCTTTTTATCTGGCAACTGTAGATAATAATTTTAAAGCCAATAGATATTATATTTTAAAGTAGTTTTGATTGTTCAAAAGTGCTACTAACCATTGACTGTGACTTATAAGAATAATCATTAATTAAAAAATAATATAAATCAGTAATAATAATTAATTGTGACTGTAATTTCAATAAAATACGGTTTTAATATTAGTGAAATTAATAGAAGTCAAATAAACATAAATATATAGAAACATACAAAAAAATCTAGTCACAATTGACGAGATATTTTTCTATGTGTTTCGTTATATGACTTGAATTTATCTCACTAATATTATAAAGGCAAAACTTTATGAGTGTGTGTATATGTATGTTTGTTACTTCTTCACGCTCGGACGGCTTCACGCGACGAACAGATTTTGATTAAACTTCGTACACGGCTAGACCATGTCTTGGAATAGCACATAAGATACTTTTCATCCCAGGAGTATGTTCCCTTAGGATAATTGTCTAATACCACATAGTACTATCACATACTATCACATAGTTTGTCATACTTTTATTGGTTGGACATCTTTTATTTTTATTAATTTATCATTGTTAAATTATAAAATATGTAAAATATTTCTAACTAGCTTTTGCCCGCGGATTCGCCCGCGTACATAAAATATAGCCTTTGTCACTTAGTAATAAAACAGCTTTCTATCGGTGAAAAAAAAATTAGCAATCGGACCAGCCCCCCTAGCCAAGTTACAACCGTTTTGTTTCGATGATCGCTTCGAGTCAGCCACGCCTCCTATTTCTTGGTTCTGACAACGTGAATTAGCATTGACATGACGTTAGAACAAAGGAATCATCGGAGGCGTCGCCGACTCGAGACAACCGACGAAAAGAGAATCGAAACGAAACGGTTATAACTTGGCTAGGGGGCAGTATTTCCAGAGATTACCTCCTACAAACAGAAAACATGAAAACAAACTTTACCTCTTTATAATATTAGTGTAGATTATTCTTAAATTATTTCTTTACTTTAATGACTTGTACAAATCACATATCATTAAAATACTATGACTAATATCGAATACATGCGTGGTCTGTAAACTTCAAAGTAAAAAGTGGACAAGTACCTGCTTAAGTATTTTGTATGCTAGTGAATACAATAGTGCAAGTGCCTTTTTAGTCAGATGACCACTATACCCTGAGCCGTAGGTCACATTAGCCATACGCAGACTGACCACTTCAGCCTCCACTTAAGGGTAGGCTTACCAAAAGAGGTCATATGCACAGCATATCTAAAAGCCGCTAATAGTCAATATGGACTTTCATTTTGCACTTGAGATTTCTCTTTAATGCTTTTTTCAACAACAGTTGTAAACTTAAACCTTTCTATGTAAGAGGTAATTATGATTTCACATAGCACGAAGAATCGCCAAACTTAAGTGGCAATGGGCTGGGCACATTGCTCGCAGAACAGATGGCCGTTGGGGCCGAAAGGTTCTAGAGTGGCAACCGCATACCGGAAGACGCAGTGTTGGAAGGTCTATGTCCAGCAATGGACGTCTATCGGCTGAAATGATGATGATGATTAATACTATAGTTATAGTTGAGTTTATATGAATTCATGTGTGTGTAATTCAATTACTCCTTCCTATTCAAATGGCTGAACGGATTTGAGTGAAACTTGGCACACAGACCTTGCCTTAGAATACAAAATAGAATAGGCACTTTTAATCTCGGGAGGTTCTTTTTTTGTAGGTGGGAAAATCATCCAGTGACATCCCCCACTCTTGGACGGGGGTGTGTCAGACTTTAACTGACTAAAAACCCACTCCTGTTCCTTCGTAGCCTTTCATACCAGGGCCGAGTTTTTCTTTCAGAAGCAAACCCTTGGCTCCAGTTGACTTCGACCCTGTTGGGCCCCTACGGTTTGCTAACATCTCCTTGAGGTGCGCGTGGAACAGTACGCATCGATAACTTGGGCTCGGTCCGAACGGCTACCGAACCGTCGGACGGCGAGCTACCCATTGCTCGCCGTCCGCAAGCCTGTACAGTAGCCGGAAATCGGGATCGGGATCCTGGCAGCTGGGGTGTGAGGGCCTCGTTCTGTGCTAGCATTACTGCTTCGTAGAAGGAGGTGACCACCTGAATCCCGGGAGCTAGTATGACGTAAAATCAAAAAACATTATGTCTGTCCTCTCCCTATTTTTCGAAATGTGGGGTGAAAAAAACCACTATAGATTTTTTTTATAACATAGAGTTAAATTACCTGGACGTACCACGATGACTGCTTTGAGGAAACACGGAAGCAGAGTTCCTGTCAGGATTTGGGGCGATGGGAGGGTTTGCTGAGCCGTTGGACTGTAAAGGGTATAGTACCAGGTATTGTTACCTGAAATAATAATAATATTCCACAACTATCACACAACGCCGTCTAGTCCCAAGCTAAGCAGAGCTTATGTTATGGGTACTAGACAACTGATAAACATACTTATATATTTCTAAATACATACATATATAGATAAATTATACCCAGACACAGAACAAATGATCATGCTCATCACACAAATATTTGTCCTGAGTGGGAATCGAACCCACGACCTCTGGCATAGCAGTCAGGGCCACTGACCACTAGAAGACCAACAGGCCTAAAAAATAAAATGGTTTATTTATTTATTTAAAAGATATTTAAAAAAAAAAACGAAATAAATCTGTTCTAAAAATCGTCGCTTCAAAAACCTTTAAAAAAACAGAGTAACAGTAACAGCCAACGGTTGAGTAAAACAAACGTTTCTAAAATTTAGAAACAAAACATTTGTTCCGTTCCATATGTAACAATGTAAAACGTATGCAAAATCAATATTACAAAACAAGTCACATGCTGAATAAATATGTACGTATTGCAAAAATATTGCAACCGAGCGCTCTACCACTGACTAAAAACCTATATTTTGGGATACTGAAATGACAGGCATTCGCCAATCGTGTGTTGAATGCATACATATGCATGCGATATATCTCCGACCTGTTAGCACATGGATGTCGCAGCCAGCAAGCTTAGTGCGCCATTTTGTTAATAGGCTAGCCTTTTTATTAAACGGCGAATACCATTGAATGTTATTCAGCCATTCAATGAAACAATTTAACTAGTAACAGTAATTAAAAGGTTGTATTCATATAATCTTTGCTATCTGAAAAATTGGTTCCTATATGTACAACTAGCTCCGTCCGTCGTAGAAGTCCAAAATGATTTTATTGGGTTTTTTGAGATACGAAAATATGAAATATTATTTATTATCTTCGTCGTGGAACTCCACTGCTGGTGACGTAACCTACGACAAACTTATTATTTGCGGTTGGTACAGTAATCGGGTCTAGGGATCGAACCGCAAAATTAAGTTTGTTTTTTGTTGTATATACTTTTCTGGGATAAAAAGTACCCAGTGCCCAGGATATTAAAGAATAATTATACCAAGTTTCATCGTAATCGAACCGGTAGTTTTTGCGTGATGCCTTAACAAACAGACAGACAAACAAAAAATTTTTTAATCACATTTTTGGGTTCGGTGTCGGTCTAGTAACACCGCCTGCCATTAATTTTTTTGATATTTTCAATGTACAGAATTTTCACTTCTACAGGTTTGTTATAAGTATAGATATAGATGAATAAGGCAATCGTACAGATTGTTGATATGACCACATATTTGATGTTTTTTAGGGCTCCGTACCTCAAAAGAAAAAGAAACAGATCGTTTACAGGATCACGTTGTTGTCAGTTTATTTGTCTGTCTGTCAAGACCCTTTATCTCAGAAACGCATAAAGATATCGAATTTAGAGAGCTCAAAAGCCCCCCCCTCATCTTTTCACGTTGTTACCCCCCTTTTCTAAGGTATTCAAATATGAAAGGGATTCTGAATTGATTCAGCTGTTTGTACTATTAAAACTAAAACTCCTAAACACTTGACAACCCAGAAAATTAAAATATCTTCATGGAAATAACGTAAACAAAAAGGCAGGAGACTCATCGTTTATATAGCTTTTATGAGTGTTATTATAATAAGCGAAATGAGCGGAGTCATATGCGGAAGAGTGCGATGCGTTTGTACGCTGCCCACGCACAGTTTTAGTGTTGCAATTGCGCGCACTCATGTGGCAGGGAGGCTGCAGAAATACCAGTTGAAATTTAATGTTAGTCTGTGATAGCATGACGGTTGATAGTGGAGGAGAAAAACGTGTTGTAACGACTGTCAAAGACCTACAGCCGCCTAGCCAAGTTACAATCGTTCGTTCGCGCCGAACGCCTCGAGTAGGCCACGCCTCAGATTTTTTTGTTCTGACGTCATCTCAACGCTCAGTGACGTAGTCAGAACAAAGGGATCGGAGGCGTGGCCTACTCGAGGCGTTCGGCGTGAACGTAACGATTGTAACTTGGCTAGGGGGCTGATGATAACCGAGACCAACTGCCTAACATGCTTTCTTAGACACGCAGAAGTTGCAGTATGTAATGGATGGCCACCCATTCATAAATCGACTTCGGAAAGTAAAAAATCGAGTAAGTGCGAGTCGTACTCGCGCCCTGAGTGATCCGTACAAACTTACATAAGTAAAGAGTTCAATTCCCGAATGGAGTCTCGAAGATTTTTCCGAATCGCATTTGTAAGACGTAACAACAAATTTAGAGTTTTCAGATTTATTCCTATACCTGTGCTATAAGATCTTGCTTTATGCCAAATTTCAGGATTCTGGGTCAACGGGTAGTACCCTATGAATTTTGATTCCCTCGAGAGTGTCGAAATATACGTTTTTTTTTATATAAACGGCCTTTTTTTTCCTTAACTTAGAAATCAGATTCTTTCACACCTTCAAGACGCAGACTTGAGTATATGGTTTTAATTTCAACTCGATACCTCCACGCGTTCTTGAGATAAATGGTCTTGACCGACAGACGGAAAATAAAGTGATCCTATAAAGGTTCTGCTTTTTCATTTTGAGGTACTGAACCCTAAAAAATGGCCGCAAACTCTGCTAGGTGGCTGTGTGGTTCTACCTACCGTCTTACTACAGGATATTGTTTGAAAGAGTCACTGCGGCCCTAGATCGCAAAGAGCAAATATCGGAACACAGATAAGTTTTAGTCTTCCATCATCGGACTACTACGACGTTGCGCCGCCGGTAGGTACATGGTGGACATCCCACACATACGTACAAAGCGTTTTGGGAACACATTCATTATGCGTACAGCTAAGGAGTGGAATTCTCTGTCTTTAAATCGAAAGCGAATAGGTTACTTCTGGGCAAGTGTACTCCATCGTCGGCCACAATATCGCTTACCATCAGGTGAGATAGTAATCAAACGAAAGCCTATCCATAACAAAAAAAAAGTCAGCAAAAATCTAATTCTCCTTCTCAGTCTACCCGGTGGTTAATTTACCACTGAAAACTGATAGCTCGTCATCAGGCCGTCTGGCAGCCCGGTAATCGTCCGGATCAAGCCCGAGTTGCCGATGGAGCATAGTGTTCCACGCGCGCCTCAAGGAGATATCAGCAAAACCGTAGGGGCCCAGCAGGGTCGAAGCCTACTGGGGCCAAGGAACGCAAGGCAAAAAAAAAACAGAGGAGTGGATTTTAGTCAATAAAAGTCTGTTTGACACAAAAAGAGCAAGAGAAATCATTGGAAGATTACCCACCTAAAAATAAGGCCTACTGTTCTTGCCTTTTATCTCACGAATGGATCATCAACTCGTTCGATAAGCGAAGTAAATTTATTAACCGGGCTCACATTATAGTATCCGTATAAATATAATGACTTATAAAAAATATTAAACATTCATGCAGTCGTCATTACGACAGGTCATTATAAATAACCGCTGGTTTTGCGATGAAATTGCGTGTAGGTGGTTTCTCTTTATAAAATTTTTAAGGTTGTGACTGTGACTCTAGGTTTTTGAGGACAAAAGTGGAAGGACATCAGTAGATTTTTTTAATGTGTGGTATCATTAAATGACTTAGCCGCTCTAGAGTAGAGCGAGGGATCCTCGTTTTAGTTTCACTGACATCTCTCTAAGGCACGCGCAGAACAATACGCGCCATCGACTCGAGCTCAGTCCTCATCAGACGGCCAGACGGCGAGCTACCCATTGCTCCGTCGTCCACAAGCCCACGCCTACCAAGCCGGTAATGTCTGATGAGGACATGCGTCAGACCTGCGTCATGGCACCTCTGTAGCCACTTTTTAACGAGGAGATTTACCGCCAAAATTGTGGCACTACACTAGTAGATCTCATCTAAAGTGACTAAAACTTACTGATTACCGGTTTGTGTTGCTTGGCATTGCTGGGCAAAGAGATTTAAAGAAACAGACTACAGCCAGTATTTTTAAAGGCACCAGACCAAAACAGCTTGAAGTTACATATGGAGACCTTCATGGGGAAGGGCTGCCATGACCCTGGGCCCCAAACTGGATAGAAGAATTTTCAAAAAATTATGGCTAACTTCCAATTCATTCCTTTCAATTCCTTCTTTTTCCTGCTTCATATATATTAATATTTTAATATCTTATCTATCACAATCATCTAGATACATTTCAGCCGAAATATGTCCTCTGCAGGGCGTATACTTCTCCAAGCGTCGCCACAACGACCAGTCCTGTGCACCTCACATCCATCGGCTTCTCTCGGCCCTCATTAGGTCATTGATCCACCTTTTGATTGCCTTCCAACGCTGCGTCGTCCGGTACATGGTCGCAGTTCTAGAATCTTTCAGCTTCACCGATCATCTGTTCTGGAAGCGATGTGCCCTGCCCACTGTCAATTAAGTTTGGCGATTAACAATACTCAATACTTTATTGCATTCCATATTATGTACATATAGGTCGTATAAATATTGTCAAGATCAATATGAACCCTGTCGGGCACAGCAAAGTTAGGAGAGAGGACGAAGACTAAGTAACAATTCATGGAATTAATTAATTATTATTATAGGTAATTAGATGTTTAAAAGGTTAATAGATGATTCTTCAAGCTATGTCGATAACTAGTTCTCTTATACGAAAACTCTCAATACATACAATAGTCACGTACTAACACAAGATTTTTATTGACTTTATAGTGAAACATCGCTGTTATTTTTAATTCTCTTAAAGCTATATCAATATTTATTTTTTATAAAGCTGTAAAATGCAAAAATATCCATTTTATCATAAATATCAATTAAAGGGGACTCAATTAAATAAAACTCGAATAAACTTTTACGCCACAGCATAACATAATGGAATATTTGTTATTCTGTTGGTACACTCAGCACCAATTCAAAATGTCACATAATTTAAGCCAGAAACACTTTAGTGCAAGACTGTATGCATGTATATATGTATATATATGTCTCCTTTAATATCAAAACAAGCGCATCGGCGTGCGTCAGCCCAACCTTGGGGTGTTCTCGTTAAATACGGAAACTCGCGCGCATGTTTATTCGACTCGTAAAATTAAACTGACAAAGATGTAAAGAGGATGGATGAGGCAGTGTTTACTTGCAGTAAATAAGCCTTTAGTAGCCAACTTTATTTTTTTTTCTCTATTATTGCTGGTCCATTGGCTATGATAGAATTTTAAGAAGATCCAATAATATCTTGGGATATTTATAGGCAAAGTGACATTCAATTGGCGTTAGCGACTATTTAAATGCCCAAACAAAATAAAAAGTAATAGTAATATATTTATTTGGATACAACATAGTTTCTTATCTATTTCTTT
The DNA here is from genome assembly GCA_949316375.1 of Mythimna vitellina. Lineage (NCBI taxonomy): Eukaryota > Metazoa > Arthropoda > Insecta > Lepidoptera > Noctuidae > Mythimna > Mythimna vitellina. The sequence continues at coordinate 22,014,701 of OX438700.1, read as the reverse complement.
TAAACAATAGAGCAACCATTTATAAAATATAGCTTTAAATAATTTTGAATGTAACAGTTCTGGCAATACCATATATTTTTGACTTTTGGGATCATCCCACATTAAGGGGAGGGGAGGGGATCAACGTAATCTGACAAGGGGCGGGAGAGTAATTAAATCCTAACTTTCGTGACGTACCGTCTGAAAATCTGAGTATTTTACTTTAATTTTTATTCCCTTTCAACAATCCATTTCAATGAAAGAACGTCAATTTGTCTATATGATCTGCTTACTAAAAAAAACTTGTCTGTGCAGTTACTGTCGTGAGTGGAGTCTAATAAAAAAATAAAAATGCATTGACAGCCTCAAGCATAAATACCGATGCATTTATGCTTTAGGCTGTTAATGCATTTTCAGGACATTTTAACCGCTCTCATCCACTGGACTATTCAGAAGATGTTATAAAAACATTTTGCATAGAGTCACTTCCATTAAAATGATGCTTGTGTGCTAAATGTCACGATCTGGTGAGCTATTTGTTTCCATTGCATTCATATAATGTTATTATTGCACTTTATATGCTACTGAAAATTATTGTATTTAATATTACACGTCTTTTGCATTTTTATTTGCCTACGCTTTAAACTATTTTTAACCGACTTCAATTATTTTAAGTACCGTAAAACGGGGTGAATAGATACGCAGGGGTGAATAGAAACAAAACTTTGCTTGGTTTTTTTCACTTTGATATCATATTATTTAGAATCATGTTTCAGAACCGATTTTGTGCAAACTTCACATAAACCATCTACTAACTCGTTCGTGCGTTTTTCTCTCAATACCATTCTTTATTTGTATGTATGTATCTAAGTATATATTTATTATTGTTATTATTTCCTCTCTGTCAGTCTTCTTTTAAGCTGCACCTGCCATGTTATGTCTCTGCACCACCCTAAGGTCGACTGGTAGAAAATGCCTAAGGCATTAAGTCCGCCTTTGTACAATGTTTCATTAGTGCATAAAGTTTTAAATAAATAAATAAATAGTCCGAACAAAGCCTAAACATTTGGTTTGCATAGGTGAGTCCGTTCTTGAGTTATAAAATTAAAACGAAAAGTGGCATTGATTTTTATATATATAGATGTTACGGTTAGACACCTAATTAAGCTGCCAAAATCGATTTTTCAGAGTAGTACTTCCAGGAGTACCAGGATAGCCCTATTTATAGGGTTCCTTAACTGTAGTCGACAAAAACGGAACCCTTTTAAGATTAGTCTGTCATTCGTCTGTCCGTCTATCGACTATCCATCGGTCCTTCTGTCCGCTTGTCAAGACCCTTTTTCTCAGGAACACGAGAAGCTATGAAGCTGAATAATATTCAACAATCAGGTCTGCCCCCAAGGAGCAGTGTGAAAATCATTTTTTTAGGTCAACACTATCTAAAGATAATGCCGCTAGACATTCGCTAAGAAATCAAAACCCATAGAGTACTTCCCGTTAATCTAGCATCCTGAACTTGGCGTTAAGCAAGATCTCATAGCACAAGTGAAACTAAATTTTCAGTCATATCACAAGAAAATCACCTTTTGCGATTCGGAGACATTTTCGAGTTTCGATTTGGGAATTGAACTATGTATTTAAATAGGTAAGTTTGTACGGAACCTTCGGTGCATGTGTCCGACTCGCACTTGACCAGGGCCTCGAGTCTGCTATTATAATAGTGTCAGAATGGTCTATCATTGATTTCATAATTGTTGATCTTGACGAGTGTGGCAATATACTAATATAATGGCGTCATTATGACTTTCCAATGGTCAACCACTGACACTCCATTGAAAGAAGTGGCGTAGACTGGTAATCTTGTACATAATGACAAATGAATATTTGACGTTTGCGGATAACTGCCAAAATTTTGACAGTTCCATTGATCAGTGACTTACTATTAGAACGTCATTATGCAGTCATTGCTTTTAATTTGTTTCGAGACAGCTCGATATTGTCATTCTACCACAAGACCATTGACCGATCAATGATTGACCATTATGAATTATCAGATTACGAACTTTTAGCAAAATGACAATGGGATCGTGTTGGAATGACGAATTTATAAAAATAGCAGACTTGGGCCCCTGTTCTCTTTATGGAAACATCCTAAGGAGATTATTGTTAATCAATAAACTCCCATGGAGTTGCTCCTGCTGCCTTAGTTTAGAAACGTCAACAAGCAACCTTCATAACGACACTCAGAACTATAGCTAAAACAATCATATATCAGACAAAACAATAACTATTATCTCTACAACTAATATCGACTTTAATACCCGAAACTCGAGATCAAAACTACCCTCCTCTCGACTTGATTGGCAAAGTTATCTGGAGTGACACACTCCAGTTGATACTTTTACACGACAACGTCTAAGTCTATCAGAAAACTCTGCAAGCAAGTTTCAGGAACTTGTGAATTCATTTGTCTGTCTGGTAGTTTCGGCGGCTGGATGGAACGTATTGGTGCAGGGAATGGCGAGCCAAATGTTGGATCAAACTTGTTGGGTGCCAATCTAGGTTGGTTCGAGTGGGCGTGTCAGACTTTTACTGACTAAAAACCCACCGGTCTTTAGTTGATTTATGCGTTTCAGGACCACGGTTTCCCCTTTAGAATTCCTGTGGCCCTAACGGGTATTGGCCCCACTAGTCCCTTACGGGTTTGCTGACATATCTTTGAAGCACGACACTGGTGCTCGGCCCTTACCTGACGAAGCTCGTTGGGCGCAAAATAAATCCAACAAAGCTATTTTTTTTTCACAACTGTCACACAACGCCGTCTAGTCCCAAGCTAAGCAGAGCTTGTGTTATGAGTACTAGACAACTGATAAAAATACTTATATATTTCTAAATACATACATATTATAGATAAATTACACCCAGACACAGAACAAATGATCATGTTAATTCCACGACCTCCGGCATAGCAGTCAAAGCCACTAACCACTAGACCAACAGGCCAATTAAAGCTATAAATTAAGCTATTCTATGAAAAATTGACGCAGATATGCTTTGAGACAATAAATTAAGAAATAGATGCCTAAACGTATTATGAACTTGAGACTGATCCAGCCAGAGAGGTCGATCCCTCACCCACCTACACATACGTCTCACAGATATCATCTTAGTGTTCCGGCAGTACCTAAACTAGATGGTAAACTGAAATATAATAATTCATACTGTGTTTACTAACATGTTGACCATACGTCTCTCAAACGTGTAATAGACCCGGCGAAACCTACAATAACCTTCACACTTTACCCACCATCATGTTAGCCGACAAACTTGCTGGCCTACTACCCTGACGTCTCACAGACGTGTGAGTGACCCGGCGGGGCTTACACTAACCGTTTACCGCGACTGCTAAGCCGGTCAGAAATTTAGCTTACCAACAGGTTGGCTGACACATTCGCCATCCCAGCAACTCATAAGTTTCACAGACGTGTGAGTCTCCCGGCTGGGCCTACACTAACCGTTCGCCTCGACTGTTAGGCCTGCCAAGCACTTCGCCTACCGACATGTTGGCTGACAAACTCGCTATCCTACTAGCCCGTACGTCTTACAGACGTGTGAGTGACCCGGCGGGGCCTACACTAGCCGTTCACCCCGGCGGTCCAGACGACCTGTTACACACTTCACTTGGTACATCATCATTATGAACACCATGCTGTAGTTTTATGTGATTTGCATCCTAAAACGATTTTTATTGAGCGTTTAATCGAGTTTGATAGAAAACAACCGTTGGACTACGAGACTTGGTAATATTTTTAAAGAGAAAAGGAATAAAAAGAAAACAAAATATTTTTGTACATGGGCATATAATAAACGTCAGAAGCACAGTTCCTATTGGTCGTTTCTTTTGGAGAAGAACTCGCAAGAAAATCTAGTTACTCTTAAAAAAAAAGGACTAAAGTAGTATAATCAGCCTTATAATATTCCCACTGCTTTTTTTTTTTTTCGTTGGGAAAATCGTCTTATGACATCCCCCACTCTTGGGCGGAGCGGGAGATAGTGTCAGACTTTTACTGACTAAAAACCCTTTCCTGTTCCTTCGTTGCCTTTCGTACCAGGGCCGAGTCTTCCTTTCAGAACCAGACCCTTGGCCTAATATTCCCACTGCTGGGACGCAGGCCTCTGCATTTTTTTTTTTATTATTTTTACAATATTTCCATATTACAATATTAATAGGAGTGAGAGGACAGTGCAGTCTAGTGAATATTGTACCCCAAAGCACAATTAAATCCGCTATTATGAATCCGTGGAGTCTACGGTGGTCTCACATTAAAAAGATCCTTTATAAATTACGAGGTTTCAGAGATATACTCAATTCTTGGAATTTACCGGTAATTTTGTAAATAGAAAACGCTCTATATAGGTACCATTAGATCTTTTTATAAAAAAAATGACTCTCGCTAGACTTTAAATCTCGTTACCATCAGGTGGGATCGCAGTCAAGCACTAGTTTATATCAAATAAAAAAAAGACCAAACAGCTGGATGAACTAGATATTATAATGAAAAAGAAAACTTCTGTCATACATATGTACTACCACCGAATCTATTTGTTCCGCCAAGAAGCCATTCCTACTGACTCCCAGTTAAAAGGAAAAATTGTGTCTTTTCTTGTCAGAAAAACATCACATATTTATTTGACACACACATACTATAACAAAATGCCAGAAAACTACCTTACCTTATGCATAGCCTTGCTTATTCAATTTGTTTATTGATGATTTCGATTTATTTGTTTGACCCACTGAGTTTTTTCCCACACAAAAAATTTTGGGTCATCCCAAACTTATTCTATTAAATGCTTCCTTCGTCCAAAAATATGTTTATTTTGTATGTATGTGTTTTAGTTTCTATTTTGTATGTGTAATGGTGTAATAATAAATAAATAAAAAAAAACTCGCTTCGGCTCATATTTTATGTTTAAGCCAAACTTATTTTTTTGTGCAATCACCAAAGGATTTCGTATTATATACTATTAAATAATATTTAACATCAATCAATTATACTTTCACTTGAAACGGGCCTAATAATTTGGGCTTATGGTCTCCCACTCTGTACTAAACGGAGCAACATCAAAATAATACAACTATTCCAAAATACAGTATTCAGGGATGCTGTAAAAGCACCCTGGTATATCATAAATGACGACCTTCACCGTGACCTTAAAATTGAAGTCGTCACAACCATCATTCAAAAATTTGCTGAAGCCCACGAACCCAGACTTCACCGACATGTGAATGTTGAGGCAATCCAGCTGTTAGACAACGGACCTAGTGCGTAGACTAAACAGTACTAAACCCTTAGAGTTAGTGTAGTGTTAAAACCTATAACGTAAAATAATAAGTAAGAGTTAAATTGCTTAGTCTTTTAGGCTAGTTATTAAGAAATCTGTTCTTAATAATAAAGGGAAAAAAAAGTGAACGAAAAAAAACTGAAATCGTCGTTCAAATCGGAGGCTTCGTTCCAAAGACGTACGTAAATTAAAGTGTCATATTTTGCAAGCAAGTCATTGACCGGCCAAAGAGTTTCATACAAATAAATTCTATGAATCATACAAATAAATGCTTACAGAAAATTAATGAGGTTCAAACTAACAAACGACGTGAAGATCAAGTGTCACACTGATATAGACATAATGTATAAATACTCGTAAGTAGTAAGAATTCCTAATTGTTAAATTTTTCTGAATGAAACACATCATCAATTCAGTCGAAAGACTTCAACTGTTGGACATAAGCCTCTCCTAAACGTCGCCATAACGACCGGTCCTGTGCATCTCACATCATCATACCAGGTCATCGGTCCACCTTGTGGGAGCCCTTTCAATACTGCGTCTTCTAGTACATATCGGCCCCATCGACCATCTATTCTGCGAGCAACCCCATACTTAAGTTTGGCGATTTTTTGGACTATGTCGGTAACCTTGGTTCTCCTACGGATGGATACGAGACGCACAGAGCCGGTCATTATGGCGACACTTAGCGAGGCTTGTGTCCAACAGTGGACGTCTTTCGGCTGAAATGATGATAAATCAGTCAGTCAGTTCTCACGGCAATCCGTGAAGCATTCCCCTTATGTTGCGACTGTACTTGTGACAATGTATCATCATAATTTTACGACGCAAAGTTCAAAAATACTTCCTACAATAACAATACAAAGAAAACACTTGCACACTTATTCAAATAAGGGCCCAAGGTCTTCCATAATTGACTTCTACATATCTAGTACTAAAACCCTTTGTTACTTCCGTGTTACCCTCATATGTACTTCGCAACAAAGACCTATGAAAGTGCACTGACTCATCGCCCGGTTAATTACGACGCAGCAATTACGGAGTTATTGTTCAGACAGACAGACAGACGAATTAGGGTTCGGTCAGGAAAATCATTTTGTTAATTGATTTTTAAGGTATCGATGTTTGCTGTTCTTTTGTTTTTTTATTGAATTTTTGATATGTTTGAAGTTTTAATCATACCTACTAAATTACCATTAATTTTTTTGATGCAATCCCAAAGAGCCTAGTGCGCAAACGGTTCCATCACTGTTTACCATCAGGTGGGAATGCAGTCAGGCACTAGTATATATTACTTAAAAAAATATAATTTAAAATTATAATTTACAATTAATGGGCAGTGGTGGCCGAGTGGTAACGGCCCCGACTTGGGAGTTTTATGTTATGGGTTCAAGCCCAGCCTGGCGCGCATTACTTTGTGTAATTTATTTCATCACCACTGCTCTTAAAACGGTGAAAAAAAACATCGTGAGGAAACCGGCATGTCCTAGAACCTAAAATTCGAAGACATGTGATATCCCCCAAACCGCACTGGGCTCACGTGGTGGAATACGGCCCTTTTCCTCTCCTAGAGAGGAGGCCTGAGTCCCAACAGTGGGAACATTATAAAGGCGAGTATGTAATTATTAATATAATAATCAGCGGAACCATAATACTAAAACTAATTAAGTATGCAAAGTGTGACCCACTTTTAATGAATACTGCGTAAAATTTTCAGCAGCTCAACGTTTGTTAGTCATAAAAATGATTCACAGCTTTAATGTTTCATTTGCTAACAAAATCATAATTGGTACTAGTTCATATTTTTAGATTTTAACGCGTAGTTAGTATGTGTCACTTTTAATTTCTGCTTTATGAAGAGATGTGTTAATTTCCGTGTTGCTATATAATAAATTGTTTACACAGATGTTTTACCATAAATATGGTAAATTGCTTGATTATATGTTTTTTTTTTATTTCTTACTAGCTTTTGCCCGCGGCTTCGTCCGCGTAGAAGTCGAAAATGGTTTTATTAGGTTTTTTGAGATATGAAAATATGAAATATTATTTATTATCTTCGTCGTGTGTGATAGTCCATTGAATCGTATGGCGAGCGATAGTGTATCTAAGATAAAATATTATAATATCTTGCAGCGCTTAGTGAACTCCACTGCAGGTGCCGTACCTACGACAAACTTATTATTTACGGTTGGTACAGTAATCGGGTCTAGGGATCGAACCGCAACATTAAGTTTGTTTTTTATTATATATACTTTTCCGGGATAAAAACCCAGTGTAGTGCCCATAATTAAAGGATAATTATACCAAGTTTCATCATAATCGAACCAGTAGTTATTGCGTTATGCCTGAACAAACAGACAGAAAAAATTTCTTTTAATCAAATTTTTGGGTTCGGTGTCGGTCTAGTAATACCATTGCCGTTTATTTTTTTAATATTTTCAATGTACAGAATTTTCACTTCTACAGATTTATTATCAGTATAGAAGATTTAAGGATCTGAAAACCTAGACCTAAACTTACATTTTATTGTTCACTCAATTATAGGCAACTACAGCATGCATGGCTCTAGTAAAATTGTAAGGACACGCCTTGCTAATCCCCATTATAACAGTCGTCGGTGCAATGACTTGTCACATTTAGCGAGCAAAGCATTCATATTCTTGTAACTAAGTTAGCATTATGATTTGTACTTTATTTTTTTTTATATTTTTTAATTTATTTAAACTTCATGTACAGTAGTGATACATAGGCGGACTTAATGCAACAAGGCATATTCTACCAGTCAACCTTTGGGTTAAAAAGACAACACTGTGGTAGGCTTGCACAATAAACATATAAAAGATAATTCAAACAGAAGAAATAAAATAAAAAGTTATTTATAATAATAAAATATATATTTATGCTAAAATTATAAACTAATAAATACTGTGAAAAATATCAAATCATTAAGAGAACTTAATAATAATTTCTGACGAAGGCCAAACGAAATTTGAGAGTACTTCAAATAGTAGTTCCGAATTTTGCGCTTAAAGGAAAACTTACTTTCAGCTTTAATGATTGCCAGTAATTTCTTTTTCTACCCGTTTGTAAATATTATTATTTTTAGTTTGTTTATATTCCTATTAAGTTATTATTATTTATTAGTTTTGATGTTCATAAGCAAATAAATACTAATGATCTGTATAATTGATTATTAATAAAACGGACTTTACAACGAACAGTTGTTTTCATCTTGGTAGATGGAAACAACCCCGTTGTTAAGTCCATATTCAATATTGTGAAGTATATCCATGAGGATAGGTGGTCCTATCCTCATGCATATACTCCATAATACAATTATTATAATTATTAATAAATTATATTAATTTAAAGACATGCTGGTTTCCTCATATTCTATTTCTTCATTATTTTGAGAGCAGTGGTGATGAAATAAATTACACAAAGTAATATAATAAACTACAAAAAAACACCCCATACAGCTCCATCCTTTTGACAATTTCAAGATCGTAAAATGGATCAGGCCCCCGCTCTTAGGCGGAGTGGGAGATAGTGTTAAAGTGGTAGGGCCTCTGATATTACATTTTCATTAAATAGCTAACTAAACTAGTTAAAGATTAAATAGTTTAGTATGGATCAGCAGTTAGTTTGTGAATGATACGTCTTGATAATTGTGTTGTGTAGCTAGATACTGCTGTTTACTTGCAGCCTTTAGTCCTTGGTAGGGTTTGCAAAGACGTGGATATAACAGACTAGCTTTTGCCCGCAGCTTCACCCGCGTACATAAAATATAGCCTTTGCCACTCAGGAATAAAGCAGCTTTCTATCAGTGAAAAATTTCAGCAATCAAAAAAATTTAGGTCATTAACCTGATTAAATATCTTTCTTTTAAAGGAGAGAAAGTCTATGATAATCTGAATGTAGATCATGAAATTAAAGATGGAAATATGTTGGGCCGACCCCAAGTGACATGGGACAAGGTAAGGACTCGTTAAGCACACTTCTAGAGCGTTTGAAGCGCGATTGAGTTGAGTAGATTAGAGAAGAGTAGAGTAGATTAAAGTCAAGTAGAGCAAAGTAGAAGAAACTTTATTAGACATTCACATCTTTACTATAATATTGTCGCAACTCAGCACCGGTAGGTCTCGGTTTGGAATCTTTATTCGACTAAAACGTCTTTAATTCATTGACTTTTATATTTTCTTGCTGTTCTACGATATCATCATTTCATTATCAAAGTTACGTCAATAGTACTAAAAATACAACACACTTTTTTATCTATAAATTTTAAAACCAAAATTATTTTTATCAATTGAATTTTCTATGTGTATTTTTCTGAAACAAACTATTATTATTATTATTATAAAGTGGTAGTTTGCTTATTTTCTGTTTTTTTGTTTGTAGGAGGTAATCTCTGAAAGTCCTGGTCCGATCGCAAAAATTTTTTCACTGTTAGAAAGCTGCTTTATTCCTGAGTGACATAGGCTATATTTTATGTAGGTACGCGCGTGAAACCGCGGGCAAAAGCTAGTAATAAAATATTTTAAAAAAGCTATTTTTCTCTGCCATCCCTACCCGTATCCGGTCTTTACTTTTAATCTCTCTTTATTTTCTGTCTGTACGCGAGGGTGTTGTGTATTTGTCTTTTGTCTAACGACTCCAGCGGACTGGAAACAAGAGATTGTGTCTTAATACAGACAGTTATACCGTTTTAATGTATATCACCGACATGGAGGCTTCTTTACTTCTGTGAGATTAGATCTAGAAGATTATTTTCTTCGGTGTTTTATGACACGTTATTATTTGAGTGTGGACGGGAATTACGCATTTTGGGCACAGTGGTTAAGCGATTGGCCGTAGCGCAGTGTATCCCGAATTCGATTCCTGCACGAGATAAAAATTTATAAGACCTACAAATAATTGTTTTATAGTTTGTGAACGCACCCACGATCCTTGAGCAATTCCTAGTCCTGGGCAACGTTTTAAAAAAAGAAAAAAAAGGGCGTAACTTGATTCCGCTATCACCTTTCTACCATTGGCTTACACTTACACTTAGTGCTTATACTAAGTATTCAGAATCTGGGCTCCTACTCCAGAATTCCTGTTGGATATGGAACCCAGTACCCAGAAAGCGATAAATATTCCAATAGCGATAAAAAATATACTTGAATGCCAGGCGCGGGTCACACTTTCAGACACGCTCGATTTTTCGCATGTAATGCGCCGCATACCTGCAATTGTAAGTAAAAGTAAGGGATGTCGTTTCGGTCACCATTGTCTGAATTGACCTGAATGGAACATTTACTGGAAGTCACCGTTGTACGACACGGTGACCGACGTGTTGAGAGATCAATGAACTTTAACAAGCCAATACAATATTAATAATCAAACGTTTACTTTGAACAGAATTCATTAATATAAGTGGCTTAACTTAATCACTTGAGGATTCTGGGGAGCACATGTTTAGAATCATTATTCTGAAGCAGTGTCCGTTATTTTAACGGGTTTGTCGCTTAATCCATTTTTCCTGGTAGCATTATCATACATAGTAGTACAAAAGGAAGATACATTATCTATTTTGCTGTTACAATCCTACGTGCCATACAAAAATGAACCTTAATGAACTGAAATAAGGACAACATATCACTTTCAGGACTGTATGTACGTTTAATTGTGGTAATGGACACGTTTTGGCTCAGTTTCATTTGGCCTTGAGGTTGAAATTGCTCTTGCTATCAATCATGCAGAATTAGACTTTATTTTGTGGGTTGTAAAGGATTTTGGATGTGCAAATTATAAGTTTGTATTGAAGACTTGACATTTGTTCAGTTTATGTTGACAGATTTAATTTTATGAGACACTGAATTAGTATTTTGCTTCCCAAAGTGTGGCTCGTTTGAATAAAACCAGTAACTCCTGTCACAAATGGAGAGAATTACTACATAGTTGGGTTGCTGATAAGGAGACACGTGGCTAACCAAAGCGGAGATCGAGCGATATGCGAGGATGAACGGTGATAGGTACGACTAACACAGGTCCTTTTATTATTCATAGTAACTCTTCCGTGTCGTGATGGCCCAATGTTTAACGCACCTGCCTCTCATGTACGCGGTTGCAGGTTCAAAACCACGCAAATGCCAATGTGAATTTTTCAATTCATTTATATTCTACAACAATCACACAACGCTGTCTAGTCTCAAGCTAAGCAGAGCTTGTGTTATGAGTACTGGACAACTGATAAACATATTTATATATTTCTAAATACATACATATTATTGATAAATTACACCCAGACACAGAACAAATGATCGTGCTCATTATCATCATCAATCGAACCCACGACCTCCGGCATAGCAATCATGGCCACTAACTACTAGACCAACAAGCCAGTCAAACATATGTACTTTCCTATGTTTGTTTAGGACATTACTGACACCCTGTGCCTCGGAAAGCACGTAGAGCTGTTGGCCCCGGTTGACATTTTTAGATCTTTGGCAGTCGTTAAAGATATCCAGACGCCAGAAAGTCTGAACGTCGATCGATCTATCCAGGAAATATCGTGTTGCCCATTCATTGGGTTATGGAGGTCTGGCAGCCAGTCACTCCATTTAAAACAGGGGTATTCTTTTTTATCTAAGGTGCAGGCAATCCCGCATGCGTGATGAAATCCGCCCGATATTAAAAACACCCTTAATCCTCTCGACCGGAGAGAGATCAGGGGCAAGACCAACGCCTGTACGTGCTTACAGAGGCACAGGGGGTGTCACACCACCAACTTGCAAACTACGGGCTGCTACAGAGTTGAAGCCTCCTTTACAATATTGTGTATGCATGCCCTCCTTAATATTAGGTATCAAGTTGCTTGATTAGCATTTTAAGTCTTTGACTTGTTTCTTAATAATAAAATGCATTATACTATTGGCAGTCAATCAGAGTTGTTCTCTTTCAAATATACCCTAAGACCCTAAACATCTCATGGTGTATGTAGCGGAAAATTGCAACAGCATTTTTTGCCTGACCCGGTTATCAAACCCAGGATGCCACGCTCTGCAGTCAGTATCTAGTACTAATAGCACAAGCTCTGCTAAGTTTGGGACTAGATGGCGTTGTGTGAAAGTTGTTGAATATTATTATATTATATTATGTTATTGTGAAGAGGTTAATGTGAAGAGGAGGGATGAGACGCATGTTACTAAAAGAGTTATGAGTTTACATGTGGATGGATTGAGAGGGAGAGGGAGACCAAAGAAAAGATGGATGGATTGTGTGAAGAGTGATATGAAAGAAAGGGAAGTTAGTGATAGCATGACGAGTGACAGGGCAGAGTGGAAGAAAAAAACGTGTTGCGCCGACCCCAAATAACACGGGACAAGGGCAGAAAGATGATGATGATATTATGTTATTATATTACTGGTCCTTCTGGTGACCAATATGCAGGTATAATACATTATTTCTACTGCTTAAAGTTTTATTATAAACTGACTCGAAAAACTCACAGTGGGTCTAAAAGGTTGTCCTTGAGTCGCTCCTATTATTTTATTTTCAGTTATGTTATCATAATAATTCAATATAATAACATAAATAAATCCTTTTAGATCAGTAATTTATAAAATAATAACGATTAGGTTATACATCTCCTAATCCACAACTTCGCTACTGAGGACCAATTGCACCACATTCTGTCAGTTTCCCAATGCCCATTAAACATGTTTTAAGTCTTGACTTTGCAGAACAGTAGATTTAATCAAATGACAAACATTAAAATGCATTTGATAAAAAAACTTTTTACAAAAAAAATATAACCGACTTTACCAAAAATAAAGTTATTTTTTTATTTCACACGTTATTTAGTTGCGATACACTTATATATAACCAGAGTGCCTATTTCTCATGACAATTCCAATTAACCCAAACACTGCTAGGTTAAATTGTTTTATTACGAAATTCCTGTGTCTACCTTCCACCTTCCGGCTCCATCATCAGATCAGTTCGATAGTATCTTATAGCCAAATTGCATTACACGACAATTCTAATAAGCCCAAATACGGCTAGGATACATTGATAAATTAAAGAGTTCCGCTTCCGGCTCCATCATCATCATCAGGTCACTTCGATGATACCATTTTCAACATAACTATTAAGAACCATTTATTTATTTGTATTGTCATAGTCGCTTAACTATCTTCATTGTGATATCTATGTGAGTATGAAGTTCCGTTGGCCATTTCTGGTCTTTTTCATCAGTTTCACTTCACCAAGTATTACTTTTTGACTATAAGTGTTTAAGTTATTGATGAAAATACCAAAATCACTGTACGTTTTCCTTTAAAATTTGAAGAGTTCCCTCGATTTTGCCAAGATTTCATCATCAGATCCCGACTTGGTGAATATGGGACCATTTAGGAAGTATACCTTTACCGACAAAAAAAATAATTTTTCAAATCGGTTGGCAAGCGACGAAGTTATGCGCGAACAAACATAAAAAAAATACAAACATCCGAATTGAGAACCTCCTCCTTTTTTAGAAGTCGGTTAAACAAGACATTTCATAACCAGCGGCGTTTAATGAACATGGACCTGAATTTTTTCACAAGTGTACCTATTTGTTTCTATGGTATCCCATACGCTAACCCATCTGCGGGTCAATTGTATTATATTCTGTCAATTTCTTATGTCTCATGTCCCCCGTCAAACATTTTCACTTTACAAAACAGTCAATCAAAATACCAACTAACGAGACAATTCATAACTTGTATAGTTTGGCGAACTCGGGCCTAAAATGTCCCGTCTCTCAAGCTTATGCTACCTGCTAATCTCTCCCAGGGCTATAGCTTCCCCTAATGAGATTGCTAAAGGTCTACATTGATGGTACAATGGCTAGGTATGTGCTGCGGCTAATATTCGTTGTATATTGCACATCACGGTCGGAGGTCAGTCACCGCGTCTCGGCGTCTTACACCTAGACTGTGTTGGGGACCCTGGACGTAAGAAGGGATGTCTGCTCAAACTTTGTTTTTAAAGGGGTATGCCACCGTTGTCCGAACGTCATCATTTCAATCGAAAGTCGTTCACTATTGGAAATGAGTCTGCCCCAAGTGTCGTCACAATGACCGGTCCTGTGCATCTCGCATCCATTGTATTCCGGCACCCCACACCAGGTCACCGGTTCACCTTGTGGAAGACCTATCAACGCAGCGACCCTTAAACGCCAGAATTAACGGTAGCAACCAGCAAAAAAGAGTAGTGAATCTTGATGAATCCCAGAGAAATTATTTTTTCAACTATCTTGGGATTGGATTAACCCTGCAGTGACTGACAGCACGATGCACCATAATATCTGATTTTTATTTTTAGGGTTCCGTAACTCAAAAGAAAAAAACGGAACCCTTATAGGATCATTCTGTTGTACGTCCGTCTGTCTGTCTATCTGTCAAGACGCTTTGTCTTGGTCGGAGGTATTGAGTAGAAATAAAAACAATATAGGTCTGCGGTCCCTTGAAACTGTAACGTCTGAATAAACGAAAAAAAGAAAATACGGCCGTAAATGTCACAAAAAAACGTACATTTCGACATTCTCAAGGGAATCAAAATTCATAGAGTACTTCCCGTTGACCTAAAATTCTGAAATTTGGCAGGAAGCAGTCTCATAGCACAAGTATAGAAAAAATCTGAAAACTGTAAATTTATAGTTACGTCTCCGAACCCTCAGTGCGCGAATCCGACGCGCACTTGCCCAGTTTTTTTACTAGGATAAGACCCACTTTCTAACCTTTCCAACTCTTAATAGTTAGAATCGATAGTTGCAACATCGGAATATTAAACGAGACAATGAATTTTAATGAATCCAGAAGACATTAACAAAGCAGAACAGTGGAGAATATAACTATATATTTCTACATCTTTCCATATAGAATAGAATAGAATAGAATAGAATAGAATAGAATAGATATACTCAACACACTGACTGCTCAGCATCCGGATATAGACATATTCCACTCTAGTGTGAGATTGTTTTTGGAGAGGTGTAGAGAATGTTTTGGCGGTTAATTCCTTGTTATCTACATATTTATTGAAAATCAATTGCTTGTTAATTATGGTTTGTAATTTATTATTTCTTTTTAATACAAGTATTATGTGATTTATGTTTTTTTTTAGTAATGTAACGTGTTGGTTTCGACTGTTAGTGCTGTTACAAAATAAATGAATTTGTTATGTTTTTACCAACTATTTCCGGTGTTAGCATTTCAAATTGCATTTCAATTTTAGCAAGAAATGCAATTATTTTTTTTGTTACACATTCGATCACGCAAGAAAACTTTAAGAATAGCCCTCTCCATTGCCCGTTGGGTGACTTTGAGCCTTTTTATGAATTCCATTTCTCAGTTAGATCTCCAAAATCAAGCGCTATTTGAAGAGTTTTCACCATATCCATAATTATCCTGTCTCTACCCACATCCAAGACGGTGTCTCGGCATTTTGTATATACGTATAAACATCAATCGCGCACGGGGACGGCCAGACGGCTTGCGATATTTAAATTTGGAGACTTTAACTTTTATAGCCATTTTGTTAAGCGCACGCTCGAGGAAATAGCAAATGGAAGACGTGATTTTTAAGAGGATGTGAATACGTTACTGGCTCTAGCGATTCAATTTGTGGGTATTATTCAATTTGGTAAAACGGTCTAAGTGTTTTTAAAAATCGTTAAGTCATGACTGGCATAGAGTGAGATGGCTTTAGACCTTTTGTATGGTCTATTGAGCTGGTAGTCGATGATTCTTTTAGCTATAAGTCCGGCCATCGTTTGCATAATAGCACAATCGGCCTTTATAATTTTCTCTTTTTTTTTCGGTGATAAGTCTTATGACATCCCTCGCTCTTGGGCGGAGCGGGAGATAGTGTCAGACTTTTACTGACTAAAAACCCACTCCTGTTCCTTCGTTGCTTTTCGTACCGGGCCGAGTCTTCCTTTCAGAATCAGACCCTTGGCCCCAGTAGGCTTCGACCCTGCTGGGCCCGGGCTGACAAGGAATGGGCCGTAATCCATCAACCAAACCTAGTGCGGGTGGTGGATGTCACATGTATTCCGATGTTAGGCTCTAGAACAAACTCGCACGCCATGGACGACTCTGGCATCGACAGCGGAGCAGAGAAAGTTTTTGCCTTAAGTATGTATAGTTTTAATTAGCAAAGTGATTATAAGTGTTTTAATTTTCATTGCTTTAGTTTTTAATTAATTTATAATTAATATGACAGTTTATAGATTCGAAACTTCTTTTACAATAAACGATTTATCAGTACTTTTGAATAGAACCCATCAAAATGGTTGATCAGAGTGGGTCGATTGAGACTGGTCATCTCTAAGCTGTCATAGTGGCTTATATTAATTTTTGTATTTAGAATTTGTTTTTTTTTTTTTTTCTTTACATTGTTCTCATATAATAGTAGCGACAAGAAACATATAACCGAGATATTGGTGTTATACATAACATGATAAAAAAGTGTGCATGGAGTTTCTTGCACATTATTCTCCATAGAGATCTAAGCTTTGGAATGTGAAATTGGCATCACTTTTTTTTCTGACTGACTGATTTCTTAACAATCCAAAAGTGCCTGTATATAGTTTATTTGAAATAAATGCATTGATTTTGATTGATTTTGATTTTGAACAAATGTTTAAGTATTAGATATTGTCAAAATTGGAAGTAATAAAACGGATAAAGGAAAATTAATTAAATATTTTATATATACTGCCTCATAACATTTTACAACACATTGATAGCGTCATAAAATGCTATTTACTAATTAATTAACGGTAGCAATCAAAACAATATTACATTGATTTATATTCCTACACATTACGGTAGTATACAACATTGTGTTGGCACTTATCGAACCCATAACTTTGGAGGCATAAGGAGTAGATGATGACAAAAGTGTTAAGTACAAAAAGTGTGAACAAGAAAAAGACAATGAGAAGAATAAAATTACAAAGATGGATAGTCTGTGAATCCAGATAGCTTTGACTTATGAGTATTTAAGTCAAGAGTGAATAGGCTGCTTCTAGGCAAGCGTGCTCCATCGTCGACCACCATCAGGTGAGATGGTGGTCAAACGCGAGCCTAGCAATAAAAAAAAAACAAAATTAACTTCCCCACAACTGTTGTAATCTTTTTTTTCTAACACATTGTTTTTGCACTATCTTTTATATTATTAGACCCCACCTACCATAAATTCTTTAGTAATTTTTTTTGGTAACGTCTCATTTATTGATAGTTGTATTTTTTTTATATGTAGCCTCTTTTTATAATGTGAATGTGAGAACACTGTAGACTCCGCGATTTTGGCAACTTTGGAAACGTGCACTAGCTTCTGACGTTTTATAAGATGGGAACTTATAAAACGTAGGCCTATGAGAAATAAAAACTTTCGAATTGTTTTTTTTTTAATTTTGTCAAGCTGTTATTACTTAGCTAAAATCTTCTTAAACATTAACATAATATTATGAGTTACCAGGTGACCACATGTGCAGAAGCAGTCATTGCCAAACAAGCGAGTCTTCGACATAGTCTTTAACCTTGTAATATGCTTTTTTAGTTTGGACACGCTTAATATGGGTTATGAACTTTCTTTGCTGGTCTTAGCTAATCCCTATTTGGGTAAAACAATTTCGTGACGGATCGATCTCTAAGGTTAAGCAATGCAATTAGCGAGGTCAGTCTAAGGATGGCAACCGGCACCAACGGCTGAATGTGGTTTCTGAGGCACGAAAAAGTCTCGGTATTAATGGTCACCAATCCACCTTCGGCAAAAGTTGCTTAACCAAAAACATTGACCACTACTGTTATTATTAATTTTAGCCATGAGCTCTTCTAACAACAAATAATAAACACAATCCCAAATTTATCCAATAAATACTAGTGACGAGCCGTAACCATGGATAATAGTGCTTCGCCGTTATATCGAAACGGTCGATACATTATAATTTTCCCGAATAATTAAATTCGATATCGCAGTAATTTCGAGAGCCATTATCGAAAGTTGCTATTAATTTTACCCCGCAATAACGACGTTTTGAGCTACAAATGAGTTTTGTTTTTGGTGATTAACCAATATCTGCGTGTTATTGAATGTTTAATGGTGTAAAATGCTATAACATTTTTCGTGTATAAAGCTTTAGGAAGTAAGCCTACCTTCGTTCTTTCCCTATCACAATTTGCTTGAAGATACCACACGCTACAATATGGTTTAGGTTAGGTTTAGGTTAAACTATCAGGTTAGAAGTGGCGTAACTCTGCCGTCAGGGGCCCCGTATTGAACATTTTTTAGTGTTTTTTTTACTAGTGCATTGAGCTAGCGCGATAGTGACAGTGACAGACAGAGAGCAGTGGTGATGAAATAAATCACGCAAAGTAATGCGCCTGGCTGGGTTTGAACCCGCGACCTACAATGAGTTAGTCGAAGCCATTACCACTCGGCCACCACTGCTCATCTCATCTTATATTTTCCTTATTCATTACTATATACTAGTGGCCTCTTATCAATACGAGAAGGCCTGCCAACATGACAACGACATGGTGTTAACATGTTGCGAAAGAAATTTAGCACATGTCGAGGCCTTTGTAGCGCGAGGCCCCATACAATTGATACGGTAGATACGGGAGTAGCTACGCCTCTGCAGGTTAGACTATCAGAAAACATCGACTCCGACAAAGAGTTTTTTCCAAAATTCTGATTCCATTCTCTCTTCTCATTGAAAAACTCGTAACTTTACTGAACAGCGAACCTATCAACAATAAAAATAAAAAACTACTAGTTTGGAGGTAAGCGGAACAGAGTGTAAAGTCCCGCTAACCTCCGTTAAAAAGGAAGGATCCTCCGACCAGACGGGTGTTATGTCTGGTGGGCAACTGCCCGATAGATGATTTCGGGCTGTTCTTTATTTATGTTCTAATCGCACGGAGAACTTTGATTGCGCGGTCTAGGATTAGTTCTTATGTGACGCCATAGATGTCGCTACACTACTGTCCATAATAATTTTAAAATTACGAAAGTATCTCTGTTAATTAGTTTTTAAAAGTAAGTTTTTAATATTTAACATCATAGATATATATGTATGATGTTAAACCCAGGTCCAAGGATAGGAATGCCACGGATAGAAGTTATTTTTAAATTAATATCGATTATCATCATCACTACTGTCTATTCCCAACTAGCTTGGGGTCGGCTTCCAGTCTAACTGGATGCGTTTTACATGGAGTGACTGGCTATCAGACCTCCACAACCCAGTTACTGAGCAACACGATACTCCTTTTTTTTTGGGTAGGAAAATCATCGCATGAATAATCTCGCTCTAAGGCGGAGCGGGAGATAGTGTCAGATTTTTACTGACAAAAAACCCACTCCTGTTCCTTCGTTGCCTTCGTCCCAGGGCCCTGGGTTTCACTTTCACACTACCCGTGGCCCCGGTAGGTTTCGACCCTGCTGGGCCCCTACGATTTGCTAACATCACGAGACGGTTTGGGATAAAATCGGGATTGGAATCCCGATCCGTGGCGGTTGGGGCATGAGGACCGTTGCCTCACGCGATCGGCCGCCTCCTTTGCCAGCATTACTGCTTCGCAGAAGGAGGCGACCGCCTGCCACTCCTCCTCGCTCCGGAGCATGGCCTGAACCAAGGCCCGGCGCGAGAGATTACCGCCGTCGATCGCCCCCACGAGGACACGGCGTTGCTCTGCCCAAGCGGGGCACATTTCAACCGTGTGCTCCACCGTGTCCTGCGGGTGGGCCACACAGTGGCGACACGACGGGCGTGTCTTTCGCACGAATCCGGTGCAGGAACTTCCCGAACTTACCGTGTTCGGTGAGAACCTGCGTCATGCGGAAGGTGAGAACACCGTGAGGTCTTTCCAACCACGCCTCAAAGAGGGGACTTACCGCCATAATTATGGCGTCCAAGATTACTTAGATGCTGAAAATCTCATTAGTTACCTTTATTACATAACCCTAACAATCATATCCACTCACACACTCTCCATACACATACATTCCATCTTTGCAATTACACACCACTCTCACTCTCAATACCGACTTATCTTATATTAAGTGGCAAACTATCCCCTGAGATACAGGTCACCACCTAGTTCAGGGGATAGGGTCAAAACTATTCGGCGCATATCACAACCGCCACATTATATACTGCAATACAATATATACATGTAATCCAGATTTAGAAGCCTTGAGCATAGGCGTAGGGTAGCCAGCCTTTCGGTGTTTTACAAGTTGCATTTTGGAGAGTGTGCACGTGAATTGTGTGACATGATTCCGCCATCTCATTTCTACCATCGGACAACCCGACGTACGGCGAGTATCCACCCTTACGATGTTGAAATCTCTACGGTTCGAACTAAGCGTTTCGCCTCGTCGTATATACCGCGTACATCAAAGGACTGGAACAATTTGCCTGCTGCGGCCTTCCCATCCGATTATAATTTGGGTGTCTTCAAGGCTAGAGTGAATAGGCTCTTAATAAACTACTAGTGCTCCTCACCATCAACGATTGCATCACTGCTTACTTTTTTTTTTATTCTTGATAGGTTCGCGCTTGACCGCTATCTCACCTGATGGAATGCGACGATGCGGTCGACGATGGAGCGCGCTTACCTAGAAGTAACCTATTCACTCTTGACTTAAAGATTCCCGGGTTGTAGCCATCAGGAAACGCAGATTCCGGCAAGGAATTCCACTCCTTAGCTGTACGCACAATAAATGAAACAACTAGGTATTACAATCAGGTGGGATCGTAGTCAAGCAATAATTTTATATATAAATTTATATCAAATATTTTTTCTTATAAAGACTGCTTTGTATCGAGTATTTCTAAATTATTTTCCTATAAATTGTAAACTGTTTTTTTGCAGTTATTTTTTGTAGGGCAGAGTGGAAGAAAAAAAACGTGTTGCGCCGACCCTAAATAACACGGGACAAGGCCAGGAAGATGATGATGATGATGATGAAACAATTATTATTATAAACACGGACATTCATCAACGCAATCCCTGTTTCCTCGAAACTCACTTTGATTGGTTCCCGACGGCAGTACCTATAGTAGTCACATAAAGCAACATTTTGATTCAAAGTCAGCGACCCGATCAAAGCTATGTTACTCAATTAGCGAACACAGATCAATACCTACCGCCTGATGCGACATACTATGTAAGCATGTATTTAATTACTGTTTAGAGAACATAGTAATAGACAGACAAATTAATTAGTATAAGGAGGGTGTCTGTATAGGGCTGGGTTTTAACTCTCTAATAAAAGAGGTTTTGGTCCGTTTTTAGGGTCTCCGTACCCAAAAGGTAAAATGGGACCCTATTACTAAGACTGCTGTCCGTCCGTCTGTCTATCTGTCACCAGGCTGTATCTCATAAACCGTGATAGCTAAACAGTTGAAATTTTCACAGATGTTATATTTAAGACAACAAATACTAAAAACAGAATAAATATTTAATTCATAAAACCCCAAGCGAACACTCTCTCATTGTCTTTCTATTGCGTCTCTAATTACGGTATTCGAATGGTTAAGTGGAGTCCCCATGCAACAAACGTGATTTTTTGCCGTTTTTTGCTACGAACGGTATGGAACCCTTCATGCACGAGTCCGACTCGCACTTGGCTAGTTTTTTTTTTATGTTAAGTAAGTACGCCTGTATTTTTGTAAATATTATTTTACAATCACAAAGCTTCGGAAGTCGGTGTTTTTTTTGTTTTTTTAATTGATATAAACTAGTGCAAACTAGAGTAAATGTTTGGTAAGGCTCTTTTTTGTGGAGAGAAATCTTCAAGAGCCTTCTCGCTCTCTAGGGAGTAGCGAGATGTCAGACTTTTACTGTCAAAAATCCACCAACGTTTCCTCAAAAAAAAAACACGCCTTGACTAGATTTCAGTTAATTTTTAGACGTAAAATGACATAACAAAATAACTCAATATTATTCAAATATTACATGATTCACTAGCATAGGTTGTCACAACTGCGGGTAAGTGAATTTGTGTGTTAATCGAAATGGGTTGTTATTTGTTTAATAGTGGTATAAACAGAGCTCAAATTATAGTTATGTCATACTAGTTACTGCAAGCGGCTTCGCCCGTTTGATAATAGAAAATTATCTCAATGAAACATACTTCCGATTAAGTGACATTTTAGGATATAAACAAACGCTAATAACTTTGCTGTTTATGAATATAATTTAATGAGACTTTGCTTAAATACAAGACCTTTTCTAATTAGTCACATAAGTATTTTTACTATTAAAAAAATAGAGGTGTATAGAAAACCTGCAAATCAGCAGCATGTAGCTACTCCACAACACTAAGCAATTTTGCTACATTTAATTACTCGTATATAAATGAAAGATATACCATTAAGGTAAAGACAAACAGGGCCCACGTATGCTTTGCATTATGACATCTAGACTCTTGAATTTGTTTGGAACAGACTTACGAATGTTGCAAACCCTCCATTCCCGAATATTTACTTATTTCTAGAAAGCCGACTTAATTCTAGAAAGCATTTGAAATTCAGTATTTTTTCAAACTTTAGCTTTAAAACCTGTTCAAACTCGTCATTAAGAGTCAAGAATGTGTCAAACCCTCCTTGGTTTTGACATATTCTTAACTCAAAATAATCAATTCAGAAACCCGCAGTAAGCAAATTCAACAGTCTAGATGTATAATGCGTATCATACGTGGCTTACGGCTCAGTTTGTTTTCAGCTTCACTCAAACAGATCATACTGCACACAAATACGACACG
Source organism: Mythimna vitellina (assembly GCA_949316375.1). NCBI lineage: Eukaryota > Metazoa > Arthropoda > Insecta > Lepidoptera > Noctuidae > Mythimna > Mythimna vitellina. The sequence goes on along the minus strand of OX438700.1, from coordinate 21,991,565 downwards.
CACTCAACACTCTTCAGTCATCAGTATAAATCGTATGTAAATATGTCGGTGAAGTCAATAATACAGAAGCTTGAGAACGATTGAACGAGCTAGGTGAAAAGTGACATATGTCACTTTGACAGAATTCGGGCTGACGTTTGCACGAACCGAGCAGATACAGGTGCCGATAGCAGAAGTACGATGCTCTTTCCTCTGTCGGCAGCCGTGCGAACAACGTCTAGTCTCGGGGACTGTCTCATGGCTCGTTGTGTAAAGTGAATACCTAAAGTTTGCATCATAATAAATCAGTTGTGTGATCAGGAATAGTTTGTTTATTGCTCGTTACCCAGTCATCGCCCACAAAACAGAGTCCCTGGACAGAACTTCTATGGTGATCGGCATTCTGAGCCGACAAATAAATAAATCATCAAAGAAAAATACCCGCACAGAGCGAATAAAATCTTCAATCGAGGCGTAAAAAAATCGCACGCTTCCCTGACACACTAAACTAAATCGTCGAGTATAAACGGACGGAATCGGATGCAATACGCACGATAAATGAAAATGGTCCGGAGTTCAGTGCCGGCGGCTACAAAAGGCGAGTCATAAAACAACCGGATTAGGGGTGGACAGAGAGCTAGGGGCCATTAGGTAAGCTGGAAAAAAAAAATTAAAAGAAAATCACTAAACTACGAGAAGAAAAGAACTTTTTTTATAAAAAATTGATTGATTTTTCTGAAAAAAAAAAACAAATGTCTTTATTTTTTTTAAGTTAAGTTTCTAGTTTTGTTTATTTTTAAATATAAGCGGAACGGTTGTAAATTTCCGCAAATGGCTGTTGAAAAAGGAATATCTGACCAGATGGGTGTTGTGTCCGGTTCGGGCCATTGCCCAATAGTTATTTGAATTCCACCACCACCACCAAATATTTTCTATGTGTTGACATAGATATTGCTTCATTTATTTGTATTTGTATTCGTGAATGCATTTTTTTTTTTTTTGATAAAAAAAGGTTTATTTTTTTCTATGGTTCTACGGTAAGATCCCTATAGGAATGACAAAATGCCCGCCATAGTAGATATCCGTCTTAACAGGCACTGTCAATCTTGTTGACATATCTTTGAGGAAAAACTTTTAATTAGGTACCAGTAAGTATGCAACCTATTTATATATTTACTTTAACATAAAACAGCCAAAGGTCAATTACATTAGATTAAAGAAATAAATTAGACATTTGCTATCCGAAAACAACGATAATTTGGACCTGAGACAAAGACAAAATGAATATTTAAGTTGCCTGTAATTTGATCAACCTTTATTCTGGAATACTAGATACTTATTTCATACTATTACAGAAAGTAATAAAAAAGCGTTGTTATTTTCATTGCATTGTTCTTCTTTTCAGCCTCGTAAATCATCCTCCTTGACCCGCTGCCCGCTCCTGCCAACCCGCTCACTTCAAGGCCTGCACCTAATTCCCTAAACTTGCAACCAGAGCTTGTAGTACCGCGGCTATTGGGCGAACTATAAAACGAAGCCGTAATAAAACTAGTCCCTTTCTGCGCATCCATACATCACTAATGATTTACTACGTACATTGAACGCTCGCTATGAATGACTAAAACCTGTCTCTAAGTTTAACAGGCAGTGAATAGCAAAGTATGAGAGATATAGGTACGTTTTATGGCCTGGATCCGCTCGTTAACTTAGGTGCAAATATTTGATAGCGTCATGTTGAAGTTTTTACGAGTTCGCACAAGATAATTACGCGTCTATTGTTTTGTAGGATTGTTTTTTAAATGCGTTTTTATGTGGGTCGTTAGGTTGACTTTGTATGGAGCCTTTTGTGGTGAGTTATGACTTCGAAGATAATATGTTTTCCCGACAAAATCCTTAAAGGTGTGACCAGACGATTGCAATCCAACGTCCCAACCAAGATGACCTTGCTAGTTTCAATCCATGACCTTCAACGCCCTTGGTTGGAAGGTGCGTTTTCCAAACCACCGAACGTGTTGGCGCGTGGTTTACATCCATGTAGCCGTAACACAAACCAAACACATAAACTAAGGTCACCTTGGTTGGGACGCTAGTTTGCAACCGTCTGGTCATCCCTTTAAAAGAGACATGAAGAAGTTATTACGCGTTTTTAACACATTGGCTAGGTATGCCCTTTAACTCGCCTCAAACTCGAATAAAAAATTAACAGTAGGTTTTTCATTATTATGGGCTGGCGTTTGACCACTATCACACCTGATGATAAGCGATGGTGTGGTTGACGATATAGAGCACGCTTGCCTAGAAGGTAACCTGTTCACTCATGACTTAAAGACCAAAAATTGCAGCTAACAGGAAACATAGAGTCAGGCAGGGAATTTCACTCCTTTGTGTAGTCGCTTAGTTTTTAAGTTAGTTAAGTAAGCCCTGGCTGGAAGCTTTTATTCTTGAATTAAGGCCGCCACTGGCAGTTTGGTTAAGCAGCCAAAAATCTCCTAGGTTGACCTGCGAGAGGCCACAAACAAAAAAAGAAACGAGTTTTACTAAAACCACTCGTAAAGTGTAGAAAAATATTACTCAGTGAGTGAGCTACAAGATATCGCCATCACTCCAGCTACTACATCACACGTAGACATTTAGATTCTAGATTATAAACTTCAGTTCTTGATCTTTATCGTAGACGCAAAACTTAAGAGTAGTTTTTTTTTATAACTAGGAGAGAGGTTTTCGTAAAGGGCAATGGAGCGCAGCATTCTGGCTGTCAACGCCACCGAGGTCGATTTGAGAAGTGGCTAGATGACCTAGATGCCTACCGCAACGGTTAGTTCGAGGTGGCTCGAGAAAATACTATCTGGAAGAAGTTAGGGAGGCCTTTGTGCTGCAGTGGGAAAGTATGAGCTAAATAAAAAAAATTGGCAAGTGCGAGTCGAAGTCGCGCACTGAGGGTTCCGTACAGTACCTATGTAAATAGTTCAATTCCCGAATGGAATCTCGAAGATTTTTCCGAATCGAAACAAAAAGTTTTTTTTTATGACGTAACAACAAATTTACTGTTTTCAGATTTATTCCTATATCTGTGCTAGAAGATCTTGTTTTATGCTAATTTTTTATTGATTTATTTTTAAAGATTTTTTTTTTTTTTACATTTGTAATGAAAATTGGTAATAACAAGCTTCCGCACAGTATTATCTAGCTACAGATTGCATTAGCATCCTTTAGGTTTATGATAAAGTAAAAAAAATATTTCAGGCCAGTGCAAAACAGATCGATGTCTAGATAGGTATAGATAGATATTCTTTATTGTACACCAAAAATACAAATTACATTAGGAACTTAAAATCAATAGGGTGGCACAATGGGCGGCCTTATCGCTAAAAGCGATTTTTTACAGACAACCTTTGGATGGATTTGACAGAGAAGGAGCAAAAAGATACGCGGTAGTTCATGATGTACTATTTACATATATACAATACATAAACTAATAAAAACTAGCTAGCAGATATATACAATACATAAACTAATAATAACTTTCTAGATGCGATGTAAGATTACTCCCTATTACGACTCACTTTTTTTTAATATGATTATTTTTATTGTGCTTTTGGGTACAATATTGACTGGTCTACACTATTCTTACACAATATCTATTAATACTGTAATATGAAAATATATATATTTTTTTAATTGATATAAACCAGTGCTTGACTGCGATCCCACCTGATGGTAAGCGGAGATGCAATCATTGATGGTCAGGCGCACTAGTTTATTAATTATATTGTAATAAACCACTTTTTTTAAAAGTTTAACCATGGAGTATCTTTCCGGTTCTTCTCCATAGGAAACGACCAATTTGGAACCGTGCACTAGCTTCTGACGTTTTATAAGTGCCTATGTGAAATAAAAATATTTCTGATTTTGATGGTAAATTATTATTATTAATTTTTTTGGTCTTTGTTTATTGTGCAAGCCTACCACAGTGTTGTCTTTTAACCCAAAGGTTGACTGGTAGAGAATGCCTTGTTGCATTAAGTCCGCCTATGTACCACTACTGTACATGAAGTTTAAATAAATAAATAAATTGTTGAAGGCTATTTATTATAACACTACGTGTGAAGAAGGGGTTAGTTACGCCTGTAAAACTACAAAAAAAAAACATACAATTGATAGCCTTATCGCAGTCCACGATCTCTTTCAAACAACCTGGAATGGACAGAGATTGCCTGGATACAAAATGGGGTTGGGCGAGGTATCGTTTAAGATATACCGTTTATTTACTCCACCTTAACATAAACAGCATAAATAGAGGAGGAAGCAATAATACTAGCAATATTTACGTAGCCACAGTTAGCGACGATTATCGGGACAGTTAAGACAGATTTATCTCCACAATAAAAGTAAACACTGGGCGCTTTCGACCGAGTACCATTAGTGAGAGGGATTCCCTGGGTGGCTGGCGCAAGTTACAAGCGACCGGATCGTGGATTACATTTTTAGGAACTTGCGTTTTTGACGTGATTACGTCTTTAAAACTGCTTTATTTATTTATATATACTTTATTGTATACCAAGATTACAAGTTTTTAAAATGAAATTGTAATACAAAAAAACACAATTGGTGGCCTTATCACACTCGGCGATTTCTTCCAGGCAACCCAGAATAGATAGAGACTGCCTGGACACTAAATGGGGTTGCACTTGGTGCAAATATAAAAATAAAACAAATTTTGAAACTTAATACTAAAATAGATATACATACATACAAAAAATAAATATATAAGTAAGAAAATAAGTTATCAAACAAAGACATGATCACAGTGACATGTAATGATCCTTCATAGTGAGAGGCAATTCAAAATATGAATGATAACAAAATCGGGGGATACAGTTTCATATGACAGCTACATCTTCTTCATCCAACATTAAATTACACTAGTGAGGACTATGACGCAACTCACGCGGTGGAAAGGGTAGCGCTGTAATTTTTTTTATTTATTTTTTTGATGATGCTAATAGATGTTGTAGTAAAATTAGTACAAGAGATGTAATTTATTGTTAGTATGCAGTTTGTTGCATGCTGGTTGCTGGTAATTGTACTTACGTGTTCATGCAATTTATGAGACTGGAGAAAGTCACCAAGAGTACGCTGAAACCTTTAAAGCTATAACCATTTTAGCTATTTATTTATTATGCACAACCACAACAGTTCTGTCTTTTCAACCCAAAAGTTGACTGGTAGAGAATGCCTTGTTGCATTAAATCCGCCTATGTACCATTGAGCAGTGGTGGCCGAGTGGTAACGGCTCCGACTTACAAGTTGTAGGTCGCGGGTTCAAACCCTGCCATTACTTTGTGTAATTTATTTCATCACCACTGCTCTCAAAACGGTGAAGGAAAACATCGTGAGGAAACCGGCATGTCCTAGAACCAAAAACTCGAAGATATGTGACATCCACCAACCGGCACTGGACCCGCGTGTGGATTACGGCCCATTCCCTCTCGTAGAGAGGAGGCCTGAGTCCCAACAGTGGGAACATTATAAGGCCGACTAAGCTAAGCTAAGCTAAGCTATGTACCATTACTGTAAATGAAGTTTAAATAAGTAAATTTAAAAATATTAATTTTATTTCTTTCTATTTTAAAATTTGCCGCAAACTAAGAACATTTGCATCAATTCACTTAAAAAAAACACACAGACCCGGAACAACTATATGTATACTACTAACTTTACAAATTTGTTCCGAAAATCGAACCATAGGCAACGCAGTCACTGCGCAAATCGTGTCATCTTTGACACAATATTAAACTGATCACACGACAAAAGAACCGTGAAAATATAACTATATCACTTAATTCATTAAAAAAAATCTTATATATATATCTATCTTGAAACGATCTCAGAAAAACTGGTCTAATGCGAGTCGTATATGCATATGAAGGGTTCCTACTACACATTAAAATCGAGCAAAAAAAAAAAAACACCGACACTAAATAACGTGTCTTGTACGGTGGCAACAGAAATAGACATTCTGTGAAAATTTCAACATTCTACCTATTACGGTGTCTTAGATACAGCCCGCTGACATACATACGGACGGACGAACGGATAGCGGAGGTTTAGTAATAGGGTCTTGTTGGCATTCTTTGGGTACCCTAAAAAGTTATTGCTAGAAATTGAAAACGAAATAAAATAAAAGTTAACTACATAACCGCGTTAAACGCCACCTGAAGTGTTCTGGCTCGCCGTTCGACCGTCCGGTAACCGTCCGGACCAAGCCCAAGTCGTCGACGGCGCGTACTGTTCCACGCGTGCCTCAAGGAGATGTCAGCAAATCGTAGGTGCCCAGCAGGGTCGAAGCCTACTGGGGCCACAGGTAGTGTGAAAGCGACACTCGAGGCCCTAGGACGAAGGCAAAGAAGGAACAGGAATGAGTAAAAGTATGACACTATCTCCCGCTCCGCCCAAGAGCGAGATTTGTCATAAGATGATTTTCCCACTGAATAAAAAAAACCTGAAGTGTTCATAAACTGATCTAATCCCCGCTCAACGCCTATAACTTGCACCATAATATGTATTAGTTGATGGGGGCGGGGGGGTTTGGCGAAATGTTCTGAACTGCCTCAGAGCTGATTGTCAGAACTAAATGGAATGAACTGTGATGCTCCGTACCAGTAGTCGGTACCTCTGCTGTTACTTTTTTTAGTTACTGTTCCGGTTTAAATGCTGTTTAGATTCTGATTCCTCAAAATATATGGGATGCTGTATGTGTTGTTTTTTTAAAAATTATTTGGTAAAATATTACAGATTATAATTTTATTATTTAGATTATGTTTTCTTTTATATATAGAAGCAAAAGGAATAGAAAGAAATGAAAGTAAAGAAGATAGTAACCTAGTTTTTTTATCCGCAGAGATAAAACGTAAATTTATGTAGGCAGGAAATTTTAACAATGCTCTTTTATACCAGCCATCAATGTGTTGCCATTTATTTTTGAAATTTCTGATAAGCTCGCGTTTAACCACTATCTCACCTGACAATCCTGATATGGTCGGCAATAAAGCATACTGACCTGACCTAGAATAAAGGTCAAAATGAGCTTTACAAACTCAGGTGATTAATGTCGGATAGCTATCACCATCATCATTTCAGCCGAAAGACGTTCTCTGTTGGACATATTTCGAATAGTTTTACTTAAGGGTATAGTTTTATTTAATCATCCAACGACTTCTATCGCTCTAGGGCAGAGCGAGAGGACGTGTCAGTTTTTTACTGATTAAAACCTAATCCTATATTCCTTATTTGCCTTCGATCTATAACCCTAGGGTTCTCTTTCGCATAACCTTTGGCCCCAGTAGGCTTCGACCCTGCTGGGTACGGTTTTGCTGACTTCTCTTTGAGGCGCGCGTGGAACATTACGCGCCGTCGACGACAGTTACCGGATGGCTGGACAGCAAGCTATCCATCGCTCGTCATCCAGTGTTTCCTGCCACTTAAGACCCGTCACCCATCAAAACAAGAATGAATAGGTAAAAGGTGTCTCCTAACTCGAACCATCGTAGAGGTCATTTATAGATTACTATCAGGTAAGATCGAGGTCAGGAGACCAGGCATATTAATATTCTTCAGTAAAACGATCACACGACCTAACCAAGAGTACTGGTTGGTTAGCAGTGAAAGTGGAGGCAAAATTAATAAATATATGAGTCAGAAGCCAGTTGCGATAGGTCACGCCACCCACCAAACCTGTATCGTGTAGCTTTTACTTTTTGAGGTAAGCAGAGTACGCGGTCATTCCGGTGTGTTTCCTGGCGGAAGATTGGCCACTTTTTCGGTACTAGTGAGCTTTAAAAAGGGACTATCATGATCACACTAATGTTTTACAGGCGAAAACTTATATTAGGTGTACATGTTTGTTACTTCTTCACGCTGGAACAGCCTAACAGATTTTGATGAAACTTGGTACATAAAGAGACCATATTCTGGAATGGCACAGAGAATATTTTTTATTCCGGGAATACGTTCCCTTGGAACACTTTTCTATTAACACGCGGGCGAAGTCATTGGCAGCAGCTAGCGTCAAAACAAAACCATAGTGTTCAGTTTGAACCTCAGAAGATGCTTTTATTATCCTAATCTTAAATATTGTGACGGTGCCAGAGTTGCAGGATTATTCGAAAGCATGACCACAGGTTAAAAAGTATCCTATATGCAATTCCAGGACGTGGTCTACTCGTGTACCAAGTTTCATCGAAATTCGTTAAGAGGACAGTCCTTATGAAACAACTTTCAACTATCGAAATTTCTAAAAATATACCGCAATGAAGTACACATAAAAAACGAAGAACCTAAATAGATATGCCAACAGTTTCACCGTAAGATATTTGCAAACCTATCCTTAAATTCAAGGAAAAAAAAATTGTTCGCATCTCTTAAGCTAAATCGAGAAAAGGTCGATTTAGCTTAAGAGATGCGAACATTATTTTTTTTGCATATTCACAATATTTTATTCAATTTTATTTTTCTCGATTTTAAGGATAGGTTTGAAAATATCTCGCGGTGAAACTGTTGGCACATCTATTTAGATTCTTCATTATTTTTATGTGTAATTCAGTGCGGTGTATTTTTAGAAATTTTGAAAACTGTAAGTGGCTTTTTGGACTTTCCTCTTAAGCTATTCGGGCGGAAAGAAGTAACGAACATACACACACACCATAACTTTTGCCTGTTAGTGTGAACATAATTATATATCGATGGTGTGATCTGATTATAATATGTAGCAAAACTTTTTGTATTGGATTTATTTATCTACACTAATATACTAAAGAGGTAAAGTTTGTTTTTATGTTTTTTTTTTTTTGTTTGTAGAAGGTAATCTCTGAAAGTACTGGTCCGATTGTGAATTTTTTTTCACCGATAGAAAGCTGCTTTATTCCTGAGTGACATATGGCTATATTTTATGAATGTGGGTGAAACCGTGGGCAAAAGTAAGTAGACAATATATTTTTAACGAATTGACTCAATATTTCATATTATTTTATTTTAATTTTGAGGTAGACCAGGAGGTAACACATCGGATCAACGCTGGATGGATGAAATGGCGACAGGTCACGAGAACAACTTGTGACCTACGGATGCCCCTCAAGTTAAAGGGTAAAATGTACAAGTCCGTGATGAGGCCTGTATGGATCAGAATGTTGGGCTGTGAATAAGACAAATGAAAAAAGATTGCACGTGGAGATGAGAATGTTAAGAAAGATGTGTGGTGTGACGAGAATGGATAAAGTGAAATATGAGTATATTAGGGGAAGTTTGAAGATGGCGCCATGGACTGAAAAGTTAAAAGGCAATCGTTTGTCTTGGTATGGTCATGTAAAGAGGAGGGATGAAACGTATGTTACTAAAAGAGGTATAAGTTTACATGTGGGTGGATGGAGAGGGAGAGGGAGACCAAAAAAAAGTTGGTTGGATTGTGTGAGAAATAACATGAAAGAAAAAGGAGTTAGTGATAGCGTGACGAGTGACAGGACAGAATGGAAAAAAAAACGTGTTGCGCCAAACCCAAATAAAACGGGCAGGCAGGTAGATGATGATTTTATTTTACTTTTAATTCTATAAATAGTCCCTGCATCGGACAATTCTATTTTAACATTATAACATATGTAATATTCAAAACAATGTTGATTGTTTTAGATAAATACCACACCACAGTGCCTACCACAGTGTTGTCTTTTTAACCCAAAGGTTGACTGGTAGAGAATGCCTTTTTGCATTAAATCCGCCTATGTACCACTACTGTACATGAAGTTTAAATAAATGAAATCATTTATTTGGAAATCTTACCTCTCTCTCCACCCTTTCGAATAATCCCCCAGTGTCTGATTGCTCACAGATCTACAAATGATAGCCAGGACCAAACGGCAATACCCTCAATTTAGCCATGAGCCCCACAGTTACTTCTATACCTTTCATAACATACTGTGGACCCATAAACTTAACTAAAACGTTTTCAGTTTCAAGTTAAACTGTGATACGGTTTACGTTCTCAGTTAGCATACTCTTGATATACTGAACGTTGGATAACTTGGACAGTTAAATTTTAACTGTTGAGACTTTAGAGTTATGGTTTCAGACGTTAAAATGAGTTTTATAACTGAACTGTTAAGATTATGGTTTAATGTGAGAAAATATTTTCTGTAATTTGTTTTTAGTGGTTGAATTTTAGTGCTGTGGTGATGACCCTGGTTTAATGTGGTTGCAGGATGGGATTTTTTATACTTTCTGGCGTGTCGTAAATTGCTACTGGGTGTATTACCGAGTAACAAATGTATCAATAATAATTCATGAATATCTACGAGTAAAGGAATGGAAAGGGCTATGCTCGGAGTTTCCTTGCGTGATCGCGTCAATATGTCAATATGAAATGAGGGTATCCGCAGGAGAACCAAAGTTACGGACATAGCCCGAAGAATCGCCAAACCTAAGTTCTGGAATGGCGACCACGTACCGGAAGACGCTGTGTTGGAAGGCCTCCCACAAGGTGGACCGATGACCTGGTGAGGGTTGAGGGAATCCGATGGATACGAGACGCACAGGACCCGTCATTGTGGCGACATTAAGTGGAGGCCTAAGTCCAACAGTGGACGTCTTTCGGCTGAAATGATGATGATGATGATCTACGAGGATATTATATAAAAACGAAATACCACTTACTGATTAATCACGAAATCTCAGAAACTATAACACCTATAAACTTGATATTTTTCAGGTAGGTTCCGTATAGGGTTTGATGGTTTGATTTGATTGTAGACATTCGCTAAGAACGGATTTTATGAAACTCTACCCCTAAGGAACCCCTTAGGGGTAGAGTTTCATTTTTCATCTTTCATATCAACTTGCAACCCCCGTTTTAACCAAAACGGGGGTCGGAAGTTGATATGAAAGTCCTATTTTTTGAAGTAAGAGACTTGAAATTTAAAATGTGTGCTCTATATATGGTGTGGAGGTGTACTAACAATTTATATATAGAAATAAAAGGAGAAACTGATTGACTGACTGACATTTCAAAGCACAGCGGAAACTAGAGCCTAGGAGAGTGAAATTTTGCACAAGGTTTCCTTTTATGACATAGGCGAGTATTAATAGAGGATTTTCCACCATTCACCCCCTAAGGGGATAAAACGGGGTTCCAAAGTTTGTATGTAGAAACCAACTAGTATTATTAGATACTCGTACATTTGAAAGAGGGGCCGACGCCCCATAACGCAAAAAGAACAACTACAACTACTAATCAACAACACACAAAACAACAACTACAACAACACAACAACTACATAATTTTTATTTTTGGTGTACAATAAAGAGTATATCTATCTATCTATATAAAGAGCACAGGTGGCTTCTAGCCAGTAAAAGTCTGACATGCCTTTTTGTTTTACCCTAAAGATTTTCTACTTCGACAAAGGTGCTTTTACTTTGTTTCTTTTGGAGTGCGAAACCATCGAAAAAAGGTACAATCGATATAAAATCAGTCAGTAATCAGTTGTAACCAACTCTATAAACCCTTGACTCCAATTTAATATTCGACTTCGCAATCTCATAGATTATTTCTACTTCTTCTTCTTCTTCTTCTTAGCGTATCGATGGCAAAACTAGTCAAATTCCTTGTATGGCCCAGTATTGGGCCACGGCAGTGCCGTCCGCTGATGCTGTCATTAAGTCCCTACGTGAACAGGTAACAGGGCACGTGATGCAGGATCGAAGGTGGGACATGGTCTGCGGAGAGACGCCGCACAAGCACTGAAGATCGGAACCGTCCGAGAACCCCCATCTGTGGAGATTGTCTTTGCTGCGCCCAACTTGGGTGCGGAGTCTGTTTAGAGTTTTCCAGGTGGGCCATGGCAACTCGTTATTATTTCTACTAAGATGCACTTTTAAAATCGTTTTATTTGGTACTATGCAGACTGGTCGACACTATCCGCTAATACCTATTAATGTTGTAATATGGAAATGTTGTAAAACATTTTTTTTTTTTAAATAACCGTGAATCTTTTCGGTTTTTCTCCATAGGAAACGACCAATTGAATCCGTGCACTAGCTTCTAAGGTTTTTTATATGCTCATGTAGGCCTATGTGAAATAAAATATTTTGTATTGAATTGAATCACAAACATTGGCGCCAACGAACCTCAAATCCAAGCTGACAATCACGTCACAACCGCGACGGATCAGTCAATAATTATTAAACCACTCCACATTAATGACATTATTGATGAAATTTGCGTACATTTGGGCTTACAAAGGGCCCCCTCTAATAAATTATTGGCAATCCCACCAGCTCGGTATAGGAACAAATTAATAGTAACTGAGTTAAATTGAATCCTAGTCGGCGAAGTAACGTTGAATGGAAACCACTGACTTTCAACGAATTTATATATTAGTTTAACAATTTACTTGAGTAAAATTTGGGTGCCTATGTGGAGGGACGATTAGGGAGATCCCAAACGGGATAGTTTACTTGGGTTATTATGAAATGGGTGACTGAAATGTTAGTTCTCGTATATTATATTTTCGATCATCATCTTTCTGTCCTTATCCCGTGTTATTTGGGGTCGGCGCAACACGTTTTTTTCTTCCACTCTGCCCTGTTACTCGTCATGCTATCACTAACTTCCTTTTCTTTCATATCACTCTTCACACAATCCATCCATCTTTTCTTTGGCCTCCCTCTTCCTCTCCATCCATCCACATGTAAACTCATAACTCTTTTAGTAACATGCGTTTCATCCCTCCTCTTCACATGACCATACCAAGACAAACGATTCCCTTTCAAAATTTCAGTCACTAGCGCCAATTTCAAACTTCCCCTAATATATTCATTTCTCACTTTATCCATTCTCGTCACACCACACATCCATCTTAACATTCTCATCTCCGCTACATGCAATCTTTTTTCATCCGTCTTCGATGTTATTATGTACAAAGCTTTAGATGTAAATGATAAACTTAATAACACAATGTTCACAAAGACCACAGATGTAAATCTATTTATACAGTGAAATATTTAAGTCAGAACGTACTACTACTGTTTTTATAAACTTTAAAATATATAAATATAAAAATCCAAGTTTGACTTTTTATATTTTATGAAATCACTGTGTGGTTTAACTGACGTAGGCAATGATCTATTACCTACCCCACGACTTATAGATCCCTGGTTGCAGTTATCTTAGTTAATTTATGTTTAAATGCAATTTATGTTTAAAGTTAATTTATATTTTGGAAACATAGTATCTTGTGGATATTATCCAGGCTTCTATTGAAATCAATTTATAAATTTGTGTAAAACTAATCCAGTGAAGAACTCTGAAAATTTGCTATTTTGCATGAACTTTGACACTTCATAATTTAATCAAAAATTTAAAAAGTCAAAAAAGTATAACAATAGTAGCCTTGCATATTTAATCAAGATTCTGAATGACAATTATTTTTTTTAAACTTTTAAGGTTTTAAAACACGTATTTCCTGGAACATGTTCTGTAAAATATTCGAGTAAATCTCGGAATTACCAAATGCTAAAATAGTATTCAGGCGTTATCTCTGTTTTTTCGCGTTGCCTTTTTGTCAAACATCGCGTTGAATTGCGTTAGGTGAAGTAACAAGCTTTTAAACCATGCTCGATGTTGACGATAGGCGACTGAAAAACCCTCTTAACAATAAAAACACAATTAAACAAATTTTCAACATGCAAGAAAAGAAAAAAGAAAGAGTTGAATGACGTATTTATTTATTTCATGTACAGTAACGGTACATAGGTTTACTTAATACAACAAAGCATTCTCTATCAGTCAACTTTTAAGTAAAAAAATAACACTACGGTAGTTGTGCACAATAAATAAATAATTGATATTTCAAATAGAATGAAGAATCATTATTCGTATTTATAACTAATAATTCCAACTTGTACCAATCTCATTACAAACCTAATCTCGTCAAATGATCGTTTCACCATCGTCCCACAACATTGTCAACGGTGAACTCAATACGTCGAATCTCAAAGGATACGAAGTTTAGTAACTCTGGTAAGATTTTAACGTATTTCCCGCTATTGATCTCTGTACCGACCTAAGTGGAATAGTTCTACTAACGTAATCCTCTGTATTAATACTGAGTAATGTAAGTTTGAGTAGTTTCTGCCTGCTGGGGGCAGGGTCACGCACGCGTACATCGATGATTGATTCAGGATTCCGCTTGTTAAGCTGTGGCTATATTAACGCGCGAATATTCGTGGGTAGATGCAGCGTTGGAAGGCCTCCCAAAGAACGAACCAAAGTTACCAACCGAAGAAACCCAGTTGTGGTACATCAACTGTCCTATTTTTATTGATTATATAAAATTGTGTGTACAATAAAGAAAGAATAAAGAAGAATCGCCAAACATAAGTGGAAGTGGGCAAGGCCCATTGCTCGCAGAACAGACAGTTGATGGGGCCGAGAGGTTCTGGAGTGGCGACCGCATACCGGTTTTGATGCAGCGCTGAAAAGCCTTCCATAAGATGGACCGATGACTTAGTGAGGGTCGCGGGAATCCGATGGTTGCGAGACACATAGGACCGATCGTTATGGTAAACCGCGGGAGGCCAATGTGCAACAGGAAACGTCTTTCGGCTGAAATGATAATAATTATGGTGATTCATGTCGCGATAAAAATATCGTATTTATATGCGATGTTGTCTCTACATTAGCGATCAATCGCATTTCGATGCGGCTGTGTTACAAGCACTTGTGTTCGCTCGAATACTTCGCGATTGGAGGAACTACTCGACCAAATTTGTCGCAATGACGCAAATTTTCACCAAATCCCGATAATGTAGCCACAGCAATACAGACATGTTTCAGAGGAATTTATTGGCTTTTATATCTTTAAGTGCTGATAGCTAAATTACGACCTAACTCAATGTCAGACTAAGGTTAGGTTAGGTTAAAAGGTAGAAAAGAAACTTTTTTTTAAACGTTTCCTCACACTCCTGTATTGTGCGTTTAAGACACCCAGATCGGAAACAACTACATATTTATTTATTTAAACTTCATGTACAGTAGTGGTACATAGGCGGACTTAATGCAACAGGGCATTCTCTACCAGTCCACCTTTGGGTTAAAAAGACAACACTGTGGTAGGCTTGCACAATAAACAAATAATTCAAACAGAAAAAATTAAATAAAAAATAAGTTATTTATAATAATAAAATACATAAATATGCTAAAATTATAAACTAATAAATACTATGAATGAAAAATATCAAATCATTAAGAGAACTTAATAATAATAATTCTGACGAAGACCAAACTAAAGTTGAGAGGACTTCGAGTAGTAATTCCGAATTTAACGCTTAAAGGAAAACTTACTTTCAGCTTGACATATTATTATGATGTAAACTACAAAAATTGGGAATCGAACCCGCAACTTGCAACTCAGCAGTCAATCGCTCAACCAATGCGCCAGCCTTGACGTCAAATTATCACACTAATATTAAAAAGACGAAAATAGAAAAAACATTTACGTGTGAGTATGTTTATTTATTACTCTATCAAGTTCAAACGGCTGAACAGATTTGTATGACAGGCAGAAGCGTCGACCGAATCCTGGAAAAGCACATACGATACACTTTTTACGTCGGGATTATTTATTTATTTATTATTTATTTATTTCGAGTACCAAAGACTCATTTTAGTTACATAATCACATACAGACACAATACATATAATAAAATTACATACAATGGAATGTTAAAATCAAAATTAAATTAAATTAGACTGCATTGGATTATCATTAAATTACATTGGATAAATTAAATTGAATTTTATTACAATGTCAGTCAGTCAAAAGAATTGTATAAAATATTAAAATAAATTGTATAAAATTAAGAATAAATGTCATTATTATATTAAACTACATTAATCGATAAATTACCATTTCCTAACAGGAATTGGAATAGCAACATGTCTTCCACAGCCATGTCGGATATATCGACAGTCTAGCCTGTCGGCGATCATTGCTAGAATGACATTGGGGCTGGACCACGCCCGGCGCACCAGGGACGCGCACCGCTTATGCATAGTGGTGTGAAAACAGTCGGTGCGCGCCTCTTTCATTAAGTTTACTTGGGATAATTTTCAATTTTTTGAAACAACAAATAGAATCTAGTCAAAAATAAGCAGAAAAACATTTATATAAGTACCTTCACTAGCTGACCCGGCGAACTTCGTACCGCCTAATAGTAAGGGTAACGCCATCTACTGGCATTACCAGAACAGCATAATTCATTTTATAATGACATTTTAATTAGATGGCATTGTATTCGGATTTCTTTTTCGTGATTTTTTTCCATTTTTTCTCACCGTTTAAACCTTCCCTGGACTATCTCGAATATTCCAAGACCAAAATTAGCCAAATCGGTCCAGCGGGTGGGTCCTTGAATGGTTTGAAAATATAATTGGACCCGATAGGTGGCGCTGCAATTGGGTTAATTTTTTTTTAACCAAAAACCATCTTTCGGTTTGGATAACGACTGCCAAGACCACTCATCATCATCATCATCATTTCAGCCGAAAGAAGTCCACTGCTGGACATAGGCCTCCCCCAAGCGACGCCACAATGACCGATCCTGTGCGTCTCGCATCCACCGCACTCCCACGACTCGCACCAGGTCGTCGGTCCACCTTGTGGGAGGCCTTCCAACGCTGCGTTTTCCGGTGCGCGGTCGCCATTCTAGAACCTTTCGGCCCCATCGACCGTCCGTTCTACGAGCAATGTGCCCTGCCCACTGCCACCTAGTTTGGCGATTCTTCGGGCTATGTCAGCGACCTTGGTTCTCCTGCGGATATCTTCATTCTTTATGCGATCACGCAAGGAAACTCCGAGCATAGCCCTTTCCATTGCCCTTTGTGTGGCCAAGACCACTAGTGTGTTATAATTATTACTGCAACAGTAATCTAGTGCCATATCATGACGTGTCAAACGTCAGTCTTGAGAAAATTGAAAATTGAGAAATCATGTAATGCCAACTCCCGCCATTGGGAAGAGGGAAGGCGTGTCAGAATTTTACTGACTAAAACCCACCCCTAGTTCCATCGTTGTTTTTCATTCTAGGGCTGGGTTTTACTTTCAGAAGCGAACCCATGGCCTCAGTAGGCTTCGGCCCTGCTGGGCTCCTGTTATCATATTTTAGACTCGCCCCTCGATAATACATTTTCAAACCATCATCTTCCTACCCTTGCTGAGCTGACCCCAAGTAATATGGGATACTTGGGGTCAGCGAAACACGTTTTTTTCTTCGATTCTCAATTGTTCTGTCGCACTATCACTAACTCTCTTTTCTTTTATATCATTTCTCACACATTCCATCGATCTTTTCTTTGGCCTCCCGATCAAGCGATATAGTACATGAATTACGCGCCCCCAGCTCTGTTATTCAAACCTTTTTAATAACTTCTAAAATCTTTGCTGCTGGTGACATAATTATCCGCTTGACTGTACTTAATAGCTGAACCTGGGAGATAAACTGTAATATGGGGATTTTTGGCGGGATTTTTGAGTCGAGTGAAGTTCAATGGATGTTCTAATTTTTCGCAAATTGATTTCATAAAAGAAAAGGGAGTTAGTGATAGCGTGACGGGAGAGAGGGCAGAATAAAAAAAATACTGGGCAAGTGCGAGTCGGACTCGTGCACTGAAGGTTCCGTACAGACTTACCTATGAAAAAAGTTCAATTTCCGAATTGAGTTACGAAGAATTTTCCAACTCCCAAAAATTTTTTTTTTTTGTGACTTAACTACAAATTTACAGTTTTCAGATTTTTCCTATACTTGTGTTATGAGACCTTTTAAGACCAAAATTTTAAGATTCTAGATCACCGGGAAGTACCCTATGAATTTTGATTTCCGTGAGAGTGTCAAAATACACGTTTTTTTCCGTTAACTCAGATGTTTGATTTTTTTTTAATGGTTTTAATTTGAATTCGATACCTTCACGTGTTCCCGAGATAAAAGGTCTTGACAGACAGACAGACGGACGTACAACAAAGTGATCCTTTAAAGGTTCCGTTTTTCCTTTTGAAGCGCGAAACTCTAAAAAACGTGTTGCATCGACCCCAAGTAATATGGAACAAGTGCAGAAAGATGATGATAGTTGCTTGATCATGTTACGTAAGCAAGGCAAGGAAGCTGGCTTGCGCACATTTTGGTATTATTATCATTTCGGGTGCTTTTACTTTTCATGTACTTGGCTTTTTTGGAAAAGTACCAAGAAGCAGAATGTGGGACGACTTAGAATATCTTCCTTAGAAATTGGCAAGAAGTAGGTCAGATCCAGAATCAAAGGGAAAAATGGAGGGAGGCCTTTTTTCAGCAGTGGGACAGTATAACAATAATAATACTTGGCTTGATCGTGGTTTGACTTGGCATGGCAAGTACTATCGTGTTGCCCAGAACTGGGCTGTGGAGATCTGATAGACAATTCCTCCATATAAAACACGGGTATTCATCTCAGGTTGGGGGAAGGCTAAGGAGGAGATGATGCTTGGCTTGATTGTGTACCAAGATAGAGGATTTGTTGAGAGGAACTGCAAAGATCATGACTACCTCATCCCCGTGAATTGACTCCTGTGGCCTGTCGCCATACTTCATAACGTACAAGAACCATACATTTATTGGGATAAAAAGTATATTGCATTTTGTGATAAAAAAAAGACTTAAAAGTCATCCATCAAGGAATGAAGATATCCGCAGGATGACAGGTTGCCAACACAGCCCGAAGAATCCCTAAATTTAAATAGCAGAATACATTGTTCGCAATAAAGGTGAACGCGTATCGGAAAACGCAATGTTGGAAAGCCTACCATAAAATGGACCGATGCTCTGGTGAGGGTCGCGGGAATCTGATGGATACGAGACGTACAGCACCGGTCGATGTGGCGACACTTGGGAGAGGTCTATTTCTAGTTGTGGACGTCTTTCGGCTGAAATTATAAAAGTTTCAATTCTCCACGATATATCACACTAATATTATAAAGTCAAAAGTTTGTGAGGGTGTGTATGTATGTTTGTTACTTCTTGGCGCTCGAAAGGCTGGATCGATTTTAATGAAACTTGGTACACCGGTAGACCATATCTTGAAATAGCAAACAATTTACTATTTTCAAAAAGGCGAAGCCGCCGACTGAAGCTAGGGGCAAAATATTTCGCTTTTACCAATATTTAACATAGAAATGCGTGCTTTTGACAAAAAACAATATTCGACCATTTTTGTTTGAAATATTCATAGTATTCATCTCATATAAAACAGCAAAAACAGTTTATTATTAGGCGAAAACACTCACAAATAAATAAATAACCCTGTCAAACAGCGTAATAAACCACATAACATCCTCACCCGAGGCGAACTCAATAGCTGCTAATTTTACACTCGCTAACTTTAAAAGCATTTAAATTTTGATATTGACGACCAAAGCCTGTCAAATGCACGGTACACTGTTATATTGTGATTATTTTTGTATTACTGCTGTATTGTTTGTGTTTTTATGCTGATATTGTGGAAAATTTAACAGGTAGACGTGAACTCCACGCCTACCTATTTAATTTTCAAATATGATGGAGGGATTAGGTTATTGAAGCAAAAGTTATGGTGACACGTTTTAGATTTCCCATAGAAATTAATTCTTTTTTATGTTTATCACCGTGTAAGAAATCCTTGATGTACCTGTTTATATTATATTTTGTTGGCGTGCATAGCGTAGTGGTTGAGCATCTGACTGTTTTTTTTGAGGTAGGAAATCATCTAATGACATCTCTCGCCCTTGGGCGGATCGGGAGGGCGTGTCAAACTTTTACTGACTAAAACCTTCTCCTGTTCCTTCTTTGCCTTCGTTTAGGGCCCCAGCGTTCACTTTCGCACAACCCATGGCCCCAGTACGTTTCGACCCTGCTGGGCCCCTACGGCTTGCTGACATCTCCCTGAGGCACATGTGTGACACTACGCGCTGTCGACGACTTCGGCTTGGACCGGACATCTCAAACTTCGATTGGTTACGGCTGGTAGACATAATTCTTTTTGATATTGATTTATCACAGAGTCCTTTAAGATATGGTCTAGGTTTCGCTTTTGGCGAAAAAAAAAAATAGATGCCAGTAATGTATGGGAGTTTCATTTTCCTTTAACAGTGTGAAAAAAATCAATAAAAAAGTTCGAAACAAGTCACTTTAAGCAGTCTGATGGAGTTGATGATGATGATGATTTCACGGCATCAACTGTATCAAACTGTTTACAGTGAACTTTTATGTCGTTTTTTGCGATCGAATTTTTTGACAATGACAAATTTTTGTTAATTAAAAAAAAACAATTAACATCACCTTTGTACCTAATTTTCTGTTTCTTGTCTTTTATTATTTGTGAGTATGTGAATTGTTAAATGAAATAAATAAATATATATATAAGGTGACTAAAAGACCGAAAGTGTAGACAGCAACGTCTTCCTCATTTTCCAGATACACGGAATTAATCTACACAGAGCGAAAGAATCAACGTAGGTTAGTTTAATCTTCTGGATGAAATATATAAATAGTTTGGCCTTTACAACCCTTTATAATACCCCCAAACCACTAAAACAATTTCAGGTAATTTTGTTAATTTCCACTAATTCCCCAAACACCAACATAAACTTAAAACCATAATCGTACCTTTGAAGTAGATTCATTTGAATCCTACACTAAATATCACCATTCTTAATATAATTATGTAATTTCATATTAATATTATCGTCATCAGTTTATGGGGAAGCGCTCCCCATCAAAATGCACTTTATAGCATTGGCATTTATGGCGAATATACAACGCGAACGCAGATTTGGAAACCTATAGCAAAAACCCCCCAAAGAAATTTAGACAATAATCCGTTTGAGTAAGGATGGAAATAGTGTGTCAGTTATTGGATAAAGAGCAAACTTGCGGTCGCTTGCGTACCTAAAAGGGGTCTGTTATATCGGAATTTACAATGAGGCCCAAAGGTACAATAATTTGAGTCATTAATTCAGAGGTGAAGTTTGTATTAATGTACTCCTTATTTTATTAAGGTGCTTTGGGAATAACTGTATGACAGATAGTTTGATGGATGGACCTTAATTGAATGAAAGAACTGTTAAGGGTAAACTCGGCACAGTATCAACAGGGATTTCATTCGGTTTCAGTATTACGGTAATTCGGATTAATTTGGGCACATACTTATAATTTATGATATAAAGTCCCAATTACGGATGTTGGTTTTATTGTTTAATGTCCCTATTAAATAATTTTGCTGTTCGTTTTCGTAAGGGGCCGCCACGATTTAAGTTGTGTGCCAAATAAACATGTTTTCTTTCTTTCTAATAAAAAATTAGTCCAGTAATAAAACGTTATTTAAAAACTATTAAGAATAAATCTGGATTCCACCTAAGTTATTCTCTGTTGTAACTTATGTGACGGAAAGATTGAATACCTACAGTATCCGACGATATTTTTATTCCACATTACAAAACAAAAATCTCTTGACAAAAAAATCTCAATTTCTACCGAAGTGACAACAGCCCAACACCTCTGATAATTTATCACTTTCCAAATGAAATATGCTTATGAAAACATTGCAAAATAACCCAGACACCTTTCCTGAGTAAGTACTCGTTAATTTTGAGCCGAAAGTACAGTCTAGACGAGTAAAAACTTCCAAAGAACCATTGTGACGGAACTGTGTAAATAAAACAGTGAGCTTTTGACGTGAAATGAGTAATGGCGTATTTGAATGTGGAGTTTGTGTGGTGACTATATTGTGGGAAGCTCAAGTATATAGACTTTAGATTCTGGGACATGTTTTTGAAGAAATTGAACTATCTTACTTCAGGAGTCACCTTTTCAATAGCTATGTATGTTACATCACGCAGACGTCTAATCAACAACAATTTCTTCTTTTTTGTTGCTCTCTACTTTTTTATTTTCGTTTGTTTCGTTATCAATTCGGTTGTATTTTTTTTTTTGTGTGTGTTTTCGGGTCGGTGTTAAATAAGAAACAAACAATACCGATAAACACCGACTTCCAAAATTAAAGTTATTTTGATCCTTTAAGTGTTTTTTTAGTGAAGTCGGTTATTTTTTTTTTTTTTTTGTAAAAAGTTTTTTATTTCACTGTTTTTAGTTGCGATACACATAATTATATATAACCAGAGTGCAGTATGTGTGTGTTTTTTTTTTGTTAGTGAAATCTGTTTTTTTTTTTGTAAAAAGATTTATGACATTTATACCTAATAATTTACAAAAATAATCCCTTATTTAGGTCTGACATAATTTAAGTGCTAGGTAATATTTTTAAATGTTAATAACTAAATTGAATACCATAATTATGCAGGACCCTCAAATATATACATATTTTTTTAAACTTTAATTTGTAATCTAGGGCATCCCCCACCATCATTATTTGTACGCCTCCTGGCATAACTTAGCGCTCTCTTCATCAAATATGAGATCTGTATTTCTGTACCTGTGTTAACAAATAAAGGTGATTTGATTTGTCCTATTCGTCAGGGTCGTCTGTTTGCGACTGGCTACCCTATCTCGTTTATCTCTTCAATTCCCATAGGTGACAGAAGAGCTGATGAGATGGAGTATTTGGTTGTGGATGTTCGACCCTGGCGGAATAAAGGCACGATTAATGTTGAAAATACCACTTTCAAATGACACAATCGATTTGAAGGTTCCTTCTACACAAAGAAAGAAAGAAAAAGAAAGAAAGAAAGAGAGAAAGAAAGAAAGAAAGAAAAAACGTTTATTCGTACCTCACACATACAGTAGAATTACTTGAGTATGAAAAACCAAAAAGGCGCCTAACTCAGCATATTTAAAACGATAAATAACGCAGCGCTGTTATAAAGAAAACTTGTAACACTACAAAATCTTAGTCTGTGGCATTTCTCAAACGTGTCTGAGTAGCGGATATAGAGGCGATACCCTTATCTTAACAGCGCTAACTTCCTCGTAACATAATACGCCGCGACAGATACCGTTTGCAAATAAATTCGACGGTCGACGCCGCTGACCGCTTCCTGCGGTTTCAATTTTTTTGTGGCTTGTTTTTTATACTGACTGTACTTGTAGTTGTGGGGCTTGAGTGAATCATTGAGCGCGTTCGTATATTGATAAACATGTAGCTCCTGTGGATGGGCAGAGTTTTAAGTGGTCAATTTTAATTTTCCATCTATGAGTTTTACGGTCTCAACTAAGAGCAGAGGTTACCAATGGTAACGACCCTGACTTTATAAATTAAAAACACATTGCTTTTGCAATATTTTTCAAATTATTTAGATTTAAATTCTTTAGTAATTTATTTTGTTAACATCTCATTTATTGATGGTTGAAATTATTCATATTTTTCATGCTTTTTTTATATAGCCTCTTTTTTATAATGTGAATGTGAGAACACCGTAGACTCCACGAATTCTTGATTACTTCCTATGACGACTCACTTTTTTTTTAATATGATTATTTTTATTATGCTTTTGGGTACAATATTGACTGGTCGACACTGTTCTTACATAATACTCGTATCTATTAATACTGTAATATGGGAATATTGTAAGAACAAACCATTTTTTTTAAAGAGTAACCATAGTGTTTCTTACTGGTTCTTCTCCATAGGAAACAACCAATTTGGAACCGTGCACTAGCTTCTGACGTTTTATAAGTGCCCATGTAGACCTACGTGTTTTTTTTTTTTTATTTGATTTGACTTACGAGCAGTAAGTCGTGGGTTCAAACCCAGATAGGCACTATATTTTGTATTATTTATTTCATCACCACTACTCTCAAAACGGTGACGTGAAACCAAGAATTCGAAGACATATAATAGACTGAGCCCACGTGACGGATTACGGCCCACATCCTCTTCTAGAGAAGAGGCCTGATTTCCAGCAGTAGGAATATTATAAGGCTGATTAAGACCTACTCATAAAAATCTTCTCAGAGAATAAAAACTGGGCAAGTGCGAGTCGGACTCGCGCACTGAGGTGTCCGCACAAACTTACCTATGTAAATAGTTCAATTCCGAATGGAGTTTCAAAGATATTTAAGAATGCAAAAAAAAAAATAGTGACGTAACAATAAGTTTACTGTTTTTAGATTTATTCCTATACCTGTGCTATAAGACTTCGCTTCATGCAAAATTTAAGGATTCTAGGTCCATGTGAAGTATTCTTTATGATTCCTTTGAGAGTGTCGAAATATACCTTTTTTTCGACATAAACGACCGTATCTTTTTTTTTTCGTTAACTTAGATATTAAATTTTTACACAGCTCCAAGGGATCGCAGACTTAAGTATATACTTTTAATTTCAACTCGATATCTCCACGCGTTCCTGCGATAAAGGGTCTTGACAGACAGACAGACAGACACACAGACGGACAACAAAGTGATCCTATAAGGGTTCCGTTTTTTTTCCTTTTGAGGTACGGAACCCTAAAAAGGCCTAAGGTTGTAGAGTAATATGATTTTAAGTTTGTATGTAACAATAGGTTAAATCACTGGTCTAAAATCAATCTTCCAAGTTTTGTAACTTCAAGTTTTGATACTCAATGTAGTGTATACAATGAGTGTAGCGTTAAACTGTTTGGGCCCAGTAGCCACCTAATGGGCCCAAACAGTTTAACGCACACATTCCTGTTCAAAGCATGAGCCACACATTAGAATGCCCCAAGTGCCCATACACCTGCACTTTGAAGGGTTGGATGAGTGCTACCGATGCTGCTATTACCGTAGCCACCTATGTACTAGGCTCTAACAGTTTAACGTGTTTACCATCAAATCGAAAAGAAGAAAAAGATTTGTAATAACAGAAATCTCTTTTTTTCAATGGGAATACATCAAATAACTTCTCCCACTCAGGGTGGAGCGAGATTAAATAAAAAAAAAACATATAAATATTTATTTTGGAACATAAAACAATTGACAATAATGATACAGATAACGATGGCAGCTGCAAAAGTTATAAACTGTGTCGCAACTACCAACGCCCATCTTTACGTTAAGAAAACAATGTCCCAGACATAACAATAAGTGTGTAGTATGTAGTGTGTGTGTATGTGTAGTGTGTGTATGTATTAATTCTTTCTAAGGTTCCACAATTTTCTCAGTATCACTGTACGAAAGTTTTTTTTAACCAATCAGTCAAATTCTTTTTAAGGTTATATCGTTTTAAGTGGTAAATATTGACGAGTCTGTTTATTTTGTTGTAAATCTTAGAGCTGATGAATGTGAAATGCCTTTTTGCTACTGCTACTCTACAGGATACTATTTTGCAGACTCTGTCTGAGAGACGTTTGGCAGTACTAAAATTTGGATCATAAGGTTCAAGGTTATGTTTCCTAAGCACAGTCTGCAGAATGAATATTTGCCTAACCGTAAATATAAATGTTGGACTTTAACTGTTTAAAACCCACTCAAGTTACTACACCGTAGGGGCTCAGCAGGGCCGAAGCCTATTGGGGTCAACCGTTGTCCGAAAGGGAACCCTGAGGTCCTGAGACACAAAGCAAAGAAGGAACGTAGGAGTGGCTTTTAGTCAGTAAAAGTCTGGCACGCCCTCTCGTCCCACACTAGACCGGGAAAAGTCATTGGATAATTTTCCACCTAAAAAAAAACTAAGTACAGTTGTCCTAAAGTCTAAAGCACGGTGACGAAGAATCCAGCTACCCAACTATAGCAATCCTAAGAACCAATTTATTACAACACTCATTAAAATGCTTATATTTAGCAAAAAAAGGGTTTTAATTATGACGATGAAAGCCGTTGTCACGAGAAACCAGTTCTCGCAATAAACAAACATGCGAGACGCACTTCACCAACTTTTTTGAATCACACCAAAACGGTAGTATTATAAAACTGTCCTCACACACACAGCGAATTAAAAAGCTTGACTCACAATATACTTTTCACCCTTTAAGTCAGGGGTCCCCAAACTTTGAAGCCTTAGGGCCATGTTTTTTTTTTACTATGCATGGGCGTTCGTTTCTCACGTAAGCGATGATGTAGCCGACGATGGACCACGCTTGCCTAGAAGTAACCGTTAGACCACTATCTCACCTGACGGTAAGCGATGACGTAGCCGGCGATGGACCACGCTTGCCTAGAAGTAACCGTTAGACCACTATCTCACCTGATGATAAGCGATGATGTAGCCGGCGATGGACCACGCTTGCCTAGAAGTAACCGTTAGACCACTATCTCACCTGATGATAAGCGATGATGTAGCCGGCGATGGACCACGCTTGCCTAGAAGTAACCGTTAGACCACTATCTCACCTGATGATAAGCGATGATGTAGCCGGCGGTGGACCACGCTTGCCTAGAAGTAACCGTTAGACCACTATCTCACCTGATGATAAGCGATGATGTAGCCGGCGATGGACCACGCTTGCCTAGAAGTAACCGTTAGACCACTATCTCACCTGATGATAAGCGATGATGTAGCCGGCGATGGACCACGCTTGCCTAGAAGTAACCGTTAGACCACTATCTCACCTGATGATAAGCGATGATGTAGCCGGCGATGGACCACGCTTGCCTAGAAGTAACCGTTAGACCACTATCTCACCTGACGGTAAGCGATGATGTAGCCGACGATGGACCACGCTTGCCTCGAAGTAACCTATTGCCTAGTGCCACAGAACACTAACATCCATAGAATATACACTATCCGTGACCCTTGCGCTCGCGTTCGTCCGCTGTCTATGGTTTTGACAAATGATTTTGGAACGCGGCATCAGGCGTCTGTCTATGGTTCAATATTTATTCTTTATTCTTTCAATATTTATTTTTTATTTATTGCATTTTTATAAATATTTCTCTAACACAAGACACGTACTTATTACCCCTCAAGTTGAAGGGTAAAATCTATAAGTCCGTGATAAGACCTGTCATACTGTATGGATCAGAATGTTGGGCTGTGAAAAAGACGGATGAAAAAAGATTGCATGTAGCGGAGATGAGAATGTTGAGATGGATGTGTGGTGTGTCGAGAATGGATAAAGTGAGAAATGAATATATTAGAGGAACTTTGAAAGTGGCGCCAGTGACTGAAAAGTTGAAGGGGAATCGTTTGTCTTGGTATGGTCATGTAAAGAGGAGAGATGAAACGCATGTTACTAAAAGAGTTATGAGTATACATGTGGATGGGTGGAGAGGGAGAGGGAGGCCAAAGAAAAGATGGATGGATTGTGTGAACAGTGATATGAAAGAAAAGGAACTTAGTGATAGTATGACGGTTGACAGGATAGAATGGAAGAAAAAAACGTGTTGCGCCGACCCCAAATAAGATGGGACAAGGGCAAGAAGATGATGATGAAGACACGTACTTATTACCATAAATTCACGCTTTTTACCAATGTTATGTATTTATTATTTTTCCAATGTTTGTTTTATCAATGATTGTATTTATAGTTTTGTTTCGATACTTATATAGTTTTATTTAACTCCGTGAGTGTGACCGTGGCATCACCGCGAGCCCTAACAGAATACCAGCGCTGCGTTATTTATTGTATTAAATATCGCAGAATATGCTGAGTTAGGCGCCTTTTAGGCCTTGCACAGATCTTAAGGTTATTTTTTATACTTAATTCTACTATATTTTAATTCCAATGTATTCTACTGTATTTTAATTTTACATTTATGTGTGAGGTACGAATAAACGTTTTTTCTTTCTTTATTTCTTTCTATTCACTCTTGACTTAAATACCCCTACTTAAGAGAAGTTTTCTGTGTCATCAATTCAGCTGAAAGACGTCCACTGTTGGACATAGGCCTTCCCCAACTCTCGCCTTAATGACCGATACTTTTTGCCTTGCAAGTAAATAAATCCGAGTAAATATTCAGTGTTTTCTTCTTCAACTTATCACAGTAATAGTAACAATAATAAGACATTGATTATCACGGGCCGGATTGATGGCACTCGATGGCGGGCCGGATTGATAGCACTCGATGGCGGGCCGGATTTAACCAGCGGGCCGTAGTTTGGAGACCCCTGCTTTAAGTGATAATCCGCGAATCAGAAAACCGACAAGCAAACACAAGAAAACTTTGTAAACTTGAAACAGGGACAATAAATTAAAACTTCCAGTCTAAAATAAGCAATGACATTGTTTAACGTGGTCCATCGTATCATCGGGCCGATTATTCGCGAAAACTTTAATGAGAATGTATGAACTGATGACAGTTTTACGCCCCACATTGTTTTTCATAATAAAACCCGTCTTTTGGAATATTTTAGAGTAGGGGTGGCAATCTGAGATCGATTAACCGAAGAATCAATTTTGTACGTCACAGGAATGATGATGAAAATCGAGTTTTTAAATCGATATTAAATAGTGAATCGATTATGTAAATCGATCTTAAGCAGTGAATCGATTTTTTCCTGCCTAATGCATGCACCTATGTTCCTCAAGATAATTTTGTGTGTTTTGTATGTGCATGTTATACACCTGATTACTCACCAGTCATGAAACACATATGTGTATTGTAGGATCATCTGTACCGTGCTTTATAGAAGCCAGTATCTGCACGGCTACTAACTATCTTTTAAAACTCGATTTATTACGGAATCAATTATTTAGACTTTGATTCGAATCGATGCCTAAATCTTTTTTTTTTTTATATAAACTAATGCTTAACTGCTTTCTCACCTGATGGCGAGTAGTGATGCAATCATTGATGGTGAGGCGTACTAGTTTATTAAGACCCTATTAACTCTAGCCTTGAAGACATCTAAATTATAGTTGGATGAGAAGACCGCAGCAAGCAAATTGTTCCAGTCCTTTGATGTATGCGGTATAAACGATGAAGCAAAACGCTTAATCCGGACCGTTGAAGTTTCAACAACGTAAGGGTTTTTTTAGGTGGGAAAATCTTCTAATGACAAACTCCGCTCTTGGGCGGAGCGGGAGATAGTGTCAGACTTTTACTGACTAAAAACCCTCTCCTGTTCCTTCGTTGCCTTCGTCCTAGGGCCCCGGGTTTTGTTTTCACACTACCCATGGCTCCAGTAGGCTTCGACCCTGCTAGGCCCCTACGATTTGCTGACATCTTCCCTGAGGCGCGCGTGGAACAATACGCGCCGTCGACGACTTAGGCTTGGTCTGGACGGTTACCGGACGGTCGGACGGCAAGTCACCCATTGCTCGCCGTCCGCAAGCCCGCGCCTACGGTGGTCGGAAATCGGGATCGGAATCCCGACGGCGGTAACAACGTAAGGGTGGATATACACCGTACGTCGGGTTGTCTAATGGTAGAAAGTAGATGGCGGAATCAAGTCATGCATCTTCTTTAAGAAGAATTGCCAACCCTATTTTGATGTGAAGACAGTACGCCTGTTATGTTCCATTGTGGTTCGGAGAAAACAGTGTAGTGTGGCAAAGTGCGCAATATTGTAACAGCTCCGTATGAGTTTGTTTGACAGTTTATTGAGCCTATTGTGCGAAGAACTTTCCTTTGTATCAACTTGATCACCGAAATCAAATTACTGTTACGTCAATTGCTGACTAAACTTACCATTTTTTTTTCTACTTATAAAAACAGAACTTAAGACTTGCTGTTGGCTGTCTGTAAGCAGAAATTCAATGGTTTCTTATCCTGGTTGATATGCCTCAAAAGGCTACCCAACTTCAATAGCACTGGGCAGAATATGTCTGCCACATGCCCAATAAACTGTAGGCCAAAGTAATACAAAGTTGATGCGAGAGAGTGCGTACACACATGCTTGAGACAGGGCCGCAGGGCCACGAATGAGATGACGGGATGAACTGGATAGATTTTGGCAGAACTGTAATAATAATAATTTATTTCACCATAAGCCTCTCATTACAAAATTATAAGCATTACACAAAAGCTTAGCTCTAACTGATAGAAGGAAGCGTGTGGTCACGAAAAATAAAAGGAATGGAGGGCCTTCACAGGACACTCTGGATGGTACCGGGCTCTTTTTATAAATTATAATTATAAACCAGCGCTTGACTGCGATCCCACCTGATGGTAAGCAGTGGTGAGGCTACCAAATAAAAAGTAAAACCTTGAAATGACATCGGCAAGCGTTTCTTAACTTTCAAGTATGACATGTGCAGCTGTTTAGCCATTATTGCTCCTACTTAGAAATAACATCGTCATCATCATCATGAAGATCATTTACAAGATAAATTAGACCCAGACACAGAACAAATGATCGTGCCCATCACAAAAACATTTGTCCTGAGTGGGAATCGAACCCACGACCTCCGGCATAGCAGTCAAGGTCACTAACTACTAGATCAACAGGCCAGTCATCTTGGCCATGTGTTCTGTCGAGTCTTATTTAATTTTTACTTAAAATACCCGGGTTATAGTACCCATGCCTGTACGCAAGATCAATCTAAGCCACCAAATGAAGCTGCAGTTGCGCAATCGCAACAGATCGAGGAGAAATTATAGCTGTAATAAAGGTGTAAACATATATTAACCAATCAAGGCGCTCCGTTATCCGCCGCTAGGTGGCGCCGCCGATCATTACGCCGTCTGCGCAGGCGCCGCAGTAGGTTTGAACTTGGACGCTTTACAATGCTGGGTTTATGGTTTATTTGTAATTTTGTTTAGATATTGTTCCGACATTTAAGTTTTTATTATTGAAAGGGTATTAGAAGAGAGAAAAAGTGATCTTTTTCAAGAATGTCATGTAGTTATTTTTGTTTTTATAATATTAATATGCAAATGTGTTACTACTTTGGTGTACAATAAAGTTTATTCTATTCTACACACGTAAATTCACTTAGTAAGTACTCAAGATGTTTTTATAACTACACCTACTTCTATAATCGGAGAGGGAGACACAGCATGTTATTTATTTGTCTTTAGGGTTTCGTACCTCAAAAGGAAGAAACGGAACCCTTATAGGATCACTTTGTTGTCTGTCTGTCTGTCAAGACCCTTAATCACGAGAACGCGTAGAGATATCGAGTTGAAATTAAAACCATACACTCAAGTCTGCGGTCTCTTAAAGCAGTGAAAAATCGAATTTCTAAGTTAACGAAAAAAAAACGGTTGTTTATGTTGCAAAAAACGTATATTTTGACGCTCTCAAGGGAATCAAAATTCATAGGGTACTTCCCGTTGACCCAGAATCCTGAAATTTGGCATAAAGCAAGGTCTTATAGCACAGGTCAACTTTTGCGATTCTATATTTATATAATAGATGATATCTATCTTTACCTTTTGTTTTTTTTTCTTTTTTATCTTTTTTTTTCTCGAAACATAAATGGGGATTTTAAATATTAGTATATAAACCCGTCAATGTACTCGGTCCACCGCACCAAAGTCTTGCGCTTACGCATACCCGCGCAGCGAAGCCGTTAGCTTGTCACCGTACCGGGGTAGGGCTACCACGCATCGTAATCATTATTTTTTTGTATTTAGAGGAAGCGCGATAATAATATTGTGATAAACAGGAAATTGAAAATATATTGTTATACGAAAAAGTAATATCGATATTGTATTCGATGAGATTGCGAGTAACTGTGGAGGAGATTGTGTTTAAGATATATTTATAATACCTACTTTATTGCGTGGCACAAAAACTTTTTATTTTATCCAGTGGATTTTTGTAAACCCGCATTGTTTTTAGTGAATAAACGCTACACCAAAACAAAAAACATCATCACTTCAGCCGTAAGACATCCACCGTTAGACACAGACTTCCCCCAAGTCTCGCCACAATTAACGGTCCTGTGCATCTCGCATACATCAAATTCCCGCGACCCTCACCAGATCATCTGTCCATCTTGTAGCAGGCCTTTCAACGCTGCGTCTTCTGGTACGTGGTTTCCATTCCAGAACCTTTCATCCCCATCGACCATCTGTTCTGCGTGCAATGTGCCCTGCTCACTGCCACTTAAGTTAGGCGATTCTTCGGGCTATGAGAATCTTGGTTCTCCTGCGGATATCTTCATTTCTGATGTGATCACGCAACGTATAAATATATATCCTACAAAAAACAGGTGTGTGTCATCACGTAAATTGAATGCAAAATTTCGTTACATTCTTCTCTTAGATTCGATCGTAAACTCGTTAAACTGTTTGGGTCCAGTATGTGGTTACAGTTAATAGTAGCATCAATGGCACTTATCATATCCACAAAAAACATGAGCCACACATTAGAATGCCGCAAGTGCCCATACATCTGCATTTTGGAGGATTTGATGAGTACTACCGATGCTGCTGCTGCTTCGCTACATTTTTATTATATTATCAATTTTTCGGTTGCCGACTGTACCGAGCTAATATATTATTTCCTTCTTTATTAGAAACCAATTAACCCATTAAGCAGTCACACAGGTCGTGGCAACCCTAGCCACATGCGGGTCGCCCTGTTTTTGCGATGGCGTGATTAGAACGCGGCGTTTATAAGAAAATTGTCCGCACCGAACAATTATCGTGAAACTCGTTTAATGGACCATTTGAGACACGCTTACCTTTGTATTTTACATATTTAGGTCGATAATAATTAAATAACAAAATGATTTAATTTCGGTCTTGCTAACAGTGATGGCCCTAACGGGAATGGTGACAGCGACTGTCGCAACCTAGTACTGGGTACGCCATGATTATGGTGGTAAGTGCCCTCTATGAGGAGTGGCTGGAAAGACTACACGGCGTCCTCCACCTCCGCATGACGCAGGTTCTAACCGGACATGGTAGGTTCGGAAGGTCCCTGCACCGGACCCGTGCGGAAGAAACGCCCAGGTGCCTGGAGGACATAGTGGAGCATACGGTAGAGGTGTGCCCCGCCAGGGCAGAGTACCACCGTATCCTTGTGGGGGCGATCGGCGGCAATGTCCTCTCGCGCCGGGGCCTTGTACAGACCATGGTCTGGAGCGAGAAGGAATGGCAGGCTGTCGCCTCCTTCTGCGAAGCAGTAATGCTATCAAAGGAGGCGGCCGCACGCGCGCGAGAACGGCCCACACGCCCTAGCCGCCGGAATCACGACCCTGATTTCCAGTCACTGTAGGCCTAATCTTGCGGACGGCGTGTAGTGAGTAATCGTCCGGACCGAGGCCAAGTCGTCGACAGCACGTAGTGTTCCACGCGCACCTCAAGGTCGCTTCAATGTCAGCAAAACCATACCTGCGATAGGATGTCCATTCCCTTACGGCTGCAACCATCTTCTTCTTTCATGTCGATCTGACTCAGATATGATTCGTTCTCCTATTACTACTGTTAAAAAAATACAAGAATTTCTCTAACTTACTTCAACTCAGCTAAGCAAACCATCCAAAATCTTTAATCATTGAAACAATCTCCAATGATTCATCACCAGCCTCTTTACGAAACTTTCAAGATCTGAACACGCCATTATTATCACACTTCCAAATGCGCAACAGCCAATCAGAGTTTGAAGTTCCAGATAAGGCACGCTTCAGACGAACTTGCGAACTCACTTGGCTCGGAAACGTGACGCGCTTTAATCATTTTGAATTACAATTGTTACATTTTAGAACATTCTGTAACTAAATTATACAGGCTCTTGATTTTGAATTGAGTGTGAGCAATTGTTATTATGAATTTGTACTTGTAAGGTTGATTGGGATCGGGTTTTGTTATGTAGTTTGAAAGGTTTCGTGGCATTATCAGCGTTTGAAACTGTTCAAGCTTTGTATTTAGTTTAGAATGTTTGGAAGTTCAATCAAACATATATTTGATTCTTATATATCGAAATTGAAGTGCCAATAACTCCTAACTGTCGAAGTTAAAAATCTTCCGTCTTAAAAACGTCAGGAGGTAATACTATGAATTGACATGCTGGTTTAGGTAAGAGGTGTTTCCACAATTTAATTTGATGCAGTAGCAACTAATATTCGCTTCAAGAGATTTCACAAAAACATGCAGAAACACACATTTGAATTAAGAGCGCTAAAAAGTAATTATCTCGAAAAATGACAGTTAGAAGGTATTGGCACTTCACCGTCGATATGAACTTAATTTATTTTTAAAGTAAAGAAAGAAAGAAAAACGGTTTTCCGTGCCTCACACAATCGTATGAACTAAAAAAATACAATAAAAAAACGTATAATCAGTGCGAGGCCAAAAAGGCGCCTAACTCAGCATATGCTGCGTTATTTAAAACGATAAATAACGCAGCGCTATAAACAATTATATTTAAAAATAGTGCATAAAAGAATAAATAATAAATAAACCATCGACCTAAACCTGACGCTCCAGCGTAGCTTCAGCGTTTAACAGTAGAAAATATACGCCTAATTGCTCAGTGAGATTGTAGCTTTCTAAATGCTGCTGAATATTTTTATAAAATCAGTCCAGTAGTTTCTGAGTTTATTCGTTACAAACACAAATACGAAAATCCAATCCTTTTTTTTTATTATGTTATAACTTATAGTAGGTACAGAAAATACTTCCATCAGTGCCAACTGTAGCACCCGCCTGGAAGTCGAATACTATTTGAAGGGAACTTATTCCCTTTCAACGAGGTCATAACTATGAAATTAATAAAAATGAAAAAGCCTTTCATGCAATAAGTAATTGTAATAATACTACTTTTTTATACTTTTAAATGTTTTTTTTTTTTGTATGATTTTGTTTAAAAAAAATATTTTAAAATGTAATTGATATGCGTTTACAATGAATAAAGTAAATAATAATGAAAATAAATAAATGGAATGATAATTCATTTGTTGTTTGTTACAGGTGTATGGTCAGTTCTTATAATAATTTGTTGTCTATCGCTGTAACATACCTATGGGGCTTACAATATTTATAAGTCAAAAATTTCATAAAATAAAATCCGATACTGGTTATAATTAAATTGGTTACAATATTCATAAGTATGTCATACATTTTTCAATTAAATAATATATAAATTATAATTAATGAATCTTCAAACTCATTTCGAAATAAATTAAAACTTAATTTTGGCGATAATTATTTGAATTATGTAAATTATCACAGTTAATTACATAGCAAATTCGTACAAAATGTCAAAAAATTAAAATTAAATAACATAAAAGTAATATAAAATTGATAAATAACAAAGATTTTATTGATTTTACATTAAAATAAAAATAAACAACTTTATATAATTGATGATTGAATTAAAAATATAAAAATTGTATTAAATAATCTATTAAGTAAAAAATAAATATTAAATTAGCATGCATGAATCTTCAACAAAACTATATCTATACATAAACAAGAATCCGGGAGACTGACGGTTGGCACAGTGGTTAAGCGATTTGCAACTACGCGGCCGTGTCGAGAGTTCGATTCTTACACGGAACAAATATTTGTATGGCCGGCCGGTATGATAGTTGTTCCGGGTCTGGATGTCTTATGTCTGGATGTCACATGTTTGTGAATGCACCCAGGATTCCTCATTCCTGAAGTAAGACAATATTATCTTCAAAAAAAATAGACAGAGTCATTTTCGCATTTCATCATCATCATCCTTTCGGCCCCAACGGCCATCCGTTCTGCGTGCAATGTTCCCTGCCCATTGCCACTTAAGTCTGGCGATTCTTCGTGCTATGGCGGTAACCTTGGTTCTCCTGCGGATATCTTCATTCCTGATTCGATCACGCAAGGAAACTCCGAGTCTTCGCATTTATAATAAAGTAACTTTTGCCAGCGGTTTCCCCCGCGTGAAAACAAAAAAAATATCCCAAGAGATCATATCCTTTCATTATAAGTGTTGTGTATTGCTATTTTATGATATAGTCTACTCATGTGCCAAGTTCTATCCAAATCCTTTAAGCCGTTCGAGAGTGAAGAAGTAACAAACACTTACAAATGGTCGTCTTTTATAATATTAGACTGATTAGTACACAGTCATGCACCCTACATTTGACTTACTGTATTTATAGCTATAGGTATCTTTACAAAAAGTATGTGTAAAAGAAACATATTTTTAAACATAACTGGAGAAACCTCGCAAGAAAATAGTCATTAATTAGCCCACAATTTGCGTCGCAAAATTACTCCATTAAAATGCCGTTCAGTCTATAAACTAATAATGTAATGTTGCTGAAACATGAAAGCTACACAAAGCGCCTTACAATTTTGAATAGCAATAAGTGACAAATCTTTACTTCACGTAAGACTTTCCTTTAAGGCGTCAGCATCGGGAAAATACAAAAAGGTAAGCATAAGTAGATAAATTCACATACGAATACGCAAACGTATCACTGTAGAAACAAATAAACATCTCCAATAATATCAGTATTCCTTTCACACCTCAATAAGGATTACCCTTCTAGGACAAATAATAAAAAAGGGGAATCAGCCAAGAAATCGTTGAGTTTGCCCGACGCTTGATAAAAATCAATTCAATTTTGGAGACTGTAGCTGTCATATCGACCTACGTGAGGCGCGCGTGACAGGAATACCAAATGGGGGGATGTACAAAGGGAAAGCAGAAGTCATAGTTGATAAAGTCCTTGAGATCTACTCAGAAATACATAACATTAAATGTGTATGGTAACATACTATATACTATACCCATCCAATTATATTCTAGAGATAGACAAGCACGTTTATGGAAAATATTTGTCAAAAAATACTGAAAAGTTAAAACAAAAGTTCGCTGCAGCACTACATTGGTATTATGCCGTTTAACAGAACTATTAAAACATACAGCGCAGCGCTAAGATAGCTCATAGAGAATACTTTTTTCGCAACCAAAATGTCTTAAGCGCCATGAATTTCGTGGCACTTACGCGTTCAACATAGTGTAATTTCAAGGTGTATGGATTACACTACACCTGAGTCTTTATTTTCTTTATATGTGCAATTTTTAATATTTAAAAAAAATACTAATTTACCATAATCACTACATAGTATAAAACAAAGTCACTTTCTGCTGTCTGTCTATATGTATGCTTAGATCTTTAAAACTACGCAACGGATTTTGATACGGTTTTCTTTAATAGGTAGAGTATATTCAAGAAGAAGGTTTATATGTATGATAAATGCATAATATAGCAGTGAAACACTGGTAATTTTAGTAGTTTCTAATGTGATGTCGTAAATTAACACATTTTTTTGGCGCTTACATTGTAAACGCTGGCTGAACCCTACGAGATAGATCAAAATAATGTACTAAAGTATTATACACCTTAAAAATGTCTACAAAAAAGTCTGCGATGGTATATGTCTATCTCTTAGGGATAACCCACAATAACCATTTTTAATCCTTTACTTTTTACGAGAAATAACGGCTCATTTACGAAGCGATTTTAAGCAATACAGCATTGATCCTTATCCAATTAAGTACTTTAAATACATTGTGCATTTAATATAGATCAATATGGCTCTTTACAGCATATAATTTAAATAAATATTTTCGACGATATTACAGATTTAAAATGCAAGGACATAGATGTTGCGGTGGTATCAGCATTGCACCTATGCGGAGCCGGGAATGTTCGCTAGTAAATATATAAACAAAATGAAAGAAAAACCCAAAATAATTAATAAAAGTAATCTAAAGTATGGCTGTCGACTAGTAATGTACGCAAAAGGCTGGCGGCATTGCCACGCTGTATGGCAATACTTTGACTAATTAAAATAAGACTAAAAAAAACTAGACAAAAAATAGACTAAACACAAAAATGTGAGAATTTATGTATATTCTCGCACAGGTACAGAAACATCTTTAAAAAGTCGTTGAACTTACTGCATATTTCTCTGCAGCATGACCTCTGTATTGAAATTCGCCGTAGCTATTTGATTCCGCTGACTGCAACTTAAAGCCAGCTGATTTGTACGACTCGCCTTGTAAACTAACTGGTTGCTGAGCAAGCTGGCTCGTTTGCACTTGATTAGTAAAAGTGATTAGTAAGTTACGTTAGCTGATGAGTCGCAAAATGCTACTAAGTTTGGATTACTAGTTCGATTTTTAAGATAAGAAATGTACATTAATTGTTTCATCAACATCATTTTAACCGAAAGACGGACGTCTTTCGGTTGAAACTGTTGGAAATAGGCCTCTCCAAGTCTCGCAACAATGACCTGTCCTGTGCGTCTCGCACCCAACAGATTCCTGCGACCAGTACAAAGTCATCAGTTCACTTCGTAGGAGGCCTTCCAACGCTGCGTCTTTCGGTACGTGGTCGACACTCCAGAACCCAAATTCACCAATGGTTTATAGGCACGTAACCTTTTAACTATCATAGTTACCTCATCAAAGAGCTTGAAGTACCATACCTCATCAAAGAGCTTGAAGTACCATACCTCATCAAAGAGCTTGAAGTCACTCAAATGGCAATGGAAAGGGCTGTGCTCGGAGTTTCTTACTATGGGGTAGTGGTATCTTACTATGGGGACGGGCTGCAGAAATCGACTCAATTTTTATATTACAGAAAAGAGCAATCAGAGCTATATACAATCTTCGCCGCTGCGATTCTCTAAGGGAACTGTTTAAGGACATTAACATAATGACGGTGCCTTGTCAATATATTTATGCAAACATAATGTATGTTAGAAAAAATCTTATTCTTTTTAGCAAAAGAGGCGATAGACATAATTATGTTACAAGAAATAGGGACCAATTAGTTCAACCAAGTTTCAGACTAGCAAAAGTGGCCTCTTCTTTTATGGGATACTGTTTGAAATGTTACAATAAAATACCTTCACAAATATTAGAACTCAATGAAACGAAATTTAAATCTTGTATTAAACGCACACTATGCAGGCAAGCATATTATAAGTTGGAGGATTATATTCAGGATAAAAATGCTTGGCTCAATGCTGGTCCAGCTCCACTACCACCGGGGTGTACAAATTGATTAGTATGGAAATTATTTTCTAATGTTTTTTTTCTTGTATATATAGTATTGTATTATATGTATAGAAGCATTTTTTTCCACAGTTTGTAAATGTGAGTACCATGGCGCTTTTTATAGTTTTTATGTTGCTACTGGACTTATTTGACATAAATGAGCATGGCAGTTGAGAGTTTGTCATGCTCACTCAAACGTCTCACTGATGGTGGCGCGGGTGTTGGATCATTCGGTTCCCTTCAAAATGGTTGAGCTGAGTGGTGCTAATATTAGCGTCATGTCCGTGAACGGGCGCTGTCAGTTGAGGCTGGTCATCTCTTAGCTGCCAGTTGCTATTTTAATATCTATATTTATTTTTTATTTTTATTTACATTGTTCTCACATGATAGCGACAAGAAACATGTAACAGAGATATTTGTAATTACAAAATATGATTGAAAAGAGTGTCCATGGAGTTTCTTGCACATTCTTCTCCATAGAGATCTACGCTTTGGAATGTGCAATTAGCATCATTTATTTTTATTTTACTGACTGACTGACTTCTTGACATTTCAAAAATGCCTGTAAATGGTTTATTTGGAATAAATGCTATTTTGATTTTGATTTTGATTTTCCTTGCGTAATCACATCTAGAATGAAGATATCTGCAAGAAAACCAAAGTTGCCAATATAGCCCAAAGAATCGTAAAATTTAAGTGGCAGTTGGCAGGGCACATTGCTCGTAGAACAGGTGGTCGATGGGGTCGCGGTATCTTCTCGTCCAGTGCGTGTTGCCAGTGATGACATATGGTACTGAAACATGGTCGCTTACAATGGGCCTCATCAGAAGGCTTACAGTCACCCAAAGGGCAATGGAAAGGGCTATACTCGGAGTTTCCTTGCGTAATCGCATACAGAATGAAGATATCCGCAGGAGAACCAAGGTCGCCGATATAGCCCGAAGAATCGCCAAACTAAAGTGGCAGTGGGCAGGGCACATTGCTCGTAGAACGGATGGTTGAAAGGTTTTGGAGTTGCGACCGCGCACCGGAAGACGCTTCCAACACGCCACGGTCCAACACGCCACGGTCTTGAATACATGACAAACTTAAACGCAATTTTTAGTTATTGATATAAACAAGTACTTGACTGCGATCCCATCTGATGGTAAGCAGTGATGCAATCATTAATGGTGAGGCGCACTAGTTAGTAATAAATTGGTGTTAGTAGTAATAAATCTTATAAAAAAGTATTATTTTTCTTTCAGTTTGTTAAAGGATTTAATGGCCGAGTTGCTCGTTGGCGTTGAGAGCAAGCCTTTGTATTTTTGTCGTGGCGGTCAGAAGGCTACGAATGTGGTTTAATAAATGTTATTTCTGCACAGAGCAATACAGTTTCCTTCAAAATTTGTATTCTGCAATTCTTTAATCGAATCTTTTTGCCCTGAATTTAGCCGAAATCGTGCATCCCAAAATTAAAAATCGTGCGGTCAGGCGTCAGGGTTTTTCAAATCAGTTCTTCCTTTACGAAATAAATGTATTTTGCCAAAAGTTTATAACTTGTGCGTTTTATTTACTTTATTTTATTTATTGGGGAAACAAACAGTGCCTAGTGTTCCACACGCGCCTCAAAGTGATGTCAGCAACCGTAGGGGCTCAGCAGGGTCGAAGCCTACTGGGGCCATGGATGATGCGAAAAAAACCTAGGGACCCTGGAACAATGGCAAAGGAGGAACAGGGTTTTTAGTCAGTAAAAGTCTGACACGCCCTCACGCTCCGCCCAAGAGCGAGGGACGTCATTACATGATTTTCCTACCTAAAAAATAAATAAAATAGGGGCTGCCAAACTGGAAGTGGTAACGGCCCAGACTTACGAGTTGTAGGTCGTGGGTTCAAACCCAGCCAGGCGCATTACTTTGTGTAATTTATTTCATCACCACTGCTCTTAAAACGGTGAAGGAAAACATCGTGAGGAAACCGGCATGTCCTAGAACCAAAAATTCGAAGACATGTGACATCCACCAAACCGCACTAGGCCCGTGTGGTGGATAACGGCCCTTTCCCTCTCTTAGAGAGGAGGCCTGAGTCCCAGCAGTGGGAACATTAAAAAAGGCTGATCATGATCATGATCATGATGATGTATTATTTTGTTGTATTATTGTGATATTTTTTTTATTTATTTTTTTGGATGTTTTATTATTTCATTGTTTACTGTGTATTTTGTGTGTACCAATTTTCCTTTTACTTCTACACACAGTGTCTACCTACATCTCTATTTTGTACAACTCTCCTTTCGCAGGTATGCTGGAAGAGATTTCTTTAGAAATAAGCATCGCCTTTGTACTATTCTTCTGTTTCGTTCTTCTTTTCTTTTTTTATTGTGTGTACATAAATTGTTAGATAAATAAATTTAAAAAAAAAGAATATTACACAAAGAAAGGATTTAAGATTTTTTATAAGATTTACTAAGAACATTCACCACAGATTAAAAAAAAATGTGCATATCAGGTTTAATTTTTTTTTTTTTTCATCTGTTCAAAATTTCCAGTTTTGACAAAGTTTTTTAATGCATTGCTCAGATAATCTATTTCTTTCCTCTCTACATCAAAACACTTTAAACAAACAATCAACTACACTTTCCACTCCGGCACCAATCATTAACAACCTCGCATTGGCACGAGAAAATACGCAAAAACAGCCAAATGGAATCCAAAAATTGCAACGCCAAGTAGAATGGAGCCACCCAAGTCCAGTCCGACTCCATTTTATCTGTTTCAATTCTTTCATTAAGCACTATAAAGACTTCCACAATCAATTTCTACCCGCGATCCGCCTTAACTGTGATAACTCTGCGGTTTCTTTAACCTTTATTTTCTGATACAGAAGGTCTGAAATTGAATGAAGTAACGGCAAATATGTACAGTAACGTACGGAGTCTGTACTTCGTTGT
This sequence comes from Mythimna vitellina, assembly GCA_949316375.1. Taxonomy (NCBI): domain Eukaryota; kingdom Metazoa; phylum Arthropoda; class Insecta; order Lepidoptera; family Noctuidae; genus Mythimna; species Mythimna vitellina. Next base: position 21,949,799 of record OX438700.1, on the reverse strand, counting down.
GGAAAGCATAGATTGATGGGCGTGGTTGGTGAAGCTAAGTTACCCACAAGTGAGGCCTCGTTAGCGTGTACGATCTTTGGGATCGTCTCGTTATTTTAATCGCATTGACATTTACTAAGATGGACATTACCGCTTATGACGGGCCTTGAGCCTAAAGAACTTTTAAGGTGAAGAGGATCATCAAAATTGGTTCATAAGCAAAAATTTTCGCGCGAATATTACTAACAAAATGAAATTTGAACTAATAATTGGTGAATTAAGGGTATATTCAGTGTGAACTTTACACATCTGTGGTACCCCTTCAGAGCGTACTGGCGTCATGTTATGTTATAAAATGGTGATAACGACTCTTTTTCTGGGATTGTTTTCTGGCGTTCGGGGTAATCTCGGAAAACTTGTTAACATTTATTGAAGTGTTCCATGGTCTATCTACGAAATCTTTCATCAAATTTTCACCGTTACGAGATTTTCTCGCAAGAACTAATAAAACAAAAAGTAGAAAAAGTTATTTTCTCGAAATAATAAAACACATCTTTTATAAATTTTTTTATTTCTTAGAAGTTTGATGTTTTCACTGTACAAAGTGGTACCTAGTAGACCTGATTATTTGATCCTCATTCCTGAATAAAAGGGTCTTGACAGGCGGAAAACAAAAGTGATCCTATTAGGGTATCGTTTTTGCCGGCTGAGGTACAGAACTCTTAAAAAAATCGGGCAAGTGCGAGTCGGAATCGCACACTGAGGGTTCCGTAGAAACAAGCACCTATGAAAACAATTCAATTTCCGAATCAAGTCTCAAATATTTTTACGAATCGAACGAAAACGAACTGTAAACTACAAATATACAGTTTTCAGATTTTTCCTATACTCATGCTTTGAGACGTTGCTGCATGCCAAATTTTAGGATTCTAGGACAACGGGAAGTACCCTGTGAATTTTAATTCCCTTGAGAGTGTCGAAATATACGTATTTTGCAACGGCCGTATCTTTTTTTAACTTACAAGTTTGATTTTTTCACAGCTTCAAGGGACCGCAGACCTGAGTTTTAATTTCAACTCGATACTTCCGCGCGTTCCCGAGATAAAGGGACAGACAGACAGACAGACGGACAAATTACTGCTGTATAATTTAGGGCCCTCTTTATAGTTATAAGAGCTGTATAAGCGCTTATACAGGCTTTATACAACTTACTATACAGCTTAGAGTGTACACCTGAACATTTATACAGTTGCTATACAGCTTGTGCTACTTGAAAGGTTTCAAATACATCTTGTCTTTGTGCTTGAGACGACCAACACAGGCAGTACACTATTGTCTTCAAGGCTAGAGGAAATAGGCTCTTAATAAAGTAGTCCAATTCACCATCAACGATTGCATCACTGCTTACCATCAGGTGGGGTCAAGCACTAGAATATACATATAATTTTTAAAAAAAGTCAGGAATATATATATATATATATATGAACCACGTACAATGGTCCACATAGGACAAAGTGCGGAAACCATACCTAAAATAGAATAGAAGTTAGGAAAAAAATCGTCCATGACGAAGTACGATCATGATAACCCGATCGTACCGCACCCGTATCGTACACTATAAATGTTTCTGAGGTTAGTTCAGATTACGAGGTGGAACTAAGTTGATGTATGGACGGTGTTCAAAAGAAATTTAGGTAGAATTGTGGTCTGAAAGAAAAAGGGATTGGCTGAATAACCTCACGATGGCTTTAAAAGACTGATCTTAGAGTTGTTGAGAGTCTATCTAGGTATGTAGTTTTATGGAAAGAAAAAGAAAGAAAATATGTTTATTTGGCACAGCACACCATGATTCATTAATCAACAAATAATTGATTTATGGGGCCGTTTATATAGGAGATTTGAATTGAAATTTTAATTTTAGATGCTTTATTTCAAATGAGAACTTATAAAAGGTGAGAAGCTAGTGTACGGTTCCAATTAGTCGTTTTCTATGGAGAAGGACCGGCACGAAACCCATGGATGATTGTTCGAAAAAGTTAAAGCGGCCCTGAAATGCAAAAGGCAACTAAAGGTATCGTGGTGGGTTTGGGTGGTTTTGGGTGGGCCCTCTCGTTCCACCTGGAGCAAGAGTTACATAAAAATTGCTAAAACTAAAAAAAAATATCCACCTAATAATCTTAGCTTAGTGTTTGTTTAAATTCTCCTATTAAAGATGGTCTCGTTTAAATTGTTTAGATATGTAACTTTTTGATAATAATCAAGGCATAAAGTTGGTACAAATAAACTAAAACCAAATAAATAAACTAAAATAACGTAGTACCTACCCACGTTGTTTTAATTTTATTAATTTAATAATTATCCACGGGTAGTGTGAAAGCGAAACCCGGAGCACGGGGACGAAGGCAACGAAGGAACAGGAGTGGGTTTTTAGTCAGTAAAAGTCTGACACTATTTCCTGTTCCGCCCAAGAGCGCGACTTGTCATAAGATGATATTCCCACCCAACAAAATTTTTTTTTTTTATAATTATTCCAAAATCAAACATATAAAAAGTACCTTTATCGTGTGTGATTGATTACCTTGCAATAGACAAAACTTATCTCCTAATTATATCCTCCTCATAATTTTCACTTTTTAGCTGTTGTAATATTTAAGTATGGCTTTCTTGTTCAGTAAAAAAAAATCCTACTTTTTTGCAGAAAAATGCGAGACCCAAACTAGTAGTAACTACCAACATTTCAGAACTTTTCCTTTTAAAAATCTACGCACGGAACCCATTGGCGAAAATTAACAAAAACAGGACTCAAAAATTTTTGTAAAACAAAAGCATCGTCGGGTATCTCGAATTTTGGAACCAAATGTACACTACCCTCCATTTGGCTGCAAAACAAAAAGTATATAATAACAATTCGAAGGACACTAACTATTAGCACTGTCCACTTTTGTATATAACTCGAAAACCAAGTTGATTCTGTAACTAAGCTTAACTGTGTTCAACCTTAAGTCGTGTAGATAAAGTTAAAATTTGATTGGGTATGATTTTCATAAGTGCATCGGGGGGGGTGGTCTAGCAAAAAGTTGCAAGCTTGGCAAGGTTGCCAACTGAGCTGGTCACTGGAGAATTGTTTAGTTGGCCAGTCCACATTCAAAGTTGCGCTGTTCGACTCTGGTGGGTGGTCATTTTCAAATGGTTTTAATACATTGCTCTGTTGGACTACGTTTTCTTAAAACTGAAAAACGATTTGAAACTTACCGGATTTTTTAAAATTAGATAAATAAATAATTTATTTATTTGCTACAACATAAAACATATTCCAAAACACAATTAAATTATTTATTTTTTATTAATTAAACAACAACAAAAAATAGAAAAAAAAGTTTAAATCGGTAAAAACACAAAAAAAAGAAATTCAACCAAGAACCATATTTTTGATGGAATCGTATTTTTGTTGGTCTAGTGGTTAATGGCTCTGACTGCTATGCCGGAGGTCGTGGGTTCGATTCTCACCCAGGACAAATGTTTGTGTGATGAGCACGATCATTTGTTCTGTGTCTGAGTGTACTATCTATAATATGTATGTATTTAGAAATATATAAGTATGTTTATCAGTGGTCTAGTACTCATAACACAAGCTCTGCTTAGCTTGGGACTAGACGGCGTTCTGTGATCGTTGTGGAATATTAGGTATTATGTAATGCGCTGTTTTCTGTAGGTGTTTTGTTATATCTACAAATTAACTATGTATCTACATGATACCTACGTAGCCGTAGCCACCCTTTTGTTAGGTGGGAAATAAATCAAAGAACTTCTCCCGCTCAGAAAGGAGCAAGAGAGAGTGTCAAACTTTTACTGATTAAAACCCGCCCATGTTCCTTCAAAAGCCCTTTGAATTCCAGAGTCGCAGTGATATAATAGGTATAATACGACGGACGGCGAACAATGAGTAGCTCGCTGTCCGACCGTCCGGTAACCGTTCGGACTGAACCCAAGTCGTTGACGGTGCGTACTGTTCCACGCACGCTTCCAAGAGATGTCAGCAAACCGTAGGGGCCCAGCAGGGTCGAAACCTACTTCTTCTTCTTCTTTTCGATTCGATGGTAAACTCGTCAAACTTTTTGGGCCCAATAGGTGGCTACATTAATAGCAGCATCGGTAGCACTCATCAAATCTTCCAAAGTGCAGGTATACGGACACTTGGGGCATTCCAACATGTGGCTCATGTTTTGAACAGGAGCTCCGCACTCACATTGAGAATTCGATGGGTTTATAAAACCCCATTTTGCCAAGTTGAGTTTGCAGCGGCCTACCTACAAAAGCGAAACCTACTGTGGCCAAGGGACTGCTTCTGAAGGAAAGACTCGGCTCTAGTATGGAAGGCAACGAAGGAACAGGAGCGGGTTCTTAGTCAGTAAAAGTCTGACACACTCTCGCTCCGCCCAAGAAGAGGATGTCATTGGATGAGTTTATGATCCCGCCTACAAAAAATAATAAGGTATATCTGTAATATAGTTATAACATTAAATACACAGTATCATTCTGAATTATAATCAAGTCACCGCAAACAGGAGCAGTGGTGGCCGAGTGGTAACGGCCCCGACTTACGAGTCGTAGGTCGCGGGTTCAAACCCTGCCAGGCGCAATACTTTGTGTATCTTATTTCTTCACCACTGCTCTCAAAACGGTGAAGGAAAACATCGTGAGGAAACCGGCACGTCCTAGAACCAAAAATTCGAAGACATGTGACATTCACCAACCCGCACTGGGCCCCCGTGGTGGATTACGGCCCATACCCTCTCCTAGAGAGGAGGCCTGAGTCCCAACAGTGGGAACACTATAAGGCCGACTATGTACTATGCACCGCAAAAAAATATATAATAATATTTGCAAAAAAACCTATCTATTACAATTCCCTAATGTTTATTTGTGAGTGGTTTGGTCTATGAACTAATTAATTAATGGAAAATATTGTTGTTTCAAATGATTCTCATTCAGTCAGTGAAATTGTTATTACTTTGAGCACAATTTAATACAATTATTCCATTTAGGTAATTTGTTATCTATATAAATATAAATGAATGACTATTTATTTAGAAAGAAAGAAAAACAGTTTATTTGCGCGAAATGACGCAATCTTAAAACTAGATAATAAACATAATCAATTGATAGGTAAGATGTGCGTCACATCCGCGCAAAACGGCCGAACGCTCAGCATAAAGCTGCGGCCTCACGCATAATGCGATGAGCTCACAGCGCTGGCGCTTTTGTCGGAATCGCGCACTGAGGGTTCTGTACTAACTTACCTATGTAAACAGTTTAATTTCCGAATGGAGTTTCGAAGATTTTTCCGAATCGCAAAATTCTTTTGTTGTTGTGACGTAACAACAAATTTACAGTTTTATTCCTATACCTCTGCTAAAGACCTTGCTTTATGCAAAATTTCAGGGTTCTGGGTCAACGAAGTGCCCTATGAATTTTGATTTCCTCGAGAGTGTCGAAATATACGTTTTTTGAGTATGCCGTATCTTTTTTCCATAACTTAGAAATTTAGTTTTTTTCACAGCTTCAAAAGACCGCAAATTTGAGTATGTGGTTTTAATTTCAACTCAATACCTCCACGCGTTCCCAAGATAAAGGATCTTGTCACACAGACAGACGGACGGACGGACGGTCAACAAAATGATCCTATAAGAGTTTCATTTTTTCCTTTTTTCCGAAACCCTAAAAGTGAATGACTATTTATTTATTATATACTAACTGCTGCCAGAGGCTTCGCCCTTGTGGTGATAGAAAATGATCCCAAGGGAACATACTCCTGGGATTACAAATAATCTATGTGCTATTCCAGGACATGGTCTACCCGTGTACCAAGTTTGACCGAAATCCGTTCAGCCGTTTGAGCGTGCAGATACAGTAAACATTCACAAATTTTCATGTAATATTCCACGCACGCCTTGTAAAACCGTATAGGCCAAGCAGGCCGAAGCCTAGTTAGGCCATGGATTGACTTCTGAAAGGGAAACCCGTAGTCCTGGAACACAGAGCAACTGAAGGAGCATAAGTGTAGTCAGTAAAAATGTGACACACCCTCTGACTCCGGCCTAGGGCGCGGGATAAGTCATTAGACGATTTCGCACCTTAAGAAAAAATCACATTCATTTATTTTTATTAAACTGTTTCTGTCAATATAAGGGTTAGCTGTTAATCCTTATCACAAACTGCTTTTAATTTTTTTTTTGTTTTGTAGATTTTACAACACAACTTTTTCTTTTTACTATATTGCTAGGTACTGTATCTGTATACTGTACTATGTACTGTAAATTTCTGTTACTCATTTCGTAAGTGTGTCCGTGGCATTACAGCAGGCTCTACCAGAATACTAATAATAAATAATACGTGTATTATTGTTTGAAATGTAGTATACGGAATTATTATACTGAAGTAGGTGCCTTTTTGGCCTCACACAGATTTTTGATCTATTGTTTTTTTTTTAAGTAATTCTTTTTGTTGTTGTTTGTTTGTGCAAGAAAAATACAAAAAAACTTAAATATATACATGTCTTTTCTTTATTTATTTAAGGCTTTATGCACACAAAACTACAGAGGCGGACTTTGAGTGATACAGAGAAATATAGTGGTGATGGTGGTAGTCATAGGACTAGTCAAAAACAACCATATCTTCATTTTCTACCTTCTCTACATATAGTACATCCTTTTGCTAACAAATTAATCAGCAAATTCTTAGAGAGCAATGTAAGGCAAGCAACAGGAAAGTATCGCCGTCGCCTTGGGCCAGCCACCGCAGACACCCGTCCTGCCAATTCACGCCCATACCGACATATTGGAAGAACAAGGCAGCATAATTTTTACAAAACTTTTATAATGCTATCATTATTGTTTAGTTTTATAGACTGCTATTTGCGACGCTTCTCGAGAAATTTTCATGTAACTTACTAACGTCAAATCACTGTAAGTTTTATATTATAATGTAATTTTTTACAATCATTACAATAATAACTTCGTCTTGTAATTAATATATTTTTTTAATTTTTTTTTTCCAACTAACTACTATCTTTACAGGGTAACCTAATGCGATAGAGTATTTTTTTGTTTTTTCTTATTTATATAACATACATACTATTATTCACACTAGTTTATAACTAATTACAAATAAGGCAATAACTAATTATAATATGTATATTATAGCTGTTTATTGGCCTAATAAATAAAATAAAAAACAAATTCTATCACTGTTATGTGACTCAATAGTATTTAACTTATTTCTATTAATAAAATTTAAATAAAATTACAATAAAGTTTTATTCTATACTATTCATGCTTATCCAGAACCCATTTCCAGGATCAATTAAAATGGCTTAAACGAGGCAGATCCTGTCCAGAAGTAGACTTCTTCTGGCTGAGAATTTTGAGAAACCCACTTATTTGTGTCTTTCAACTCCTAGGTTAGTGAGATTTTACTAAGGCTCCGACCAGACGAATGTTGTCTGGTCCCGGGCAACTGCCCGATAATTGGTTTCAAGATGTTTTATATACACCTCTAATTTTTAATTAGTACAAAAAAATAGGGCTCTATCCGTACCCGTTACTGATCACATTTGTGTAGTCAAAAGTAAAAAAAAAACCAAATCCCAAAATTGACCACAAAAATTTGTCGTAATTGATAAATTCATAATTGAATCAATTATTCATTATAATTGCTCCTAGAAAATACTACGCGCAGTGTTTTTCCATTGTTTTTCATTCATAATCAATAGCCTTTACAATATTTCCATAAATTAAGTTACATTTTGGGATATAAACAAACGCTAATAACTTTGCTGTTTATGAATATTATTTATTGAGGCTTTACTTAAATAATAACAAGACCTTTTCTAATAAGCCCTTTAAGTATTTGTACTAATTAAAAACTAGTGGCGTATAATATTATCTAGCCTACACTGTCCCACTGTTGGGTAAAGGCCTCCCTCCATTCCTTCCATTGTTCCCGGCTCTGAACCTTATCTTGCTAATTCCTACGGAAGACATCTAAGTCGTGCTACTATCTTCTTCTTGGTCTGCTGCGACCCCGTCGTGCAATTTCAGTGCACCCACTTTATGTTTACCAGCCTACCACTCGATCAGCATGCGGCAAACATGTCCAGCCCAGTCCCACTTAAGCTGGGCAGCCATCTGTGCCACAGGAACGATCTGTGTTTTTGAGCGCAGTATAGTGCTTCGAACGCGATATAGCATGTTGACAAACCAGTTTGGACTTTTAGATGTTAGTCAAAGACCGAGTCTGTGTACCATGGGCATTTCATAATTAAAGCGGTAAGTCCCCTCTTTGAGGAGTGGCTGAAAAAGCAACACGGTGTCCTTTCCTTCCGCATGACGCAGGTCCTTACCGGACACGGTAAGTTCGGAAGTTTCCTGCACGGGATTCGTACGGAAGAAACGCCTGAGTGTCACCATCGTGTGGACCGCCCGGAGGATACGGTGGAGCATAAGGTGAGGTGTGCCCTGCCTGGGCAGAGAACCGCCGTGGGAGCGATCGGCGGCAGCGATCTCTCGCGCCTGGCCTTGATACAGGCCCCTTATATGGTCCTTAGCGAGGAGGAGAGGCAGGCGGTCGCCTCCTGCGAAGCAGTAATGCTAACAAAGGAGGCGACTTTACGCGCGAGCCAATGGCCCTCGCGCCGCAGCAGCCGGATTCCGATCCCGATTTCTGTTTGTGACCAATGGGTAGCTCGCCGTTTGACCGTCCGTTAACAGTCAGGACCGAGCCCTAGTCGTCGACGGCGCGTAGTATTCCATGCGCGCCTCAAAGACATGTCAGCAAACCGTAGGGGCCAGCAGGGTCGAAGCCTACTAGGGCCATGGGTGTTAAGAAAGAGATCCTCGGGGTCCTGGAACAATGGCAAAAAAGGAACAGGAGTTTTTAGTCAGTAAAAATCTGGCACGCCCTCTAGCTCAGCCCAAGAGCGTCATTAGGGATTATAGAGATTATAGGGATGTCATTAGATGATTCTCCCACCCAATAAAAAAGTATGTACCATATGTCAGGATGGGCAGAATACACATGTCAATTAGGTTACGCTTAAGTGACATGGGTGCCTTTAATCATGCATATAGGTATATTATGTACATTGTTCTAATCGATTATTACATAACGGAAACAAAATACAGCGAAGACTTCTACTGCTTATAAAAATAAGATATTCCTAGTCGATATTTAATAGTTTTCTGTCCCACCCAGTTCTCCACTCAAGAACTGAATACTAAAGACTTGAAAAGTCATAATCAACTCAAATCACGTTCCTAAACTGTCCGTGAACCAATGAATCACGCACAAAAAAATAACATAAAAAAGATTATAGCTAGTTAACAAACAGTTAGGTGATGAATTTTAAATAAAAAGCCAACTGACTGTAACACTGAGTCACAAGTATGGTACACATTAATTAAATGAACCAAGGTCTTCCTGAACACGTGCCGTTAGTCATTGGTTACTAAGTCATATAATAGTTACAGGATTTGACTGTAAAGATTAAAAATTATATCTATTGCATCGCTAGCTGCAGACAGCGGCTCCGCCCGCGAAAATTATCACAAGGGTGTTCCTGGATACGGTGTACACCCTAAAAGTGAATGACTATTTATTTATTAAATAAAAACTGCTGCCAGCGGCTTCGCCCGTGTGGTGATTGAAAATTACCCAAGGGAACATATTCTTGGGATTACAAATAATCTATGTGTTATTCCAAGACATGCTCTACCCATGTACCAAGTTTCATCGAAATCCATTCAGCCGTTCGAGTGTGAAGACGTTACAAAAGTACACACATATACACATGCACAAACTTTGGCAGTGAGATGCAATATGCTGGTGCGCAAATTTGCAAGTTGCAAAAAATATGTTAAAAGCATATCACGAAACATTGGTCACCTGCAGCCTGTGGTTTAGATATACGCTAAAGGCTACGCATCACGATTTCACGTGATCCCTTAGATTTTGACTACGATGATCGTTTTCACAGTAATATTATAAAACCGTAAGTTTGTATGTGTAGGCTTCACTGCTAAAGGCAATTTTTTTTTATGACATTTTCCCTATTTTATTGAGACAATTTTATAATTTGACATGAATATGTCAAATTACTAATTAAAAAATTCAGTGATAAACGAATCGAAAAGATACGCGTTAGTGTTGTGATAGTGATTGACACCATTTAATGCGTATTCACCATAAAAATTGAAACTTAAACTAAATTTAACAATGGTAAACTTTAATTATCAGATATACTGTAATTTTATTTAAGAAAAATAACGCCTTATAAAAAACTATAGTAATACACTAAATAGTCTCTAACTTCGTTTGGTTATGGTTGGTAGACATAATTCTTTTTGCTATTGATTTATAATACAGTCCTTTTAAATAAGACCTGGATGTTACTTGTGGCAAAAAGAAAAACAATTACATGCCAGCAATGTATGGGAAAAATTTCATTCTCCTTTGGCACACGGGATGACCATGTACTGAAATAATAACATTTTATCTTGTAGCATGTCATGTTATGCTAGGGGCAATTTTCTAATTTCACACGGACAAAGCCGCTGGCAGTGGCTAGTATTATAAGATAAGCATGTATGCGAGTATGTATGTACATATGTTTGTCACTCTATCACCTTCGAACGGCTGAACGCATTTGGCTAAAGGGACCCAGGTGGTGGAAATTTTAATCCCGTTAGGATTATCTCTAGGAATACAGTAGAATAGAATAAATTTTATTGTACACCAAAAAAGTAAGTTTAGTAGTAGTTTTTTTTTTTCAGAAGCTTGTTTCTTATTAAAAATAAGAGGCTAGGCATGTCTACAATTTCAGTTGGTCATGACATCCAATTAGTCCATAATAGCTATTAATCAGATCAATGTTTACAGGAACACGTACAAAATGACAGTACAAATAAACAAAATATTACAAGTTCAAAAGTCCGCACGGTTAGCCGTCCAGAGATGAAAATAGACAGTTTGGTTGCGATATATTAGTTAGTCACCCGCTGTGACTCACCTCCTCGCTAAGCTAAGCGTGACAGACTGTTATAGATGGCACCTCATTATTTACATATTAATGCTATGATGAAAAAACCATATTGCGTAATACTCGTTCTTTTTTTTGTGTTTCGATTGCATCTTTTCGACTGCTTTCAATATTTTCAAAAAAACATAGTAAAATTGTGGGGGATGAACTATTTAGTTCAATGAAAAGAAAAAAAAGCCTCCCTCCATTCTTTCTATTGTTCCCGGCTCTGAACCACTTTTTGCCAATTCCTAAGAAAGAAGTCTAAATACAAGTCCTTCCAGGTGAGGTAAGACAAGGAAAGAACACGCTGAAAAAAAAATGCTTGAAAGACCTACTGATCCATGAAAGAACTACTTAAAGACACCTTGCCTATGGCCAATTATAGCGGCTCTTTAAGTCCTGGTTGGAAAGACCTCATGGCGTCCTCACCTTTCGCATGACGCAGGTTCTCACCGAACACGGTAAGTTCGGGAAGTTCCTGCACCGGATTCGTGCGGAAACGACGCCCGGGTATCGCCACTGTGTGGACCGCCCAGAGGACACGGTGAAACGCAAGGTGGAGGTGTGCCCAGCTTGGGCAAAGCAACGCCGTGTCCTCGTGGGGGCGATCGGTGGCGGCGGTCTCTTGCGCCGGTCTTTGGTACAGGCCATGGTCCGGAGCGAGGAGGAGTGGCAGGCGGTTGCCTCATTCTGCGGCGGCCGATCACGTGGTGCAACGGTCTTCACGCCCTAACCGCCGCCGGGATTCCGATCCCGATTTCCGGCCACCGTAGGCGCGGGCTTGCGGACGGCGAGCAATGGGTAGCTCGTCATCCGGCCGTCCGTCCGGACCGAGCCGAAGTCGTCGACGGCGCGTACTGTTTCATGCGCGCCTCAGGAACATGTCAGCAAATCGTCGGAGCCCAGCAGGGTCCGGCCTTCTGAGACCACGGGTAGTATTAAACTAAAACCCGGGACCCTGGAACGAAGGAAAAGAAGGAACAGGAGTGGGTTTTTAGTCAGTAAAAGTCTGACACTATTTCCCGCTCCGCCCAGTGAACTTCACCATATGGTGAAGGTCACCGGAATCTGCTCGATGAGTGACGCACTGGACCGATCGTTGTAGCTATGATTGAAAGAGGTCTATGTTCAACGGGGGATGTCTTTTGGCTGAAATGACGTTGACTCAATCCAGTAAGCATCCCTGAGATAAGTCTCATACACACACAGTTACATACTATTATCTGAAGATTACAGTGTCTAACTTAATTAAACATAAGAGAATTTTCATTTTCATTGTTGTCGAGCGAAGCAGGAGCGGATCGCTACTTAATTCATAGATTACACCAAGAAAATCTCCCACCTGGACGTGAATCGCACTCCCGCGACTCTCACCAGGTCGTCGGTCCACCTTGTGGAAGGCCTTCCAACGCTGCGTTTTCCGGTGCGCGGTCCCATCGACCATCCGTTCTACGAGCAATGTGCCCTGCCCACTGCCACTTTAGTTTGGCAATTCTTCGGGCTATGACGGCGACCTTGGTTCTCCTGCGGATATCTTCATTCTTTATGCGATCACGCAAGGAAACACCAAGCATAGCTTTCAATTACAAAACAATTAGAATTGTAGAATTGCAGTGATCTACATGAAAAGCACTAAATCGGTTGCGCAATCAGGTGGGCCGCTGCAAACACAACTTGGCGAAATGGGATTTTATATACCCATCGGATACTCAATGTGAGTGCGGTGGCCCTGTTCAAAACATGAGCCATACGTTGGAGTATCTCAAGTGCAAAAACAGCACTTTGGAGGATTTAATGAGTGATACCAATACTGCAGTTAACAAAGTTTCCTACAGGACCCAAACAGTTTAACGAGTTTACCATTGATTCGAAAAGAAAAAGGAGAAGCTATCAATCTAAATACGACCAAGTACAAACTATTTGATGAAACACAGCCAGCCTCCATCCAATATCGGCGCCTGCGCTGTTGCTCGCATACTCATAACATCAATTTCTGCTCACATAATATTTTCATGGCGCGCTCCTAAATCACGATATACCAAGTTATTTTCAAGGAAAATGTCTTTTATAGCTTATTTAGAATATTCCTTTATGCCATAAAATTTGCAGACGGCCAGTCGAGACTGCCTACGTTCGTAAATATATCGATGTATATTATATCTTGCGTGATTTGTTCATACGATATGCGCAAGATAGATTTTTAATTTTGCTTTTAGGTTCATGGTTAATGACTGCTTTGATTGGTTCTCCTGCGAGATATCTTCATATGGAGATGGAGTATTTGGAATTAAGAATATTTATAACCGTATTTTAAAAAAAAAAGAAGTGCCTAATAACTATATATAGATTATTAACTAATAATTAAATACTTAATTGAGAAACTAAGAAATAATTATATCTCTCTCTATTCTCTCTTCTCTCTAGAATTCTCTATTATTATTTTTGGATTCTCTATTTTTAGAAAGTGATTGTCACTGACATGAGATTTTGACCTTTACTTTTTTAGGGTTCTGAACGAAAAACAGAACTCGTTTATGATCACTTGTGTAGCTTTATATGTCCATCTGTCAAAACCAATTTCCAACGAATCAACTCAGACGATTAATTAGAAAAAAAAAATCTTTGAATTTTTGATTCGAGGTGAAATAAATTACACAAAGTATTGCGCCTGGCTGGGTTTGAACTTGCGACCTACAACTTGTAGATAAGTCGTGATCGTTACCACTGAACCACCACTGCTCTCGAAAAAATTTTTTCAGGCCATTTTACCATGACTTGTTAAAATGTCAAGCATACGAGCGAGAAAGAGGGATGGAGCTATACACCCTATATAGTTCCATCCCTTTAACAATTCAGTTTAGGTCATCAAATGGATCGCATTAAGAGCTCGTAGTAGGGCCTATTTTCTATCATATTTAAAACCGCATCTAAACTCATAGCACAATCTAGAAGAACAAAGGGGTTAACCAGTGGCGAAGCTAATCCCAAAGCGGCCCTATATCAAAGGTTATCGAAGTTTTTCACACCGTAGGCCCATGTACGCGGTACGCCATGCCATGGCGCCATGCCATGTGCCTAGCAGGGTCGAAGCCTACTGGGGCCATGGGTAGTGTGAAAACTAAACCCGGGGCCCTGGGACGAAGGCAACGAAGGAACAGGAGTGGTTTTTTAATCAGTAAAAGTCTGACACTATCTCCCGCTCCGCCCAAGAGCGAGATTTGTTATTAAATGATTTTCCCACCTAAAAAAAGGCTCTTATAGCACAGCGACATGAGGCAGAGTCGCTATAGGCCATGAGTATTTATTTATTTATTTATTTATTTATTTTATTAGGGACAAAAAACAGTTACATGCTAGAGAAAATACAAGAAAATCCTTAAAACTAGATGCACAAACATGTAACCCACTCCAATGTCCACATGTTAACATAAAAATAAGAGAAGTGAAGGAGTGTGGTAAGAGTTAACAGAATACATTGCCTTCTGCGAAAGCTTTTTGTATTATAAAATAACGAGTATGACAGAGATGACCAGACTAACTGGATAGATTTCGACCATGACATTATGTAAAACCGAGACCAATGCTCGTTTATTGGAGCATTCTTGAATAGAAGAGAGAAGTTTTTATTGTGATCTTATGTAAAAAATGCTAGAACGAACGGAGCGAGCTATAAATAATGAACATCCTATCATTTAGTAATTATCCATTAACTACGCACCTCTCATAAAAAAGAGAATTGAAGTTTGTGGATAACATGATACGAATATTTCACATGTTGGGGCCCCTGTAGCTTAGGGGCCCCGTATCATTGATACAACGGTAGCTACGCCTCTGAGTTACACCTACAGATAAACATGAAAATTAACATTGTTTAATACTATGTTCACGACCTTTCACAAATCACCTGAAAAAAATAACTCAAACACATATCAAAGTTCTTTGAACCCTGAAGAACAATTAGCGCATCAAACCTTCATTGTCCATAGTTTACACCGCATCGGATAAACAGCTGTGCTAATATTTGATATGGCAACACAAAGCGACGATGCACCAAGTTCGTTGCACCATATTTTAGTTGGCAATGTTTAACAAAGGCCCTTTTTGATAACGAAGAATTTTGTGACTCATGGATTTTAGAGAAGCGTATTGAGGTACAAGCTGAAACGATTTGACACTAATAATTCCATTTCAAGCATTAATAATATTTGATTTATATGTCTTACTAGCTTTTTCCCGCGGCTTCGCCCGCGTCTATAAAATATAGCCTATGTCACTCAGGATTAAAGCGGCTTTCTATCGGTAAAAAAAATACCTACAAACAAAAAACTTAAAAACAAATTTTATCTCTTAAACTCTTTGTTAATGTAAAGGCACAGATAATTCGAAGACATGTGACTACCACCAATCCGCACTGGGCCCGCGTGGTGGATTACGGCCCATTCCCTCTCCTAGAGAGGAGGCCTGAGTCCCAACAGTGGGAACATTATAAGGCCGACAATGACAAAAAAAAGGCACAAATAAGAATTAAAAATAATTATAATGTGATTGTAAAGCTACGACACGACGCGCATATGCAAATACTTCAATTTAAATATGTCAAAACCAGTCCATTTTTTTATTGCAGATTTTAATTAAAATTTTGTAATGTAAGTTTTTTATTAAACTAGGAATAAAGTCAATAAATATTTTTAAGTTCTTTAGACAGTCAAAAGCATGTAAAAGCGAAGATTCCAATCATAACTTAATGAAAAGTGTTGGTACAGAAATAAAATTCTCGTTTTGTTTTAATTTTCGTTTTTTTCTTAAATGTTATTACAGAAGATACTAAACCCTTTTTTTACAGATGAATAAGACAATGACCAAGTGGTACCTTGGAAAACAACTGTTATGAGTTTGGCGGCGAGTAGAAGAATACATTCAACAGGTGAAAAGTAGTTTTATTGATGTCAGAGTTTTGATTAATAAATAATAATAAAAACCCAAAAATAATGTAATAAGTAGGCTGTGAAGCTCATGGATCATGATTGAAAGTTTCATACACATATTGTAGGTACTTTATTATTTTTACAACCCCAATCCGCTAGCATTCATGACTTGGACCAAAACGCAGCGAGGTGCAGTAATTAGTACAGTGTGGTCAGCCAAACAGTCTCGCTTCTACTTTTATTGTATTTCAGCATTTCTATTCTACAATTATATTGCACATTGGAATTGCTTCGTTGTTGTTTTAGTTCTGTAAATGATAGATATCTAATATTTCCACAATCAATATTGTCAAAAGTGTCTTCAGTGTCAGTCTTCTTGAACGAAAAATCAATGCTTGTTCGGCCATTTTTTTTCTTTCTATTTATAACTTATAATTATCTACCTATAACTGCCAAGCCCTTAAAAAAATTGAAACCTTAATATTGAATTTTTTTTTAAGGTGGCCAATGTCCAACAGTGGACTTCTTTCGGCTGAAATGATGATAATGCCGGAATAATTATTTGTTTTCAGAACTTTTACCAATAGAATGATTTTTTAAAACTACCTTCAACATTTTATAAAAATATTCTCACGAATGAAGTCGCTAGACTTTGCTAGCGACTTTATAGCTATTTTCATAATAAAAAGTGTTACAAAAATCAGATGTACCATGCTGTCGGTACCAGGGCGACAGGTTTGCGTAAAGAATGATCGATGAGCAGTATATTAGAGCAGGTGCATCCGTGAAATGAGTCATTAGTCCATCATTATGGGCTTATAATTGCTCTGAGAACATGCACCTCTTGATTATGTATGTGCTCCTGGTACTCTTAACTATATGTGGGTAGTATATAGATATAGTTTGGTAGGAAAGGTTGAGATTACTTGATGATTAATGTGCCTACAATTAAGAGTAGGATTTCTATAGCATTTTTATTTTCGAATTCTTCTTACTAAATAGTGTCCGCGACTTCGATCATATCAAACTCGTAAACCATAGAATAAACATTTGATCACAATTTCAAGTAGTTTTTTTTTTTGCACGATAGCCTAGTTATTTTTCTAAATAAATAATAGTAGCCTATGTTACTACAGAGTTTCGGAGATTATCCGGAAAAAACAGACAAACAAAAATGTGAAAAATTGCATCTTTGATAGATATCGAATATACATTCCAATGCCTTTAAAAAAAAAAAACTAATAGTACAATTTTATTTATTGTCCGATAATCCGTAGAGACTTAACTAAACGTAAACAATCTTGATATGTCTATGGTCACTCTGTGAAACGTTCCTGCAGCTTGATTGCTGTACCTACCTACAATTATGATTGAGATTTCAATAGCATTTTTATTTCCAGCGATCGGTCCCGGATTCGCACGGGTACACAAATCTGCTTAGTTTATCGCTTTTTCCATTGTTAAAAACCGGATCAACATCTTTTGTGCGGTTTGGTAGAGGTAAGCGAAGAAATTGGCAACGTGACTTTATTTTATACTACACTGGTTCACTGAAATTTTGGATAGCTAATTAAATACTATTGGTAGTCAAACTCTATCATCATCATCATCATCATTTCAGCCGAAAGACGTCCACTGCTGGACATAGGCCTCCCCCAAGTGCCGCCACAATGAACGGTCTTGTGCGTCTCGCATCCATCGTACTCCACTGTTCTCGCCACTCCAGAACCTTTCGGCCCCAACGGCCATCCGTTCTGCGAGCAATGTGACCTGCCCATTGCCACTTACGTTTGGCGAGTCAAACTCTATATTATGTATTTATTTAATTATTTATGCACACAAAAGTACAGAGGCGGACTTAATGCCTTAAGATATTTTCTACCAGTCAACCTTTGGGTGATGCAGAGACAAATTGTGGTAGGTGCAATATTAAGCATTACATATTATTTACAACAAAAATATGTACTCAAACTAGAAAGAAGGAAAAAAAGAGAATACACGAATCTATAATAGTGAATCAATTAGTGCAGACAAAAAATAATAAGAAAACAAATAAGTGCTGTGACGATACTGTTGCCAACTTCTTACGAACGTGCTCGCGAACCTTCACTTTATTAATTCATTATAATAATTATTAATATATTAATAGTTTTTTATTTAAATATTAATAAATATAAAAATCACTAAAGTTGACAAAAAATAATAGGCCTGTGGTTGCTACAGATTGCAGGTGATCGTAGAAAATTGTCATAAATATTTTTAAAGAAAAACAAATTGACGTTTTTGTTGAAGTTATAATAAGTCAAGATTTTTTTAACAAAAAAAAAGAGTACAGAGTTTGAATAGCAAAAACAATATAGTTTTCCAGCCAGTTAGGGTGTCGTAACTGAAAGAAAGAAAGAAAAAATGTTTATTCACATCAAACATAACTAACTCGTAGGTGATGCTACAGTACTCCCCCGCTTAGACCGCTACTGCGGGCGGTGTTTAACTGGGAAGTGCACTCAACGCCCGGACTTGGTCTTCCTCTCTTGCGGTTCTGCAGGAGCGAAGAGTGGAGACGTTGGTACAGGAGCTGGCGGTGCATCGTCTGCTTTCTGAGTGATGTATGCAGGCTTGAGTCGGTCTATCCTTACGGTTATTTCTTTACCACGTACGTCAAGCTTATAGTATTTGGGAGGTCGCTGTATGACTTTGTACGGGCCATACGGGTCATACGATGGTTCTAGAGGTTTACGAACGAAGTCCTGCCTCAAGAACACGTGACTTGATTCGCTGAGACTATGCGGTAAGTAAAATGGGCCTTTTCTGTGACAGAACGCGGGCCATGGTATGAGGTTAGCCATGCGACTTCGTAAACGCGTTGTGAGATCGGTGACATCAGCCGATTTGTAGTCATCTGTTGGTGTCAAAAATTGCCCTGGCAGACGTAGCTATTTGCCGTAGACCAACTCTGCTGGTGATGCTTTGATGTCCGGCTTCCATAAACTTCGTACCCCTAGAAGTCCCTATCAGTCGTAGTTGTGATTTTTTTAAATATGTTATTCTTAATTCTTTATTGTACACAAAAACATACATAGTACACGGAGATAATACAGTTTATGTACAAAGGCGAGCTTAACTCAACAATGAGTTTTCTCCCAGCAAACCTTTGAGTTACAGAGTGAGAACACATTCGAGGGTAGGAACCAGTGCACAATATAATCCTTCCAATAACTAAATCTAAAATATAATTATATTATACATAAGTCTAATATATAATTATAATATAAATACATACTAATATATATTAATATTATGTCAATAATGAAAGGAAGTGCTCTTTTAGTTTCCTCTTGAAGACATCCAGAGAAGGGCTGTCGCGAAGGGAGTGTGGTAGAGAGTTCCAGAGACGCACTGCAGTTACAGAAAAGGAACCGCCATAGCGGCTGGAAGTGTGACGCGGCGTACGAAGGAGAAGAGAAGAGGCAGTGCGACAGAGTACGAAAGAGTATGTACTGCAAATATTAAGAAAATAAAGTTTCTTGATATTTTTTATTACTTACACACATATTCAATCATTTTAAAACTATCCTAACATAAGATTTCACTAACAATTTAAACTTAATGTAGCATAATTATCTAAACGAACATTTCAACAATCTTAATTAAAGATCAAAATAAACGGAACCCATTAATAAATATATCAAACAATAAAATTTGCGGTGATTTCACACAATTATTTGAATGCACGCAAACTCCCAAGTCTCCGATCATATTTGATGATTTCCAAGAATCACAAAAAAGCAGTATTTTATTCAAGCAAATTTTTCGCGTTTACTGGACACAGCTGACCGTGAAATAAGCCAGTATTCTCAGAAACAAGTTTGATTATATTATCCTCCTAAACCGAAACGTCAAGGATAAATTTTGACTAGTAATCCGGCTCGACATCACCCGTGCACGTAGGTATGCCACGCCTGAAGGATTTTTCAGTGAATAAGATGTTTAAAACCTAATTGATTCGCTGAATTATCACACCAGTATTATTTTTTAAATCTTTTGTGTCTGTCTAGTGAATTAGGTTGGAAGTGCGCGGCAAATCGATCAGAAATGAGACTTAGACTTGACAATTGACCGTGAATATGATTTTATTAAGCATGTCATAGGAAAACCATTGCTAATCAACGAACGGATCGTTGGACGGTTTTTATTTCAGACTTGAAAAGTTTAGTGTAAATCAAGTAACTAAGGCCTTCTTTCATTCAAATTGTACTGGATATCACTCAATGTCTTCTCCCACTTTGGATGGAATGGGAGGGCTTGTCAGGTTTTACTGACTTAAACCACACCTGTGTCCTTCAGTTACCCTTTGCATTCAATGACCACGGGTTTCCTTTTAAGGAAATCCCCACAGCCCTAGCGGGTATCAGCCCTGAGGAAGAAAATTGGGACTCGAGAGAAATTGGGAACTTGTGCAGTGCCTAAGTTCGAGGCCATATGTTTTCACGGCCCTCAGAACGCTTCATCATCGAGTTCACATCGGCGTCGAGTCGACGATGAAGTACCTGGGACTTGTTCTTGACAGCCGATGGAATTTCGAGGAGCACTTCCGACGTCTGGCTCCCAAACGGGATCGGGCTTGGGCTGACTAAAACCTACTTGTGTTCCTTTAGCTGCCTTTTGCGTTCCTGGGCCGCCGAAGAGAATAGAATAGAATAAAACTTTATTATACACCAAACTAACTTTATCTATGGTTATAATGGTGGTCTTATTGCTAACAGCGATTTCTACCAGACAACCTTAGGATGGACTGTAAGAGCTTATTATAAAAAGGGGGCCTGCGGTGTCTTGCAAATTATCGAAATGTTAAATTTTACATTAAAAACATAGACTATACATAGATATAAAATTATATTATATACCACCATCTTCTATGTTGGCGTCTTCATTTTCTTCTGCTCCTCCAGGTAAGTGAAAATAGATGCTTATCTCAAGGGAACATACTACGAGGATAAAAAGTATCTTATGTCTTATTCCAATCTAAGACATGGTCTGCCCATGTGTCAAATTTCATTCATATCCCACTGAAGGACACAGATTTTAGTCAGCAAAAGTCTGACACTATGCCCTTATGCTTGGGTAAATCATTGGATGATTTCCCACCATAAAAAAATACATATACACACACATTCATACGAACTTTTACCTCTATAATATTAGGACGACAAGCGCACACAGAGTTTCTGTTAGATACCACACAAAAAAAAAAACAGAAATGCTGACTTGATACTAGGTACACAGAGGCATTCAAAATAATTATCAAAGGAAATGAAACATCCTACCTAAATGTCACTGTTATTTACGAAGTGTATTATCCCAAGAATAAATGTTTGGAAACAAAAATTACGAAATACTTTCGTTCTGACCCGGACGAGAGTAGATATGTTACAGAGACCGAACTTCATACCAAAGCATTATTTTTTGCTACTATCTAAAAATATTTCACGGCATGGTCAAATATTTATTAACCAGTCAGCAAATTTGTGACGGAGCGACTCCCCATAGCCTGGCCGGTCTAGTGGTTAGTGGCCCTGACTGCTATGCTGAAGGTCGTGGGTTCGATTCCCACCCAGGACAAATGTTTGAGTGTTGAGCACGATCATTTGTTCTATGTCTGGGTGTAATTTATCTATAATATATATGTATTTAGAAATATATAAGTATGTTTATCAGTTGTCTAGTGCTCATAACACAAGCTCTGCTTAGCTTGAGACTAGACGGCGTTGTGTGATATATCATATAGCCCTATTTAATATAACTGAAAATGTGACCGATTAATCACTAAAAAAAATGGTCACATAAAACAACACGTATTTCCTGTAATATTTTTTGTGAAATATTCTACTCGTAGTAATAACAAAATTACCGAATGCCATGGCCATGGGTTCGCTTCCGAAAGCCAAAACCGGAGTCCTGGAACGCAAGGAAAAGAAGGAACATTGGAGTGGGTTTTAGTCAGTAAAAGTCTGACACTCTGCCGTCCCACTCTGCCCTAGAGCGAGAGAAGTCGTTGAATCATTTCCCACCTGAAAAAAAAAATCCATGTTTGTGTAATTGTTAGCTTTGGATCCAAACCAAGGCTCATCACATGACACAAATTGGACACTCGGTCTCTGTCACATTATTTACTCCGGCGCAACACTTCTGAACATACATCAAATTCTCAAACACTTCAAAGACTCCATTTTTGTTAGTCCTGCATCTGATTTAGTGCTTCAACGTACGCCATTAATAACTCCAGCGTGTAGAATGTAATATGCCGCTTATATGCGTCAATGTCGGTATTCTTGCTCGTGTTTTTACGTAAATGTCTTCATGTGACAGTCCCGTTTTAAGATTCAAAACCTGCGATCAGGTTGAAACTGAGATCGGGATTTTAGGTTAACTTTTGTAGCTACAGGCTGTATCTGGAGAAATAATCTTCAGGCATCAAGCGACAATAGAGCAGGAAGTTATGATCGCCATTGATTTGAATAGCCATCTGTATGACGAAATCAGATGAGTCCCGCTCATCTAAACCTTAAAAAAAAAACACAACAATTTTATAATCTTAATTCTTTATTTTTTTAGTTTTGGTATCCAGAAACTACCACAAAATAGTAAATTTTCTGGATTAGCACTCACTGGATGCCTGAGGGAGGTCAACGCTGTTGAGGTCGGACCGCGGCGAAGGTAGTATCATGATCTGGTCATGTTTTCGTTTCAAACTTGGCCAGAGATCGCAAAAAAAGAGAGGTTGGGACAAAGGAGAAAGGAGAGTTCCATTTTGTTTCTGAAGTATCCATTGGTGGTAAATGGATGAAGATCTGATATCTTCATCAATTTACTACCAATGGACCACTTTGAAAGTAATATCTGTTGATGCGGTCGACGATGGAACGCGCTTACCTAGAAGTAACCTATTCACTCTTGACTTAAAGATTACCGGGTTGTAGCTATCAGGAAACACACATTCCGGCAAGGAATTCCATATCTGTCGTAGTAATACGCTATCTTACAAGTAGGCGCGCCGAATTAAAAAACGTCGCTGTAATGCAATGCGGCTAAGTGACGTTTAGCCAAATTTTGATTCGGCTGACATCAAGTAAGAAATGTAAAGACAGTCTTAACCTTTTTCTTTGGTGGCTGATTTAGCATGCAACAGATGAAAATGCTGTGGCTCATAAAATATCTTTAAAACGTTTGTTCCATGTTTCTGTCGTTCGCCTTGATTAATAAACTTATTTCATGTTACATTCCACTTCTGTAGGTAAAAGTACCAAACAAACATTTTGTATCTCTGTATAACATCGAATATATAAAAATCCCGTGGGTTTTTTTTTGTCGAACTCTTTCGAAACGGCTTAACCGATTTTTAAATGTATTTTTTGTGTATATTTGGTAGGTCTTAGAATAGGTTGTAGGCTACTTTTTACTCTCCTCCCTGGGGCCCTCCTTTTTCATAGATAATTTAAATGACAAAACAATTTTTTCCGAGTCAGCTAGTAAATACGAATATATTTAACAAATCCAAAATCATTTTTATTGTTTTAGTTTCATTTGTTTATTATATCTCAGGACCCTGAAGTCCTGGACCTTTGGAAGGCGTACGAGGGGCCGAAGCCAACTCGCAGAGGCCCTTTAGATAATTTTTATGGAACGTGATACCAACCGACGATAATCCCTGTACACGCTATGCTAGTTCACCCAAGGAAAACCCTCAGTTGGTGGGAAACTATTGCGCCATATGGAAAATTAAGATATAAGGCTATGGTTTTAGGAGACTTAAGTGGACTGGTTATCCAGAACTATGTAAAACTATGAGACCTGCCATCGTTTAGATGTTATTAATATACATCGACAAAAAGGCAGGGAGTGACTTGCACACTCAATAAATGGGCCCGCAAAAAAATTCTAGCACGCAGTGATTTAGCAACAAGAGGGCAACACATTCTGAGATGCTTGAGGAGTGGAGATGTATACCACGGTAATCAGGTCAATCCCGGAAGTACAGTCAAGACAAGGTCCTGGTCTTGACCCGAATGGACTGGATTATTTTAGTTATTGTTATTATTTTAGTTTAGTTTAATCACTAACTCCTCCTAAACCACTCAACCGATTTTGATGCGGTTTTAATTAATAAAAGGTCTGTGTGTATAATTAGCACCCGTGCAAAGCCGAGGCAAGTCACTAATGTAATTTCAACAGACACAATTTATAACGAGATTTTTAAGCACCCTGGAGTTGATAGGTACTTGGTTAAATTTTCCATAGATCTTATATAAATATGAGAGTTCGGTTGATTATGTCAATATGTAGCCGGGACGTGTACTGCTCTGTACCGAACTTGCACATTGTCGGTAAACCTCTCCACAGAACAGTTTGTTACCCACAGATGGGACACATGTTTGTTCACATATCCATATCTACACTATGCACATACATGGACAGTCTGTCCCTATTGGGCAGGGCACATTGCTCACAGAATAGATAGATCGATGAGGCTCATTTACCATAGTAGACGCAGCGTTGGAAGGCCTCCCACAAGATGGACTGACAACCAGGCGAGGGTTCCGGGAATCCGATGTATGAGAGATGCATAAGACCACTCTTTGTGACGACCCATATATCCAGCAGGGGCTGTCTTCAGCTGAAATGATTGTAGTTTCGGTTACGGCTGAAACTGGACGACAAACTGAATATCCGGTTACGGTTTCGGCTACAAATCATTTTTCGGTCACTATTGAAAGTGATCAAATCTCAGCTACCTGCCTGCATGGGCACGCCATAATTATGGCGGTCTCTCTTTAAGGAGTAGGTGGAAAGGCAACACGGCGTCCTTACCTTCCGCATGACATAGATCCTCACCGGACATGGTAAGTTCGGTAGGTTTCTGCACCGTATTCGTGCGTAAGAAACGCCCGGGTGCCATTGTGTGGACCGCCCGGAGGGCACTGGGCAGAGCACCGCCGTGTTCTCGTGGGGGCGATTGGCGGCAGTGATCTCTCGTGCCGGGCCTTAGTACAGGCCATGCGCCGGAGCGAGGAGGAGTGGCAGGTGGTCGCCTCCTTCTGCGAAGGAATAATGCTAGCAAAGGAGGAGGCCGCACGTGCACGCACGAGGCAATGGTCCTCGCGCCCAAGCCGCCCAGCCGGGATTCCGATCCCGATTTCCAGCCACCGTAGACGCCAGCGCCCAATGCGGACAAGACGGCGAGCAATGGGTAGGTCGCCGTCCGGTAACTGTTCGGACCGAGCCCAAGTTGTCGACGGCGCGTAATATTTCACGCGCACCTCAAGGAGAGCAAATCGTAGGGGCTCGGTAGGGTCGAAGCTTATCAGGGCCATGGGTGATGCGAAAGAGATCCCCGGAGCCCTGAAACAATGGCAAAGAAGGAACAGGAGTGGGTTTTTAGTCAGCAAAAGCCTGATACGCCCTCGCGCTGTTCCCAAGAGCGATGGATGTTATCACATGATTTTCCCACCCAAAAAAAAAAGCTACCTAGCTACCTACCTGCATTCTGTCCCCTCTGCGAAATTCCCTGCTACTCTGTGGCGGTACAACGTAGACGTAAGAGGATTACGGAGCTCCACCGCGAACTAAGTCGGGCTAATGCAAAATTATTTAATAAATATTTACTGAAAGGGCTTGTCGGTGAGAGCGCTTTATGGCGAATCAGATCATCTGCCAATAAAGAGCTGATGGGATTGGTGAAGTATTGTTAACCGTATCATTTTATAAAATAGGCTGCTTTTGTATTGTATATATTATATGATTAAAATAACCGACCTGTAATAGTGTGTTTTCCTATTGTCGATTTGGACCAATTGTTTAAGTATTTTAGTTTATGTATGTTATGTATTAACTTGAGTATATATTGTATATTTGTATTGTATTTATTCTATGGTCGATTAGTAAATCTATTCCTGTATTCGCCTTTTGCTCTCTCTTTTATTGCACCTACCACTACTTTTCTCTGCATCACCCAAAGGTTGACTGGTAGAAAATGCCTAAGGCATTAAGTCCGCCTTTGTACTTTTGTGTGCATAAAGCATTAAATAAATAATAATAATAAATAAATAGTCGTTATGGGGAATCAAAAGCCAGAAAATCTAACAGCAGTCTTGCCAAGAGGTGTCGTGTTACACAGTTACTGTGTTATAAAGGTAAAATAGGCAGTCACGTTATGTAAAATAGCATAGCATAGCATAGTCAGCCTTATAATGTTCCCACTGTTGGGGCTTAGGCCTCTTCTCTAAGAGAGGGAATGAGCCATAATCCAACACGCGGGCCCAGTGCGGGTCGGTGGATGTCACATGTCTTCGAATTTTTGGTTTCTGGACATTTCCTCACGCTGTTTTCCTTCACCGTTTTGAGAGCAGTGGTGATGAAATAAATTACACAAAGTAATGCGCCTGGCTGGGTTTGAACCCGAGACCTACAACTCTTAAGGCGGGGCCGTTACCACTCGGCCACTCGGCTCTTGTCATGTAAAATACTGCCGTATAATTCAGCCTCATCCGCCAAGCGTGGAGGTCGACTTTCAGTCGGCACAGATGGAAAAAAGCTAGGCTGATTGATTCTGATTAATGATTCATATAGTCATTGAAATCATTTGATGGAAGCCCTTGTTTCAATATTATTGCTGACATATTTAATTAATTTTATACTGAGTGACCGATAACGTGAATATAATCTAATTGGATTTAATTTTAATAATTTAAATTTTATGCAATTTAATTTATTTGTGATATGACTTAATTATTATCCGACATAATTTTATTTTAATTGGAAAATATAACGTTTATGATGAAAAATGATTCTATTGTTAATTGAATTATATTAATTTTACTTTATCGAGAAAAATAAAAAAAACTGCGCTATGAACCCTCAACTCTCAACTTTCTACCGTAGGCATGGGCTTGCGGACGGCGAGCAATGGATAGCTCGCCATCCGACCGTCCGGTAACCGTCCATACCGAACCCAAGTCGTCGACGACGAGTAGTGCTCCACGCAAACCTCAAGAAGATATCAGTAGCCATAGGGACCCAGCAAGGTCGATGCTTACTGGGGCCATGGGTGATGCGAAAGAGACCCCCGGGGTCCTGGAACAATGGCAAAGAAGGAACAGGAGTGGGTTTTTAGCCAGTAAAAGTCTCCGTTCCGTCCAAAAGCGGGGGCTGTCATTAGATGATTTTCTAAACCAACAAAAAAAAACTCATCTTTATTTTGGCACTATAAAAATACTCTCCCTATCCGCAAAATTTCTTATGCTCCGTCTGCTGTAAGTCTAAACGGGAAAATAACAGTTTTCTATCGGCAAACTGCACTTGAGAAGATAGCATAGCATAGCATAGCATAGCCGGCCTTATAATGTTCCCACTGTTGGGACTCAGGCCTCCTCTCTAGGAGAGGGAATGGGCCGTAATCCACAACGCTGGCCCAGTGCGGATTGGTGGCGAGAAGATAGACGGACGTAGTATAACCTTGCAGATCATTCAACCCGCGATTCTCAAAATAATATAACTCCTAAGCATCGATTAACCTGCACGAATTTTGCAAACAATCAATTTGTCTAGCGTTTTAAACAACATGCTACTAGATTACTGCTCACCCCTTATACACCCCAATTAAAATATATAATAAGTTGCAGTCATAAATATATTTAAGCATTGATACTTTTTTTTTATTGGGTATAAAAATCATCTTATGACAAATCTTGGGTGGAGCGGGAGATAGTGTCAGAGTTTTACTGACTAAAAACCCACTCCTATTCCTTCTTTGCCTTCTTCCCAGGGCCCCGGGTTTCGCTTTCACACTACCCGTGGCCCCAGTAAGCTTCGACCCTATCCCCCCCCTACCTACCCCTACCCTACCCCTACGATTTGCTTACACCTCCAAAATCTAAATAATATTAAATATCTAATATTTACATTATTAATTTGCAGTACACCGCAGACTAACCCCTTTTTGTATTTCAAATTCTTACATTCCATCCTAAGGTTGTCTGGTAGATATCGCTGTCAGCGATAAGACCGCCTTTGTACCCATAGTTTTAAGTTTGTGTAAAAGTTTCTTACTATTTTAGTGTACAATAAAGTTTATTTTATTCTATTCTATTCTATTCTATCTCCCTGAGGCGCGCGTGGAACAGTACGCGCCGTCGACGACTTGGGCTCGGTCCGGACGGTTACCGGACGGTGGGACGGCAAGCCACCCATTGCTCGCCATCCGCAAGCCTGCGCTTCCGGTGGAAGCACGGATACTTACGTTTTTTTTAAGAATTAAGACAGTTTAGGGGGTGTTAAAGACTGTATAGAGGATTCTTATTCCTGGGGTTAATGAACTTGAAACTTTGCACACAATCTGACTTAAATGAATATTAAATATTTGACATTATAATTTTTTCAAAACTACTTTCACGCCTTAGGAGGGGAAAGATTTTATGAAAAACTAGCTTCTGCCAGCAGCTTTGCCCGCTTGAAAGTAGGTTTTTCCATACAAACTTTGCATCCCCGCTGTATCCCTTTAAGGGATGAATTTTTTGGAAAATCCTCTCTTAGTGCTCGTCTGCGTTACAAAAGGAAACCTTGTGCAGAATTTCGCACTCCTAGTCCCAGTAGTTTCGGCTGTGCGTTGATATGTCAGTCAGTTTCTCCTTTTATATATACAGATTTCCCGTAAACGAAGTCGCGGGCAAAGCGCTAGCGCTTTATTGATAAACTGGGTCTCAAGTCTGCTATTACAATGGTTTCAGAATGGTCTAGCACTAATTTCATATTTGTTGATTTTGACAAATTTGGTAATCAACTAATGTAATGGCGTCATTATGAATATCTGACGTTAGTTAAAATTTTGACAATTCCTTTGATTAGTGACCTACCATTAGAACGTCATTGTCACATTCTACCACAATTCTAGTACGAGATCATTGACCGATCAATGATCGATAATTATGAATTAGCAGATTACGAACTTTTGGAATCGTATTGGAATGACGAATTTATAAAAATAACAGACTTAGGCCCCAGGTTAGTTGATGAATATTTTTGCATGCATTAATCCATCGGTAAACGTAAAACAACACTAGTCTGCCCACCCCTATAGCAGCACGTATAGGAAAACGGCAAAAGGTGTGGTATTAACACTGGGAATCAATTCAAACGCAGACCACGCGCCGCATTACTCATTTGAACGAACGTGGTTGAAGCGTTTGGGTTGCCATGCTAAGAGAAAAATGTCCCCGGAAAACATTAAATATAATGTTTTTTTCTTTATGCGTGTATGTTTTGTTATTTCCTAGATAAGTGGCTAAGATAGCCAGAAAATTGCCCTAAAGGTTTATTTTATGTAATTATAATATTTGGATATTTTGGGATTTTCGTAAATATGTCCTAATTTGACAAATTTAAATTGCGATTGACAGGCCAAGAATAAAAAAAATCACACACTTTTAATCAATTTAATAACATAATGTCTAATATAATTATATTAAGATTAATATTGCCAAAACTGGTTCACATAGGTGATTTATCTAATCAAGTCATGAAATAATTATTTTTTGTTTTTGCTTAAAAATTATTGCCAATTTTTATTCGCTGAAACATCATTCATTTGTTGGCTGTGGTCAATAACTAATAATTTTATATACCGACAAATTTTAAAATATGTTTCCAATGATCTAAGGTTAGTGTAATATTTTTGTATAACTTAACGCCGCATACCCCAAAAAATACATAAATACAAAAATATACAAATTAAAAAATAAAATATTACAAAGTAAAATTAAGATTTACCTAATCTGAAGCGAGTGCGTGCCAGCTCCCACGGCATTCTGAGCCTGTTGTGCGGTAGGTGGGATTGCCCAATGCTACGTCACTAAATCTGACTTCATACATCTACGAGTATGTATTGTAATAGTGTGAGGTTCGATTGCAGGCATTAAATTATAATTATATTTTTAAAGACACTAACATTAATTTTAAGTTTTTTACTAGCACTTTTTTTTTTTTTTATTCTGGATAGGTTCGCGCTTGACCGCCATCTCACCTGATGGAAAGCGATGAGGCGGTCGACGATGGAACGCGCTTTCCTAGAAGTAAACTATTCTAGCACTATTCTATGGATTCATTGTGGTCTGAAATAAATGTTATTATTATTATTATGATCTTTATTCACTTTAAACACATATTAAATACATTTTTAAATACTTTTCTTAAACGAAAAGATACAAAAAAAAAACATTTAAAAATATAAAAAATAGTACCCCACCGGTATCGGGAACAGGGTCCAAGCTACCGGCGGTCAGGGCTCCAGAGAAAGGAACCTCCTAACAATACGAGCCGTGTCCAGGAGTACCGCTTTCTGAATCAAGCCCTTGATCCAGCCGCCTAACGCGAGCCTCCTAAGGTGTTGGTCGAGGCTCTTGGCTATTGAGCCATTGCCCGACACGACTATCGGTACAATGATCGCTGAGTCCACATCCCACATGTCGACAACCTCGCGAGCCAAGTCAATATATTTAATTTGTTTATCTTTCTCGGCTTTCACGAGGTTCTCGTCATGTGGAACGGAAATGTCAACAATCATTGCACGCCTCTCGTTTCGGTCCACCACCACTATATCAGGCTTATTGGCTACAATAGTCCTGTCAGTGATGATGGACCTATCCCAGTACAAAGTGATATGACCATTATCAAGAACTGGGTCGGGCTCATACCTGTAGTAAGGCACTTCCGATTCCACAAGAGAGTATTTCAGAGCAAGTTGCTGATGGATAATTCTGGCTACTAGGTTGTGCCTATGCAAGTACTCTCCGTTAGCTAGACGAGAACAACCAGAGATTATGTGACGAATTGATTCTCCCGGACGGTGACATGCCCGACAGATGTCAACCGTGCCGTCCTTCACAATAAATCTCCGGTAGTTATTCGTCATGATAACTTCTTATTATTATTATTATTAATCAATATACTAAGGAAGAATACGTTATAATATAATTAACACATTGTTACTGGTTATTCTGTCGAACTTTCCAAATGAGTAATTTTAACTTATTCAGCAAGTACACGTCAACGAGTTTCAAAAGAAATGTTTAAAAGACTTTATTTAGCCTGAAGTATAAAATAGAATAGAATAAACTTTATTGTACACCAAAATAGTAACAAAACTTTTAAACTAGGTAACTTAAATCTATGGGTACAAAGGCGGTCTTATCGCTGACAGCAATATCTACTAGACAACTTTAGGATGGACTGTAATAATTTGAAATAAACAAAAGGAGGTAGTCTGTGGTGTATAGGCTAAATTAAAAAGTGTTTTACCCCACTGCAGCGCAAAGGCCTCCCTAATTTCTTTCAGGTATTCTTTTTTCGAGCCACCTCGAACTAGCCCTTACGGTAAGCGTCTAATGGGGTTACCATAACGTTTAAAGTAAGATTGTTTTAATTCTTATTCCATTATGGGTAAGAGATAGCGCTTGACAACCTGTATAGCTTACCCACAGTGAAATAAGAATGAAACAATCTTACTTTGAACGTCATGGTAACCCAGTCAGTCATCTCGCCACCATTTCCGAAGTCTCAAATAATTAAACCTTAATTTCTAATATTATAGTCCTTTTTACATTAAAAACTTCTTTTTAATAAAATGTATATACAGGTAGATACTAAAAATATACTTTTTTTTTAGTATGTCCGAATTATTTTAATACTAGCGCCTACCAGCGGGAAGGAACGGAAACGTACTATGCGTATATGTATACGATAATTTTCTACACACAAACATAATTTCTATATACACACAGGCAAAGCCGCTGCTAGGTGTTATTACGCAACTGACCTTCACAACCCATTTACTGGGCTAAACTCCCTCTTTCTCAGGAAACTCGAAGCTGGCAACACAGACAAGCGGTGTGCGGTAACATTTTTATTTTTTCCATCGTTTGTACATTTGTGGCAACATGTCGCTGTAAATTCAACGCGTTTTATATACGTTTGCATTAAAACCCCACACACACAAACATACACACGTACAAATACACGAGCAAGCTTTTATTGCTAGTCGCAGAGGAACTTGACATTTTTATGGCAGTCGTATTAAAAATGGTCTAATTTTAGGTTCTTTTTGCATCAGCTTGGGAAGTTTTGGTAAACATTATAATCATGACTCGTTTAATGAGTTTTTGTTTGACTGGCCTGTTGGTCTAGTGGTTAGTGGCCCTGACTGCTATGTCAGAGGTCGTGAGTTCGATTCCCACCCAGGACAAATATTTGTGTGATGAGCACCATCATTTGTTCTGTGTCTGAGTGTAGTTTATCTATAATGTGTATGTATTTAGAAATATTTAAGTATATCAGTAGTCTAGTACTCATAACACAAGCTCTGCTTAGCTTGAGACTGGACGGCGTTGTGTGATAGTTGTGTGAATATTAAATGACTCGGAACAGGTATTACAAAAGTAGATCTTGGGCTTTCGACGAAGTTACGATTATTAATAACTACTAGCTTTCGTTCGCGACATTTTCGCGTGAATTTCGGTTATTGCGGAAGCTAAATAAAAACTAGCCTATAAGGAGTCAGTTATTCCCTACCAAAATTTCTTCAAAATCGGTTTAGTAGTTTAACTGTAAAAGTGTATTAGAGAGACGGAATTACTTTTATATTTATAATATTAGTGTGGATTGATAAAAATTAAATTAAACACAATTATACTAGTAATATAATTTTATTTTATTTAATATATACTCGTATAAAACTTTTGTGTTTTTATTACTTTATTAAGACAAATGTTTGCATATCGTGTATGTTTGTTAATCTTTCACGCTCAAATGGCTGAACAGATTTCAATGAAATTTGGTACACGGGTAGGTTATCTCTTGGAATAACACATAGGACAACTTTTATCCCATGTGTATATTTCTTTTCGATGATTTTCGACTGTTTCACGGGCAAAGCCGCTGACAGAAGCTAGTTCATAATAATTGTGATTTGAGTTATTTCTGTGCAAACTTTATTGGAGATGCAAATAAATAAATTAAGTGATAGAATTTCAAAATGTTTTTGGACTTCCAGCGACATATAGAACGTCACGTAGAAACTAAAGTACGAAATTCTGCATCGCGCAATTACAGTTCTCCACGCGATTTCATCATATACAACAGCCTGAAATCATTTATTTGGCAGTTGTCCAGTTTAGACATTTTTTTTAGGTGGGAAATCATCCAATGACATCTCCCGCCGTTTCGTATCTAACTTTTACTGACTAAAACCCACTCCTAGTAATTCGTTGTCTTTCATTCCGGGGCCGGGATTTCTTTTCAGAAGCCATGGCAATAGTAGGTCGAAACCCTGCTGGACCCCTACGGTTTGCTGACATCTCCTTGAGGCATGCGTGAAAGACTACGCGCCATCGACGACTTGGGCTCAGTCCGGACGGTTGGACGGCGAGCTACCCTTTGCTCACCGTCTACAAACCCGCGCCTACGGTGGCCGGAAATAGTGATCGGGATCCCGGCGGCTGGGGCAAGCGGCCGCCTTCTTTGCTGGCATTACTGCTTCGCAGAAAGAGGCGAGGCCGCCTGCCACTCCTCCTCACTTCGGACCATGGCCTTTACCAATCCCCGGCGCGAGAGATCATTGTCGCCAATCCACGAGGACACGGCAGTGCTCTGCCCAAGCAGGATCCAGATTAGACATAAAACTCGCCTGGTCGGAGGATCCTCCCTTTGCAAAGGAGGTTCGCGGGACTCTACTATCTGTTCCGCATATCTCTAAATGCTGACCAACCGGAATGATTTGTATGAAACATTTCAGTACTGCATGTCAATCTAAAAAAAAAATTTACTTGTGGACTATCACTATTGCTGTTAAAATATCAGTTAAAATAACACCTACTGGTAGACTTACACAGAGGTGCTCAAACTGTATATTTCTCAGACTCCTCGACGAATTTTCCGTCTTAACAGACCCGGCTTTGTGGGTTACCGTTTAGTTTAGTTCTTGGGCAACCCCAATTTTATTTATCACTCTTTTAATAGTCCATTACTGGAAGATTTCCCGACTTAGCAGTTATAACAACAATAATGATACTTAATTCTATTTTAAATATATATTAATTATTTATTTATTGTGCACACCCTCTTCTTCAATAGAGTTCAGTTGAAAACCAGCGTCAGGCAACTACCACGAAGTTGTCTGGCATTTTTGCTGAGCTGGACCTATTTGGTGCAGGCGCGAGACACACAATGTTAGTATTTTTTTTATCTTAAGTTTTTACATGTTTCTACATTGTGTGTATTTGTGTACGTGTACCAAATAAAATATTTTTCTTTCATTCTTTCTTTCTTTCACAGTGTTCTCTTTTTTAACCCAAAGGTTTGACTGGTAGAGAATGCTTTATTACATTAAGTCCACTTATGTACCTACCGCTACTGTACATGAAGTTTAAATAAATAAATAATGTAACTTAGAGAATAAATAGAAATGCAAAATATTGTACTCACACCTATTACTAGAAGCCTTTCAAAATAATACTACACCACTTTACAATTTAATAGCGCGAACACTATTGTTTGCTCGAACCAATTAAATACGTACAGTCAACTAAATAATTGTGTTTACACTCCGCAAATAAGTAACAAAACAAAGTGTAAAAAGTTAGCGTGACGCGGCTCAACTATTAATAATAAATTGAACTTCACAAGTTTGCCGCCATTGGGGAAAAGGGCGCATCTGATCAAAATAAAAAATAGAGAAATAGTACATTTTCATACCAGTAGAGAAAGTTTGCCATTCCGACCAAGGCGGAATTTGCTCGAGCCACAGGCGAGGGTGTTATGAAGCCGAGTCTTGCAGTGGCATATTTCCACGTATATCATACGATGTTTTTCACGTTTGTACACTTACGAAAAAATAGATAAACGGAGTTTAACCAGCGACTCTTCACTCGTCACTTTTCGCCCTGCTAGATACGATAAATTGTGGCGACTATTATATATATATAAGACAGTAAATTGCGTGCTTTTAGGCATGCCATTGTCTTATATATAGAAGATTTATAGCGGAAGGGCCTGCTTTTATAGCAGATTTTCGAAAAAGTGTATTGAAAAAATATAAAATCTTTTATATCTTCAAGCCTTATATGGTCAATTCTACATTTTTCATTACGGTTTTTACTTTTGCTGAGCAGACGATTTATTCAATAACTAACAGCTGCCAGTGGCTTCACCCGTCTGAAAATAGAAAATTGTCCCAGGGGAACATATTCCCAGAATAACAAATATCCTATGTTATTCTAGGACATGGTTAACCCCTGCGCCAGACTACCGTTCAGCCGTTTATACGTGAAGAAATAACAAACATACATACACCCATACACTTACAGACTTTTGCTTTTATAATATAAGTGTCACTGTAGCAATAATTTAAAAAAGAATTGGTTTTGGTAAAAAGAGTAATTTAGTGAGTTACACAATTGTGTGTATTTCAATTTTGAACATTATTTTTTTCGGCGAAACAAGACTTTTCATTAACCTCCTGATCTCCAAGCGAACGCCGGCGTTCGCGCGTGACGTAATCACGCCATGCTCGAACCCCCGTTTCATGTCTTTAGGGGGTGAGTTTTGGAAAATCCTGTCTTAGTGCTAACTTACGTCCTAGAAGGAAACCTTGTGAAAAATTTCACGCTTCCATTAGCTGTGCGTTTTTATGTTAGTTAGGCAGTTTCTTTTTTTTCAAAAAAACAACGTTCTATATTTGGCTCAACGTATTTTGTTTTATGTGTGTTCACCGATTTCTCGTTCAATTGTAAACCAATTTTGAATATTATTATTTTTATTGAAAGGTTAATTTAACTCGAACATGGGACCTCGTTGAAAATACAAAAAAAAATTACATACATAGATCCGCATCGTTTTCCTGGTTCACAATATGTAAATGACTCAACTTTACCTAAAAAGTAAACGGACAGATGCGCCCTTATTTTTCGTGCGGCAAAGTAAACAACACGACGATATGTACAATGTAAACTTATAAACTGACTGAACAATACACGCGCTGACTGTACATGAGTCGCTAAATAAACATCCTGGTTGTCCTGCATTTTATCTGATTATGGAAAAGGTATATTTTTGTAGAAAACTGTTTTTTGATTATAGGTTTGTACTGGTTTTGTTTTTAAAGTTTAATGTGAAAATTACTCAATTGTGGTTTCTACGTAGCGATTTGCCTACATACATAAACTCACGCATTTATTCTATAGGGGTAGGTAGAAACTACAGAATGCCGCCTGGTACGGATGGAGTAAACTGCATCTCAAAGTAGCACAAGAAGCGTCGCGTGGTGCAGCATAAGTTCTTTGGTTCCATTCTCGGGTCACAGTCTATCCAAGAAGTATCGTGTTGACCAGTTACTGGGTTGTGGAGGTCTGATACCGCTCTATGTAAAATACTAGTATTCAGCCGGTTACACTGGAAGTCTGCCCCAACGTAGTTGGGCAAAGGCTAGGGAAATGATGACCACGTATGAGTTTGGACGGGTCATATGAACTCAAAGCGGCGTGAGATTTTTTTTTTTGTATGTGGCCTCTCGCAGGTCAACCTAGGAGGTTGTCGGCTGCTTAACCGGACTTGCCTGTGGTGGCCTCAATTCTAGAATCAAAGCCTCCAGCCAGGGCTTACTTAACTAACTTAAAAACTAAGCGACTACACGCTAAGGGCACCCCCAGTGGGGTACGGACCTCGGCTTAGGACGTCACTCGGGGAGTGCAGCAAGGGACAGGCTGAATCGATCAAAGATATTATTATTATTAACGGGGAATTTTAAACTACAGGCTCAGCGGCGCGGGCTGGCTCGGGCAAGGAACGGGGCGGACGTTGACGGGATTGTCGCGGCGGGCCTCGGCGGCGAGGACGGAAGGACGGCGGTCTGTAATGCTTTCGAACTTTACTGGTTTCCTTACGGCTCTCTTGGAGCAGGGTAATAGGGTCGTTGGGGGTTACGAGAGTATGCCTAGGACGGCGAATCTTGAAGATGCGAGAGGTTTCGTATCGGGCGGTAAATCGGCGTGAGAATGAGCTGAATGGTTTATGAATTCCCTAGGACAGGGCTGGCAATCCCTTATTAAAGACCATGCTTCTAAATACATGAAAAAATTGTGGTCATGTCGTGCCGCCAAAGAATCTGGACTTCGTGATTTTAATAGACTCAATATTCGTATAACTAGCAACTCAATATTTGTATAACGTAATATTTACAGTAGCTTATTTATTTAATTATAGCATAGTCGGCTTTATAATGTTCCCACTGTTGGGAACGGCCCATTCCCTCTCCTTGAGAGGAGGCCTGAGTGGCCTCCTCTCAAGGAGAGGGAATGGGCCGTAATCCATCACGCGGGCCCAGTGCGGGTTGGTGGATGTCACATGTCTTCGATTTTCATTTTAGGTTCTAGGACATGCCGGTTTTCCTCACGATGCCGATGTTTTCCTTCACCGTTTTGAGAGCAGTGGTGATGAAATATATTAGACAAAGTAATGTGCCTGGCTGGGTTTGAACCCGAAACCTACATCTCGTAAGTCGGGGCTGTTACCACTCGGCCGCCACTGCTCTCCTGCTACTTAAATAAAAGAGAAAATTTGTGTGATAACAACTATTTCAAATCACCCACATGTTGTTCATATTTACACTGACATGCCCGACTTATTTTGCGGCGTGCTACCATTGGCACACGTGCCATAGCTTCGCAACACCAGCCCTAGGGCCTAGCCTTCCTGTAGCTGGTATAAATCAGGCTTTGTGAACTGATTGTAACCTATATGAACGCTATTTTAAATCTAACACTCACCCTAACATTAGTGCAGTAATACGTGGTCATTACGTAGCAATTTCACGTAATTCCACCGATTACGGAAAATGCTTCTATCGAGTATTTTTTTCTATCATTCTGTAAAAAAGAAAAATATGAATCGAATCGAACCTAAGTGAAATTGTGACATAACGTGTTGAATTACCTATGCTATTGGATGATCTCATCTGTCTTATATTAATCTATAGTATGTAGGTAGGTTTATTAGATTGAAAGGTATGTCAGGTGGGGTTGTTTGCCATTCAAAAATAACAGAACTGCACTTTATTGCTGTTATTTCGTAACCTTTAGATGAGATAACTTCCTCTACCAGTGATTTAGTACCTAAGGGTCGCCACACACGCACCACACGCCACAGCCACAAACGCTGCCACGAGAAGCTAGAAACAGCCACAAAGAAAGCTGAAGCGCGTGACAGCCACTTGTGCCCATGACCATGACAGCTACTTTTTTTAACCCATACGCGCAGTATCGTAATGGACTTTGATTAATGGTTTAAATGCGCGAGTGGCGTGTGACGGTGTTTTGTATTGGCGTTTAGTGGCCAGTGAGGGCCATAAGAAGCGAGCAATGGCGATTTGCAGCGTGTGGCGGCCACCGGCGTCAACCGTGTGCGGCGAATCCATATAAAATGTATGAGAACTATAAAAAATATTCCGGTAGCGGCGTTTTGTTATTGTGGCCGGTGGCCCGTGTGTTGCGACCCTTATGTGTATTCTAAAGTAACACTTTTGCTGTGTGATGTTTCTTGTTTGAAAAAAAAATGATGATGAAATTTACGGAAAAAAAAATTCTCTGAATGAGTACGAATCTCAGAGGTTCAATTACTTAACAGAACGTGTAGTTTTTTGGTGGGAACTCATCTAATAACTGTGCTGTATTCGCTGTGTTCATTTAGTATCTTTGCTTTCTAGGGCCGCGGTAACTTTTTCCAGAGGCGTAGCGTGGACTAATTTAGACGCAGGGAGAAGGCGCATCAGTGATGACTTTTTCTTTCATAATTTCGAAAATGAGACAGCGACTGTTCCAAACCAGTGTTTGACCACATCATCGCTTACTACCAGGTGAAATAGTGGACAAACGCGAGCATATAACTTATAAAACAAAACCCTTGTTGTTAAAGAGCCCTCACACACGCTAGGCCCCTTTGGGTGCAAGGTCGTGAGCGAGGGCCCACTTAGCTTTCGCCTAGCTACGCTACTGACTCTTTCGAAGTGTGCTGAAAGACGTACTCATGACAATATTCCGAAAAAAAAATTAAGCCTGGTTAGTCGATAAATGTTTCTCGAAAAAGTGTTGTGCAAAGTTAATAAACTGAGACTTCCATAGGTTCTGGGATATGATATTTCAATATAAATGTGTAGTCTAATGTTAATAAGGTATAATTAATAGTAATACGAATGACCACTCGGGACCACTCGGGATATCTGCGATTTTTACGGTGTTGCATAATGTTATTTTTTAAGTTTCGCATACCAGAAATAGTAAATATGAGGATCTTACAGTTATATTG
The DNA here is from genome assembly GCA_949316375.1 of Mythimna vitellina. Taxonomy (NCBI): domain Eukaryota; kingdom Metazoa; phylum Arthropoda; class Insecta; order Lepidoptera; family Noctuidae; genus Mythimna; species Mythimna vitellina. The sequence goes on along the minus strand of OX438700.1, from coordinate 21,910,421 downwards.
TGTAATATAACATTCAAATACCATCTATCTAACCATATTACGCGAATAAATTAATAGGATTTGAAATGTTTCGCACGTGCCGCAGTAGGTCCTGCTAAACAAAATTCCCTGCCACATGGAATAATCTCACCGTTCGACTCATCGACAAACTCGAGTCCCAAGTTGCCCAATCGACACCAACAGACCGACAAACAAAAATTGAGCAGCAAAAACGGGAAGCTCGCTCCTAAAGTGGGATATACTTTAAACCGGTAAGGTTATTAAGTCCAAAAAGTCGTGTTGCAAGAGTCGGGACACGTAGGGTGTGTTTGGGAAACAGAGAGACTGTCCCAGGGACGTATCAGAGCAGATGCGATTAAATTGGAAAACATTCACTCAATTTCCTGAGCGAGGGGATCGGCTACCGGTTGTACAGTTGGCAGCGAAGGAGAGAAATATATTGAAGTGTTTTTTTTTTAATATTATTATTATTTATTTATTTCACAAAACTTAATTTTTAAATACAAAAGAATTATCATTTCACAATTAAATTAAATGTCACACGTCAATAAACAACCCGCCCCTGATCGTTCCCGGTGCAAAAGTGCCCATAATACTGGCCGCATTACCTCGCTGAATAGCGATGGCCATCCTTTGCACCAAGAACGAAAATGAAACGATTTTATTTTTTAATTAATAATAACTAGCTTTTGCCCGCGACTTCATCCGCGTAGAAGTCGAAAATGGTTCTATTAGGGTCTTTGAGTAACGAAAATGTGAAATATTATTTATTATCTTCGTCATGTGTAGTCCATTGAATTGTATGGTGAGCGATATTGTATCTTAAGATAAGATATTATAGTATCTTAGTCGTGTGCAGCGTGTAGTGATTATTTGCAGTTGGTACAGTAATCGGGTCTAGGGATCTAATCGCAAAATTAAGTTTGTTTTTTATTGTATATACTTTTCCGGGATAATAAAAGTACCCAGTGTGGTGCCCAGGATATTAAAGAATAATTATATCAAGTTTCATCGTAACCGAACCGGTAGTTTTTGCGTGATACCTGAACAAACTGAGAGACAGACAGACGAAAAATTTTTTAATCACAGTTTTGGGTTTGGTGTCGGTCTAGTAACACTCTCTGCCATTTATTTTTTTGATATTTTCAATGTACAGAATTTTCACTTCTACAGATTTATTATAAGTATAGGTATAGATATTCTAAATTATCACACAACGCCATCTAGTTCTAAATTAAGCAAAGCTTGTGGTCTGAGTACTAGACAACTGATAAACATACTCATATATTTCTAAAAACGATACGAATAGATAAAATTACACCCAGACACAGAACAAACGATCGTCCTCATCACACAAACATTTGTCCTGGGTGGGAATCAAACCCACGACCTTCGGCATAGCAGTCAGGGCCACTGACAACTAGACCAACAGGCTTGTCAAAAATTATGTAAACTATTGCTTTAATGCGATTCCAACTGATTTAAAGCAGTGATGCAATCGTTGGTGGTGAAACGCACTAGTTCATTAAGAGCCTATTCAGTCTAGCCTGTAATATTTTTTCTATTTTTCATCATCATCATCTTCAGTTCAACACCACACGACCACAGCTAAATCTCTTTTTTCTTGTGCCAAACCCTTGCCTTCGACTTATTTTTTACATAATATATAGTTTTCTTGTGGCAGTAGACCTTGAATAAATGAGTAAATATTTTATTTAGTTTTTGACAGTACCTAACGTAATCACTATCAATGAATGATCATTGGTGACGATGTGCAATCGCAAGTCATAGTCATAATCTGTTCCAACAAACCCCATTAGGAGACTTTTGAAATCATTATCGAAAGTCTACCTTCTTATTTCTACGTTTCCTCAATTTTCACGGAGCGTACAGAATTCAAAAATCAATTAAAACAATATTGTAATTTACGTCCGCCTGTTTTGCGGACGCTACATCAACGAGCACGTCGCATCGCTCGCCGGCTGCTGGCTGACAAATCCACGGCGGTGAGTAGCCGATAGTAAGTCGTATATATTTGCTGACGCTACCCGCCCGCAATCTAAAGGACGCTACGTTTTTAAATTACTAAGCGTCGCTGAGCATGCAATCCTCTTAATACGTTTTTATCAGTTATGCTCAGACTTATTGATTTTATTGATTGATTGATTTCGAGATTTGTTTGTTTTTCTGCTACCTCTTTTTGTTTCAACATGGTAAACCTGCTCAGTCTCTTCTATGTCGTAAATTGTTTTTTTTTTTGTTATTATAAGTCTTTAAAATAAACATCAAAAGTTGACGACATTAAAGTTTTGTTTGGTTTGGATTTCAGCGCCTGTGAGTTTGAGCTTAGCAATTAATTCACAAAATGCAGCTTGTAGTTAAAAGATTTTTGACAGGCGCTGGTCAAGCTAACTGATACATAATTTTTTTTTTTTTTTTTATTCGTGATAGGTTCGCGCTTGACCGCTTTATTTATTAGGTTTATTATGCTACAAGAAGATAGACCACACACTTCTATGTTAAATATTAAGAAAAAAGGACTTTTGCTCACTCTACTTTATTAGATTTAATTTATTTGATTTTATTTAAGCACCTACTTACATGTTTGCATCAAGGTCTCTCGTTGTATTATTTATTAACACTTTAAATTTTCAACTAGAAAATCTATCTACAAAGCTGTGTATCTTACATGATAAACCTAACAGCCAAGTTAATAATTCAATAGTCTAGATTTCTAGACTGTTCAATATTCTCAAGGAGAATATTTTAAGGATAAGCCCCGCTGAAAATATGTTCAACTAAAATGTTGAAGCGATGTCAAGTGTGCTTTTTGCCACAAAATAAACCGTCTATTTTTTTTTAACTATTTTTACGAGTTTAAATCACACCGTAACGAATGAGGCCGGCTGGGTAGTGGGGCCTAATAAGAAAAAAGAAAATATTTTATTTGGTACACAGATTCACACGCTGTAGAAACCAAATTTAGAAACTTAAGGTTAAAAAAGAATACTGACACAATGTGTCTCTCACGGCTGCGCCAAATAGATCCAGTTCAGCAAAAATGCCAAACAACTTAATAATAGTCAGTGGTAACAATAATAATAATAACCTTATTTCGGATGGCATAGACCCATAGAAAGCTTGACAAACTGGCGACACCTATACAATACAAGACATGACCCAATAATTTTGAAAGGGCCAGTCAAAACGTACAGCAATTGCGTTCAGAATGCCGTTGTTGCTACTCCGTATATGGGCCAGCAGGGAAGCTGCTTTGTGCGCATGATGACTTGTAAACCATCAGTGTGCGCTTCAGCAAACATCCCAGAGACGCTGCACCGCCACGACGGACCCAACAACATCCTGAACGCATTATTGTATTGAGTGCGCAAGGCTCTGTAGGCTCGCTGAGTGTGTCTCACCCACAGGCCGCATGAGTAGAAGGACTGGCAAAATGATTTGAATAGTGTAATTTTTACTTCTCCCGTGCATTGCGCGAACTTGCGGGTGAGGATATTAGCTCTCACCGCCAGAGCCTTGTGCAAGGTGAACCGATGATCTGGTAAAGGTTGCGGGAATCCGATGGATGCAAGACGCACAAGCCCATTCATTGTGGCAACACTTGGGGGAAGCCTATGTCCAACAGTGGACGTTTTTCGGCTGAAATGATGATGATGAAAAAAACTAAATATTTATAGAATTGTTTTCTAACAGTTAGCGAAGCAAGCTTGTAGGTAAGGTACTTTAGCCAGACAATAAAACAATCCAAAGGGTAGCCGGTAAATCAGTTGACCACTGGCATGTACTTAGTCCCTGTTGTATTGGAAATTTAATTTACTTAACATTGTACGCAAGCCGCGGTCACAGGTGTTCCAGCTGACGGTTTAAAGGATACATAGTTTATTAATTTATTGTTTATTTACTTACTATGTTCGAGAGACTACAAGCATTGCATGACTGAATTACGGAGCGGCAAGCGGAGGTTTGAATAAAAAAAAACCAAAGTACTAATAAACTCATATAGGTATCTTCAAGGCTAGAGTGAATAGGCTCTTAATAAACTAGTGCGCCTCACCATCACCGATTGCATCACTGTTTACCATCAGGTAGGATCGTAGTCAAGCACTGGTTTATATCAAATAAAAACTCATAATTTCAGCCGAAAGATGTCCACTGTTGGACATAGGCCTCCTCTAAGTGCCATAACGACAGGGCCTTGTAGAAGGTCTTTCAACGCTGCGTCTTCCGTCTACTACCAACATAATTTATAATAGAAATCTGCGCTCATCTCCGCCTACTTCAATGAAGCCTCTTCGTACTGACTTTCTTCACTGTTCTTTCTTAGTTTGTGAAAAATAAAAATCATAAAAATAACTCCGTTTATTTTAACAGTTCAGTTAAATCGTAAAATGGATCACGATGCTCGTGAGAGAGCTTCTAATCTAAGATAGTCTTATGAATCGTGTCTCCCGAACTCATCGGGCTATAACATCGCAATGTTGGTTTGTTGCATTTTACAGGTTGCATTTTGGAGAGTGCGCGGGATTAACATGACTTGATTCGGCCATCTCCTTTCTACCATCGGACAACCCGACGTACGGCGAGTATCCATCCTTACGTTGTTGAAACCTCTACGGTCCAGACTAAGTGTTTCGCCTCGTCGTTTATACCACGTACATCAAAAGATTGGAACCATTTACCTGCTGCGGCCTTCCCAACCGGTTATAACTTGGGTGCTTTCAAGGCTAGAGTGAATAAGCTCTTAATAAACTAGTGCGCCTAACCATCAACGATTGCAATACTGTTTACCATCAGGTAGGATCGCAGTCAAGCACTAGTTTATATCAAACAAAAAAAAATGTAGGTCCTGATCAATCAGAAATATTTTGTTCTTGTGTTCCATGCGGCTCAAAGACAATAGCTTAAAGCTCTTCGCCGACCACAACAAACACCCGTATATACTATGTCCACATTATTATCTAATATTAGTAATAACAAGTCCATCACGGTAATGTGTGTATCGTGTTCGTATAGCGAACAGGCAATAATACGTGATGCGTATCTATTAGAGCTACTCTATAAATAATGCGCTATAGTACTGCGATAAGGCCGCGTACTCAATTGCTGGGTTCACTGAAGGGTGATTTAGGCCCCTCGTCCACGGCGACTTTTTGTAGCGATGCTGTAGCGCGTTAGTAGCGTGTAAGAATTTTTTCTATAGCGCTTGCAATTGCGCCTAACGCGCCTTGGTAGCGATGCTGTCGCGCGCTTACGAAACGCGCGACAACATCGCTACAAAAAGTCGCCGTGGGCGAGGGGCCTTAAGCATTAGGGATGTGTGCACATACATCCCTAACACTTACCTCCTCTTTTCTGATTTAAGCATTTAAAGTTGAGTATTTGTTAAACTATATTTTAGCCTAAAAATCTCTTTTTTTTTGTAATGTTTGAGACGTTCTTAATTCAAAATATTCAGAAACCTGCTCTTATGTGCTTAAAAATTTCTGGTGGGGGCGATCGGTGGCGGCAGCGTCTCGTGCTTTGCCCTGGTTCAAGCCACGGTCCGGAGCGAGATGGAGTGGGCAACGGCCGCCTCCTTCTGCGTTGCAGTAGTGCTGGCGTAGGAGTCAGCTGCACGCGTGAGGGAACGGACATCTTCACGCTCCAGCCGCCGGGACACCGACCCGATTTCCAGCCACCGTAGACGTTTCCGGACGACGAACAATGGGTAGTTCACCGTCTAGCCGTCCGGTTACTGCCTTGACCGAGCCTGAGAAACTACACCTATGTTTCTTATTTAACCTTGGGTTACTTACGGTTTTGCTGACACCTCTTTAAAGAGCATGTGGCACACTACACGCCGTCGACAACTCGACGACGAACAGCGAGCTACCCATTGCTTGTCGTCCGTAAGCCCACGCTTACCGAGGCCAGTAATTGAAGTCGCAGCGGCTGGGGTGTGAGCGTAAGGATGTCCGTTCCCTCAGCACTGAAATAGATATTTAGCCATAACCCTCTCTACAAGGTCAAAAGTGTGTCCTACCCTTAACAGCAATAGGTATACAATACACTAGTAACATAATCCGATGCCGGCGGGTTCCCAATTACCCACCGTAATGGTTCATAATTTAACTAAACGCGTGGCGTGATAATTGATATCGCCGGCTATGTAGCCTTTACATAACGGCTGATTAGTTCATACATGTGTCTTTAGACTTTTCATGCAAGATTTTCATCATCATCATTTCAGCCAAATGTCGTCCGTTGTTAGAAAATTTTCCTGCTGTGATCTTTCCGTCTAATTATAATATAGGTGTCCTCAAGGCTAGAGTGAATAAGCTGTTAATAAACTAGTGTGGCGTGGGTTCGTTGTCAAGCACTAGTTTGCATTCCCACTTCTCCCTCAACTGAGGCCACATCGACTGGTCTTATACGTCTCTAGCGGTTTTCCGCAATCATCACCAGATCCTCGGTCCACCTTAAGGGAGGCCTTCCAATGCTGCATCTTTAAGAAGGAAGTCTCAGTACCTTTCGGCCTCAACGACCAGCTGATTCTAATCTGCGAGCAATGTGCGTTGCCCGCTGTGAATTGGGTTTGGCAGTGGGCAGGGCACATCACTCGCCGCTCGGGTCATGAAGAAAACCCTCGTTCTCGTGTCTCTGTATTCTGATAAATAAGACTAGATATAAAATATACGATACATTTATTGTTTTTCATAGTATATTCCCTCGCAATTAAGAGGTTGCTTTTTCACTCGCCTATCGCCAACATCGAGCACATCCAACGCTGCCAAATGCTTAAAGAAAAGACAACCCAAAAAAAGAGACATAACGCCTGAAAACTCTGTTAGCATTCAATAATTCCGTGATCGTACTCGAATATTTTACAAAACTTGTTCTAAGAAATACGTGTTTTTATTAAACAATTAAATTTTTTTGAAAAAAGTTGGCGTCATTTAGAATTTTGATTAAATTTGCAAGTGGTTACACTTTTTTTAATTTTGGAGTAAATTATGAAGTGTTCATGAAATATAGCAAATTTTCAAAGGTCTTTACTGGATTTGTTTTACACAAATTTATGAATTGATTTCAATAGAAGCCTATAATATCCACAAGATACTGTTTCCAAAATATTTAGTGAAACATGTGTAATAACGTCATAATGGTGTAAGAGCGGTTGTATGAAAAACAGTGAAAATTTATGTCGAGTTAGATAGATAGATATTCTTTATGGTACACTAAAAACACGATTTATATCCCCTTAAGAAACACCAACATTTTCTAAAAATACACTGCACTGAATTACACAAAAAATAATAATGAAGAACCTAAAAAACAAACCTAAAAGACGTGCCAAAAGTTATAAATAACAATAATTAAGTTACCGCAAGATATTTTCAAACCTATCCTTAATTTAAAAAAAAAAATTGTTCGTATCTCTCAAAAACTGCTAAATCGACCTTTTCTATTTGCAGGATTGACTAAATTTTAAACATTTTTTTTAGGTTATTAATCTTCTTCTTAGCGTATCGATGGCAAAACTAGTCAAATTCCTTGTATGGCCCAGTATTCGGCCACGGCAGTGCCGTCCGCTGATGCTGTCATTAAGTCCCTACGTGAACAGGTAACAGGGCACGTGATGCAGGATCGAAGGTGGGGCATGGTCTGCGAAGAGACGCCGCACAAGCACTGAAGATCGGAACCGTCCGAGAACCCCCATCTGTGGAGATTGTCTTTGCTGCGCCCAACTGGGGTGCGGAGAGGTTATTAATTATGTTTTTTAGTGTAATTTTAGAAATTTTGAAAACTGTTAATGTTTTTTTTTGATGTTTCACTCCTCGAGCGCCGATTGTACAGACGGTTGTACAACTTGAACGACCTTGAAAAACGCTTAATTATCACATTACACACATGAGTGTTTTTTTTTTGCGTAGGAAAATCATCTTATGACAAATTTCGATCTTGGGCGGAGCGAGAAATAGTGTCAGACTTTTGCTGACTAAATTAGCATCCTACGTAGCAGCGTAGGATACTTTTCTAGTCAGTAACCAGTAAGTAGTGTTGACCATGTATAGCAATACATGATCAACAGGTCATGATCAATGCGTGTGGTAAATTTCAACTAAATTGTTGCAGCCGTTTGAGTGTGAAGAAGTAACAAACACAGTCACAAATTTTTGCCTTAATAATATTAGTATGGTAAGTGTGATAGGCTTGCGTTTGACTACTATCTCACTTGGTGGTATGCGAGGAGCACGTTTGCCTAGATTGTAGCTATCAGAAAACAGACTCCGGCAGGAAATTCCACTCATTAGCTGTACGCACAATTACCGTGTTCCCAAATCGTATCATGCGTATGGGTGGGATGTCCAGTGTCCACCTTGGTACAACCACGCAACTGGTACAAGTACCAGTGTGGTAAAATAACTGGGTTATTTTAAAAATATATATTAAAAAATAATATAAATACATGTGGATGAGTGGAGAGGGAGAGGGAGGCCAAAGAAAAGATGGATGGATTGTGTGAACAGTGATATGAAAGAAAAGGAAGTTAGTGATAGTATGACGGTTGACAGGATAGAATGGAAGAAAAAAACGTGTTGCGCCGACCCCAAATAAGATGGGACAAGGGCAGGAAGATGATGATGATATTAATAAATTCGCAGGAGGTCTACGAACCTATATTATAAATGAATACCATAATAGTCTTAAGCCAGTTACATTTTCTTTTTTTAATGAAAAACGTATTCAAAATAAATCAAAGAAAATCTTCGTGAAGTAACAAAAATGATCGTTGGCCGTCCGAGTGTGTTATCAATTTGAAACTAATGGTCCAATTTGGATTCAGGGGGGACTGTGCCGATAATAAAATTCATCATGGAAAGCTTCCAGAGCAAAAATTAATATTCCAATGATGTAACGGGCAGTGTTTGTTGTGGTACAAGATGTAAGTAATTAGCTGTTTCCTAAAACAAACAGTGTGACTATTTCTGCAGGTTATTTATTTATTGTTTACTTTATTGTACATAAGTCAAATTATTTCTTAATTCATTCAATGAATTAAGAAATGATTTGTCTTGTATTACGATTATATTTCAATTATTTATAAGTAGAAACAAAATATGTAATAAATAGACAAATATTCAATATAAACAATCGGATATTTCCAATGTTGGGATCTAGCTAGTTTTCATTTTTCATGATGCGATGTATAATTAGTGAATTTAAAATGTGTACATATTGTTAGATGTGGTAGTAGAATAAAAAGGCTATTATTTTATTGCACATAAAACATAATAAATAATAAAGTGAAAAATTATAACTAAAACACATAAAATGGGCAGCTTTAACGCATTCCGCGATCTTTTTCAAGCAACCTGGAATGGACAGTAATTGTTAAAACATGATATATCAATTGGGATATATAAATGCATATAAGAGTATAGACCAAATATACAATGGATGATCTGTGTAAAAAAGACCATATCTACAAATGTCTAGAAGTGGTACTGCTGAAATGAACACAGACTACCCTCTTTTCTCTTTAAGTTCTTACGACCCATCCAAAGGTTATAAAAATTGCCATTGTATCTACTCATAGACTAAATTTTTGTTACTATTTTGATGTCCAATAAAGTTGGATGGAGTTTCTTGCCGGTTCTTCTCCATAGGAAACGACCAATTTGGAACACTAGCCTCTGACGTTTTATAAGTGCCCATGTAGGTCTATGTGAAATAAAAAGCTTTTGACTTTGACTTTGAGTTTACCTATTTAATTCTATGACAACTAACAATATTCCCGATCGAATTTCATCCTCGATGGCCAATCTCAATGAAAATTAACCAAGTACGCTGGAGATATTATGGTGAACATGTGTGTGTGCACAAACATAAGTGCACGATGAGACGGCAATCCGACAAGATTGTAGAGAAGTCGGGCGCAAGACCAACGGCTTTACATGGTTTCCGAAGCTCGCGAGTGTCACACCACCAAACAAACTCCGGGCTACACAAGGTTTTTTTTAATCTTTATAGAAGATAGCACTTTTTCCCGACCCGAAAACTTAGGACGCTTCGCTCAACTGAAGGTCATGTTTTCACGTAGTTTTTTGATATTTTTTGGATTTAATCATTTAATTTTTTTTCAAGTAGGTATTTATTTGCATTAACAAGCTCATCTACTGAAGATGTCATGCAAAGAAAATAAAAACGTGAAGATCCAAGAAAAATTGCCTTTTCACCATAAGGTTGATTGTTCCAATTATACTCAAATTATTTGCCAAAAACGTTCACTGAATGAAATCGCTATCGCTTATAACTTGCGCCGGCGACCTCGACCGGCAGCGATGAATTACTGCAAATTAAAATTGTTTAATGAATCAACTTTATTGCTTCAAAAGATTTGTTTTTGGTTAATTAAGACGTGTACTTTCTGTTTCCATACAGATTTGGATATTTAATGAAAAACTGTTTTAATTATTTTGTTTGTTTACTGTCCATTGCTGAGTAGGGATGGTACGCATTCAGGTGCCTTCAGTGTAAACATAGGGCTGTGTTTCTATAAACGGACTTTTTTAAGGTTTTTTTTTATGTGGGAAAGTCATCTAATGACAAATCTCGCTCTTGGGCGGGGCGGGAGATAGTGTCAGACTTTTACATAAGGTGGGAAATCATTCAATGACTTTTCCCACCCTTGGCTGAAGCAAGAGCAAGTGTCTGACTTTTACTGACTAAAACAACACCTGTGTTCATTCAGTTACCCTTTGTATTTTAGGACGACGGGTTTCCCTTTCAGTCAACTCATTACTCCAATTGGCTTCGGATCTGCGGGGCTCCTCCAGGTTTGCTGATATCTTTTTGAAGGAGGCACGCGTGGAACACTGCACGCCGATGACGATTCGGGCTCGGTTCGGATGGTTGCCGTACGGACAACACGGCGAGCTAACCATTGCTCGTCATCCGCAAGCCCATGCCTACGTTGGCCAAAAGTCGGGGCAAGAGTCCCGGTGGCTAGGGCGTGAGGATGTCTGTTCCCTCACGCGTTCAGCCGCTTCTTTCGCTAGACTAAAATAGGGCTGTCTTCCGCTTTTATTTATTCTTAGCCGTAATAAGTCGTATTAGTCAAAGTTTTATTTTGATAAAAACAAAATAGATATTAGCTAAGAACGCATGCCAGTGCAAAATACCTACAAATATTTTATAACGAGCTGACCCGGCGAACTTCGTACCGCCTAGTAGTAAGGATAACGCTATCTACTGGCATTACCAGAACAGCATAATTCATTTTATAATGACATTTTAATTAGAGATGGCGTCGGATATTTTTCGTGATTTTATTCATTTTTTCTCACTGTTTAAACCTTCCTTTGACTGTCTCGAATATTTCAAGACCAAAATTAGCCAAATCTGTCGAGCCATTTTTGAGTTTTAGCAAGACTAACGAACAGCTATTCATTTTTTTTTTAATTGACAGCTTCTATCAGCGACTTTGCCCGCGTGAATGAGGACAATAGGTGGTATTTGCCTATGTTACTCAGTGATAAAGAAGCATTTTACTGGTGAAAGAATTGTTGAAAGGGATCCAGTAGTTTTTAATTTGTAGGGTTCCGTACCTCAAAAGGGAAACATGAAAACCTTATAGTATCACTTTGTTGTATGTCTGTCTGTATGTCAAGACCCTTTATCTCGGGAATGCGTGAAGGTTTCGAATTGAAATTAAAACTATACTCAAGTCTACGGGCCCCCGAAATCGAAATCGAACTTCTAATCTACGAAAAAAAAAGATACGGCCGTTTATCTCGCAAAAAACGTATATTTCGACGCTTACAAGGGAATCAAAATTTATAGGGTACTTCCCGTTGACACAGAATCCTGAAATTTGGCATGAAGCAAGGGCATATAGCATAGGTATAGGAATAAATTTGTTGTTACGACACAAAAACAATGCGATTCAGAAAAATCTTCGAAACTTCATTAGGGATTTGAACTATTTACATAGGTAACTTTGTACGGAACCCTCTGTGCACGAGTCCGACTCGCACTTGCCCAGTTTTTTTTTTCATTATATACAAATTTACAAATTTTTCAAGGAAAATATTTATTTAAGACTCGCACAGGCCAAAAAACAATAAAATTACAAGTAACTACTTAATCTATAAATACTTAACTTAAAATAAAAAATAAAATAACACAATATTAAAAGATTAAAAATAAAAGAGTTGCGAGGTGCGAGGCCAAAAAGGCTCCTATCTCAGCATATTATACAACTTCTTCATATGCTACAACTTCTAATAAAAAAGTAAACGCAGCGCTGGTATTTTGAGCCCTGGTACATGCTATGGTCCGGAGCGAGGAGGAATGGCAGGCGGTCGCTTCCTTCTGCGAAGCAGTAATGCTAGCAAACGTGGCGGTTGCACGTGCAAGGGAACGGCCCTCACGCCCCAGCGGCCGGGATCCCGACCCCGATTACCAGTTACCGTAGGCATGGGCTTGCGACGGCGAGCAATGGGTAGCTCGACTTCCAGCCATCCGGTAACCGTCCGGAACGAACCTGAGTAGTCGACGGCGCGTAGTGTTCCACGTGCACCTCAAGGAGATTTCAGCAAAATCATAGGGGCCCAGTAGAGTCGAAGCCTACAGGAGCCATGGGTTATGTGAAAGTGAACCCTGGAACCTTGGAAAGAAGGCAAAGAAGGAACATAGGAGTGGGTTTCAATAAAAGCAATAAAAGTCAGAAGTCGCGGGAGTTAATAAAAGTCTGACACGAGGCGCGAGAAGTAATGGGATGATTTCCCACCTAAGAAAAGAACCGCCCGAAGAACTGGACGGATTTCGATGAAACTTGGTACACAGGTAGACCATGTCCTGGAATAGCATATAGAGTCTTTTTATCCCAAGAAAACGTTCCCTTGGAATAAAGTTCTATTATCAAACGAGCGAAGCCACTGTCAGCAACTAGTAATAAAATAATAAAGACTGCTAAAATCATAACCCATCCTTTTTTCTTCTAGTCGGTAGTAAAAATACATTGTCTCTCATCACTATACTATCGTTTCACAGTAGAGTTCCCCAAAGCAGACAAACAAATCCAAAATCCAAGATATACAGGAAGAATTCCCGCAATAACATGACAAAGAAAACAAACACTGTTACATAAATCGCCGGTTACCGAAACTCTTGGGTAGTTATTCAGATTCGACGGTAGATTATGTTCGGGACAGCGTTACTTATCGTCAAATTATACTGCCCGTAATGTATGTCCGAACGATGCGATATATGGCAACTGTATGTAAATGTACTGGTGAGCACAGCGGTGGTTAGGTGTCGAGATATTTTGGGGAAATGGCAATGTTTGTTTAAAGAAAAGAAAGAAAGAAAAACATATTTTTTTTGCGCAAAATGACGCAATTTTAAATCTTTTTTTTTTTCGCAAGAAACTTCACTTTTTACAATCTTACAGTAGATATTTTTTTTATTTTCTAGTTTAAATACGTTTTATCTGTGGTAAACAAATATCAAAAATAAAATATAATAATATCTTCAACAACAACGAAGTTACGAAGTTTCTCTTTCGTAAAGCATTATGAAAGAGATGTCAGACATGGTTTTTGACGACAAAGTCCATGACACCCGTACGGCCGCACTAGAAAATGGTGTCTTGGCGAAAGAGACAAATAAAGTCAGTAAAAAAGAAAGCATAAAAATAAGATTTGTGGCAATTATGTTGTGGTATTTTAAGTAGTGTTTAAAGAATGTCTCTTAATTCAATATGCCTTTTGACAGTTCATCATTAAAGTCGAAAGACGTCCGCTGTTGGACGTAGGCCTCCCTCAAGTGTCACTGCAACGACCAGTCGTGTCTGTCTCACATTCATCGGATTTTCGCGACCCTCACCAGATCTCTTGAAACAACTTCCATTGTTTTCTATACCTTGTAAATCTTCTGCAATTTGACCACTTTAAAAGCTTGATTTCATCTTTCCATTTTGTGTATCGCCTTCCTCTGTTGCTGTGGCTATTTCTGAGATATCATTCGGTAACTTTGCAGAACATGATAACATGAAAAAACCAAGTCAACGTATAAAAGAATTTAGAACTCCTGAGTATTTTCTACGCGACTGTACCCGACTCTAGGATAATGGGCAAAGAAATAAAAATGTAGAGAACGCTAGGTGCTAACACTAGTTAAATCATGCGCAGTGACAATTTATGTAAGCACGTTACTTCGCACTTCCACCGGCGAGTTCGCTTATAAGCCGGTCAACGTGGATAATGTATGGCGTCATGCATTTTTCGTGGTTCTTGTAGCAGGCAAGGTTCCAAAATGTTATACAGGTGTATTCGGTGGCTAATTTGAAATGGATTTTTCTTATCCAGTTGAAAATTTATTTCCTATTTTATTTGTTTATTGACAAAAGTTTCGTCAACGTTTAAACTATGTAAATAACTTAGATGACAAGTCATGCCATTTTTTAGAGCGTGGGGAATCGTTCAATAACATCTCCCGCTCTGGATGGAGCGAGAGGGAGTTTCAGAGTAACTATCAAAAACAAGTAATCGAGCGAAAGTCTCGGCAATTTTCGGTAAAGACAATCTAATTTTGGCTAACAAAAAAGGGTTTCAGCAGAAAATCTGCCTTCGACCGCACCGAAACTCTGCGTTTGTGAATTATCGTTCGGCAGACTTCGGGTGATTTCGTGACTTATGCACCCGCGATCATTAGCGGAATTCGCTTTCAGGTTAGTCGGTAAAAGAGTCTATTAATGAGGTGTATTATTTTCTTTATTATTGAAATATTTGCTGTTGTGTTTGAAGTCGAGAGCTAGCAGCACCACTCCGACTCACTGGAGCCTGCAGCGTCATCCCGACTCACTGGAGCCTGCAGCATCATCCCGACTCACTGGGACATCATCACCTCGACTCACTGGGGCATCATCCCGACTCACTGGGACAGCACCACCCCGACTCACTGGGGCATCACCGCAGACAGTTCCGACTCACCGAGAACTCTGCGGAATTCGGTTTCGACCCACTGGAACCAACCTACCATTGGCCTGGCTCGCATCAAGAAGCATCAAGAACCATCGATCTCCAATCTCCGGAGGGGAGTGATGTAGCGACATCTATGGCGTCACATAGGAACTAATCCTGTATCGCGCAATCAAAGTTCTCCGCGCGATATAGAACATATAGAACAGCCCGAAATCATCTATCGGGCAGTTGTTCATGGGGCAGCTGCCCACCAGACATAACACCCGTCTGGTCGGAAGATCCTCCCTTTTCAACGGAGGTTTGCGGGACTTTACTCTCTGTTCCGCATACCTCCAAATATTTTTTGGTTAGCTCGAACAGATACCGACGATTTGGTTTCAGTTTCGGTAAAAAGTCCTAAATAAAGTCCTTGCCCTTTGAGTTTCAGGGCCGCATTGACTCTTTCTAACAGTCCTCTTTCTTAACTACGTACAAATATACTAATACAGTAATTCCCTAAAATCTTAACAAACATTATTTAGCATACTGGGTTAGTAACAAAACTCAAGAACCTTATTTCCCAAAATGAAATACGGGTAAATAAAGACCCGTTAAATTAAAACACCGCTTAATTCCCTACACATTTCCCATGTCAGATTACGCAAAACAAATAGCCAAATAACAGAATATTTTTAATAAAATCCCAAATGAAACAATTATAACGTACAAATTGGTTAATTTACTTTCTGGATACGTCACCAACGTAATAAAGCAACGAGGCCAAATAATGTAGGGCTGTAATGTCCTATTAGCTCAACGAGAACGCGTTTAATTTTATTTTTGTCGCATTATATCGGATAATTATGATATGTGTGGACGCAAATTGGGAATAAAGGCGGGGGCTGAGTGACGATTATTTAGTTTTTTATTTGTTTATGGTCATTTACTATTTTATTCGGCCTTTGAGTGAAACTGTAATGTACTTAGTCTGGTGACTATAAGGTTGTATAGTTTGAAGGAAACAAGCATAAAAGTTATTGGAGCAAAAGTGTCATTTCAAATTCGTGTCTAAAGCGTTTTCTTTTTTCGTACATTTTATAATATAACAATTATATACAAGACTAGATTCTGCCAGCGGCTTCGCCCGCGTGAATGTATATTTCTCCATACAAACTTTGGACCCCTATTTCATCCGCTTAGGGGGTGAATTTTGGGAAATTCTCTTTTAGTGCTCGCCTATGACATAAAAAGAAGGATTTCACACTCTTAGTCCCAATAGTTTCGGCTGTGCGTTGATATGCCAGTCAGTTAGTTTTTCCTTTTATATATATATAGATTATCCCGTTTCGATAGATGATAAATCTAAAAAGTTCAAAGCATAAGTATAGGAAAAAAATCTGAAAACTGTTAATTTGTAGTTACGTCACAAAAAAAAAATTTTTTGTGATTCGTAAAAATCTCTGAGACTCGATTCGGAAATTGAACTGTTTTTAAGGGTAAGTTTGTACGTAACCCTCAGTACGCGAGTCTGACTCGCATTTGCCTGGTTTTTTATTATTATTTCAATAGCATAAGCAGCCTTTTAATATTACCACTGCTGGGACTCAGGCCTCCTCTCTAGGAGAGGGAATGAGCCTTAATGCACCACGCGGGCCTAGTGCGAGTTGGTGAATATCGCATGTCTTCGAATTATTCATTTAATAACTGACATAATTTGCCTATACTTATACAAAGACATAATAATTAACATACATAATCATACAACTTATTAAACACATATAATAATCTACAAAGCAGTGGTGGCCGAGTGGTAACGGCCCCGACTTACGAGTTGTAGGTCGCGGGTTCAAACTCAGCCGGGCGCATTACTTTGTGTAATTTATTTCTCAAAACGGAAGAAAACATCGTGCGGAAACCGGCATGTCCTAGAACCAAAAATTCGAAGACATGTGACATTCACCAATCCGCACTGGGCCCACGTGATGGATTACGGCCCTTTCCCTCTCCTAGAGAGGAGGCCTGATTCCCAACAGTGGTAACATTATAAGGCCGACTATGCTATGCTATGCTAATAATCTATAAATATATTAAATTCCTTAAATCACTACTTAGCCCTTTTCCTCCCTCTTAATTTTGCTGTGCCCGACCGGGTCCATATTGATCTTTGACTATTTATTAAACCATCTTTGGAGGTATGTGGAACAGAGTGTAAAGTCGCGCAAACCTCCGTTGAAAAGGGAGGATCCTCCGGCCAGACGGGTGTTATGTCTGGTGGGCTACAACTGCCCGGTAGATGATTTCGGGCTGTTCTATATGTTCTAATCGCGCGGAGAACTTTGATTGCGCGATGCAGGATTAGTTCTTATGTGACGCCATAGATGTCGCTACACATCTATGAACATATATATGGAAAACAATAATGTATTGAGTGCTCGCAAATTGATTTGTAGTGGATATTGTAATGTTAATTTGATATAGTACTTATTGTAATAAAAATCAAATTAACATCTCTCAAGAATTTACCAACTCAATGAAACGAAATTTAAATCTTATATTAAACGCACACTATGCAGGCAAGCATATTATAATGCTGGTCCAGCTCCACTACCACCGGGGTGTACAAATTGATTAGTTTGGAAATTATTATTTTTATTTTTCGTTTTTTTTTTTTTGAAATTGTATAATATAAGTATTGTATTTAAATATAGAAGCATTTTTTTTCAAAGTTTGTTAATGTGAGTACCATGGAGCTATTTTATGGTTTTAATGTTACTATTGGACTTGTTTGACATAAAATGAGCATGGCAGTTGAGAGTTTGTCATGCTCAATCAAATGTCTAACTGATAGTGGCGCGTGTGTTGGATCATTCGGTTCCTTTCAAAATGGTTGAGCTGAGTGGTGCTATTATTAGCGTCATGTCCGTGAACGGGCGCTGTCAGTTGAGGCTGGTCATCTCTTAGCTGCCAGTTGCTATTTTAATATCTATATTTAGTTTTTATTTTTATTAACATTGTTCTCACATGATAGCGACAAGAAACATATAACAGAGATATTTGTAATTACAAAACAATATTGAAAAGAGTGTCCAAGAGTGGAGTTTCTTGCACATTCTTCTCCATAGAGATCTACACTTTGGAATGTGCAATTAGCATCATTTTTTTTTTCTTACAGACTGACTTCTTGACATTTCAAAAGTGCCTGCAAATGGTTTATTTGAAATTAAAAGCTTTTGATTTTGATTTTGAACTAGACAATATGTGAATAATTGAAAAAGGCGCAATCTCGGTAAAATGGAGGCTACAATATTTATTGTAATATTGAGTACCTGAGCGAAACTTGCTGAGAAGGCTGCCTCGATACATTTCCCGCCAAACGCAAACATTAGAATGAGTTACATTTGCATTGTAATGGAAAACAAAGTGACTGTAGTCTGTACCAGAAAAGGAAATACTTTCTAGACTTGACACTGGCTAAAGGTGTTTTTAATATCGTGCGGTTTAAATCACGCATGCAGGATTGCCCCGTACGCGTTACCCCCGCAAATGTCCATTTCATGCATGTATTTATTGTAATGCGTGGAACACGGGACGCGTTTTTTTGCATTTTGAAATTTTCTGCATGCGGGGCAATCCCGTACGATATTAAAAACACCCTAAATGCACAAATGGTAAAAAAGTCAAACAAAAAACAAAGTAATACAGTCATATAATCTTTTTAGCAAACAGACTGCTGGACAACACCCCCATCCCCGAAGTGTCGCCACAACGATCCTTGTACGTCTCGCATCTCATCTTAGCTTTGTAGTTTCACAACAAACGTATTTGTATAAAACCAAAGTAAATATCATAATAGCCCACAAACTAGCAACACTACTGTTCATAGGAAAACAAACAATATAATATCATCTATGTATACAATAACTGGATAGTTTAAGAGCTAGCTAGTACGTGTAGTCACGGAGCCGGACATCGGCACAATTATATAATTTAGTTATACGCTATACTCTGCGCTCGTCTCAGCTATGACCAGTACAAGGGTTGGGTCCCACTGTCAGCGAGAAATGAGCTTGTGTACTTAGCCTGCTATATAAAATTATGGCACATCTATAATGACATCACCTTGTCTGGTGTTTGAGCGCTTTCACACACGACAATCTTCGACTGCTGCCGTGAGAAGTCGGAAAGCGGCGAGCGGTGCGGCGTAAGGGCCGCCTGCCTTTGGCTTTCGCTTTCAATTGGTGAAAAAATTTTAGCAATCAAATCAGTACTTTCAGAGGTTACCTTCTACAAACAAAACAGAAATAAAATGCTTTACCTCTTCATAATATTAGTGTAGATAGAGCGACTGCCTATCTGGCCTTCATAACCTAGTAACTAAGTAAAACGATATCTCTTGGCAAGTCTGGTGTCACATTTCCTGGCTTCTGACTGTAACTTACGGGTACGTAACGACTGTCAAAGATCTGCAGGACCAAAGGCTTACCGAAGCACGGAAGACATGTCATTTCCCGCTTTCAATCAATCTAGCTTCTCGCTTTCAATCTACCTCGCTTCTCGCTTTCAATCTATCTCATTTTCCGCTTTCAATCTGTCTCACTTCCCGCTATCAATCTATCTCGCTTCCCGTTTTCAATCTATTTCACTTCCCGCATTCAATCCACCTCGCTTCCCGCTTTCAATCTATCTCACTTCCCGCTTTCAATCGGTCTCACTTCCCGCATTCAATCTACCTCGCTTCCCGCTTTCAATCTATCTCGCTTCCCGCCTTCATCGTGACCCCACCATTAGGCATTTGCAATGCTTGTTAATGTTAATAGGGAATCTGAATTCAACGTGCGATCGCTTTCCAGCTTACTGAATATCCATTTCGGGAGCATTACTGCATTTAATGCATCTGTAATAATATTAGTTAATGTCTTAACCTGATAATCGGTTGTGTATGTTGACAGGACAATTGTAAGGCCTGGTTTGTTGTAAGCAAGTGTTGTGTGTGACTGGTTTATCGTTCAGTGGGGCTAGTACATAGGTCTTTACGTTAATTAAACCTAACATACGTATATAAACTATATCTCATATGCATAAGGTCGTAAAGAAAAGGTCTACTTTTTAGGACAGTTTATTTTAGTAATTCGTGATCAATAATCAGATTAAGATAACAGTACCACACGCTATATGTAATCTACACTAATATTATAAAGAGGGTAAAGTTTGTTTTTATGTTTTTTTGTTTATAGGAGATAATCACTGGAATTACTGGTCCGATAGCTAAATTTTTTTCATCGACATAAAGCTGCTTTATTCCTGAGTGACATAATATGCTATATTTTATATACGCGGGTGAAGCTGCGGGCAAAAGCTAGTAAGAAATAATAATTATAATTATATCTTCTATACCTATAAAAGGAAAAACTGACTGACTGAAATATCAACGCACGGTTGAAACTACTGGGACTAGGAACGTGAAATTTTGAAAGTAGAAGAGCATTATGAAAGTGTTCTAGGAAATCTAACCTTTGAGGAGATGTAAAGGGGGAATTTCATTTGTATGCAAAATTTCATTCCGTGTTTTAATAAATAAGTACATGAAAGTAAGCATAAATAGTAATATAAGTAAACAATAAAGGTTGTAATTATTTGTTTCCAGCAGGCCCAGCCAAGTTACGATCGTTTCGTGTCGAATCACTTTCTGCAGTCAGTAATGCCTTGACGCGTAAGCGATTTTAGGAAATGATAAGTTGGTTCTGTTGACGCGCCTGAGTCGATCGCTCGTTCTATTAAATTGTAACTTGGCTACCATTTATACCATAAAACTACAGGAAATAGCGATGAACATTGTAGAAACGATTACATTTAGTTCTATCATTTTAAATGATGTGAATTTGGCTACGAATTTTCATTCGTTTGTTCTGACCACGTGACTTAACGTTGAGATGATATATATCATTCCCATAGATTTGATTAGTTTTCTACAAGCGTTAACGATTGTAGATTATCAACTTGGCTAAGCCTTTAGAACTTCCCCCAATATTACAATTTAGATGGTTTTAAAGATTAATCCTTCAGATTCTTATTTCTTGGGATAATAAAGTCCAAACTACCCTCAAAATACAATTTATGGGGTGTTAAAGTTTTTATGAAAACTTTCTCCCAAATGAAGTCCCTGGTCAAGTGCTAGTTTTATTTTTATAATACCATGTTACTCGAAAACTTCGTTACAACTGTATGCGTAGGAGGTATCGAAACATAAATCACACGTATATAAACGTATAGACATGGACCAAGTTTTGTTACAATTAAATTTCACTAGTAAAATATACCATGGAATGTAGAAAATTATAAAAAAGTAACAAACACCAAGGATAAAAAGATATCCTACATGCTATTCCAGGTTATTGTCAGCCTAATCTCATCCAAATCCGTTCAGCCGTTAGAGCGAGTGTTAGAGTAACAAACAAACACACACACAAACACTCAAACTTTCACCTTTATTACGAGTATATTATTATTTTTATCAGTCAACAATATATCGTATGTCGTGCCCAGAACTGTTATTATAAGACGAGAAGTGTGCGCTTACCGACTTTTGCTACGACTACTAGTCGCACAAAAGCCGCTGAGTGGGCGCCCCTTCATAGATTAGTAAAAATATATAATAATCACTTTGAAAAAGTTGACATAACTTTAAGAAAAGCTTTGTTAAAATGTTACAGTGTCATTTTCAAACTTAAATAATCTACACTAATATTATAAAGAGGTACAGTTTGTTTTTTTGTTTGTAGGAGGCAATCTCTAAAAGTACTGGTCCGATTGCGAAAATTTTCTCCTGTGCTTTATTCTTTACTGACATAGCCTGTATTTATGTAAGCGGGCGAAGCCGTGGGCAAAAGCTAGTTTATAATATAATTAGCCTCATGCACGTTCACTCTATGTAATCTTCTTTTTAAGTAATATATGAAAACGTAGTAGACAAATTGTAGAATTGTTTTTTTTTTTCCCTAATAAAATAAAAATATATTAACTGTGATATAGAGATCTCTTACTCCCACATTACAACAACAGTTTCAACCAACAAAACACAGAAACGACTTCCTAACTTAATATGAAATCGCAAGAAAGAAATTTATCGCAAGAAGTCAAACATTTTCATGATACTTACCACTTATAAGTTTCACAAAACATCATCTGAAAGACTAACCGCTAACTTCACATTTACATACATAAGTTGGAGTACATAAGGCAGGCTGGGCCAGGCTGGGCCACGCTGGGCCAGGCTGGGCCAATATCGGAGTATCTGAGGACGAACTAACGACACAACTTTGCCACAGCGGGTTAACAAAGAAAAGTTTCGGGCGAAACGAAACTGTCAACTCCAGGTATCGGAGGAGTTCTATGTTAGTGCTACACGAATTGGTGATACCGAAAAAAAAAAAAAAAAAAAATTAATAAATACCGCTGTTTTAAATAAACATCCTTTTCTTTTTCATCATCATCATCATTTGGCCTCCCCCAAATGTCGCCACAAAGAACGGTCCTGTGCGTCTCGCATCCATCGGATTCCCACAACCTTCACCAGGTCATCGGTCCACCTTGTAAGGGGCCTTCCAACACTGCGTCTTCCAGTACGCGGTCGCCACTCCTTACCACCGCCAGTACCTTTCGGCCCCAACGGCCCTTAAGATTTTCTTTTTAGTCGTTTGAAATTAAAAAACCGGGCAAAGGCGAGACGGACTCGTGCACTGAGGGTTCCGTACAAACTTACCTATGAAAACAGTTCAATTTCCGAATCGAGTCTCAAAGATTTTTACGAATCGTAAAACTCAGAAGTCTGAATTTTTGACGGCTTCAAGGGACCGCAGACTTGATAATATGGTTTTAATTTCAACTTGATACCTCCACGCGTTCCCAAGATCTTCCCAAGGTCTTGATACACAGACAGACAACAAAGGGTTCCGTTTTTTTCTTTTTAAGGTATGGAAGCCCAAAAAACAATATGAACAGTTTTTTTTTTTATATGGGAAATCGAGTGAGAGATGTGAGGGCGGGTCAGACTTTATTCTATAAAACTTACCTGTGTCCTTCAGTTGTCCTTTACGTTCTGGGTAAGTTTCAGTAATTCCCAGTGGCCTTAGCGGGCAAAATAAATAAAAATATGATTTAATTTATGTTAGCTTAACTTTTTGTTGTGCATTTGTATGATTTGTCCTCAGGTATAAAATTCCGTTACATATAGGTAATACATAAGATTGGCTTTACTTAAATAAGATTAAAAATTGCACGTAGTGGAGATGTGAATCTTAAGGAGGATGTGTGGGTATAGTGAGAAATGAGTATATTAGAGAAAGTTTGAAAATGGTGCCATTGACTGAAAAGTTAAAAGAAAGAAAGAAAAACAGTTTATTCGCACGTAATGACGCAATGGGAATCGTAAAAGGGAATGGTTTGTTTTGGTATGGTCATGTGAAGAGGAGGGATGAAACGCATGTTGCTAAAAGAGTTATGAGTTTACATGTGGATAGATGGAGAGGGAGAGGGAGACCAAAGAAAACATGGATGGATTGTGTGAGAAATGATATGAAAGAAAAGGAAGTTAGTGATAACGTGACGAGTGAAAGGACGGAATAGAAGAAAAAAACGTATTGCGCCGACCCCAAATAAAACGGGACAAGGGCAGGAAGATGATGATGACATAATATTTGCTGTAAGAAAACCCAATTGTGTGTTAAGCTCGCCTGTGTACATCAGCTGTCCTTTTTTTTTTGTTATTTGTAAAAATGTGAATCTACACTAAAAGAGAACAAAAAGAATCTTCATTAAAGAGGTAGTTTTTTTTTTTTGTGGGAGGTAATCTCTGAAAGTACTTGACCAATTGCTAAAATTTTGGGTTATTCCATGAGGGCCCCGATTCCCGAGAGCCTCGTACCGGAGGCACCCGAACGATTTCACCGATAGAAAGCTGCTTTATTCCTGAGTGACATACGACACACGCCGGCAAAAGCTAGTATAATATAAGAATTGATGACTCAAAAAAATCCTATATTCTTGTACCCCAGAACACGAAAAGACGTCTGCACGATAGTTCAGAGTCTGCCGCGATTTGTTTAGACTTTTTCCAAGGTGCAAGCCTGAAGTAAATTGTTTTCAAACTAATATAAATTCGTCTCCAATACCCGTGTTTATCGGAGGAAATTATTTAGTTTATTTATTTCGAGGCACCTTTTTAGTTTGGAGTTTGTGTAGGAAAATGTCTACTGCTGAATGTTTTTTCTATGTTAGGTTACTAATATTTCACGGCGTCGACGGTGCGTACCATTCCACGCGCGCCTCAAGGAGATGTCAGCAAACCCAAGGGTCTGATTCTGAAAGGAAGAATCGGCCCTGGTACGAAAGACAACGAAGGAACAGGAGTGGGTTTTTAGTCAGTAAAAGTCTGAAACTATCTCCCGCTCCGCCCAAGGGCGAGGGATGTAATTGGATGATTTTCCCAGCTAAAAAAAAGTTACTAATATTAATTTAAATGCGAATGTAATTCCGTCTGTTGGCTAAGTTTTTACATCCAAACCGTTAATCTATACATATAAAAGGAGAAACTGACTGACTGACATATCAACACCCAGCCAAAACTACTGAGACGTTGAAATTTTGCACAAAGCTTCCTTTTATGACGTAGGCGAGCACTAAGAAAGTATTTACCAAAATTCACCTCAACGGGGGTCCAAAGTTTGTATGGAGAAAACTACTGTCACGCGGGCGAAGCCGCTGGCAGACGCTAGTTAGTAATATACGTATGTTGAAAATGTTGAATCTATAATAAACATACACGGTTAGCGATTGGCTTGTATGCTACTAGTCGCGTGTACGATTCCCGCAAGGAACAAGTATTTGTATGACTTATAAATAGTTTTTCCGGGTCTGAGTGTCTTGTGAACGTGAATTGTACATGTTTTTAACGCACCCACGTTACAGGAGTAATTCATACTGGAGGGTAACGTTGTTTTTTATTTATATACCAGGCTGTTAATGAGAATTAGACTAAAAAAAGAAACCATTATTTTATGGCAATAAACGGGAATAAGGCCTTGAGCAAGTTTGGGCCTGCCACGGCGGATGCTTGCCAGGGTTACAGATTTATTCGAAAGTGTAACCGTGGCCCTGGAACTCAAAGGGCAAATGAAGGAACACCGGTAGGTGTTAGTTAGTAATAGTCTGACACTACTCCTCCCGCTACCCGGAGTGGGAGATAATTTGATGATTTTCAAACCTTCAAAAAAACTTTAAGCAATGCTTACCGAGGTCGGTCTTGGCCCTAGGTGAAGCGAGAGGGCGTGTCAGATTGTTACGGACTAAAACCTACCTGTATCTTTCATTTGCTTTGTGTTCCCGACCCACGGTAACTTTATAGAAATTTTTCCGCGACCCTAACGGACATCTGTCCTAAACAGCTTCTACGATTTTGCTGACATATCTTTCAGTGGCCCGACTCGGGCTCAGTCCTTACCGATTGGCCAGACGGTGAGCTACTAATTGCTCGCCGTCTACAAGCTTGCGCCTACGTCGTAGTGACTGAGAATCGCCCTGTGACTCCGGACTTCTGGGACGTCTCCTGGGGCATGAAGATGTCAGTAGCCTCTCGGTTGCGGATATCTCTTTCGCTTGCATTAGGTACTGTTTCACAGAAGTAGCCATACCCTGAACCAGTGCCGGGCGTAAGAGTTCAACGCCGCCGATCGCTTACACGAGGATACGGCGAACTCCTCCATGCCTTAGATCCGAATCCAAAGCCGTTGGTCCCGCCTGTCTTGTAGATTCCTCAGTCCTTAAGGGTAGTAAGCAGCCCGAGATCCTGATACTAGTCTTAACAAGGGATCCATATACTTCCCAGTTACTGGGGTGTCAGTGGTAGTTAGACAGTCGCTCCATGTAAAAATTTAGTTTAAAAAGCTAAGGCTTTTTCCATCCATCTGCTTACACATTGCTTGAAAAAAAACACACACCATTACATTTTTTTTTTTAATGAAAAGCGATGTAACCCCGCAAAAATCGAGCAAGTGCGAAGTTCCGTACAAACTTACCTACGAGTATAAACAGTTCAATTCCTGAATGAAGTCTCGAAGATTTTTCCGAAACACAAAAAAGGAAGAATTTCGTGACGTAACAAAAAAATTACTGTTTTTAGATTTGTTCCTATATCTGTCCTACAAAACCTTGCTTCATGCCAAATTTCAGGATTCTAGGTCAACGGGAAGTACCCCTATGAATTTTGATTTTCTTGAGAGTGTCGAAATACACGTTTTTTGTGACATAAACGATCGTATCTTTTTTTTCGTTAACTTAGAAGTTTGATATTTTCACAGCTTCAAGGGACCGCAGACCCGAGTATAATATGAACTCGGTACCTCTACAAGTTCCCAACATAAAGGGTCTTGACAGACAGACAGACAGACGGACGGACAACAAAGAAATCCTATAAGGGTACCGGTTTTTCCTTTTGAGGTACGGAACCCTGAAAAGAACGTAAGCAACCAAACTGAAAAAAGTTAATTCTACTAACTCATACAAAAGAAAAAACCATCACTCGTAGACACAATCTAAATAATTTACCCGACCGCACTCCATGAAAGGGAGGTGCATTTTTTGTCCGGCACCAAAATGTTTCCCGTATTTTCTATTCAGATACGAAAAGAGCATCTATGCGGGACACTGCTGGTGTATTTTTTAATCCATTTTCCACACTTACGCTAGATTTGGAGCAGTGTGTGGCGTTACTAAGGAAACTCACTTTTGTAAATCGAGTGCAAAATGCAAGTGAGTTTTTTCAAGTGAGTTTGAGTTGTCAAATTGACTTACAGGTTGACTGCCTTAGGTCGCGTTCCCACTATATCGTAACGGTTGATTTATCGTCGGACGATAGTCGTCTCTAGTTCCCATGATAACGACTTATTGTCGTGGTCACGACAGTTAGTCGCAACAACGACACATGATTTATTATCACGGTTTAGTCTTGACGATTTTTTATAGTTTTACGACTGTCGTGCTAGCCGTTCCCACTATCATGAGAATCTGTTGTCACCGCAAGAAAGTTGCAGACTTACAGCGCCCATCCCGTGATACTCTTCCCATACAACCGCTTTTACGTGATTATGATGGCATTTCTCTAGATATTTTGAAACAATTTAGAAACACAGATATCTTGTGGTTATCATCTTGGTTTATTTAGTATTTTATGAAAGTTATAACTATATAATTATGCATAACTATTTCAAAATATAGTTAAGTTACCTGTATTGAAATATTATTTTTGGATTTTATCAGTCGACTGGAACATGACCCCAAGAGAACCCCGGGGCTCTAGAACGAAGGCAAAGAAGAAACAGGAGTAGGCCTCAGAAGGCTTAAAGGCATCCAAAGAGCAATGGAAAGCACTGTGCTTGGAGTTTCCTTGCATAATCGCGTAATAAATGAAGACATCCGCAGGATAACCAATGTTCATAGCCCAAAGAATCACCAAACTTAAATGGCAGTGGGCAGGGCACATTGCTCGCAGAACAGATGGTCGACGGAGACGAAATGTTCTAGAGAGGCGAACACGTACCGGAAGACGCAGCGTTGGAAGGCCTCCCACAAGGTGAACCGATAGCCTGGTGAGAGTCCTAGAAATCCGATGGATGCGAGACGCACAGGACCAATCATTATGACGACACCAGGGGAGGTCCATTTCCAACAGTGGATGTCTTTCAGCTGAATTGATGATGATGATGATGAGACCACATATGTCTGTATGACAAGATTTATTTTACAACCTAATACATAGCGCCCAACTTCCAACTACAATAAACAAACATAACTACAGATAATAATTAACTATAGTCAACTAATCGACTTCCTTGCTAAGTCAATTATCAGGATTAGATCACGATTAACTTGGTATTAGATTTACAAATTTGCACAGGCAGTCAATGTTCGTAATCTCCGCCATTGAATTAGGGATTAATGGTCAATTTGCCTAAAGGTTGAATAATCACTGGTGAAGGGTGGCTGTGTTTAATTGTGATATTATTCATTGTTGGAATGACGTGGTGATTGAAAATGATAACTGTCGATATTCTAAAGGATCCCCGAAACGGTATGGTCAAGGAAGATAGCATAGCATAGTCGGCCTTATAATGTTCCCACTGCTGGGACTCAGGCCTCCTCTCTAGGAGAGGGAATGGGCCGTAATCGATTGGTGGATGTCACATGTCTTCGAATTTTTGGTTCTAGGACATGCCGGTTTCCTCACGATGTTTTCCTTCACCGTTTTGAGAGCAGTGGTGATGAAATAAATTACACAAAGTAATGCGCCTGGCTGGGTTTGAACCCATGACCTACAACTCGTAAGTCGGGGCCGTTACCACTCGGCCACCACTGCTTTTAGAGGAAGATATATTGATGATATAAGTAATGTGGTGATATTTTTTTAAACACAATACCATACAGTTTCCTATGCATAATATGTTACTAGTATGAAGATATTCATCCTCCTCACGCTTGTAACAAATAGCTAGAGCTGTCTCATGAATGTGCTTGCTTGGAACTGTGTGGTATTCTGTTTTAAAAAAAAAAATCATTTCTATAATTTAGGTGTCTTCAAGGCTAGAGTGAATAGGCTCTTAATAAACTAGTGCGCCTGACCTGATGATTGCATTTCCCGCTTACCATCAGGTGGGATCGCAGTCAAGCACTGGTTTATATCAATTAAAAAGAAAAAAAAAACACCACATTACTTATATCACCAATACCCTTTACCGTATATTGCGATTGACAATGTTTACATGACATGTAAATTGATGCAATTTGATCGTGGGCTTCTAAACAGGCAATATTCTTTCTAGAATATGTGGCTGCAACACAAAAGTCACATATTGCAGAAAAAATATTGCCCGTAACAACATCGTAAGCAATACCAGCTAAACTATGCAATATTGCAGTAATGTCCCGGCCATGTAATGCAAACTTGATTTGCCTACATGGCCATATTTTTGGTGATTGAAAATGATAACGGTCGATATTCTAAAGGAAACGGTCAATTGCGATTGATAATGTTTACGTGAATGACGAAAATTGATACAATTTGATCGTTTACTTTAAAGGTAGAACTACACTAGCCACACGTACGTGGCCCACGTGTGGCCAATGCCGCCAACGCCGATCTAAGCACGTCGGTCTCCATACATTTTATATGCCAGGACACTAGACTTGTAGAGCTACATTAGATCCACGCCACGCGACGCCACGCGACTTGACTCTACGTACAAATCAGGCGTGGCTCACATGTCACGGTCTAATGTAGTTCCTACTTAAGAGTCTTCTAAACGGGCAATATTTTGTTACAATATGTGGCTGCAACACAGTAGCTGGCAACATTGCAAGCAATACCAGCCAGACTATGCAATATTGCAGTAATGTCCCGGCCATGTAGGTAAATTTGCTCGGTATGGCCACGTACACCATATTCCAATTTATTCATAAATCTTCCGTGAAATCACACTAATGTAAGGCGAAAGTTTGTATGAATGTGTATATGTTTGACACGCCCAAATGGCTGAACGGATTTTGATGAAGCTTTGAAATATAGCTCTAAAATATATGAGGAGTGGAAGTTTTAATACAACGCGCACGAAGCCTCTCTTCAGACGGCACACACTCGGCAACATTAACATTATACATGTGAAACTATTTCTTCATTCTCAAATAACTAAACGGATATCGATGAAACTTGGAGCTCGAGTAAACCATGTCCTGGAATAGCTAGGATATTGTTACTCAGGGAGTATATTTCCTTAGTTTCATTTTTTTCTATCGCGCGGGCGAAGCCACTGGCAACAACTAGTATATAATAATTCTCTAAACTCAACTGTTTATTAAGTTTTTGGAAAAATCTGACGTGGTTGACTGGTAGAATATGCTTAAGGCATTAAATCCGCCTGTGTACTTTTGTGTGCAAAAAGTATTTTATAAATAAATACATAAACACGATAGGTACATTTCCTTCATACCGGAATCCAATCAGAAATAAAAATAATAAACTAAACAATGTCAACGATATATAGTCACAGTTTAGTTTTAGTTTTGTTTCACAAAATAAAAATAGTAAAAAACAACTTCATACAAAAATTCTATCATTTCCAAGTTTGAAATTTCATTGGAAAAATTCAATGAAATATTGTACGGTATTTTTTCCAGCCAGTGGTAACGGACGCTCTCTGTCCAGTCGCATTTTATTTATTCTTCAATCATTGATTCTCTTTGTACTGCTTCGAATTTTCACTGGAATCAGCTTTTTATAGCCAGTATTCTAATACAACAGTAAATATAGAAAGAAACTAAATAGTGTACTCAGATAAAAAAAAAACGATTAAAAATAAATGTTCCTGTAATAAAAAGTTTTTTTTTTTAATTTTATTTTTTGTCATCGCTGTAGTTGGCTCTCAAAGTGTATTTATATCCATTCGCATTAAGATTGGTCATTTCAACAAACTTTTTTTACGGTCCAGCCAACCGATTTTGACTTTTATTACGTTAGTAATATGACAAATGTTTGTGTGATGAGCACGATCATTTGTTCTGTGTCTGGGTGTAATTTTTCTATAATATGTATGTATTTAGAAACAAATAAGTATGTTTATCAGTTGTCTAGTACTCTTAACATAAGCTCTGCTTAGCTTGGGACTAGACTGCACTGTGTGATAGTTGTGGAGTATTATTATTTTAGTGAGTATGAATAAGTGTGTGTAGGCCCAGAAAACTCGATGGGTCAAAATTCATAGAGTAGGTACTTCCTGTTGACTTAAATCCTGAAATTTGGTATAAAGCTAGGTCTCATAGCACAAGTATAGGACAAAATCTGAAAACAAATTATCTGAAAATAAATTTCTTGTTACGTCACAAAAAAAAACATCTTTAAGACTCCATTCGGGAATTGAACTATTTTCATACGTAATTTTGTACGGAACCCTCAGTGCGTGAGACCGAATCACACTTGCCCAATTTTTTTTGACTATTGACTTAGCTATTAGCTTCTGATGGCGGTTTTAGGTGCGTGAAAATAGATAATGATTCCAAGAGAACATACCTACTTCTTGGATAAAAATCCTATACTTGCTTGCTTGGCATCGGATGATACTTAACTAAAAAGTATTAGACAAAACACAAGTAACCGTTATTTAAAATGAAACAAAAATATAGCCAAAGTCAAAGTCAAAAGTTTTTTATTTGACATAGGCCTACATGGGCACTTATAAAACGTCAGAAGCTAGTGCAAACAAAAATATAATGTTCTTGTTTTTCAATCTACTCAAAAAATTCCAACCCCATTTTGTGTCCAGGCAATCTTGCATTTTAGGTTGTCTGGAAAAGATCGCGGAATGTGATAAGTCCGCCAATTGTATGTTTTTAAAAAAGGCTCTAATTGTCATATCTTTTACACCGTCATCGTTTCGATAGACTATATACTGTAAACAGAATCACGTCCTTTGGCACAGACGCAACGTAATGTTTCACATTCGTTATAAACACACACACACACATACAGTATACACTACACACATTTCAATAAAAATATCACTTTTCCTTTACACTTAACATATCATTTTACAAATCTCTCCCGCTCATAATCTTACAAACATAAGAATCTTGTTTATGTACCGTAAAATGCATTTATGTTTAAAAGGGTGTGAGCCTGGAGCTCTGTCATACAGGTCTCGAACCTATTTCAGACTCTAGTTCTCACAAAGGTTTTTAAAATAAACTTGTTACAATGTACCTTAAGGAGAGAAATAAATGAGTTGATCGCATTTTTCGTATGATCACAACTGTATGCTGAGCATTTGGCTGTTTTGTGCGGATATGGTGCATATTTTTCACAAAATATACTTATAATTTGATAGTTCTAATTTGTGCCTTGTTCCGCCAAATAAAATGTTTTTCTTTCTTTCATATTTATTTTCTTGGTGTACAATAAAGTATGTTTGGAGGTAAGCGGAACAGAGAGTAAAGTCCCGCAAACCTCCGTTGAAAAGGGAGGATCCTCCGACCAGACGGGATGTTACGTCTGGTGGGCTGCAACTGCCCGATAGATGATTTCGGGCTGTTCTATATGTTCTAATCGCGCGGAGAACTTTGATTGCGCGATTCAGGATTTTCTTATGTGACGCGATAGATGTCGCTACATCACTCCCCTCCGGAGATCGGAGATCGATGGTTCTTGATGCTTCTTGATGCGTGCCAGGCCAGTGGTAGGTTGGTTCCAGTGAGTCGGAACCGAATGCCGCATAGTTCTCGGTGAGTCGGAACTGTCTGCGGTGATGCCCCAGTGAGTCGGGGTGGTGCTATCCCAGTGAGTCGGGATGATGCTGCAGGCTCCAGTGAGTCGGAGTAGTGCTGCTGGCTCCAGTGAGTCGGAGCGGTGCTGTGCGACGTAGTGGCGGCTTGACTGCTTGCGCCGACCAGGAGAGGTTCTTCATTGCTCTTCATGTGACTGGCCGAAGGTGCAGTGTGCTTCGCCAAGGTCGCTGATGAGGCTGAGGGTGATGACCAGGTATGACCAGGTAGGCATGCTGGTGGTCAGGATACCCTTTAAAGCCGTGGGTGCTGGCTGTATGGCTCGCTGCTCGAAAGCTTGAGGAAGTGATGATGACGTCACGAAGTAGTAGCTGCACGAAGGCTGCGCTGACGTTCTTTGTCGAGGGTCACCAGTTTGGAGGTATGTGGAACAGAGAGTAAAGTCCCACAAACCTCCGTTGAAAAGGGAGGATCCTCCGACCAGACGGGTGTTATGTCTGATGGGCTACAACTGCCCAATAGATGATTTCGGGCTGTTCTATATGTTCTAATCGCGCGGAGAACTTTGATTGCGCGATTCAGGATTTTCTTATGTGACGCGATAGATGTCGCTACATATGAATAAAAATCTAAAAAAAAAATAGAACACTTGCACACAGAACCTCTTCTCAAATATCGTCCGCCACATCCACTCACTAATCCCTAAACCCCGATCTAATTTTCCAAATTTTTCTCAGCTGCACCAAAGTACACAGAATAGAGTACACAGTGTAGAGTTCAAAGTGTATTCGTAGAGTACACAGCGTACACAGTACACAGTCCGGTCGGCAGCCGCTAAGTAGCCTGGCACTCAGCGTTCGCTACACGATCCACCGCTAAGCTCATTTCGCCCGCTTTGGTTTTATAAAACTGGGTAAATTCCAACACAAAATACTTGGATCGTGGATGATTGGTGCGTACATGGATGTGGTATATTTTTCCCGAGAGCCTTTGGAAAATTGACATTATATTCGAAGATTCTCAAGAAACCGTTCTTGAAATTAAGTGGAAAATAACTTGGCAGATTTATTGATAGCGTAGCAATAGTGTTTGTAAAAAAAAATATAAATAAGTTATTTAATTGATGATTGATGCCATAACCAACTGTCACATGGACAATCCATTAAATTTAGATTTTTTTCATAATATTTTTAGATTTTTAATTTAAGAAATAAAGTCTAAGATAGAATAAGGCTGATTTAGGGATTGACTGCTTATAGTGAGTACTCTTAAAATAATTTAATTGTACTGGTAGATAAGTTGAATTTTCGTTGTTCTTCAGTACAAACGAGAACGAGCACAAAGGGTAAAAAATAAAATCGTGATGAAACCGAACCCAAATATTACGAATTATCATCGGCTATGTGGAATTTATATCCTTATGAAAAGTACAATAAATTCCATTTATTGATGAGAAGTACCCTCTACCACCCTGCAGGGGGACAGTCACAGCTGGCCACAGGGTAAGCCTGGCATGCTATTCTCAGCCACTATGTTTCCTGAAAGGTAGTATCAATAGTGATGACCACAAGAAAAGAGTCGAGCCTTCGAAGCTCAATGAATTTCGAAGAACTAATTCCACTGGATCCAGGAGCGAAGATATGCAAAAAGGAACAGCGAACAGGTACATATTATTGAAACATTAAAAGTACCGCATCCTTAAACATCATTAATTTTCTTCCAAGCTCGGTCACCAGCTCCCCTAGAGTCCGCTGGCTGAATGAAATTTCAGTAATTTGGTAAAGCGAATGCTAGGTACGGGTCCCGGGCGGGATTTTCTTACAATCCGCGCTTTGTTTTCAAGTCTATTTGAAGCGGAACGCCCAAAATTAGCTGACCTACCCCTCCTCGCTCACATCAACACTTAGCCGACCAAAGAAATGAAATCTCACCGACCGCCAGAGATCATTCTAATTGGTCATAACATTTTCAAATTATGCGGTTGACTTGTAACTTACCATGTTAGCGTTAAAGGTGATAATTGCTTGGTAAATAATGTTGATAAGTTTGCTAAGCTTTGAATATTATCTGTTTGCGCAGATTAAGAATGTTGCCATTTCGATGCTCGTTTCCCCGTCGTTATGATTTTGAGTTGCTGCGATACAAATATTTGCATAATTTTCTTATTTCATCAGAGATTTAGAGTACTTA
The DNA here is from genome assembly GCA_949316375.1 of Mythimna vitellina. Taxonomy (NCBI): domain Eukaryota; kingdom Metazoa; phylum Arthropoda; class Insecta; order Lepidoptera; family Noctuidae; genus Mythimna; species Mythimna vitellina. The sequence goes on along the minus strand of OX438700.1, from coordinate 21,875,946 downwards.
GAGATTTTGTCATTTACATTTCTCCAGGTCATCTGGGAAATCTGAGGGATTCCTTAATATTGTTATTGAAAAATTCAGAATATTTATTGTAAATCCCTTCATAAATATTTGAAAGCTATTTTCACTTTGAATTTTTGATGAAGAAAACATGCTTACTTAAAATGTCTAAACTTGTTTCAAAGATTTATAAAAGCAAAGTTACGTTTGATTTTTTAACCGACTTCTAAAAAAGGAGGGAACCTAGCAGTGTTTGGGTTAATTGGAATTATCATGAGAAATAGGCACTCTGTTTATATGTATCGCAACTAAAAAGTGTGAAATAAAAAACTTTTTACAAAAAAAGAATAACCGACTTCACTAGAAAAAAAACACTAAAAGGATCAAAATAACTTTAATTTCGAAAGTCGGTGTTTCTCGGTATTATTTGTATCTTATTTAACACCGACTTAACACACACAAAAAGTTTTTTTTTAAGCAGAGTTTTATTACTCAGTTAAATCAGTAGAAAAATATTAGGTTCAAATGATCTTTTCACAAACTCATTCATTAGATACAACCAAATCAAAGCGACATAGTTAGGTACATAGGTATATATTTATCACCTAAATTTCCTTACATGTGAAGGAATTTGTTTTATAATATTAAAATAAATTCCTTCAAAGGCTCTGACTGTCTATCAGATCGCGATAACCTACTGAACGAATTTTCATCCAGTTTTCACGACAAAGTGATTCATGAAAAAGGTTTAGGTGTATATAATCATCATCATTATTTCAGCCAAATGACATCCACTGTTGGACATAGGCATAGTGTCGCTACAGTGAACGGTCCTGTGTGTCTCGCATCCATCGAATTCCCGCAACCTTCGCCAGGTCATCAGGTATGCAAATTATAGTAAAGAAAAACCGAAATCTTTATAAAGAAAACTAGAATCGCTTGTAGATACAAAAATCAACTAAGTGGATAAACCAACTCTAACTTCTTCTTCTTTTCGGTTTGATGGTAAACTCGTCAAACTGTTTTGGCCCAATAGGTGGCTACATAAATAACAGCATCGGTAGCACTCATCAAATCCTCCAGAGTGCAGGTGTATGGGCACTTGGGGCATTCTAATGTGTGGCTCATGTTGTGAACAGGAGCACCGCACTCACATTGGGTATCCGACGGGTCTATAAAACCCCATTTTGCCAAGTTGTGTTTGCAGCGGCCTACCTAGGTTCGCAACTGATTTAGTGCTTTCCATATAGGCCACTTCAAATCGCGTCCAGGCGGGAGATGTTCTTGGGGTTTCAAGAAATCGGATGGTGGCAGGTGATGCTCTTCCCAAAGCTTTCTTCTTTCTTTAGGTGGTGGGTCATCGAACTCTAACTTCTGATAATATAAAGCTGAAGAATTAACACGCTAGTTGGTACTAGCGTGTTAATTCTTAGTGTACACCAGTAGGAGCTGATCAGAAGCCATAGACACGGGTGACGCCACGGGGGACAACTAGTTTATGCTAATATTATAAACAGATTCAGGTCATCGGCGAATCTGAGGTGGTTTTCAATACATTATTAGATTTAATGCATACACTAAACGTGTTGCGCCGACCCCAAATAATACGGGATAAGGGCAGGAAGATGATGATGATGATTAGATTTAATGCATAAAGCATGATAACTTTGTAAAAACTATAATATAGTATGCAGAAAGAAAACAACATATAGGAGTTAATTGTAAGTATAAAATTGATGCGGATGGTGAGCAATGGGTGGCTCGCCGTCCGACCGTTCGGTAACCGTCCGGACCGAGCTCAAGTCCTCGACGGCGCGTACTTTTCCACGCGCGCCTCAAGGAGATGTCAGTTAATCGTCGGGGCCCAGCAGGACCGAAGCCTACTGGGGCCACGGGTAGTGTGCAAGTAAAACCTGAGGCCCTAGGACTAAGGCAAAGAAGGAACAGTAGTGGGTTTTTTTCAGTAAAAGTCTGACACTATCTCCCGCTCTGCCCAAGAGCGAGATTTGTCATAAGATGATTTTCACACACAAAAAAAAACCGTAAAAAATTGATTACAATAAATAAATTTACTAAATAATAAGTAATATATATATTGTAAAACATATTATAACATGTACAATTATTTATAAAACAATTTAAAGATTATATTTGAAATGTATTTATATTATCAGAAATAAAGGCTCTTTGAATATTATAAAACTAAAGACTTTCTTTGTTTGACCTTACTAAATAATCCATTAAGAATCCATAAGTACTTTTAGTGTAAGATAGCCTATTTAGGCCATATAACATCACACTACAACCCACGACATCGTAACAGTAAATAAAGACGCAGTTGAAACCAAGGGGAAACACTAGTCCAAAATAAAAGCAATTCCCTTCAACAGAAGTCAGCAGATAACGTAATTCAATCTATAATATCACAATTTATCAGTAATATCCTTCGCGTTTTACCAATGGGACTTTATAATACTAGAATGAAGGCTACAAGGTTCTACAATAATCCTTGAACTAGTGCTGGCAACCTAGAAATACTTTTCCAGCCACGTGTATTAGGTATCTAGATTATTCTAGATATATAATACTTTAGTATTGTTACTGTGGAAGTTAGGACGTTTGGATGTTTGTTAATCATCTAGAAAGAAGTCATTTGATCATTCCACACATCAAAAATAAAGAAAGTAAAAATAAACTCCGCTATGACTGACCGGACTATGATGATAAATATTTTTTTTTGCAAATAGGTTTAAAAAAAGAACAACCAATGTCAATGTAAAAAAAAAACACTTAAACATTAATATAATATTTATAATATAATATTCCACAACTACCACACAACGCCGTCTAGTCCCAAGCCAAGCAGAGCTTGTGTTATGAGTACTAGACAACTGATAAACATACTTATATATTTCTAAATATATACATATTATGGATAAATTACACACAGACACAAAACAAATGATCGTGCTCATCACACAAACATTTGTCCTGGGTGGGAATCGAACCCACGACCTCCGGCATAGCAATCAGGGCCACTAACCACTAAAACAACAGGCCAGTCAAAAAAAAACGTACAAAATAACTTTAATTTAGGAAGTTAATGTTAAGTTATTTAACACCGACTTCCGAAATTAAATCATATGAGAACCATGCAGACTATTGTCTGATATGGTCTTTTGGGGACAGAATCACACAGATCAAAGTGGACCTGTCCAGTCAGTGCAAGCATTTGTCAGTATTCTTAAAGCTCAATTCGGGATTATAATTGAAAGGACATTTGGGTAGGTCGCAGGAAATACTCAAATTGCCAGACATATGTACGTTTATTTTCGATGAATTTTGGAATACAGATAGATCAAGGTCCGGATTAAGACATAGGTTTTTTTTATTTTGGTGAATTGTAGACAAGTTTCGACTTTCACGAGGGTACCTATTTATCTACAGTACTAGCCGAAGTGAAATATACGTCCTTTCGGAGCCAAGAAATTGTAATGGCAAATTATTGTGGGAAATTATTCGCAGTATTCCTCCTTAGTCGAGGCTGCCACGCGACCAGCAGGAATTGATTTTGATACAAGTGGCGAAAGTTTGATATTGCGACCAAGGCGGAATGCGCCTGATGCGGCTTGGGTGAATTCCGCCTCGGTCAGCAAGGGTGAACACTTGGTTCCATAAAACCAAGTGTTTCAACAATTTCCACATGTATCAAACGACGTTTTTTAATACACTTACGAAGAAATACATAAACGAGGGCTGCCCGGTGACTCGAGGGGGCTGCTTGCCAACCAGCCCCATACGCTAAATACAGTCAATTGTGGTGGGCGCTAGCTCAATTAGTTTTCCGCACTAGTGCGGAAAAAAGTAAATTGCGTGCCCAAAAGCGGTAAGCATAGAAGTGGGTTTTCGAAGAAGTATTTTGAAAAATATAGTATTGTGAAGGGGGTAGGCTTTTGCACTATTCCGAAATACATTGCAAGCCTGCAAGCGATAAAAGAAGAAATTGGTTTTCAAATTGTTTAAAAAAAAATAGAATTGTGTTACGTGTAACATGGCGGTTTGAAGAACGAAAACGGAATAGGATCCTAGTGCATTGCTTTTGACACACCGTACAAAAACAAGGTAAAATGTAACTGATGCTGATGGGAGAGAATATATTGACTTTTTGAAGATATTTGACACTACGCATTCGCTTGCATTCCCCAAAGGAGTACGCACCCGTGTATATGTAGATCTCCCAACTTCAGCAAGTTATATGATAAGCCTATGTTACAAGGAAAAGCTGTGAAAACTCGTCGAAACGCGTTTTAGGATGGAAAATCGTCAAGTAACTTCTCCTGCTCTAGTTACAGCAAGAGGAGGAGTTAGACAATCATATGTGTTAAGATATCTGTGTGTTTGTTACTCCTTCATGCTCAGAAATGGCTTTGAATGAAATTTCAAATCAAATAGTTAATAATCAAGCCAAATACCGAGACAACTATTCAAGAACACTTTAAAATCCAAACCATTTTACAGCAATATTGTAAGCTTTAAAATCTTTTCAAAACTACTAACAAAAACTCGAGAAATCCGTAAAACTAAATTTTTTTGAGTGATCGTTGTTAAGCACGGCACGGCAGCCCAATCGCTCACTTATTTCTTTATATTACAGTACTCGTGACAAAGATTGACTGTGGTTTTTGACCGAATTTAAAGTGACGGATATAGGGCCGCCGGGGAATGAATTTTTTTGTTTTTTAGATCGGAAGTTACCAAATAACTTCTCCCGCCCTCCCTCTCTCCTCTCGGGCCCAAGAGAGGGGGGTATTCGACCCTAGTGCAACTGAAAACTTGTTTTTGTAATAAATGAATGATTAATCTCAACCTTGACCACCTATCCCATGTCACCAGCCGATGACGTTGCCTCCTTCTCCTTGAGTCGTATTCCTCACATTACTGAGGGTCGTGAAATTCCCGCTGGATTAGCTTCTTACTGATGGTGTTTCGCCATCTGTGATGGTTCTTGGCGTCATGAAGTGCGACGTGCCATTGGGTGTCCAGTGTGGAACGGACCTGATCTACCCACCTTTTAGGGCTACAGCTTTTTGGTCTTTTGCCATCAACCATGCCAGTAACGATGAGCTGTTCAAGGTTGTGACCATTTTTCCTGGAAATGTGGCCAAATAATTTTAGTACTCTGCGCATACAGGTAGTCCACAGTCTAATCTTGATGTTCAGTTCACGTAAGACAGATATGTTTGTACGGAAAGCAGTCCAGGGAATTAGAAGCATATTTCTCCGGCACCACATCTCGAAGGCGGTCCACCCTTTTCAAAGTCCATAGCTCCGTAGCTGAATATGGAGAAGACTAGACATTAGTTTTGGTTTTGAGCGAAATGATGCGATACCTCCACATGCCTTGCAACTGCGACATTGCACTTTTGGGAATTCCCATACGCCTCCGGATTGACGGATGACATTGCCTACATAAAGAGATTCATGAGATACAACCTGGTGACAGACAGACAGACGGACAGTGGAGTCTCAGTAATAGGTTCCTATTTTTAAGCCTTTGGGTATGGAACTTTAAAAAGGAATAGTCTGCGATATACTGCGTAACATTGAAACATTAAAAAAATACGTCCATATTTTTAACTAAAACTTAAACGTTACTGTGATCTATAAATAATAAACTATATTTCTAGTTTCCTTATTCTAATGACGACCACAAAAGGTTTACGAACAAACGAAACCCCAATATCCCTCGTTATGATGTCACCCTTAATCGCAAGGGACCTTTGACCTCAAAAGGATAAAAAGGGCCTTTATTCTAGAAACGGTACCAACTGTATGTTGTACAGGTATGTCGGGATCTTAGCTGCGGAAGTCGATAGTTATTGGCAGGAATTCAGTTAATTTGTGGTTTATTCAGCAATATTTCTGAGGACCTTGTGGCTGAGTATATCTACACTAATATTATAAAGAGGTCTAGTTTGTTTTTATGTTTCTATTAGTTAATCTCTGAAAGTACTGCCCCCCTAGCTAAGTTACGATCGTTTCGTTTGCTTCGAACGCCTTGAGTAGACCACGCCTCCGATTCTTTTATTCTGATCACATGACTGAGCGTTGAGATGACGTCAGTAGTAGTAGAAAGCTGCTTAATTCCTGTATAAATAGGCTATATTTTATGTACGCGGATGAAGCCGTGGATAAAAGCTAGTTTCAAATATTTCTGAGGACCTTGTGGCTAAGTACCTAGTAAGAGCCGCACGCATAAATTGGTGAGGCGCCACTGCGTCTTCATACCTTCCGCCTGACACAGGTTGTATGGAGAAACTTGCTTTTACGCAAGCGGAGCCACTGGCAAAAGCTAATAAGTATACACACAGCCCAAACGTTTGAACAGATTTTTCTAAAATTTGCCACGCAGATAGTTATCATGGTGAAAACATGCTCTAAGAAAGAATTTTCCAAAATTAACCTCCTAGAAAGATAAAATGGAGGTCTAAAGTTTGTATCTATATGCGTTATGTAGTTTGTTGTTTGAAGAATCGCCAAACTAAGTGGCAGTGGGCAGGGCACATTGCTCGCAGAACAGATGGTCAATGGGGACGAAAGGTTCTGGAATGGCGACCACGTGCTGGAAGATACAGCGTTGGAAGGCCTCCCACAAGGTGGACCGATGACCTGGTGAGGGTCGCGGGAAATCGATGGACGCGAACGCACAGGACTGGTCATTGTGGCGACATTTTGGGGAGGCCTATGTCCAACAGTGGACGTCTTTCGGCTGAAATGATGACGATGATGATGATGAAATTTTGTATGAAGAGACTCTGCTTTCACACAGACGAAACCATTGGCAGAAGCTAGCTGACTATAAAACGCATTAATTTCTTACCATGTTTCTTTAGCAACGAAAGCTCACCCACTGCGCAACCTTACTCATAAGGGTGTAACATTGGTGACGTCATAGCGTCATGCAGCTCTGAATTAACACAGCTGTAAGAGCCTTGCGTTAACAAGTACAAGGTTACGCTCACTGGGAGCTAGCACCCACGCCATCCAATATAGATTAAACGAGTATGTTTTTTACAGATGTGACAGTTTGTTACTGGTGCCTGCATGATGGTCTTTTTTTGTGGTGGGCGATCATTCAACGACTTGTCCTGCTCTAGAGTGGGGCGGGAGGGTATATCGGATTTATACTGACTAATATCACATCTATATCCTTCAGTTGCCAGTTGCATTGTATGCTAAAAGGACAATAGGTTTCCTTTTTAGAAACTGCCCGTGGCTCTAGCGGACGTCAGCTCTGCTGAGGCATGATGGTTCTGGTATTCGGTTCTAAAGTCGTATTATCTGTATTAATACTATCTTCTGTGAGCGGCAGTGGCCGCGTGAAAGTGGTAAATGATTCCAAGGGATTTTTTTATTTTTTATTCTTGATAGGTTCGCGCTTGACGACTATCTCACCTGATGGAAAGCGACGATGCGGTCGACGATGGAGCGCGATCATACTTATTCCCAAGATAAAATATATACATGTTACGCCCGCCAATTATATTTATTTATTTATTGAGTACCACCACATTAAAATACATTTAACATATATATAGCATATAGATAAAAATCTTAAGAAAACATAAATTTCGCGGGCTACCATAAAGCATTTTAAACTATGTACTCGTAAATTGAACACTGTCGAATCAAGTTTATAATTTTGTATGGAGAGGCCTATTTTATTTTCGTTTAGTAAAAAAAACTTGTGGAAGATTGTTCAGTTTCGTCTACTTAGCAAGCCTTAAGTTGATAATCTGCAATTGTTATCGCTAGTCGAAAACTAATCAAATGTATGGGAATAACATCTCAACGTTAAGTCACGTGGTCAGAGCAAACGAATAGAAAATTCGTAGCCAAGTTCACATCGTTCAAAATGATAGAATTAATTGATATCGTTTCTACAATCAAAAGGTTATAACAAAGGGTGTAGCCCTTTGTTTTAACCTATTTGACGTTTGTAAGAACGTTCGCCATGGAATAAAGAATAGGTGGTTTTTCTAAAGACATTGTAGAACTAGCGGCCGACTCAGGCGCGTCAACATGGCTACCAATTTATCGTTTTCTGCGATTGCTGACACCGAGGCGTGATTGGAGAACGGAATTCGAAACGAAACGGTTGCAACTTGGCTAGGGGCTAGAGGGCCCTTACACCCTGTCCCTGTACAGTTATGTTTTTGCTACAGCGCTAGTGCCGGCTAGTGCCGCGGCGTAGCAAATGATACTACGCAATCGACATGGCCGTAGCAAAACGCTACGCAACGAATTATTTCACATTAGTCTCATCACCACACTGATATTATAAAAGTGAAAGTTTGTGAGTGATATGTTCGTATGTTTGTTGCTTCTTTACGCTCGAACGGCTTAAAAGATTTCTACACTTAGTATACGGGTGGATCATGTCCTGGATTAGCACATATGATTGTTTTTAGGGTTCCTTACCTCAAAAGGATGAAAAACGGAACCCCTATAAGGGTTCCGTTTCACTTTCATCACTTTGATGTCCATCCGTCTGTCTGTCTGTCTGTTTGTCTGTCAGTCAAGACCCTTTATCTCGGGGACGCGAGAAAGTATCGAGTTGAAATTAAAACCATATATTAGAATTCTGCGGACTCTTGAAGCTGTAAAAAAAAATCAAACTTGTAAGTTACAAATATACTTCGGTTTATATGGCAAAAAACGTACATTTCGACAATCTCGAGGAAATTAAAAATTCATGGGGTACTTCCCATTGACCCAGAATCTTGGAATTTCGCATAAAGCAAGGTCTTAGCCTAAAACCGTAAATTTTTTTTCACGTCCCAATTTTTTTTTTGTGATTCAGAAAAATCTTCCGAAACTCCAGTCCGCAATTGAACTATTTATATAGGTAAGTTTGTACGGAACTCTTAGGGCGCGAGTCCGGTTCGCACTATTCCTGTTTTTTATCCTAGGAGTATGTTTATTTGAAATAATTTTCGAGTATCACGCGGGCGAAGCCGCTGAAAGCAGCTAGTTAATCTAAGTATAAAAAAAATTGAAACATTTTTGGTTACCCTTAAAAAAACCAGCTCGGCAAACTAAAATTAAAATTGTTAGCACCGATCGACTCTGTGTAAAATAATGTTTGCTTTACACTTATTTCCCTGGAGGACTCTGTCAGTAGCCACCAGCCACGAGCCACGTTAGATGCTCGCCAGTTGAAAATATTAGTTTAACCTACTTCTCCAATAGAAACCTAGATTAGGTTTCGGTCCAATACCGATCCGCTACCAATGTAGTTTGCCGATACCTATATTATTTATCTACTACATATTAGGATAGTGAATTTATTAAAAAATCACTACATTTAACCAAAATTTCAGTGCTTTTTTTAGGTGGGAAATCATCCAATGACTTTTCTCGCTCTTGGGTGGAGCAAGAGGGAGCGTCAGACTTTCTGACAAGACAAAAGACTGTCTGACATATCAACGCACAGCCGAAACTACTGGGGCTAAAAGCATGAAATTTTGCACAAGGCTTCCTTTTATTGTAATGACGTAAGCGAATACTGTGAAGATTTTTCATAATTAACCCTCTTAAGGTCCTAAGGTTGAATGGAGAAACCTACTGTCACGTGGGTGAAGCCGCTAGCAAAAGCTAGTGTGAATGCAGCAAATCTACGAGTATACTTAATATTAAAACCGGGCAAGTGCGAGTCTGACTCGCGCACTGAGGGTTCCGTAAAATCTTTTTAATGAAAACAGTTCAATTCCCGAATTGAGTTACTAAAATTTTCCGAATCGCAAAAAACCGTTTTTTGCGATTGGTAACGTAACTACAAATTTACAGTTTCCAGATTTTTTCCTATACTTGTGCTATAAGACCTTCCTTCATGCCAAATTTCAGGATTCTAGGTTAACGGAAAGTACCCTATGTATTTTGATTCCCTTGAGAATGTCGAAATATATGTTTTTTTACGACGTATAGGGCCGTTTCTCGTTTTCGTTAACTAAGAAGTCTGATTTTTTCACAACTTCAAAGGACCGCAAACCTAAGTATATGGTTTTATTTTCAACTCAATACCTCCACGCGTTCCTGAGATAAAGGCTCTTGACAGACAGACGGACGGATAACAAAGTGATCCTATAAGGATTCTACATATTATATTATATCTATATACTACAATAACACGCTCTAACTGTCCCAACTGTTCCCTCTGCAACCTACATGCTCTTTGCCTGCCAACTCTATGAAATGAGCAAGCGAATGCATCGACTCGGATTACGAACATTGTATCAGGCAGCCTTGGGCCCTTGCTGCCAGGCCAAGGACTCACCACAAGGATAATCGTCCCAGCTTTGCAGATTACAGTCCATTCTTATACCATTTGGTACACTAAATACTTTCTGGAGGATTGTTCGGAAGAGTTATCGTGACCCTAGTGGAACACAGGTGGGTTTTAGTCAGTAAAAGTCTGTCACGCCCTCGCGCTCCACCCGAAACAAAACCGGCCAAGTGCAAGTTGTACTCCCGCAAAAAGGGTTCCGCACAGTTCCGCTTTATCTAGGTAGGTATACATTTTTTTTTTGAGACAATGGATTTGTGGAATAATTTTCAATATTCAACTCAATAAGGGATACTTGCAGTACGTCGGCTTTTTTGATAGTAGAAAGGATATAGAATCAAGTCATGCAATTCCCGCGCACACTCTCCAAAATGCAATCTGTGAAATACTGAAAGACTGCTACCTTACACCTGCCCCCTAGCCAAGTTACAATCGTATCGTTCGCGCCGAGCACCTCTAGTAGGCCACGCCTCCAATTCCTTTGTTCTGACGTCATCTCAACACTCAGTCACGTGGTCAGAACAAAGGAATCGGAGGCGTGGCCTACTCGAGACGTTTGGCGCTAACGAAACGATTGTAACTTAGCTAGGGGAGCTGAGCTCCATGTTTTGTAGATTGGACATAACTAAATCTGGATCACCAATTAGCCTTTTCGAACGCCTTTCCATTGGGTCCGAAGCTGCTAGATGACATTTTGCAGCACCAGTCCATATGTGGCTGCACTACTCCACACAGGATCAGACCTGTGGTTTATTACGCCTAAAAAGTACAAGTACTCCTAAATCTCGATAAATCGAATACCCCTAATACCGATTTAGGTAATTACCTCGAAAAGTAGACCGCACTGTTATCGATATTGTAATCAAACAGACATCATTATGAGAGATCGGTGTCGTAGATCGTCATAACGATTATGGCGGGTTGGCATGTCGACTCACTATGCTGACAGGTGTATTGTAAACTGTTTGGTTTTATGATATCCTGGTATGCGATGGGAAGTTAAGGTAGTTTTACACTAGATTGTAATGTCACAACTGATATTCGTAAAAATCGTGATACGAATTTATATTCAATTTGACATAAACCTTTTTTTTTGGGTGGGAAAATCATCTAATGGCACCCACTCTGGTTCCTTCTTTGCCATTGTTCCAGGGCCCCGGGGATCTCTTTCGCTTCACTCATGGCCCCAGTAGACTTCGACCCTGCTAGGCCCCTACGGTTGCTGACATCTCTTTGAGGCGCGCGTGGAACACTACACGCCGTCGATAATTTGGATCTGATACAGATCTGCGTTTTTTAAGTTACATAAACTAGTGCTTGACAGTGATCCCGCCTGATGGTAAGCAATCGTTATCGTTAATGGTGAGACGCACAAGTTTATTGTGTCTATTCACTATACCCTTGAAGACTTCTAAATTATAATCGGCGTTAGGCAGAAAGTAACAATACCGTAGCACCTACGTAACCACTCGATTGTGGCGTGTCTATTGCTGGGTTGCGACAATTACTGTTTCCATACCACCATGCGATCCCACCGGAGCTCTGTCCGCCGTACTAAAATTTTTTGCGGCAGCGGAGTTTCACCCCGGCGTTGCACCTACATGCACCACGCATGCGCGTGTGCAAGGACTGTTGCCTCCAATTCTCCAAGGGTCTATAAGTTGGCACTAATAAATACTGGCTTCTTATTTATCTTTTAACTAAAAGACGTCCACAGCCGGACAAAGAGTTTCAAAAATTGTCGCCACAATGACCGCTCCCATACATCTCGCATCTATTAACTTCCTGCAACCCTTACTAGGTCATCGGTCTACCTTGTGTGAGGCCTTCGAACGCTGCGTCCGAACCATCATCCGGTAAGTTCTTCGAACCTATAAACGCAAAATAAAGGGCCGTATTACAACGCAGTGTGTACTTACCTTTGGGTCCACCACGTGCATACTTAATACATTTCCTGTTTTAAGTTCATTAAGGTACAATCTGCACTATATTATACAAGTAAAATACATCTATCGTTACGCGAGTTACCAAGCGGTGTAAGCAGTAGAAAATCACGAGGATTGTTCACGTAGACAGTATAGAGAAAAAGAAATAAAGAAAAGTAGTATATTTGTATATACATACATTATTCGTATATACATACATAGACACTCTAGCTTTTGCCAGCGGCTTTGCCCGTGTGTTAGCAAGTTTTTTCATACAAAGTCAAAGTCAAAAGTTTTTTATATCACATAGGCCTACATGGGCACTTATAAAACGTCAGAAGCTAGTGCACGGTTCCAAATTGGTCGTTTCCTATACTATACATACAAACTTTAGACCCCCGTTTCATCCCTTTAGGGGGTGAATTTTAGGAAATCGTTTCTTAGTGCTCGCCCATGTCATAAAAGAAAACCTTGTGCAAAAATTCAAGCTACTAGTCCCAGTAGTTTCGGCTGTGCGTTGATATGTCAGTCAGTCAGTTTCTTCTTTAATATATATAGATATACTGTAAAAACCACATTTAGAAACTTAAGATTAAAAAAGGACACTTACACAATGTGAGTCTCACGGCTGCGACAAATAGGTCCACTTCAGCAAAAATGCCAGACAACTACATGGTAGTCAGTGGTAATTGCGTGACGCTGGTTTTCAACTGAAACTTACTGAGAGTGTACGGCATTTATTTATTTATTTATTAGTATTAGGTAAAAGATAAATAAATATTTATATAACTAAATAAAGTGTGATAAATAATAAATAAAATACTGAGACAACAGGAAAAATATGTCATAAAATTTAATAAGCCTAAGACGGTATCCTTCACATAATTATACAGAATTTTCTTTAAAATCCGATTTTTAAGTCCTAGTTTTTTTTTCCACAACTATCACACAACGCCGTCTAGTCCCAAGCTAAGCAGAGCTTGTGTTATAAGTACTAGACAACTGATAAACATACTTATATATTCATAAATACATACATATTATAGATAAATTTGCAGTACCTAATAATTATCATTATACAGTATTGTTACAACTTAGTAAGTACTACAATAACAGTTTCCTTAAAGAAATACGGTTTAAAAGTTTATTGATTAACTACAAATTATGCCAAGCCCGAGTCGTCAACAGCGCATAATGTTCCACGCGCGCTTCAAAGAGATGTCAGCAAAACGGTAGGGACTATAGTAAGTCCAAATGGGACCCACGGGGTCCGTGAACGCTAGGCAAAGAAGGAACATAGTGTGGTTTTAGTCAGAAAAAGTCTGACACACCCTCACGCACCGCCTTAGAGCGAGAGATGTCATTAAATGATTTCTCAGAAAATATAAGTTACAAATAGGTACTGGCACTATGCCCCCGTTTAAATATCGGGTTCTCATTCCCTAACTCCGTGCGAAGTGACACGAAATAAGGAAACTTCGCCTCAGCAGTTTCTTTCAAAGCATCGGTTCTTCGGTAGGAACTGCGGAGAATTTTGATCTGAGGTTAAATGTTATTTTTTTTAGGGTTCCGTACTTCAAAAGGAAAAAAACGGAACCCTTATAGGATCACTTTGTTGTCCGTCAAGACCCTTTATCTCGAGAACGCATGCAATCGCAGTCAAGTACTGGTTTATATCAATTTAAAAAAAAAAAAAAAAAAAAAAAGTGGCTGTTTATGTCGCAAAAAAACGACATTCTAAAGGGGATCAAAATTCATAGGGTACTTCTAAATTGACCTAGAATTCTGAAATTTGGCATGATCTTATAGCACAAGTATTGGAAAAAATCGGAATACTGTACATTTGTTGTTCATCATCATCATCATCTTCCTACCCTTGTCCCGTGTTATTTGGGGTCGGCGCAACACGTTTTTTTCTTCCACTCTGCCCTGTTACTCGTCATACTATCACTAATTTCCTTTTCTTTCATATCACTCTTCACACAATCCATCCATCTTTTCATTGGTCTCCCTCTCCCTCTCTGTTATGTATGCGTACGAGATGCGCGCACACATGCGCGCCACCTACTATGAGTATTTGAATAAACCAGTGCGTTGCTAGCTACAGAGCGTTTCACTCGTGTACCTCTTTCCCGCGCATTCGCGTACCTAACATTGGCGACGAGAATTTTACGCACCACGTGTCTAGTAAAATGGCTAGTTCTGTGCAATTTGGTATACTTCATACGTTCGACCATAACGTACAGATTTGGAAGACGTATAAAGGACGTATAGCCCAATACTTTGTGGCTAATGGTATTAATGAGAAGACGGATTCCGCGGGGGAAAAACGAAAGGCCATCTTGCTCAGCGCACTCACGGAGGCTACGTACAAATTAACAACGGATTTAGTGCTGCCAAAAGCTATCGAAGACGTGCCCTACGAAGACCTTTTATTGCTACTGGACAACCACTTTACCCCCAAATGTGTTGGGTTTGGGGAGCGTCACAATTTCTACGCGGCGTCACAACAACCAGGAGAATCTCACTCTCAATGGGCAGCGAGACTACGAGGACTGACAGAAAAATGTGCCTTTCTCAACGTGGAGGAGGCACTCCGCGACAAGTTTATTATGGGGATGCAGCCGGGACAGGAGAAGGAGAAGCTGTACACGAAAGACCTGGCCGACCTCACGCTGGCCAAGGTCGTGGAGATGGCAGAAAACCTCCGATGTTCGCGCGCCGCCGCCGCGGCCAGTGCGGGAGCGCTGGCACAGGCACCCGCAGACCAGCAGCTATTCAAGATAGCGGATAAAGGGAAAAGTGATAGTAGTGCAGTGAAGGTGAAATGTAGCGTATGTGGTTATACAAATCATAAATCAGGTGACTGTAGGTTCGCAAATTATATTTGTAAAAAGTGTCACGTAAAAGGCCACTTGCGTAAAATGTGTCCAAAGGTGAATTACGTAAAGGTGGATGGCGGTGACAAGGGTGACGTTGACGATGACGGTAAGTTGTTCCATATCCGTTCATTCAGGGGAGAACCTATGGTAGAAACTGTGTGGATTGATAACGTGCCATTTAAATTTGAAATTGATAGCGGGTCCGCAGTAACCGTAGTGTCGGAAGCGTTTTACATAACTAATTTCAAAAAGGTGCCATTATCAAGTACATGTAAACAGCTCATAACGTATAACGGTGGCAAAATTGTGTGCCTAGGTACGTTGCGTCTCCCGATACGCTACGCGGATCGCACGAACGTGATGTACTTGTACGTCGTCCGCGACGGCGGGCCGCCTATTCTTGGTCGAGATTTCTTATCATTATTTCGCTTACAGTTAATACCGGTCAACTTTTGTGGAATTTCCGACATACAACTGCAATACCCGAAGTTATTTTCGAATGAATTAGGAAAATTTAATAAATATAAAGTGAAACTATCATTAAAGGAAGGTTCAAAACCGGTTTTTTGCAAAGCGCGCCCCGTAGCGTTCGCTTTGCGAGCAATGGTCGATAAGGAAATCGATAGATTGGTCGATTTAGGAATTCTAGAATCCGTAGAATTTTCGGAATACGCTTCACCGATAGTACCTGTTCTAAAGCGAAACGGATCAGTCAGATTGTGTGCCGACTATTCAGTTAGCATAAATAAACAGTTACAAGTAGAACAATACCCGCTGCCCACTACTAACGAACTATTTACAAAGATTCACGGGGGCCAACAGTTTAGCAAACTAGATTTATCAATGGCTTACAACCAATTAGTGTTAGACGATGAGTCAAAAAACCTAACCTGCATAAATACAAACCGCGGACTATATAGGTTTACACGGTTGGTGTTTGGGTTAGCCAGCGCGCCGTCCATTTTTCAGCGGGCTATCGAGGGATTGTTATCTGGAATAGACGGCGTTTTGTGCCTGCTAGACGATATTTTAATAACTGGGAAAGATAGGCAGGAGCATTTACAAAAACTAAATTTAGTGTTGAAACGCTTAGAAGAAGCGGGGTTAACATTACAAAAGGAGAAATGTAGTTTTTTTCAAGACGAAATTAGTTATCTAGGGTATATTATCACTAGAAATGGCTTGAAAAAAGCGCCCGAAAAAATTAAAGCAATGTTGGAAGCACCGGTGCCCACAAATGTTAGCCAGCTCCAATCGTTCTTGGGGTTAATTAATTATTACAGGAATTTCGTGCCTAACGCATCGTCAATCCTCAGTCCGTTGTACAATCTGTTAAAAAAAGGTTGTGAGTGGAGATGGACTGATATCCATGACTCGGCTTTTAGGTCAATAAAAGAGTTCATGACATCAGAACAGGTCCTCGCACATTTTGACCCGAACGCGACTATAATATTAACGGTAGATGCTTCCCCAAGTGGGTTGGGGGCAGTCCTCTCACAAGTAGGTTCAGACGGTGTGGAAAAACCTATTTCATTTGTGTCGCGTACCCTAAACTCGGCTGAGAAGCGATATGCTCAGATCCAAAAGGAGGCAACCGCCATTATTTATGGCGTACGTCGATTTCACCAATATTTGTATGGTAGATCAGAACCGTTTATTCTTCGAACGGATCACAAGCCCCTTTTGACAATTTTTGGACCCCATAAGGGTATACCAGAAATATCGGCAAATAGATTACAGCGATACGCCTTGTTCTTAAGTAGCTATAACTATAAAATAGAGTATGTCCGTAGCGCTGACAACAGCGCTGACTACTTTTCCCGCGCGAGCTTGCCGCGCACAGTTCACGAGTGCGCGTGCACCGAACAGTGTCAGTGTTGTGATTGCAAGGTATCATACGACCGAGCGACTTATGTTTGTTTTGTTGTAGACGGCGGCATGCCCGTAACGTTAGATAAGTTGCGCGAGGAGACAAACAGTGACGCAATATTAGGGATAGTAAAAGATTTTATTTTGAATGGCTGGCCACCGAAGATAAGCGATGTAAGGGTAAAACCATACTACTTATGTAGATCACAACTGTCTTACGAAAACGGTTGTATCATGAGGGGCCACAAAGTGGTTATTCCTCCGAGCTTATACCAAATTGTTCTCAAGGAATTACATACTTCTCATTTAGGCGTAGTAAAAACTAAAGCTGAAGCGCGATCAAGGTTTTGGTTTCCGGGAATTGACCAGGCTATAGAAACAATGATAGGTTCATGTGATGTGTGCATCCAGTTGCGCCCCTCACCGCCGCGCGCGCCGCTGGCTCACTGGAAATTTCCACCTTGTCCCTTCCATAGAATACACATAGACTTTCTAGGTCCGATCAGAGGATGTGTTTATTTGGTAGCGGTAGATGCACATACCAAATGGGTAGAAGTGTATAACATGAACACGGCTACTTCGTCGGCTGCGGTGATGGGGAAGTTATGTGATTTCATGTCTAGGTTTGGAGTTCCCGAAACGATAGTAAGTGATAATGGCACAGCTTTTTGTTCGCGGGAATTTAAACTATTTTGCGCGGCAAACGGGATTTCGCATATTACGTCACCAGTATATCATCCACCCAGTAACGGGCAGGCGGAAAGTTTCGTTAAAGTAATTAAGAAAGGAATAAAATCTTGTATTATGTCGACTAATAGCGCGAAAGAAACATCATTAAAATTACTAAGATATCTTATGGATTATAGGAATTCGGTTCACTCAGCTACTGGGTTGTCTCCTGCTCAATTAGTGTTTGGGCACAAGTTAAGGTCACGATTGGATCTGATAGATCCAAAGTCTTCGGTACCCTTGTCACCGTCTGTGTCTAACGTTGTAAAAAATCAACAGTGTATGCAAACTAAACTAAAAGGAAAAAATAAAGCAAGATATTTTAAGGAAAACGATATTATATTATATAAAAAATTTGTCAATAAAGTAAGTTATACATGGTGTAAGGGCATCATACTTAAAAGAATAGGGAAAGTTTTATATAAAATAAAAGACTGTAATAGTTCAGAATATTATAAAAGGCACATAAATCAGTTGATGCAATATAAAGGATCAAGCAACACTAATACGCATAACGAACAGAATTCGGATGTGAACTTACCTGGGTCATCTTGTCCTACCGCACCGCTACCGTCAGCGCCACACTCACCATCGTCGTTGCCTCCATCATCACCGCCATCGTCCCCGACGCCAGCTGCTTCAGAAACGCACATACCCCAGCCGGTAGTTTACTCACCGAATCCTTCGCTGGGTAGTTTGATCAGAGGGAGGAGAGCAGAATGCGACCGAAGTACTTCGTTGAGAGAGGACGAGTTAGAGAAGGACCCCCAGCAGGCCCATGAGGATGAACAACAAGTGGGTGCCAACGACGTAGATGTTGAAGGACATTCGAATCCCAACAGAGCAGGGATTGAACTTGATACCCAGACCCCACAAGGCGGTCAGATAATAACAAACACACCAAAGAGATCGACGCGTAATCGCCCTGTTATTTGTTTCAAAAAATACTTCTAGCCTTATTATGTCAAATTATGTGATTGTTAAGGGTATACCTTGTTTTAGAATATAGTTTGTATTCGGGGTTTTGTACTAAGGGGAGGAATTGTTATGTATGCGTACGAGATGCGCGCACACATGCGCGCCACCTACTATGAGTATTTGAATAAACCAGTGCGTTGCTAGCTACAGAGCGTTTCACTCGTGTACCTCTTTCCCGCGCATTCGCGTACCTAACACTCTCCATCCATCCACATGTAAATTCATAACTCTTTTAGTAACATGCGTCTCATCCCTCCTATTTGTTGTTACATAACAAAAAAAATGTTCGAGACTCGATTCAGTAATTGAACTGTTTTCATACGTAAGTTTGTACGGAACCCTCAGAGCGCGAGTCCGACTCGCACTTGCCATGTTTTTTTTAATTAGTAGGCTTGCGCTTGACCGCTTTCTCACCTGACGGTTAGCGATGATGTCGTCAACGATGGAGCACGCTTGCTTAGAAGTAACCTATTCAATCTTGATATAAAGACCTTTAGGTTTTAACTATCAAGAAACACAGACTCCGGCAGGGAATTCCACTCTTTAGCTGTAAGCACAATTAATGTGTTCCCAAAATGTTTTGTGCGTATGGATGAGATGTCCACCATGTACCGGTGGCATCTCGCCATACGTTTGGTGGCCCGATGATGAAACAGGCTGGTCGGAATTAAGCTATGCAATTCCGACGCACACTCCCCGAAATGCAACCGGTAGAAAACCAACAAGCTAGCAACTCGGCCTCGATGCTCAAGACTTTGGAGCTTCGACTCGACGAGTGCATCATTTTAAATTATTAATAATATAAAATATTCGGTTTGTTTCATTTCTTTTATTTTTTTATTTTAATTATTTAAAAATAAAATGATTTAAAATTTTTACCAATTATCCTCTTGGCTCTTCGTAATTATTTTATTCTATTCAAAAATTCTAGACTTTACCTAGTTGAAATGTAAATCTTTGTTGTTTCTGATACTTACCTAGAAATCTGTTTCGAAGGGTCTATAAGTCCTTTTAGGGTTAGGGCTCCGAGATTATCCGAAAGCATATATATATTCTTATATCTAAGTCCAAAAGAGTTACCGCGGCCCTGGACCACTAAAGGCAGCTAAAGGAACACAGGAGGTCACAAGTCTATGCAGTAACATACTACATAACATAGCTCGCCATCCGAATATACCTCGAACCATATAAAGATAGAAAAAAATGTCAAATCGATAGTCCGTAGCCCGTACAATGACACTATCTTCTTCTGTGTCATTACATTCTGTGACTTTTCATTTGTTATTATCACGTTTATAGAGTTCGACCACTGAGAAAGTAGGTGCAGAAGATCCACCCATTTAATTTTTGAACGATTTTTGGCCACCGAATGCGCGGGTTTGTAGACGACGAACAAAATCTTACGATATTTACATCACTTAAAGCGAAAGAGAGAAGTGCGGCCAATCTACTACCTGCTAACTGCTACCCAAACTGCTAGCAAAGGAGGCGGCCGATCGCGTGAGGCAACGGTCCTTACGCTCCAACCGCCGCCGGGATTCCGATCACGATTTCCGGCCACCGTAGGTGCGGGCTTGCAGACGCCGAGCTATGGGTGGCTCACCGTCCGACCGTCTGGTAACCGTCCGGACCGAGTCCAAGTCGTCGACAGCGCGTAATGTTCCATGCGCGCCTCAAGGAGATGTCAGCAAATCGTAGGGGCCAAGCAGGGTCGAAGTCCACTGGGGCCACGGGTAGTGTGAAAGCGAAACCCGAGGCCCTGGGACGAAGGCAACGAAAGAACAGGAGTGGGTTTTTAGTCAGTAAAAGTCTGACACTATCTCCCGCTCCGCCCAAGGGCGGGATTTCTCATAAGATGATTTTCCCACCCAGTAAAAAAATAATTTAAAAAGAACCCAACGTACCTGTACCATTACGTTTAAAGTAAGATTGTTTCATTCTTATTTCCAGTGTGGGTAAGAGATGGCGCTAGACAACCTGTACAGCTCTGTCTCTTACCCACACTGAAATAAGAATGAAACAATCTTACTTTGAACGTCATGGTAACCCCGCAAAACATTTAACTGTAATTGGAACGTGCTGCAGGCTTTTTTCGTATTTTGCAAGTTGGGAGGTTACGCAGTTGGTCATAGTTGGTCCTTTGTAAATCTTTTATCTTCAACTTCTAAAAAAAGGCAATTAAAATACCTAAATAGAAGGAGCTATCATAGAAACTCAGGTGAAAAAAGCGAATTAATTAATTTTTAATTTTAAATGCCATAGGGGTTGGTTTGAATACCGATTTTATATACTTTTGAATTGCTCATTGTTTGTAGATCTGATATCGCATACCGGAAGACGCAGCTTTGGAAGGCCTCCTAGACCGATGACTTGGTGAGGGTCGCGGGATTCCGATGGATGCAAGATGCACAAGACCGGTCGTTGTGGCGACACTTGGCGAAGCCCAGTGGACGACTTTCGAATGAAATGAACTTTAAAGTAAAAAATACAGTTAAATAATTCTACCACTGGGAAGTCCAGATTCATATACTGGATCCATGGTAGACGTTTGTGTGTCGATGTCTGACACACAGTGTATTTTTTTATTTTTTTTTATTCCCACAACTATCACACAACTACGTCTAGACCCAAGCTAAGCAGAGCTTGTGTTATGAGTACTAGACAACTGATAAACATACTTAAATTTTTCTAAATACATACATATTATAGAGTTACACCCAGACACAGAACAAATGATTGTGCTCATCACACAAACATTTGGCCTGGGTGAGAATCGAACCCACGACCTGCGGCACTGCAGTCAGGGCCACTAACCACTAGACCAACAGGCCAGTCATATGCGTATGTTTTTAAAGACCTTCGTGAAGACTGGACCTTTTGTTTCTCTTTTTCTCACGTCACGGTTTTACTACCATAACGCAGTTCCTGCGAGATGTCTTCATGGTTAAAATGGCAGTTCACTTGATAGTAAATTTTTGGACTAGTTTAAACCTGTAGACAGTTATGTAAGTCACATTTTTATTACTTTACTATCGGTTTGCGGTTGAGAATGAATATTATGTGTCAGCTTTTGTTACGTGATCTCAAGGAAACTCTGATAATCATGTTTTTAGCCGAAAGACGTCCACTGTTGGAAAAAAGGCAAAGCAAAGGTTGCGGAGTTGCTGGAGAGCAGTGGTGGCCGAGTGGTAACGGCTCCGACTTACGAGTTGTAGGTCGCGGGTTCAAACCCAGCCAGGCGCATTACTTTATGTAATTTATTTCATCACCTCTGATCTCAAAACGGTGAAGGAAAACATCGTGAGGAAACCGGCATGTCCCAGAAACAAAAATTCGAAGACATGTGACATTCACCAACCCGCACTGGGCCCGCGTGGTGGATTACGGCCCATTCCCTCTCCAAGAGAGGAGGCCTGAGTCCCAGCAGTGGGAACATTGAAAGGCTGGTTATGCTATGCTAAGGTTGCGGACATAGCCCGAAGAATCATCAAACTTAAGTGGCAATGGGCAGGGCACATTAAGAACAGATATCATGGTCAATGGGGCCGAAAGGTTCTGGAGTGGCGACCGCGTACTGGAAGACGTAGCGTTAGAAGGTCTCCCATAAAGTGGGCCGACGACCTGTTAAGGGTCGAATGGATGCGAGACCCACAGGGCCGATCATTATAGCTATACTTAGGGAAGGCGCTTGATGATGATGATGAATGCTTGGACCGAAACGGTTTTAGCTCTGCAAAATGTCAGAGGGCCGTTCAAATATTACGTAAGCAGATGTGTTGCAAATATTAACCCCCCCCCCCCTACCCTTCATCAGCAAAAGTAAGCAAAGCTCTCACACTCCCCCCCCCCTCCCAAGCTTACGTAAACATTGGTACGTGCAGTTTTCAATGTGTAGTTAAATAACAAAAAAAAAACTTTTTTTTTTGAAAAATCTTCGTAACTCAATTCGGGAATTAAACGGTTTTTACAGGTAAGTGTGTACGGAACCCAGCTTGGTTATTAATTTATGAGCAGTAGTTGTAAATCTAGAAAAAAGGAATACTTGAAATAAAAGAAAAAAAAAACAGAGTTATTATTAATTCAAATTAACAGTTCACTGCTCCCAAATCGGTGAAAGAAAACATCGTGTGGAACATTATAATGCTAATTATATGCTATGGCATTAACGTTACCAAAAAAAATCAAAGTAAAATAAGTCATTCGGTGCGGGCACGCTCGACGCATACTTTTATTCTTTTTTACTTTGTTTTTGCAACTGTTTATTTATTTATTTAATACTTTATTCACAAACGTACAGCGGCGGACTTAATGCCTTAGGCATTTTCTACCAGTCAACCTTAGGGTGATGCAGAGACCAATGAATGAAAAAACCAATGATTGGATGATGAATGTATGTTTCATTGATTGGTTACCGTTGTGCTGTAATTGTTCCAAATAAAAGTAATTCTATTCTATTCTACATTAAAAACTCATCTTCACATACTATAGGCCTCCTTTTTACTACAAAATAATATACTGTAAACAACACATCAACTCCTCCACTATTTTCCCTTCACACACAAATGGCGAACATAATATCATGAAAACACTCGACATAAAGCAACATACGAGTATATCACACCCGTGAATACCTGCCGTCTGCCAAAAATATTCCCCCTTTGTTTCTGATGAAAATCGAAAAAGAATCTCTCGTTCATTAACGAAGGGTGTAAGTTACCCGGGGACGCGGGGCCTATTACCAACGCACACGATATATTTGCATGAAGCTGTAATGCGTTCGAAATTGATGCCGATTGAGTTTTTGTGTTTGCATTTTATTATGAAAATGTGCGTGGATTGTTTTTTTAGGATCGCATTGGAGGGTAGCTTTTTGATTTGAGTTTTTTTTTACTGTAATTTTATTTGCCCTTATTTTCGTAACAAATTAAACGTACGTTAAAATAATCGTTTTGGTAAATAAAGGAAGAAGCGAACACTTAGCATCAATCGATCCTACCTTTTTATAAATGTGAATGTTTAAGAATGTGTAGGGAGGAAATAAAAGAGAAATTAGAGAGGTTGTATGAGGGTATATATGGGAAAGGAGTCAGTAATACCGTGACAGCTGACTAGACACATAAGTTGAAAAAAAAAGTATAATAGCACCTCTGGGTAACATTGGACAAAGGCATGAAGATGATGATTGATTCTATTTTCGAAGAGAATGTCCTCGTACACATATTGCTGTAATAAGGTTTAATACAAGAACATAGTTATTTTTCTAACATGCATAATTGTGTTATATTTTTACTTAATATTAATTCATTGATTAGTTTGATATTTTTTACGATTTATTTCTACCAATTTCATGTAATTTTATTTTTCTTAAAGTTCAATATAAACTTTGTATTGACTAAAATTATTTATTTACTTATTTTATCTGTCATTGGTCTCAAAATATCTAATATAAATAAAAAAAGACACTGGCTCCTGAAGTACCTAACCTAGCTCAGTAGTCAGAATCTGCTCACAAAGAATTTATTATTTTTTCTCTACTGCAGGATATAATGGATATCATGTAATTTCCTACACCATTTCAGGGAACTAAATGCCCACATCACCAATGCTCTGGAATCCTTCTTTCGATGTGAAACATCCATTGGTGCACCTTGGCAGAAAAATTACACTGGGATGCCGTGACGGCAAATGGCATGACGCTGTCATGTCGTAATGCCCCCATTACGCCACCAGTCTCATCTTCCTTCTGTGTGCACGCATGCTTATTACCATAGATGTGTCGCATCTGTGAGGCGTTCAGTACAGTAACGTTTTGTACAGACTTCATAAAAAAAAAAAATGACATAAACTGTGATCCCACCTGATAGTGATGCAATCGTTGATGGTGAAGTGCACTATTTTATTAAGAGCCTATTCACTCTAGTCTTGAAGATACCTAAATTATAATCGGACGGGAAGACCGCAGCAGGCAAGCTGTTCTAATACTTCGATGTACGCGGTATAAAACGTTTAGTCCGGACAAGATAATGTATGTAAGATAAAATACATACGCTGCAGAAAACGAAACGCTTCTATGCGGTGTGACTGGTACTCGCGCTGGTGGACCAATTGCTAGCCATCAATGATCTTCGCGCGGACGAACACTTCCGAAGAAAACCGAACAAAAAACAATTGAGAATATTTTTTCTCTGCGTCAACGGCGTATTGAGATAAATTAAATTTACATTTAATTTAATTTAAGTCATCCCGTTTACAATGTAGGTATAATTTAATGCTGTTTTCACCGTAATTTTCAGGCAAAGGTAATCTGTGTTAAGGGATATTTAAGATTTTTGGGTAAATGTCCTTTACGTTACCTTATTGATATATTTTTTCAAAGTCAAAGTCAAAGTTTTTTATTTCACATAGGCCTACATGGGCACTTATAAAACGTCAGAAGCCAGTGCACTGATATTCGGCATTGATACGACAGTTAGTAATAGTATTTCCTCCAAAAAGTACACTTGCATCAGAATAGTCCCCACCAAAGCATTTTTAATTTGTACTTGAAGTAAAACCTGAGGGCACACGAGATGGTTTGCGAGCGAGCGAGCAGAGAAAAAAAAACGTTTTGTTTTGACATAAGCAGGGGAGGCTGATTGAAATGCTAAAAATATTTGTATACAGTTGCTCACTGCTTACGAATTGATGTGTGTTTTCTTGGCATTATAAATGGGATTCCTTTTAGGGAAAGGTTTAAATTATGAGCGAGCTCTTTAAGTTGCCGGCTTTGCAAGTATAGCAACTGATCATAGTGAGTTTGAATTTCAATTCGGTAATGAGAAACAAGCTTAGAAAGAACTGCACCCTCTTTTTGAGGTGGGAAATCATCAGTGCCAGTGTTTTCCTGACTAAATCCCACCTGTGTTCCCTCAGTGGCCCTTTGCGTTCCAGCACTGCTATGACCAATCTGGAAATCACTTAACTGGCTGTGGACTTTGGGAAGGGCACATTGTCGGACGTAGAACGGATGGTCGATGAGGCCGAAAGACCTTTCTAGAATGGCGACCGCGCACCGGAAAACGCAGCGTTGAAAGGCCTCCCACAAGATGGACCGATGACCTGGTGAGAGTCCCGGGAATTCCGTGGATGCGAGACGCACAGGACCGTTCGTTATGGCGACACTTGGGAGAGGCCTATGTCCAACAGTGGACGTCCTTCGGCTGAAATGATGATGATGATTATGACTGCGGATCCAGGTTGACTGCTGCTCCAACAATTAGGATAAATGGGGTTTTTTCGACCCATTTGAAACACAATGCCAGTGTGGAACCACTTCACATTACATGCGTAACCTGCTATGCTGCCCGTCCTGCGCAAACACCAGCCAATAACAATGCTGTCTCACTCACAGAACAAATGGTCGATGGGGCCGAAAGGTTCTAGAGAGGCGATCACGCACCGGAAGACGCAGCGTTGGAAGGCCGATGACCTGGTGAGAGTCGCGGGAATCTAATGGATGCGAGACGCACAGGACCGTTCGTAGTGGCGGTACTTTGGGGAGGCCTATGTCCAACGTTGAGGATGATGATGAATGAATAACAGAGCTGTACAGATTGCAAAATTCTGGTCAGAAAAAAGATAATTTCAGTCAATCAACACGAAAAGAAGAGGGTTTTTAGTGTTCCATACCTCCAAAGGAAAAAATGGAACCTTTATAGGATCACTTTGTTGTCTGTCCGTCTGTCTATCTGTCAGTCAAGAGCCTTTATCTCGAGAACGCGTTGAGAAATCGAGTTGAAATTAAATTACAAACATATACTCAGGTCTGCCACCACTTGAAGCTGAGAAAATATCAAACTTCAAAAAAAGATAAGGCCGTTTATGTCGCAAAAAATCGTATCTTTCGACACTCACATAGGAATGGGTACTGTCCGTTGATCTAGAACCCTGAACTTTAGCATGAAGAAAGGTCTTATAGCACAAGTATAGGAATAAATCTGAAAACTGAAAATTTGCCGACAGAATCGATCGAATAGAAAAAAAAAGTTACAAAAAAAAACACTTTTAAAAAACTTAAAAAAACTTTTTTTAAATCCTTTGTTTCTTTTCAGAAAAATCTTCGAGACTCGATTCGGGAATTGAACTATTTACATAAGTTAGTTTGTACGGAACCCTCAGTGTGCGGATCCCCGCTTGCACTTGCCCAGTTTTTTTTAAATTGTTTTCATACGATGACGAGACAATCATTATAATGGTGTGACAGAGAGATGCAGAGCTATTCAAGCCATAATAATTCCTCTAACAAACATGGTACTAAAACTTTCTCTACAGGCATGCAGCGATTCGAAAAAGAATGAAAACTATCAGTATATCAATAGCACAGCATAGCATAGCATAGCAAAGCTTATCGAGCATAGCAGGCGGCAATTAAGCAGATTGCATTTATATGGGTTCCACATAAATCAGGGATCCGTACGCTCCGCGCCCGCTGGAGAATTCCCTGAGGGTACGGCCATGAAAACAGCGACTAGATACACATTTATTATACTTAGTTATCACTTTGCTTATTGACGCTACAATAGTTGCATCAACTCATTAAGCTGACAATATACAGATCACTGGAGAAACGTTAGTTAACGAGGCGCTGCTGGACTACCATGAGAAGTTGGGGTGGAATGAATGACACATTTGACTCATTCATAAGCATACAATGGAATAATAATTGAAGTGACAGATAGACGAGTGACGGATAGAAGAGTGACAGATAGACGAGTGACAGATAGTTTTTTTTATTTATTATTTTCTATTTTATTGAGGACAAAAACAGTAACATGCTAGAGAAAATACAAAAGAATCCACAAACATGTAACCCACTCCAATGTCCACATCTTGACATTTGAATAAAAGAAGTGAAGGACTGTGGTAATATTTTTTTATTTTGTTTATTACGGCTCTCCAACGAATAGTTCGCCGATACATTTACAAAAAAGTCTAAATCAACCCAACAAACCAAGTCAAACCAACCAACCCAATTAACCCAGCTAAATACCTACCCCTATAGTGTATAGGGGCAGGTATTTAGTAACGCACATAGCACGCTGTGCGCCTAATGCACTAAATGGGAGTCCAACTCAGCATGTATCAGGCAAATATAGCTGACACTGATATTGGATAGCTGGATCCCTGCGGAGGTGACCCGTAATCAATGCAGCAACACCCCCTACTACCTCTATAAACAAAATCCTTTAATCCCTTATCCCGCTGGCTTCAAGGCCCCACACAATACTTAGCAATATGTCTTCGCGTGATTTACTTTAACGTAATTAACGTTTTCGCATGTAGACATTTTGGGGTTCCGTGGGGACACGGCGCGCCATCTCGTATGATTGCCAACAATACGATTTCGGCGATAATACGACTATTAGAACATTATGTGTGAAAATATTACTATTTGATGGGAATAAACAAATGGTGCTTTGGAAATGAAATAGAGAATATACATGCATTTTTTTTTCTTACGGTCCTTATTTATTTATTAAAACTTCATGCAACACAAAGGTACAAAGGCGGACTTAATGCCTTAGGCATTCTCTACCAGTCAACCAAGAGTAGTGAAGAGAAAAACTAATTAACTCCGGTCCATCCTTAAAACATCCATTTTGACTAGTCTGTTGGTCTAGTGGTTAGTGACCCTGACTGCTATGACGGAGGTCGTGGGTTCGATCCCCACCCAGGACAAATGTTTGTGTATTGAGCACGATCATTTGTTCTGTGTCTGGATGTAATTTATCTATAATATGTATGTATTAAGAAATATATAAGTATGATTATCAGTTGTCTAGTTAACACAAGCTCTGCTTAGCTTGAGACTAGACAGAGTTGTGTGTTAGTTGTGGAATATTATTTATTTATTTTATATTATTATTATCCTAAGATTGTTTAGTAGATACTAGTATCACTATATAAGACCGCCATTCTACCCATAGATTTAAGTTTATGTCTAAGTGGTGTTGCTTTTTAGTGTACAATAAAGTTTATTCTATTCTATTAACAAATAATATTTTTTAGCTTTAATAAACAAGTTGAAAGGATTTTTTAAAATCTTCATCAATAACGAGGGTATAAAGCTTCAAAGGAGCTCATAAGAAAGAGAAGACCGACGTAGTATTTGACGTCATAGTTCATCACGCACATACCACCTCCATAGCAGGCGGGGTATTAACGAAGGAAAAAGTCAAAAGTCAAAGTCATAATTTTTATTGCGAACCAAATGTACAATGTTGGTGTTATATCATGTCAGTACTTTTGGCTAAAGAGCCTTTAACAAGCATTGCAATTTGCAACAGACATAGGTACCTATTTATTTAAAATCGTTATATTTATTTATTTATTTATTTATTTAAACTTCATGCAACACAAAGATACAAAGGCGGACTTAATGCCTTAGGCATTCTCTACCAGTCAACCAAGGGTAGTGAAGAGAAAACATGGTAGGTGCATAAAAAAAAAAAATGAAAATATTAATAGGAAAACAAGGGATCAAATGTATATATTATATATATTTAAAAAAAAATAAACATACATAAATATTTAATATAATACATAAATATATATTATATATATAAGGAAAAATGAAAGGATTTATATCTATTTTTTTTTTTATATCTTATTTGTCAAAGATTCAAAGCATTTTATTTCAAATAAACCATTTACAGGCACTTTAGAATTGTCAAGAAGACAGTCAGAAAAATGATGCTAATTTCACATTCCAAAGCGTAGATCTCTATGGAGGAAGACACGCCAAAATTATTGCGGTAAGTCAACTTTTTGAGAAGTGCCTGTAAATACCTCACGGCGTCCTCACCTTCCACATGACGTAGACTCTCACCGGAATTGGTCAGAACAGGAGGTTCCTGCTCAGATTCGTGCGGAAGAAACGCTCGGGTTTCACCACTGTGTGGACCATCCGGAGGATACGGTGGAGTAGACGATATAAGTGTGCCCTGTTTGGGCAAAGCATCGCCGTGTCCTCGTGGGGGCGATCGGCGGCACCGACCTCTCGCGCCGTGCCTTAGTACAGGCCATGGTTCTAAGCGAGGAGGAGTGGCAGCTAGCCTCGCCTCCTTCTGCGAAGCAGTAATGCTTGTAAAGGAGGTGGTCGCACGCGCAAGGGAATGGCCTTCACGCCCCAGCCGCCGGGATACCGATTTCTTTCATGCATATTCCCTAGTCTTTGAGAATATCCGAAGCAAATACCCATGGTCTCCGGATGGTTTTAAACAGGTGACACTAACTATGGTAGATTTCAACCTTCAGTTTGTGACCACCCACTATAAAAACTGTGCAAAGATGTACTGCTAATCCGGCTAGCTGTGCTTCGGTATGCGGCTAGCGTAAGTATAACCAATTCAGTTGGGTCGAAATAGCAGTTTCAACGCAGGCATACCAACCTAGCTCGCCCTTTTATCGAGAGACTGACTAGTCACAGAGGATAGCTGGATCCAAGGCACGGTTCCGCTTGTTGAGAGCCCAAGTAATATGCCAGCCACACATGAAAGGACCCAATGGACATTACCTGGGGCAGCTCTCCCCACAGTCTCCAAACTAGTCCTTCAATGACGCACCCTTTCAGTACGTGCCTGTACGTCCTTCCCCTTTCCTTCTCTCACTCTCATAAATGCTAAAGAACAAAATAAATCAAACTCATACAAAGTGAACCTTAATACAAGTAACATATAAGATCTGCACAGAAATCTCTACTCAGATCTCATCTCAACAGACTCCGGCAGGGAATCCCACTCCTTAGCTGCGTGCAATGAAAGTGTTCTTGAAAACGTTTTGCGCGTGTGGGTGGGATGTTTACCATGTACATCAGTGCATCAGTGTCTCAAGACAAAAGACCTTTTGCCAGTGATGACATACAGCTCTGAAACATGGTCGCTCACAATAGGCCTCATCGGCCTCATCCAAAAGGCACTGACGAGGGCTTGCTCGAAGTTTCCTTGTGTGATCGGATCAGAAATAAGATATCCACAGGAGAACCAAGGCTACTGATATAGTCGACATAGTGGACGTCTTTTTACTGAAATGATGATGAAGTGTATTTTTCTCTTAGTGCAAAAGTGCTCAGTGGCAAAAAGTCATGATTAATATAAATAAATATCAAGTTATAAACTAAATCAATTCGATTAAGTCGAGGAGAGGAAATTTCTCAGAATATAGAGGATAGAAGATATATCATTCACGTACAGCTGAGCCTGGCTACAACATGGGTATGTTTAAGTCAAGAGTGAATAAGTTACTTCTAGGTAAGCGCGTTGCATCGTCAACCACATCGTCACTTTCTATCAGGTGAGATTGTACTCAAGTACGAGCCTATCAATAATAAAAAAAACTCGTATCACCATACCTTCCTCGATAAACACGCCACACTTAATAAAACCCCCAAACCCATAAAACCATACATCAAGAAGGATAATCCTTCTCAATAGAAATATAACCGCCCCGAAATTAAGGCCGTATTACCTAAATACTTAATGTCACGAACCAATATGGCGGATATCGGAAAAAAGAGTTGCAGCGATGATTCAAAGCCGCTTAAAATATTACTTCAGTCCGTATGGGGGTGTGGGGCAGAGTATAAGCGTTAGCGGGTTATATAACAGAGCTATATAATGCTATATCCCTTTGGAGTTAAATTATTTGCTGTCATTTGTGTCAAGTCTTTTGATAGGTACTATTATATGTACTACCAGCTTCTGCCCGCGGCTTCACTCGCGTCAATGTAGGTTTCTCCATACAAACTTTGGACCTTGCTTCATCCCTTTAGGGAGTGAATTTTGGAAAATCCTTTCTTAGTGCTCACCTACGTCATAAAAGGTAACCTTGTGCCAAATTTTATGCTCCTAATCCCAATAGTTTCGGCTGTGCGTTGATAGGTCAGTCAGTTTCCCCTTTTATATATATAAGTAGTTAACTGGACAGTGACAAATAGTTATGTACTAAAAACTGTAATAAAATACTTATAGCAAGTACATACATAAAAACCTGTGATTTCAAAAAGTTTCCTTAACATAAAATATTAATTTAGATTGAGAACACACTGTCTACTAGATGGAGTTACGAGTACTACTTAAATTACATTTTCTTATTTTCTTTTTCTATGTAGTTTAATTAATATGAACAAATCCAAAATAAAGTCAGTCCATATTTGTGACGATTTTATTAAATACAACACAAGATTACCGTACTATTTACGACAAAGAATATGTTTTCTTGTTTTTTTAAGCAATCGCATGTCTTCTCTCTCACATAATAAAAAAGCAATTGCATGTAATAAAACCAGAGCATGTGTTAATTTTTCCACTAATATAGTGTTAATTTTACCATATAAATGGAGCTATCAGACTGCTTCTTCTTCTTAGCGTATTGATGGCAAAACTAGTTAAATTCCTTGCCTGGCCCAGTATAGGGCCACGGCAATGCCGTCCGCTGATGCTGTAATTACGTCCCTACGTGAACAGGTAGCAGGGCACGTGATGCAGGATCGAAGGTGGGATATGGTCTGCGGAGAGACGCCTCTTTGCTGCACCCAACTTGGGTGCGGAGTCTGTTGTAATTGTTATTACCTGGTAATATACAATTAGCCTACAATATATCTACTGCTCGAATACAAGCCTGTCTCCTGTAAAACGGGAGAAAACTTATTAAACTAAACTATATTTGGGTAATTGACAAATTTTTGAAAGAATTTTTAAAACCGTTCAAAATTAAATAAGTTAAAAACTATTCAAATCTGGTGAAAGGGGAAAGTACTGTAACAGAATAAGGATGCACATGTTATTGTTATTAGTCTGTAAGATTTCTTAAAAAACTTTTCACAAAAAAAGAATAACCGACTTCACTAAAAAAAAATACTAAAAGGATCAAAATAACTTTAATTTCGGAAGTCGGTGTTACTCGGTATTATTTGTATCTTATTTAACACCGACTTCCGAAATTAAAGTTATTTTGATCCTTTTAGTATTTTTTTTTAGTGAAGTCGGTTATTCTTTTTTTTTTAAGTTTTTTATTTCATACTTTTTAGTTGCGATACACTTATAAATAGAGTGCCTATTTCTCATGATAATTCTAATTAACCCAAACACTGCTAGGTTACATTGTGTTATTATGAAGTTCCTGTGTCTACCTTCCACCTTCCGGCCCCATCATCAGACCAGTTTGATAGTACCTTATAGCCAAAGTGCATCTCATTACAATTCTAATAAGCCCAAACACGGCTAGGTTACATTGATTAATTACGGAGTTCCAGTGCCTACCTTCCGGCTCCATCATCATCATGAGATCACTTCGATGAGACCATTTTCAACGTAACTATTCAGAACCATTCATTTATTTGTATTGTCATAGTCGCATAATTCACATTGTTAGAAATTGCAAAATGATATCACAATGAAGATTAAAAAATCTTCATTGTGATATCTATGCGAGTAAGAAGTTCCGTTGACTATTTCTGGTCTTTTTTATCAGTTCCACTTCATCAAATGTTACTTTTTGACTGTAAATACTTAAGTTCTCGATGAAAATACTAAAATCACTATATAGTTGCCTATAATATTTGAGGAGTTTCCTCGATTTTGCCAAGATTCCATCATCAGATCCCAACTTGGTGACTATGGAACCATTTGGGAAGTATATCCTTTCCAACAAAGAAAGAATTTTTCAAATCGGTTGGCAAGCAACGAAGTTATGCCCGAACAAACATAACAAAAAAAAATACAAACATCCGAATTGAGAACCTCCTCCTTTTTTAGAAGTCGGTTAAAAAAAAATACAAACATCCGAATTGAGAACCTCCTCCTTTTTCAGAAGTCGGTTAAAAACAGTTCGTTGTTTATTTATCGCAGAGACATCAGAAAAAGGTTAATGTACTTTACTGGCGCCAACCGTAGTTACTAATTTACTAAAATCGCTATCCCCTATAGCTTGTACCACACCAAAGGGTTCAGTTCGTGTGACATTCCCTGGGGAAATCTTTTCGACGCCGACAGGGGTGAAGTCGGGATTAACTCCCGTTTCATTCGTCAACGCACGAGCCTAGCCGTACAACATGCATTTTACATCATCAGCCATTGGAAAACTTGCCTTTTGGTGACCCTAATGCATTTTTTATACAGAGCTATTATTGTTTATTCGTGCAATATCCTTCGATATCGTAAGCGATTAGGGTTGGCACGTGAGATTGCTTGATAGGTTCAGTGCTGAATTTACTGGATTTATTTTCGTTTTTTTATTACCAGTTTTATAACTTTGACAGCGGCACAAAGTTGTGTTATTTTCATTTATGCGGTACGGGGTGTTTAAGACCTCGTTTGAAAACTATCACTATGACGGTAAGGGGCTTATTAGATCCCGTAACGTTTAAGAAGCAAGTAGTAGTTTTTTTTGTTTAATGCAAAAAAACATCACCACCTCATCATCACTATCATCACCTCTTTTAAAACGTTGACAGCGGCAGTATATTTTTTATAATTCATAATACGGGGCCGTTACTATTCGGCCACCACTGCTCGCCTAACCTAATACAATTATTAAAATGAAATTCATAACAAATTATATAAACTATTGCACACGAAGTGACGCTGTCGTGTATTACTGCGAGGTCGGTATCCTTCCACGAAATCGTCGATACACGATACCCTTCGGCCAAAACACTCCTTTGAGGAAGGTCTCCGAATATTGATTGGGCATCCACACCACAAACGACTTAAAATTAGTGTTATGGCGCGATTCCAACTGCACAACTCTCGAAGTCCAGTTGGTTTTCACACTTACAATATATACATAATGAAAATTAGTTAAGTGTTTTTTTAGGGTTCCGGTACCTAAAAGGGAAATGTCTGTCTAGACCCTTTATCTCGGGAATGCGTGGAGGTATCGAGTTGAAATTAAAACCATTAACTCAAGTCTGCAGTCCCTTGAAGCTGTGAAAATATAAAACATTTAAAATAATGAAAAAAAAAGATACGGCCGTTTATGTGCCAAAAAATCTTATATTTCGACAATAAAAGGTAATCTGAATTATTAGGGTACTTCCCGTTAACCTAGAATCCTGACATTTGGCCTGAAGCAAGGTCTCACTTAGCACAAATATAGGAAAAATCTGAAAACTGTTATAATTAACAGTTTCAGTTAGTTTGACTACTAATGTAGTCATGTCACAAAAAAAAAAATTCGATTCGGAAACATCTTCGTAACTCAATTCGGGAATTGAACTGTTTTCATGGGTAAGTTGTACGGAACGTTCAGTGCGCGAGTCAGACTCGCACTTGCCCAGTTTTTAATATGTAAATACTTGTAAATCTTGAATAAACAAAAATATTTTTATGCATATTTTTTGGTCATAGAAAAATCAGCAGCATTTATTTCGAATTAAATACGTCAAGCACAATTCACATCAGATTTTTTATATCTACATAGTTAACAAATGGGTTAAAGGCCCAACTTCGAACTCTTAAGCGATCCATTTGACAGTCTAAACTGAACCGTTAAAGGGATTTATTATTTATTATTTCCCTATACTTGATTGAAAGGCGTGCTAGGAGGATCATTGGCAACGAT
This sequence comes from Mythimna vitellina, assembly GCA_949316375.1. Classification (NCBI taxonomy): domain Eukaryota; kingdom Metazoa; phylum Arthropoda; class Insecta; order Lepidoptera; family Noctuidae; genus Mythimna; species Mythimna vitellina. The sequence continues at coordinate 21,840,622 of OX438700.1, read as the reverse complement.
GCACTCGTTGAGTCGAGGCTCCAAAGTCTTGCATTGACGCCGAGTTGCTAGCCTGTCGGTTTTCTACCGGTTGCATTTCGGGAAGTGTGCGTCGGAATTGCATAACCTAATGCCCCCTAGCCCGTTTCATTATCGGACCACCAGGCGTACGGCAACGCGCCACCGGTACATGGTAGACACAAAACGTTTTGGGAACACATTCATTGTGCGTACAGCTAAGGAGAGGTATTCCTTGCCGGAATCTGTGTTTCCTGATAGCTACAACCCGGGAATCTTTAAGTCAAGAGTGAATAGTTTACTTCTAGGTAAGCGCTTTCCATCGTCGACCGCATCGTCGCTTTCCATCAGGTGAGATAGCGGTCAAGCGCGAACCTATAAAGAATAAAAAAAAAACATACGTACGAAGCACAAACCTGGTCTTTGATGCTTCAGCAGAGGTCCAGGCACAAGGTTTGTTAGCGATCCATGGAGCGCAGTATTTTGGGTATTCGAATTTCTAACCGCGTGAGGAACAAAATGCTGAGCGCCAAAACTAATATAAAGAATGTTGCCCGAAAAACTGTCACTCTGAAGTGGGTTTGGGCCGGACATGTCTGCCGCATGTCGGATGAGCGGTGGGCTAAAAGAGCCACTTATTGGGCCCTATTAAACGCAAGGCGACATCACGACATGGTAAGGCCCCTGATATCTCTTGACTGGCCGGTTGGTCTAGTGGTTAGTGGCTCTGATTGCTATGCTCTGATTCTTGCTGATTGCTATGGTCATGGGTTCGATTCCCACCCAGGAAAAATGTTTTGTGTGATGAGCACGATTATTTGTTCTGTCTAGGTGTAATTTATCTATAATATGTATGAATTGTTAAATATATAAGCATGTTTATCAGTTGTCTAGTACTCATAACACAAGCTCTGCTTAGCGGCGTTGTGTGATAGTTATGGAATATTATTATTATCGTTTATGCATTACTTTAAACATATGAATTATATTTTTAAATATTTCAATAAAAATAAAACATTTCAAAATATAAAAAACTAGTGTATCGGGAACAGGGTCCAAGCTACCGGCGGTCAAGGCTCCAGAAAAAGGAACCTCCTAACAATACGAGCCGTGTCCAGGACACACACAGCTTTCTGGATCAAACCCTTGATCCAGCCGCCTAACTCAAGCCTCCTAAGGTGTTAGTCGAGGTTCTTGGCTATTAAGCCATTGGCTGACACGAATATCGGTAAAATGATCGCCAGTCTACATCCATCCATTATTATTATTATAATTATTTTGCATTTTAAAAAACTCCCTAGAATTTTGTAAAAATGAACCTTACTCCTAATCACACGAAACTGACGAAAACATAATCTTGGAAACACCAAAACGAAATAAAATGAACTCAAACCCGGCACAGAAGCCAGTCACGTCCTAAGACGAAAAACGAGCAACATACCCCCGTCATTACCTCCAAAAGATTTCAAGAAACGATAGCACAACACCGCTTCACCGTCTAAAGAACGGTTTTCAAAACCTGGCTTCAAAAACCGGGTTTTCTACCGCCATATTTATCTGAATATCATCCTCGTTGGTTATTTTTTTAGCCATTATGCATGTCTTGTTAACATAGGGGTCTGAAATAAAAGTTGGCGTCTCGGGGTGTACAAATAGAGAGATGAGACACCCCTTTTGATCTCGACTGTGGAGTAATGAGCTCTGGGTGTTTCTCGCTGAAATGTGTGCTTCGATAATACACTCAATTTTTGCTGTGTGTTTTGTGTTGTGAGATATTTACGTAACTTGAAAATCAGCGTTGGTTGTTTTGATATTTAGCTTTATGCTGATCTGAAGGCAGTTTTGTTACTGACGTGTATTTTATTTTAATATCTATTGTGATTTGTTTCTATGTAGTCTTGTGTTCCTAAACATATTTCTGTTCATTCTCTTAATCACAATAATATCTGTTATAAAGGCGAAAGTTTAGGTCTGTCTGTATGTTTGTTACTACTTTACATTTATAGTAACATCTATGTGCCACATAATAATTATCCTACATTGCATTAAGAGCGTCCTTTTCGAGGTATATTTTCATACAACCACTCGTACGTGATTATGATGTTATTACACATATTTCTCTAGATGTCTTGGATACACAGCTATCTTGTGGATATTATCTAAGCTTCTACAGAAATCAAAACATAAATTTGTGTAAAACTTATCTCAGAAAGACCTCTGTCAATCTGCTATTTTACGTGAACTTTGGCCCTCTATAATGTCTCATATATTAAAAATATAAAAAAACATTTAACCGAGATTCTGAATGACGATAATTTTTCTGAAAAATTATTAAGGGTTTTAAAAAAATACACGCATTTCCTGGAACAAGTTTTTTATGAAATATTCGAGTAAATCACGGAATGACGGAAAGCCAACAGAGCTTTCAGGCGTTAAGTATCTCTCTTTTTTTGCAATCATCGCGTTGGATTGCGTTAGATGAAGCTACAAGCTTTTAAACCATACTCGATGCTGACGATAGGCGAGTGGAAAAGGACCCTCTTAAAGTTCTCCATACAATTAGAACATACCTATACAACAGTCTGAAATTAACCGACCAGGCACAGCATCCGTCTGGTCGAAGGATCCTTTCTTATCAATGAAAGTTTGCGTGAATCACAGATTCACATACCTCTTAACTGGTAACCCCGAATGGCTGAAGAGATTAGAATGAAAATTAGCTCACGGGTAGACCACGTTCAGGAATAGGACGTAGGTAAGGTTTTTGTCCCAAGAGAGACATTCATGCGAGGTCGCTGGCTGAAGCTAGTGTACCATAAAATACTTACAGGAACAAAACAAGCAACGTTGATTTTTTAAATCAATTTTCAGCATTACAGAAATATAATCGGAATCCTATAATCTAAATAATCATTCCGCAGGAGAACTAAGGTTGCCGACATAGCACGAAGAATCGCCAAACTTAAGTGGCAATGGGCAGGGCACATTGCTCGCAGAACAGATGGCCGCTGGGCCCGAAAGGTTCTGGAGTGGCGACCGCGTACCGGAAGACGCAGTGTTGGAAGGCCCCCTACAAGGTGGACCGATGACCTGGTGAAGATTGCGGGAATCCGATGGATGCGAAACGCACAGGACCGTTCATTGTGGTGACATTTGGGGGTGGCCTATGTCCAGCAGTGGACGTCTATCGGCTGAAATGATGATGACGATGATGAAATAATCATTCCATCTGTTACGACAATACGCTGTTTATAAGCGGAATAACAAATAGACGTGAGATTTTATCCCTTAGAATTACGATGCTGTCCTTCTGAGTAACTTCTCTATTACTCGAAGTCTTTCACGGACCATGCAGCAGCATAATGTATGTTTATTTCTTCGATCTAAAATCAGTTGCTCACAAAGCCGTACTCACTCAAAACCAAGCTGAAGCTACAATAAAAAATAAAAGAAATATCCATCTCTTTCAACTAACATACAACCCCAAGCAAGCCGTACATACTCAACAAGACTTGAAATAAAAACTCGCACAAGAGTAGTCTGGGGCTTCAAATAAAACTCAGGGACAAGTAGTCCGCGATTCGCATGCAACAGTTAGCGCTGTGTGAGGGTGAAGTGGACGCCCGAGGCAAGAGGCTCGGGGCCTCAAAGGCCTCGCCTCGAGGACTTGGTCTCGTAAAAAGACATCTCGGACTCCCGTTTTGTTGTCGTAATTGCTGTTTAATGTGAAAGTTCCGTATTTTTTTGACTTTTTCGTCGAGTATATGTCAATAGGTCTCTCGAAACGTATTTGGAGATCGGAGAAACGTTTACGCAGATAAATTAAATGTTTAGGGTGAGGAAAATCGAGTGGAGGGAAGGGACTTTTGTATCGTTGTAATTAACTATTTGTAGGATAAACTAACGTTCTATAATCTTACGAAAAAATTACTAGTTTTTTCTAGGTAACAGCCCCGATTTATGAGTTGTCGGTCGCAGGTTCAAACCTAGCCAATAATTTATGTACCTAATTTCTTTCATCATCACTGCTCTCAAACACGGTAAAGGAAAACATCGTGAGGAAACCGGTATGTCCTAAAACCAAACATCAACCCGCACCGGACCTGCATGTTGGATTCCCTCTCTTAGAAAACAGTCCCGAGTAGTAATTAATACAATTTTTTTTTTGGGTGGGAATATCACCCAATGATATCCCCATGACATCCCCCACTCTTGGACGGAGCGGGAGATACTGTCAGAATTTTACTGACTAAAAACCCACTCCTGTTCCTACGTTGCCTTTCATACCAGGGCCGAGTCTTCCTTTCAGAAGCAGACCCTTGGCCCCAGTAGGCTTTGAGCCTGCTGGGGCCATACCATCGACTACGAGCAATGTGCCTACCCACAGAAATCAAATTAAATATTTATTATTTAAAATTAATCGGTAACCGTTTTAGCTTGTCCTTCGACAAAAGCCTCCTCTTAAGATTATCACGTTATTACACCTTTTTCGTTAGATATTTTGGAAACACAGTATCTTGTGGATCTTGTCTAGGCTTCTATTGAAATCAATTTATAAATCTGTGTGAAACTAATCCAGTAAAGACCTCTGAAAATCTGCTAATTTGCATGAACTTTGACATTTTTATACAAAATTTAAAAAGTCAAAAAAGTATAACAATAGAAGCTTTGCAAATTTAATCAAGATTCTGAATGATAACAATTTTTTTCATAAACTTTTAAGGGTTTAAAAAAACACGTATTTCCTGGAGCAACATTTTGTAAAATATTCGAGTAAATCACGGAATTACCGAATGCTAACAGAATCATCAGGCGTTATCTCTTTTTTTTTCGCGATGCCTTTTCGTCAAACATTGCGTTAGATGAAGTTAAAAGCTTTTAAACCATGCTCGATGTTGACGATAGGCGAGTGAAAAAGGACCCTCTTAAACTTTCCATTATACTGGGCCTTTTGCTATTCTTGTTCATTCTGGACCAGCTTTTTATTTCATCTTTCCATCTTGTAGTCTTGTGGTGACATCTATAACGACACATAAGAACTAAAAATCGAAATACTGCATAGTGGTATTAGAGTTTTCCACGCCATTAGAACATATACAACAGTCCCAAATCAGCTATTATACTAACTAACTTTATGGTCGGATAGTTGCTCGGACCAGACACAACACCCGTCTGGTCGGAGGATCCTTTAAGCTGAGATTTACACCCTGTTCCACATGCCCCAAAAGTCTGATATCCGTTGTTTTTAGGGTTCCGTACCTCAAAAGGAAAAAACGGAACCCTTCACCCAGGATCACTTTATTTTCCGTCTTTCTGTCTGTCTATCTCGGAAACGCGTCCAGGTATCGAGTTGAAATAAAACCATATACTCAGGTCTGTGGTTCCTTGAAGCTGTGAAAAAATCAAATTTCTAAGTTAATGAGAAAAAAATATGTACGACCGTTTATGTCGCAAAAAACGTACATTTCAACACTCTCAAAGGAATCAAAATTCATAGGGTACTTCCCGTTGACCCAGAATCCTGAAATTTGGCATAAAACAAGGTCTTATAGTATTGACATAGGAATAAATCTGAAAACAGAAAATTGGTTGTTACGTCACAAAAAAACTTTTTTGTGATTCGGAAAAAGAGACTCGACTTCGAGACTCCATTTGGGAATCGAACTATTTACATACGTAAGTTTGTACTGAACCCTCAGCGCGCGAGTCTGACTTGCACTTGCCCAGTTTTTTTTTCCATCTCTTGGTGGAGCGTGATTAGTTAGGTACATTATCTTCATCACATTACCTACTGAAATAAAATAACTCTAAACCAACCCAAAAATCAAAAGGCAATAGAAGAAACATAGGTGTGGTTTTAGTCAGTAAAAGTCTGACACGCTCTCAGTTCTACCCTAAAGTGGAAGAAGTCATCAAATGATTTCCCATGGTAACAAAAAAACCACCCCTCCTAATAGCGCAATCAATATAACAATAAAACCTACAAAAACCAAGTTCCTTTAAAATGAACGAAAAACCTAATGACTGAGGATATTTCTCGCAACTGCAAGCGAGTCCGACAGCACACAGCTACTCCGACTAAACTATTTGAAGTTACATCAGCAGAACTGAAAATATTGCAGCAAAACATCGCTTCCTGTTCATAAGTTAACAAAAACGCTCGAAACACGACCTTAATCGAATTTTGTATACACGGGAATTAAAGCTTGCCATTAATGGTGCGTTTAGTCGCGTAATTTTAGTCGCAAAGATCATTACTGCGTGGTGTTTCAGTCTTAATTGTCCTAAATGACTGGCCTGTTGGTCTAGTGGTTAGTGGCCCCGACTGCTATGTCGGAGGTCGTGGGTTCGATTCCAGGACAAATATTTGTGTGATGAGCACGATCATTTGTTCTGTGTCTGGGTGTAATTTATCCTCTAGTACCCATAACACAAGCTCTGCTTAGCTTGGGAATAGACGGCGTTGTGTGATAGTTGTGGAATATTATAAAAAAAAACTGAAACATTTCTAGCGAGAGAAAAAAAAATATTTACGAATATTTGGTCAGTTTATCTTGAAGTCTAGTGTTTACTTAGGATACAATACGATACATAGAAAAGGCAACGAAAATCCATACATTGGGCGACCCTGTCACATTACAGGATCTTTTCAAGGCCACATGGAATGAATATGATATACCTATGGGGTTGTCATTGGTTTAACAATAAACACCAATAAATGGTATTAATCAGCAAGATGCTGGCCTCGCCAACCAACATTAATGCGAAAAAAAACAGTTTTTACATTAATTATCCTTGAGTACAGGAATACTCCTTTTTATGTATTGTACATAAATCTGTTAGACAAGAATATGTTTCAAGAGCGAATAAGCTAAAGCAATAAAAAGACGCAAAGTCATAAAATCATAAGTTGATCGCCTAATGAACAGCCCTCCTTAAACGCATACGTATACAGGGTGATTAATCGAGCAGACGGCGTATCTACGGGGTGTTTCGTTGTATCCTCACAATGATGGATCACAGTGCAGTCTAGTTGTGTACAATACGTAGTTGTTAGTTATTTGTCGAGTTGACTTACTGGAAGGTAACTGTGGTCAGCACAACTTTATTATTAGAAACGCTAGAATTTGAAGACACTGTTGGTGCGGTTGTTGAACGATTGGCTGCTGCACTGCGTATTTACATTCTGTACATTGCCAGAACACAAGGGTGTGAAACTAGTCGCGTATAAATTGGAAATCACTTTTAATCAAGGTCTTCCAATGTATACAAGAGTAGTACGCAAATACTCGCGTATGCTGTGTAGTGACCTAACTACCTAATCTTATTCCATAATATACAGTGCCAGTACGAATATGGACTAATCGTGCGTAAATTGAAATAATCGTGCCTGGATTAGGTCCGGTTAGAATAGTGACCATGAGAACACGATAGCGAGCGAACGAAGTGATGACATGGGTTAGGTTAGGTTAGAAAAGTGACAATTTAAGCGCGAAGGCGAGCAAGCGAAGCGAGCCTGCTGCGGTAGCGGCCGCCAAGCACCAGATCCCCTTCTAATGTTAGTGAATCATTTGGGTTTGGTTAAGTTAAAAGTCACTATTATTTATGATTTTATATATATCTCAGATTTCGTACAGTTTGGAACCAGGACGCTCGCGTACACGTTACAAACTATACAAGACCAGTACGCAGAATTCGTGTATATAATGTAATTGCAGATTTAAAAATAGCAATACAAAGTATCCGCGAGCAGTTTCCTATAACTGTGTTCAGGCCATGAATAGAAAAGAAATACGCTGCTGCACTACGTGTCACAGGTTTGATTCCTGCACGAAACAGTTATTAATGAATGGCTATTTATATTACTGCTTCGCAGAAGGAGGCGACCGCCTGCCACTCCTCTTCGCTCCGGAGCATGGTCCGTACCAAGGCCCGGCGCGAGAGATCACCGCCGCCGATCGTCCCACGAGGACACGGCGTTGATATTTGCAGAACTTAGAAAAATATAATTCTTAATTCCTTACTATACATAAAAATTTAACATAGTATACAGAAATTTGATAATTCATTTACAAAAGCGAGCTTAACTCAACAATAAATTTTCTCCCAGCAAGCCTTTGAGTTATAGCAAGAGATCACATGCGAGAATAGGATCAACTGTACAATACAAACCTACATAAATTACTGTAATATATGAAAGTATATTATCTATACATATAATAAATCTGTAGAAGTGAAAATTCTGTACATTGAAAATATAAAAATAAAAAATGGCAGCGGGTGTTACTAGACCGACACCGAACCCAAAAATGTGATTAAAAAAATTTTTGTGTGTCTGTCTGTTTGTTCAGGCATCACGCAAAAACTACAGGTTCGATTACGATGAAACTTGGTATTATTATTCTTTAATATCCTGGGCACCACACTGGGTACTTTTTATCCCGGAAAAGTATATACAATAAAAACAAACTTAATTTTGCGGTTCGATCCCTAGACTCGATTACTGTACCAACCGAAAATAATAAGTTTGTCGTAGGTTACGTCACCCGCGGTGGAGTACACTAAGGGGCGCTGCACACGGCTAAGATACTATAATATTTTATCTTAAGATACAATATCGCTCGCTATACAATTCAATGAACTATCACAAACGACGAAGATAATAAATAATATTTCATATTTTCGTATCTCAAAAGATCTGATAAAACCATTTTCGACTTTACGCGGACGAAGTCGCGGGCAAAAGTTAATACTTACTAAAACTACATAAAATAGGTAACTAAATTAAATAGGTAACATGTAGATAACGTTGTGAGTTACACATATACTACTAATTTTAGATACTAAGATTTTTTTTTAATATCCCGTTGAACGCAGATCTACGAGGGACACAATGGCTTTTTAACTGTGTCTCTAATAACGCATACAAAAGGTTAAGAAACTTTGTGTAACTGTTTGCTTTGCCAAGGAAATAAATACATAAACAAAAATGAACGGTTAAATGTGTTGCTTAGCGCAAAACTTGATAATGACTAGTTTAATTTGAATATATATTTTTTTTAACTATTTTATTGAAGCCTCAGATATGTTCACCATCATCGTTATCATCATCATCATCATTTCAGCCGATAGACGTACACTGTTGGACATAGGTCTCTCCCAAATGTCGCCACGATAAACGGTCCTGTGCGTTTCACATCCATCGGATTCCCGCAACCTTCACCAGGTTATCGGTTCACCTTGTATGGAGACAGTTATTTAGTCCTCGACATATTCCGTAATATAAAAAAAACAGAATACAAATCTAAGTCTGTTAAACAGATACTGTCAGTTTATCCGAGACACTACATAGATAAAATGCAGGAATTATTGGGTAATTTCTCATGCTCAAGGGTGGAGCGAGAGAGCGTGTGTTGACTAAAATCCACTCCTATGTTCTTTATTTGCCTTCATTCCAAGACCCCGGGGTTCTCTTTCGCACAAACCAAGGCGCAAGTAGACTTCGACCCTGCTGGGCGGCGAGCTACCTATTGCTCGACGTCTGTGAACGTGAAAATTGCTCGACGTGGCTGGAAATCGAGTTCGGGATCCCGGTGGCTGGGGCGTGAGGAAGGCCGTTCCCTGCCCTCGTTCCGGACCATGGCCTGTACCAGGGCCTAGCGCGAGAGGTCGTTGCCACCCATCGCCCCCAATGATTGCGTAGCTGCAGAATCATTTGAAAGAGTCACAGCAGCCCTATGGAACGCAAAATGCAACTGAAAAACACGGGTGGGTTTTAGTCAGCAGAAGTCTGACACGTCACCCAGAGCGGGAAAAGTAAAGTAAAAATTTCCCACAAAAAAAAAAGAAACGTTTGCATTACTGGCTGAATTCTATTTTCGCAAACTGGTTCAGGTATTATTCCCTAACATTCTATTTAAAGGACTCCACCTATTCACCAACCAAAAAAAAAATGTACCAAAAAAAGTCCTTTTCAACTCAAAAATATTAAAATGGCATCGACAACACAAACTATCGTGTAACATGACCATAAAATAAAATAGAACGCGGTATCTAACATTCAATATTTTAAAAAGTCTCGTATGATGGATTGCGCTTTGTGCATGTTACCATGTTATGGAGATAATAAAAAAACTAGAGCGTGCTGTGATAAATTATTTACATGGATTACTAGATTTATGGCTAACAAATATTTTATATATTTTAGTGACATTGGTTTTAGGAAGAATTTATTAGAGATGACCTCACTTTCGTAAATGGATTTTTCTCTTTTATCCTCCCAAACTATCAAATGATTTACTAGACGTTAAGCCAATATATACTAGTTTCAACCAGCGGTTTCACCTGCTTGAAATTCGTATCTTATGTACTATTTCAGGACACGGTTTACTCGTGTGCCAAATTTAATTCATATTCGTACAGCAGTTGAGCGTAATAAACGTACACAAACACACACCTTCTATGACCTAAACGAAACTACACATACACCTTTTACATACGAGTACTATAGTCTAATAAATGTTAAGTCATTTGACTCAACATTTGTTGAGTGACGACGACGCGAAAAGCAGTAGAATTTTACATACAAAAACAGTAACTACAAAACACCGATTTAAGAGATTTAAAAACTATAGAAAATATATATATTTTTTTAATACAAATAAAAGACATTTATTAGTTTGACTATACTCATGTATATATATATACATGAGTTGGCAAAATAAAACAATGGTTGTATTGACCATACCTTTAGAGTTGTACAAAATATTATAGGCTTAAAATATGACATTTTGTAAATGAATAACATGCATACATTTCCTTATTGCAATTGATATTTAAATAAAATAGATTAAACACAAAAAACAGACAGATGTTAATTTTGCCTTAATTGAATTATTTATTTACATTTTACATTTAGAATAAAAATCTGAACTGCCCAAAAAAAAATCCATTCTAAACCAAAAAGAACTCAAAATTCGCGAATCCACACTTCAAAACTCCACCGACTGCTACCTACCTCCTTAAATCCCATCTTACAGCAACTTTAAATCCTTTCCCACTTCAGGAAGACAGGGAATTAAAAAGTAAAATATACCTGAGAACTGCTATAAATCATGGGCTTAGCGTTTTAATTAAAATGATAAATATTGGCCAGCAAGTTCGCGACGGGTGCCGAGCACTCGAGTACAAGGTACAAGGAGAACAGATTTACTTTTTTATTTTATAGGCCGGTTGGTTCATCAGCCTATAAGGGAAAAACCGGTGAAGTGCGAGTCGGACTCGCGCGCTTTGAATATTGTTAACGCAACTCGGACTTGGTACGATGGATTTAATCCATCCGTACCAAACGTGTGTTACATAACTGAAAATTTCCTGTCACAGTGTTCGTTATCGAACTCCTCCAAAACGGCTCGACCGATTTTTTTTTTTTTATGTATCTTAAACAGAGCGTAGGATAATTTTTGCCCTCCTCAGGGTCGAAGCCTACTGGGGCACAAGGGTCTGCTTCTAAAAAGAAGACTCGGCCCTGGTATGAAAGGCAACGGAGGAACAGGAGTGGGTTTTTAGTCAGTAAAATGCACTGTCTCGCTCCGCCCAAGAGCGAGGGATGTCATGGGATGATTTTCTCACTGAAAAAAAAAATATTCCCAACCTCGATTTTTTTTCTTAGATACTTTATATGGCAGAACAAGGTTTGCCGAGTCAGCCTACATATATAGTATTGTCCTCCCAAGTTTAAACTCGTGTCACTATTCCCAAAAAAAGTAATTATTCCTGATATAAATAAAAATTTACGAATTTCGCATTTTTTTCTTTAGGCTCTTCATGATTCTAGATCTACACTCTACTTGATGTTCCCTATCTATGGGTTTTGATTGCCTTGCGAGCGTCAAAATATGCCCCATAAATGGAGCATAAACGACCGTATCTTTAGATTGCGTTGACCTTGAAGTATGATTTTTGCAATTGCTCCATAAAGGCTAAGCGGGTCGTCAACCTCTGAGTATTTGATTTTAATTTCATCTTGATACATCACGAATTAGTATTTGAACAATCTCGTCGAAATGGCCAAACGGATGAAATTAATGCCACAAAGGTTAGGAAATTGTGGAAATAGAATAGATACTTTTATAGCAATCGAAATCGCGTATTCATAATTTAGAAAAAGAGAATCACTGACTTTCGAAATTAATGAACTACGAATCTTTGTTGTATAGTTTTTATAGGTACATATTTTACACTGTTTAGGGCGGAATTCACCAATAAAACTAATCGCGTTTTAACGTTTGGCTCGCATAATCACGTTTAGCCGCTGTCACTAGTGTCACTTGTCTGTATTTTTCTTTGTTGTATTTTTACATTTTAGTAAAAATACAACAAAGAAAAAGAAAGAGAAAGAGAGATTAGTTTTATCGGTGAATTCCGCCCTTAATTGTACCCCTCAGTCAAACCTAATTAGTGTGCAAGTTCTATAGTAAGGTACCTATAGAATATAACCATTACAAGTGTGCCTATAAAATTCTAAGAGTTTCCTCGATATCTTCAAATCCCCATCATTAGATCCAGATCTAATAACCATGTAACCACTTGAAGAGTACACCCTTAAAATAAAAAAAGAATTTGTCAAATCGGTCTAGGCACCTTTGAGTAAACGAGGAACATACGTTAAAAAAAAATTGTCGAATTGATAACCTCCTTATTTTCTGAAATTGGTTAAAAAATAAAGATTAACAAAGGTTGATAACATATCAATATAATTTTGACAGTACCTTCCCTAAGTTTACTCTAACTTAAGCGTAAATGTCGTGTAAGCCATGGGGTCTAAATCACCATTGATATACGGGAGCCGTTCATGTGTGCCCGTTAATTTGTCAACCTTTACTTAAGGGCCTAATGGTTAATTACCAGATATAGTATAATTTATAGGGCGCCCTTAGTAGAGCAGAATGCTGTGGTACGTGTGGCTCAGAGGTTTGATAAGATGCGTGTATACAGAACCAATTTGAATTCACTGACAAATCTTTCTGAGAGTTAAGATAAGTAGGTATTAATATAAACATTTAATATTGCAAAAAAAAACAACTGCAGTATTTTCAGTTATTTACTTAGGTAAAGCTAACAGCTTCTCTGTACAGAATTTTTTAGGTATATATAGTTAACGATTGGTAATTTGTATTTTGGACTGTAATTTATTGAATGTTTCTTTTAATCTAATTATTTTTATCTCTAATTTGATTTCTATTTATATGTTTCGTTTGTTAGAATAGAATAGATTTTTTTTATTTCGGACACAAAAAGATCCATGCAGTATCAGTAATTTAATAAATAACTTTTTATCTAGTGATAGTACTCTTTGCACAAAAAATATTACAATCAAAGATCTAGTTATTGGATTGACATCTTTTATTATTTGACATTGTTTAATGATGTAACGTATTTTTAATAATTTGTTGCATAGCATAGCATAGTCGGCATTATAATATTCCCACAGTTGGGACTCAGGCCTCCTCTCTAGGAGAGGGAATAGGCCATAATCCACCACGCGGGCCCAGTGCGGGTTGGTAATAATCGATTGGTATAATTTGTTAACTTTATATGACTAATATGAATCTCTTGTCAATAAACGACTATTATGGCTTTAGTCTTTTGCAGTCACCAATTCAATCAACATTTATAGAATAAAGAGTGATAAATAAATCAAAACTACATTCTATAATAATACGAAGCACAGAATGACGACCCCTTCTGTGCTTCGTAGCAGGGAGGTTGCAGAGGGGAAACTGAAAAAACCGAATTACTAGGAATTGCTCGCATCTAACACAGTAACTACACCACTGTAAGACCTGTAACAGGGTCTTTTATTGCAATGGAATGACTAACCAAATAATCAATAAGTGTTAATACATTATCAGAGAATCATAAACTGTAATTGAAAAAAGAGTAAAGTAATAAAATAATTAAATTAATCAAATAAGGAAATAATTAACATAGAAATCAAAATTAAAAAAATTATAAGTACTAGTGACCTGGGTCCAAACTGTATGTCAAAAAGTAATGTACGTAATTAATTGAATAATAACAAAAATATGGATCTGCTGTATCTGAGACCAATAAATTATTATTATAAGTGTGGTTTTAGTCACTAGAGGTTTGACACGCCCTCCTGCTCCGCCCTAGAGCCGGAGAAGTTATTAGATGATTTTCCACCGCAACAAAAAGGTAATTTTCACGAAAATGTAACATTTAACCGAATATTTTAATAACATGACAACAAGCGCACATTCACAAATAATGTATTATCACAAGGTTGTAGCCACACTGGCGGCCATAATTCAAAAAATGATTTAAGCCATGTTCACACCAGGCCTATTTTTATTTACCGCCGTATCGCTGTCCCCATCTACATATTTGTGCTTTTGGCCGTGGGGGAGTGAAATTTTGAGGACATGGCTGTTTTTTGGGTTTTAATTAACGTTGATAATAAAAACGAGGTGTCTTTAGACATATTTTCACTTACAATCATTAAATTGAGGGTAAATCCAACACTAAAATATTAAAAATAAATATTTTGAATTCGAACCAGTAGTTTCTGAGTTTAGCGTGTTCAACCAAACAAACAAACAAATGTTTCAGTTTTGTAATTTTAGTATAGATTTTAATCTACTTATTTTTACAACTTACATGTGCGTCATAGGTAATTTTGATGCTGGTAAACGAAATTAGTCATTGCAGTTGAGGCGGGATCTGAAATTGCAGTGACAAATACTCACGTGAAAAAAATGATAAATAAAATTTCATACAATTACTTGTTACATTTTGGGACAGCTACAGGCTAACAATATTTAACTATATTTCTAATTACACGCTTCCACAGATAATCACAAAATTATAACTTCGACAAAGTTGGTCAAATTCCTTAGAATATTATTTATTAATTTTAAACTAACTTGGATAATATATATACGTTTAAAGTGAAAGAAATAATAGTATTTTATTTGGCACGCATGGATACACACGTGGTGGGTGTAGAGGGAGAGGGAGGCCAAAGAAAAGATGGATGGGTTATGTGAACAGTGATATGAAAGAAAAGAAAGTTAGTGATAGTATGACGGTTGACAGGATAGAATGGAAGAAAAAAACGTGTTGCGCCGACCCCAAATAAGATGGGACAATGGCAGGAAGATGATGCATGGATACACACACGGTAAAAACAAAATTTAAGACAAGAAAAAAACAAAAGAAAAAAAAAACACACAATGTGTGTCACACGGCTGCGCAAAAAAGGTCCAGTTCAGCAAAAGTGCAGGAGTTTTCCATGCTTGCATTGATGCAAAAAAAAAAGAATGCCCAATAATACCTCCATGTTTTGACCATCCTCAGAACTCTAATGTAAAAGTTGCCTACGACTCCACAATCATTCTAAAATCCATACTAGCCTCCGTCGTCCCTCCTCTTTCGGGTCTGTTTATGCAAACATGTAGTTTCGGAGACGACGTCTACCTACCTAAAGACAGTAGGTATAATATATTCAGCACAAGTGTATCCAGTTTGTGTTCAACTAGTCTACTAGCTTCAAAAATCTGTGTTTAATATTTTATTTTTTTATTTATTTATTTATCAGGAACTATTTACATTGTATTTGATACATTATTAATATACAAACATGCGATAAAAGGAAAAAAATAAAATTAAAACATGAATACGTCCTTAAAACGAAAATAAAAATATTTACAAAATAGGAGATTGGATATTATAATATTAAATTACATATATAAATTACATATTATAATATTAAGTTTAGTGCTAGACTTCACAATTGGCGGTAATAAGTTGAAGATCTCCACTTTTCTGCACTCCTCAGCACAAGTATTTCTGCTGCAGTGGCGGCTTTTGGCAAGATGTATCCCAAGGTTTGCCGTTGTACTATGTGGAGGTGCCTAGGAGAGCTTGCGGCCATAAATACATTTTGTAAATATCGGTGCAAGTACTTGTATTAGGTATAACTCAAACTGCAACTAACAAGTTAGTCTACTATGTTACACAAAAAATATGTTTGTGGCTGGTATTATAATATAATATTCACACAACTATGTATCACACAAAGCCGTCTAGACCCAAGCTAAGCAGAGCTTGTGTTATAAGTACTAGACAACTGATAAACATACCTACTTAAATATTTCTAAATACTTAAGTAGGTATATTAAAAATAAATATTTTGAATTACACACAGACACAGAACAAATGATTGTGCTCATAATTTGTCCTGGGTTCGTGGGCCCTGACTGCTATCAGGGCCACTAACGACTAGACCAACAAGCCAGTCGTATTATTAAAATTAAATTCAAATTCATTTATTTCGGAAACCAGTCCATAATAATATACATTGATTACAAAATTTGAAATTATAATATGAAATTTAAAAAAAAATATATACGCATTACAAAAACACAAAATTAAAATAATGTCATTAATAAAAACACAGTAAATTACAATGAGTCGATAACACTTCAATTAAATAAGATACACAAATAATTAAAAAAAATATATACACACATGTTTTATCTTAGCCTAAATTTGGGATTGCATCCGGTGTGCTATCATATTATATTAGTTATTAGTTTATAACAATACGCATCTAAATACGTCGATTCCAAATCAATCACAAAAATATCTTAATTTGTAATCTTTTCAGAACGTTTTTCTAGTAAGCAAGCAATAATAAAAACTATGCAAGTGTATTATTAAGAAGAAACAAACATACACACACTGACAAAAATTCACCCTTATAATATTAGCGTCACAGATAGAAATGTACCTAACATTAAATAAATACACAGAATAAACCTCTGGACTGTCCAAAAAACATATATAATATGGAGTCCAGCAATCACCGAACGATTAACCCTCAACAACTCAATCCCCAGAGGCGGGCGAAAATTTTAATCAAAGAAAACTTTAAATTAGGAAAATTTCGAGCAAATAGCCCACAGCGTGCGCTGCCAAGTTTGGGCGTGCCGTGTATTTAAACAAATATATTTAAATAGTTCAATTTTATACGGGTTGTGTTATGGCGGGAGCAAACAGCGTGTATGATTAACCCCTACTACGTTTGAATTGAATGCTTGACGTTGCTAAATAAAACAGAAGCACGGGACTTCAAAGTTAGTTAGCAATGCAGCAAAAACGGTATGTAGATGGGTGCTCATCCATTTTACACAGTGACTCTTACGTGCCTCAAAAAGCACACTATCTGTCATGTTTCTGTAGATCTCTCTAGCTCTAGCGTGTTTCCCAGTTACTGAGTTATGAACGGTCAGATAAGCAATTACTCTGTTTATAAACACTGGTATTCCGGTGCACCAGGATCGACTGAAAGCCGACTTCCAACATAATCAAGAAAAACCTAAGCAGAAAGACCCCAGATTTGTGTGGAAGAAACGCCCAGTGTAAAGATGGACCGCCCGGAGGTCACGATGGAGCATACGGCAGAGGTGTGCCCCGCCTGGGCAGAGCACCGTCGTGTCCTCGTGGGGGTGCTCGGCAGCAGCGTTCTCTTGCGACGGGCCTTGGTACAGGCCATGGTCCGAAGCATGGAGAAGTGGCAGGCGGTCGCCTCCTTCTGCGCAGCGAACAATGGGTAGCTTGCCATACGACCGTCCGGTAACCGTTCGAACCGAGCCCAAGTCGTCGACAGCGCGTAGTGTTCCACGCGCGCCTCAAGGAGATGTCAGGAACCGTAGGAGCCCAGTAGGGTCGAAGCCTACTGGAGCCATGGGTGATGCAAATGAGATCCCCGAGGCCCTGGAACGAAGGCAAAGGAGGAACATGAGTGGGTTTTTAGTCAGTAAAAGTCTGACACGCCCTTTCACTCCACCCAAGAGTGGGGGGTGTCATTAGATAATTTACCCACCTAAAAAAAAACCTAAAAAAGGTATATTACAGAGATGAGTTAAAGATATCGTCAAAGTCACGGGAAACACCAAGATGGGGAATGCAAGGAATCGGGATATATGGCAGATAATAGGAGATGCCGAAACCAAGCAGTGGGTGACTCCAGGTTGAATCGATGTTTATGATGATGGTATAGCATGACCAAGAACATGTGAATTCTGCCATACAACAGTATTAGTTAATTTCGTTTAGTGAAGGTATTGGATTAAAGGTGCGATTTGGTATATGGCTAGATTTGGCCTCTAGGATTTATTTATTTAAACTTAATTAGTGGTACATAGGCGGACCAAATGCAACATGGCATTTTCTGCCAGCACAATATATAATTGCACAATAAATAAATAACAGATATTTCAAATAGAATATCATATCATTAAATTAAGTTGCTTATAATAATAAAATACATATATACCTATGCTAATATTATAAACTAACCAGGTTCTGACCGCGGCTTCGCTCGCGTGAAAGTAGGTTTCTACACACAAACTTTAGACCCCCATTTCACCCCATTGGGGGCTTAATTTTGGAAAATCCTTTCTTATTGCTCGCCTACATCATAGAAGGAAGCATTGTGCAAAATTTTACGTTCCTAGTCCCAGTAGTTGGCTGTGCGTTGATATGTCAGTCAGTCAGTTTCTCCTTTTATATATGTAGAGAAATATTTCTCTTGTAAACTATTTATTAGAAAAGGAAACATATAGGACAGGAATAGGAGTATCTCTGTCCTATATTTATTTATTAAAACTTTATGCACTAGTAAGAAACACTGTACAAAGGCGGACTTAATGCCTTAGGCATTTTCCATATGTTTCATCATCTTCCTGCCCTTGTCCCGTGTTATTTGGGGTCGGCGCAACACGTTTTTTTCTTCCACTCTGCCCTGTCACTCGTCATGCTATCACTAACTTCCTTTTCTTTCATATCACTCTTCACACAATCCATCCATCTTTTCTTTGGTCTCCCTCTCCCTCTCCATCCATCCACATGTAAACCCATAACTCTTTTTTTTTCCATATGTTTGTTTTGTATATTTGTTGTTACGTTTATGTATGTTTGTTTGTTTTGTTTTTTCTATATGTTTCCTTGTCATAATTTTCTATTTTCACGTGAGAAAAGCACTAACTACTCAGCGTAAACAGGTAGTATTTCATAAAAATAACATTTATAAGCCATTAGTAGCACAAATTGGCTTATCAAACAATGTATTTATGAATGCATACACCCGTTCACCGGCTGTAGCGTGTTTACTATTGTATATTTGCTTTGAATACAAGTTATTGCCCCGGTACCCGTCTGGTTGGGTTTTAAAATTTATGATATGCACAACGGCGATTCGGTGGTAATGTGCGTAAATAACGCTTTGAGGTACCCACAGACAGGTATGATGCGACATATGCAATTTCCTTTTTTTTTAAATAAATTGTTTATCTTAAATAAATTTTATTAAAGTGCGTGGTGCAGTTAAAAGCCATGTTTTGTTTTGTTTCCTCGAGAAGTGCGATGCCCGTGTAATATATGATATAGTATATTACACCCTCTTAATAAAGTCCAGTTTATCTGACTTTCTTTTAAACTTTATTTTATTTGTTTTCTAACAATATTTCTATAAAATTGCTAAGACCATATAAAACACATGTGATTTGTAATATACTTAGATTGAATTGAATTAATCTTGCAACAGTTATTATTTATGCCTATTATTAAATGAACAACTTATAGTACAGTTACCCTAGGGATTTTTTTTGGGTGGGAAAATCATCTTATGACAAATCCCGCGCTTGGGCGGAGCGCGAGATAGTGTCAGACTTTTACTGACTAAAAACCCACTCCTATTCCTTCTTTGCCATTTTTTTCAGGGCCCTGGGCATCTCTTTCGCATCACCTATGACCCCAGTAGGCTTCGACCCTGCTAAGCCCCTACAGTACGCGCCCTCGACTACTTGGGCCAGGTCCGGACGGTTACCGGACGATCGAACGGCGAGCCACCCATTGCTCGCCGTTCGCAAGCCCGCACCCCTAAGGGATGAAACGGTGGTTCAAAGTAAGTATGGAAAAATCTACTTTCATATGGGTGAAGCCACTGGCAGAAACTAGTTTCTCATCATGCGACAAGTATTGTGAAATAATTATACCTCTTTCATCTGTTCCGTAAGGTGTAACTTTTTTGTAGATTCAAAATAAGTAAACAATAACCAGTAACCAGCAATAAATACTCAGCTTTTATTATTCCATTGCAGGGAGCAGTAGTGGCCGAGTGGGAGCAGTGGTGGCCGAGTAGGAGCAGTGGTGGCCGAGTGGGAGCAGAGGTGGCCGAGTAGGAGCAGTGGTGGTAGAGTGGGAGCAGTGGTGGCCGAGTGGTAACGGCCCCGACTTACGAGTCGCAGGTTCAAACCCAGCCAGGCGCATTACTTTGTGTAATTATTTCATTACCACTGCTCTCAAAACGGTGAAGGAAAACATCGTGAGGAAATCGGTATGTCCTAGAACCAAAAATTCGAAGACATATGACATTCACCAACCCGCACTGGGTCCGCGTGGTGAATTATGGCCTATTCCCTCTCTTAGAGAGGAGCCCGAGTCCCAGCCATGCCATTATTCCATTTCCAAAAAAGCAATGATATTTTACGAACAAAATAAAGGAGAATGTATACAAATTTTTATTCACTTCAATTAAGGCTAACATGATCCTATTACCAACGTACATCAAATCGGTTTCAGATTTTCACAATTTAGCTTCAGGCTATCCTAACGCATATCGATGAATATTGGATTCCAAAAACTAATTGTTAAAAATAAAAATATTTGACGTAAAAACTACCTAGCTTCTGTTTTCATAAATGCACAGAAATTTACCAAATATATTAATTAATAAGCAAGTTTATGACCTAGTGGGGGTCAAGGGAATCCGATGGATGCGAGACAAATAGGACTTCTGGGTTGACTTCTAAAAAGGATACCCTTGGTCCTAGAACGCAAAGGGCAACTGAAGGAACAAAGGTGTAGATTAAGCCAATAAAAATCTGATCCGCTCCGCTCTGAAGCGGGAAAAGTCATTAAAGAAAAGAAAGAAAGACAACATGTATATTTCGCACACAATGAGCAAAAAAAAAACAACAACAAACAATGTGTCTCACGGCAGTCGCAAATAGGTTTAGTTCAGCATAATGCCTGACAACTACGTAGCAGGTGATTCGTCATCATCATCATAATGATCATCATAAATAATAATATTTAAAGTGAATATTGTAATGAAAAATTAGTGTAGATTTGTGTCTTAAGTGTTTTGACACAATTGGACAATATGTGGAATCATTGAAATATGCATGATCTCGATAAAAAATGAGCTGAGAATTTTATTGTAGTTTTGGTTACCTCAGCGAAAATTGCCGAGAAGTCTGACTCAACACATTTACTGCCAATTACTACAAAAACATTAGAATGTGTTGCACCAGTAAAGCAAGTGACCATATGCTATATCAAGAACGAAATACTTTTTAAACTTAACACTGACTAAATGTGTACTAGTTAAACTGTCAAATCTGTATTTTGGTATCAATCATCAAAAGTGAATATCGCAATAATGTGACAAATAATCATTTGTTGACACACATCTTGCATTTTCTATTAGAAACCTCGAAAAAATAAAAAAAACGGGCCAAGTTTGAATCAGACTCTGGGCACGCTACAATTATGGCGGTAAGTCCCCTCTTTGAGGAGTGGCTGGAGCGGCAACACGGCATCCTCACCTTCCGCATGACGCAGGTCCTCACCGGACATGGCAAGTTCGGGAGGTTCCTGTATCGGA
This sequence comes from Mythimna vitellina, assembly GCA_949316375.1. Classification (NCBI taxonomy): domain Eukaryota; kingdom Metazoa; phylum Arthropoda; class Insecta; order Lepidoptera; family Noctuidae; genus Mythimna; species Mythimna vitellina. The sequence goes on along the minus strand of OX438700.1, from coordinate 21,818,868 downwards.
TTTAGGCAGAAGAAACGCCCGGGTGTTATCATTGTGTTGATCGCCCGGAGGACACGGTGGAGCATACGGTGGAGGTGTGTCCCGCTCGAGCGGTGCACTGTCCTGTCCTCGTGGAGGCAACCGGCGGCAGCAACTTCTCGCGTCGTGCCCTGGTTCGGGCTATGGCCCGAAGCGAAGAGGAATGGCAGGCGGTGGCCTCCTTTTGCGAAGCAGAAATGCTAACGAAGGAGGAGGCCACACGCGTGAAGGAACGAATGTCCTCACGCCCCAGCCACCGAGATTCTGACCCCGACTACCAGCCATGGTAGACGCGGGCTTGCGGACGTCGAGTAATGGGTAGCTTGCCGTCTGGCCGTCCGGTAATTGATCGGACCGGGCCCAGTCGTCAACAGTGCGTAGTAATCCACGCGATCCTCAAGGAGATTTCAGCAAACCTTAGGGGCCCAGCAGGGCCGATGTCCGCTAACTAGGACCGCGGAGAATTTCTGAAAAGGAAACCCGTAGTCCTAGAACGCAAATGGCAACTGAAGGACATAGGTGTGGTCTTAGTAAGTAAAAGTCTGACACGCCCTCACGCTCCGCCCAGAGCGCGAAAAGTCATTAACGAACGAGGAGTTCCGTACCGGCCGTAGCCGTGGCGTCGTAAAAACGGCAAAAAAAAACACATTTGTTGTATTACACTTCAATGTTTATTTTATTCTGTTTTTAGTATTTAGTGTAATAGCGACAACAGAAATACAGGTGTGAAAATTTTGACTATCTTGCTGTCACAGTTTATGAGATACAACCTGGTGACAGACAGAAGAACAGACGGACAGCGGAGTCTTAGTAATAGGGTCTCGTTTTACCCTTTTCGTACGGAACCCTAACAAAAAGAATTAAAAAATAAATACGAATTCTATTACCCGCTTCAAAGACAACAATTAAAATTCAAACAAAGAACTGAAACATACCTAATCTATTCTTAATTCAAAAATCTCCCCCTGTTACACGAATAAAACTGTTTATGCTTAAATTCACACGCATGGTAACATTAGGTCGCTTGCAACCCAGGGTGTGTCGGTGTTGCCACTATTTATAGGTCAATTACCGCTCTGTAATTAAGGCAATACTTCAACAAGATCACAGCTTTTGCCAAGATTGCTTATATAAATTTTAACTTGAGATTTCGAGCTAAATAAGGGAGACATTACGTTATCGCATCTTGGTTGGTAAACAAAACTGTTATTATAACGTAATTAAACATAAAATGGTTTATAAAAGGGTTTTGTTATTTTATGTAGAGTTTTAAAATGTATTTTTGTCATATAACTTGTTTTAAATGGTATTAGTCAACTTTGATAGACATCATCATCATCATCATTTCAGCCGACAAACGTCCACTGCTGGACATAGGCCTCCCGCAAATGTCGCCACAAAGAACGGTCCTGTGCGTCTCACATTCATCGGATTCCCGCAACCTTCACCAGATCCTTTCGGCTCCATCGGCCATCTGTTCTGCGAGCAATGTGCCGTTGCCACTTAAGTTTGGCAATTCTTCGTGCTGTGTCGGCAACCTTGGTTCTCCCGCGGATATCTTCATTTCTGATTCGATCACGCAAGGAAACTCCGAACATAGCCCTTTCCATTGCCCTTTGGGTGACTTCACACGCCATCGTCAGACAGAAATCCTCTTTGCTCTGCAGAATGCGGGCAAGCTCCTTACTGCACCATGAAGACCGTAGCGGGGAGGTATTATTCCTCTTTGTTAGGTGATGTTGTTCACAGATGTGTCATGAACAACAAACTGGATTTAAAATAGATAGATAATATACTAACATAGCTAACATAGGTTTTTTTTTAGGGGGGAAAATCATCTAATGACAAATCCCGCTCTTGGGATTCACAAAAGTGACTGTGATTATTGTAACCATTTTATTGAACCAATAAAGAATGTATTTGATGATATATTTTCTTTTGGTTAACCTGTATTTCCAATTTCTTGGCAAAACAGTTTATTAGAAACATGATGCTGTTTATAATAATAATAATATTTATTTATTTATTTATATATACTTTATTGCATACCAAGTTACAGATTTACAAATTGAATTGTAATACAATACCAATAAATAAACATTTATTTCGGACCTTTCCGTCCATAGGTAACAATATATAGGTTTATAATATTTTCATAAAATCACCAAATTATTACGCTTACTGTTCAACAGGAAAGTAAACACCGAAAAATGAAATAACATTTCAGTATTAAATTTAAAAAAAAACCGGGCAAGTGCGTGTCGGACTCGCGCACTGAGGGATCCGTACAAAATTGCTTACGAAAACAGTTCAATTACCTAAAAAAAATACCTGTGTTAGGTATTTTTTTTAGGTGGGTAAATCATCTAATGACAAATCCCGCTCTTGGGCGGAGCGCGAATAGTGTCAGACTTTTACTGACTAAAAACCCATTCCTGTTCCTTCGTTGACTTCGCCCCAGGGCCCCGGGTTTTGTTTTCACACTACCCATGGCCCCAGTAGGCTTCGACCCTGCTGGGCCCCTACGATTTGCTGACATCTCCCTGAGACCCGTGGCGCGTGGAACAATACGCGCCGTCGACGACTTGGGCTCGGTCCGCACGGTTACCGGAAGGTTGTACTACTAACATAGGTAGATATAAGATTTCCTTAATTGTTCACTAGTCCAAGTTAAGATTCACAAAAGTGACTGTGATTATTGTAACCATTTTATTGAACCAATAAAGAATGTATTTGATGATATATTTTCTTTTGGTTAACCTGTATTTCCAATAACTAGGCAGAACAGTCCATTATAAACATGATGCTGTTTATAATCATCATCATCATTTCGGCCAAAAGACGCCCATTGTTGGACATAGGCCTCCCCCAAATGCCGCCACAATGACCGGTCCTGTGCATGTCGCATCCATCGGATTCCCGCGACCCTCACCAGGTCATTGGTCCACCTTGTGGGAGGCCTTCCAACGCTGCGTCTTCCGGTACGTGGTCGCCATTCCAGAACCTTTCGTTCCCATCGACCATCTGTTTTGCGAGCGATGTGCCCCCCCCCCCTCGGAGTTTCCTTGCGTGATCGCGTCAGAAATGAGGATATCCGCAGGAGAACCAAGGTTACGGACATAGCCCGAAGAATCGCCAAACTTAAGTGGCAGTGGGCTGTTTATAATATTTTCATTAAATCACCAAATTATTACGCTTACAGTTCAATAGGAAAGTAAACACCGAAAAATGAAACAACATTTCAGTATTAAATTAAAAAAAAAACCGGGCAAGTGCGAGTCGGACTCGCGCACTGAAGAATCCGTACAAAATTGCTTACGAAAACCGTTCAATTACCGAATCGAGTCTCAAAGATTTTTACGAATCGCAAAAAGTGTTTTTTTGTGACGTAATTACAAATTTACAGTTTTAAGATTTTTTCCTATGCCTTTATGCTATAAGACCTTGCTTCATGCCAAATTTCAGGATTCTTGGACAACGGGAAGTGCCCTATGAATTTTGATTCCCTTGAGAGTGTCGAAATATACGTTTTTACAACATAAACGGCCGTATCTTTTATTTCGTTAACTTACAAGTTTTCACAGCTTCAAGGGACTGCAGACCTAAGTATATGGTTTAAATTTCAACTCACGATCTCCACGCGTTCGCAAGATAAAAGGTCTTAATAGACAGACAGACAAACAGACGAACAAGAAAGGTTTTATAGTATAATGGTTCCGTTTTTCCTTTTTAGGCACGGAACCCTAAAAAACATAATTACAGCAAACAAATTAAAAATAAATGAAAGATATGAAACTTAAAACGTGGAAAATCTATAAAAGCTACGCTGGGCAATATCGATTTTTTTAAAATAAAAAAGTTATTAAACATTCCCTTTGAATTTATTTCCTTTGAGCTTTGCATATTTAAAAAAAAATGTATGACGTATTTTCCTTTTGCAGCGCTCGCTCGAATATATTTTTTATCTGTGGTGCTTACAGAAGCCAGCTAGCCTTTTAAGTGATTTCGATTAATAATTCTGACGTCAATAATTTCCTCGTTAGTGTTTTTTGCTTTTAATTTATAATATTACGACATTAAGGAAATTAACCACAGTTAATAGTTAAGTATATGGTGGTATCGAATGAAGAAATATATGGGTTATTTTTTTATATTCTCTTTAAAATGTAATTAAGTCAAAACTGTTACTGTACGCTACCAATAACGTTTGTAAATTAATTTTTAACTTTCTCATGTAAGCGAATTGTAAATTCTTATGGGAAATAAAGATATCTCAATCCTCATATGTTTTGCGGACTGGCTACGTAACTAGGTTTATAAACTGATAGATGAAAGAATTGTTTTGGAAATGAAGTGATTTTTAGTTGCAAATGTATAGTTTGATTTCTTCAAGGACACATTCCGGGAACGCCTTTCTACTCAGAGTACGGTTCCCAAAATATGCTTTAATATAAATATTATTGCTTAAATTATTATTGTCGTAATTACACACACAGGCCGGTTGGTCTAGTGGTCAGTGGCCCTGACTGCTACGCCGGAGGTTGTGTATTCGATTTCCACCCAGGACAAATGTTTGTGTGATGAGCACAATTATTTGCTCTGTGTCTGGGTGTAATTTATCTATAATATGTATGTATTTAGAAATATTTAAGTATGTTTATCTGTTGTCTAGGACTCATAACACAAGCTCTGCTTAGCTTGGGACTAGACGGCGTTGTGTGATAGTTGTATGAATATTATATTAATTAGATCAATGTTCGTAGGTTTACTAACTTTAACTAAGTGTTCCTAGGTTACCAACATTTCAGTACAGAGAAAATCATTGACGAGACATCAGCAAGCAGTTAGTCGACTCCTCACCATGTGGTCAGACAGATAGCCTGGCACTGGCATACTGACAGCATTGCCAAGTTGAATGGCAGTGTGGTCAGTGACAGCGACGCGGACAAAGTTTTTGATGATGAATGGGTGTACAGAATATGAATTCTCTCGAATGAGTTTTTGCGCTCTCTCCTTTTATATTTACGTTTTATTATATATATCTTATGTTATTATATTTTGTTTACTGACATCCGAGAAATCCCAAAAGTTGAGAGTCAATTCTTTCAAATTTTATTTTAACATCAAAAATCCTTGAAAAAGCTTTCAAATTCAAACAGGATAGATTCAAATCTTGAAATTGTTACAGGCATATTATGTAGCTACATTGCTGTCATAATAATAACATAGATTTAACCTATGATATTCTTAACTATTTAACTGACCTGCTGGTCTATGGACATATACAAACACCTATTGGGTACACGTTCGTAATAGCACGTTGTGCATTATTGGGTAATAATGCACAACGTGTCATAGTCTATAGGCCATACACATATTAAAAGCGACAAGAAATATGTAACCAAGATTTATGTACTCGTAGCTCATAATATGATTTAAAAAAATGTCCATGGAATTTCTTGCACATTCTTCTCCATAGAGATCTACGCTTTGGAACGTGCGTGTGTTGTTTTTTTTTTGACTGGCCGACATTTTGACAATTCAAAAGTGCCTGTAATTGGTCTATTTGAAATAAACGTTTCTGATTTCTGATTTCTGATACACGCTAGGGTATACCTGACAGGTTTACCTGTACAGTTGAGGTAAACCGGAATGTGTATCTTGCACAACTGTGTAGGTTTCCACCCAAGCTACCTGACTGGTATGACTGTGCAGGTAAACATGTCAGGTGTACCCTAGTATGTTTGTACAATTAGAACTAGATTCCCAGTAAATTGTGCATCGGAATTGCATAACCTAATTCCGCCTAGTCCGTTCCATCATCGGACTACCAGACGTACGGTAATGCGCCACCGGTACATGGTGGACATCCCACATATACGCACAAAACGTTTTGGGAACACATTCATTATGCGTACAGCTAAGGAGTGGAATTCCTTGCCGGAATCTGTGTTTCCTGATGGCTACAACCCGGGAATCTTTAAGTCAAGAGTGAATAGGTTACTTCTAGGTAAGCGCGTTCCATCGTCGACCGCATCGTCGCTTTCCATCAGGTGAGATAGCAGTCAAGCGCGAAGTTATACAGAATAAAAAAAAAACATTTTCACCCTTTTAAAAAACTACCCTTTTCTTTTCGCCTGTATCGCATCCCCTTTAAGACAAAGTACATGATAATTGACAAGGCGCGATTTATAGCCTCGCGGTTAGCCGACCGCGTTGTACCAGCGGCAGCGAGCGGTGATATATTGCCACTCACCGCCATTATGGAAAAAATACACATTTTCTACATTCTCAACTATATTATTATCGTCTAGGATTATTAAGACGGGCTGCGGGATTGTTCGATAAAGTTACCGCAGCTTTGGAACGCAAAAGGCAACTGAAACAATATAGGTAACTATCAGACCACCCATTATATTACACTTTTTTTTCTCTTTATGTTTTTGCTATCAAATATCTTTTGCCCTAGATCAGCTTACATTGTTTTGTAATAATTACTTTTTATTTTTTTGTATCACTTTGTGTCCTATCCAGGTAATATTATAATTGTATTGGCTGCGCGCATAATTTCGAAGGCACTCTTACTTCTAAGAAACAGGTTATTGCTAGATTAGAAGTCAGGGTCTTTTTGCTCTTAGCCATGTTGTTGAAAATGTAACATTATGTGCTATTACTGCTGTCAAGTTTAAACGGTAGATCGACACTGTCCACTGTTGTATAAAAATGGTGAATTTAAAAGCTAGACACTGTCTCTTAAAATACAGGATAGCCTAGTTTAAGAGGCAGGGTTACTTTAATTATGTACAGAAATTTTTGCAACACACTGTAATGGTTAGAATAAGTTTAAACACTAGTTATATCTACTTGTGTACATTTCTGTAACTATTTTAGTAAATAAACTTTAATATTATTATTTTTATTTTTTGGAAAAATAAAGATTTTGTTATTATTATTCGTCAGTAACATTCTAAAACTTCTTCTAGCTCCACCTAGAGTGGTAGGAGCCATTAGATAAGTTCTCACGTTAAAAAAAAGGATAATAGATTAGCTAAGTACAAGAGCGCTGTCAAGTAACAAGTAAAAAAGTGATGCTGATGTTTAAAATATTATTATTCTCCGTTTTAAAAAATGTCGCCACACACTAAACTCGTTATAAAATAGAAGGACCGTTTTGACATTTGAGAAACACCCTAGAATGTAACTTGAAAGAAACGGAAAAAAACAATAAAATAATAATTTAGGGGCCCGATATCAAGTAGTAGCTACACTACACCGGACAAGCCGCTAGGTAGTCAAAATACAAATGTCAAAACTGGCCTTTTATTTTATGACAACTTTAGGGATTGCTCCTGTTTCCTGGGTTTGTTTACAAACATCTAAACTCACAAACACAAGGCAACTAGACCAGAAACAACTATCTGTAGGCTTTAAGCATAATCAGCTTTATAATGTTCCCACTGCTGGGACTCAGGCCTCCTCTTTAGGAAAGGGAATGGGCCGTAATCCACCACGCAGACTCAGCGCGGGTTTGTGGATGTCACATGTCTTTGATTTTTTGATTCTAGGACATGCCGGTTTCATCACGATGTTTCCCTTCACCGTTTTGAGAGCAGTAGTGATAAAACAAATTACACAAAATAATGTACCTGGCTGGGTTTGAACCAGTGACCTACAACTCGTAAGTCGGAGCCGTTACCACTAGGCCACGACTGCTCTCTAGTAAGCCATATAATTATTTATTCCGTGCCCAAATCGAACCTGCAGCACAAGCACCTGCAGCTAATAGCTCAACCACTGTGCCAACCGTTATCAAAACCTTTTGCACTCATTCTCACCATCTACTTCAAAAATAATACTCCTCTGTATTTAGACTAATATTGTAAAAAAAAGAAAAAACTGTATTTTTGTTTGTGATTTATAAACTCATAATCTCCTGGACCAATTTTAGTAATGCTTTCACCAATGTAATACTACTTTATCACTGAGTAACATAAAGACGCGAGCATAGCCACTGAGAGTCTGAAATATGTTAGAAACGCTTCGACTGAGCGGTCTTCAGCACACAAGTTTGACAGACTATGGATCAACTCTCCCTGTAAATAAAAGTCATTTACAGGGAGAGTTGATCCATAATCTATCAAACTTGTGTGCTGAAGACCCCCTAGCCAAGTTACGATCATTTCGTTTGCGCCGAACGCCTCAAGTAGGCCACGCCTCCGATTCCTTTGTTCTGACGTCATCTCAACGCTAGGTCACGTGGTAAGAACAAAGGAATCGTTCGAAATCGGAGGTGTTCAACGCAAACGAAACGATCGTAACTTGGCCAGGAGGGGGGCTGTTCTCTTAGCCTCTCATCATACGCTCTATAGCAACTACATAGAAAGTCGAAAAGGGCCATAAGTTGCATTTTTTTTTAAATCTAATAACCCGCAGACTCATTTATGCTTTCAAAAATAGAACATAAAATTTGACGTCGCGTGTTTTTTAAAGCTGCGCTAAGTAATGAACACACGGTCGTGGCGGGCGGCCAGCTGATGGCAGGTTCGCGTGCTGCACTTCACACCAGATACTATTTCTATTAATCGTCTCGTGATAGGATGTCACTTGTTCGTGACTCACTGTGAGGAAGGATCGCGAGCTATTGTTGGAAAGATTTTTGAAGTGAAAATGTTAACATTTTTGTTTTAAGATGGGAAATCATGCAATGACTTCTCCAGCTCTAGGGTAAAACGGAAAGGCGTGTTTAAAATTTTTAGACTAAAATCACACCTGTGTCTTTCAGTTGCCCTTTGCGTTCCAGAACCACGACTTCGATATCAGAAATTGCCCGTGACCTTAGCGGACATTGACCATCCTGGACGTTACGCATTAGAAATTACATATTCACTCTTGACTTAATCCCCAGTTTGTAGCTATCAGGAAACACAGACTCCAGCAGGGAATTCCACTCTTTAGCTGTACGCACAAAGAATTCCACTCCTTATCTGCTGTCATCATCATCATTTCTGCCGAAAGACGTCCACTGTTGGACATAGGCCTCCTCCAAATATCGCCACAATGACCGGTCCTATGCGTCTCGCATCCATCGGATTCCTGCGACCCTCACCAGGTCATCGGTCCACCTTGTGGGAGGCCTTCCACGTTCTTTCGGTACGTGGTCGCCATTCCAGAACCTTTCGTCGAGCAATGTGCCCTGCCCACTGCCACAAAGGCAAAGGCTAGGTTAGGTTTAAAGTTACTCAAAAGGCAATGGTAAGGGCTATGCTCGAAGTTTCCTTGCGTAATCGCGTCAGAAATGAGAATATCCGCAGGAGAACCAAGGTTAATACGGACATAGCCCGAAGAATCGCCAAACTTAAGTGGCCCTGCTGTAGACAAAAAAAATCCACTCTTTAGCTGTAGGCACAAAGAAATCCACTCCTTAGCTGTAGGCACAAAGAAATCCACTCCTTAGCTGTAGGCACAAAAAAATCCACTCCTTAGCTGTAGGCACAAAGAAATCCATTCCTTAGCTGTAAACACAAAGAATTTCTTCCTGTGCGTGTTCATTTCGCTAGCCATATGTCTCACTATTAACGAGTGTTATAAAAACAACGATTAAAAATATTGGCTGAACGGCATTGCGGCGTTCTGGCGATTTGTCGATCGACATCATCCATCGACATCGTTGTCTATCCATCATTCACTATGGTTAATGGGGATTATGGAAAAAACGTATCATTTATTATCAGTGAGGGATCTAATCGTAATTTTTCCTAGACTTTTTGCGTAGGCTGGCGAATGTCCAAGTCGGCAACTCATTTGTCGTGTGTTTTGCAACCTGTACCACTAAACAGATAAGTACAGAAGATAATCTCATGTATGTACTTTACTTTTCATACTTACTGTATATATGTGTATTATATATCTACTACTATCTACTACTGTCTCGAGTGTACGTTCAGTGACAGTTGCATGCCATCCGTTGGCAGAGACGCACGTGTTGACCTGAGCTACTGGTGATGTAACGAGCTAATGTGTTCACCCCCTGTACTAGTACGCGTACTACACCTACGCTCGGCGTTCGCGCTAGGGTTGTCAACTTTAGCTTATACACATAATGCAAAAAAAATATCGTGGTAGTGGCACTCGCATCTTGTTGTTTGATTTGTTGTTGAGAATGAAACAAAAAGAACAAAATATGAACTTTCCTCTCCAAAACAACTGGCAGCTTAAAAAAGCGACAATTCACCATTTTATTTCACCACCTTTTTTTTTGCTCCATTTTTGTACAAAAAAAAAAATCCCTCTCAAAAAGTCTCAAGCGGATGACACTCGCGCTCGCACTGGTCTTAACTGGTCTGAGATATCGTGTCCGTATCTATGTGTACGTTGCTCGAGCACGCTTTGTATGTAAATTAACTTCTGTACCTATCTTTCTTTTGTGCCTGTACTCTAAGTTATATATTGAACCTGCTGATGTACGCGAATCATTCGCATTATCTTTTGTAAGGTCACATAGCTAGGAAAAATGGCCACAACCATCGTAACTGGCATAGTTGGACAATTTGGCAGCGTTATACAACATGTTGGGGGACCTTTTGTCCCCTAATATATCTGAGGTGTTATATTCAAGAAGTCTCAACAGTACATTTTTTGAATAGATATACACTAGTGCTTGACAGCAAGCCCACCTGATGATAAGCAGTGATGTAATCGTTGATGGTGACGTGCACTAGTTTATTAAGCCTATTTATTCACTCTAGCCTTGAACAATCTTAAATTATAATCGGAAGGGAAGACCGCTGCAAACAAATTGTTCCAGTCCTTCGATGAACGCGGTATAAACGACGAGATAAAACACTTAGTCCGGCCCGTAGAGGTGTCAACAACGTAAGGGTCTACTCACCATACATCGGGTTGTCCAATAGTAGAAGGTAATGACGGAATCAAGTTATGTAATCCCAGTGCTCACTGTCCGAAATGCATCCTATATAATATATATATATATATTATATATATTCCATATATATATATATTCCAGAACCATCACACAACGCCATCTAGTCTCAAGCTAAGCAGAGCTTGTGTTATGAGTACTAGACAACTGATAAACATACTTATATATTTCTAAATAAATACATATTATAGATAAATTACACCCAGACACAGAACAAATGATCGTGCTCATCACACAAACATTTGTCCTGGGTGGGAATCGAACCCACGACCTCTGGCGTAGCAGTCAGGGCCACTAACCACTAGACCTAAAATACCGAAAGGCTGGCTCCAGGCTTTGAAGATTGGTGTTGATTGGTAAGATTGGTGAGTGTGTGTGTGTTACGCCACTGGGTAGGAAGGCAACCAACAGCCCTAGGGTAAAAAAAAATCTGGGACCCCCTTTTTATGTGAGAAATCATCAAATAAATTCTCCTTCACTGTGTGTGTCACAGTGGTACGGGAGGGAGTGTCAGACTTTTATTGACTAAAACGAATTACCATAATTAAAGTAGCGTAGACATCATCTTCATACCCTTGTCCCGTGTTATTTGGGGTCAGCGCAACACGTTTTTTTCTTCCATTCTGCCCTGTCGCTCGTCGTGTTATCACTAACTTCCTTTTCTTTCATATCACTCTTCACACAATTCATCCATCTTTTCTTTGGTCTCCCTCTCCCTCTCCATCCATCTACATGTAACTCATAACTCTTTTAGTAACATGCGTTTCATCCCTCCTCTTCACATGACCATACCAAAACAAACGATTTCTTAAATCTTAATCAAAGTAGCGTAGTAAACTATTTTATTTAGGTTTGGGTGTGGTAATCAGGCTTTGGAGGGCCCCCGACCCTGGAAACCCTAGGCACCCCTTCCAGGGCCCCTTCGGTAGCTACGCCAGTGGGTGTTAACCAAATCTGGATCGATGATAACATCATGCTTTGTCTAAAGTCTAGAGAATCTTACCGAAAATTACTAGCGGAGAGAGAATTAAGCAATTCAAACTAACTATTTACCCATTGAGGCTGAGCTACTTGCTTTATAATAACTGGATTCTGAACAGGATAATTTGGCAACACGCTCAAATAGCTACAATAGACTTATTGGCCAAACTTGTGGCTAAAATTACCCATTGTAAGTCGGAATAACTGTTCTCTAGAAAGCGCATTAGGGGTCTGCAAAACAATATAGTTTTTGAATAGAACTATGTAACAATAGAGGTGGGCAGTACGAGTGTAATGTAACTAAATGGTTCCGTACAATTTTAGAAAGTCTGTGATACCGTTTAATTATTTTTAGGGTTTCGTACCACAAAAGGAAAAAATGGAACCCTTATAAGATCACTTTGCTGTCTGTCTGTCTGTCAAGATCCTTTATCTCGAGAAAGCGTGGAGGTATCAAGTTGAAATTAAAACCATATACTCAAGTCTGCGGTCTCTTGAAGCTGTGAAAAAATCAAACTTCTGAGTTTACGAAAAAGAGATATTGCCGTTTATGTTGCAAAACTCGTATATTTTGACACTCTCAAGGGAATCAAAATTCATAGGGTACTTCCCGTTGACCTAGAATCCTGAAATTTGGCATGAAGTAAGGTCTTATAGCACAAGAAATCCGATCATCAATCTATCTCGAGAGATTGTAAACTAATAAAAGATTGTGAACCTTAACAAACAGCTCACGATTTAACGTATTATTTTTGGACAGATTGTAATGTATCGAACTTAAATAGTTAAAGTGTCAAATGGAATAGAACAGATCGCATCTCGCGCGCTGATTATTTGAACATCATGTGCCCTGCGCCGCCATATTTGTTTGTTTATTCGTTTGTTGTCGAATGTAAACAAGCATTGTTTTGGTGATTTCAATTTGATTTCGTGTTGAAAATAACTCACAACTTTAGAATTAGCTGTATTTAATTGTAAAGGAAGTAAAACTGAATCTGTGATTAACCTAAGAAGTGTGTTTTGATTGATAAATAAAATAGTATTATACACCGAACAAAGTACGTACATTTTTCGTATTTTTTATGCATGTGAACTATGTGTTCTCATTTGACAATATTTACAATGTCGGATATTGAACCTGCCCATCACCAAAACTCAGAAATACCAGTAATCATTAATCAAGCTGAATTTACCATAGAGTTACAAAACTATTAAAGTGGGCGTAACGAAAATAGTAAAAAAATAGTACTGACGAATCTAAAAATACAAAGTGTAATAAAATTGTTTGATGAGTACAGCGCAATTAAATCTCAAGGTAGGCGACCAAGAAACAAGCATTACCACCATATAGTACAAATAATTCCAACGGAAGAGCATCATCAAAAGTTATTCTACACCTACACGCTTCACGCCTTAAAATATAAATATGTGGTGTCAATATTTACGGTTTTAATATTCCTAAATTTGTATAAAACATATCTGTCAAAGAAAAGCTTTCTAAAAAAGGAATTGTCGTAAAATCGTAAATTTCGGGCGATTCAATTGAAGTTGACAAATAGGTCTTGTAAATTTCTAAACATTTTCTCCTATGGGTTTTTTTTTAGGTGGGAAAATCATCTAATGACAAATCCCACTCTTAGACGGGGCAGGAGATAGTGTCACTTTTACTGACTAAGAACCCACTCCTGTTCATACGTTGCCTTTCATTAAGCCGAGTCTTCCTTTCAGAATCAAACCCTTGGCCCCGGTAGGCTTCGACCCTGCTGGGCCCCTACAGTTTCTGACATCTCCCTGAGGCGCGCGTGAAACAGTACACGCCGTCGACGACTTGGGCTCGGTCCGGACGGTTACCGGACGGTCGGACGGCGAGTCACCCATTGCTCGCCGTCCGCAATTCTCATATTGCGAAATAATCTATCATTAAAAATAAAAATAAATCACATTCTAAGTAATTATTTTAGTATCTCTCTCTAAAACAGCACAAAATTCATGCTCAATTTCCTAAAAAGATACGCATCAAACACCTTCGCGATTCACTTACGCAAATGACAAAAACCTCTGGTTTAAGGAACCCTAAAGTATAAAATAGCCGGTGGGCGTACACAGGGCGTTAATTAATTACCTGCGGAACCCAACCGCGTGTTTACATACGAACAAAAAGACTTGGGTAAGCAGCAATGCTAGTTTGGACTTGCAATTAGTGCTGTTTCATGAAGATTTTTTATGAAGGTAATGTATGAGTTAAATTAGAATAATAAGTACATTTTTCCATTGCTGTTAGTAAATATATGCAGCCTGTAACGTTCCCCTTGCGGGGACAAAGGTCTCCCCACTTTGAGATCGAATTTACTATAATCCACCACCCGGACCTTGAGATAAACACCTTTTTTCTTGAGGCGGGAAATCATTTAATGAATTCCCTCGCTCTAGAATGGAGCAAGAGGCCGTATCAGACTTTTACTGACTACACAACCACACCTGTGTCCTTCAATTCGAAGATGACCTAATGGCGTGACCTCACTTTTGAGTGTGTGTATTATTACTTATTCTATTACTGGGCAGTTTCTTTTTCAAGGTTTGAAAACTTCCTAACTCAATATTAATTTATTTATTTAAACTTCATGTACAGTGGTGGTATATACATAGGCGGATTTAATGCCTCAAGGCGTTCTCTACCAGTCAACCATTGGGTTAAAAAAACAAACAACACTAAACAATAATAATATTGAACTGATTTGAAAAATTATTTCCTGATTTGAAATTGAAATTGAAAGTATTTGTTTCAATTGGACCTTTATCCAATTAAAACAAATACTTTGAGTTTCCAGCAGATATTGCTATAGTAGTACTTCTCCAAACAAGCTTATTTAAAAAAGAACTCAACTTTTGTTCGAATTTTAAAGTTGATATAAGCTAGCTTTTTAAACAACACGACACGTAAATAACACTTTAATCCCACTAATGCATCACAGTAAATATTTAACCAATAAATCTGTCGAGTCCCGTAACAACACTACGGGCTAGAGATGTCATAAAGAATGCATTAAGAAACGCGGGACTGCACAGCATTACTCTTTCCCGGGACGGAGGAACTTAAACAAGAGAAAAAACAAAATACATTAATCCCCTCCCTATAGAGTTAAGAGAAAACAAATGTCAGAAAATTTTCGTAACATTTTTCTTAGAAATTATACTTCTTGAATGAGATTGGTTGGAATGTACTGCCTGCGGGCTTGGCTGGTTTTGACTGAATTTCTTACAAATCTATCATTTTAATATATTTTGTTTCTTTTAAAAGTTCTCTAAATTATCTTGAAGGTGTAAGGAATTATTCTGTTTCTCTGACGTGGTCAAATCTACTACCATCTCAAAAATCGATAAATTTCTTGACAATTTTAAATTTCAAGTCAAATATTAATCTACAAGGGTTAATCCGTGCATCTATTTATTGGGCTAACCACTCGACTCAAGGCAAGAGATGCAGACCCGGCTGCACACATTATCCACAATAGCTTTTCCGACCAGAGCTTATGGGCTAACCACTCGACTCAAGGCAATAGCGGCAGACTCGGCTGCACACATTATCCACAATAGCTTTTCCGACCAGAGCTTATGGGCTAACCACTCGACTCAAGGCAAGAGATGCAGACTCGGCTGCACACATTATCAACAATAGCGTTTCCGACCAGAGCTTATGAGCTAACCACTCGACTCAAGGCAAGAGATGCAGACTCGGCTGCACACATTATCCACAATAACTTTTCCGACCAGAGCATATGGGCTAACCACTCGACTCAAGGCAAGAGATGCAAACTCGGCTGCACACATTATCCACAATAGCTTTTCCGACCAGAGCATATGGGCTTACCACTCGACTCAAGGCAAGAGATGCAGCCTCGGCTGCACACATTATCCACAATAGCTTTTCCGACCAGAGCTTATGGGCTTACCACTCGACTCAAGGCAAGAGATGCAAACTCGGCTGCACACATTATCCACAATAGCTTTTCCGACCAGAGCATATGGGCTTACCACTCGACTCAAGGCAAGAGATGCAGCCTCGGCTGCACACATTATCCACAATAGCTTTTCCGACCAGAGCTTATGGGCTAACCACTCGACTCAAGGCAAGAGATGCAGACTCGGCTGCACACATTATCCACAATAACTTTTCCGACCAGAGCATATGGGCTAACCACTCGACTCAAGGCAAGAGATGCAAACTCGGCTGCACACATTATCCACAATAGCTTTTCCGACCAGAGCATATGGGCTTACCACTCGACTCAAGGCAAGAGATGCAGCCTCGGCTGCACACATTATCCACAATAGCTTTTCCGACCAGAGCTTATGGGCTAACCACTCGACTCAAGGCAAGAGATGCAGACTCGGCTGCACATATTATCCACAATAGCTTTTCCGACCAGAGCTTATGGGCTAACCACTCGACTCAAGGCAAGAGATGCAGCCTCGGCTGCACACATTATCCACAATAGCTTTTCCGACCAGAGCTTATGGGCTAACCACTCGACTCAAGGAAAGAGATGCAGACTCGGCTGCACATATTATCCACAATAGCTTTTCCGACCAGACCTTATTGCTTCCACAACAAGGAAAGTTTATAACAGCCCTATCCCTGATAGTGATCAGGGTGTAGAAACGGACCTCCCAGGAAGTCAAATTTTCACATCAGTCGGGTCAGATCATTATTCCACGATGATGACATGAGTACCATTTTACTGGTTATTCTTTAACTGGTCAGGAGGATCCTTTCACATAGGCATAGGCATAGACCTTACAGGATGGTAAGACACATTATACTAACTTTAGCCTGTTGGTCTAGTGGAGCCCTAACTACTGTGCCGGAGGTCGTGTTTGATTCCCACCTAGGACAAATGTTTGTGTGATGAGCACGATCATTTATTCTGAGTCTGAGTGTAATTTATTTTTAATATACTCACTCATTACACAAGCTCTGCTTAGTTTGGGACTAGATGGCGTTGTGTGATAGTTGTGAAATATTATAATTATATTGTATTATTATTTACACTTACACTAAAACCTAGGGGGTTTTTAAGTCAAGAGTGAATAGGTTACTTCTAGGCAAGAGTGCTCCATCGTCGATCACATTACCGCTTACCAACATATAAAAAAAAAATTAAAAAAAATTTTCGAGAAAATACATTATTTTCACTCCTGTTATTGAAATATGAAAAACCATTTAACCTCACTGATCAACAAATCGGCGTGAAATTTAGCAAACGGATCCTTTATTGAAAATAAGAATCTGTTCTTTCATTTCACGATTTTTCTACCATTCAAAAATACTTTTCTTTCAATACGTAATTTTCGGTTCAATCAGTCGCGAATTTCCGCCGATTTCCCTCAAGTTCAGCTAAACAGATTCTAATTCTACATTCAGTGAACATAAATACTTTTCACTAATGATTAAGCTTTATCAAGACGGGATTACACTACACAACAAAACACAATTTGTGTGCAATTAATGTCAATTCACACGACTTGAAAGCGCGGGCTTTGGTAAACTTGGAGCTCTGAAAACAGCGAGTCCCGCTCGCTACCATTTTTTTTTTTGTTTTGTAAATCATCGACTAACTTCTCCGAATCTGATTGGAGCGAGATGTGTCAGACTTTTACTAACTAAAATCCCACTCCTGTTCCTTCTTTGCCTTCGTTCCAGAGCCCCGGGGTTCTCTTTCGTATCACCCATGGCTCCAGTAGGCTTAGACTCTGCTGGGCCCCTACGGTTTTGCTGACATCTCCTTGAGGCGCACGTGGAACACTAGGTACGCGCCATCAACAACTTGGGCTCGGTCCGGACTTTTACCGGACGGTCGGACGGCGAGCTACCCATTGCTATCTCACGTTCTGCACAAGAGCGGGGGATGTCATTGGATGATTTTCCCACCACCTAACATACTAACACCTTCTAAGATCCTTGCATATTTTGTTTGCTTCGTCGGTTATGAAGAACATCATGAGTAAGGTAGATGTCCTTCTGGGAGCCAGACACTTTAAATCTGTCTTTCTCTATGGAAGTCAGATTTAAATATGGGAGGATAACTTCCCATAGGAGTAGAGAAGAATAACTCTGGGCTGAAATAAGTTGAGGGAATTGGGGAAAGTCCTTGTCACAAGACAAGCTGACCTGATAGTTGACGGTTGACTCAATCTTAATTTTTATAAACAATTTTTTTGGCCTACCCATTACTGTCCCACTGCTGGGCAAAAGCCTTCCCCAAATCCTCCCAGATATTCTTCTACCACGCCGTCTCGAACCAGCCCTCGAAGTACGCGTCTAGATCATCCCGTCACTTCTTTCTAGACCGTCCTCGACGGCGCTTTATCTCTACATGAACCCACTGCATAACGACACTTGCCCAGCGGTCACTGTTCATGCGGCTGACGTTCATCCCATTTGATTTTAATTAAGTTCATTAAACCCTAAAAATATTTGCCATATTTTTTTAAAGAACAATGACGCTGGCGTTCGCTCGGTCATTGTACTTTCTATTGTGTCTCTAATTACGCTACTCAAAAGGTTAAAATTATTTTCTGCAACAAATAAAAGGAAATAAAGGCAATTTTTTTTTTTGCTATATTTTCCTTCCAGGGCGGCCCTCCCAGCGGGTACTTAACGCCGTGGTCCCCGCTGGTCTAGCGGCCACACACGACGGCGACGCGTTGCGCTCTCCACCGTGTGACAAGGCGCCAATTTGGCCGGATTAAAACTTCTATTCACTTTGTACTGAAAGAAGTTTATTGAAAATATAAAATACGTGTTTTATTATTTTATAAAGGCGTAGGAATGAACGTTAGATTTCAAAGATTTAAGATTATACCTTAAAAAAGGGCTCGTATAGAGAAATGTACATATTCAACATATAACATAATAAAAGCAGATCCTGAAACTAATAAATTGTTATGTTCAAATTGGGCTACTGAATCGATTACAGCTGTTTTATATAAATACTAGCTTCTGCCAACGGCTTCGCCCGCGTAAAAGTAGGTTTTTCCATACAATTTTTGGACCGTCATTTCATCCCCTTAGGAGGTGAATTTTGGAAGAACCTCTCTCAGTGCTTGCTTACGCCATAAAAGGAAGTCTTGTGCAAAATTTTACACCCATAGGCCCCGTAGTTTCGGCTGTGCGTTGATATGTCAGTCAGTCAGTTTCTCCTTTTATACTTTTGTACTTTTTTTTATACTTTTTTACAAAAAGTACAAAACATACTTTCGCAGGCAAATTTTATGTTTTTTTGGGACCTCTACTTTATAATAGACTAAATGCAAAAACAAGCATTTTTTCCTTAAATTACGTAAATTGTAAGAAAAGACAGAGAACTTAGCATAGCATAGCATAGCCAGCCTTATAATGTTCCCACTGCTGGGATCCAGGCCTCCTCTCTAGGAGAGAGAATGGGCCGTAATCCATCGATGACTATTCAATCTTTTTGTTATGTAAATTTCTGTGATTATTTATTCATAATGTTTTACCTTTTCTCGCCTGAAACACAGGATGACCTAAGTCAGGCACAGACCACGTCGAGAATTTGTTATAGATTTAAAAAAAACTGTATTCACTGTATTACAGTATAATTTGAATAAATTTTATTAATATTATTCTAACAGGTAATATTTCATCCTTAAATTAAAAAAAAACCCCTAAAATAAAAATACCCTAAAACATTTAACTTATTTTTAAAATTCTTGATAAATCTTGATTGGGTCACTACCAAGTTTTGCGTGTGCTAGAGTAGATAGCAATACCAATATACTACCATCAATTCCATATTATTTGCAATTAAGATAATAGTTTCTTAAAAAAGCATGACTTACTGACAGTATTTCAGTGCTTGAATTATGATTGTAACTTACACATACACCCGATGTATATGTTGTATACTAACAAATAAAAAATCGGTCAAGTGCGAGTCGGACTCGTGCACCAAGGGATCCGTATAAACTTACCTACATAAGGTGTTAAAAAATTTACTTTAAGAATTTTGAGTACAATACCCCCTCGAAATTCTTAAAGTTAATTTTTAACACCTTATATAAATAGTACAATTCCTAAATCGAGTCACAAATATTTGATGATTTTTGAATCGATCGATTTTCGAGTCAGGTTTTTTTTTTAAATTACGGGCCCTGTCTTTAGATTAAGTTAACTTAAAAGTTTGAGTTTTTCACTACACTTTACAATGGTAGACGTAACGTATTTGGTATTAATGTCAGCTACGCGTTCTTGCGAGAAAGGTCTTGACAGAGGGACAACGGATTTTCTGGCGATACGATGCTTCTGGAAAAACCGGGCAAGTGCGAGTCGGACTCGCGCACAGAGATTTCTGTACAAACTTATTTATGAAAACAGTTCAATTCCCGAATTGTGTTACGAAGATTTTTCCGAATTGCAAAAAAGTTTATTTTTTGTGACTTGTACAAATTTACAGTTTTCAGATTTTTCCCTTTACTTGTGCTATGAGATCTTGCTTCATACTAAATTTCAGGATTCTAGGTCAACGGGAAGTACCCTATAAATTTTTAATTTTCTTGAGAGTGTCTAACTATACGTTTTTTGCGGCTTTATGCCGCCGTATCTTTTTTTTCGTTAAATCAGAAGTTTTATTTTTACACAGCTTCAAGAGACTACAGACCTGAGTACATGGTTTTAATTTCAACTGGATACCTTCACGCATTCCCGATATAAAAGGTCTTGATAGACAGACAGACAGACGGACGGACGGACAACAAAGTGATCCTATAAGGGTTCCGTTTTTTTCCTTTTGAGGTACGGAACCCTAAAAAAACTGATTGATTATAATTTCAACGTCCAGCATTGAACAAAAATAATATGTAAAAAAATATCCCCAAAATTCAGTCCATGAACATAAGCGAGAAATCAGAAAACAATCTGGAACTCCTACCTTAATCTTTTAACACAAAAACAGAGCATCCCATCTTGGGCAAAAAGTTTAAAATCCTGCAGTTAATCAATCTTTTCTAACTATACCGTGACTTGGGTCATGCAATATGGATTGTAAGAAGATAGTGCCGGTTACTTATAAACTAGCTTCTATCAGCGGCTTTGCCCGCGACAAAAGTAGAAAGTCCTATTAACCAGAGATAAGATTAGAAAACCAGCGTCAGGCAACTACCACTGACTACCATCTAGTTGTCTGGCATTTTTGCTGAACTGGACCTATTTGGTGCGCCAAATGTCCTAAATTTTGTTTTTACAGTGTGTGTATCCATGCGTGCCAAATAAAGTATTCTTCTTTCTTTCTTTTTTTTCTATTCTATAGTCTATTATCTGCCGTGTCCTCGGCCGTGGCCGTGTCGTGTGGCGTTCGTCGATAACGATCTCTCGCGCCGGGCTTTGGTACAGGCCATGGTTCAAAGCGAGGAGGAGTGGCAAGGGGTTGCCTCCTTCTGCGAAGCATTATTGCTAGCAAAGGAGGAGACCGCACGAGCAGACCTCAGACCAGCCGCCGGGATTCCGATCCCGATTTCCAGCCATCGTAGGCGCGGGCTTGCGAACGACGTGCAATGGGTATCTCACCGTCCGATCGTTCGGTAACCGTCCGAACCGAGCCCAAGTCGTCGGTGCGCCTCAAGGAGATGCCAGCAAACCGGGCCCAGCAGGGTCGAAGCCTACTGGGGCCACAGATAGTGTGAAAGTGAAACCCAGCGCCCTGGTACGAAGGTAAAAAAGGAACAAGAGTGAGTTTGTAGTCAGTAAAAGTCTGACACGCCCTCTCGCACCGCACAAGAGTGGGAGATGTCATAGGATGATTTTCACCTCTATAAAATTAGTAGCGATCTGGTGAATCAATCTGTCGGCAACTCAGGAGTCGACACCTATATCGTTTCTAGGTTGACTGGCCTAGTGGTCCAGTGGCCTTGACTGCTATGCTGGAGGTCGTGGGTTCGATTCCACCTAAGACAAATGTTTTTGTGATGTGCACGGCTATTTGTTATCAGTTGTCTAGTACTCACAGCACAAGCTCTGCTTAGTTTGGGACTAGATGGCGTTGTGTGAAAATTGGGGAATAGACCACAACTTGGATGGGCAGGACTAGTCCATTTAACTTTCTAGTTAGGTCACCACCATTACAGAAGCAAAAACTAAGCAATATACTGATTAATTGAATTGAGTATTTAATTGATAACGAAAAACTCAGTTAAATAAATTCTAGCAACAAAAACCTTAGCGGTCTGGTGAATTAATCTCTTCGCGACTCAGGTAGCGACATCTATATCGTGTCTAGGTACTAAATCGCAAATAGGGTAAAAACTAGTGAATATAGTCGTAACGTCTCGTTTGGGGGATGCTTATGTCTATCAATGGACGTCATTCGGAAGAATTGTTTTTAATGACATATACCAGTGCTTGACAGCGATCCCATCTAATAGTAAGCAGTAATGCAATCATTGATGGTGTAGCATACTAGTTTATTAAGAGCTTTGTCATTCTAACCTTGAAGACACCTAAATTATAATCAGATGGGAAGACCGCAGCATGTAAATTGAAAATGATGATGATGATATTTTCTAGTCAAGAACAAAATAGTATTGCATTATTCTTTATTCCATAAAGGTAAGTAACTTATAAGATAAGCCCCACAAAACCGTTGCAATGGTTTGACTGTGGGGTCGATGATTCTCGAGACATACTTAAATGTATTTAATGCATGTCATGAGTATAATAACCAGTTATATTGGAAGCACACCTACAATTATTCAATTTGAAAAAACCCCAAACAATTAGTGGATGATCCATATAAAACAGTCCACAAAATGATCAAGAAGTAGCAAGACAGATGAATTTAAAAAAAACAACTTCATGCCAAAAATAAACTTTTCATGAGCGCAAGCGGGCATAGCTAGTCATTTTAACTTTCTAGTTAGGTCACCACCATTATAGAGGCAAAAAATGAGCAATCTACTGATTAATTGATAACGAAAAACTCAGTAAGTAAGTTTTACCAACAAAAACCTTATAGTGGTCTGGTGAATCAATCTCTCGGCGACTCAGGTGGCGACATCTATATCGTGTCTAGGTACTAAATCGCAAATAGGGTAAAAACTAGTGAATAGAGTAAAAAGCTCGTGAATACAGTCGTAACGTATGGGAGCAGGGCACGCCAGCATTTCTATTTGTCAACTTCTGTGATTTATTTGTGTTCTTTTATGTTTAACTTTTAGTAGTAAATGTTTTCGTTCAATGTTGTTCTAGTTTAACTTGGTGGAAATGCTACACTTTATTTTTAAAAATCATGAACAATCAATCTGCTTGGCTTGGCTTTATTGGGGTTGGCTTCCAGTGTAACCGGGTGCAGCTGGATGATAGTTTTTTTTTATTTATTTATTCTTCAAGGCTAGAGTGAATAGGCTCTTAATAAACTAGTGCGCCTGACCATCAATGATTGCATCTCCGCTTACCATCAGGTGGGATCGCAGTCAAGCACTGGTTTATATCAATTTAAAAAAAAAACAGTTTAAGATTGAACAGTATCTGACACATCATATAAAAACCACAACACTAAAAATAAAAAATAAAATTATATATACGCACTGGCGTAGTAAGTTAATAATAATATATTTATATTTATTATCAGAAATACAAAATCTAAAGTACCAAAAAAACTGTAACACAATAGTTAATTTAACATTTTGAACCCTGACTCCTAAACTAGGAAGATCCTATAGCTTAGGAGGCAATGTCGTCGCATTAATAGTGAAAGAGCAAACTATGAGTGTACAGCGTCGATTCCATTAAGTTACCAGAAAAATAAATAAAATTACATTCCACATAGGTCATAATATCTTTAATGTTATGACCTATGTGAAATGTAATTAAAAGTAACAATAAAAAATAACTAATTACCAATGTCAATAAAATGTAGATAATGTCAATTTTTGAAAACAAAAAATATAATGTCAATAAAATTCATGGAACCTATTTGACCTCCACAAACCAGTAACTGGATAACATGCGTATACATAACATCCCTTTGGTAAGACAGGTATAAGATTTGAGACTGTCAAAGGTGTACTAGTAACAGCCAGAGCTAACGTATTAACGTGCTTTCCGAGGTACTAATGTGACGAATGGTTGGTCACCCATCCAAAGGCATTCTTCGAACATTCCTTCATCTTGAGGGTCAATTCGTGCGGTAGTCAATATTTAACTACGAGCTCCTCTGTTTTAAGATCATAAACTAACGGTTTTATTCCAGGAATCCCCACTGACAAATCCCCACCAGTGGGGATTGTTATTTTTTTTCCATAAATCCCCACTAGTTAAACAATATCAGCCTAGTAAGGACTTTTGGAAAAATAAGTAACAATCACCGAACAAACACGACAAATGAACAAAGCGAATTGGTCAGTACTACGCCGTAGCCCTTTGCTACGGCGTAGGCGATACACGGTGCTACGAGTACTACGCAGTTGTATCAGAGTGAACGGATGGATTTTAAAGATAAAGCTTTAAAGATAAGAACATGCCCGGATTTTTCTTTACGCGAACAACGGCGAGGAAATTGTGAATGTGTGTGTGTGTGTGATTGTGTGTGTGTTGTGTGTGTGTTTATGTGTGTTTTGGTGAATTGTGTAATACTTAAGAGTCTACATATATCACCGTGATATTTACCGGCAACATAATTTACTACGTTTTATCAAATCAAGTTGATGGCCAGTCTCAGTATCGCAAAAGAATCTTTATAATTGGAAACTGAGTTGACTAGATTTTTTACGATAATAAATAATCAAGGCATAGTTTTTTTTTTTTGCTGGCTTCTCTTCATGATTTTTGGCTAAACTGAACTTTAAATGTTACCACTAATATAAATCTTGGTCAAGTAACATAATAAGTTTTGTTTTCTGTATTGCATTAAATAATTACGAAATATAATAATAATATTACACAACTATCAGACAACGCCATCATCCAGTACTAGACAACTGATAAACATACTTATATATTTCTAAATACATACATATTATAGATAAATTACACCCAGACACACAACAAATGATCGCGCTCATCACACAAACACATGTCAACATATATTTCCGCATTAGATAATAAACGTAAAAATAAATGTTTGTGCTTAGAATATAGTGGTTATAATCACTCATATGACATCGTAGTGCAATTCGAGTATAGCAAAATCACCAGAAAAAAACATGGCATTAAGATATTTCAACTTTCATCCAACCTAATCTACACTAATACTTTAAAGAGGTAAAGTTTGTTTTTATGTTTCTTTGTTTAAAGCTTATTATTTTTTGAAAAATAAACTTTATTAAGAGCCTATTCATTCTGGCCCCAACCGCCGGGATCCCGATTTCGATTTCCGGCCACCGTAGACGCGGGCTTGCAGTCGGCGAGCAAAGGGTAACTCGCCGTCCGATCGTCCGGTAACCGTCCGAACTGAGCCCAAGTTGTCGACGGCGTACTGTTCCATGCGCACCTCAAGGAGATGTCAGCAAACCGTAGGGGCCCAGCCGGGTCGAAGCCTACTGGGGGGAATGTCATTAGATGATATTCACATTGAAAAAAAGGGGGTATCATGTTACCCAGTTACTGAGTCGCGAAGATCAGTTAAGTAAGTTACTTCATGCCAAATACTGCTGTTAAGCCTAATCCAGTTTGACCTAAAAGTCAACAACGAAATGTTTAGGAGGCTAGGTAGATTCACTGTTTTATAAGTTGCTTAAAGAAAAATAGGACGGAAAAACAAATCAGCCCTCACTACAAATGGCATAGCATGCATAATCAGCCTTTAAATGTTCCCACTGTTGGGACTCAGGCCTCCTCTCTAGAAGAGGGAACGGACCATAATCAACCACGCGGGCCCAGTGCGGGTTGGTGGATGTCACATGTCTTCGAATTTTTTGGTTCTAAGACATGGCGGTTTCCTCACGATGTTTTCCTTCACCGTTTTGAGAGCGAGCAGTGGTAATGAAATAAATCACACAAAGTAATGCGCCTGGCTGGGTTTGAACCCGCGACCTACAACTCGTAAGTCGGGGCCGTTACCACTCAGCCACCACTGCTCCCTAACCTCCCTACAAATGGACCAATGATTAATTAAACTGAATCCAAACTCAATAAACCCACTTTTTTTTAATTCTTAACCCAAAACCCTACAAACAGTTGAAGTACAACCCATCAATTGGCAACAATCGATAAACGAATTTGAAACACGAATACCAATATAACAGGTATTTACTCGATATCGCGTTACAAGTAACGACTAATATTCCACTTGGCATAGCTCTTATAACTCCAAGGGATCTTACAACCACCATCTACACTTGTGTCATGCAAAAATAAACTTTTACTGTATTGAAATAGTATCATTCATGTGTGCAGATATAACTTTGTTTGTGGATTGGTTCGCCAGGGAAATTATTAAAATGTATATCAGGTCCATACTTGGCAGGTATTTTAGCAGATAAAGGATATTTGTTTTGTTCAATTGAAGGCCGTACTGGTATCAGGTACCTAAAAGTATATTACGAGGTCGGTACCGGCGCAAAACAGATAGATACAGAAGTGAATCTATATACTGACTGGCCTGTTGGTCTAGTGCTTAGTAGCCCTGACTGCTATGCCGGAGGTCGTAAGTTCGATTTCCACCCAGGACGAATGTTTGTGTGATGAGCACGATTATTTGTTGTGTCTGGGTGTAATCTATCTATAATATATATGTATTTAGAAATATATAAGTATGTTTATCAGTTGTATAGTACTCATAACCCAAGCTCTGCTTAGCTTGGGACTAGACGGCGTTGTGTGATAGTTGTGGAATATTATTATTGTTAAACAAAGCACGCTCCAGCAACACACACATAGACACCACTCACGGACACGATATCTCGGACCAGTTAGAACCAGAGCGAGATCGAGTGCCATCCGCTTGAAACACGCATCTGCGAACTTTTTTTGTGCTATAATGAAGCAACAACAAAAAAAAGTTATAAAAACTGTTCAGTGGATGGTTCTTTAAATTCAACATTAAATAGTGAATTGTCATTTTAATTTTTTAAGCTACCATTTGTTTCAGAGAGGTAAATAGGTTTTTTTTTGTATTTTAATGGTTTGTTTTTACGTAACGCAGAATAGTTAGGTAGGTAGGTAAGTAGCCTGGGCCCCGATCCCGCACCGTGAAAGCGAACATGACTATATGGCCATGTAATATTTTTACAATTTATATAAGGTGTTAAAAAATTAACTTTAAGAACTTCGAGGGGACATTGTACTCCTAATTATGAACAACTTTTACTATGGGACCAAACCTGAAATAGCGAAAAAAAAATCAGCTGCTCCATACATTTTGAAGAGTTATGCAAACATAAACGCAGGGAAAAGCTGATTTTATTTTCGCGATTTCAGATTTGGTCCCATAGTAAAAGTTGTTCATAATGAGGAGTACAATGAATTCTTAAAGTTAATTTTTTAACACGTTATATACGGTATTTATCGCCGCGCTCGGCCGCGCTCTGAGCGGCGCCAACCCTAGCGCGACCGCCGAGCGAAGGTATAAAAAGTGAAGTACATACATGAGATTGACTTCTGTACCTGTCTGTTATGTGGTATAGATATCTTTAGAGGTACCTTCAGGTTTCTTATGAGGCCGGTACAGTTTGGTTGAGGGTTAGCAGGGTTATCATTGACTTTTGTTGAATGTTTGAGAGCTATAATGTCGGTTTTAAGCTGTTCGGTTTATCAGTTTTAAGTGCACAAAACTGAAATGGAGGTTAGTGTTTGTGGTGCGGTTACTGATAACATAGTTACTTGAAAGAGAGCATTTAAAGAGTTATTGTACACAAGCTTTTTTTTTGAAGGTTGGAATTTTCACCCTATGATTTACCTCACTCTTGGGCAGGGCGAGAGGGTGTGTCAGACTTTTACTGACTGAAAACCCATTCCTGTTCCTTCGTTGCGTCGTTCTTCATTTCAGTCGAAAGACGTCCTCTGAAAGAAATTGAGTACTTGACCCATTTTTTTTACTGTTTGCATCAAAAATTAACTTTCTCCAAATCTTTCTTCTTTTTCAAATCCGTTCAATATTTACCAAATTAGAAATCTTTCAAATTTGGTGGAAACCCTTCCACCAAATTTGTGTGAAAGTTCAAACTGTCAAATAACCGTATAAGGATATACATATTGAAATGTGACGTCACCGCCATTACCTTACGTGTGCTCAAAAGAGACAGCGAGTTATTTCCACCACGCCCCACTCTTCTTCAAATCATATATTTAGAATGCTTATTGCTGGTTCATTTAATAACCAATGTTTATGCGGCTTTCAGAAAAAAAATATTTGTTGTTTAGTATAAAATATTGTACAAAAATAACCATAGACAAATACTCAATTCTCTGCCGTCCATAAAACTTCATGAACAAGAGACAGTAGTTATTACAAAGATCACATGCAAAACAGTGCCCACACGGAATCGATTATCGAGTACGTTCGAGTAGTCGGTTCTGAAATATGCGGAGTCAATGTCTGGCGTTTTCAGATTATGACGCGGTTGTCGACCCCGCCGTGATGACACAAACAGAATTATGTAAAGCGATAGCCGATAACGTGTCGATAGTGATCTTTCGAGGCGTCCTGCGTAAGTGATGCAACGCGAATTCGATTGCGAAGCGATCCTATGCGGTTTATGCTAAGGCCTACTGACCATGGGCGCATAGCTTCATAGACGCGTATTCCGAGTGCACGCCTGCTCGCAGCTTACATACACAACTACGAAAGTCTGTTAACTAAGCGGCAATGACACGACGCCGACGGCTCGACGTGCAGGCGTGCACTAAACGTATAATGGTGATTACGTGTCTATACACATAAAGCTACGCGTCCGTGGACAGTAGGCTTGATTCAACGCGGCGGCTATGCCTTACGCCACTTTACTCGTAATTTATTTAACACAAGCCGCTGACCGCAAGAGTTCACGCGAAAATATCAAACCAACTAATCGCGACCCCTTCGCTTTGCATATCTTCGCACCGCACCCATGTGCGATTGGTCACGTAGGTCACTGCAATATAGTATCAATTGTTTGCTCTATCCACGCCGCTTCGCTTCGCGATCGCATTCACTTTGCATCGCCTCGTTAATCTATGAACTCAACCTCAAAGTAATTTATTTCTATTTAAACAATATTCTTAAGTGAGAAGCTCGTGGTTAATAACAGCCACACGGGTCGATCTTGAAACTTAAAGCAACACTTGTCGAGGTTGGACTGCTTTTGATTTGACTTGGACTATGGATGGGAGATCCATCACCGCGATGACTATTTCAAACTGTACCACATTCCACTAAATCTTTTGTTGATATTAGTGCTTTGCAGAGCAGATCGATGTGACTGCTTCCTATGCCCTCTCGCTCTGAATTATATCATAGCTAGCTGCTGCTAGCGGCTTTGCCGGAAAGTCAATTTTTTTCTAAAGAAACATATCAAACGCCGCAAGTGAAACTGGATCGAACACACGCTCCGAAGGGCTCCTTGAACCAAAACAAGCCCTAGACTGGAATCCTCATAGAAAGCGAAATCGTGGTAGCCCTTAGCAGACCTAGCGATGAACGATCATTGCAGAGACAAAGGACATAGGGAAGTCCTGGAGTGAAAAGCTCAAGACTATATGGACGCCCTCTGCTTCATCTAAGAAACACAGAAACTTAGTAAAACAATCTTGCACGGTTAAATAAGTATTAAATAAAATAAATATCTGAGTAAACAATACATCAACGGATGAATATTCCTCGCTTATTATTGAAGAACAAACAGAACGGCACTGGATCGTAACTTTACAGCGGCAAGTACTAAGCAAGTACCAGTTGTTAGTAAGTACTAAACAAAAATAAAAGTAGAGTTCATTTATAGCAGGTAACTTCTTTCAAACGGCGAACAAGAGTACGGCGAACTCTCGGATGCGATGAGCTTGGATAAGAAGTGATGGACTTCTTAATCCTTACTTTTTGTTTCTTAGTAATTATGTTTTTTTTTTTGATAATTGTCTACCTACCTGCGTCATTCTGTCCAGCCGCCGGGATTTCGATCCCGTTTATCGACAGCAAGCAATGGGTAGTTCACTGACCGACCGTCAAGTAACCGTCCAGACCAACCCCAAGTCGTCGACGGCGCGTATTGTTTCACGTGCGCCTCAGAGAGATGTCAGCAAATCGTAGGAGCCCAGCAGGGTCGAAGCCTACTGGGGCCACGGGTAGTATGAAAGTGAAACCCGGAGCGGGATTTGTCATTAGATGACTTTCCCTACTAAAAAAAACCGTCATTTTGTAACAGCTATCATAGATGCTTATTAGTATGTATTATTAGGTACATAATTATTCAGTATGTATTATTGCGTTATTTATTATACTATGTGTATATTTTTATATTGTATATTTTATTGGTAATAGTTTTATTTGTATCTTCTTTTTTTCCTTTCACTTTTACACACGGTGTCTACATCTCTTTTTTTTTGACATTTCTTCTTTCGCAAGTGTGCTGGAAGAGATTTCCGTAGAAATAAGCATCACCTATGTACCTATTTTTCTGTTTCCGTCTTCTTTTCATTTCTTTTTATTATAAAAGTGTGTACATGATTTTTTAAATAAAATAAATATAAGAAAATGCATACTATAGTTTGTCCCAGGTCCTACTGCCTGGAAAAAGCCTCCCCCAAGTCCTTCTAGACATTCTTCTTCCACGACGTCCTAATTTCACAAATAATTAATTTTCTTAACCATCATTTATTTAACATTTACCTATGTTTTAAAGGCCAGAAAATATCTTCAGGACACAGTAAACTTTAAAGATTTAAATTCTCGAATAATTCGTGATTTCAATCGCGTGACTAATTCATACTAATTATTTATTTATTTAATCATAGGAGAACCAACAGCTATAACAAAAGAATAACAATAGTATAAGAGACATTGAGCCAATTACAGGTTCTCGCGGGTATATATTTAAAACTACATTAAAATACTGCCCAAACACTTCATATCCATCTTAACATAATCGCGATGTTGAACTCAAATGGCAAAGAAACACGGTCGGAAAGAAGCGACAGGCAATTCATACGAGCGTCTGCGCTGGCGACACAACAAGTCGCGTAGTGTTGTGACGTACTCACTTATTGTCGTAGCAATTTATTCGATGGAAACTAACTTTTAGCCTTTTATGTATCGTATGATACCGCATCCATATAATTTCATTCTTTATGCAGACAAAAGTAGAGAGGCGTTGACTTGTTGAAACTGGCATTTTCAACAAGTCAACTTTTGGGCAATGCAGAGACAAAATGTCGTAGGTACAATATTAAATTAAACAAATTAGAGACAATAAAGATATGACAAACTAATAAAAAACACTATATTATAACTATCCTTGTTAATAGATATCATTATAATGCGGAAGTTACTCTATATATTACTTTTGCACAACTTAAGTAACGTCTAAGCAAATCTAGATGAAATTTGACACACGATACAACATGTTGTTGGCTTGCT
Source organism: Mythimna vitellina (assembly GCA_949316375.1). Lineage (NCBI taxonomy): Eukaryota > Metazoa > Arthropoda > Insecta > Lepidoptera > Noctuidae > Mythimna > Mythimna vitellina. The sequence goes on along the minus strand of OX438700.1, from coordinate 21,787,371 downwards.
ATACGCTTTTATGCCAGCTGTAGGTATAGCAAACAATAATTTCCTTTCTATTAATTCATTAACTGGCTCCTGAGATACAAGTATTTATTTTACTTAGTTTAGGAGTCAAATGTTCATTTTATTTCCACTGATCAGTGTTTGTACAACTATTATATCTGTTCATGTCATTATATACTGTTACTGTGTGTGTTAAACGTACAAAATAAAGGTTATTATTATTATCTTTATTTATTTTTTATACATATTTTATATATTTTAAAATAATTCTTAAAACACACATATAAAAAAATTATCATTATTATTATTATTAAACCCCTAGCGAACGCGCCCCGTTCTCTCTCTCATTGTCTTTCTATTGTGTCTCTAATTTCGGTATCTGAAAGTTTAAAAAAAACGATACCCTACTCTAGGATATAACCATCGTGGATGCGTTCACAAACATATATAAACTTAGTTACATGGGAACAACTAGTGACCATATAAATATTTATTCCATGCGAGAATCGAACTCCTGATTCGTAGCCAATCGCTCAACCAATGCGCCAGCAAATTGTTTACTAAATTAACCACGTGATGTTACAATAGCTCTTGTCAATCAATCTCCGCTCGCTTACAATGGGCCTCATCAGAAGGCTTACAGTTTCCTTACGTGATTGCATAAAGAATGAAGATATCCGCAGGTGAACCAAGGTCGCCGACATAACCCGAAGAATCGCCAAACTGAAGTGGCAGTGGGCAGGGCACATTGCTCGTAGAACGGATGGTCGATGGGGCCGAAAGGTTCTAGAGTGGCGACCGCGCACCGAAAAACGCAGCGTTGGAAGGCCTCCCACAAGGTGGACCGACGACCTGGTGAGAGTCGCGGGAGTGCGGTGGATGCGAGATGCACAGGATTGGTCGTTGTGGCGTCGCTTGGGGGAGGCCTATGTCCAACAGTGGACGTCTTTCGGCTGAAATGATGATGATGATGAATCAATCTCATTTTGAGCTTTTTTGACATTTGTTATCGTTGTGAATCGATCAGTTAGAGACATTTATTTATTTATGATAACTTCATGCAACACAAAGGTACAAAGGCGGACATACTCGTAAGTACATTCTCAATTTACAAAGAATTTCTAACCAAAACATTTTAATTTAAAAACAAAAATGTCGATGATACCAATTAGTCGACAGGGCACAACACTAGCTCATAAGTTTGACGAGCTCTGCCCGCCGACGCCGACACCAAACTATTGTCCCGCGACTATTTCACTTCTTGTCCCCCGACAGAAATGAATTGAAATAAATGGAATGAAACATATGTTTGATTTCGTATAAAAAGTGACTTGCGTTTCGTAAATAATGGAGCTTTTTGTTAAATTGATTGAGGAAGACATTGATGGTGATGGGAATGTCTTGGAACAGGTTGTGAGTACACCTATATAGGATTAGTGACACTGATATGCGCGTACTGACTGGACAGGTCCACTCAAATCTGTGGTTCTTTTCTAAAAAAACCATTTCAGACGCTAAACTACATATTTTGTTAATAATATAAGCTTGATAGTGCTTGACTGCGATCCCACCTAATGGTAAGCAGTGATGCAATCATTGATGGTGAAGCACACGAGTTTACTTAATAAACTAGTGCGTCTAATGTGCCTCGAGGAGATGTCAGCAAACCGTAGGGGCCCAGCAGGGTCGAAGCCTACTGGGGCCAAGGGTCTGTTTCTGAAAGGAAGACTCAGCCCTGGTATGAAAGGCAACGAAGAACAGTTAGTTTTAGTCACTAAAAGTCTGATATACCCTCCCGCCCCGCCCAAGAGTGAGGGATGTCATTGGATGATTTTCTTACATGATGAGGTCTCAGTACGCGAGTCCGACTCGCACTTGCCCGTAAAACGTATATTTCGACACTCTTCGAATCAATATTCATAGGGTACGTCCCGTTGACCTAGAATCCTGAAATTTAGCATGAAGCAAGGGCTTACATAGGCACAAGTATACGAAAAGTCTGAAAACTGTAAATTTGTAAAAATCTTCGTAACTCAATTTGGGAATGGAACTGTTTTCATAGGTAAGTTTATACGGAACCCTCAGTACGCGAGTCTGATTCGCACTTGCCTGGTTTTTCCTTTTGAGGTACGGAACCCTAAAAAGCGGCTGACTAAAAATTCTCGCGCCAACTGAAAAACATTACGTATAAACATATGGGCATTTGTCATCGACACGCTTAGAAGATTCAGTTTGGACTGAACCATTTTCCTGACAATTTTTTTCTATAAAATAACTTCCATAATAACACCCACACATATCTCATCTTTCCAATCTTCCCAACAATATCTGTTAACTAATTACATCTATCAGACCACCTCCCCCCCCCGCTTCGCCCCCCACACGGCGTGGTATGAGCTCCTTCATGCATATTCATAGGGCCTGGTACACACTTGCGACCAGACCTTGCAGGACTTCGTTCGTGTCCGTGGTACCGTATAGCTGTAGCTAGTGACTGTGTGTCGACAGCCTGATTGTTTTCGTGGTCTTGAGATTCTTTGGTATGGTCGGTCGGCTACTAATGAGAATCTTGAGTAGGTACATTAAGAACTAAATATGATGCAAATGGTGACAAAAAACTTAATTAAAAATTCACATTTCTTATAGAAATGCATTTCATAAAAATATATGAAAAGCTATAGGATGAAATCATATTCCACGTCTGTTGAAAGATTTAGGCGTAAGCTTGTGGACGACGAGCAATGGGCTCACTGTCTGTCCATCCGGTAAGCGTCCGGACCGAGCCCGAGTCATCAATCGACGGCGTGTAGTGCTCCACGCATGCCTCAAAGATATCTAGGCAAAACCGTAGGGGCCTAACAGGGCCGAAGCCCATGAGTTGAATTCTGAAAGGGAAACTTGTGGTCCTAGAACGCAAAAGGCAACTGAAGGAACATACGTTTGGTTTTAGTCAGTAAAAGGACGTGGCAGGCCCTTAGCGCTCTGCCCTAGAGCGGGAAAAGTCATTCGATGATTTTCCACCTCAACAAAATAAATAAAAAAACGTCGTCTAAGAGAACGTCCTAATATAAATGTCCCATATAAATTTCAAAACCAAATGAAAACATAGTTAATAGAAAACTGATTTATACCTTTATTGATTTTTTGACTAAAAGTTAATAATCTCTATGTATTAGTGAACTATTTTATTACCTATATTTTTACTGGACCGAATAGGAAATTCTAACCTGCCTTCGTTCGTATGCCTCTTATAGGAGAGCGTGTGTACAGCACTTTTTAAATACCAACATAACTTTGATGGCTCGGTTGGCGCAGTAGTTCAGCGTTTGGTTACTTCGCTGCGTGTCGCGGGTTCGATTCGAATTGTTCCCAGTCTGGATGTTTGTGATCACAACCACGATGCAAAAGGTAAAGCAACGTTTTGTTTAAGGCCTTAACTCCCGTAACTCCCCGCAGTGCTATAACACAGTAATTTTCTGAAGCCTACTCCACGGTAACAGTAAGGTCAATAGATTTGAAAAAAATATATGTTTATTATAAATTCATGTACAACTTTATCAAATTTAATTTTTTTCGCTTGTTTTCCCTTCTCCTTTCGGTTTTGATCTTTAGAAATATGCTTACACAAGAAAACTGGTTAAGTATTGTAAAACAATCAATATTTTGCAAAGAAAATTTTGATAGATGACTGAGAGACACTTGATAGGACTGATGGAAAGCGACGATGCGGTCGACGATGGAGCGCGCTTACCTAGAAGTAACCTATTCACAGAAAATGGATATAAAGGCCAGCGGAGCTCTGTCCGGGCGCAACAGGCCGGAATAAAATGCACAGATACTCGTACTATATTATGTGTACATTTAATTCCGGCTAGATGTATAATATAGTAAGAGTAAAGTATAATAACTATAAATACGCCTTAATAATAATGCATAGTAAAACTAGCTTCTGACAGCGGCTTCGTCCGCGTGAAAGTAAGTTTTTTCATACAAAATTTTGACCCCCGTTTCATCCCCTTAGGGGGTGAATTTTGGAAAATCCTCTTTTAGTGCTCGTCTAGGTCATAAAAGGAAACTGTCCAAATTTCACTCTCCTCGTCTTAGTAGTTTCGGCTGTGTTGATATGATAGTCAGTCAGTTTATTCTTTTATATACTTATACAACATTATTTTTAGTACATTTATAGTTCGTTAAGAATCAGTAACTGAATCGATTCCAATAATTTTTACACCATGTTAGATTTTTTGCCAGAAATATTTGAAAATGGTCACAAGTTGGACATCTCCGACACTGAGTACAACACTGGTCACGGCAGATCGTAGCAGGCAGAAACAGTGCACAGATGGGTGCAGGAAAACAACCTCTCAGTCGCTCGGATGACCCGGTGACCATGTGAAATTTTGTACATAGATTCTTTACATAAAAATAATAGAAACGTAGTTCAAGTTTCGCATATACTAAAAATAAGGTTGTATAAAAGATTGGAAAAAGGCCGGTATTATACTGAATCAACAACTTATATTAAAATGTCTACAATTACCAAAGCCATTGAGGCAAGCGAGGGAAATTGATAATGATAGCGTATTTAATACGAAAAAACAGGCGTAGGGAATAATTAAAAGATAATCCAACGAGTGAAGCGAGAAAAACGGCTCGATCGAATGGGGACCGAAATGTTATAATTTCAGCATCCAGATGAGTAGTCTTAGGGAGGCTGTAGATTAGTTACTTGTTTATTCCTAGTGAAATGTAAGGTATGGGCAGACAAATAATTATAATAATAAGTTAATGTGGTGGGTGATCATCCAATGACTTCTCTCGCTCTTGGGCGGTGCGTAAGGGCGTGTCACACTTTTACCTTTTTTTTTTACTAAAACCCACTCTTGTTCCTTCTTTGCCTTCGTTCCAGAGCCCCGTGGTACACTTTCGCACAGCCCATGGCCCCAGTAGACTTCGACCCTACTGACTCCTATGGTTTGCTGACATTTCTGAGGCGAGCGTGGAAAACTACGCGCCATCGACGACGCGAGCTCGGTCCAGACGGTTACCGGACGGCCGGACAGCGAGCTACTCATTGCTCGCCGTCCGCAAGCCAACACCTAAATTTGTTTCGGGCTTGAAGTACACTCCTGCTCTTCCATTACTTTTTTTAGAGATCCGTCATTCATTCCCTAGGGATCGCCCATACTAAATTATCTCCCAAGGGACAAAAATAACTTGCTTTAAGTTTTAATCTTGCTTGGTGGTTGTATTACATATAAAAGGGCATTATCGAGCAGGTGGTGTAAAATAAATAAACAATATCTATCTACCTCACAGGAACAATTCATTTTTCATGATAATTACTCATATCTTGGGGTTAATGGATTTTCATGATCTGTGAAAGATCGGATCATTATTTTCAAAGATTTCCTCCTACGCAAGCAATTTTACCTGTTTTATATTTATTACTAACTTTTGCCCACAGCTTCGCCCACGTACGTAAAGTATAGCCTATTTCACTCAGGAATAAAGCAGCTTTCTATTGGTGAAAAAATTTTAACAATCAGACCAGTACTTTCAGAGATATCTCCTACAAACAAAACGAAAACAAACTTTACCTCTTTATAATATAAGTCAAGAGTTAGGTAAAAACCAGTAGTAGACACTGTGTTGGAAGAGCTTCCACCGATGACCTGGCAAAGGTCGCGGAAATCTGATGGATTTGAGGCTGACCGGAACGGTTGTTATGATGACGCCTGTTGGAGGAATATGACAGAATAGTTCGAAAGAGTCATCGTGGCTCTGGCACGCAAGGGGCAACTAAAGGAACATGTGTGAGTTTTAGTCGGTAAAAGTATGACACTCCCTCTTGCTCCAATCAGAGCGAAAGAACTCATAATATAACTGCCCACCCTAGGCAACTGAAACTCCTCTCCCCTGAACGATCTCTCTCTCCACCCATTAGCAGGAAACTCATAAGATGATATCCCACTTCAAAAAAACCTCTCAAAAACAAGCGGAACAACATTAGACCGATGCACACGTGGGCCACGCCTTATTTGTACGTTGCAGCGCGTCTCGTGTCATCGCGTGGCGTGGATCTACAAGTCTAGTTGCCATATAAAATGTATGGAGACCGACGCGCTCAGATCGGCGCACGTGGCCCGCGTGTGCCCAATGTAACTTTCAACACGCTTGTAAAATAGAGAAGCATTTACTGGTGTTAAGAGTATCATGTAAATCTGTTCACTTCCACTGTCAAATTCATGTGCAAGGTCCTTAACAGCGGTCCATATGCCCGGAGGCTCTCATTAAAATTTCAGCTTTCCTATACGTACACGGTTCTGTGGCGGGCGCGAATAACTCGTTTTATTAAAGGAATAATCGCATCTAATATTACATACATACGTTTCCTGATTGGTTAGTGATAGAGGAATATTTAGCTAAGATTTTTTTTTATCTGCATAATTATATGAAAGGCATAACGCCAGACTCACAAAGTCATCAACGTAAGCCTTCCCTTGGACTTAAAACGTTGAAATTTTGCACAGAGGTTCCTTTTATGATGTAACAAAAAGAAACAAAAAAAATATTTTTTAATTTTGACGTTGTTGTCCGTCTGTCTGACTGTCTGTCTGTCAAGACTCTTTATCTCGGGAACGCGTGGAGGTATCGAGTTGAAATATTAAAACCATACACTCAGGTCTTCAGTTCCTTAAAGCTGTGAAAAAATCATCCATATTGTCTCTTCACCACCCTAGGTTGAATGGTAGAGAATGCCTATGGCATTAAGTCCGCCTTTGTACTTTGTGTTGCATGAAGTTTAATAAATAAATAAAAAATCAAATTTCTAAGTTAACGAATAAAAAATATACGGCCGTTTATGTCGCAAAAAACGTGTATTTCGGCACTCTCGTCTCGTGTACTATCCGTTGAACCAGAATCCTGAAATTTAGCATGAAGCAAGGTCTTACAGTATAGATGTAGGAATAAATATGAAAACAGAAAATTTGTAGTTACGTCACAAGAAAAAATACTTTTTTGCGATTCGGAAAAATATTCGAGTCTCCATTCGGAAATTGAACTATTTACAGTAAGTTTGTACGGAACCCTCAGTGCGCGAGACTGACTCGCACTGCCCAGTTTTTTTTTCCTCAACTTTAACATAGTAACCATCATTTAAAAACTATTCATTTATTTAAATGACTGTTCTTGGAGTTCCTTGTTCGTTTTTCTCCACAGGGATCTACGCTTTAGATACGTGTAAATAGCGTCATTTTGTTTTTGTGACGTTAAGGACCCTCTTTGGGTAAAGGCCTCCTCAAGCTTTTGCCAACTTTCTCGGTCCTTTGCCACTGTCAGCCATCTTTTAAGTAATGTTAAAAATGTAAAAGTCCTATTGGAAACACCCAAAAACACTTTGCTTAACCCTGGAATCAAACCTTAGCAACCACAATTACGACAAGAGGCGATTTAAAAAAAACCAGGCAAGTGCGAGTCGGACTCGCGCGCTCAGGGTTCCGTACAGACTTACCTATGACAACAGGTCAATTCCCGAATAGAGTTACAAAGATTTTTTCGAATCGAAATAAGGTATATTTTTGTGCCCAAACAACAAATTTTATGTTTTCAGATTTTTTCCTATATTTGTACTATGAGACCTAGCTTCATGCCAAATTTTAAGATTGTAAGTCTACGGATTCCCTTGAGTGGGTCGAAATACACGATTTTTGCGATATAAGTGGCTGTATCTTTTTTTATTTATTTTTTTTAAATTTCATATACAGTGGTGGTACATAGGCGGACTTAATACCACAAAGCATTCTCTACCAGTCAACCATTGGGTTAAAAAGACAACAATGTGGTAGGTGTGCACAATAAATAAATAACAGATATTTTTGAAATAGAATATAGTATCATTAAATTAAGTTTTTTCACAGCTTCAAGGGACCGCAGACCTAAGTATATGGTTTTAATTTCAACTCGATACCTTCAAATGTCCTGAAATAAAGGGTCTTGCCAGACAGACAGACAGACGGACAACAAAGTGATCCTATAAGAGTTCCGCTTTTTTCCTTTTGAGGTACGGAACCCTAAAAATATCAAAAACATAGCGTAAGCCTAGCCCTCCCGTAGTTTGACTTATATCCGTCATATCCATCCGCCTAAGACAGCCATTCACGTAACGCGGGCTTTTTATCGTGAATCACTTAGTGGGGTGCGAAAAATGCGGTCGTCACTAGTGATGTCCCTTTAGTCGAGTCAGTTCTCAGATTTAGTCGATTCTATGATAAAGTAAACTGATTGTCACACTAATATTAATAAGTCGAACTACTAACTAACTACTACTAAGTCACTAATATTCATCATCATCATCATCTTCCTGCCCTTGTCCCATCTTATTTGGGGTCGGCACAACACGTTTTTTTCTTCCATTCTATCCTGTCAACCGTCATACTATCACTAACTTCCTTTTCTTTCATGTCACTGTTCACACAATCCATCCATCTTTTCTTTGGCCTCCCTCTCCCTCTCCACCCATCCACATGTACTAAGTCACTAATATTAACAACTGATAAACATACTTATATATTTCTAAATACTTACTATAGATAAATTACACCCAGACACAGAACAAATGATCGAGCTCATCATACAAACATTTATATTGCGTGAAAATCGAACCCACGGTCTCCGGCATAGGAGTCAGGGCCACTAACCACTAGACCAACAGGCCAGTCGAATTGGTCGTAGTGTTCCCATATGCACAAAATAGATACGTACAAGTCAATCTCATGTATGTACTTCGCTGCTTTGCTTCTGCGCTAGGGTCAGCGCATGGCGCCGAACTGTCCGAGTGCGACCGGGCGCGTTGATAAATGCCTATCTAATATGAACTGTAAAAGTATTACACGGCCACAAAATCATCTTCTCTTTCTCCTAAAAGAGCCTGTTCTGTGTTACGTTAAACAAAACATCAGAATATAGGCAAATATCTACTTACCTCTCTGAAACAACTGGTAGCCTATCATCATCATCATCATTTCAGCCGAAAGAATTCCACTGCTGGACATAGGCCTCCCCCAAGCGACGCCACAACGACCGATCCTGTGCGTCTCTGGTAGCCTAAAAAACGTCAATTCACTGTTTAATGCTGAATTTAAATAACCGTCCACTGAACAGTTGCAATAAGTTTTTTTTGGTCCATCTTTTTCCACAAAAATGTTCACAGACGCGTTGCTCAAACGGATAGCACTCGAGCTCTCATTGAGCTGGATTGAGCTGAGATATCGTGTACGTGAGTGTTGTCTATGTGTGCGTTGCTCGAGCACGCTGTGTGTGTAGATTGACTTCTGTACCAACCTATTTTGGGCCATATGTTAGTACTTTGTTGACTTAACAACCAAAACAGCAAATTACTATCGTGCGTGCAAGGGTTTGAGATTATTTCTATAATCCCCCATAATTGTGTAATTACGTGAAAGCGCTCCCGTGCCGTAACCACGCCTTTTTACTATTAATTATTGTAATGTAATACATTATATTATATTACATTGTAAGTAAATTATTCAATATTGTAATGGTTTTAAGCGTAGCTGACGAACAATGCTAAATTAAAATGTATTCCACAATTAAATGATAGGGAACTGTCCTGTTGTAATAGTGAGTACTAGTGGGATAGTTAAACGTGTGGTCCTGAATTCTATATCCAGTTATTGCAAGTGTTTTTGTGTTTCAGGAACATCCCAAGGAACACTCTTAAACTACCTTTGGGAATAGACTACTAGCACCAATAATTTTTTGACAACTCTGAAATGTTCAAAACTCGTTGAAACCTCTACGATCCGAACTAAGCGTTTCGCCTCGTCGTTTATACCGCGTATATCGAAGGACTACAACAATTTGCCTGCTGCGGTCTTCCCATCTGATTATAATTTGGGTGTCTTCAAGGCTAGAGTGAATAGGTTCTTAACAAACTAGTGCGCTTCACCGTCAACGATTGCATCACTGCTTACCATCAGGTGGGATCCACCTGATGGTAAGCAGTGATGCAAGCACTAGTTAATATCAAATAAAAAAATAAATAAAAACAAAACTAAAAGCCCTATCAATGTGAGTTTGGTTTTCGACATAATTATTATATTCTGAATTTTCTTCAATATAATGTTTTGGTTTTTATCATTGTAGTTTTTGTGTTCTTAATTTGTTGTTTTTTAGGGTTCCGTACCACAAAAGGAAAACTGAAATCCTTATAGGATCACTTTGTTGTCCATCCGTCTGTCTGTCTGTCTGTCAAGACCCTTTATCTCAAGAACCCGTGCAGGTATCGAGTTTAAATTAAAACCATATACTCAGATCTGCGGTCCCTGAAGGCTGTGAAAACAATCAAACTTCTTCATCATCATCATCATCATTTCAGCCGAAAGACGTCCACTGCTGGAAATAGGCCTCCCCCAAGTGTCGCCACAATGAACGGTCCTGTGCGTCTTGCATCCATCGTACTCCCGCAACCGTTACCAGGTCATCGGTCCACCTTGCAGGAGGCCTTCCAACGCTACGTTTTTCGGTACGTGGTCGCCATTCCAGAACCTTTCGGCCCCAACGGCCATCCGTTCTGCGAGCAATGTGCCCTGCCCATTGCCACTTAAGTTTGGCGATTCTTCGTGCTATGTCGGTGACCTTGGTTCTCCTGCGGATATCCTCATTCCTGATTCGATCACGCAAGGAAACTCCGAGCATAGCCCTTTCCATTGCCCTTTGGATGACTTTGAGTTTTCTGATGAGGCCCATTGTAAGCGACCACGTTTCAGAGCCATATGTCATTACTGGCAACACGCACTGGTCATAGACTTTCGTCTTGAGACACTGTGGTATGTTGGACGAGAAGATACCGCGCAGCTTCCCGAACGCTGCCCAGCCCAGTCGGATTCGACGATTGATCTCTTTCTCGAAGTTAGACTTTCCCAACTGGACCGTCTGTCCCAGGTAAACGTACTCGTCCACAACTTCGAGTGTAGAGTCTCCGATCTTGATAGGAGTGGGTGCTACATGGCTGTTTACCATGACTTTGGTTTTGTCCATGTTCATTCTAAGTCCCACTCTTTCGGAAGCTTTACTGAGATCATCAAGCATTGTACTGAGCTCCTCCGTAGTCTCAGCCATGACTACTATGTCGTCGGCAAACCGAAGGTGAGTGATGTACTCGCCATTGACATTAATGCCTAGCCCTCTCCACTCCAGAACCTTGAAGACATCCTCCATTGCTGCCGTGAACAGTTTCGGAGAAATTACGTCTCCCTGCCTCACGCCCCGCTGCAAGAGGATAGGTTTCGAAGTCTGGTCTTGTAGTCGGACTGACATAGTGGCGTTTTTGTACAAACACTTCAGCACTTCGATGTACCGATAATCAATTTGGCACCGTTGGAGAGACTGCAGTACAGCCCAAGTCTCGATCGAATCAAAGGCTTTCTCGTAGTCCACAAACGCTAAGCAGAGAGGCTGATTATACTCCTCAGTCTTCTGTATAACCTGCCGCAGCGTATGTATGTGGTCCACGGTGCTGAAGCCTTTTCGAAATCCGGCTTGTTCGGGAGGCTAGAAGTCGTCGAACCTGCGTGCAAGACGATTCGTGATGACTCTGGAAAACAACTTGTAGACATGACTCAGAAGCGAGATGGGCCTGTAATTCCTAAGCAGGGCATTATCGCCCAACTTCAAACTTCTTAGTTAACGAAAAAAAGATACGGCCGTTTATGTCGCAGAAAACGTGTATTTCGACACTCACGGGAATCAAAACTCATAGGGATCGAGAACTCCCGATGATCTAGAATCCCGAAACTTGGCACGAAGCAAGGCCTTATAACACAAGTATAGAAAAAGATCTGAAAACTGTAAGTTTGTAGTTACGTCAAAAAAAGAAAACACTTTTCTTGCGATTCGGAAAAATCTTTTCGATTTCATTCGGGTATTGAACATAGGTAAGTTTGTACGGAACCCTCAGTGCGCGAGTCCAACTCGCACTTGCCCAGTTTTTTTTTCGTAACATTGCTAATTATGAGTTTTTGCATGCTAAGTATATTCATTATCTTTTCTGTTTGTCTTTCATGCTTCTTTTTACTGAACACCTGTTTATTGAGAGGTCTGGCTTTTGTGATACTGGATATCCCAGTACAAGAGTCAGAGAAGTACTGATGTTTGTGTCTATAGTGTGTAAAATAAATTATTATTATTGTTTATTCATTTATTATTCTATTGTTATTACCTGATCTTTTTTTTATTATTGATAGGCTCGTGTTTGACCATTATCTCAACTAATGTAAGCGATGATGTGGCCGACGATGGAGCACGCTTGCCTAAAAGTAACCTATTCACTCTTGACTTAAAAACCCCTAGGTTGTAGCTATCAGGAAACAGACTCCGGCAGGGAATTCCACTCTTTTCCCATCTTAATGATTCTTAATTCTATTTAAAAAAATAGAATAGAATAAAATAGAATAGAATAGAATAGAATAGAATAGGATAGAATAGAATAGAATAAAATAGAATAGAATAAACTTTATTGTACACCAAAATAGTAACAAAACTTTTATACTAACTTAAATTTATGGATACAAAGGCGATCTTATCGCTGACAGCGATATCTACCAGACAACCAACAGAAATATGTATTTACCGTGCACACTTACCACATTATCTTTGTTAACCCAAAGGTTGATTGGTAGACAAAGCTTTATAGCATTAAATCCCTCCCTATGTAGGTGTCAATAATGTAAATTAAGTTTGGATTAACGAAAAAATAATAATAATAACATATTATAATTTAATTGTATCTATGACATTGTTTATGTAATTTAAATGATTTATTTTATTATTTTATTAAAATTTGGTGTACATATGGACTATGTCTGAAATAAACGAACTAATATTAATTATAATGAGATTTTACTTTATCGTTAGTCGATATTCAAATTACGATGAATCGATATAACTGTGAACGCACATCACTAGCAACATAACGCTGCCATACGTATATTTAAGGCTCCGACACTTTTTTATAATGTTATCATGATGTTATAGCCGGGCCCACATATTCATAACTTATGAATGGCTATCACCATGCTTCACCGGTTTGGACATGGTGAAAGAAACCTGATTGGTTCTTTTATGTCGCATTTAGACCCTTTCCGCTGTAAAGGGTGTAACTCCAAAAATCACAGCATTGGCAATGAGCAAAAAACATAAGAGTTATACGAATAAGGGAAATGTTAGATAATAATAAGTATTACACTTATAAATATTATCAAAAAAATCTTACAAACAATAATATTACAATTACTCTACACTTACAGTTAAAACCACTTCAGTGCAGAGAGTCGACAATTATATTTAATTAAAATAATTCGGGTAAATAACAATAGAAATATAACAACTTTAAAATTAACTGAGCAACTAAAGAATAAATAATACAAATCGCAAATATTCGTAGTTTAAATACAATTTACAATAATTCATTTATATGCCAAAAAAGCGAGAGCAGTAGTGGCCGAGTGGTAACGACCCCGACTTACGAGGTGTAGGTCGCGGGTTCAAACCCAACCAACCAGGCGCATTACTTTGTGTAATTTATTTCATCACCACTGCTCTCAAAACGGTGAAGGAAAACATCGTGAGGAAACCGGCATGTCCAAGAACCAAAAATTCGAAGACATGTGACATCCACCAACCCGCACTGGGCCCGCGTGGTGGATTATGGCCCATGCCCTCTCCTAGAGAGGAGGCCTGAGTCCCAACAGTGGGAACATTATCAGGCCGACTATACTATGCTATGCCAAAAAAGACGCATATTTTTATGAAACAAGATGATACAATTCATTCTAAAATATTACTTTCATATAATAATGTCATCTTCTGATCTATTATGTCCTCGCAAAATCACAATACAGGCCGTTCTCGTAAAAATAACAACAATACAGAAAAACGAGAGAATACCTCAAATAAATCCAATACACAATAATTCAATTCACAAATCAAGGAAAAAGCGCAATATTCCTTAAACGCGCCATAGCATTCAATCTTTCCGTGGTATAAGCAGTGCGGTACAAAAATTGAGGAACCCGCCTGTCGTGATTCCAATGATAACCTTATTTTTTGTCGAATAAAAACATACCAACCAGCACGCCCTAGCGTGGTTATACGTGGATCATGGCCCATTCCCTCGCTTATAGAGAAGACCTGAGTCCCAGCAGTGGGAACATAACAAGGCTGATTATTATGGTTATAAACAAAAATTTCCATTGATTATCTCACTTCTAGTCGACAGCAATGCCAAGGATTTTTTGATGCCATATTTTAAAATATTGAGTTTAAAGTTTTTATAAATATAAATATAGTACCGGTTGGTTAATTATTTTATTAAAGTGTATAATATATTTCTCTGTAAAAAAATAAAGCTAATTGTTATGACAAGCAGCAAAAGTAAAATTTAATGAAACGAGCCTAACGGAGTTGCAAGAAAATAGAAAAAAAAAATACCAATAGCTGTTCTATGCACGTCAACAAGATCACTACAAATATTTAAACTAATTATCACAACTACCATACAACATCCTCTAGTCCCAAGCTGCAAGAAGCAGAGCTTGTGAGTCCTAGACAAATGATAAACATACTTAAATATTTCTAAATACATACTTATTATAGATAAACTACACTCAGACACGGAAGAAATTATTGACCTTCACACAAACATTTTTCCTGGTGGGAATAGAACCCACGACCTCTGCAATAGCAGTAAGGGTCACTAACCACTAGACCAACAGGCCAGTCAATAAAAAACATTAAAATCATAAAACCATCAATACAACCCTTACATGTCGTCTTATTCTTTTGAATGACTTTGCATGAAATTTGCCAACAATACAACTTGACACACTAACCTGCAAAATGCAAAAACTTGAGAATATTTGAATTTCGAAAGCCACCCCAATTTCCGTTTACCCCGGGGTCCTGGGACTCAAGGCAAAGAAGAAACATAGGATTCGGTTTTAGTCAGTAAAAGTCTGACACGCCTCAGGAAGGCGTCCGCTCTAAAGCAGGAGAAGTCACCTAAAAAAAAAGGTGTCCCCCATTTTGAAGCCGTGTCACGCCATGGGGAGTTAACGAAAAAACCCACAATGGGCTCTTTATCGTAACCAAACCACATGTTTTTATGGCATCCCCGGCCGTTATAAAGTGCGTACAAAAGAGAAAGTTATTTATTTGTGGGAGCACTTTGCTCACACAAAAGTCGCAAAGTTGACGGCTGGCGAGGACGAATATCGTCTCATTATGTTAGAGGAACGGGTTGGTCACGTAAGCTTGACGGAGATGAGGGAATTATAATGTATGGAACTAATATGTACATTAAAAACAAGGTGCACAAATGTGACGGAATGTTTCGGATGTTTTTTTATTGATTTAAACCAGTGCTTAGCTGCGATCCCATCTGTTCCTTTTCTCATCGGTTTTTTTAGAGTGGAAAATTCATTCACTTACTGGTCCCTATCAGGGTGGAGCAAAAGGGAGTGTCAAACTTTTACTAACTAAAAACCAGATGTGTTCCTTCAGTTGCCCTTTGCGTTCTAGGGCCGGTAAATTATTCGCACAATCCTGCAGCCCTGGGTTTAGGAGAGCGAAGCGATAAGGTTCTATCTAACTTCATCATCATCATCATTTCAGCCGAAAGACGTCCACTGTTGGACATAGGCCTCCCCCAAGTGCCACCACAATGAACGGTCCTGTGCGTCTCGCATTCATCGGACTACCGCAACCGTTACCAGGTCATCGGTCCACTTTATAAGAGGCTACCAACGCTACGTCTTCCGGTACGTGGTCGCCATTTCATAACCTTTCGGCCCCAACGGCCATCCGTTCTGCGAGCAATGTGCCCTGCCCATTGCCACTTAAGTTTGGTGATTCTGCGTGCTATGTCGGTGACCTTGGTTCTCCTGCGGATATCCTATCTAACTTAGCTCATTCTATTCTCGCACCGTGATAATACTCCAAATAGCAATATCGCAGCGGCTTAGCTGGATTAAAAACGTCGCTTTCTTTTAGCCGAATTGAAATCTAGATGAACAAGAGGTAGCCGCATTACATTACAACGAGGTTTTACAATCCAGCGCGCCAACTTGTAATACGGCGTGTTATACGAAACCGCTTCGACATTAACATAAAAGAAGAGTCTGAGATTATTTGTTACCTTCCTACTCCCACCCAGGGGGGAGGGAGTTTAGTTTTCTTTAATAATGTATAAGGTTAAACAACGTTTTCCGAGTAAGCTAGTTTACAATAATATTATATTTAAAAAAGTATGCAAAAATAAAAACAAAGGCTTTCAAACTCCCCAAACGTCTTATTTCCAAAAAAACAAAAGCCCGAATATTTGAGGTACTTTTACTCCAACATTCATTCCCATGCATACTTTATAATGCTGCGACCCGAGCGTCGTGTTGCCAGACGTCACTCTTTTTCCACTGCTCCCCTAAGAACGGCGCGCGTCCTGACGTTCCACACGTGTAGCCGGCGTGAGGGCTGAAATCCTAATGGTGGTTTATTCTTTTACTTAACGTAGTGTCACGGTCGTATCCCAAGAACAGCTAGGCTGAAAGATAGGGAACAAATGAATGGAAATGGTTACAGGGTAATTGTATTTAAAATAAAATTGACGAACTTGATGCAAAAAAAAAACTTTTTCCATTGTATTTTATGGAATTTGGAAATAAAATTGAATAATAGTGTGTGTTTATTTTATATATATACATTTGTTCCCTTGTTTTCTTATTAATCTTTTCTTTTTTTTATGCACCTACCATGTTTTCTCTTCACTACCCTTAGTTGCCTGGTAGAGAATGCCTAAGCCATAAAGTCCGCCTTTTTACCTTTGTGTTGCATGAAGTTTTAATAAATAAATAATTTAATTAGTTAGTAAATGAATGTTGACGATAAAATTGTATGTAATAATTATATTAATTGAATTTATGAAAACTGTAGACGTTAATAATAATTTAATTGCATGGAGTAATAATAATTTAATGACATAGATTTAAATATTTTGCACACTTGCTTGCAGGCAGAAAAAAACGACTTTTAGGTTATAAGATCTTTCCATAAAAACAATGTATTTCTTGTAAACGTTTTGATTTGGTTTGAAAAAAAAAACAATCTAGACAACTTGTAATTCTATCGAAAATATGGTTTGTCAAAATAACATAATAATAACAAAAAAAAGACCTTTATAAACAATTATTTTTGGAACATATGTTTATTTTTTTAAACATACATATATATACAACATAAGTCTATTTGTACAAAGGCGGACTTGATGCCTTCGCATTTTCTACCAGTTGACCGTTTTCTACCAAGTGAGGGTGTTGCAAAAACAGAACATGATAAATACAAGTTGGTTTTTTTTTAGTGGATCAAGAGCCTTTTGGCCTTCGTTTTTTTTTCCTTTCTTTCTTTATCTATAGCGTCAAGGTCAAATTAAATACGTTAGCGAAACTACAAAGCTTCATAGTTTAAACTAACTACTCCAGCAGCAGTCGTTGCAACAGCTTTAGCAGAACTATAGTTATTTTTTGGGTTCCGTACCTCAATGAGAAAATACGGAACCTATAGGATCACTTTTTTGTCCGTCTGTCTGTCAAGAGCGTTTATTTTGGGAACCCGTGGAGAAACATATATTTCGACACTCTCAAGGGAATCAAAATTCATAGAGTATTTTCCGTTGACCCAGAATCTTGAAATTTGGCATAAAGTAAGGACTTATAGCACAGGTATAGGAATGAACCTGAAAACAGTAAATTTGTTGTTACGTCACAAAAAAAAAAATCCTTTTTCTCTCTCCATTCGGGAATTGAACTATTTACATAGGTAAGTTTGTACAGAACAATCAGTCTCACAGCAATCTCTCAAAGTACAAAGTTGACTTTTAGTCTGACAGAAAATAGACACATGCGTCATCATTGTCTAAACAACTGACTGTAGTTCAGAATTTCATCAATTAAATTGGAGTCAAGTTGGCCTAGCGGTTTAGCACGTGCAGATAGATGCGTAAATCAATAAGCCGTGAGTTCGAATCTCACGTAGTAGTACTCACACTTTTTGTAAGTTACGAATAAAAAACAAAAGAAATCGGTAGGAATATTATATCAAAGCTAACAAGTAGTATAATATAATATTCAAGTGGGTAGCTACTCAGCAAAACGAAAAAAAATGCAGGTAAACAGGCTCATCAAAAAAAAGGCACTATTAAAAAAATAATATGTTTATTTCTTACAATTTCTTATTCAAATTCAACAATCACCGTTTATTAATCACCGAATAAGATTATAATATTGTATATAACTTCTTATTGAGGCCATAGCTTAAGTATTCGTTTCCAAAATTGGAAAGAGGATTGAAGCTTATGTAACCTTAACAAACAAACAAGAGACCAGATAATTTTATCCCAAATGTCAAAAGGATTAAATGTAGGCTAAAAACTATAAAATTGCACAACAATATATCAAGTGTTCATAACTTTTTTAAGTTGTTTTAAATACGGGTATTAAGTTAAACACACATAACAAGGTCTCCAGTTAATACAGAGAATAAGTACTGAGTAAATTATATTAATTCAGTATTATAATTATTTATCATCTTGACGCCACAAACATAACCGTCCGTGTTCACTGGACTTAAAAGATTTTTCATCAGTAAAGATGACACTACTCCAATCAAAGTTTATGATCCATATATCAAGGATTTCACAACATGCCTCCGATAATGCATCTTTTCGCTAAATATGAAGACCACGACGAACAGTGTCAACGCTTGTGTCAAATAAACCAGCATAGTGGTTCGTCGACAGACGTCCATTTTCTTCGTACTCCCTTATCATGGTTTGACGCTGCAACATGTTTATTAGTTTTAATCTGCCAGCTCTTTTATGGTGTTTCAAAGAACCCTCTTCTTCAAATCGTCCTACCCATAGAACAACTGTTTTTCTCTGCAACAATAAAACAGAAATATATAATACCCAATAATGATTATTATATAGGGGGTTTACGTTTACACCGATCTCTCTGGCTATTCCTAACAAGTTTTTGCCTTGATTATGCATAGCAATTATTTGAGCTCTTTTTACTAAATCCAACAATGCATATCTACACATTTTGGTAAAATAAGTAGACAATACACCTGGTTAAAAATAAAATTCAACGAAAAGAGCTGGAACGAGATAATCGAAATTAACTTAGCGAATAATCAATTGAGCTATGTCATAACTCTGGTCTAAGTATTATTTATACTGCCTACTAGTTATTATTTATAAATCCATATTCAACCTACCCTCTCAAGTTGGAAAACGAACACATAGATAATCAAATATTTATAAATTGATATTCAATTTTAATATCTTCATCTCTTTAAAAGAAACTATAAATTATTTCAGTGTTTGAAGAAACAAAAAGAAAGTACAAAAACAAATATTAATTAAGCATTAATCATTTGAAGCACAGCGACGCCATCTAATAACAGTATAATGTAATGTTGTCAATAACAAAATTTCAATCTGAGTTTACGCTAGATGGCGTCATTTCTCGCTTCACACGATTTTTTTTCTGCACTACCCAGGCACTTTCACAGGCTACCGTACTTAGTACATGAAATGACAAATAAGAAAATACATATTGCGATATGCGCCTGAAGCTTACGCTAAATAGGAATCCATCCTAGCATGTGACCGCTGTCACTGATACTGAGCTGGACCCTCAATCAATAACGAATTTTTTTTCAAATAATTTATTTATTTATAGTTAATTAAAACGGGCCTTACATTAATTAATATAGAATTTTAAAAACTTATAAAAAATAAACAATTATACATATGTTGACAACAAAACTGTCTGGAATTTTAGAAAATAATTGATTTTGATTATTATAATATGATTATTTCAAACACATAATTATAATTTAAAATTAAATACAAAGATTAAATTAACATGGAAAAGAGGACCCCCTAGCATACTGCCTCTCACAGAACACCAGACAAACACGTCTTATTTCATTCCATAATCTAGTGCTTGACTGCCATCCCTCCTGATGGTAAGCAGTCAGATTGTAGCAAACTGATGTCAGCAAACCGTAGGGGCCAAGCAGGGTCGAAGCCTACTGGAGCCGTGGGTTGTGCGAAAGAATACCCTGGGGCCCTGGAACGAAGGCAAAGAAGGATCAGGAGTGGGTTTTAGTCAGTAAAAGTCTGACCCGCCCCCTCGCTCCGCCCGCCCTAGGGCGAGACATCATTGGATAATTTCCCACCTAAAAAACTGGGCAAGTGCGAGTCGGACTCGCGCCCTGAGGGTTCCGTACAAACCTACCTATGTAAACAGTTCAACTCCTGAATGAACTTTCGAAGATTATTTCGAATCGCAAAAAAAAAAATTTTTTTGTGACGTTACAACAAATTTAATGTTTTCAGATTTATTCCTGTATCTGTCCTTTAAGACTGTTTTATGCCAAGTTTCAGGATTCTGGGTCAACGGGAACTTCCCCATGAATTTTGATTTCCTAGAGCGTATCTTTTTTTTAGTTAACTTAGAAGTTTGATTTTTTCACAGGATCCAGAGTCGGCAAATTTGACTATATGGCTTTAATTTCAACTCGATACCTCTACGCGTTCCTTAAATAAAGGGTCTTGACAGACAGACAGACAGACAGACGGACGGACGGACAACAAAGTGATCCTATAAGGGTTCCGTTTTTCCTTTTGAGGTACGAAACCCTATAAAAGTACATGACATGGCAATAATGTCAACGTTCAATGTGAAGTACAAAGCGTCAGAGTTTAATGAATACTGCCGTCACCGAAAAGTTACAAACACCAATATTTGGTTACCGCTCCGTGCATGTTAACAAACGTGGCATATTATATTAACCGAAACTGAACTTGAGGAAATTTATTACAAAAGCTGTAAACCCACCCCTACTGTACCACCCTCGACCGAAAATCTACCACAGTCGCAATCAACATACATCGCTGCTTTTATCCAAAACAAATTTTCTTCCGATATAACAAAACCAGCATTGGATACTATACAGGGTGATAATGTAGGGTGACAATGATTTTGTCCTAAGTTTTGGGATACGTGCTAAGTATGAAGGGTGCTAACTTTGGACAGCCCGTCGGCTGCATCGTCCCGAGACGGCATGGCACACAAATGCAAGTTACAACTATGACACATTGTTGCGATATTAGACGTCCTACCTCCTCTTATTACCTTTGCGACTGCTATTCAAAAAGGACTTGAAAAAACGTACTGGAGAAATAAGGTTTTTTGTTAGTGTTGCGAAATTTAACGACTTTTTTTTAGTATGGTGCTTACGTTATTTAAAAGGCTAGGTTATTCAAGACTAGCTTTTTTACAAAAAAAAGTAATTAGGTATGTGCCTTAAAGTTTATTGTAATTTCTTACTTAACATGTTATAGCGAAGTATGAGATGTTCAATTATTGATCTTTTTTATTGTATACAATAATTTAACATATTTAAATGTCGAACAATAAAATAAGCATAAGCAAAATCAGCATTTTTAATGTTCCCACTGCGGGGACTCAGGCTTCCTCTCTAGGAGATGGAATGAGTCGTAATCCACCACGCGGGCCCAGTGCGGGTTGGAACAATAAATACCTACGGGTAAAATTCCAACGTTCAAAACATCGAAAATTTAAATATCGATTGTAAGATAATATCGAAAATTGTAAGCTTAAAATTTCTAAGTATTTTTTTTAATTTATAAGTATACTGTATCCCAGGGGATAGTGTTCAACCATTAGTTTGCATGATATTTACCGAGTGCCACTACTATACATATAGATGAATCGGTATTGCGAGAAAGAGTGGTGTGTAATTGCAAAGATGTTGAAGAAAGTATGTAGGAACGTATGTATATGTGTGTTGTACCTATTGATGATATTATTTCGTAAACAAATATATATTACGGTGCCTATCATATTTTAATCAACATACAACTTGACTCTGACCGGCAAAATGCAAAACTTATATTATTTTTTTATTTTTCCAAACTATGTATGTATTACTTGTTAAAATCAATTAGTTAAGTAATTATCTGTGCATAATGTAGTGCATGCTGTGCTTTTCTGCAAGTTATGAGGCGGTCAAACGTAAGTTAGCAATATATAAATCAATATAATAGCATATTCATTATTGAAAAGTCCTATTGTTGAAAAGCCCTATAATAATAATAAATAAAAAACTGGACTTTGCGGACTACCTTGGAGCATCCTCCTTGAGTTATAGAGAAATCACTTTCTAGGGTAGGATTCAAGGCACTATAATAAACCTAAAAAAGTCTAATATATGAAAATATACCTACATACTAATAAAAGCAATACACACTTATAACATGTCCATTATGAAAGGAAAAATTCATCAACTTCCTGCCCTTGACCCGTTTTATTTGGCGTCGGCGCAATACGTTTTTTTCTTCCATTCTGCCCTGTCACTCGTCGAGCTATCACTAACTTTCTTTTCTTTCATATCACTCTTCACAAAATCCATCCATCTTTTCTTTGGCCTCCCTCTCCCTCTCCATCCACTTGTATGAAAGGAAAAATTGTCAAACTTAAATTCTTTCATACCAGGAAGCGGTACAAAAAAAAACAGCAAAAAAAAAAGACGCAAGCATAAAACAAAAAAGGACAAGGTTGAATAGAACTACACGCAAACGTTTAACTGGCAACCCATTAACGTTTCAGATAATTTATTGGGCTAGTTAGGCCTCCTTTCTGGCCACATTGGGGAAATTGCGATAACTTTGCGCGGTCATAACTCTGAAAATAGTCTCGAGAAAAATGGGTTTACTACGTAAAAACCGATGTGCCGGTGAACGGAGAAAGATTTCATTCAAGATTTAGCTTCAGCCAGTGGCTTCGCCCGTGTGATAATCAGAAAGTACTCTCTAGATAAAAAAAAATATCATGTGTTTCTTCAAGTTGTAACTTGAACTGAACTTGAAGCTTTTACCGTAGAAATTTGATGAACTTCGGTATAGAGATAGAAGAAGAAGAAGAAAAATATTTTATTTGGCACACATACACAGATACACACAATATAGAAACAAAATGTAAACACTTAAGATAAAAAAATAAGAAAATAAAATAACTAACATTGTGTTTCTTGCGCTTGCGCAAAATAGGTCCAGTACAATAGAGATACAGAGAGAGAGAGAGACAACAATCTAGCGGGGTAGAGATTACAATCTATCTCTTCTTCATCAAATTTCTACGGTAAAGGCAGACAGAGTTATTTTACTAAGTATCGATTTGATTTAACCATCATTTACTTAAAGTAGCATAGCATACCTACCTACCTTTTCTAGGAGAGGGGAAAAGGAATAGGCTGTAATTCACCACTCCGGTCCCCGATGTCAGCAAAATCGTAGAGGTTCAGCAGGACCGAAGCCTACTGGGGCCATTGGTTGGCTTCCGACAAGGAAACTCGGGGATCTGGAACAAAAGGCAAAAAAGGAACATAGGAGTTTTTTTTTCGGTGGGAAAATCATCTTATGCAATCCCCCGCTCTTGGGTGGAGCGAGAGATAGTGTCAGACTTTTACTGACTAAAAACCCAGTCCTGTTCCTTCGTTGCCTTTCATACCGGGGCCGAGTCTTCCTTTCAGAATTAGACCCTTGGCCCCAGTAGGCTTCGACCCTGCTGGGTTACAGTTGCTGACATCTCCTTGAGGCGCGCGTGAAACAGTACGCACCGTCGACGAATTGGGCTCGGTTCGGACGATTACCGGACGGTTGGACGGCGAGCTACCCAATGCTCGCCGTCCGCAAGCCCGCAAGGAACATAGGAGTGAGTTTTAGTAAAAGTCTGACACACCCTCGCACCCCGCCCTAGAGCGAGAAAAGTCGTTAGATAATGTCCCATCTGGAAAAAAAAATGTAATTCACCACTACGGGCTCACGCTCAGTGCGGATGCGGATCTACTTAAAGTGTTTGCAAAAAAATTAAAGACACAGAAAACTATTCCCTCTACGAAAACATCGTAAAACGCAAAATCGTTACTCATTAAAGTAATATCTTATTAAAAAGTTACGTTTCAGCTATAAACTTTTAAGAGCTATGAAAGTTAATCGCGCATTCGCAGTAACAGATTTTCAGTATGCAACTACAAAAATTATCGCCAAGCCTAATTAACATTTAAAATGTTCACCCGTTTTAAATTCATGAATTTCACGTTTCGAAAAAGCTCCGAGTTGTAGAAAAAAAAACGAGTTTGTTTCCACAGCAGTGTGGAACACAAGAAAAATCTTGCTTTGTTGGTACACCCAGACAGTCGACTGTTTACTAATTAATGTTGCCCGCATGTTAACTGTTAGGGTTACCATGATTACGAAATATGCAGATATTTTTTGCAGTAAAATTACTCGTCATGTCCGTAGTTCTTAAAGATTAGACATAAATTCACAAAATCAGTCAGTGAAAATGTGACGTCTGACAGAATAGAATGGATGAAAAAATGTGTTGCGCTACAACAATTAACTTGAGATAAGAATAGGAAAATGATAAGATTATGAAATAAAGTTAATAAAGCATTGAGAAGCGATCTTACAGGATCAATGGTAATGATGTACTCGTTAAATCAAAGCTTCAAAATTTTGAGCTTCGACGAGCCGAAGCCCAGCCCATTCCATCATCAGACTGCCAGACGCACGACAATGCACCACCGGTGCTTGGTGGATATCCCACCCATACATACAAAACTCTTTGGTAACACATTGTGCGTACAGTTAAGGTTTGAAATTCCCTAACGGAGTCTGTTTCCTGATAGCTAAAACCTGGTTGTTTTTAAGTCAAGAGTGAATTGGTTGGTGGTTGGTTGTGGTTGGTTGATTGGTAAGCGTGCTCCATCGTTGTTGATAACATTGTCACTTTCTATCAGGTGAGATAGTGGGCAAGCGCGATTACTAAAAAAAGGTCCGTCTGTTTATGTACATAATACATAATTGTTTTTTTTGTTTGTAGGAAGTAATCTCTGAAAGTACTGGTCCGATTGCAAAATTTTTTTTACCGATAGAAAGCTGCTTTATTCCTGAGTGAGATAGACGACGAAGCCGCGGGCAAAACCTAGTTGCACATATTTTTATCCATGTAAACCAATGACAGTCTCATATGCAAATCTGTTTAAATCCTGCCCAAATCATGGTGTCCGTACAATTTCCGTCGGTGCACGCTCGTCTGTAGTTTGCGTTGTTTATTTCTAATTACTTGATGCGTTTCGGATTGGAATAAAATCTGTCTCCACACTCCGCCATTACGGGGGTGTGCGGTCTAATTGTCGGGTCTGATGTATGTAAGCTGTTTTTCAGGCTAAATTTAATATTCAACAGCTTATATTAGTACTTTTTTCAAAAATCTTTAAATAAATCATTTTCTAAGTCTGCTTACTGCTCATTTTTAGGGCTCCGTACCTCAAAAGGAAAAAATGAAACACTTATAGGATTACTATGTTGTCCGTCCGTCTGTTGTCTGTTTGTCAAGACTCTATATCTCGGGAACGCTAAGAGTTGAAATTAAAACCATATACTCAGGTCTGCGGTCTCTTGAAGCTGTGAAAAAATCAAGCTTTTTTGTTAACGCAAAAAAATACGGCTATTTATGTCGCAAAAAGCGTATATTTCGATAACCCAAGCGAACGCTGGCGTTCGCTCTCTCATTGTCTTTCTATTGTGTCTATGGTAAGTGTATTGGTAAAAGAAATTAAAATTCATAGGGTGTTTTCCGTTGATCTAGAATCCTAAAATTTGGCATAAAGCAAGGCCACATAGCACAAGTATAGGAAAAAATCTGGAAACTGTAAATTGGTTGTTACGTCACAAAAAAAAAGGATTTTGCTCAACAACTCAATTCGGAAATTGCACTGTTTTCTTAGGTAAGTTTGTACGGAACCCTCAGTGCGCGAGTCCGACTCGCGCTTTCCCGGTTTTTTCTTTTCCGATTATTTTTTGTTGCGGGTTCCATAATCATCATCATCATCATTACAACCGAAAGATGTCCATTCTCGGACATAGGCCTCCCCCAAGTGATACTACAATGGACGGTCCACTGCGTCTCGCATTCCTCGGATTTCCGCAACCCTCACCAGGTTATCGGTCCATCTTGTAACAGGCCCTCCAACGCTGCCTCTTCCGACACACGGTCGCTACTCCAGAACTTTTCGGCCCCATCGACATCGATCTGTTCTGTGAGCAATGTGTGTATGTGTAAGTGATGTATATTAACATTAAATCTCGGCTCTAGAACTCGTCGAGTTTCATTACGTTGGCGCATTTTGTGTGGTCTTCACAGTTTATTCTGGCATTCAGGAATTGCCGGGAACTAGGAGTGGTTGGAAATAGTGTGGCGGTGGGTCACTTGCAGGTTAGCCTTCTTGGCCTACTGATATTCCTTTTCTTTAATGGTTATTTCTATCTTGTAGTTTCTATAGTCTTCCTTCTATGAGTGCAGCGTGTGATGTGACCTGCCGGTAGCAGGTAACTGTCGAAGGTATTATTATAATCAAACATAATACAAAGTGAGGTATGGCTCATAGGACTTTAAAAAAAATATATATATATAATTAAGGAGGCAATGGAAAGAGCTATGCTCGGAGAATCAGAAATGAAGATATCCACAGGAGAACCAAGTTTGCCGACATAGCACAAAGAATCGCCAAACTTACGTGTCAATGGGCAGGGCACATTGCCCGCAGAACTGATGGCCGTTGGAGCCGAAAGGTTCTGGAGTGGCGACCGCGTACCGGAAGACGCAGTGTCCACCTTGTAGGGGGCCTTTCAACCCCCTACAAGGTGGACCGATGACCTGGTGAAGGTTGCGGGAATCCGGTGGATGCGAGACTCACAGGACCGTTCTTTGTGGCGATATTTGGAGGAGGCCTATGTCCAGCAGTGGACGTCTATCGGCTGAAATGATGATGATGATGATGAAATTTATTATTTATTAAATTAATATAATTTTATTTAATTATTTTGTTCTTTTTTTGAGGTGGTAAACAATTCAATTTCTTGTCACGCTCTAGGGTGGAGCGAGAGGGCGTGTCAATCTTTTTCTGACTAAAACCCAACTGTATCCTTCAGTTAAACTTAGCGTTCTAAAACCACTGTTTCCCTTTCAGAAACTCTGCGGGGTGGTCTAGCTTACCTTAGCTAGCTTAGCTTAGCTTGGAACCAAAACACTCTCGCTACTTGCTCTTTTCTAACAACATCACAACAAATCTTAGTAAGCCGCTAAATCAAGGCCATTTCAAAACTCAAATCCACGCACGAATGTCGTTAAATGATGTACATTTAACGACATTCGTGCGTGGAGTTGAGTTCTTCACTAAAACAAGGAAAGCATGTCCCAGTCCCCAGGGCCTGATGCCTGCAGCAACACAGACAGACCGGTGATCAGCTAAAAGGCGATATATTTAACAAACAGTCAAATTAACCCGAACTTGTGCCAACCCACTCAGGCCGTACTTAGCTTCCGTTAAGGGGTAGCTTCCTCTCAAAGACTGGTGTGTCTGAGACCGAATTTCGGTCACGGCGGACAATCTCGGCGGAGACAAGAAACAATCAATCAAACAAAAGCATTTATTTCAAATAAACCACTTACAAGCACTTATGAAATGTCAGAAAATCAGTCAGTCAGAAAAAGATGATGCTAATTGCATATTACGAAGCGTAGATCTCTATGGATAAGAATGTGTATGAAAATCCATGTACAGTCAGAGTTGCACTGCAAATTTTTTTTGTTGTTGAAGTTCAATAGTCCACAACTAATTTATTCAATACTTTAGATCCTATGCTACCAATTAAATCAGTCATGAACTATATTGACCCTAATTTACAAAAAAAATATTATAGAAATTTTAGCATTGGTAAGGTGGAACTGCACTTTTGACCTCTAACTGTACATTCTTGTAAAACATATTACGTATTACAAATATCTCAGCACGGGATACGGGAGTTATTATTAGTGCACAAGTATGTATGTGCACAGTGGAAGAAAAAAACGTGTTGCGCCGACCCCAAATAATACGGGATAAGGGCAGGAAGATGATGATGATGATGATGAAGTATGTATGTGCACAATTACAAGTACACTCTCTGTGCATCACCCTACAGGCTCAGTACCGACAACACCCAAGATCGATTGTAAGTAACAATCATCGTGTGTTTGTTTAGAAATCCGTCCAAGCGAGAGTTTTCGCATCGGTCTTACGCACAAAAGTAAAAAAAAACAATTACAGTACTTTTGCCCACTACATAATATACAGTACCGATATGAATATTGTGTATGTAGCCGGCCAAGTACCAATATGAATTTCTCAATTCATATTGGTACTTTTCTAAGTTTATTTAGGGCTTTACTGACACCCCGTGCCTCGGAAAGCACTTGAAGCCGCTGGTCCTGGTTTTCATTCGTAGATCTTTGATAGTTACAGGTAGTCGGACGCTAGAAAGTCTGACCATTGGTGACCCCTTTCTTTGGGGTATGAAATCGTCATACAGCTTCTCCCGTTCTTGGTGGGGCGAGAGGAAGTGTCAGACTTTTACCGGCTAAAACCCATCCGTACCGTATTCTTTCAGTTGTTTTTTAGACTTAGACAAATGATTTTTTATTTATTTATTTAAACTTCATGTACAGTGGTGGTACATAGGCGGACTTAATGCCACAAAGCATTCTCTACCAGTCAACCATTGGGTTAAAAAGACAACACTGTGGTAGTTGTGCACAATAAATAAATAACAAATATTTTGAAATAGAATGTGGTATCATTTAATTAAGTGGCTATAATAATAAAATACGTATATATGCTAATATAATAAACTAATAAATACTATGACACATAAGAAATCATTCTAATTAAGAGAACTTAAAATTACTTATTTTTTGTTAGCCTTCCCGCCAAACGCTAAGTACAAAATAAATGGCAGTGGCATTACCTGCGAGAAGTCACATGACCAGTGACGTGATAGGTTACATACCATACCATACCATACAGGGCCATACCTTTCGTGGCTGACTGACGATTCGGACACAGTATCTGAATTGGCACATTTAAAACTTTTTTTATCTAACTGTACTGTTCAGTTTCAATCTTGGCGGTGTCCAAATATATTGTGTCCGAATAGTCAACAACTCCATTTCGCGTTTGGTGGGAACCAACAGAAAATTCATTTGTCTAACCCCTCAGGGCTCCAGAAGGTGATGGCCATACGGATGGTGTGGGGATAACGCACGGTTTCCCGCGAAGCGGCGAGCCTCCTTGCTGACTTGCCACCATAGGATCAGGAGGCAACAGTCTTTGCACACATGCAAAGGAGGAGTGCACACGTGCACGCGCGAGGACGCGGCTCTCACGCCCCAGCCGCTGGAATCCCGAAAAAAAACCCCTCAGGGTTTTTTTTTCGGTGAGAAAATCATCTTATGACAACACCCGCTCTTGGGCGGAGCGAGAGATAGCGTCAGACTTTTACTGACTAAAAACCCACTCCTGTTCCTTCGTTGCCTTTCGTACCAGGGCTGAGTCTTAGGCTTCGACCCTGCTGGGCCAGTACAGTTGCTGACATCTCCTTGAGGCGCGCGTGGAACAGTAAGCGCCGTCGACGACTTGGGCTCGGTCCGCACAATGGTGACACCTGGGCGTTTCTTCCGCACGAATCCGATGCAGGAACCTCCCGGATTTACCATGTCCGGTGAGGACCTGCTGCGTCATGCGGAAGGTAAGGACGCCGTGTTGCCTTTCAAGCCACTCCTCAAACAGAGGACTTACACAACCCCCCCTCTCAGGGCTGCGGTAACTTTTTCCCACAATCCCGCAGCACTGGGTGTAACATACCCCTTAAGTCAGAATGTTCGTAATAACAATAACAATATCAGTACAACAGTGAAAACCACGCCTCGCTCAGCAGACTATCCGCTTTAATACTTATTGCTTGAATACAATGTCTTCATGTTCTTGCCAGCCAGGTTACCGAAGGAACTTGAGTCATTAGCATTTGAACTACTTTTTTTCTCATTAAGAGGCACGGTGTTAAGTGTTTCTAAAACAGAAAGAGTAACAAGTAAATGATAATATATTTTTTATAAACAAACAAAAAAAATCGGCCATGTGCAAGTCGGACTTGCACACGAAGGGTTCCGTAACATTATCTAGAAGAACAGCAAAAAAAAAAAAAGACGGGTTGCACTCCGGGAGTGCCGGCAGAAGTGAAAACTTGATTATTAACGTTGAGCATGTTTGATATTTTGGAATGGTTAGGGAATAATTTTGCACCAATTGCTTTATCAGTATAAAAGTACTATCATTTATGTGGTAGAATACAATATTCATTTATTGCGCTATCGTACACAAACATGACAATTTCGATATTACACACAAGTTTAGACTGCGGATTGTTGTGATACCGCAAGTTTAATTCATTCATTTAAAAACTAAAGTCTTAACTTCTTCATCACCAGGAAATACGTTTTCAATAAACTTCACATCTCTTGCAATTGTTACTTTTCTAGTTTTTGGATGCATCAATCGGTAACCTTTTGTAGTCTCACAATATCCAATAAAAATTAGAGCTTCCGTTTTCATGTCTAGTTTCAGTCTTTTCTGCTTAGGTATCAAAGCATGTGCTAAACAGCCAAAAACTCTCAAGTGGCTTAGATCGACTTTCTTACCTGACTACGGTACATACTGCCTCAGCCCAAAACCTCTTGCTAAGATTTGCTTCACAAAGTAATGTTCTGGCTTTTTCTAGAATCGTTCGGTTTGCCCTCTCTGCAACACCGTTCTGTTCAGGCGTGTATGGTACCGTCGTCTGATGTTTTATACCAGACGCCTTCAAAAAATCTTCAAAAATATTGTTGACAAATTCTTTGCCATTGTCACTTCTAATTCCTTTTATTGCTTTTCCACATTCTAACTCGACTTCTTCTTTGTATTCCTTAAATCTTGTAAAAGTTTCACTCTTTTTCTTCAAGAAACGGACATGTGTCTTACGTGTATAATCATCGATGAACAGCAACATATAACGGGAGCCAGCCCATGACGGCTCTTCCATTGGACCACATATGTCCATATGAATCAGATCCAGGACTTGATCAGCTCTCGTACCTTGCTTTTTAAACGGAGATCGCGTGCTCTTTCCTCAAATACACGGAACACAGGGCTCAACTTTATCCGTCGTTTTAAAATCAATTCCGGTGGTCATTTCTTTTAAAGAAATCATATATTTTCGGCCTAAATGAGCTAATCTTCTATGCCACAAATTTGACAAAATTTCATTTGACACTGTCAAGTTGGCCACGATATTTTCTTTATCTTTCAGTTTGAAAATTCCGCCGACTTCATTACATGTTGCAACTACTTGGTCATTTTGGTTTTTGATAAAACAACCTCTTTTGTCAAAATTTACTGTGAAATCCTTTTTCACTAGATCGCTCACCGAGATTAAATTCATCAATAGATTTGGTACATGTAAAACATTATTCAGTGGAAGTTTCACATTCTCGCTCACTTTAAGCGAAATATTTCCTTTTCCTTTTACAGGGATCTCTTCTCCAGTTGCCACCCGAATCTTCATATTGTTATTCTGTTTTTTATAATTGATTAACTCGTTGGCGTTATTTGTCATGTGATTCAAGCACCCACTGTCGACATACCATCCATTTTTGTTGATGCTATCGGGTATGCTCATACATACATTCACATTAGGAGATTTTTTGCATTCAGATGCTTTATGCCCTTTCTTATGGCACTTAAAACATTTGTACACTGGCTTTCGAACTTGTGCTTTAGTTTTGGTAGCGTGTCCCTTGGTTGTAGCAAAGGCTTGTTCACCAGCTCCTGCGCCTGTTTCAGCTTGTCTGTTGCCTTCCTGGAGTAATTTGGTTTTTAACTGTTCCAAAGTCATTTCCTTTCCACTATTATCGACAGCCATTATTAACGGGTTATAGTCCGTTGTCAAACCAGCCAATAGTATTGAAATAATCCAGTCGTCTGCAACTTTTGCGTCTATGTCAGCTAACTGCTGTGCTAAAAATACGACTCTGGATATGTACTTTTCCATTGACGTAAAGTCCTCGAGTCTACACTGCCACAGTTGACGCTGTAAGCTTATTCGCCTGCCCCATCCTTTGTCCTCGTATGCGTTACACAAATTGTGCCAAACTTCTCGAGCCGTTTTCGCAGTATATACATGTGCAAAGCAGGATGGTTCTATCAGCAAGCATAACGTACTTCTCGCCTTTCTATCCACGTCTTTTATTGTGGTACTGACGTCACTGGATTCTACGGCAATCCACCAGTTCTTTGACTCTAGGTAGTTTTTCACAACAAACTTCCAGTTGCCAAAATCTGAGGCTCCTCTCAGCTTCTGGATGCCGCATATGGTAGACGATGAGGGATTTTCGTCCTCTGACATCTCAAAACAATTGACGTCGTGCAAAAGTGAAAATATTATTTTCCGAAAAACGATTTAGTTACCTTGTTTGTTGTCGAAATCGAACTGCCATAACCTATTAGAATATTATAGAATCAGGGTTATTTAGCAGAGTGAGCAGATTAACAAACAATACAGCTTGTATCACAGGCGTATATTTCTTACTGACAATTACACAAATAACAAGTACCTTAGCAACGCTTATCTCATCGACATGATGTTGCATTGCTGTAAAGAGATCCTATCTCCATCAATATCCCTAAAGCATTAGGTTCAAAGTTGATTGGAAACATTTAAAAATTTCTTTAAATGATTTTAAACCATAAAATGTTGAAGGTTAAGTTCAAAATCGAATGAGAAAATTTGACTGGTGGCTGTCTTACGCTTTTTCGATCAGGTCACGTGTCCTGACGCGAGTTTAAGATTTTATACCCATTACAGAAAAAGTGCTCAACGCCGCTAAAGAAGTTTTCACTTCAAAAAACACGTTTTTTATATATTATTTTTTTATATAGTATTTTTTGATACAGCAGTAACAGAAATACATCATCTGTGAAAATTTCAACTAACTATCACTGTTCTTGAAGCCTGGTAACAGACGGACAGACAGACGGACGGACAACGGAGTCTTAGTAATAGGCTCCCATTTTACTCTTTGAGTACGGAACCCTAAAAATGGTCCGTCATATCGTATTTATTGTGACGTAGCTTTTTTATCATGTCTTCTCAACGAACCTTTTAAATTGATACCAATGGTGCACCAAAAAATAAAAAGACAACCATCTTCAGGAGTCCGCCATAATCTTTGAGAGGTGAAAAAACCTGGAAAATCTGACAAAAGTCTTGGGGTACCCAGTCATAGATTAGTAGAGCTCAGATAGGCATTCGCTCCGCTGTCATCCGAAATCTTGTCCAAATGATTGGCATCACTGGCGCTTTGAAATGCAAAATTTAATTTTAAAAAACTTTAGGCAAAGAACGAGCCAGCTCTCTGGTCACGTAGGAAAAATCTTCGAGAGATACGGGAATTGAACTATTTTCATAGGTGAGTTTGTAAGGAACCCTCAGAGCGCGAGTCCGACTTGCACTTGCCTAGTTTTTTATTTATTTAGAGATACATTACAAGATAACAGTACTGGAACCAAAATGCTTTAAAGTCATACCTACACAAAAAAAATGTTTAAATACAATTGTTATTAACAAAATAGTCATACAGAATTAAAAAAAAACAATCATACAAATAAAAATAAAAAATTGTTATTAACAAAATAGTCATACAGAATTATTAAAAAAAAAAATCATAAAAAAAATACAATTGTTATTAACAAAATAGCTATACAGAATTAAAAGGAAACAAATCATACAAATAATATTGTCATATAGAATTAAATTGTCATATTAAACAATAGCATAGTCGGCCTTATAATGTTCCCACTGCTGGGACTCAGGCCTCCTCTCTAAGAGAGGGAATGGGCCGTAATCCAACACGCGGGCCCAGTGCGGGTTG
This sequence comes from Mythimna vitellina, assembly GCA_949316375.1. Classification (NCBI taxonomy): domain Eukaryota; kingdom Metazoa; phylum Arthropoda; class Insecta; order Lepidoptera; family Noctuidae; genus Mythimna; species Mythimna vitellina. The sequence continues at coordinate 21,753,358 of OX438700.1, read as the reverse complement.
GTATTATATATTAAACAATATGGTCATGTAAAATAAAATCGTTATAAAGAATAAAATTTTAAAAAACTAATCATACAAAATAAAATTGCCAATAGAGTTGTCATCCTATTCAAATTATAAACGTGAAAATTTGTACGTGTATGTATGGATGTATGAATGTTTGTTACTCTTTCACGCAAAAACTCCTGAATGGATTTCGATAAAACTTGGTACATGAGTAGACCATGCCCTGGAATAGCACATAGGATACTTTTTGTCCCAGCAGCATGTTCCCTTAGGATAAATTTCTTCCATCACGTGGGCGGAACCGCTGGCTGCAGTTAGTACAAAAATATAATAATAAATGTTGACGATCGCTGTGCTGGCGAGGCTAAGGGTGATCGACGGACGGCGACGGCGTTGGAATGCTGGGTGACGTCACGGGATCGGCAAGGCAGTTTCAAGCGCTCGGGCTGCGGTACCCCGAGCCCCGACAAAAAAAAACGTCCGTTAACCTCTTGACTTAAGCATGGGAAATGTAGCAAGACCCAGTGCTTCCATCAAATATTAAGATGTGATTCGTTCAGTTTTAAACTAACCTTTGTCTAATATAGTCATTGACATTTATATTAATATAGTCTTGTTCATGACCCAAGTCGTTTCACTATACAGTTAAAGTATTAGATAATATAAGAAGCTTCATGGTTCGAAGTACTAATATTCAATAAAGAGCGCCGAGAGTCCTGTAAGTGCGCAAAAACGCTGATTTGATTGCAGTGTCGTGCACCACGGTGTTCCCGAAGGGACGGATATGGGTCACCTAAATACGCGCCCTAACGCAGGGTAAATGCTCCTGTAGCTGTCTATGAGACAAATGATTCACTTTTCATATTTTGTATTCAAACTTCTGAAGGTATCCAAAGACTTCTTCTTTCTTCCGCTCTAAGGTGGAACGAGAAAGAGTGTTAGACTTTTACTGACTAAAATTACACCTGTATCCTTCAGTTGCCCTTTACGTTCCACGGGTTTCGTTTCAGAAGTTCACCACGGCCCTAGCGGGCTTCCGCCTTGCTGGGCTTCTACGGTTTATTGAGGTAAGCATTTTCTTTTTTGATAAAAACTCAGTGTGCGAGTCGGACTCGAGCACAGAGGGTTCCTTACAAACTTTTCTTTAAAAATAGTTCAATTCCCGAATTTACGAAGATACTAATAAGTTACAAAGATTTTTCCGAATCGGAAAAATAGTTTTAACGTAACTACATATTTACAGTTTTCAGATTTTTTCTGTGCAATGAGACTTCGCTTCATGCCAAATTACAGGATTCTAGGTCAATGGGAAGTACCCTATGAATTTTGATTCCCTTGAGAGTGTCGAAATACACGATTTTGCGACAAAAATTTATTTTTTCACAGCTTCAAGAGATCGCAGACCTGAGTATAGGTTTTAATTTCAACTTGATACCTCCACGCGTTCTCGAAATGAAGGGTCTTGACAGACAGACAGACGGAAGGACAACAAAGTGATCCTATAAGGGTTCCGTTTTTTTTTCTTTTGAGAGACGGAACGGAAAAAACAAACTTGTAAGTTAACGAGAAAAAAAGATACTTCGGTTTATGTGACAAATAATGTACATTTCGACACTCTCGAGGAAATTAAAATTCGTAGGGTACTTCCCGTTGACCCAGAACCCTGAAATTTGGCATAAAGCAAGGTCTAATAGCACAAGAATAGAAATAAATCTGAAAACTGTAAATTTGGTGTTACGTCACATTTTTTTTTTCCTTTTTGCGATTCGGAAAAACTTCAGAGATTCCATTCCGGAATTGAATTATTTACATTGGTAAGTTTGTACGGAACCCGCGAGGCAAGAGTCCGATTCGCACTTGCCCAGTTTTTTTGTTATAGGTATCGAATACACTTTTATATGTAATGAGTAAATAAAAATTATATTTTGATATTACAAACAGACACTTCAATTTTATTTACATGTGTAGCAATGTGCATAAGATGAAATTATAAATGAGACAGTAAAATATAATCATGAGTATGTTTTCAGACGATGAACAGGTCCCGAGTGAAACTGCGTCCTAAATAAGGAGACTAGAATATAATCCTAACGTTTCAGACTCTGATTAATCACGTAGGTTATTCAGACACAGCCGCAAAGGATCCGCTCGCACTTCCTTCCTTTATTTTAAACTTAATAAGTTCACACGCAGAGCGAACACAGAAAGAAGCTCCATGTCATATCAGTATTTGCCGGGTTTATTGAAATTATTCTTTCTGACAGAAATAATAATTCTGGGAATATTTTATTTATCCTATGACGAATGCATTAATATGCTTAACTTAACCTAATTAAAACTAACTTAGCATAGCATAGCATAGTCGGCCTTATAATGTTCCTACTGCTGGGACTCAGGCCTCCTCTCTAAGAGAGGGGATTGTTTGCTTTGTCCGAAGTAAAAATATTTTTTCTTACAGAAATAATAATTTGCCTAAAGAAAAGATAAGACGATCAAATTTTGTTCTTCATTCTTCTTATTTTTGTACGTTCCGATACTTTTAGGTTTCCGTACCTAAGTCAGCAAAAACGGAACCCTTATAGGATTACTTTGTTGTCCGTCCATCTATTTGTCCAGGCCCTTTTGTCTAGGAACGCGTGGAGGCATGAAGTTTAATATTAAATACTTACGTGTGCTATTCCAAGCTGCAGTGAATAAATCAAAATTCCAAGTCAACGCAATCTAGAAATAAGACCTTTTATGCTCCGTTTAGGTGCATATTTTGACAATCGCTAGAAAATCAAAACCTACTGGGTACTTCTCGTTGATCTAGAATCCTGTATGGCATGATGAAAGGGTCTCATAGCACAAGTATAGGAATAGATCCGAAAACTGTTTTATCGTTACGTCACAAAAAAAAAAACTTTTTTAGATTTGGAAAAATCTTCATGACTCAATTCGGGAATTGAACTATTTACATAGGTAAGTTAACCTGAATTACCTGAGATGGCTTTTATAAAATAAAAGCCTTAAGGCATTCGATCTAATCTAATCAACTAGAACTAAGCCACTACACAAAGGGTACAAGATGCGGACCTCTGCTGGAAAGCACAGCAAAGGACGGTATGTTTTTTTTGCTGGATGGTTAGCGATGATGTGGTCGACGATGGCGCACGCTTGCCTACCTATTCACTCTGGACTTAAAGACCCCTAGGTTGTAGCTATCAGGAAATACAGACTCCAGCAGGAACTCGTAAGTCCACTCCTTATTTGCTTAGATTAGCACAATGAATGTTTCATATCCTATTCTATTCTATTCTATTCTATTCTATTCTTTTCTATTCTATTCTATTCTATTCTATTCTATTCTATTCTATTCTATTCTATTCTATTCTATTCTATTCTATTCTATTCTATTCTATTCTATTCTATTCTATTCTATTCTATTCTATTCTATTCTATTCTATTCTATTCTATTCTATTCTATTCTATTCTATTCTATTCTATTCTATTCTATTCTATTCTATTCTATTCTATTCTATTCTATTCTATTCTATTCTATTCTATTCTATTCTATTCTATTCTATTCTATTCTATTCTATTCTATTCTATTCTATTCTATTCTATTCTATTCTATTCTATTCTATTCTATTCTATTCTATTCTATTCTATTCCATTTTATTCTGTTCTGTTCATACATTAATTGATGTGTTCCGATCGAAGCTATTTAATCGCGGGTTTTTGCAGTGAACCTTCTGATCTTTTTATTGTTTGCTTTAATTTTGGTTTAATGCCGTTAGATGCATATGAATCAGTCTGTGAGCTCTTTTGTTACGAATTAAATGTCTTCAGTTCTGAGCTCGCTTATTCTAATTTATTATCACGCTAGTGCTCCCTGTGGGGGAAGCTGATTAGCTACTTATAATCAGCAGGATGCACAGAATGAATAAGAAGAAACTATAGAAGCCTGCATGCTATATGTTTCAATGACTGTTTTATTTGAATCTTTTGCTTATGGTTGCTATGCTACATTAGCATAATTAGCCGTTTAATATTTCTACCGCCAGGACTCAGGCCTCTCTATGAGAGGGAATGAGCCGTAATCCACCTCACAGGCCCGGTGCGGATTGGTAAATGTCACAAATCTTCGAATTTTTGGTTCTTACTTGCCGGTTTCCTCACGATGTTTTCCTTCACGGTTTTGAAAGCAGTGGTGATGAAATAAATTACACAAAGTAATGCGTCTGGTTGGCTTTGAACCCGCGACCTACATACAACTCGTAAGTCGGGGCCGTTACCATTCGGCTACCACTGCTCTAATTAAATTTTGCTATGAAAAACACATAAAATTATAAAATGACTTTAATTTTAAAAGTAGAAATTTTTAGTTTTTTTTCTTTCTTTTTCGAAGTTATGAATCGAATTGAGAACCTTGCATCTTTACAGAAATACTAGCGATCCGCCTCAGCATCTCACGGGTGCCACAAATCATTCAAATTATCGGCTTTTTGAAAATACGTTCAGAAGTTTTTGAGTTTATTGCGCAAACATACAGACACTGTGGGGGCTTCGTTTTGTAATACGTATTATAATAAGTATAAGCAATACAATAGATAGCTGCATCTGTAATGAAGGATCTCGATAACTTTGAATTATTATAAATAAGGTTTTAGGAAAATATTGTAGTTTTTATTTCTCTAACCCGATAACTGGTAAGCGTACCCTTCCCCATATACCAATGTGCGTCGTAACTACTGCAGGGGGTTCAAAACTGCGCAATTGCAAGCACCACGTGGACCCTAAGTTCATTCACCCCACTTAAACGTACCCTACAACCTTATACCCCCGCAATAAGACCTATAATCACACACATTTTTATTACCAACTTGTCAAACTATCCTGTCAAATGATTTTCAACTTTAACATGTAGCAATAAAGATTATTTTGAATGTATTTAAAATTTTGTTGTTAAGTAGGCCATGTTTTGTTTTGGTTGTGAATTACTACGCAATAGATGACGTCACTCATTATTTGTTGAGAGCTTTTGAAGTGGGATTTGAATATGAAGCAAATATACTCGTAATAATGCGTGTACGTGTAACTAGAGACGATAGAAGTTAACGTAAATAACGTTGGAAAATGTGCGCGGGAATTGCATGAGTTGATTCCGCCATCTCCTTTCTACTATTGGACAACCCGATGTACGGCGAGTATCCACCTTTACGTTGTTGAAACTTCATCGGTCCGGACTAAGCGTTTCACTTCGTCGTTTATACCGCGTACATCGAAGGACTGGAACCATTTGCCTGCTGCAGTCTTCCCGTCCAATTATAACAGTGAATAGACTCTTAATAAAATAGTGCGCCTCACTACAAATGATTGCATCACTGCTTACCATCAGGTAGGATCGCAGTCAAGCAATGGTTTAAATCAATTTAAAAAAAATGTTTTGCCTCTTAATCATTATTATTTCATTCGAAAGACATCCACCGTTGGACATAGTCCTCCCCCCAAGTGTCGGTGCGTCCAGCATCCATCGGATTTCCGCTTACCTCACCAGGTCTTTAGTCCGCCTTGAGGAAGGCCTTCCAACACTACACCTTCTGGTACGCGGTCGCCACTCTAGAACCTTTCTGCCCCATCGAGCATCTGTTCTGCGAGATGTGCCCTGTCCACTGCCACTTGAATTTAACAGACGGAGAAACTTAAGTGACAGTGGGCATATTGTTCGCACAAAAGATGATCGATGAGGCCGAAAGATTCTGGAGTGGCGATCGCGTACCGGAAGACGCAGCGTTGGTAACCCTCTCACAAGGCGGACCGATGACCAGTCGCGGGAAAGGGATGAATGCGGAACTCACTGGTGCGGTCGTTGTTGGTGAAACTTGGGGGAGGTCTATGTCCAACAGTAGACGCCTTTCGGCTGTAATGACGAAAACAAGATAATCCATTTTGAAAGAAAGTGAACCCAAGATTTCGAATGTTAAGCCCTGCTAAGTTAGATACTTCACATATTCCTGACACGTACATGCACACTTATCATCTCTACCCACCTTTTGAATTAAAAAAGCGTGAACGAAACTAAAACAGCGTCCAAAATGTATCGTCAAAACCTGAACAAACACTTTACATCAAGCATCCCTTTCTTAAGGTGGGGTCTTGATACGTACGAGAAAGCGCCTTGAATAATCTATACATATAAAAATCAATGCCACTTTTCGTTGTAATTTTATAACTCAAGAACGAGCTCACTTATCCAAACCAAATGTTTAGGCTTTGTTTGGACTATTTAGTGATAAATGATAAATGATATTTATTTTGTAAGTAGGTTTAAAAAAACACTTTTACACGTCATTTTTTTTGTCATTTTAAACTAGATGAGGCCGGTGTTTCCTAGCTGACTACCCTGAGAAGAAACACCGAAACAAACTCAGGGATCAAAGTCAATACAGTTAATATGTAATGGTCAAATCACATGAGAACAGTGCAGATTTTTTTAACAGTTGTAGTGCGTACTGGAGCAGGTCAATCCCAAGCCTTTTCGTCCTCAACATAGTCCTTTATAGAGTAAAAAGCCTTTTGACAAAGTTTTCGCTTTACAAATGTTTTGAATTTATTAAGGCTTAGTTGTTGAATATGACTAGTAGATGGTTTATGTGAAATTTGCACAAAATCAGTAGAGCGGATCTTCATTTATCACATTATTAGGCGGTACGAAGTTCGCCGAGTCAGCTAGTAAATAATAAAAACGTTTATTTCTGATAAAATTCTTATTATATGCTTGGAAGTAATTAAATCGTCAGCAAAGAAAAATAGTACATAACAATTAGAACATTTTTTTTTCCAATCTTGTACCTGCACTCGGCTATCTAGCCATAATCAGATGTGTTCCACTATTCTTAGCTTTGTAAGAGACATTCCAATGAAATGGCACCATATAAAATATATTATTATTTTCATGTTCTTTGGTCCAGGTCGAGTATGTGCCATCTTTTTAAGTGCTTGATATTTTCCTGTGACTGAAGTAAATCCTTTGCCAGTTCATTTGTGTGTTTGCTCAGTCTTTCTTTGTATCTCTTGCTAATTTCGCTGATTTCCTCTTTAACAGTATATATCTCCAGGTATTCATGTATCTCAGTATTTCTCACAAACCAGTGCGCGCTTTAGATAGTTCTCAAGGCGATGTTTTGGAATCTCTGGAGGATTTCTGTATAAGAGTTGCTCGCAGAACCCCACAGTAATTAGAACATTAAAATTTAAAAAATACAATAAAAAATAGTTTAAAACTAGGATAAACCAGATACACGTGCCCCATTGGGGCACGATCTTTTCAGTCCTGTCGACCAATGTGACCAATTGCCACTTGAGTTTGGCAATTGTTCGGGCTATCTCGGTATGGCTGATTAATTCGAACTCTTCATGCTAATGGAGCCTCTTTCTTTTTCATTTGTGTTTATCTACATATTGGACGAGGAATTTATTATGAATCTTTTAATTTAAAATACACCTGAATAGTAGGTGTAATTATTTTATTTTTATTAATAGCAACAGCATTTGCTATTTACCCTGAGGACAAATATCTTTCTGAGAAGCAACTGTTATTACAAATCTTTTATCAGCTATTCCTTCATTAGGAGTAAAAATCGTAACTTGAATTTGAGGGGGATTTGCCGTAGATAACGCAACTTCTACCTTAACTTCACCGTTTGATTCAGTTTAGTGTATTTGTTGCATTACCCGACTGCAAAAAAGTACCAAACAAGATAGTTTTGCAAGCAATCTGATGCAGTCGATCGCAATTATTTCAGTTCAATAATAAACACAAGAATTGAGGCGCTTGTAGCTTGATAATAAAAAGTAAAACAAACTTCTAATACGATTTTGTCTTTTTAGCAGAACCAATCTCTAAGTGCGGCGATGAAATCTCAACTATTTGCGGAGCCTGGCGTGAGCATGTTTGGCGACGGCGATTGAAACGCCTTTGATACGAAGCGTCAATGTTTGTCTGTATGTTTGTTTGTTTGTTCGTCTGTGTATTTCTTATTTTCGGGCATCTTCGCAAACATGAGGCTGTAAGTGCTGGGTGTTACGCAATACCGTGGTTGGATCGGATTTTTTTTTCTATTTGTTGATTCAGTTTAGTTTACATTCAAGTAGGTATCTTGTTTTTAAGGACACAGCAATCGTACCTTTATAAACAAGTGCTCAGTAGAAGTAACCACGAACCAACCAAAATATTTTAATCTTTGAGCTCCTTAGTAGTCCTGAGTTGAGCTACACGAATACACTGACATTCTCAAGTCACTGACTGGACAGGTCCACTTAAATCTATGTGGTACTTCCCTAAAAAGACCATCTCAGAGGGCAATGTGCATGGTTCTCACATGATTTGACTATTACATGTTTGCTGTATGGACTTTAAGAGTCTGTGACCCCTGAGTTTGTTTCAGTGTTTCTTTTCAGGGTCTAGGAACTACCCGTCAGGTAGGTAGTCAGCTAGGAAACACTGGTCTCATTTACTTTAAATAACGTGTAAAAGTGTTTTTATTAAACTTATTTGCATAATAAATATCATTTATTTAATTTGTTAGCTGTCCAAATAATTGATAGCCTTACGTTTCATTGTCCGATGATGGAAATAGCTTGGCAGAATCAAATTGTGGTTAAGACTTTGCTTCAATGTTCATCTCCCTTTTTTGTTTACTTGGAATATCATCAAACAACCTTTCCCACTCTGAGTGGTGTGTGAGGGAATGCCAGACATTCAAAAACACGGGTGGATTTTAGTGCCAACGTTGCGTTAAGCGGACGTACGTCGCGTAACTATGCGCGTGTGTCGTGTGCTTGGGTCCCCGTCATGGAAAGCGAATTATTACCTGCGTAATGTCGCTAGTTCAACTTTTACGGTATGCATGTAGTTGTGTCGAGAACTTTCATCTACTATTACGTAGCAAAACGTGCGCGACTGCACGCTGCGGGTGCCCGCGCGGCGAGACGCTACGGAGCACTTTTGTATGGTACCGCGCGGGCGACCGCGTAACGCAGCTTCAGCCCTTAATCAGTACTAAAACCCACCGGTGTTCCTTCAATGGCCCTTTGCGTTCCACGGCCGCAGTAACTCTGTCGAATAATCCCGCTGCCCTATTTCAGCCTACTTCCTTGATAAAAAGGCGTCATATTTTATCATCATCATTTCAGCCAAGAAATCCACCACTCTGGACACAAGTAGGCTATACATATATTTTACTCTCAAGGGAATCAAAATTCATAGGGTACTTCCCGTTGAATTAGAATCCTAAAATTTAGCATGAAGCAAGGTCTCATAACAAGTATAGGAAAAAATCAGAAAACTGTAGTTACGTCACAAAAAAAAAACATTTTTTTTTATTTGGAAAATCTTCGTAACTTAATTCGAAAATTGAACTGTTTTCATAGGTAAGTTTGTACAGAACCCTCAGTGCGCAATTCCGACAGGGACTTGCCCTTCTTTTTATAGTAGCATTATATGTAAGAAAATCTTACTTACACTTCACTATTCTACAATATTCCACAACTTTCACACAAGGCCTTCTATATCCATCTAGTCCCAAAACTAAGCAGAGCTTGTGTTATGAGTACTAGACAACTGATAAACATACTTATATATTTCTAAATACATACATATTATAGATAAATTACACCCAGACAGAACAAATGATCTTGCTCATCAAACAAACTTTTGTCCTGGATGGGAATCGAACCCACGACCTCCAGCATAGCAGTTAGGGCCACAAACCACTAGACTAGCAGGTCAGTTAAAGTGACACTATAAGCATTGTTACATCTCGCATCCAGCGTATTACCACTCCTTTATCGCTACATTTTCCAGTACGCAGTCGCCACTCCAGAACCTTTCGGCACCATAAGCAATCTGTATCAATAGCTCTAAATGGTGATAATCATAATCTTGTAACTGTGAGCTAGGTCGCACCGCCATAACATAAGGTTTATCACACAGTGCTATCACATTCATAAACTCCGCTATCTTTGATAAGCGAGTACGTAGGTATGGTAACAGATGCGCTCAGGGTTGGCGTTAAATAGAAAAATTATTTATATTTTTTATTTATTTATTTAAAACTTTATGCACTAATGAAACATTGTACAAAGGCGGACTTAATGCCTTAGGCATTTTCTACCAGTCAACCTTAGGGTGGTGCAGAGATATAACATGGCAGGTGCAGCTTAAAAGAAGACTGACAGAGAGGAAATAAGAACAATAATAAATATATATTTAGATACATACATACAAATAAAGAATGATATTGAGAGAAAAACGAATACAGCAAATCAAAAGTGTGATGAATCTACCAACTTCTTGCGAAAGTGTTCTCGTGCTTTCACTTTAAAGGACAACCGACTGGTTGCCGTCCTGATGTTCAGAGGCAGCACCCCTAGGGGGGGGGGGGGGGGTTATGCACTCAAGATGTCATTTGCTGCCAGTCTTGACAAAGGGGTACCGTTTTCCCAGTTACTGGGTTTTGGAGGTCAAATAGAAAGATGCTTTATTTAAAATACGGGTTTCCAGTTTCCTTGCCGGAAGGTCAAGCTGAAAGCCGACCTAAACGAGGTTGGTAAAAAGCTGGGCAGATTGATTGATGCCAGTTGTTCACAAAGCCTGTAATTGTGCTTGTTGTATAGGCACCTAAAATTTAACTGTGGTTCTGAAATAAACTAAATTGGTAAGAAGTCAATATGTCTGTTTCACATCTATTTCTCAAGGGCCAATGTCAAAATATAGTATTCCCACGACACACGTATTGTGGGATCCGGGGAATTTGTAAAAACGTAACATAAGCCTAGTCGTCTTATTATCATTCTTTATTTTTTAGTATTAAAATTCACATTGCTTTAATTCATTAAACCCCAAGCAGATGCCATCGTTCGCTCTTTCATTGTCTTTTTTATTATTTCTCTAATTACGGTATTTGAAATGTTAAAATGTATAACTTAACTACCCATAATTTTCATGCCAAAAAAATAGAAGCTAGCAAACCTACGTTTATTCTGCTGGCAACCCTGAGCGGTGCGTTCTGAACACAGGGCAATGTATAAATCTGTCAGGCGCGACAATCCGGTGGTATTCCCTCCGTGTGCTCATTTACATAGCATGGTTAGGTACTCTTAAACTCTCGGGAACAAAGAAATATCATTTTGACCGTGGAACTGAAAAGAAACAGACATTCTTATACATAGAACTATGACGTACCAACCTTCAAAACCACACAGAGCGATGTTTCGATCAGTCATAGCAAATAATAACAATATCTATTCTAGACTGATAGAACCAATAAGTTCATCCTCTATTACATAAGATTTTAACATTACTTTCCTCTTTAAAGAAAACAGCTTGCGTATGAGACAATCATAGGTAATGCGTTAATTTTGAAAATAAAAGTCTATGTAGTCGCGAGAATACAATGGATGCGAGACGCACAAGACCGTTCATTTTGGAGACACTTAGGGTAGCCTTATGTCCAACAGTGGAAGTCTTTCGGCCGAAATGATGATGAAGATATTGTCGAGCAGACGTATTTTTCAAACATATGTTTAGCAATCCAAAACACAAATCACAGATGTAAGAAACTCAGCCCCCAAATTAAATTGAAACTGGACATGCCATATCTACCAAATATGAAACCCGAACATCAAACACTAGCGATGGGGTAGGCACAGAAGGAGATGGCGTCACGAGTTGGAATCCTACCTAAATGATTGGCCAGAAGTAGCTGAGGACAGAGAAAAGTGGAAGAAAGGAAGTAGGCCTTTGCCCTACATCTGGATACAATGGGCTCATAATAATGTAGCAATAGGTTAGGAATTTCCTTCAAAATCCTTCGGACTGCAATAAAAAGAGAGTTACACAATTGTGATGCAGGCGGGACATGCAAATGTTGCCACTAATAAATAAACGCTGTAATTTTTCGCGCTGGCAACCCTGAGCGGTGCGTTCCGTACACAGTGCAATGTATAAATCTGTCAGGCGCGACAATCCGGTGGTATTCCCGCCGAGCGTTCATTCGTGTGTTTATATCTTTGTGAGGCCATAAATCTGTGCTTAATTGCGTCAATGGCGTTATAGCTGTTCAATTGTGAGCTAAACGCTATTCACCAAAGATTTTTATGTCTACAGAGAGTTATGGGAAGCGGATATTAAGAAATGTGGTATGGTTTTGATAGTCTACTGCCTTATCGATATTTGATAAAGTCTCTTTGACCTTAAACCTTGAAGAAAACGCTTTGGAAGTTGTTGAAAGTTAGCCCTCCTTCAAATTACATGATTGTTCAGTTTCTGTTAGAAACATCCAATGACTTCTCTTGCTCTAGGATGGAGCGGGATATATATCAGACTTTTACTGACTAAAACCATACCCATGTCCCTTCTTTGGAGGACACGGTGGAGCACACGGTGGAGGTGTGCCCCGCTTGGGCAGAGAAACGCCGTGTCCTCGTGGGGACACGGGGATACTGAGACAGTATCAAAATGGACCTTAATTGCACTCGTCCGAGCTGGTCTCACTAGATAACTCTCTATAGAGCTATTTATATTTTGTTGGTAGCGGCAACTGATCGCCATGGTGTCCCGGTGAAATATAGCCCATAATTTTCTTGTGTTTTTGACACCCATAACACCGTGAATAATCATTTTTTTCCTGCAGCTTAGAACACTTAATTAACATTACCATCATCATCATATTTGAGACAACCCTCTGAAACACGAATTCGTTGGAGAAAAAGGTAATACGTTACGTAAAACATCCAAAATATCTGTATCCCTAATTAATATCGCACACTCCGTCGAATATATTTCTGACAGTTTAAGGGCAACGCTACACAGAGAGCGTAGGCGAGGTGTAGCTATGTACGTGCATTCGGATACATATGCGAGCATAGTAACTTATGCGTTAAGAATACCTACGTCAACTTGCTTTGTTAAAATCGGAAAGACCATGTTCTTTTATAATCTGCTAGCTGCTACCTGCGGCTTCCCCCGCTTGATAGTAGACTAGGGGTATAAAAAATAGCTTAAGACCTATTCTCAGACCTACCAAATCTACACAAAAAAAATCATAAAAATCGGTCATACCGTTTTGGAGGACACTGTGACAAGAGATTTTTATATATTTGATTACTTGCCCCTAGATTAGTTTAACCCTTAGCTTCATGTAGCTGCAATATATATACGAACCTTTTTCGTTTATAACTCTTTCTATTAAAAAAAAACTGCATTGAAATCGGTTGTATGGTTTAAGAGGAATTAGCGGATAAACAGACGCAGAAAGCGACTTTTACGTGCCACGTAGATAACACAAAAAAAAATAACAAAAAGGTATTTTAAAGGTTTTTTCCTTCCAAGAATATTAAAAAAATCGCTTCTGTTCTTATTAATGATAGCGGCTTCTCAGTCAGCAAAGTCAATTCTTACATAGGTTTGTTTCTGAACTTTATCATTAAGATTGATAATCATTTTTTTTATTGATGTCCGTCCTATACAAGTCTCAAATAAAAGTTTTTTTTCATTCTATACATCTATCCCAATCTTTATCAAAAACTACAGCTACCATTGACAAGCTACACAAAGGCGATACATCGCTATTACTGTAACGTAACCCTTACAAACGACGCAACAATAAAATTTGTGGAATTTCAGAGAGGATCAGAGGAATTTTTCGCGTGGAAAATTATGTCAATTTTCAAAGGGATGCTCTTTGTAACCTACGTATATCTGCGCACTCTCCTGCTAGCTGTGTCTCTTTCTAACGACAGAATCGGGGGTCGTTTGAAATCCGACGTAGCTGTGTACTTTTTGTTGAAGTTTTTGCGTCAATTAACCCTTCAACGCGTGGAAAGGTACCGTGTATCAGCCGGTATATTCTGTGAAACTGTGTTCGGTATATACTGTAGGTATATTCATTTTAGACGTTTTACAAAAATGCTTAAAAAACATAAACATTAATAAAGAAAAATGTAATAAAAAAAAAAATTAAGATAATAAATAATAATAATGACCAGTCACTAGGTTCTTTTAAAAATCTAGTTATAGTCTATTTCCTTTCTCTCTAATGCTATCCTGGTTCTACTTAATTTAATTTCTTCCACCAACAGTACTTTATTCTGTTTTTTTTATTTCATTTTCAATGGAATGGTGTAACATAATATAATATGTATATATAGGTGTATATATAGATATACATATATAAATTATTGCACGCTTATCTATAGTGATTGATTAATTTGTTAGCAGTACACCGCAGATGACTCCCTGTATTATTTCAAGTCCTTACAACCCATCCTAAGTTTGGCGATATCGCTTTCAGCGATAAGACCGCCCTTGTACCTTGTTGTGTTGTATAGATTTAAGTGTTAGTATAAGTTGTGTTACTTATTTGGCATACAATAAAGTTTATTCTATAACTATTACCAGAAAATAACGCTATATAAACTTAATTTTACCTTAAGCCTTAGCGGGTACCGCCAATACTGCTAAGAGCTCTTTGAGGGGCGTGTGGAATATTCCACCGTCGCCTAGTCGACCTGATTTTGGTCCTTATTTGACAGTGAGGTATCTATTAGGCGCCGTCCGCAAGCCCAAGCTTACGGTGGCCGGGAATCAACCTTTTTTTTGAGGTAGGATATCATTTAATGATTTCGCTCTAGGGTAGTGTGATAGGGCGTGTCAGGCTGACAAAAACCACACCTATGTTCCTTCAATTACATTTTGCGTTCCAGGACCATGAGTATCCTTTTCAGAACCGTTTCCATGGCCCTAGCTGGCATCCCCTGTTGGGCCACAATGGTTTGCAGACATTTCTTTAAGCCGCGCGTGAAACACTACGCGCTGTCGTCGACTGGGGCGGTCCTTACGAGTGGACGGCTAGCTCCCCATTGCTGTCGGGAATCGCCCTGCTACTCTCAAAGTATTTATATATTACTACCCTCCACGCATGCAAGTAGAAACAGCAAAAATATAGGTGAAAGCCAAAAACCATCAACTTCGTTCGCAGTCGTGAATATTCGTCATTGATAAGTCTTGTTTTTATTTATGAATTCTGAATTGTTTTCTAAAATCTCACTGGTACCTACCAATAATGGCGGGAAAATAAAAGGGTACATGAAACGTTCAGCATGATTTGCTCTGAGATCGAACGAGGTATTGGCCTTGGCAGGCGGATGAGGGATCGGGAACCCCCGCTACATAGACACAAGTATTCTTTTGACAAAATACACTTAGCTATTTGTAGGATTTTTTGACTCGTACAAAAAAATGCCTTTGTTGTGAAGTTGTAATGTTCATCATAAGGACAATTTGAAACGAAAAAGGAATATTGAAAACAGAATATTGTGCGTATAACATGTTACGTTGGAGTCCTTGAAAATATAATTGGACCTTTTCTTCTTTTTAGAATGTTTTGGTTGTTTATTTAGCCGTCGCGGTTATATGATTACCTATAATTTAAGTTTAATTGCCTTTGCTTTATAAATGTATAAAAACCACTGATTAGATAAACTCTCAAAATTTTATTCAATACTAGCTTCCGCCAGCGATTTCGCCCGCATTAAAGTTGAATATTATACCAAGGGAAAATATCTCAGAATGAAAAGTATCCTTTATTCTATTCCAAGACATGATATAAGCATTTATAAGGCATATATAAGTATTTTATTGTAACTTAATTTAATGATACTACATTCTACTTGATATATCTGTAATTTATTTATTGTGCACACCTACCACAGTGTTGTCTCTTTTAACCCAAAGGTTGAGGGGTAGAGAATGCTTTGTTGCATTAAGGCCGCGTACGTACCACTACTTACATGAAGTTTAAATAAATAAATATACCCCTACGCCGAATTTTATCCAAATCCGGATCACCGCTATACTCGCTTTTATAATATTACTTTGATTTTTTGTTTACTTGATCAGACCTTGACCACCGTTCCACCAACCCGCTTACAGTTAAAGAATTCATTTCTACCGCCACCACCAACATCTAAAACCCGTTGTTTATACAATGTTTGTGATCATAAACACACAAGGAAAATAACATACATTTATTACGTAATGCATTATTGGAACAAAAATAAAGCAATCACACATCCTGACAGAGGTACCCACAGCGTGTTTCCTCTTTTAACGCCACCCTCATAATGACGGCGCGTGAATAATGACAACTGGCATAAGCATAAATGACGATCGAGCGGATTAAATGTAATGTGTTTTATGGGAAAAAAACATTTCGTTTACGAGCGTTGAAAGGTAGTGAGTGAAATGTTGCATCATGACACTGTGAAAAACAAACGCTTGTGCTAACCTTTCGAAATACGAGTATATCCTCAATTTGCGAGCTGTCTTTTTAAATAAAAATCAACTGTCACATGTATGAATGTTACTTCAAATCACTGAAACAAAAAACCGAAAACACCTTGTGTCAAGGTTTGTATGTTTTTTTTTTTTTGGGAAAGCCCTCTGGAAACGTTGGTTTTTTTTTATTGTTGACAGGCTTGCGCTTGACCGCTATCTCACCTGATGAAGAGTAAAGATGCGGTCGAAGATGGAGCGCGCTTACCTAGAAGTAACCTATTTACTCTTGACTTAAAGGTTCCCGGGTTGTAGCCATCAGGAAACACAGACTCTGGCAGGGAATTCCACTCCTTAACTGTACGCACAATTAATGTGTTCCCAAAATCTTTTGTGCTTGAAACTTTGAATGTTTGAAGCTGCACCAGTGTTCGATGGTGTTTCGATTGATTTATTAAAAATTAAATAAAAAAACAAAGTCCGTTTTCACTATCCCACCAATATTAATAAAGGTAAAAATCTGTTCATAGATACATAAATATGTGCTTATTATGTGTGCTTATTGTGTGTGTGCTCTTTCACGCTTAAATTTCTAAATTGATTTGGATTAAATCTGGCATAGAGGAAGACCACATCTTGTAAAACCTTAGACAAAAGATACTTTTGACATAAGAAAATACAAGTACGTATGTTCATCATCATCATCATTTCAGCCGAAAGCCGTCCACTGCTGGACATAGGCCTCCCCCAAGTGCCACCACAATGAACGGTCATGTGCGTCTCGCATCCATCGGACTCCCGCAACCATTACCAGGTCATCGGTACGTAGGTTTCCTCGGAATAATTTCCTACATAAGCACTGGTGAAACCGCAGGCAGAAGTTTGCCCTTTAATTCCTAAAAAAAAAAGTTTATTTCAATTACACATTTAATAAGTATAAGTCTATGTTGTAAACAATGGAGTTCTCGATTATCCGGTAATCGAGGACCCGGCCCATATGGCCCGCGACTAGTGTCGTCAATTTGGCCCGCGACAGCCAATGTCTTATTGTTGTTACTATTACTGACTATTTTATTTGAAAAATCATATGAAATGATTTGTTAAATCGACATAGAAACCCAATTTCCACAGCTATTCTCTATTTTCTAAATCGGCAAAAATCGATCTCTACTCGAAATTCACGGTAATCATAGTGCCGTACGTCGGCAGTATGGTAAGTCATTTTCTCCAATCTCTTCAAAAATGTAAGCTGTTTTGTCCCTTGAAACATACTGAAGAAATCATTATGGCCCTAAGGTTTCAAAGTTTGGAGACCCCTGCCTTAGACTAAACGTCTAAGTTAATCAAGAAATGAAAATTCATAAAAGAAAATCAATCAAGAAAAAGTAAAAATAATTGCCAGATAAACAGACCACACCCCCACAAACATATGTGACAAAAACGTATCATTTACCAAGTCCATACAATAAGAGATAGCACAAAGTTTTTTATCCACGTAATTTGTGCGCCTTCGTTAACCAAACCGACCGGCACATAAAGGTATATATCTAATTTCTCGGTCATTTAACGCTGCCAACTTGGGAGTACGTTACTAAACTCGCTCTTGTGTAGACAGCCTTCAAGTTTATTAGTGTCATAAAATATTTTATGAAGCCCCCTGTAGAGCGCCACAGTGCAGGTTTGAACAGTAGTACTATGATTCAAGCTTGTGTTTACATATGTTGTGGCCAGATCATTTTAACCGTTAAAGTTTGATGATACATCAATCCTCGTTTGGCCTAATTTCTTTAGAACTTTTAATGCCAGGTCTCTCAGAAAGTTTTGTTCCAGAAGGAG
Source organism: Mythimna vitellina (assembly GCA_949316375.1). Lineage (NCBI taxonomy): Eukaryota > Metazoa > Arthropoda > Insecta > Lepidoptera > Noctuidae > Mythimna > Mythimna vitellina. The sequence goes on along the minus strand of OX438700.1, from coordinate 21,735,198 downwards.
TGGTCGTCTTATGACGGGTGTTACGGAAGAAAATGTGCTGGCAGTAAAAAAATTATTCAAGAAAACAGGCGAATTACATACGAAGAGATTCAACATACACTGCAGATTGGTTCAGGAAGCGTTCACAAGATTCTACACGAGCACCTTCGCGTGAGGATAGTTTGCCGCTGGGTGCCGCACAATCTTACTGAAGCTTAGAAGCAGGCCCGTGTGGAGTGATGCCGTTATATGATTAAAAAATTTGAAGCAGATTCATCTCGGCGATTTTACGACATTGTGATAGGTGACGAATCCTGGATTTATTAAAACGATCCAGAAATAAAGCGTTAGTCGACAGTTTGGCTGTTTCAAAATGAACCAACGCCTGCGAAAGTGAAACGATCGAGAAACGCAAGAAAAATTTTAATCGCTAGTTTCTTCACTTTGACGGGGTATCTGATTTCAATTCTTTTACAAGACTAAAGTAGCATCAACGCCGAAAGGTATACCACAAAATGATTGCTAGAAGTTTTGTCTGCAATGAGCAACAAGCGACCGAACACCGGGCTCCGCGGAGGACTGCTTCACCATGACAACGCGCCCGCGCACTCAGCGCTCAAAACGAGGGACTTCCTGGACACCATACCGACCAGAGCCTTGCGGCACCCTCCTTACAGTCCTGATCTGGCAATGTGTTTTTTTTTAATTCCCTATAATAAAAAATCAGCTGAAAGGGATACAGTTTTTATCGCCAGAAGACGCACTAGCAGCGTTCGAGAAGGCCGTGGAAGAGGTATCTGCGGTGACCCTAAATAAACCGGGACAAGGCTTTTTCCTTTGCTGGAATTCATCAAATTACCTTTCCCGCTCCGAGTAAAGGGAGAAGGAATGTCAAACTTTTAGTAACTTAAACCCACCTGTGTTCCTTCAGTTGCCCTTTGTGTTCCAAGACCGCCGTGTCTCTTTCGAACTATCCTGCAGCAGGAGAGAGGGTTAATCTAAGCTCAGCCATCCATTGAATTGCCACATAAATGTAGACACAGTGCAAAGTCCTCTTTAAACAGTTAAAGTATCAGTTTCCCTGGCCACTTCATGAAGTAACCTAGTCAGCCAAACCTCGGTCCCTCAGGGTTCGTGTGCACTCGTTCGGTGTCGTGTTCGCACATAGTATAGACGCGGAGAGCCCCAGCTCACAGCCAATAAACAACAATGCCTTTAACCCGATATGAAGTTAAATTTGACTTGCTCACTTACGATAGCTTACATTGGGCAAAGATGTACAATATTCGGAAGAGACTCTTTTCCAAAAATACGTTTTATACTATAGTTTCTACATTCCATTCCATTTCCATTTTTAATGTAATCTAATGTATATAAGCGAGGACTTGTAATTGGCTTTCTAATGATCATGGTTTCCTTTTTTTGTCTGTTTTTATTAGCTGTAAGTCCTCCATCATCATCATCTTCCTGCCCTTATCCCGTGTTATTTGGGGTCGGCGCAACACGTTTTTTTTCTTCCACTCTGCCCTGTTACTCGTCATGCTATCACTAACTTCCTTTTCTTTCATATCACTCTTCACACAATCCATCCATCTTTTCTTTGGTCTCCCTCTTCCTCTCCATCCATCCACATGTAAACTCATAACTCTTTTAGTAACATGCGTTTCATCCCTCCTCTTCACATGACCATACCAAGACAAACGATTCCCTTTCAACTTTTCAGTCACTGGCGCCACTTTCAAACTTCCCCTAATATATTCATTTCTCACTTTATCCATTCTCGTCACACCACACATCCATCTTAACATTCTCATCTCCGCTACATGCAATCTTTTTTCATCCGTCTTTTTCACAGCCCAACATTCTGATCCATACAGTATGACAGGCCTTATCACGGACTTGTAGATTTTACCCTTCAACTTGAGGGGCATCCGTGGGTCACAAGTTGTTCCCGTGACCTGTCTCCATTTCATCCATCCTGCGTTGATCCGATGTGTTACGTCCCGGTCTACCTCACCATTCCCTTGGATGAGTGACCCGAGGTACCGAAAGTCAGAGCAGATCGGTATGGGCGTTCCAGCTAGAGCTAAAGGCACTGGATTGGAGAGACCGCCGAAATCGCAGAACAAGTATTCCGTTTTGGTTCTACTCAATTTCAAGCCAACACTCTCCAGTCTGTGCCACCACACCTCCAATCTGTTCTGGACCTCTAGGCCACTCTCGGCAACCAACACAATATCATCAGCAAACAACATACACCAGGGAGCCTCTTCCTGAATGTCCGACGTCAGAGCATCCATTATCATCAGGAAGAGGTAAGGACTGAGAGCCGACCCTTGATGTAAGCCAACTGCCACATTGAAGCTGCCAGTGGTGCCCACTGTACCGGACTTGGGTACTGCATCGACTGTACATCGCTCGGATCAACTGCACATACTTCCCAGGCACACCTTTCTCCTTAAGGGCCCACCACAGAACCTCACGAGGTACCCGGTCGTATGCCTTTTCGAGGTCAATGAATACCATGTGCAAGTTTTTATGCGCACCTCTATATTTCTCGCACAACTGGCGTATAGCAAAAATGGCATCCGTTGTACCCCGACCAGGCATAAAACCGAATTGGGTCTGTGAAATTTCACTCTCTTCTCTCAGCCTCCTTTCAATAACTTTCTCCCAGGCTTTCATAGTATGTGACATTAGCTTTATTCCTCTATAATTGTTGCACTCAAGCACATCACCTTTGTTTTTAAAAATCGGCACCAAAGAGCTATTGCACCACTCATCAGGTATGGCTTCTTCCAGCAACAACTTATTGAAGAACAAAGCTAACCACGTCCATCCATCCACTCGCAATAACTTCCACACTTCAACTGGTATTCCATCTGGACCAATGGCTTTACCATTCTTCATTCCATTTATTGCTATTCTGACTTCATCCATATTAACAATTCGCACTAATCCCACATTCACTGGTTTATTCTCTAACACCCCACTCCAATTATTTTCCTCATTCATCAGTCTTTCAAAATATTGCTTCCACCTCTTTTTGATTTTTTCATCATCCGATAGAACCATTCCAGTTTCATCTCTCATACATCTTACCTGACAAACATCCCTCGCCTTTCTCTCTCTTATTCTAGTAAGCCGGTATAGCTCTTTTTGGCCTGCAGGACTGTCCAGTGTGTCATATAGTTTGTCCTGGGCCTTTGATTTTGCTATTGCCACGGCTTTCTTAGCTTTCTTCTTTAAAACGTCATACTCATTCTTTTTTTCAGCTTTTAAACTAGCGTTTCCTGGCTCTACACACTGCCATTCTTTGAATTTTTTCTTCTTTTCTTTCAACACACTCTGAATTTCTGTCGACCACCACCATGTATCCCTATCTATTATGCCCTTTCCTCTCGTCTCTCCCAAAATATCTTTCGCTGCATGCCTGATACACCCGGCCATCTCATCTGTAAGTCCTCCATGTACTAAGTAAATAAATAAAGAAAAATATTTTATTTGGCGAAACAAGGCGCAAATTTAGAACTAACAAATTTTAAGTATACTTTGTGTAAAGGCGTGGGCCGGTAACAGTATCGACAGAAGTCGGTACGGTATTGTGTGCATAGATTTGAATAAGATAGATAAATAAAAATTCATTTCAGGAAAAAAAACTGGGTAAGTGCGAGTCGGACTCGCGCCCTTAGGGTTCCGTACGAACTTACCTGTGAAAACAGTTCAAATCCCGAATTGAGTTACAAAGATTTTTCCGAATCGCAAAAAAATTTTTTGGTTTTTTTTTGTGACGTAACTACAAATTTACAGTTTTCAGTTTTTTTCCTATATTTATATTATGCAACCTTGCTTCATGCCAAAGTTCAGGATTCTAGGTCAACGGGAAGTACCCTATGAATTTTGATTCCTTTAAGAGTGTCGAAATACACGTTTTTTTGCCACATAAACCGAATTATCTTTTTGTCTCGTTAACTTACAAGTTTGATTTTTTTACAGCTTCAAGAGTCCACAGAATTGAGTATATAGTTTAATTTCAACTCGATACCTTTACGCGTTCCCGAGATAAAGGATCTTGACAGACAGACAGATGGATGAACAACAAAGTGATCCTATAAGAGTTCCGTTTTTTTCCTTTTGAGGTACGGAACCTTAAAAACAATAATGAATAAATAAAGAGGAAACACGATGTCATATTATGTATAAAGTGATAACATTACGTTGTATCTGTACCAAAGGACGCGATTCTATTTGTAGTGTATAGTCTATGACACCTCGAAGGAACTAAAAATACAAAATTCTGCATCACTTTATCAGAGATCTCCACGTGATTTGAACATAGATATTCAACAGTCCAAAATCCACTATGGCGCAGTTGCCCAGACCAGACTCAACACCCTATTCCGTGTACCTCTAAACACCCTATATCACGAGCTATGCAGAAATTATATTAACTAGATGTTCGGCGATGCACCATCAGTACATGATGGACATCCTACCCACAATAAAAAAACATTTTTTCTATGTATGTATATATGTATATTCGAAATTTCATTAAAAAAAAATATTGTTTGCGTACGTATTTTTCCGAAATAGTCCCGTTTTTGTTGTGACTATCTAATGAAGAGCTTCAGATATAGCCTATGGAACTCAGGCTATTCCATATATGATACTAAATACATAAATTTTGCGGTAGCCACAATAGCATGTCTGTTTATTGTTTATACCATTCCCTATCATAACATCTCGCCAGCACGCTCTCCAGAGGTATGCAGATGTGTCCATTCAGCCAGGTAGGTATAGCCTTATTTCACAAACATCTTCAATGTGTAGATTGAGTCGGTGTGGACATCTTGCCGTTCCTTAGGCACCTTACCATAGAGCTTTCTCGGTGTTATATCGATGTGTCATGTGTGTTCCACAACCAAAAGATACAATTGAGTTCCAAAATTAAAATTATCTTTTAGTGTTTGTATTTTGGGAATCGATAGATTTTCAATACATTTACTCAAAAACTCGCTCTTACATCAATCACTTTTAGGCACACAATTTTATTTCCTGTTTTTCCGCATGAGTACGGAAAAGTGCGCGGGCTCACCCCCGCTACAATTTTCTCTTGGTCACAGAATAAGTAATAGTACAAGTCTTGGTGAAGCGGGAGGGCGTGTCAAACTTTTACTGACTAATGACACACCTGTGTCTTTCAGTTTCCTTTTGCGTTCTAAAACGTAAAAGGTTTTTTTTTTCAGAAAATGCCTACGGCTCTAGTGGGCATCGTATAAAACATTATAGATTACTAGCTGACCCGGCAAACGTTGTTTTGCTATGTATATAATTTTTTTTTTATCTAAAATTGTAAAAAACAAATTTTAGGTGTGGATTACCCTTAACATTTAGGGGGATAAAAAATAGATGTTGTCCGATTCTCAGACCTACCCAATATGCACACAAAATTTCATGAGAATCGGGAAAGCCGTTTCGGAGGAATTTAACCACAAACACCGCGACACGAGAATTTTATATTTTAGATTATGTATGGATTCTATAATCAAATTAGCTAGTTCAGGTAGAGTGCAATTTTGTAACTTTACCTGTAGTTTAAGCCATTAATGTATAAATATTTATGTAAATTAAACAATTCAATAAACATTACTATTATTATTTTATTATTATTAGCTATGTCTCTTCCAGGTCTGCGTTACATCAATTCACTACCGAAGTCCTAACCACTGGCCGTCAAAGTGAGCTGAGTGAAAATATTCACACAGAACTACCAACATACTCCAACATCACTAAAATGGATGTGGTAGCGAACCGGCACAAGCTTGCACTATCTGGACAGGCCCACTGAAATCTAAGATTCTATGCAGTGATTTCCTCAGACATTATCCTATATGAGTCTCATATTTTATGTACTGCCGATTATGTTAGAAAGTAAAAAGAAAACCTTTTATTTGAAAGTCGCACAGGAAAAACAACAGAATAAAAAAAAGAATAAGTTTTAACATAAACTAACATTAAAAAAAAAACTGGCTAAGTGCTAGTTTGATTAAACACACGAAGGGTTCCGTACTATAATATTAAAATTGAGAAAAAGGCCGACAAGAAAACGTCTCTTATATGGGAGCCCCTTTAATTTTTAACTTTATTTTAATTTTATTTGTAATTATTGGAGCGGTAATAGAAATACTTACACATTCCGTGAAAATTCCAACTCTCTACCTCTTACGGTTTATGAGATAGAGCCCGCTGACAGACGAACAGACAGATGGACGAGCGGACGGACAGTGGGGGCTTAGTAATAAGGTCCCGTTGGCACCCTTCGGTACAGAACACTAGAAACAATAACATATAAGAAAAAGAATTTTAATAAAACCTTTTCCAAAAAAGCTGCAACCTGCTGAGATCGGAGCTGCACATGCTGATTTGCTGCGATATTAAAAAAAAAAACCAGGCAAGTGCGAGTCGGACTTGCGCACTTAGGGTTCCGTACAAACTTACCTATGATAAAGTTCAATTCATTCGCGAATTGAGTTACGATGATTTTTTCGAATCGCATTTTTTTTTTTTGTGACGTAACTAGAACTACAAACTTATAGTTTTCAGAATTTTTCCTGTACTCGTGCTATAAGATCTTGCTTCATGCCAAATTTCAGGATTCTAGATCATCAAGTATCCTATGATGATTTTGATTCCTTTGAGAGTGTCAAATACACGTTTTTATTCTTGACAGACAGACAGACAGACGCACAACAAAGTGATCCTATAAGGGTTCTGTTTTATCCTTTTGAGGTACGGAACCCTAAAAACGCATCGCTAGTATTATTCTGATAGGGCCTGTCATGCCACGGACACACTCAAGGAGCACACATTAAGCATAATCAGCCTCATAATGTGACCCAGACTTCCTCTCTAGGAGAAAACACCGTTATGAAAAAATACTAACGTATAAAATTTATATTTTTAACATCCATATTTTTATATATTCGCGCAGGCGAAGCCGTTTGAAGAAGCTAGTTTTTTTAATAATATAAACTAGCGCTTGACTGCGATCCTACCTGATGGTAAGATTTTGACGTTGACGGTGAGGCGCAATAGTTTAATAAGGGCCAATCAAAAACAGTGTGCCTTGAAGACACCTAACTTATAATCGGACGGGAAAACCGTAGCAGGCAAATTGTTCCAGTGCTTCGATGATGTAGAATAGAATAGAATAGTATTTATTCGATGCAGGCAATACAATAGGCAACAACACAAAAAAAAATTAAGTACAGATTTACAATATATATGTGCGTTGTTTGTTTCATATTCCCATTAAAAGGCATGTTCAAAGGTTTGACTATTATAACATTAAGATCGGCTTGTTCGGCGATGTACGCAGTATATATAAAAACCCCACCTTCTGGCACAGTTGGGTAAAAATAATTGACCTTCTGAACTTCCTGGCTGGTCGCATTTTTAAATAGGTAGCTGCAATATAAACGCTTAAATAGGTATTTGAACAGATAGCTTTTGCCCGTGGTTTTGCCTGCGCTAAATTTGCAAATCATCCGAAGTGAACTTCTAACATCAAAAGTATTCCACGTTCTGCCGACGTTCAATCGTTCTCTGTACCAAAATTCAAAATTGGTTCAGCGGTTTAGGCGTGAAAGAGGACAAACAAATAAACGGACAGAGAGATACTACATGAATTACAAAATGCGGAAATAAGGGACACCATGGCAGCGCGACCAGTCGCCGCTACCAACAAAATGTATACAGCTCTATAGAAGGTTAATCACCTGATATCCGTTTGTTTGCGAAACCAACTCGGACGCGTGCACTTAAGGTCCATTTTGATACTGTCTCAGTATGGTGTAGCGACTCTGGTGTCTGTATGGTGTCTAGTTTGGTAACTTACGGACACCATGGCGGCGTATCTGGTCGCGCAGCTATGGTGTCCTGGTGAAATACAGACCTAAAGTCATAATCAAAGGTTCAAACCGAAAAAAAAACAACTAGTCGCTGCCATATTTTGTGGTTATTGACATTGTTTTAGTTCATTCCGCATCCCACCCATGCTCGTTAGTTGTAACCTTTAACATTAGTCGGCTTTTGTTTTGTGTTTAAAAACCACAAAAATACAAACAAACCAGAAACAAATGCCGTCGAGAAAATGTATGTCGAGTTGCATCAGAATTTAATAAGTTACAAAATAAAAAGTTTTCTTTAAAGTTGTTTTAATCATCTACCATACCTATATTTTACCCATCTACCTCCTCCATTGACACAAAGATCCTGTAGTGCCCGTCATAGTACGCTCACGGTCGAGTGCGGACATACAGCCGATGTTAAGATTATTCAGTTGGCCGCCGTAACACCACTGAATCTACGGTGCAATAGGAACACCGCAATCCTTACCCAGTACTCATCATTATGACGAAGTTTTACCGTGGCGCCCAAAACTGACAGCTGTCAGCTGTGTTTAATTCCTGCACTGAACCAATATTTGTATATTTGTTCCATACAAATATTTGTATGGAGCAATATTTGTATGGCCTTTTCCGGGTCTGGGGGTCTTGTGTATGTGAATTTACGTGTTTGTGAGTGCACTCATGATACAGGAGTAATTTCTAGTGTATGGCAACAAATATTTGTATGAAACAAATATTTGCATGGCCTGTTCCGGGTCTGGTGGTCTTGTGTATGTGAGTTTACATTTTTATTAAATGCACCCATGATACAGGAGTAATATCTAATGTAGGGCAACATATACACTGTAGGTCGGAAAAAAAAAACATCTTTTGTATTGTCAATATAAGACAATAATTTTTACAGTTTTGTCCCTATTAATCTTACCATCCTACTAAAATTATATATATTTAATAATAATAATATTCCACAACCCATACAACGTCGTCTAGCCCCAAACTAAACAGAGCTTAAGATGACTGATAAACATACTTATATATTTCTAAATACATACATATTATAGATAAATTACACCCAGACACAGAACAAATGATCGTGCTCATCACACAAACATTTGTCCTGGGTGGGAATCGAAGCCACGACCTCCGGCATAGTAGTCAGGGCCACTAACCACTAGACCAACAGGCCAGTCAATTTAGATGACTGATGATAGATAATATTAATCTTGCTTATAATACAGCACTATAATTTTGCTCTGAAATCTAAATAGGGTGAAACAATCTACTGTCTTCTAACTAAAAATGATCTGAATCCATCAATAACATTGAACCGGCTGATTCTAATATTATAAATGCGAAAAGAAAAAACGTACAAAGCGTTTTGCGTACAGCTAAGGCCTGGAATTCCCTGCCAGAGTCTATATTTCCTGATAACTACCAACCTAGACGTTTAAAAATCAAGAGTAAATAGATTACTTCTAGGCAAGCGTGCTCCATCGTCGGTCACATCTTCGCTTACCGTCAAAAACTAAAATAAAAAGGCTATATAATATCAGTAAAATTGGCCCACGTGTAGGCCATGCCTTTGATAAGAACATTATATAGGATAGGGACTTTTATAACCAGTAGTATGTTCCATTTCCGCCTTCTCTCCCTGCGAAAGCGCTGGCTGTAGTTAGAACTCAGTAATGACGTATATATTGTATATGAACGTATGCTACGCTGCGTAGGCATCGTGCGTGTGAATTGCTACGAAAATTCGTAGCCGTGTAGCACGTAGCGCGTTAGTATGTTGCGTAGCAATGATGTTTCTGTAATTTTTGCATCGAAAGATCAACTTGGGCGTTCGTATTCGGAGAAAATAAAAGGCTTTGGCAAAAATTTCCTTATGGAATGATGAAGAACAGTTATTATTATAGTTCATACCGACCTCGCTGTTCGCATATTTTTTTGTTTTTCATCTATTTATATAAAACCAAAATTCCGCGAAAGGCAACGAAGGAACAGGAGTGGATTTTTAGTCAGTAAAAATCTGACACTATCTCCCGCTCCGGCCAAGAGTGAGATTTGTCATTAGATGATTTCCCATCTAAAAAAAAGTGGTTTTTCATAAAATGCATGACGGCTGTTTTTTTATGTATTTGTGCATTGAGGTATTAGAGCAAAATAAATGATATGTAAAGTCACATGCTAAAGTGCATGGATAGTACAGAAAAAAAATCGCGTGAAGCGGGAAATGACGCCATCTAGCGTAAAACCAGATTGAAATGTTGCTATCGACAACGTTACATTATAGTGTTAATAGATGGCGTCGCTGTGCTTCAAATGATTAACGCTTAATTAATGTTTATTTTTATGCTTTCTTTTAGTTTCTTCAAACACTGAAATAATTTATAGTTTCTTTTAAAGAGATGAAGATATTAAAATTGAATATCAATTTATAAATATTTAATTATCTATGTGTCAGTTTTCAAACTTGAGAGGGTAGGTTGAATATGGATTTATAAATAATAACTAGTAGGTAGTATAAATAATACTTAGACCAGAGTTATGACATAGCTCAATTGATTGTTCGCTAAGTTAATTTCGATTATCTCGTTCCAGTGCTTTTCGTTGAATTTTATTTTTAACCAGGTGTATTGTCTACTTATTTTACCAAAATGTGTAGATATGCATTGTTGGATTTACTAAAAAGAGCTCAAATAATTGTTATGCATAATCAAGGTAAAAACTTGTCAGGAATAGCCAGAGAGACCGGTGTAAACGTAAGTAGATTTTTTTTCTTCTTTTATATAACAGAAACCTCCTATATAATAATCATTATTGGGTATTATATATTTCTGTTTTATTGTTGCAGAGAAAAACAGTTGCTCTATGGGTAGGACGATTTGAAGAAGAGGGTTCTTTGAAACACCATAAAAGAGCTGGCAGACTAAAACTAATAAACATGTTGCAGCGTCAAACCATGATAAGGGAGTACGAAGAAAATGGATTTCTGTCGACGAACCACTATGCTGGTTTATTTGACACAAGCGTTGACACTGTTCATCGTGCTCTTCATACTTAGCGAAAAGATGCATTATCGGAGGCATGTTGTGAAATCCTTGCTATATGGATCACATAAACTTTGATTAGAGTAGTGTCATCTTTACTGATGAAAAAACTTTTAAGTCCAGTGAACACGGACAGTTATGTTTGTGGCGTCAAGATGATAAATAATTATAATACTGAATTAATATTATTTACTCAGTACTTATTTTCTGTATTAACTGGAGACCTTGTTATGTGTGTTTAACTTAATACCCGTATATAAAACAACTTAAAAAAGTTATGAACACTTGATATTTTGTTGTGCAATTTTATAGTTTTTAGCCTACATTTAATCCTTTTGATAGTTGGGATAAAATTATCTGGTCTATTGTTTGTTTGTTAAGGTTACATAAGCTTCAATCCTCTTTCCAATTTTGGAAACGAATACTTAAGCTATGGCCTCATTAAAAATTTATATATAATATTATAATCTTATTCGGTGATTAATAAACGGTGAGTAATAAACAATGATAAATAAACGGTGATTGATAAACCGTGATTGATAAATTGTAAGAAATAAACATATTATTTTTTTAATAGTGCCTTTTTGTTTGATGAGCCTGTTTACCTGCATTTTTTTTTTTCGTTTTGCTGAGTAACTACCCACTTGAATATTATATTACAAATAAATAAATATCCACTTGTTAGCTTTATTAAAAGAAATCGGTAGGAATATTATATCATTCCTACCGATTTCTTTTGTTTGTTATTAATAACTTACAAAAAGTGTGAGTACTACGTGAGATTCGAACTCACGGCTTATTGATTTACGCATCTATCTGCACGTGCTAAACCACTAGGTCAACTTGACTCTAATTTAAATGATGAAATTATGAACTACAGTCAGTTGTTGATGACGCATGTGTCTATTTACTGTCGGACTAAAAGTCAAGTTTATACTTTGTGAGATTGCTTTTGGACGCCACTTAGCTGTGAAGAATCCAACGCCATCTAGTTAAATTTTCGAAAACTTGTACTTTAACGTGCAAGGGAAAATAGGCGTTAAGGTATCCAAGCACTTTAGCTGGCCTCTGTACAAAAGATACCTAATTAAACTTCTCATTAACGTCATTTAATTCACAGTAGCAGCTTCGTAATTATGATGTGTTTGAGAAAAAGTCGTAAAAAAAAAATCGTTCAAAACCATAAAACGCTCTGAATTAACTGAAAATAAAATATCTACTTAATTCTTACATCTTGAGGAAACCGGCATGTCCCAGAACCAATAATTCGATGATTTGTAACGTCCACCAACCCGCACTGGGCCCGCGTGGTGGATTACGGCCCATTCCCTCTCCAAGAGAGAGGCCTGAGTCCCAGCAGTGGGAATATTATAAAGGTTGATTATGCTATGCTATCTACTTAATTCATTAATATTATTAGGTAAGTCCATGAGATTTTTTTTTAATGTAATTAAGTAGGAATCCTTAGTTAAATATAATTGCAACTGCAAAAAAGCTACAATAAATGTGCGAAAGGGTATTATTAATATCCTGCGGTTTTTAATACGCATGCGGGATTGTTCTGCACGCGTAACCCTTCACAAATGTGCATTTCATACAAGTATTTGTTATTGTAATGCGTGGAATACGCACGTGGGACGCGTTTTTTTGCCGCACGATATTAAAACACCCTAACAGCGCCCGATCCGAAACTTTGTTACAAACAACGATCAAACCTGGCTACACAAATGACACGTTAGTAAACCACCAATAAAAAAAACAATTCATAACACAAACTTTACTACAAGTATGACGCAATAAAAATAACCAAAACTTTATCAACAAAAAATGTGGTTTCATCATAATCATGCTAAGTTTATTTCATCATGACTTGATTGAACAAGCCGATCGTAATGTTAGAATATTCTAACCTTTGAACATCCCTTTTAATGAAAATATGTAACAAACAACACACATCATCGAAGGACTGGAACAATTTGCTTGCTGCGGTTTCCCCGTCCAACTATAATTTAGGTGTCTTCAAGGCTAAAGTGAATAGGCTCTTAATAAACTAGTGCGCCTCACCATCAATGATTGCATCTCTGCTTACCATCAGGTAGGATCGCAATCAAGCACTGGTTTATATCAATTTAAAAAAAAAACTCGATAAAAATACAGTTTCTCGCCGGCGTAGTGGTAACCAGCAGCATAAGAACGGCACCCGCTGCCGCCCTGCAGGCAATGCTGGAGCTGCCTCCACTGCATCTTATAGTACGGGAGGAGACAGCCCTAGCAACCTTCAGACTCAATTTATCGGGCACCCTGAAAATAGATTCTCGTATCAAAAATACACGCATTATGGAAAACGCCATTAGTTCATTAAACCCAGGTCATTATCTTTCTATTGTGTCTCTGATTACGCTACTCAAAAGGTTAAACGACAACCCATGATGACGGCCCCTAATGACAAAGCCTCTAAGATACTGTACTTCTAGAAACAACAAAACCAACTAACAGAAGAATCACACGATTAATCAGGCTCCAAAGAACTGATCTACACAGAGAGACTAAAAAAAAATATTGGAACAGTAGTCCGAGTCTTCTCCAACGACTAAGATAAGTAACAATCATAACTTTAATCAAGCCTAGCTACACAAATGACGCGTTAATAAACATCCAATAAAAAAAAACAATTCATAACACAAACTTAACTATGAAGCAATAAAAATAACCACAACTTTATCAACAGAAAATGTGGTTTTATCATAATCATGCTAACTTTCTTTCATCATGACTCGTTTGAACTAGCTGATCGTAATGTTAGAATAGTCTATAATCCCACATATAAAAAGTGTGATGGTGGACCCCAGTCAATAGTGGTAATGTACCGGCACTGCTACCGCAAATAAAATAGGACAGTACACTGAGTGACACCAGTGTTTCTTATAACTTTACTTCTTTCGACAAATCAGTAATCCGTTGGTTATCCCAGTGGGCCGACATGACTAAGTGTCTAAACACACTATGCCGAAGGTACGCGACCGAAGTTCCGCAGCTAATTTTACGTTTCGACGTATTCTGCTGACATGACATAACATAAGTGCTGAACTTACGCGGTGAAATTCAGTTACGCAACTTTGTGTGTATTCAGTGTCTTGAGCACTGTCGTGGCGTCGTGTCGTGTTATGTAAACAGCCGGACAGATAGTCGCAAAACAAAGTAATCCTGTGAGGGTTCCGTTAATATTATAATAAATACAACAGGCGGACACGTGGGGCGCGGGCATGCCTGCCTCCCGCTGCTCCCCGGACCGGATCTATACTAGACCGGATCGGCAATCGAACCGAAATTCGGTCGCATATAATGTGTGCCCTACAGAATACGTTGCCGCCGCATTGCCGCTGAACTTACCGAAGTTCGGCTGTATGCTATAGCGCAATGTAATTTCAGCATAATGTGTCGTCAGTAATTCAAATAGCATTGTAGGCGTAATCTTGCCGAACTTCGGTCGCGTACCTTCGGCATAGTGTATTTAGACACTAAGAATTGAATTGAATAAGAATCAGAAAACAATCGAAAATAATCACACTAATATTAATAAGGTGAAAGTTCGTGAGTATGTATGTATATTTGCTACTTTTTCACGCCCGAAGAACTGAACATATTTGGATGAAATTTGGTACACTGATAGACCATGTCCTGGAATAGCACATACGATACTTTTTTGTCCCGGGAGTATGTTTACTTGGGACAGTTTTCTACTTTCAGCGAGCATGAATACTATACTGGTACTATAATCTCTATATATATAAAAGCGAAATATCACTCACTGATTAATCACAAAATCTCAGAAACTATAACACCTACAAACTTAAAATTTGGCAGGTAGGTTCCTTATAGGGTTTAGACATCCACTAACAAAGGATTTTCCGAAATTTACCCCCTAAGGAGATGAAACGGGGTTCCAAAGTTTGTGTGGAGAAACTGACTTTCACGCGGGCGAAGCCGCTGGCAGAAGCTAATAAAAATATAATAGTTAGCTCAGCACAATCGATCTTACCAAAAAAAAACTAAAACCCGACAACGACCAAAAAAAAAACGCTGAAAAAGTATGAAACACAAACATTTACACATACGTTTTTAAAGTGTTTCGGTTGGTACCTATAACTTATGACTACGGCTTTTCTTTTTGTTCTGTTCTTGTTTTTCCAGTTACCTTGTTTATTTCAGCACCCTGAAAATCTTGTTTCATACTTTTTCAGCGTCTTTTTTTTGGTCGTAGTCGGGTTTTAATTTTTAATCAATTTTGGTGTTAAATCACGATGCCTATATACTATTCATTTTGGTATTGTTCATGTCAAGCCCTTTCAAATGATACCAAACACGACGTATTTATCTTACTATTTTTAACAGAAAGCTTTTTATCCACTAGAGGGCGCCACGTTGAATTTAATTATTTTTTTTTTATAAATACCAGCAAAGCCCTTTCAAATGATATCAAACACGGTGTATTTATCTTAACATTATTTTTTAACACATGACTTTTTGTCCGCTATAGGGTGCCATATCGAGTTTTGTGTCGCGACACGTAGCCTATGTTCAGCGGACAATAAAGACGGTTATAACGATACCTCATACGTCGAGTTCCGTTAAGTAGATTGGGAGCTATGAGGGAACAGATGAACATACTCATACACATACATAACCTGTCAAAATCATAACCCTCCTTTGGCTTTGGGCACGCCATAATTATGGCGGTAAGTCCCCTCTTTGAGGCGTGGTTGGAAAGACCTCACGGCGTCCTCACATTCCGCATGACGCAGGTTCTCACCGGACACGGTAAGTTCGGGAGGTTCCTGCACCGGATTCGTGCGGAAACGACGCCCGGGTGTCGCCACTGTGTGGCCTTCCCGGAGGACACGGTAGAGCACACGGTGGAGGTGTGCCCCGCTTGGGCAGAGCAACGCCGTGTCCTCGTGGGGGCAATCGGCGGCGGCGATCTCTTGCGCCGGGCCTTGGTTCAGGCCATGCTCCGGAGCGAGGAGGAGTGGCAGGCGGTCGCCTCCTTCTGCGAAGCAGTAATGCTAGCTAAGGAGGCGGCCGATTGCGTGAGGCAACGGTCCTTACGCTCCAACCGCCGCCGGGATTCCGATCCCGATTTCCGGCCACCGTAGGCGCGGGCTTGCAGACGCCGAGCAATGGGTGGCTCGCCGTCTGACCGTCCGGTAACCGTCCGGACCGAGCCCAAGTCGTCGACGGCGCGTACTGTTCCACGCGCGCCTCAAGGAGATGTCAGCAAATCGTAGGGGCCCAACAGGGTCGAAGCCTACTGGGGCCACGGGTAGTGTGAAAGCGGAACCCGGGGCCCTGGGACGAAGGCAACGAAGGAACAGGAGTGGGTTTTTCGTCAATAAGAGTCTGACACTATCTCCCGTTCCGCCCAAGAGCGGGGATGTCATAAGGATGATTTTCCCACCCAATAAAAAAAAAAACCCTCCTTTGGCTTTGCCGTAGTAGGGTAAAAAAGCAAAGCCCTTTTTCGAGGTGAAAGATCATCAAAAAATTCCTCCCACTATGGGTGAGAGTGAGTGACGGACTTTTACTGACTAAAACTCACGTGTGTTCCTTCAGTTTCCCTTTGCATTGCAAGGCCGCGTTAACAATTTTGTAGCGACATCTATGTCAAAAAGGATAATTATTTCTATACACAATCACTTTAGCGCGCAACGATACATAATTTTCCGCTCCGCAAATGTCAATCGCGGACCATCAACGGCTAATTTCCTTCCAAATGTGACTTTGTATTAAGAAAATACATAAAAAAAGGAACTTGTACAATAAATCGACTTCATATTATCATCGATAGTAAAAACAACTTTTTTAATCAATCTTTGGTAAAGTTTGAGGAAACAATGTTTACGCGAATTACTTGCGAAGTAATTTAAAAGATTACGGTTTTGTTACCGTTTTATGTTAGAACCTACTTTATTTATGTTTGCGGACACGGCAATATGATAACACCTCATTTATCTGCCGGTGAGGTCGTAGATATACAACTTGTAATTGGAATAAAGGAAATTATATCTTATATAGTTGTAGTAACGAATGAGAAGATTCTTAAAGCTGTATAACAGGTGATCTCTGCACTATTATACAGCACTGCTGACCAACGGCAGTAAAATAGAGAAAGAAACAGACATTGGCTACTTATAATGCTACTAGCTGGATAAGAAGACCAAAGTTACGATTTACAATAGCAAAAAGTGCTATTGGGTTTTTGTAATAAAAATTACTATCGTTAGAGCAATGATTTGCCGAGTGGTAAAGGCTCCAAATTACGAGTTGTAGGTCGAACATTCAAACCCAGCCAGGCGAATTACTTTGTGTAATTTATTTCATCACCACTGCTCTCACAACGGTGAAGGAAAACATCACGAGGAAACCGGCATGTCCAAGAACCAAAAAAATCAAAGACGTGTGACATCCACCAACCCGCACTGGGCCCGCGTAGTGGATTACGGCTCATTCCCTCTCCTAGAGAGGAGGACTGAGTCCCAGCAGTGGGAACATAAGCTTATTATATAATAAGAATTACTCTGTAATAGGCCAGAGTTTGGAAGTTAGTGGTGTAACA
The DNA here is from genome assembly GCA_949316375.1 of Mythimna vitellina. Classification (NCBI taxonomy): domain Eukaryota; kingdom Metazoa; phylum Arthropoda; class Insecta; order Lepidoptera; family Noctuidae; genus Mythimna; species Mythimna vitellina. Next base: position 21,717,646 of record OX438700.1, on the reverse strand, counting down.
CCTCTGTGCCTCGGAGAACACATAAAGCCGTTGGTCCTGCGGCTGATCTCTCTTCGGTCGTGTCCACCACCGTCCCATCGAACTATGAGACTTAAGGAACAGAGAGTGCACCTGTGTTTGCGCACACGCTTGTGCACTTTAATATCTCCTGCGTACTCGGCTAATCTCTGTTGAGATTGGCGAGTCGAAAAGTAGTCGGAAAGATTATTAGTTCTAATAACTTATAACAATCATTCTTAAAGTCAAAAGAAATAAAATCGTAATACTAGTGACCAAACTTCGAAAATTTTATTTTGAGAAATCATCCAATGAGTTCTCCCGCTTTAGGGTACAGTGTGTCAAGGTACGTAGAGGTCGGAGCGTAAACCTGTATGACCTTCAGCGAATATCTTGATAATAGAGTATAAGGCACGTCACCCTGGTCGACAAAAAAACATAAGTAGTGATAATAAATTAATCGCACATCTTAACAATATAGTACTGTGAATAGGTGCGGATTATTTCAGGATCCAGATAATACGTGTCGCCCCCACTTCCTTCGGCCGGAATTTATCGCCGACAGTATAGATTGCTCAATTCCTTACGAATATAAAGTTTGTTGCACACAAACGCTTTAAAGCGATAGAATATATTATATTACTGCACATCCGTTAAAAAGGTTGCTTCAACTCAGTATAATAGAAAAGTACAACAAGATCTTAAAGTATAATTGATTTAGGAAAACCTATAAAATGAAATATACTGCTGGGCATAAGCCTCCCCCAAGTGTCGCCACAACGACCGGTCCTGTGTGTCATGTATCCATCTGATTCCCGTGTTCCTCGATGACCTGGTGTCATCGGTCCACCTTATGGGAGGCCTTCTAACGCTGCGTCTTCCGGTGTGCGGTCGGTAATCCTGAACCTTTCGGTCCCTTCGACCAACTGTTCTGCAAGCCATGTCCTCAGACCACTACCACTTCGGTTTGGCAATTCTTTGGGCTATGTCGGCAACCTTGAGGATATCTTCATTCTTGATTCGAGCACGCTAGGAAAATTCGAGCATAACCCATTCCATTGCCCTTTGGGTGACTTTAAGCCTTCTGATGAGGCCCATTGTGAGCGAACATGTTTCAGAACCTAATGTCATCACGGGCAACACGCACTGCGATCACAGACTTTCGTCTTGAGATACTGTGGTACAAGTATGTTGAAGGAGAAAATACCGCACAGCTTCCCGAACGGTGCCCAGCCGAGTCGATTTGACGATTGACCTCTTTTTCGAAATTAAACCTACCTAACTGGACCGTGGTAAACGTAAACGTCTATGGGCACACCATAATTATGGCGATAAGACCCCTCTTTGAGGAGTGGCTGGAAAGACCTCACGGCGTCCTCACCTTCCGTATGACGCAGGTCCTCACCGGACATGGCAAGTTCGGGAGGTTTCTGCACCGGATTCGTGCGGAAGAAACGCCCGGGTGCCGCCATTGTGTGGACCGCCCGGAGGACACGGTGGAGCATACGGTAGAGGTGTGCCCCGCCTGGGCAGAGCACCGCCGTTTCCTCGTGGGGGCGATTGGCGGCAGCGATCTCTCGCGCCGGGCCTTGATACAGGCCATGGTCCGGAGCGAGGAGGAGTGGCAAGCGGTTGCCTCCTTCTGCGAAGCAGTAATGCTAGCAAAGGAGGCGGCCGATCGCGTGAGGCAAAGGTCCTTACGCTCCAACCGCCGCCGGGATTCCGATCCCGATTTCCGGCCACCGTAGGCGCGGGCTTGCAGACGCCAAGCAATGGGTGGCTCGCCGTCTGACCGTCCGGTAACCGTCCGGACCGAGCCCAAGTCGTCGACGGCGCGTTTTGTTTCACGCGCGCCTCAAGGAGATGTCAGCAAATCGTAGGGGCCCAGCAGGGTCGAAGCCTACTGGGGCCACGGGTAGTGTGAAAGCGGAACCCGGGGCCCTGGGACGAAGGCAACGAAGGAACAGGAGTGGGTTTTTAGTCAGTAAGAGTCTGACACTATCTCCCGCTCCGCCCAAGAGTGGGGATGTCATTAGGATGATTTTCCCACCCAATAAAAAAAAAAAAAAAACGTCTAAAAAAATAAATGTATTTCGCTTTTATGCATGTGCTCTCTTGCAACATCGACAAAAAAAAAAAAAAAAGAAGAAAAATTTACTAGGCATGGTCTTCCCGTCCGATTATAATTAAGGTGTCTTCAAGGCTAGAGTGAATGGGCTCTTAATAAACTAGTGCATCTCACCATCAACGTTTGCATCACTGCTCACCTTTAAGTGGGATCGCAGTCAAGCACTGATTTAAATTATTTAAAGAAAAAAACTTCGTTTTAGCGATAGTTTTTGGGCGCCATTTATTTAGTGTGCAAGTTACCCCTGTCTTTTTTATCGATGTATATCAGTAACATTGTTCAGACAGGGGCCATAGTGACACGTTCTTGGTAAGCAGTCCACTTAGGCCTCCCAAAACCATAGCTCTATTTTTTATTCCATATGTCGCAATAGTTTCTCGTAGAGGAATATCGTCATCGGATGGTACCACGTTCCATGAAAAATATCCAGGGCAGGAAATGTAGAGGCCTCTACTTGTTGACTGCGGCCCCTGGTACGCCTTCCTAAGGTCAGAACCCCAGGGTCCTAAGATATGTAAATAGGTACATAAAAAATAATATAATATATCTAATTATATTTTATTAATAGGTTTTTATATCACCGTGGAAGGCTCACCTTACATGGTGCAATAAAAAGCATGGCTTCGCTTCACCTCCACTGTACAACACACTTTACACATTTCGAGTGTCTCAATGCAGCATGGAAAGTTTATGTCAAATTATTGGATTTTTCGTCCCTTAATCAGACACGAGGCTTTTGTACCCTAAGAAGTGTTCCACGGACATTTTTCATGGATTGGGTAACTTGGGCATACGAGATTGGGGTATTTGGGTACCTCTGACTTATTTGGGTAGCAGCTAGCTTTTGTTAGTGACCTCGACTGTTTGAAAATCAAAAATCTCAATAGGTGATTCTGATTCTCCCTCCCATAAAGAGGCGTGCGAAGAGGCTAATTGGTGATCCAGATTTGGCTAAGACCAATCTACAAAGCTTTAAGCACAGGCGTAGGGTAGCCACCCATTCGGTATTTTATAGGATGCAATTTGGAGAGTGTGCGCAGGAAATACATGACTTGGTTCCTCTTATGGGACCGAGTATAAAGGAGACAAATTAAAAAACACAAGGCAATAAAAACAACATGTAACATAATATAAGCTCATCCTGAAAATACTACTTTCAGGACGTGCTTTTATTATATTAAAGTAGTATTTTCATGATCAGCTCATCTTCGATGACAAAATTAAACTACGTATCTACGAAAGTACAGTTTTCCGATTTTTTCCTATACTTGTGCTACGAGACCTTTCTTCTTGCCAAATTTCAGGACTCTAGGTCAACGGGAGGTACCCTATATTTAATTTTGATTCCATTGAGAGTGTCGAAATGTACGTTTTTTGCGACATAAACGGCCATATCTTTTTTTCCCGTTTATTTTGAAGTTTATTTTTTCACAGATTTGACGGACCGCAGATTTGACTATATGGTTACAATTTCAACTCGATACCTCCATGCATTCCCGAGATAAAGGGTCTTGACAGGCAGACGTGTCCGTCCGTCTGCCTGTCAAGACAAAGTGTTTTTTTTTAATTGTAATTCACAAAACGTGTACAATCACGCATCCATAAAATAAATCACAACATAATATATCTGATTGACACCTACTAGACGTGAATCTAACATGCACATGTAAAATAATCCAACTTAGAGGTACTATTAATAAAATCCTACAAATTGATCATTTGAGCATTTGAAGGCAAAAAATGTTTAAAATTACAAACAAAACTTACAAAAAATATCATAACTTTAAGTTTTTGAGTGATCCTATAAGGGTTTCGTTTTTTCCTTTTGAGGTACAGAACCTTAAAATATGACTAATTTTGATCAATTATTGATAAATCGACATTGCGTCTCTCGAATGTTTGTGTGCGTGAGTAGATACTATATACCGATGCACTACCATAATGTAATGAGCCGATTCAATTTAAAAAAAAATACATAAGTGCACTTTTTTTTTAATTTATATAAACAGCGATGCGCCACCGGTACATGGTGGACATCCCACCGTACGTACGTACGTACGCACAAAACGTTTTGGGAACACATTCATTGTGCGTACAGCTAAGGAGTGGAATTCCTTGCCGGAATCTGTTTCCTGATAGCTACAACCCGGGAATCTTTCAGTCAAAAGTGAATAGGTTACTTCTAGGTAAGCGCGTTCCATCGTCGACCGCATCGTCGCTTTCCATCAGGTGAGATAGCGGTCAAGCGCGAAACTATCAAGGAAAAAAAAAAACAATCATTGATGGTGAGGTACACTAGTTCATTAAGTAAAATTACAGTGCTTAATATATAATGTAACTTATTGTGATGTTTAATGTGACCATTATTTCACTTACATATTGTAGATACTGCCTTATGATTTTAGGGTACTCTTATTCGATGAATAGTCGTCAGTAACGTTATCCACACTTCTCACGCAAATCTTATATCCTTAGATCCAGAGATTCAGGTATATCCTCAGATCCAGGGGTGCTTAGACTTCCTGCTAGAGATGCGAACTGGTTTAAAATAGTTTATATGGCCCTGGAACGCAAAAGGCAGCTGAAGGAACACAGGTAGGTTTGTTTTTAGGGCATCTAGTGACATGACAAGGGGACAGTGGCTCTTACAACGCCCTGATGCCGACCATTGACAGAACGATTGATGCAGTGGTAGAACAATTGTGTCGTTGCCCCGCACGGACCCAATATTTGTAAGGCATACACAAGTGTTTCGTGTCTGGGTATCATGTTTGTGAACGCACCCACGTTACAGGAGTAATATATTAATCTATATATATAAAAGTGAAATACCACTCACCGATTAATCACGAAATCTCAGAAACTATAATACCTACAAACTTAAAATTTGGCAGGTAGGTTCCTTTTACGGTGTACACATCCGCTAAGAATGGATCATCGGATCATCGGATTTTACGAAACTCCACCCCTAAGAGGGTAAAACGGGGGTTGGATGTTTGTATGGAGACACCTACTTTTACGCGGGCGAGACGGCTGGCAGAAGCTAGTTCCTAATAAGGGGCAACGTTTTTTTAAAAAAAAAGTAAGCAAAATCTTGGAGCTGAATCCAAAAGCGTAATATAGCTAATTATAATTTCCCCTGAAATGTGGAAACGGCGCACGGTTTTATGACAAGATACCCCATACATTTTATTTATAAAAAAAAACTAGCTGAAAATATTATTAACTGAGTATTCCATTGTTAGCGCTACATAAATTTATATTTATATATATACAAAATTATATACAAAAACTAATATAATAATCAAATATAACCAATATCACCCAGGAATAATGTAGCTTAATACGAATGTTCAAAATCAGTTTAGTAGTTTCAGAGATTACTTTCTACAAACAAAATTACAAACTTTACCTTTTTATAATAGCGTAGATGTACATTAGTCTAGATGTACACTCAAGCAATGCATTCAAGAACCAACAAACACAATATTTAAAATACAATTACAAATTATTCGGTTTTTTTTAGATAGGAAATCCTCCATTGATTTCTCTCGCCCTAGGGCGGAGTGGAAGGACGTGTCAGACATTAACTGACTAAAACCCCCTCCTGTATTCCTTGTTTGCCTTGCATTCCAGGACTCAGGGTTTTACTTTCAGAAGTGGGCCCCCAGGGTTGTACTGTCATGCGCACCATCGACGACTCGAGCTTGATCCGGACGGTAAGCGGAAAGCCGGACAGCGAGCTAGATAACCGCCTCATTCTGCGAAGCAGTAATGATAGCGAGGCGGTCGCATGCTTGAGTGAACGGCCTTTCGCAAACTCACGCCCACGGTGGCCGGAAATCGAGGTCGGGATCCCGGCGCCTGGGGCATGAGGAAGACCGTTCCCTCAAACATGCGGCTGCCTTGTTATCATTACTACTTCGTAGAAAGAGGCGACCGCCTACCATTCCTCCTCAAAGACCGAATGCATTGGATGAGTGAGACAAACATACGTATGTGGTGACGAACCCGAAATGTGACTTTGTATTTATTTATTTTTTGAGAAATAAATGTCTTTAAACCTAAACGAGCCGTGATGAGCTTTTAGAAGAAAATTATGAGCACAAGCATTGTAACTGTAGGGAGCCACTAGTCTAGTCGATCTCGACTGTTTGAGCAGCCCTGAGATGTTCGGGCCGCGAAGCCGGTCGGCATTCGGTACGCCTACGCTCTCAATATCGGCACTTCGCTTGCTTCACTGTTACTTCGGCCTCTATTACAAGAGTAAGCGATTTATATATATACTTCTATACTATTACTGGCGGTCCTAACAAACGTTGTCCTTTTTGACCTCAATAGCAACGCCACCTACCCGGATCAATTGTATTTTCAAACCATCTAGGGCCCCAAATATACTCACGAAATTCCATCTAAATCGGTCAAGCCGTTAAGGAGGAGTTAGATGACAAGTTCAAAATATTATTTATAAATATAAATAATTTGTATTTTTTTTTAATTAATTAACTCAAAAACTGCTGGACCAATTCTAAAAATTTTTTCACCAGTAGAATGCTACTTTATCATTGAGTGACTCAGGCTTTGTGGCTTCTTCTTTCACGCGGGCGAGCCGTTGGCAGAAGAATCAAGTAAGGCTAAGAACTCATGAAATAGTTTTCACCCGCGCCCACCGCAATGGAAAAAACAGCCGTTTTATTTCTAAACTCACGAGACCGGAGATTTGTGCGGTCACGCAGCTGTCGCAGTTGCGATTGTCACCCGCAAACATGACGGGTGATAATCATAAGACGAGTGGTTAATTGTCAGTTCATCTCTAGACCGCCATAGATTCACACTAGAAACGAGATGTTGCGTTATAGTACTAGAAGAAGCAAGCTTCACAGGACGCCAACTGGCCGCAAAACGTGCGGGCGCAACCTGCCAAGGCTGTAGGTGACCGCGGCCCGCGCAATCGTACTAATTGCCCGCCGGTGCAGCGGGAGCCGCAAACAACCGCGCACACCGCGTTTATCAGTTGGGTAAAGGTTAGGCTGATGATCGGCCATGCTACGAAGGGCCAATGTCATCATGATTCCGTGAGAAAGAGATAGCGCTATTTGTCCTACCCCCCTAGCCAAGTTACGATCGTTTCGTTTGCGTCGAACGCCTCGACTAGGCCACGCCTCCAATTCCTTTGTTCTGAACACATGACTGAGCGTTGAGATGACGTCAGAATAAAGGAATCGGAGGCGTGGCCTACTCGAGGCGTTCGACGCAAACGAAACGATCGTAACTTGGTTAGGGGGGCTGGTTAGCTCCGTCTCTCTCTCGCACCGGTAGAATTATGGTTAACGTCGTAAAAGAGGGCCCCTGGAGGCCTTGCTTAAAATTGCTTCCGCCCATGCCCTAGGCAGCAGCCTAAAGACGGCGAACGGAGAGCGGATATGAGGTAGGAGCGGATATTGCTCAGACACTCGCAGGTACATTCGGTAACAGTGTAAACCATCCGCATTTGCTTATAAATGTTGTTTGCCGAACATACACCGCTCGAAGTAAACACTTATATTACAGAGCTTTTTTCACGCGTCTGTACTTGATAGTTTCTTGTATCTGAGAATATTATAATAAAAGCATAATCAGCCTTTCAATGTTCCCACTGTTGGGACTCAGGCCTCCTCTCTAGGAGAGGGAATGGGCCGTAATCCACCACGCGGACCCAGTGCGGATTGGTGAATGTCACATGTCTTCGAATTTAGGGTTCTAGGACATGCCGGTTTCTTTACGATGTTTTCCTTCACCGTTTGGAGAGCAGTGGAGATGAAATAAATTACACAAAGTAATGCGCCTGGCTGGGTTTGAACCCGCGACCTACAACTCGTAAGTCGGAGCCGTTACCATTCGGCCACCACTGCTCCATCTGAGAATATTGTTAATATTTATTTATATATTTAGTACATGGAGGACTTACAGCTAATAAAACCAGACAAATATAGAAAACCATAAGCATTGGATAGCCAATTACAAGTCCTCACGTATGGAATTAGAATAAATTAAAAAATGGTGTGACCACAAAAAAAGCTTCGCTTTTTAGTTTTGTTAATTCTTTTTATTTTGATAATGTTTGTTTTGCAAATTTTTGATTCAGACAATTGCTTGAACAAAGCTCAAAACATTATATATAATTATATATATATATATTATATTTTTATATTTTATTTATCTCATACATATTTAAAAATAGTTTAACATATTTTTAGCTCGACAAACTTTATAGTTTGATGGCGAGAAACGCTCGTTATACAATTACTTTTATTACATCATGAAAAAGTAAAACTATGAGTGGCTTTGCTGTCTTAGGATGTGTACAATATATCACTAACTTTATGTACACATATATATATATATTATTTTTTTTTACATTTTTTTTCTCTTTGAGGAATCTATTTGTCAACAAATATGGGAAAGTAAGTTCTTTTTTTTTATATAAAAATCACAATACTGTTGTAGCAATTCGTTAGCAAATTCTAAATTCTTTTCTACACCGATTTTAAATTCAGAATTTGCGAGCGAATTTGAATTAAAAATAATTATCAAAATACCTGAGACGTTTGTTACGGCTCAGAGATTTTTTTATAAATAGGTAAGGCTTAAAAAGAGGTCGTGACTTCAACTTCTTGTCTGTGTATTGTTTTTGTTCTCCTTATGCGTCTTATACTAAACTAGCTTCTGCCCGCGGCTTCACTCGCGTGAATGTAGGATTCTCCATACAAACTTGGGACCCCCGCTTCATCCCCTTAGGGTGTGTATTTTGGAAAATCCTTTCTTAGTGCTTGCCTACGTTATAAAAGGAAACCTTGTACAAAATTTCACGCTCCCTATCCCAGTAGTTTCGGCTGTGCGTTGATATGTCAGTCAGTCAGTTTCCCCTTTTATATATATAGATAATGAAGACATTAGTGATCTATCATTCAATTCATTAAACCCCAAGCGAACGCCGGCGTTAGCTCACTCATTATCTTTCTATTGTGTCTCTAATTACGGTATGCGAAATGTTAAGTCGCTGCGCACAAAAATAAGTTCTAGTGAGCGCAAAACGGGACGCAAAACCTCCTTATAGAAATACTGTTTAATAAAACACTATTCCCGTAACCTATCAACACTGTATTCTAACGAGAGAGAAAAAACCGGCACCTTTACTTTTACAACACCCACTAAAACTTTTTTATGGCTGGCAACACTCGTAAAAGGTATAAATAAAATAAAGCCGCTGGCAACATTGACAGCGGGTGAGCGCGGGAAACGTAATAATTTCCACGTTTTGGCGACTCGAGTTGTGGGCTCTTTTCGATTATAATTTATAGCCCTGAATGAGGGCCGGGTTCGCTATCAGGGACACTTTCCCGTGTATAATGCCATAAATACTATCGTAAAATTGTTTGCTTGCTCCAAACTGTAATCTGATCACGTCCGATTGCTAGTAAAAGCGGAATGTGCGAATTTACTCATTTATTTATATTTTACTGTCCGTAATGCAATTATGGATGAGAAAAAAATAGTCTATTGACAGCAAACCCAGCAATTTTCTGAAAATTAAACCTGTAGAACAAGCAAAGGTAGTCCTTTAAAGGTAGACTTTTTCTTCCTTCAGTAGTCTGAAGGAAGAAAAAGTGTGACGAAGAGCGGGAGAAGTCATTAGATTATCTCACACCTGATTTTTTTTTAATGTAAATCTGCTTGTGAACGAAGCCTTAAGCGACTCCACCTGCGCACTAATGCTTAAATTAAGGCATTAATTTATATTACGCAAAACTGGCCAATGATTCATTATCATCATCTTCATTTCAGCCGAAAGACATCCACTGTTGGACATAGGCCTCCCCCAAATGTCGCCACAATGACCGGTCCTGTGCGTCTCGCATCCATCGGATTCCCGCGACCCTCACCTTCATTATATATAATCAAACCATTTCATTCTACATAGACCTACATGAAAACTTATAAAACGTCAAGAGCTACTGCGAATTGGAACCGATTCGAAGTTTTCTATGGAGAAGAACCGACAAGAAACTCCAGGATACTATTTAAAAAAAATACATTGAGATTACAATATTTCCATATATTTCAATATTAATAAGTATGAGAGGAAAGTGTAGACCGGTCAACATTGTACCCAAGAGCACAATAAAGGCCATATAATAAAACAGTGCAATATATTCAGTTGGAGGCTGCGAAAAAAAAATATCTCAAAGATTAACATACGCATATTGTAGTGAGCTCGCTAGTAAGCAGTTGTAAGTATGCGTCATTGATATCTCGACCCGTTTGAAATGCATTGTTCCCGCATTAGAACTGGGGCCCTAGACTGCTATTTTTATAAATTCGTCATTCCAACACGATCCAGTTGTCATTTTGCTAAAAGTTCGTAATCTGACAATTCATAATGGTCGATCATTGATCAGTCAATGATCTTGTGGTAGAATGACAATATCGAGCTGTCTCGAAACAAATTAAAATCAATGACTGCACAATTACGTTCTAATGGTAGTTCACTGATCAAAGGAACTGTAAAAATTTTGGCAGTTATCCGTATACGTCATATATTCATTTGTCATTATATACGAGATTAACATTCTATGTCATTTCTTTCAATGGAGTGTCAGTGGTTGACCATTGGAAATTCATAATGACGCTATTATATTAGTAGATTACCAAACTTGGTCAAAATCAACAATTATGAATTCAATGATAGACCATTCTGACACTATTGTAATAGCAGACTTGAGGCCCTTATAGTAATACTTGGGTTTTCGTTTCTGTAAATACAGCGATATTACAGAAAAATCAAATCTAAAAGTATAATATAACAAAAAATAAAAAAGGAATAGCATGCCTTAAATATAAAGAAAGATAAAGAAATACATATGTATGTATAACGTTTACTTCAACTTCAAATTTCAAGTCAATCTAGAGATATAACAATTCAAACCGAGCATTTTTATGCAAAATTTAATTTATTTATTTTTCAAAACCTAAGACCTAAGATTTTATTGTTTATTTTTCATTTTATTACATTTAAAACGGAATTTACATTTGATACCCTCTTGGCCATACTTTCAAACATTTTGATTTTGCGTTCCTTCTTTCCACCCCTCCATTATTTATGAATGGTTCAACCTGCTTTCAAATAAAAAAACCTACATCTATATCGGTTCACTCGTAGAACTATGGTGCCACTGATACACGACACATAGCGGTCAAATATAATTATAAATACATACACCCGGCTTATTTGCAAAATTCAATTGTCGATACCTCCATTCCACCTCGCCATAACTTGTGAATGGTCAACCTATTTCGATAAAGCACGCGTAAGAACCATTTCTAGAAAACCAGCTTTTAAATTAAAAAATCGCATCCAGATCAGTTCACTCGTTTAAAAGGACACGAAAACACACGATACATAGCGGTTAAGCATACATATACATATGTATACCCCTCTTTTGCGAGGATGTGTCGCGTAACTCACTCTATTGTATAGTTTTGTTATAATATTATATTTTTAAGTTATGTGCCATGTTGTAGGTATACAAACTCATTTTTTTTTCTTTCTTTTCTTATTTGCAAAAAATAGATTGTTTAATTATTCCTACTTTCCACCCCTCATAACTTGTAAATGGCTGAACTGATTATGACGAAACATGCCTTAGATCGATCGCTAGAAAATCTGCTACCAAATAAAAAATACATCCAAATCGGTTCGTCCGTTTAAGAGTTACGATGGCACAGACACACGACACATAGCGGTCAAACATATGCAGTATACAGCCCCATTTTTTTGTACCAATTAAAAAATTATGAATTTACCAATTATGGCAAATTTTCGTGGACATTTTTGGGATTACGTTTTTTTTTTTACTTTTGACTACACAAATATGACCAGTAACGGGTACGGATAGGGCCCCTTTTTTTGTACTAATAAAAAAATAGTGGTTATACTATATATGTTTGACCGCTATGTGTCGAGTATCTGAGCCATCGTGGCTCTTAAACGGATGAACCGATTTGGATGTATTTTTTTTATTTGGAACCTCTCTTATTTGCAAAAATTCAATTTTCGATTCCTCCATTCCACCTCTCCATAACTTGTAAATGGCTAAACAGATTTTGATAAAACGTAACTAAGAACTATGTCTAGAAAGCATGTTTTTAAATTTAAAAAATCGCATCCAAATCGGTTCTCCCGTTTAAGCGCTTCGGTGGCACAGACAGACACACACACATAACTGTCAAACTTACATCTACACTAACTTACACACACACTACACTACACTACTTAAATTATAAAATATACACCCTTCTTTTTGCAAAGGTATATAACCCAATAATAAATAATGTTCAATTCACCGCCAACCAATACGTTCACCATATTAGGAATAATTTAGAAACAGCATGGTGTGCTTTAAAAAGCGAAGTAAGTAAGCCAGGCCATAGTAATAATGAATACGAACCCTTCCCGCTAAAAGCTCCGGGTACTTTCGGCCCTTTTTCAGTTGGTGTACCTCATAAACGATGGGCCGAGTCAATTTTTCCAAGTAAAATAAAGGTATATATATACGTAAGGCATGTTTTCGCTTTTGCCACTCGAAGAAAATTAAGAGGAAAGTGGTGGGAGTGTATTTTGAACAGCAAAAAGGTTTTGTATGTATGATTTTCTTTTTGGGAATCGTTTGTCTTGGTATGGTCATGTAAAGAGGAGAGATGAGACGCATGTTACTAAAAGAGTTATGAATTTACATGTGGATGGATGGAGAGGGAGACCAAAGAAAAGATGGATGGATTGTGTGAAGAGTGATATGAAAGAAAAGGAAGTTAGTGATAGCATGACGAGTGACAGGGCAGAGTGGAAGAATAAAACGTGTTGCGCTGACCCCAAATAACACGGGACAAGGGCAGGAAGATGATGATGATGATGATTTTCTTTTTGGGAATGTGTCGGTTGCAAGTCGTGTTATTAATTTAATAAACAAGATCGAGTAACATATAGGTTATAACTTATAATCTATATTATATATGATTATTTTTATTGTACTTTTTAGTACAATATTGACCTGTCTACACTGACCTTACATAATATCTACTTATGCTGTAATATGGAAATATTGTAACAATTTTTTTTATTAAAAGATGGAGTTTCTTGCCGGTTTTTCTCCATAGGAAACGACCAATTTGGAACCGTGCACTAGCTTCTGACGTTTTATAAGTGCCCATGTAGGCCTATGTGAAATAAAAATCTTTTGACTTTTGACGTTCAAATCCGAGCATAAAAAAAAATAAAACAACTACATTTTTATTATTACTGTGGGCTTGCTTTTAACTGCTGATTCTCAACGGCAGACGTAGTCGATAGTAATACGTTGATCGGCTAGCAAGGATAAGTGTGTACTTAAAATAATTAAATAATAAACCATTATACATAAAGGGGAACAAAAAAAAATATATTCAGAAACATTGTCAGCCTTCATTTTCAACAGAGTAAAGCGTCAGTTTATTATTTAGCGTTAAACATGAAAAAGTAAATGCATTATGAGGTGCCTAATACTTTTGGTCAACACTGTTATACTTATACATCAGACATATAATATGCTTATAAGTAAAGAACTGCCGTTCACTCTCAATCAGGTTCAGTTGAAAACCAGCGTCAAGCAACTACCACTGATTGCCATGTAGTTGTCTGACATTTTTTGCTGAACTGGACCTATTTGGCGCAGCCGTGAGACACGCATTATGTCAGTGTTTTTTTCTTAGTTGTCTTAATTTTTGTTTTTACAGGGTGTGTATCCATGCGTGCCAAATAAAATATTTTTCTTTCTTTCTTTCTTTCTTTTTTTTTATTATCGATAGGCTTGCTTTGGACCACTATTTCACCTGAAGGTAAGCGATGATATGACCGACGATGGACCACGCTTGCCTAGAAGTAACCTATTCACTCTTGACTTAAAGACTCCCGGGTTGAAGCTATCAGGAAACATATAGTGAGTTCCCAAAACGTATTGTGCATCGCCGTACGTCTGGTGGTCCGTTAATGGAACGCGCTTGTACTGTATATAGATCATCAAGTGCTAATCTGTTTTTAAATATTTGTATTTCTCTCAGCCAAACTCTAAATCAATAGTTTAAAGCTACGGCTCTGAACTAACCAGACAAATTGAACGGTAAACCTATAGAAGTGTACAGTTAAGAGCACTTCCGAAACTCGGGAAAGGGATCGTTGGATACTTGACGTGGCACCATTTACAGGAGCGTACTAAGGACACAGAAGTATTGGATGCACAGTTTTGGCTGTAGCAAGTCACAGTCATAGACTAAGTGATAGACACAGTAATGAAAAAAAAAAAAGAACGTAGAAAAAGAATTTTCTGTATTACTTTTTCTTTTTTTTTTGAATAATTGTTTCCGGTAGTTATAAGTACTAACACTTGTTTTTAAGTTCTGTGTATACTAACCAACTATGGACTTTGTCCGAAATATAAGATTTTTATTAACCGGACACTGAAGTGCGTTAGACTTACGAATTCTGGATCCTTTTTCATTTTTTTTTAAACTTTGTCGCGCACTGACTGTACCTAAAGGAGGTAGGTAGTCGCTATTACAACAAAAAAAAAAATTAGGTAGGTACTAACAGCGGGGGATTCTTCGCAGATTTCTTTGCAACTTTAAATCGAGCGTTAATTAGTTGGCGTGAGGACTTTGTGCCTTTTTTGCTCGAGCCCAGTGGCGCACGTAATCAATTAAACTTCTTTTTAATCTCGACTCAACGGCCGCCGCGATCGTCCGAGCGCAGCCATTTTGACTTTAAAAAGTTTTAGTTTGCCAAACGATTTTTGTCACAAATTTCGTAGTTGTTTATCCATACATTAACCGATCAAAGATGTAACAATAATAATAATCATTTATTGTCAAGTAATAATACTCAGTGTACATTTAGTGTCACTTTGACTGGCCGGTTGGTCTAGCGGTTAGTGGACCTGACTGCTATGCCGGGTTCGATTCCCACCTAGGACTTACGTCTGTGTGATGAGCACGATCATTTGTTCTGTGTCTGTATTTATTTATAATAGTAGCTGAACCGGCGAACTTCTGATTTTTTCCATATTTTCTCACCGTTAAAACCTTCCCTGGACTATTACGAATATTTCGAGACCAAAATTAGCCAAATTGGTCCAGTCGTTATCGAGTTTTAGCGAGACTAACGAATTCATTTTTGTATATATAGAGAAATAGATAGATGTATGTATTTAGAAATTTATAATTATGTTTATCAGTTGTCTATATAGTACTCATAACACAAGCTCTGCTTAGTTTGGGATTAGATGGCGTTGTGTGAAAGTTGTGGAATATTGTGGAATAGTGGAGTGTAAGTGTAAGTAAGATTTTTTACGAACAATGTTAGTAAAAAAATTCGGACAAGTGCCCGTCAGACTCGCGCACTGAGGGTTCCGTACAAACTTACCTATGAAAACAGTTCAATTTCTGAATCGTAACTCAATTAAAAATAAAAGATTTTTCCGAATTTCCAAAAAAGTGTTTTTTCGACGTAACTATAAATTTATAGTTTTTAGATTTCTTCCTATACTTTTGCTATGAGACCTTGCTTCATGCAAAATTTCAGGATTTTAATTCAACGAGAATTACCCTATGACTTTTGATTCCCTTGAGAGTGTCGAAATCTACGTTTTTTGCGAAAAATCTTTTTGTTTTGTTAACTCTGAAGTTTAATTTTTTCACAGCTTCAAGGGACTGCGGACCTGGTTTTAAATTTCAATTCGATACCTCCACGTGTTCCCGGGATAAAGGGTTTTGACAAACAGACAGAAGGACAACCGCAAGGTTAGCAAATCGAGGCTCAGGGGAGATCCTATTACAATCTCCCCAAGAATTAGCCGTAAAAGGCATTGTACAGAGCCATACCCATACCCCTCTGTACAACGCCTGATAATGCTCATCCGGGTGGTTTTTAACAGTAAATATCACACACTCCCTGATCTTTTCCCTAAAAGCCCAGGTGTCTTTTGAAGGTACATATCACTAAGATAACAAAAAAAAGAAAACCCCCCACGTACACCGGACCGAATAGGCGTCGAAGTGCGGCAATCTATCTGTATTCTGGGTTTCAGTTCCACTATCGTGCACTATCTTCTGACGTTTTATAAGTGCCCATATAGGCCTATGTGAAATAAAAAACCTTTGACTTTGACTTTTACTATCAACTTAACCAACCAACTAATTCAATAATTTCTCCAAAAAACAAACACGGGAATTATTATATTTATTATTACAACAATATTAACTAACATTAGGACCCTGTCTGCAGCTGTTTCATTTCCTTAATACAATAATTTGGAAACTGTGTGTCTCTTTAATCCACGTTGAGGCGGACGGACGGACATACAACACAATTTGTGTATTATTAGAGTAGCAGGAGGATTACGGGGAGTTTCCTTCAAGAGGGAGATATAGTTGATGTGGTACAAGTTGAAGACTCACGCGGAAAACAGATATAAGAATTTCAGGGTTTCAATACCCTAACTCAGCACTTTGACTGCACTTCCGAAGTCTGACTCCCAAACTGGAATGAACTTGGGCTGCCCTCAAGCGGCTCCTGCCCAACCTCGGAGTTCCAGACGCCTCCTGCCAGAAGCGACGTAGCAAAAGCGACCGGCGGCCATACTGAACGCTTGGCAGAAGTTCATGTCCATCCGGATGGTGCGGGGATACTACACGATCTCCCGCGAAGCGGCGAGCCTCCTTGCTGGCCTGCCACTATGAGATCTGGAGGTAACACTCCTTGCACGCATGCACGATTTGCCCATGGAGATGCAACGCCGGGGCGAAACTCCCCTGCCGCGACAAGTCACAGCATGGCAGACAGAGTTCCGGCAAGCATTCTGTCAACTCTGTCTAACAGGGACTGTCGCAACCCAGTGCTGGTCACGCCATAATCATGGTGATAAGTCCCATCTTTGAGGAGTGGCTGAAGCGGCAACACGGCGTCCTCACCTTCCGTATGACGCAGGTCCTCACGGGACATGGCAAGTTCGGGAATTTCCTGCACCGGATTCAGGTGGAAGAAAAGCCCGGGTGTCACCATTATGTGGACCGCCCGAAGGACAGGGTGGAGTCTCCACACCTTTTGTGAACGTGTGTCCCACTTGGACAGAGCACCACCGTGTCCTCGTGGGGGCAATCGGCGGCAATGACCTTTCGGGTCGGGCCCTGGTTCGGGCTACAGTCCAGAACGAGGAGCAATGGCAGGCGGTTGCCTCCTTTCGCGAAGCAGTAAGGGCCAGCTAGCTAGGACTGCGGGGAATTCAGAAATTCAGAAACAGGAAACTCATAGTCCAAAAACGCAAAGGTTAATTGAAGAACACTGGTGGAGTTTTAGTCAATAAAAAGCAGACACGCCTGCGTGCCTTTGCTCGGGCAAATTAATAAAAAAATTAAATCCTTGACATTTCGTAATATATAATAATATATAATATAATAATATAATATTCCACAACTATCACACAACGCCGTCTAGTCCCAAGCTAAGCAGAGCTTGTGTTATGGGTACTAGACAACTGATAAACATACTTATATATTTCTAAATACATACATATATAGATAAATTACACCCAGACACAGAACAAATGATCATGCTCATCACACAAACATTTGTCCTGGGTGGGAATCGAACCCACGACCTCCGGCATAGCAGTCAGAGCCACTGACCACTAGACCAACAGGCCTGTCAAAATAATCCTGCCAAAATAAGCCTGTAATGTATTCACAAAGGTATCCCAAAAGTTGGACTAATGGCCTGATGAGGGTCGCGGGAAATCAATGGTCCCACAGGACCGGTCGTAGTGGTGTAACACTTGGGTGAAGCCTATGTCCAACAGTGGTCGTCTTTCGGCTGAAATGATGATGATGATAATGATGATTTACAAAGGATGGCACTTTTATTACGTTTTACAAACATATCTAAGCTCTGGTAAGCTCGGAAGAGTTAAGGTGGCTCTGTAACGCAGTAACACAGGTGGATTTAGTCAGTAAAAATCTGAAAGCTCCACCCAGATGTTTTTCCGCCAGAAAAAAAAACTGGTGATCCTTATGTATGTAAATCGATGTATGTATAAAAAACGCTGTCGCTTGTAACTGGAGGCGGGTTGAATGCCTGCACAAAGTCTGCGGTAACCATTTCTGTGGTTTTTGTTCCGAGCAAATATGATTAGGTTCACTTACTGGATTACACTAATCTAGCCCCCGCCGAGCGTTTAGAGAAAATTTGATCACGTCATCCTTATCGGGGTGAGCAGAATAATTGGCAAAACTAACTTTTTGAGCGTGTTTTGGAATAAAGTTGATAATATCCGCTTGTCTTATCATGACAGCGCTGGGGTATCGGCGGCACGCTTGAATACTAAATGTAGCCCAACTTAAATGGGAATGGGTGGGACATGGCTGCCGCATACCAGAAAAACGAGGGAAAGTAGCACAGAGTTCTTCTTCTTCTTTTCGATTCGATGGGAACTCGTCAAACTCTTTGGGCCCAATACGTGGCTACATTAATAGCAGCATCGGTAGCACTCATCAAATCCTCCAAAGTGCAGGTATACGGACACTTGGGGCATTCCAACATGTGGCTCATGTTTAGAACAGGAGCTCTGCACTCACATTGAGTATTCGATGGGTCTATAAAACCCCATTTTGCCAAGTTGAGTTTGCAGCGTCCTACCTGTGTTCGCAACCGATTTAGTGCCTTCCATACCGGCCACTGCAAATCGCATCCAGGCGGGAGATGCTCTTGGGGTCTCAAAAAGTCGGATGGTGGCAGGTGATGCTCTTCCCAAAGCTTCAATCTTTCGCTAGGTGGCGGGTCATTAAGCACAGAGTTGATACCCTGAGACAGTGTGACAGGGTCGCGGCAAACCTCTAAGGAGATATCGGGATGAAATATACAGATTGTGGTGAAAGCTGGACGGAGTATAGGGAGACTGTTACCCAGAAACGGGGCAAACAAAAAGAAATCTTAAAATAACATCCAGATTCATTTTACGCTCCTATTAAAAAGAAACTTTACGCCGCATCGCAAAGCGGGGCAGCCATTCGTTCGCAGTTTAAAAACTTCAAAATTGGGTGCTTTCTCGAGTCCGCGACGGCAACGTACAGTCGTCGCTAATTTCCCATGAGGCGAGTCACGGCGAACCGCAAACTGCCGCGATAAACAACCCAGAGGCTGCAGGAATTAATAGGCCCTACTGTATATCTTTTTTTATTTACTTACAAACTTGTCTCACTTTTTAGGGCTGAGAACGGTAAAAGGGGTGCTTAGTTCGCACGTTCGTTCCACTGCCCTGCGTTCAAAAATAACCAGAGTAGGGTAGGGTCTTTACTGTAACAGTTCAAAAATGCTTCGAGTTGCAACCCAGAGTCGTTCTTTTATAACTCGAGTAGCTGCCCTAGAGTTAACCCAACTAACTCTAACTCCGAGCAGGGTAGGATTGTGTAAGTGGCAGGAATGACAGTTGCTTGGAATTAAAAGTTGAACTCTACGTTCGCGTTAAAAAATGCGAGCGTAGAGTATCTAACCTGATGACGTCATTCGAGTTAACTCTAACCTCATTTTTGAACGTAGGGCTGTATGTACCTAAGCTACGAATGAAAGAATTGCAATTTTTGTACAGGTACGTACAGAAAGAACTTGTGAAAAAAATGTTAGAAGTCGAAAATTCTTGCGTTTGTAGTTATAATTTGGATGAATAAAGTAATCGTATATTAAATCATTTTTTAACCGGTTAACCAGATCAGATTTCATCGTGTGTTGAGTACGATCATTCGTTCTGTGTCTGGCTGTAACTTTTCTATAATATGTACTTACTAGCTTCTGCCCCTTCTCCCCTCCCCCTTCCCCTGAAAAATACCGCCTGTTTACCGATTACGCCTATGCTAGTTGGTAGGACCAACGTTTACAGAACTTGCATCTTTTTTAGGGTTCCGTACCCAAAGGATAAAACGGGGACCCTATTACTAAGACTCCACTGTCCGCCTGTCTGTCTGTCACCAGGCTGTACCTCAAGAACCGTGATAGTTAGACAGTTGAAATTTTCACAGATGATGTATTTCTGTTGCCGCTATAACAACCAATACTATAAAACCGAATAAAATAAATATTAAAGGGGGCTCCCATTCAAGAAACGTGATTTTTTGCCGTTTTTTGCTACAGACGGTATGGAACCCCTCGAACGCGAGTCCGACTCGCACTTGGCCGATTTTTTTTCAATAGCCTCTTTTTCATGGTCTATTATATCTATTTATAGCTGGTAGGAGCAGCGTTTGCAAAACTTACGGCATTTTTGTTAAGATGCAAGTGCCAGACCAGCCCGCCGGATTCAAATTTTATCAAGTTTTTTACATTTTGCAGGTCAGTGTCAACTTGTATGTTGTTTAAAATATAATTGGCGGACGTAATACATATTTATTAACGGAATTATAGTCATTAAAAGGTTAAGATTGACTGGTAGAAAATGCCTAAGGCATTAAGTCCGCCTCTGTACTTTTGTGTGCTTATAGCAGTTAATAAATAATAATAAATAAATAAATAAAATTATTAATATAAATCTGTCAGTACGTCTTTCCCTAATGAGTGGCTTTTTCATGAAAAGTCGTCCAATAGGATTAGACAGACAAGACTGTCTTAGACAGACTTGTCTACGACGTCGCAGACTTGTATGCAACAAGACCATTTTGTCTACGACACGGCGCACACCATCAAAACAAAACAGTCTAGCGGCGTACGGTCCGTGTTGCCAACTTAGTGGATTTTCCACTAAATCTGGTGGTTTTAACCCCCCATTTCGTTGCGAAATATTGATTTTAGTAGCTAGTGAATTTTACTAGTGCTTTAGTAAAATTCAATTTCTTACTAAAAATGCAATCACTCGGATAAATGGTGTTGACCATAGAATCCTTAATTATCAATCTGATTCCGACGATGATGGTGCCAACAAAAATGATTCCTCTGAAGATGAATTAATACATAGATATTAATTCATCTTCAGAGGAATCTTTTTTGTAACATTTGTGTAACAGTTATTTATCTGTTATTGAATAATTTGTATGTTGATTTACCTACTAAGTTAATTTACCCACAAATGGTATTTTAATCAACTGATTGTTAATTTTTATCACTTATTTTATTAATACTTATTTTTATTAAAGGAAATTAATAACCTCTAAGCTTACTTATTTTATTTCGTACAACACACATTTTTTTAGTGGGGAATTTTGCGATTTTGTGTGTGGGATAATTTTTTGTTAGTGGTTTTCTGGTGGTTTTAAAAGTTGACTCTAGTGGTAAGTTAATATAACTGTTGGCAACACTGGACGTCTCAAAACAGTCTTGCCGCAGACAGGTCTGCGACGTCGTAGACAAGTATGAGGCGTCGTAGACAAGTCTGAGACGACATAGACAATTCTGTCTAAGACAGTCTTGTCTCAAGTGTGCGCAGGCACTAAAACCATATATGTGTACCTACCACAGCTTTAGCATTCATAGACACAAGATACAAAAAAATCTTAATTCTTTTTGAAGTCGAAAAACACACCTTTGTACACGAAATAAAAATAAATAAACTAGTGTGTTGGTTTAATTAAAATGTAAGAAAGCGTGAACCATGTAATTATGTACGTACAAATGGAAACTTACAAAAATTCAGCTGCGTTTTAACAACGGACTTTGAGGTAATTTTTTGTCACGCTGCCTGTTAAAATAACTCTCAGCCTTTGTGGAGTTGAAAATGTTTGGAGTGACACCATGTACATACAAAAAAACACTGGCAGCCGTCTGTTATGAAATCCGCAAACTATATTTATTTATTTAAACTTCATGTACAGTGGTGGTACATAGGCGGACTTAATGCCACAAGACATTCTCTACCAGTCAACCATGGGGTTCAAAAAGACAACACTGTGGTAGGTGTGCACAATAAATAAATAACAGATATAATGTATAAAATAAAATAGAGAGAGATAAAATAGAATGTAGTATCGTTAAATTAAGTGGCTTATAATAATAAAATACGTATATATGCTGATGTAATCTATACTTCTAATAAATCTGTAGAAGTGAAAATTCTGTACATTAAAAATATCAAAAAAATAAATGGCAAGGGGTGTTACTAGACCGACACCGAACCCAAAAATGTGAATAAAAAAATTTTTGTCTGTCTGTCTGTGTCTATCTGTTTGTTCAGGCATCACGCAAAAACTACCGGTTCGATTACGATGAAACTTGGTATAATTATTCTTTAATATTTTGGGCACATAAAAAAAACTAATTTGAAGGTAAAAGTGGCTGTTGCTGTGGAGCAGGACCGGAGGATTTAACGTTTTTATCAAGGATATACCTAATCTTTTAGTTTATAATAAGCTTGTCTACATAGTGTGCGTTAAATGCCTGTTTTAAATTTGGACTCATTTAGTTTTAGAATCACAAGTGGTATTTTATTACAAGAAAGGATCGCGATAGTTGTGGCTTCAAGACAGCTTTATGTCTTTATTTCCGGAATACATGTTGGAAGGTCAAAGACCGTTATTTCATGTTTATCTGGCGCTTACTTTAGTAGAAAATTATCTATAAAGTTTACATGCCATAGTGACGTACACCAATCAGAACTTCTTCTCGCATAGTCAGGCTATGCAAGATACTTGCATACTTTAGTGCCAGTTACAGGCATTTGTATTTGGGTCTATATGCAAGTAAGTTACACACAGAATGTGTAGCACGGGAATGGACGCAGAGATGCTTCTAATTCCATTGGGTCCAACAAATTTGTTCCGGTCTGGTGCAAGTAGGTCGTGCCGCCCGTCGCTCTGACAGTTACTATGTATGTAGGTATTGTGTCTACTAAGGATGTAACGGAAACGATTATTTCAGAACCGAATTCGGAAGCGGAGTTTTTAAATTTGGTTTATCGAAACCGGCACAGGAACAGATCCAGAATCACTGGAACCAGAATCGGAATTGGAATTGGGACTGAAATCGGAATTAGACTAGAGCCGGAATCGGAACTAGAATCGGAATCAGATCTAGAATCGGAACCAGATCCAGATCGAAGGCGGCATTAGAAACATCAAATTAAACACAACTAAAACTAGTCAAAAACTTGGTTCAGTAAGTACTTATAAATAAAACGCAAATTCACAACGTGACAAATACGAAACAAAATAACATGTAAAAGAGTAATTGATTGAAGGAGTGAAGAAACTCCCTTCCCTCGTGGGAATGGAGTTTCCCCGGGCGACAAGTACGTATAAACTCGTTTGTGTTCCGATATAACTTCCGATTAAAAATCGGAACCGTAATCGGAGGTACAAAATCAATTGGAATTGAACTTCCATAACATCTCTCTAGTATCTGTACCCATTTGGGTACATACGAAGGGATGCTTTAATATATATTTTTTACATCAGCTTTGAGTAAAATTAAATTATACTATGTACTAGTGTAGTTCGCGTGAATTTTGTTTTTCTTTTAATTTAATTATTTACCGGAGGGACTGAACCGCAATGGCTGTGGACAGAACTGTGTGGAAAAGGGAGAGGGAGGCCTTCGCCCAGCCGTGGGACTAACTAACTTATTTAGGCAAGTATCTTGTCAAGTTTATTAACATAAGAGATATGATTATTTTATTAAAATATAACGCTGCCCAAACCATTTTTATTGTGAATTATTTTTAGATATGTTAGAAGTGTGAATTGTTTTTTTGTAGGTAGGAAAATCATCCAATTACATCCTCCGCTCTTGGGCGGAGCGCGAGGGTGTGTCAGACTTTTACTGACTAAAAACCCACTCCTGTTCCTTCGTTACCTTTCATACCAGGGTCGAAGCAGACCCTTGGCCCCAGTAGGCTTCGAACCTGCTGGGCCCCTACGGTTTGCTAACATATCCTTGAGACGCGCGTGGAACAGTACACGCCGTTGACGACTTGCGCTTGGTCCGGACGGTTACCAGGCGGTCGGACAGCGGGCTACCCATTGCTCACCGTCCGCAAGCCCGCGCCTGTGGTGGCCGAAAATTGGGATCGGGCTGGGGCGTGAGGTCCGCTCCCTCGCGCGTGCATGTGCGGCATCCTCCTTTGCTAGCATTACTGCTTCGCAGAAGGAGCTTCGACCGTGGCCTGTACAGATGTGTAGCTTAGGCACTTAAATATTTGTGCCTTTCAAGTTTCTGAATCCCAGAAATCTTGTCATAGGGGTAGTTATGAAAAATAAATAATGACAAACTTTTTTTATGTTTTACATAGCAAGTTCGCATTCGTGGCAAGTTTCAAGGATTTTGCTTTAAGCAATAGGATTTTCCATACAAACAAAATCGCCCTTTTCACACGCTCCAACCGCCGCCGGGATTCCGATCCCGATTTCCGGCCACCGTAGGCGCGGGCTTGCAGACGGCGAGCAATGGGTGGCTCGCCGTCCGACCGTCCGGTAACCGTCCGGACCGGGAAACCGGACGGAAATATTATACCTTTATCATAAATATTCATTCATGATTAAAAATTTATTTTTAGTACTCACTTACATCCTAAAAGCAAGGCTTGTACAAAATTTCACTTTCTTATTCCTAGTACTTTTGGTCTTGCGTTGAAATGTGAGACAGTTTTTCCTTTTATTTTTTATTATAAGTAGGTAAAGATAGATAAGAACTACACGTTCAATTTGCTTGTGTGTAAACAACACCATATTAAGTTTGTTTTACAACAAATAGGGTACTTAAATCATTAAAATAAAAAAGTCCTAAAATTGAAACTTGGGGTACCCCCAGTTTTCTCATTCATTCCCGATCAATTGACACCGTTTATCTGAACTAATTGCTGTATGTCATTCACATAAGATTTTAATAAGCTTAGCGCTATTTTGTCTAGACCGTAATGCTCAAGTTTCAGGAGTAATGTTTCATGAACCACACAATTAAACGCCTAATAAGGTCGCAGAAGAGGCCTATGGCGTCTTTTGCTTCTTTTTCATTAAAAATGTGTTTTAGTTAGGAGACACCAGCGTCAGTTGTACAAGGTCAAAGTCAAAGCATTTTATTTCAAATAAACCATTCACAGGCACTTTTGAAATGTCAAGAAGTCAGTCAGTCATAAAAAAATGATGCTAATTGCACATTCCAAAGCGTAGATCTCTATGGAGAAGAATGTGCAAGAAACTAAGAAACTCCATGGACACTCTTTTTAATTATGTTTTGCAATTACAAAAATCCCTGTTACATGTTTCTTGTCGTTATCATGTGAGAACAATAAAAAAATAAAAACTAAATATAGATATTAAAATAGCAACTGGCAGCTAAGAGATGACCAGTCTCAACTGACAGCGCCCGTTCACGGATAAAACGCAAAAATTAGCACCACTCAGCTCAACCATTTTGAAGGGAACCGAATGATCCAACACACGCGCCACCATCAGTTAGACATTTGAGTGATCATGACAAACTCTCAACTGCAATGCTCATTTATGTCAAACAAGTGCAATAGTAACCTAAAAACTATAAAATAGCTCCATGGTACTCACATTTACACACTGAAAAAAATGCTTCTACATTATACAATACTAACTACAATAATATTTTACAATTTCCAAAAAAAAGACATTAAAAAATAATAATAATAATTTCTTATCTATCAATTTTTTTTTTTTCAAACTTATCAATTTGTACACTCCGGTGGTAGTGGAGCTAGATAATATGCTTGCCTGCATAGCGTGCGTTTAATACAGGATTTAAATTTAGTTTCATTGAGTTCTAATCATCAATCAGGCACCCACGAAAGAAGAGGCCACTTTAGCCAGTCTGAAACCTGGTTGAACTAATTGATCCCTATTTTTTTTAACATAATTATGTCTATCGCCTCTTTTGCTAAAAAGATGAAGATTTTTTCTAACGTACATGATTTTTTCATAAATATATTGACAAGGCACCGTCAAGATGTTAATATCCTTAAATAACTCTTAAAGAATCGCAGCAGCGAAGATTGTAAAGAGCTCTGATGGCTCTTTTCTGTAGTAGTTTCTTCTTTTGGTGAAACCATACTATTTATCTTGTAAGATGTTGTCCCTGTTAAAAACTATTAAGTACTTGATCAAATATCTTGCTAAACTGGCAACAGGGACACTAACCTATAATTATTAGTCTTTTCTATCCTCGTACTTGATAAATGGTACTAATCACTTTACTAGATATATTTTATTAGATCCGGAAAGACTCCTTGATCTATACATAAATTGAATATTTAAAACTAAGTACGGCGCTATAGTCTCAATAATTCTTCTTCTTCTTCTTCTTTTCGTGTCGATGTACTCTAACTAAATTTTTTCTGACCAGTATTTGGCAACCTCTACGGCTCTGTTATTGGCATCATATAGATCCTGAAAACTGCAGGTGGTTGTGCAGGAAGGACAGCATAGCAAATGACGCATGTCCTGTGCAGCGGCTCCACACTGGCACTGTGTTAGAGATAATTGAGGTTCAACCTTTGATAGTCATACCGCATTGATCTTCAGTCAATTTAACCTTGATTTATTTAAAAGGTTTTATTACTGTTATGGGGTTTAAATGATTAAAGTTAAACGTTAACGTTTAAGTTAACGTTTGCCTATAATAAACCAAAAGCATGCGATGGCGACGAATTTCGAAATTCAACAGTGTTAGACAAACTGAGAAGGTTGTATTGATGATTTATATGGCTTGAAATAAGTGTTACAGTCGCAAATTATATTTCCAATCAATCGACGTAGTTTTTTTTTTCGAAAGATTTTTTGGTGAGATTTCTTCGAGTTGAGAAGTTCAGTGGCTATTTTAATTATTTGCAAATTGATTCCGACTGGATATTGTGATGTAAAATTGTTGTAGTAACTCAAGTGTCTGAGCAACTGGAATAATATGTGGAATCATAGCAACTGGAATAATATGTGGAATCATTGAAATAGGCGCGATCTCGGTAAAATGGTGTTGAGAATTTTGTTGTAGTTTTAGCTACCTCAGCGAAGTTTACTTCAAAAACATTAGAATATGTTATACCCGCATTCTAATGTAAAACAAAAAGAAACAACTATGATATTCGAATTAGATTACACAAGAAAACATGAAGGACTAGGCGATATGGTTGGACAACTATAGCCTTCCTAATGGGGTGAATTGAAAAAAAAAGTAAAAAATGTCACTAGTGTCACTGTCAAGTGTCAGGCAAGATAACGCCTTATCGGGGTCAGCTGGTGTTATCAATAGTCTGAGTGAAATAACGATAACATCGTTATTTATTGAGTTAGTTCAACGAACAGCGGCCGTAATAAAATAATTATGGATTTAAAATTCACTGAAATGTCGGTGGACACGAGTCTTGCACAGGTAAAATTTTTGTACGGTCGGTATATAACTTTTTGAAAAAAAAAACCTAATTGTGAACTCATTGTGAAACGATGTTTTCTTGAACTAGGGAATGTTGGGAATAAAATAAACCCAAGTAAACGACAAGTAACACTTATAAAACTTCCTGAAACATTATTTCAGGTTTAACAAAATAAAGGATTAATGTAATTTTCATATTTTTTTGTTTAAACCACAGTTTTGTGCTTTGATTATATACCTCTAACTTTTTGGTATTTAATCTAAGCTTTTCTGTATCAATCTTTAGTGTAGGCCAGCTTGTTAGGTTATGTGTATGTATATGATCTTATTATCCTGCAACCAGATGAATCATGTAGACCTGTATTCAAAAAACTTAATTTTTTTACATCTTTACATCTACGAAACATGTATGTTTGTCAGGAAAAATCAGAATTTTATTTGTTAAGGCAGACAACATTAATGTTCGTAACCGACGAGACCCCAACAGGTTCGTTCTAAGCAATATTCCTAGGTTGACCAAATATAATAAAAGCTGCGTTACAATGTGCATGCGCTTATATAATAAGTTACTTAGTGATATAAAAACTCTAGGCATTAGATTATTTAAAAAACAATGGTATCAATGGTTATTGATTAATAATTTTTATTGTGTAAAGAATTACTTGCATTGAAAAAAGAAATGAATGTAGATACTTACTTACAAAATTTGCATGCTAATACTTAGCGAAACATGTTTGCTCATATTTGTACCTTTTACCACCTTTTATACCATGTTTTTTAGCAAATAAATATATTATTATTGGATTTTAGAATTCAGGTATCTTCTGGCTAATATGTATTAATATTTTTTTTTATATTCCAGGAATATTTAAATAAGAACAAAACGCTTTTAGAACTGTGTAATGACTATGATGGGATTACTAAGAAATTTTGTCTATATTTATTTGATGGGAAAGAGTTCATTAAAAATGAACCCTTGACTTTTGAACCAAATGCTCATGATGATCAAGGTGTTGGGAATACAATACTAAATATGGCCTCAAGCCTCAAACAGAACGCCACCTTAATTGCACAACTTGAATACCTCTTCAGAAATATACCTGTAGAAGTGACTAAAGTACAACTTAATCTTCTTATCCAATATTTGAGGTGTAATACGGGTTCTGATAAACATTGTAAGTAACTAGCATGGTGGTTGACCATCTATTTAGTAATGACCAAATTAATGCCTCCTATGCATAAGGTTGTAAGGCAAGAACTGCATTTTTTGAGGAGCTATTTCTGTAATTGTTAATAATATAAGTCATTTGTGAAATACTTTTAACCAATGGCTTGGTGTTATGTCAACAATAATCAGTTAAAGATCAGAGCACCAGACTCTGGATGTAATGGGAAGTAACAATATTTATTTAATTTTTTTGTAAATTAAATATGTTATGACTTTATGCATATGAGGTATAGTTTTTAGGGTTCCGTACCCAAAGGGTAAAAAACAATAAAAACTAAGATGAGAAGACTCTACTGTCTGTCCGTCTATCTGTCACCAAACTGTACACTGTCACCTCATGAACCGTGATAGCTGGACAGTTGAAATTTTCACAGATGTATTTCTGTTGCTGCTTTAACAAAAAAATATATAATGGTACAGAATCCTTTGTCCAACTAAGTCCGACTCGCACTCACCAGGTTTTTTTCAAATTGAGTTGTGTTGTGAGGCCCCAACAAGAACAAGGCCCCAGGTGTTTACCCTGCTTGCCACCCCCTAAGGCCGCAACTGATAATTGTTCATTTTCTTGTAGATGGCCATAACTCCTTTCAGCCCGATGACTCACTACTCATGATTGGAAGTCAGATGCAGTGGCTGTGTAAGACTAGAAGACTTACTTGTTCATCTAAGGCAACTGCTGCTATTTTTCATCTCTTAGTTACTCTGCTCTATGATGCACAAGGGTAAGTCATGTACAAAATACATACTTTAATGAAGCAGAATGCGTGTCGTACGACATCGTCACCTAGCACAAACGGGGCTTTATACAATTGGCCTATTTATTTTTTTATTTATGTGGCTCACCAACAATTACGTTTTGTAGATTTTTTTTTAAATAGCAGATCATCCAATGACTTCTCCCGCTCTTTGGTGGGGCGAGAGGGCGTATCAGACTTTTAGTGACTAAAACCGCAACTGTGTTCTTCAGTTCCCCTTTGAGTTCTAGGCCCAGGGTTTCCTTTCTAGAAATTCCCCGTGACCGTAGCGAGCACCGGCCCTGCTGGGCCCTTACGGTTTCGCTGACATCTCTTTGAAGCGCGCGTGGAATCCTCCGCGCCGTCTACGATTCGGACTCGGTCCGGACGGTTACCGAACGGTCGGACGGCGTACTACTTTGTATAATAAGCTCGTCGTTCGCAAACCCGCGCCTGCAGGTAGGCGGGGGTCATGGTCGCGGTGGCTGAGGCGGGAGGATGTCTAATTCCTCACGCGTACAAAGGAGACGGCTGTCTCCTTTGCCAGCATTAGTACTTCGCAGAAGGAGGCGACCACCCCCTATTCTCTCCCGCTCCGAACCTTGGCCTGAACCAGGACCCGGATCGGTTTTTTGTATATTACTACTTAAAACATAAAAATATTTAAAAAATCCCAATCCTGCATAACTAGACAATATGTAAAATCATTGAAACGGGCGCGGTCTCGGTAAGATGGAGCCGAGAATTTTATTGTAGCGTTGACTACCTCAGCAAAGTTTGCCGAAAATGCAAAAAGCAAATGTATCAATGCAGCCTTCTACAATAACATTAGAATGTGTCTATATTATAATGGTAAACAAATTGACTATTCATACAAAGACATAGCTTAAAGGACTTTGTATCCAAGCCATAAACATTAACAAAAAATAAAGAGACAACAATGAACAAATTTCAGGGAATATCTGAATAATAAATATATATGTTTAAATGAAACTTATCTTTTATTTTACAGAGCAAAAAAATTTCGTTTGAGCATTGAGCCACCCCAAGACTTATCCAAAGTTGACAAGTGGTTGACAAAAAGTCCAATCAGAGGTAAGTCGTTCCGCATATTATTAAAGCTCTGTTGTAGTGACATATTTGGCGCCAGGTAAGAATTAAAATAAAAGAAATCCTGCATCACGCAGTTCTCTGCGCGATTTGAACATATACGACAGCCCTAAATTATCTAGTGAACAGTTGCCCTGACCAGGCAAAACATCCGTCTGGTCGGAGGACCCTCCCTTTTCAACGGAGGTATGTGGGACTTCACACTCTGTTCCGCATACTCTCAAACTGTAAATCTAAATGCACAGAGATAAACTGTAACCGTCACATCCCTCATTTACGGGATGACAGTAATAATAAACAACTTTTACTATATATACAACTCCTGAAAAAATAGCTGTTCAGTACATTTCATCACGTTTGTAACTCAGCAAAATGTAATTTACAGATTGTTTTTATCGTTATAAAGTCCGTACAGGGCCGAAATATCTTAACCGCTCCGAACTTCGAACAATTAGCTGCGCAGTAATTCTTTTTAAGAATCATATTAAGGCGAATGCGTATTTTTCCGAGCATGCGCTTAGTTCGGAACACCAAAGTTCAGAATGGCCTATATAATTGACCGTACTGCACCCACATAGTTATCAAAGAGATCTACACCTATATTTGTAGTGCTATTGAAAAACCTGTCTCGACTATTTTGATTTCAGACTTCTTTTCCTCTTCTTTATTGAAACTAGCTTCTGCCAGCGGCTTCGCCCGCGTGAAAGTAGGTTTCTCCTAACAAACTTTGGTAGATATTTATAAGATCTACAATTAATTAGAACATTTTATGGTTCTATCTTTTATAGTTTAGGCACCGTAAGCAAAATAAGTAACTTTTCTGGTTGACTTTTTACACCTTGTGTCCGAAAAACTCAAATATCTTACGAAACCCTATTTTTTTCTAAAATAAAATATTGCCTATGTTACTCGTGGATAATGTAACTTTCGAATGGTGAAAGAATTTTTAAAATCGGTCTAGTAGTTTTTGAGCCTATTCATTACAAACAAACAAACAAAGTTTTCCTCTTTATAATATTAGTGTAGATAAAACGACTTATATTATGACACTTACGATATTATGCTAAAAATCCAACTTGACATAACTGCCAGTGTTCACAATTCTTACTAAAGATTTTCATTTGTACGTAGGGTTGGATTCTGGCACCGTCGCCGTGGTATCTGATGATGCGGATGTTGACTCTGCCGTTGATAAATTCATCTCTGTCGCTACAAAGGTATGTTCTATGAAGCACATAATAATATCTTAACATCATTGCCATAACTTCAGCCGATAATCGTTTAAAGCTGGATATATTATATCGAGTCCATAGGCTCTATATGTCCAGCATTCGTTATTTAATAAAAGGTTGTTGGTCTTATGCACTAACAAATTATCAGCTTTCATAAAATGACGAAAGTCCGGTGGTAGCCACAGGCTCTTAGGGCATCGACTTGTCTTGACGACGTCCTGCACCAGCACATAATCGTTATATTCACCTAGTGTGAAAGCGAAACCCGGGGCCCTGGGACGAAGGCAACGAAGGAACAGGAGTGGGTTTTTAGTCAGTAAAAGTCTGACACTATCTCTCGCTCCGCCTAAGAGCGGGTTTTGTCATAAGATGATTTTCCCACCCAATAAAAAAAAAAAAACCAGGTCATCTTGTCGTTGACCCCATTTTTGCATAAAAGTAAGCTAAACATGTAACGTTCAAATTGCAGGCTCCGTGGCGCCTGAGGAGGATCCTGGTGCAAGAAAGTGTCTACCAACAATTTAAAGATACTCTTAGCTGGAAGTGCAATTTGAAAAAATCCGATAATAAGCCCTTAACCACCAATGTATTATGTTCGGACTCCCTGACTTACAACGACAAAACATTCCTACTGGATCCTGTGGAGTTAGTAGAGGAAAACTGTTCAGTCGTGACTGTCGAAGCCTACCGGACCACGAAAGAAGTGATATCTTTAGTGCAACAAGACAAAACTCGCTACCTATCGCTTTGGACGAACGGCATAGCGGAAATCAATGAGGTGACGCATAGCACGAAGTCGCCCGTGGTGTGGGTGAACAATATAGCTGACTTCAGAGGACCATCCCAAGTTGCCGAAGCCGTTTTTTCCTATAATAACTTTTATTATCCAAACCTGAAATGTGACAGATTTCCTGAGCTGTACAAACTCTCACAATCGTGGCTAAAACTGAACGTAGAAAGTCGCCGTGACATTCTGTGTGGTTTGTTGGACAAATACATATTATTAAATCCCGCAAACAAGCAATTAACCGAAGTAAAAAATTCGCTTTTGACCTATACCCTGAAATCTTTCGTAGATGTGGGCAAAGATTATGTGTGCATAGGAATGTCGCAGCCTGTGGGCGTTTTGGGGTACAACGGGCCTATTTTCTCTGTAGAAAGTTTCAAATCTATTTTAAAAGGAAACGCAATAGGTGTATTATCAGAAGCCGATGAATTTTTATCAGACTATTCACTACTTGAAGTAGCCGGTGTACCGGTCATTCGTGTAGAACGTGCAACACTGGAAAATGACCTGGAACTATTGATACCAGGATTAGACACTGAAACTCGCGTCATCTGGACTAACTCAGGAACCATTTTTGCGAACTGAAAATGTTTACTGACGAAAAAATTTTTGGAAAACTGGTGCGATATTTATGTAAACCATTCATGAGCCAAAGGCTCGATTCCAGAACCTAAATCTTACCTTATAAGTAAAAGCATTGTTATACTATTTTTCAAATGACTATAATATTTTGATTAAACTTTAATTTTTATACACACATATTTGTTTTCTTCTTCTTCTTGTAGACACTTACAACCTTTTTAACCGACTACAAAAAAAGGAAGAGATCCTCATCGATTGTCTGTTGCCTTGCAAGGTATGACCAGGTCCATAGTACAAAATTATTTGCCACCACTTGTTTCTGCCGTCGTAATAAGAGTTTTCACCGACTTCAAAAAGAAGGAGTTTCTATGTTCGCCTGTGTTTTTTTTCTTCGGATTCTGTTTTTTTTTTAAATGTATGTTCACCGATTTCTCAGTCAATTGTGGATCGATTTTGAAAATCGCATAGAAATAATGTTATGATCTGATAATGAACTTCGAAGAAATGGAACGAAACTCCTCATAGGATCACAGCAGAACTGTCGTAACAAGTAAAATTGCTTTGTTTACACGCGTAGTCGATGACTGAATGAGAGAAGACGGAGAGGCGGGAAATATCTAACTGATCTGATGATGAAGTCGAAAGGTGGGCACCGGAACTCTGTAATAAATCAATGTAACCTAACTGTGTTTCGGATTATTAGAATTGTCATGAGATGCACTCTGGCTATAAGGTACCATTGAGTTAATCTAATGATGGAAGGTAGGCACGAGAAATCCGTAAACAATGTATCCTAGCCGTGGCTTGGCTTATTGGAACTGTCATGCAATAGGTAGGTACCTTACTATAGAACTTGCACACTATTTAAGTTTGGCTGAGGGCCAAACGAGAGTAAGAGTTGTGGTACCAAAACTAAAAAGCGTAAAATAAAACACGTACAAAAAAAATACAACCAACTTTAAACACACAAAACTATTAAAGAAACACCGACTTCCGAAATTAAAGTTATTTTGCACTTTTTGGTGTCTTTTTTACATTGTACTATATAATGTCTCAATCCAGCTCATAATCTATCCGTCCTCCAAGTTCCATCTAAGTCCGGTCAGCGGTTTCAATGTTAAAACGTACCTACCTAACTAATAGACAAACAGGATATGCCTCATAATTTAGCTATGGTAAGACCCGTTATGATGCACTGGTTGGAGAAACGGCATGACGCCCTTACTTTCCAGCTGACACACAGGTACGGGCCGGACATGGATGCTTCGCAAAGTAGGTAAGTACTTGTACCGCTTATAGACCGGGAGCCGCGACGCTCGCTTGCCACTATTGTATGCAATGTCTCAATGACACTGGCGCTGCACACTCTTGAGGCATGCCGAATGAGTTTTATTTATTTATTTATTTAAACTTGATGCAACACAAAGGTACAAAGGCGGACTTAATGCATTCTCTACCAGTCAACCAAGGGTAGTGAAGAGAAAACATGGTAGGTGCATAAAAAAAAGAAAAGATTAATACACTACACTTACTACACTACACTTATCACTACTACTTACACTTTACTTTTTACTTTTCTTACTTATACCTACTTTTCAGCTTGGGTATTGCAGTAACCCCGTCACTGCAGTTGGAACTGCAGATAACCGCTCGCTTCCGGACGTGGTCCAGTCCACGATCGGAACTAAGAGCGCGTTGGACGAAGTCGCTTTCTGTAAGGGCTGAAACTGCGTTTAGCGGACGCCTGCGACGGGCACCCGCCACATGACAAAGCGCATGTGCACACGTATGTTGACACGGACGGACCCCGTCGCGAAAACCAAATTATTACCAACGCAGTTTCGCTAGTTCAACTTTAACGGTGTGCATGTAATCGTGTCGATGGAGAACTTAATATATTATTAGATACGCAGCAAAACGGATACGGGGCCCGTCTCCCCGTAACGGATGCCCGCGCGGGCCACCGCAACTGAGCACTTTTGTTTGGGACCGCGCGGGCGTCCGCTTTACGCAAAGCTTTTCGGCCCTAAAGGAGTGATGGATGCAAAGGAAACAGGTAACCTCCCTCCATATGCATAGTAGATGCCAGAAGGCTAAATCATCTCCGGCCATCGTAGGGTGGCCTGCAGGTAACAGACAGCTTCGGGACTCCGTTACATAAATAGTGAAAGGCCCGATACCGCAGCGCGTCGCAGTTTCGCTCATTTAAAGAAAAAAATCTTAAGTTTCCATTGAGTAAAAAGTGGTAGTCTGGCTAGAAAGATAATTACTAATAGATGCTATCATCAATATTTAGGGTACTTCCAAAGTCCACTACAACTTTCCACCCTTTCTAGTTTCTAATCTCTTACTTAGTAGGTATTCTATTAGTGATCTCTAATCACTGATACACGCCGACAGAAAGGCGGCCCGTTTGATATCACAACCACTTTGATTGACAATAAACGCGAAGCTAATTAGAAACCTATTTTGTGCCGCCGTTCAACGTGCAGGGGCACTGGCGGTTACATTTAGCCGTTAAAAATAGTCCAATCAAATGTCACGCCCGTCAATAAATAGTTCCAATTTCGAAGACCAAACAAAAGATGGTACCCAAGCATTTATTATGACGTTTACAAGTAAATACAATAATAATCGTGTGAGAAAACGTGTGAATTGCATTGCTACTATAAATACGTTTTTATCGCGGTTGAAATAATATAATTATGAGTCAAAATTAGTGAGTAAAGTTTAGTATGAAGACTGCCAATATGACCAGGAATAAGGGACAAGTTTATAGTGTTGGAAATTATCTGATGACTGGCAAAGTGCTGGGGAAAGGGCACTTTGCTAGAGTTGAAGAGGCTACACATAGGATAATAGGAAAAAAGGTAACGAAAATTTGATTTTTTGCACCTACCATTACGACAGAGGTTCGATTGAATGAAAGGCCCTCTACTTTCTTTTATTCAGTCATCTCCTCGATCGTTAGACTGTTAGCAACCCTGAGCGACAGAATAAAAGTGTTAGTTTTATCTACTATTGATATGTGATGGCAATATCTTATAATTCGACTTCTCGGCATGGCCTTAGCCTCTGACCTGGGGCTTTGGACTAACGAGGTGTGATGGGTCTCAGGAAATGGATGTCACATATCTTCGAATTTCCGCACCCACGACACACAACAACTCATAGGTAGGTTGGGGCTGTTCTGACCATCGGGCCACCACTGCTCACTAAACAGTATTACGCGTATTACTTATAAAGATATAGGAATGTATAATATGTATAATTTATAATAAATTACTTTAGCTCGACAGAATCCAATTAAAACAGGCATGCGGTTTCCATCTCCTCAACAGTTCATTTAGAACTTACTTAGCTAAACTACTAGATGCACACTGAAAATCAATTTGCAATGAATCACCAGCGAATATTGTCATGATTCCTCCTATCTACTTGGATGTCACCTGTATAAGAGCACTGATTTTTAAGGACCATTGTCTAAAAACAAAAATTCTAGTCCCGCAACTCCTCATGTAATCAATTGCCTAACTTCTAACACCTGGTGGTTCTCAAGATCCGGTGCAGGAAAAACTGCCAGCCCTCCTATAATTTATCACGGAGCGAGCATCTTTCCACAGGATCTAACCTTTCGAGGCGAGTAACTTCCATGTGGACTCGCCAGTCACTCGCCTCAGAACTCAAGTAGGAAGGTGTAGCTTGGGAGCTACACTTACGAGGTGGGCCTCTCTCGCTCTGGGTGGCCTCCTTGAAAAATCAACTTAGGTCTCAGATTAGTAGGATGTTAATGTAGAGCAAACTATGTTCCACCTCTTGTGCTGCCCTCTGTACCCCAAAAGATGCAGCCAGAGTGACTGTGCTATCGACGATGGCATGGATGTTACAAAATTATAGGGACAGAAAAGTCTGAATCACTGTCGTACCAGTGACACAAAGAAAAAAAAATGTAATAATTTGTGTTAGTTGACTGTCTCGAGTCGGCCATGCCTCCGATTCCTTTGTTCTGATGCCATCTCAACGCTCAGTCACGCGGTCAGGTCAGAACAAAGGAATAGGAGGCGTGGCCGACTTGAGGCGATCAACGAAAAGAGAATCGAAACGAAATGGTTGTAACTTGGCTACGGGGGCAGGTCAGTCTACTCGTACACCAAGATCCTTCTAAACTTGTTTTGCGTTGTTGAAGTGTGATTAAATTAAGTTAAATCAAAACATACGGAATTTTACACATACATTATTAAATGGCCAAATAGATTTAATTAATAAGTCACCTCAAAGTGGCACCATTTTTTTAGCACTTTTCGTGATTTTCAGCTACAACTATGACAGCTAAATGACCATGATGTCAAGTTTAAAAAGTATTTACCTACTTTTTATAGTCACTTTGGTTACATTTGAATGCGGATGTAATACATTCTAATGATCTTGCATAATTTGGCGGCAAATGTATGGAGTCTGCCTTCTCGGCAAGCTACGCTGAGGTAGTCAAAATTACAATAAAATTCTCAGCTCTATTATACTTATATCACGCCTATTCCAAAGATTCTACATAATGGCCACTTGTGTTGACACTTGAGATTCAAAACTACAACAATTTTACATCGCAATCGCCTATTGTTGTTAATATCTAGGTATATCTATAGGTATCGATTTACTAGAAATCGATTTGTGAATATTAAAAACAGACCCCCTCCCTCCAAGAACATACCTCCTATAATGATAGTTATTTAGGAAATCTTCTCTGTTTAAGGTGGCAATAAAGATCATAGACTTGACGTGTATAAAAGAGGAGTATGCTCGTCGGAACCTCCATCGTGAGCCCAGGGTCATGGCGAAGCTGCGGCACCCCTGCATCGCGGCGCTTTACGAAACTATGATGGTTAGCTGCACAAGCACATACACAAACACTTTCTACAGTCAAAACTTACGATAACTTTGTCAGTGTTGTAAGATATGCTGAAACGCGATGCGGAACACGGGTAGGTTTTAATCATTATATTTCTGACACACCGTCTCGCTTCACCCAGAGCGGTATAGCTATATTTGAAGATGTCACAACCAAAACAATTGTGAATTGAAAATAATCTGTTCCCTACTTTTGTCACTGTTGCATAAGCAGAGTTATTCTCTCGAGTTGATTTTTTGCGGTCTCACGATCAACAGGGTTACCAAGACGTTCAAAGTAAGATTGGCGCTAGACAACCTGTATAGCTCTGTCTCTTACCCACACTGAAATAAGAATGAAACAATCCTACTTTATACGACATGGTACAGGTCCAAA
Source organism: Mythimna vitellina (assembly GCA_949316375.1). Taxonomy (NCBI): domain Eukaryota; kingdom Metazoa; phylum Arthropoda; class Insecta; order Lepidoptera; family Noctuidae; genus Mythimna; species Mythimna vitellina. Next base: position 21,679,144 of record OX438700.1, on the reverse strand, counting down.
AAGCCAAAATGTCAAACTATCCGAATGTCTAGCAGAACGTCCAACTACATACCTACTTATTTCCTTTCGGCGAGCTTACCACACTTTCTATCGATGACTTTTTTCGAAAGGCTCAATAGCTTACCTATACACAAAGTTTCAAGTACCTATGTGTATATACCAATAAAAAGGGTGCTGTCATATATATGTCGTGGCCAGATCATAGAAATTGATCACTTCATGATATGGCGAATTTTGGAAAACCCTGTCTCAGTAGACAGGGTTTTTCAAAATTCGCCCCCTAAGTGGACGAAACGGGGTTCCAAAGTTTGTATACAGAAAACTGCCGCTGACAAAAGCTAGTCTCCTAATAGAGTTATTCATTCAACCTCTTGCTGTAGGACCTATTTTAACTTTATCTCTGATTTCAACTTTCGTGATTAAGGTTTCCTAGGCATTTTGAAAATTAAACAACAGCAGACATTTCGGTAGCTCGTTTTGATAGTGAGGCAAACGCCCGGTGAATAGGGCGAGTGCTAGCGCGGTAAGATGCCCAAAGTGCAGCGAGAGTTTCAGCGGGCAGTGGAGGCTAGAAGAGATTTCTCAGTGTAGAACAATAGAGACTTCAATATGGGCGCAAACAGCTTCGCATCCTTAGTTCCCGCGCAAGCTCCTCACCCTGGTTAAGGCCTATGACGCGTTCAAGTGGAACTAATTCATGAACTTTAAATAGTCTCATTGGTGTTATGGTCCCTGCTGAGCCTGAGTGGCCCAGCTTACCTTAACACGGGGCCAAATAGCTTAGTCCTCCACACCAACTCTTAAGAGCCAGAATCAATAGTAGCGGCAGTCCAATAGCTTAATAAATAACCTGACCTAATAGCTTGTGGGTGTTGCAGCACGGGCCGCGCCTGTACGTGGTGATGGAGGCGGCGGGCGGCGGCGACCTGTGCGCGCACGTGCTGGGCGCGCGCGGCGCGGCGCGCGGCCTGCCCGAGCCCCGCGCGCGCGCCCTCGCCGCGCAGCTCGTGTCCGCCGTGCGACATATGCACGCCAGGGGCGTCGTGCACCGGTATTGTATCCTGTACAAATCATACCTGCGCTCAACTTTTCGGTGAATAGAGAGCGTGCAGGAACTATGGTGACATCACAGAAGCATCATTTAGCCTTTTATACATATAACTGCCTGCGTCGAATATGAAATGAAAATGAAATGAAAAATGTTTTATTTGTTTTACAAGTAAACTTAACAACTAGTGATTGGAGCCTCCTTTTAAGCAAAAAAGCCTGTGTTAGGAAACTCCGCTCTTCCAAAACTTAAAATATTAACATAAAATTACTTGTTTTAAGTGTTATAAAAACAGGCGATTTAAAATAAAAAGAGAAAATTAAAACTAGACAAGAAGCATGCAAAAGCGTGAGTGAGGGTAGGGGTGTGTGAATGTGAATATGAGGGTGTGTGAATGTGACTATGATTATGAAGGTGTGTGAATGTGAAAATGGATGTGTGTGAGTGTGAATACTGAGGTGTGTTACTGTGAATATAAAGGTGTGTAAATGTGAATCTGAATGTTGAATGTGAGCATCTGTGTTTGTGAAAGTTAGGTGATAGTGTGAGGGTTTGTTAAATTTAATGTAAAAGACAGAGTGAGTGTAAATGGCAATGATAAGAGCATAAATATATATCCGACAAACTCTCTTGAATTTATTCCGCCAGGGTCGATTAGTTAATGGAGTACCCAGTCAACAGTCAGCAACCACGACCCTGGCGAATAACACACAAAAGTACTCTCAAACGTTAAAAAGAAGAAGTTCCGAATACACAACACTAGATAGTACGGTCTACGCCGTGCACGTTCCATATACATCAGCCTGAAGAGTTAGCAAAGCTTGCAGTAAAATTAGGTCTAGTTTTATAATAAAACGGAATAAACCTTTGACACAATTGTCTTTCAGGGACTTGAAAATGGAAAACATCATGCTGGACAGTACCAAGCAATTCATCAAAATTGTTGGTAAGTAGGTACTTGTTAGATGTTTCTGCGTCCAATACACCCTCATCACGGGGCTACGGGGCGCAAACTTGGTCATTAACCAACGTCGCTATAACTTTGTCGCATGATAAGGATTACTCTTATATCGTGGGCGTGCGTTCACAAACATTTTAACACACATGCAAAAAAGAGACCATACAAATATTGTTTTCGCGCAGGAATCGAACCCACGACATGCACCAGTAGCCAATCGCTCAAACACAGCGCCAATTGTGCTATAACATTTGAGGCCGAAAATTTTAAGCCCATTAAAATGATAACCTAATCATTTTAATGGGCTTAATGCACACTTATGTCATAGTATAAGCTAAAGTTTACGTTAAGGCGATCAAGCAAACCCGATTTCTGTGTGCCTAGTGTAGTTGTTTTTACGAAGCTAAAATAAAATCAAAGACCTTACAGCCACTAGACGCCTCATGCTTGAACTAACGCACCAAAACAATTCTGTCAACAAGCCGAGGTACGGGGAGCGAGCTACTACGTTCTGATTGGATCTAATTGGTACAGGGGAGCAGGATACTGCGTTCTGATTGATCGAGACATGAGATCTATAATTATATGTATCAACACATATGATTATAGATTTGATGTCTCACCTGTTATGAGACGTCTAGTGGCTGTAAGGTCGTTGGGATATCTCCATCCCTTTTTCTCGCTAACACGCTTGATATTTTTACACGTCATGGTGACGCCCCAGAAATCCGCTTTTTGGGTTTGAGTGATTTTTTTTTAATCGTTTTACAGACTTCGGGCTATCAAACATGTGGAGCGGCGGCGCGGCGCTGCGGACTCCGTGCGGCTCGCTGGAGTACGCAGCTCCGGAACTGTTCGTCGACGGCCGGAAATATGGGCCCGAAGTCGACCTATGGAGCATGTACGTCAACCTACAATGTCCAGTATAAACTTACCTCTGATTGTTCGGAAAGCTTGTTCAAACCGAGATCTGCTCAAATTGGAAAACTCTTATGATATTTTTGGTATAATATGTTCCCGCTATGTGGTCAGGTTAAATGTCCACATTTGAACCGGGTTACAGTCAGGCCCTGATTAACCCTTAGGCTAATTAGGCTGCAGCCTAGGGCGCGAGGTTCGGGGGGGCGCGCTGAATTCGTGTCCTCGCATGCACTAATCTAGCATCATACTACTCTACTCACTTACTACATTTTAAGCCATCCGTAACACACCTAGCGGGGGCGCGTTCTCATAATTAGCCTAGGGCGGTCCGAACTCTTGATCAGTCTCTGGTTACAGTACAGTTATATTTTGCGAAAGAATTACCCTGGCCTTGGTAAGCAAAGGCTTGTACCTATTTATCCTGTGGCAAAGGGTAACTAAGGAAAACACGTGGGGCTTATTAGTCAGTAAAAGTCTAAGACTGCCTCTCGCTCCACTCGAGAGTGGGAAAAGTTATTTAATTAGGGTACCCTCCAAAAACAAAAATTCAAACGTAGAATGTGGCCTGGGTCTAGATTTTTTCTTCATTAGAACTGGCGCACTCACAAAAATATTCTGTTTTAGTATTTTATCTAGAACCTAGTAAAGGAAATATTCCCTACCATCACGTCTTAATTCTGACTGCGAGAGAGACGCAGCCGTACAGGCCGTATAGCACTATCTTATTCTCACACAGGATTCATGATTTCTATTTATGATCTGAACTCACACTCGACAAATTTCGGGCTATTGAACCTATGTACATATTATAATTTGCTATCTTTAGATGATTTTAATATTACAGAGGCGTGATCGTGTACGGCATGGTGACGGGCGGACTGCCTTTCACGGGCGCGGAGACCGGCGAGGGACGCTCGCGGCCGCAGCTCCGCGCCGCCATCACGCGCGGCTTCACGCGCAAGCAGCGCGCCGCACTCGCCGCCGTCACACCTGGTGACTGACGCCTTACTCTTAACTTACTCAAGTGTCACTATAGGTCGACGGCTGTAATTGCCGATGGCAACATGCCGCTCGTATGTATGCGCGGTGACTGTCGCTTTACCATACACATCACACGCAATTTCAAGCGCAAACACCGGAATTTGAATTAGTCTATTCACGTTAAGAAAATAATGACTCATCAGTGCAACTGTAAAGGCGTATTCATACTGGAGCAAAAACAGTTGAAAAGCAATTTCACGGGGATGGAGCCGCAAGCGGCAGCTAGTACTTACTGTATTAAATCAAAAATGATTCATGTGACATTTTTTATGCTTAGATTCATTAATCAAAAACATACAAAAATAAACAAAAACATTGTAATTTCATTACGATTGAATTTTTTGTAATTGTAGACATCAAATTACGTAGACGGTCGTTGGAATAGATGAAAAACTTCAACGCGGTAGGTAATATTTGAGCGTATATTTTTAACAAAACCACAAAACTGATCGCATCTCTTTGGAATCACTCCACTGTCAGTCTATGAAAATTCACAAAATGTCCGTATAACAAGCTCCGGCCGGCGCAATCAAGTTGGATCTGAAACAAAATAGTATTATTAAATGGGTTGTTGCCATAATATAGCTATAGTAGTAAAATACATAATTTTCATTAGTATAATGATCAAACGCTGCTTCGTCCAGTACGCGGTCACCACTACAGAACTTTTTGTCCCCATCGACCAATCTATTCTGCGCGCAATGTGCCCCGCGTACCGGAAAACGCAGCGTTGGAAGGCAAGGGCACAAGGTGGACCGATGACCTGGTGATGGTCGCGGGAATCCGATGGGTGCGAAACGCACAGGCCGGTCGGTTAGTAAGGCCCTTATTTGAAGAGCGGTCACAGAGGTGCCAAGGCGTTTTCACTTTCCGCCTGGCGCAGGTCCTCACGGGACACGGTTATTTTGGGAGGCAACCTGAACGTCCAGCCCTGGTAAAAGTACGACGAGAGGGAATGAGAGACGGACACCTCCTTCTGCGAAGCAATAATGTGAGCGAAGGAGGCCGTTGAGTAGGAGAAAAGGCTCTCACCCCGGCTCCTGTCGAAGATGCCTCTGGCGTCGGGAGTCCTTGGTGGCCTAGAGGGAGATGTCTAACGGAGGTTTGACCAGATACAGAGGACTTCGTATCTTTTATTAAAATAGCTCCAACTATTAGGATATGGGATAATAAATGAATGTGATTTTATTCGCAGAGTGCAAGGCGTTTATACAGCATCTATTGGAGCCAAACGTAGAGGTCCGAATGAAGATCGAGGAGGCGTCGCGACACCGCTGGGTTCGGCGACCTGGCATGAGGATGAAGACACACCCTTTCGGTATCATTGAGGCAACCACTAACAGAGAGGTCAGTGCATAGGTCTTTATAATTAGGAAAGAAAAAGATCAAGAGATCTTTGGAAATCCGCCAAATTTTGTCAACTTATGCAGAAAAGCGTGAGATTCAAAGAACAAAGGACCGTAATGAGCTTAAAAATATCGAATATGCTAGATTCTCTGATACTCTGACAGCGACAATACCGCCACTGTACCCTTACAATTAAGTAGTTTACAACAACTGATCACCTCAACTTTGTAGAAGAATCAAAATTACTAGACAAACCTTCCACAGAAAAAAAACTTGAAACCCCTTGCACATTCGTTCGCAGATATACAGGCAAATATCGGAGCTGAGCACGAGGCCCGTGATAGACGTGGTGGCCGAGATAAAGGCAGACCCGTACGGTCCGCTCGGCGGCATGTACAACATCAAGACGCACGTGGCGCAGGCGGGCGCCGCGCCCACCGCCGAGCTGCTGTGGAGCGCGGCCGCCGCGTCGCCCGCGCCGCGCACGCCGCCGCTCTACCGCGCCGCCTACGAGCGGGAGGCGCCCCCCACCCCGCAGACGTACCGCGCCACGCCTGAGCGCGAGCCCCCTCCCGCGCGCCCCCTCTCCGCCATCGCCACCCCCTCCCCCGTCAGACTACAAGCGACTCCCCCTCCTCTACCCAAATACACCGACACGCAACCCAAAATCACACCAACCGTCAAGAGCCAGCTGCAAAGCCCTAGAACAATCACCAGGCCCCTCGGCAGTACCTACGGGCTGAAGAAACCCGTGTACAAGGTGTACGATAACGGCGACTGCGGGCTGGACCCTCGGCTGCCGAGCATTGACGAACATTCCACGGACAGCGACGCCAAGAAGATCACCCGGAGCAAAACCATGCGCGCGCCCTGCGTGAGGAAAGTGAACCTCGATGAGGAGCGGGCGGTGAGGCTCACCAGCTGTCCCAACAGGGTCGGCGACAAGCGCGTCGAGTTCTACAGGAAGGCAGGGGATGGGCTACCAAGGTGAGGAAAAATATAAACGTACCTATTTGAATTCAGTGAGATATTTAGTCTGAAGTTCAAATCCATTACAACCCATTCATTTTATAGGAGCTTTGTGATACAAATGGTCACTGTAAACTTAAATTACACAACACAAAAGTTAATATCAATAAAAAGTTAAAAAGCCACCACTTGATTCTCATGTTTTGACAGTTGGCGAGCTAGCGGGTCCCTGGCGCCGCCACCGCAGACGAGAATCTTGCTGCAAAGCAATGCCACTTCTATCAAACGCGCCTCATTGGGGTAAGTGTCGCCGTGACAGTTGTATACGGAAAATATCAAATTCATGGAATACACGACAATAGTGACATCTACATACAATGAACAACTGACAGTTTTTATCTGGATTATATAACCTTGTTTTACTGTCCGTTCAACCGCTTTTGACTTCTATTCCGTAAGCATAAGGATGGCATTAAAAGCAAAAATTGGTTGAAATACCTACTATTTACTGCAGCCGCCATTTATCATGCCACCAACGCAATAAAAGTCAAAATCGGTTGAACGTACAGTAAAAACGGTTTGTTAAAATATGTAATCTTAACGCGAATGGAGTGTAATATGTACTTCCTTGATAAAAGTTGTTCATAACCGTGTGCAGAAGCAGGATCTAAAATATCATTACCGTTACACCCTGTATAAGTAAATTTTTTCTCTCTTTCGTTCACAGTAACATCGTCAGTCCACACTCGTCTTCAAATAGCCATTGCAAGAGCGAGAGGGCAATACCGGTACGTCACGTTTATCTATATAGTAGCTTCTGCCAGCGGCTTCGCCCACGTGAAAGTCGGTTTCTCCATACAAACTTTGTAACCTCTTTTCATCGCCTTAGGGGGTGAATTTTGGAAAATCTGTTCTTAGTGGATGTCTACAGCCTATAAGGAACCTACCTGGCAAATTTTAAGTTTATAGCTGTTATAGTTTCTGAGATTTTGTGATTAATCAATGAGTGGTATTTCATTTATATATATATAGATATATATGTACAAACAAGTATATACTTGACACACAGGGAAATTGTTTCGTACTTGGAATGTTGTGAATTCGCTCTTCCTTTATAGTCATCATTTTTGATTAATTTTAGTAGTGTTTCATTTAACGCTTCTGCTTTCGCCTCAGGTTTCGATTCCGACAAACTAAATTTAAAAACTCCGGTTCTGTATTCGGTTCTGATATAACCACGTCCATTACATCCACATAGAGCATTCGTTGGCACTCAGCTTAGTCACACCACTTAACTAATTACAGCATAGTAAACTAGAAAGCCGTGTTCACATTGGCCTGTTGAAGGTAAAACCATCAGATAATGCGGACGCATCTTCTATCAATTTTAAAAACGAATATCTCACCAATTCATAAAAATAAAAATTGTAACAGCTCTGATTAAATTTTAAAATATTTATTAATATTAATATTGAAAAATACTGTATGATAAAAGGTTTATTTTATATTAATGGATTAATTTTGGCCCCAGTATGAAGACTACTTACTACACTATTTTCTTAACCCGAATAGGCTGTAGTATGTATGTACACTTTTTTGTGTGCTTTTTTTGTGCCCGGAGCGCTCGGTGTCATAAAAAAATTGCTAACGCACAATGTACAACGCAATTACTTGTCCCGGCATCGCATACCGCAGCGTTGTGCGTTCCGATTAAGATACCAGAGCTTCACATCACTGATTGTAAATTATTTTTTTGTCGTGGCTACACGAAGGTGACGCGTGGTTGCATGTTTAAACATTATTATTTTTACAGAAGCGGCCAATGCTGCCTCTACCGCAGGTTGGGTGGTATTCAACGCGAAGCATAGGCAAGGAGAGCACGCACCTACAGCGGCTCAGACGCACGGCGCCTATGAAGTAACCGCGACTAGACGCACGGCGCCTATGCAGTATCCGTGACTCAAACGCACAGCGCCTATAAAGTGACCGCTACCATCGACCTGTTAGAGCATCGCTGTACACTCCGACTAATCGCTCGACTTATTTAAAATCTGCGACCCTGAATTACATTTGCAAACTGTATAAACATGCTCAAATTCGTCATTGTTTTTTAATAGACTCGCTTTTGACCACTCTCTCACATAACGTTAAGTAATGATGTGGTCTGCGATCGAATATGTTAAAATATGGTACAACATGATGTTGATCAGTTTGAACGACGCCTAACTGGATCAAATTTCCAATTGAAAGAGTCCTGTAGGAGGTAGAATACGATACAACGAAATATTTGATAAAAATCGAATTGTATTTTATACTTAGTAATTTCAACCGTGACGAATTTGAACCTATGTAATATACAGGGTGTATCGGAAAGGTTCAGCCATATTTCGGTGAAAGTTTCTCCCCGCGAAGCTTAACAACTCTAAAGCAATTCGCAAAAATAAATTCCATGCTATAACTTATCATTAGCTGATCAAAATTAATGACTGAGGCACAATTGGGAATTGACAGACTTCCTGCTGGAAAATGGTTCATTTAGCAGTAGGTAGTAGTTCTATAATTTGGCTAAATAATTTTGTTACCTGTACTGTTACTTGTAAAATTTTGCATGTGTGCAGTGGAGGGGAACGCAATTTCGAATTCGACGAACCAATATCAAAGAGCTATGCGATTAGTCCGTTTTGTACAGCGAGTTATAGTTAAATTTTTGCGTGCCACCCTCAGTGTAATGTTAAGCGAATGAAGCCGTTTTACTATTTGTACTCGCTCGACTTCAAGGAGCCGAACGACCTTTTGGACTAGTATTTTTTGAAGTTTATAAAATGAGATTTACATTTAAAAGCTAAATAATAGAGTGTTATGTTATGCTTGCATGCAGGTATTTTATTGAAAGATTAATATAAGATGTGCGTTACGTTTATTTATTTTTATTTACTTTGTGATCGGAGGCCCTACCACGAGCTCTTAACGCGATTCATTTGACGACCTAAACTGAATTGTTAAAGGGATGGAGCTATATAGGGTGTATAGCTCCATTCCTCTTTCTCGCTCGCGCGCTTGATATTTTACCACGTCATGGTAAGGCCCTAGGTTACTTTATGTGGAGTGTTGATTTTTTTCAACTTTTCGTTATGGTCATTTTTGCCAGCAGGATATGGAGTATGATCTAGAGTATGATCATCATACTCCGCAAACCTGATAAAATTTAATATCTACACCATGGGATGCATAAAGCTAAGTGTCCACTGCGTCGGAATCTAAGTGTACGGAGTGTACGAGGCGTCGATATTCACAAAATGTCGTTAGGGTGCGTCTACTGCATTCGGATTTTGCATCGGCAATTTTCAAAGACTCGAAGCGATCGGGATCCGAACGGCGCGCTCACTGCGGATGACTTCTTCAGCAGAAATACCGATCTGTGGCGCAGTAATCCCGATTCTGTGTACGCTGTACCATACAAATCAATACAAAGCAACAAATCCTTTCGCTCCGTACGCTCCGATTCCTAAGGGTGTGCTTTTACTGACGCGGAGCTGGGTGGAGTGGAGCGGAGGAGCAGTGAACAGTGGCAATTGTTTCCATTGAAATGGAGCGGGGCGGAGTGGAGCCGAGCTGAGCAGAGCTGCATTGAGACGAGTTCCGACCAGTTAGCTTCTCATCCATTTTGATTCACCTACAATGTGAATGATGCGTGAATGTTATGCCATAATATTGCTTAGCGCTCGAGTCCTGTCTTGACAATTTTACCCTACCCTCGGCTTCGAGCCCTTCGGTCGACACCAAGCCTGCTCGACTCCGTTCTGTCTGACTCGGGGCCGCGTATTCACAAATTTTATTTGAAAGTCCGCTCCGCTCCACTTGCATAGTTTTGACTAAATCAAAGCGGAGAGGAGCGGAATGTGAATTGTTTTGTTAATTTATCCGCTATTTTTGGGAGTCTGCCGTATTACATTTAACGCTTAGCTTTTGCTGTGCAATATCATCCAAACTAAACGTGTGTGCACAATTTCAGCACAAGAGGTTGGGTATGACCATTTTTAAATTCAGTTGAAAGATTTGACCCTTCAAATACGGACAGATCAAATAGGTTAGGTCCGGTTTGGTTATTTTTCGGTTTATCAAATCCACTAAAAAATTAAAAAGATAAAACGCAAAAAAGATGAGGACGTGTGACGTCACTTTTTGGTAAAAAGTGTACCAAGGTAATGCCATGTGTTTCAATGCACTGTATCATTTTAATTTTTTGATTAAGTGGCATAGATGTGTTTAATAATTTTTGGTAATGCGACAGATTAAACAAAATTTTATACATTCACGATGGCCAGCCGCATGTAGGTGGTGTGCGGGGCTACTGACCGTGGCGCTGGGCGGTGTTGGTGGTCAGTGGAAGGGCATGTGTGAGGGGTTGGCCATGGTGGCCAGCCGCATGTAGGTGGTGTGCGGGGCTACTGACCGTGGCGCTGGGCGGTGTTGGTGGTCAGTGGAAGGGCATGTGTGAGGGGTTGGCCATGGTGGCCAGCCGCATGTAGGTGGTGTGCGGGGCTACTGACCGTGGCGCTGGGCGGTGTTGGTGGTCAGTGGAAGGGCATGTGTGAGGGGTTGGCCATGGTGGCCAGCCGCATGTAGGTGGTGTGCGGGGCTACTGACCGTGGCGCTGGGCGGTGTTGGTGGTCAGTGGAAGGGCATGTGTGAGGGGTTGGCCATGGTGGCCAGCCGCATGTAGGTGGTGTGCGGGGCTACTGACCGTGGCGCTGGGCGGTGTTGATGGTCAGTGGAAGGGCATGTGTGAGGGGTTGGCCATGGTGGCCAGCCGCATGTAGGTGGTGTGCGGGGCTACTGACCGTGGCGCTGGGCGGTGTTGGTGGTCAGTGGAAGGGCATGTGTGAGGGGTTGGCCATGGTGGCCAGCCGCATGTAGGTGGTGTGCGGGGCTACTGACCGTGGCGCTGGGCGGTGTTGGTGGTCAGTGGAAGGGCATGTGTGAGGGGTTGGCCATGGTGGCCAGCCGCATGTAGGTGGTGTGCGGGCGCTGCAGTGGCGGCGAGTCTCCCGGCAGCGGCTCGTTCTTGAACACCGCCACGCACTTCCACTGGTTCAGGTATTGCACTGGAAAATATATATGAGATTGTTCAATTACTATCCCCCTGAATGAGTGAATTATTTCTGAATGAGAGAGTATGAAATGGCGTCTGCATCTAAATTGAGGGCTCATTTTTTAGATCCTTGTGAAACAAAATAAGATTTAAAGGAAAATTTGTAAAAAAAACATACTTAAAACAAAGGGTTAAATGCCATTTCAGTGTGTCTGGATGAGTTACCGTGGGCCTGGAACGCAAAGGCAACTGAAGAACACAGGGGGTTGGTTGGGTGGGTTTAAATCTGTAAAAGTTTGACACGCCCTCTCCCTCCACCCTAGCGCGGGAGTGGGAGAAGTCACTTGATGATTTCCTACTACAAACAAGGAGTGTACTGACTCTTCCAGAGGCGCACGGCGCAGTCGTCGCCGGAGGAGGCGAGCAGCGTGCCGGTGAGGTTCCAGCACACGCGCCACACGCACGAGTAGTGCTCCTCGAAGGCGGCCACCACCTCGCACTTGATGATTTCCTACTACAAACAAGGAGTGTACTGACTCTTCCAGAGGCGCACGGCGCAGTCGTCGCCGGAGGAGGCGAGCAGCGTGCCGGTGAGGTTCCAGCACACGCGCCACACGCACGAGTAGTGCTCCTCGAAGGCGGCCACCACCTCGCACTTGATGATTTCCTACTACAAACAAGGAGTGTACTGACTCTTCCAGAGGCGCACGGCGCAGTCGTCGCCGGAGGAGGCGAGCAGCGTGCCGGTGAGGTTCCAGCACACGCGCCACACGCACGAGTAGTGCTCCTCGAAGGCGGCCACCACCTCGCACTTGATGATTTCCTACTACAAACAAGGAGTGTACTGACTCTTCCAGAGGCGCACGGCGCAGTCGTCGCCGGAGGAGGCGAGCAGCGTGCCGGTGAGGTTCCAGCACACGCGCCACACGCACGAGTAGTGCTCCTCGAAGGCGGCCACCACCTCGCACTTGATGATTTCCTACTACAAACAAGGAGTGTACTGACTCTTCCAGAGGCGCACGGCGCAGTCGTCGCCGGAGGAGGCGAGCAGCGTGCCGGTGAGGTTCCAGCACACGCGCCACACGCACGAGTAGTGCTCCTCGAAGGCGGCCACCACCTCGCACTTGATGATTTCCTACTACAAACAAGGAGTGTACTGACTCTTCCAGAGGCGCACGGCGCAGTCGTCGCCGGAGGAGGCGAGCAGCGTGCCGGTGAGGTTCCAGCACACGCGCCACACGCACGAGTAGTGCTCCTCGAAGGCGGCCACCACCTCGCACTTGATGATTTCCTACTACAAACAAGGAGTGTACTGACTCTTCCAGAGGCGCACGGCGCAGTCGTCGCCGGAGGAGGCGAGCAGCGTGCCGGTGAGGTTCCAGCACACGCGCCACACGCACGAGTAGTGCTCCTCGAAGGCGGCCACCACCTCGCACTTGATGATTTCCTACTACAAACAAGGAGTGTACTGACTCTTCCAGAGGCGCACGGCGCAGTCGTCGCCGGAGGAGGCGAGCAGCGTGCCGGTGAGGTTCCAGCACACGCGCCACACGCACGAGTAGTGCTCCTCGAAGGCGGCCACCACCTCGCACTTGATGATTTCCTACTACAAACAAGGAGTGTACTGACTCTTCCAGAGGCGCACGGCGCAGTCGTCGCCGGAGGAGGCGAGCAGCGTGCCGGTGAGGTTCCAGCACACGCGCCACACGCACGAGTAGTGCTCCTCGAAGGCGGCCACCACCTCGCACTTGATGATTTCCTACTACAAACAAGGAGTGTACTGACTCTTCCAGAGGCGCACGGCGCAGTCGTCGCCGGAGGAGGCGAGCAGCGTGCCGGTGAGGTTCCAGCACACGCGCCACACGCACGAGTAGTGCTCCTCGAAGGCGGCCACCACCTCGCACTTGATGATTTCCTACTACAAACAAGGAGTGTACTGACTCTTCCAGAGGCGCACGGCGCAGTCGTCGCCGGAGGAGGCGAGCAGCGTGCCGGTGAGGTTCCAGCACACGCGCCACACGCACGAGTAGTGCTCCTCGAAGGCGGCCACCACCTCGCACTTGATGATTTCCTACTACAAACAAGGAGTGTACTGACTCTTCCAGAGGCGCACGGCGCAGTCGTCGCCGGAGGAGGCGAGCAGCGTGCCGGTGAGGTTCCAGCACACGCGCCACACGCACGAGTAGTGCTCCTCGAAGGCGGCCACCACCTCGCACTTGATGATTTCCTACTACAAACAAGGAGTGTACTGACTCTTCCAGAGGCGCACGGCGCAGTCGTCGCCGGAGGAGGCGAGCAGCGTGCCGGTGAGGTTCCAGCACACGCGCCACACGCACGAGTAGTGCTCCTCGAAGGCGGCCACCACCTCGCACTTGAAGCGCACGGCGGCGCCGTTGTTGCTCGCGCCCGCGCCGGCTGACTCGCTGCAACACACCACGGCATTCGCGTTGCTATACTTCGTAAACAAGACCACTGAACAACACTACTGTGGTGTCGTGATATTTTTTTAATTTGTATCTAATTATGGAATTCGATAACTATAACAAAAATGCCATTTTTATAACCTTTCTGTCTGCTACGTTTCATTTTCCCGAAATCTTCGACATCTCAGAAATGGATAACATATTTTTACACTATTACCCCTAAAAAGAAGAGCAAAGTTCTTAAACTCTACACTAATAATGTCGCGGGTAATAGCTAGTTTACAATAAATAGGACTCTACAATGATTACCTACCACAGTATCCGATGTACATAACAAAGAATTTCTCAAAGCTACTTACGCGATGGGTTCAATTTTAATAATCCGTACATCCTTAGTAGCCACAGCTAGCAAGTGGAACGACCTGCCGAGGTTTGGCGCGAAGGCGATGTCGTTCACTGGTTCCTGCACCGACGACAAGCAGTCGGTGCGCGTCCAACGGCGAGACGATTCACTGTATCTGTTTCAAAAATTTGTCAGAAACTAGCAACACTTAGAAGTGATAAGTTGCAACACTGAATGGTGAAATATTCGCTGATGAGGCTGAGGGTGATGACCAGGTATGATCAGGTAGGCAAGCTGGTGGTCAGGATAACCTTCAAACCGTGGGTTTTAGCTGTATGGCTCGCTGCTCAAAAGCTTGAGGAAGTGATGATGACGTCACGATTTAATGGCTGCACGAAGGCTGCGCTGACATTCATACTCGAGGGTACCAGTTTAGAGGTATGCGGAACTGAGTGTAAAGTCCCGTAAACATCTATTAAAAAGAGAAGATCCTATGACCAGACGGATGTTATGTCCGGTCCGGGCAACTACCCGATAGATGATTCCGGATGCGCGATGCAGGATTTCGTAGTTCTTAGTTCCTACATGGCGCCATTGATATCGCTACAGTTCCTAAACTTTCTTATGTATTTTATTAAAGCAACTACATTGGAATAGGAATAACAACAATAATAAAGCCTCGATAAACAGAACCTCGTGAAAACCGAGAAAAATAAGCAAATAATTATCTTGGACTTGGCTCAGATGTTGTCGAGATGTGAGATGTGGACTCTGCGACCATTGTACCGATAGTCGTATCAACCAGTGGCCTAATTAATAGCTAATAGCTTGATTCAGAAAGCAGTACTTCTAGATACAGCTCGTTTAGTAAGTGTTAACAATGAAACATTGTATTTTATGGTTTTAGTACCAATGGTCTCGATAGATGGCGTTAACGTCGATTTATAAGTCGCTATGGTTTCGTTACCGGCGTTTGTATAAGGGCAACGAGGTTATTAATAAGAAGTTCCACTCAAATCAGGTGGGTTACCATGACGTTCAAAGTAAGATTGTTTCATTCTTATTCCGGTATGGGTAAGAGACAGCGCTATACAGGTTGTCTAGCGCCATCTCTTACCCACACTGGAAATAAGATTGAAACAATCTTACTTTATACGTCATGGTAACCTACCAGGACACAATAAGTTCAACATTACCATCTCGGTAATAAACAGTAAGATTCCTTTCTCTGGAGCCCTCACCACCACCAGTTTGAACTCTGTTCCCGATACCAGCGGAAACTATTTTTTATTTACATTTTATGTTTTTTAAGTAATATTTAAAACTGTATTGAATAAATAGTAATTTTTAATACACGAAAAACAATTATTTTAATCTTACCAATATACTAAATGAATACAAACAAAAAACATGAATTCTATATTTTGAAGTTAAGAATATAATATCAAACCCTACATTAATAATATTTTTGTTTAAACATAATGAAATTAGAGACCATAAAAGATTATAACTAGTTTCAAGTTGTTGAAGGAAATTGATCTTTCTACTCACTCATATATGAAGACTTTTCCATTGCAAGCCGTAGTCTTGTCGCCTTGCACGGTAGCGGCTGCATTCGTGGTATTGGGTTCATCACTGCCAACTGCTAACATGGGAGGATGCACCACCCTAGAAACAAAAATTAATTTTAATATAAGGGCGAAAACACACTTGCATTTTTAATGAAAAGATAATTGGTGTTTACTTTAATTTGTGCGGTGGTGTCATTTGTTAGATACTTCGCTTTTTTGCTTGTCTTAGCACGCGCACTATACCCTATTCATCTGGGCTTGAGACAAAATGTAAACAAAGAAAACAATGTAGGTACCTTCGACCAAATATCTTCGATGTGTTTGAATGCATTAATAACAGTCTCCTTTTCTGTTGAATGCATTGGCATTTTCTTTGCACGCTTTTTCTTCGGCGAATAACAAGATTTCAACAAAAATATCTCGTATCAACAAGTTGATCGATAGTGAAAAAGATGGCGGATTATAACCAGCCCGTTGACAAATCGTCACATTTTAATGTAAAATATTTGGAGTGTCTGTGGTCTATAATTTAGTAGTATTATAAATGGTTTGTTTAACTTTTATCCCTCGGTTCCCTGAATAGGGTGTAGCTCTCGCCCTGTCCGAAGTCTATAAGTCAAACCACACTAATACGAAACACGACGATGCTTGGAAAGGCTAAGGCTAAAGGAAAGCTACAAAACGCATAACGACGCCGCAGGACGCCGCCCGTAGCACACAATACGCAACGAAGCGCCGAAGATGCCGTGAGGCGTATTCGAATTTTATAGAAAAAAATCGATTCGGAAAAATCTTCGTAACTCAATTCAGGAATTGAACCGTTTTCATAGAAAAATTTTTGAACCCTCAGTGCGCGAGTCCGACTCGCACTTGCCAGGTTTTTTTTGTTTGGGAAAACATCCAATGACTCTAGAGAAGTCATTGGATGATTTCTAGGGCGATGTAGGAGGGCGTGTCAGACTTTTACTGACTAAAACACACTCCTATGTTCCTTCTTTGCCTTTATTCCAGGACGCCGGGGTTTTCTTTTTGCAGAAACCATGGCCCCAGTAGGCTTCCATCCTGCTGGGCCCCTACGTTTTTGCTGAAATCTCCTTGTGGCGCGCATGGAACATTACGCGCCGTCGACGACTCGAGCTTGGTCCAGACGGTTACCGGACGGCAAGCCACCCATTGCTGGCCGTCCGCAAGCCCACGCCTACGGTGGCTGGAAATC
The DNA here is from genome assembly GCA_949316375.1 of Mythimna vitellina. Lineage (NCBI taxonomy): Eukaryota > Metazoa > Arthropoda > Insecta > Lepidoptera > Noctuidae > Mythimna > Mythimna vitellina. The sequence goes on along the minus strand of OX438700.1, from coordinate 21,662,215 downwards.
GCGGTCGAGATCCCAGCGACTGGGGCGTGAAGAAGGACGTGCCCTCACGCATGCGGCCGCCTCAAGCGGGGCACACCTCCACCGTATACTCCACTGTGTCCTACGGGCGGTCCACACATATGGTGACACCCGGGTGTTTCTTCCATACGAATCCGATGCAGGAACCTCCCGAACTTACCATGTCCGGTGAGGACTTGAGTTATGCGGAAGGTGAGGACGCCGTGACATTTTTCCAGCCACTACTCAAAGAGGGGACTTACCGCCATAATTATGGCGTGTGTATAAGTTGAAATACATGCAGTCAAGATGATAATAATTGCAGTGGTTCACTCAGATGTAAATTAAAAAATAATATTTAAGTCTGTACCTTGATAGGGATGGGTTCCATGAGAGGCAACTTATTGACACTTTGGTTGGAATCTCATGTTGCAGAGTCCACTGCGCTAGGTTCATTACATCCGGAGCTTCATATATCCTAAAAACACGTATAATCAGATTAGACACATGAAAAGCTTAACGAATTCATGTGTAAAATAAAAAATTCAAAAATTTTATCTTTTTGATTTGCACAAAACAGTGCACGTGCATCTAGATTATAAAGAGGAAAATTAGTATAAAATAGTTAAAACTTAAGCAGTAGCCCATAAATTTCTTAAACGTGAATAATTAAGATCAGAAAAAGTAAGTATAGTCAAAATATGTTGAAGTTGGCAGTCAAGATATTCCTTCTTTTTTTTTCTTTCTTAGGTTTCCTTTTAGTACTGTGGTGGAGCTAACGTTGTGATGCAAATACCTTCTTCTTTGACATAAATGGATATAAATTAACTATACCTTATAATGCCGTCAGCGGAACATGTGACAAGTAGGAGTCCCAAGTGCTTGGGTCCGAACTTGACGTCTGTGACCGAGGTCCGCGAGTCCACTAGGTTGGACCTCTTCAGCCAAGTCCGTAACCCTTTCTCTGAACCCGAAGCTGCTGTGTCACCTGTGACAATTGGAAAACATTACCCGTTAGCGGTGTCTGTACCGCCAATTACCGCCACATAATGAACTACATAACAATTCTCACTCATCATCTTCCTGCCCTTGTCCCGTGTCCTATCGCGCATTCCATTAAGACCGAACATGTTGCTAATGGATTTGGCTAGTTTTTTTTTTAAAGTCGACCGCCAGCCTGACACCAACCCTCCTTGGGAATGCTTTTGTTGGTAGTTTACCCGACACCACGGGGTGACCTAAGGTACTGTAGTATGCACAGAATCTAAATATCCCTTAGTCGCCTCTTACGACAGCCACGGGAAGATATGGGATGGTGCTATTCTTTACGTCCGACACCATACAGAACCGACACCATACAGAACTAATAATAATAACAATTCTCACTCAAAGTTCTTTAATCCTTTAAACGGCTAAGTAGGATATATCCGACAAACACGCTCGCGTTTATTCCGCCAGGGTCGCATATCTACGACCAAATACTCTATCAGCTCTTCTGTCACCCATGGGGATTGTAGAGCTAAACGAGATGGAGTACCCACCCAGTCGCTAACAGACAACCCTGGCGAATAGAGAGAGAAAACACTCGTCGAATCGATAAAATACTAACAATCAAATAAGATCAAAATTGGTAGAAAAGCAAACGGAAATAATATATCGGTCTCTGACATCTGCTATCGGGCGTGACATGAGCGTGGCCATTGACGTCACAAGTTTATGTCGGATTTCTCTTTCTTATTAGCTTCTGTTAGCTCCTTCTTTAGGGTTGCGTACGTCAAAAGAAAAAAACGGAACCCTTATAGGATCACTTTGTTTTCCGTCTGTGTGTCGTCTGTCAAGACCCTTTATTTTAGGAACGCGTGGAGGTATCGAGTTGATATTAAAACCATATAGTGAAGTTTTCGGTCACATGATGCTGTTAAAAATCAAACCTCTAAATTAATGGAAAAAAAATACGGCCGTTTACGTCGTAAATAACGTATATTTCGACACTCTCAAGGAAATCAAAAATCATAGGGTACTTCCCGTTGAATCCTGAAATTAGGCATAAAGCAAGGTCTTATTATAGAGATATAGGAATAAATCTGAACACAGTAAATATGTTATGTCACAAAAAAAAATTTTTTTTTTTTTGCTATTCGAAATTTCTTCGAAACTCCATTCAGAAATTGAACTGTTTACTTAAGCAGGTTTGTATGGAACCCTCAGTGCGCGACTCCGACTGGCACTCGCCCAGTTTTTTTACAACTGACTGGCGCGTGCCTGACTCACCCCGTTACACGATTTGCATGACTGACGATCGTAAAATTTTAACTAATAAACTGCTCTCAAATTAATTTTCACTAAAACGCTAACAAAACCGGTTCAATAACAGCATGGTCTCTACTCCACCGACATCATAATCTCAGCCCTTCGGCTGAGATACTACTGCGTTTTAGGACGTCTACTGTTGGACATTGGCATCCCCCAAGTGTCGCCACAATGAACAGTCCTATGCGTCTCGCATCCATCGCATTCCCGCGACTCTTTTTTATATTATTATTATGTATAGACTCGCGTTTGACCACTATCTCATCTGATGGTAAGCGATGATGTGGCCGACGATGGAGCACGCTTGTGTAGAAGTAACCTATTCACTCTTGACTTAAAGACTCTTAGGTTGTAGCTATCAGGAAACACGGACTCCGGAGGGACAAAACGCTTCGTACGTATGGGTGGGATGTCCACCATGTACCGATGGCGCAACGCCGTACGTCTAATGGTCCAATGATGGAACAGACTTGGTGGAATTAAATTATGCAATTCTAACGCACACTCCCTGAAATATGTAATCATGACTAATGTAACATTCTGTACATGACTTGTAAGAATCCTATGACTATGTAAACGATAGAAAACCGACAGGCCAGCAACTCGGCGTCAATGCTAAAGACTTTGGAGAAGACTTTCATTACCAATGATCTTCTGGGCTCGCTTCTCAATCAACTCCAGGGCATCAAGCTGAATTTAGCAGACCCATCCCAAAGATGAGAGCAGTACTCCATACAAGATCGAACTTGCATTTGATAAAGGTTGAGCAGCTGTCCCAGCGTGAAGTACCGGCCCACCTTAGCCATGATCCCCAATTTCTTGGCAGCCTGCTGAGCCTCGATGTAAGAGCCGAAATTAAGGGTAGACGACAACTTTACCTCAAGAAGCTCAAGGTGGTCAGTTATCGGCATGGTTACACCCCAGAAAAATGGAGCCAGGCGGAATAGGCTCCGTTTAGCGGAAAAAAGACACGCCTGGGTTTTAACAGCATTGAACTTGACCAGATTGGCGTCACCCAAATCGGATATCGGATACTGCCTTCAAGGACAAGGTTCAAGCGTTCAACCATAGCTTCTCGGAAAAATTGTCTCTCACCAGGTCATCGGTCCACCTTGAGGAAGGCTTTCCAACGGTGCGTCTTTCGGCGTGCGGTCGCCACTGTAGAACCTTTCGGGTCCAACGAACACCCGTTCTACGAGCAATGTGCCCTAGCCACTGCCACTTAAGTTTGGTATTTTTTCAGGCTATGTGGCGACCTTGGTTCTGCTGCGGATATTTTCATTCCTGGCGCGATCACGCAAGGAAACTCCGAGCGTAGCCCTTTCCATTGCCCTTTGGATAACTCTAAGCCTTCTGATGAGGCCCATTGTAAGTGACCATGTTTCAGTGCCATATATGTCTCTCTACAAAATGCTTGCCTATCCATTTATAAGGAGAATGTCTATTTTTGAGTAATTCTCACCAACTTCCTCCCATATGGCTGCAGTTCTATCAAAGGAACAGGTAGCAATGACTTGACCGAACTCGGGATGCGCCCAGGTGACCTTCCACACGGATCCATGGTGCGCTTTCCAGCTAGCTGTGAGACGCCACCCACCATGGCCATCTGAGTCCCATACCTGAAATGAATAATAGTAGTTAGTTGGTACCATGTTCCATAGAGAGCCTAAGGGAACTCTCTGTGTATTGGCTTCAGCCCCTTGTACACCTTTCAAAGTTCCAGGACTCTGACATTACATCACACTGATAATATAAAGGTGAAAGTTTATGAGTGTTTGTTATTAACCCCCGACGGAAAAGAGGGGTGTTATAAGTTTGACGTGTCTGTGTATCTGTGTGTCTGTCCATGACACCGTAGCTCCCAAACGAATGGAGCGATTCTGATGCAGTTTTTTTTTTCTTCTTCAATGGAACTTGGTATACGGTTGGACCATGTCCTGGAATAGCACAGAGGATACTTTATATCCTAAGAGTATGTTCCCTTGAAATAATTTTCGTCTATCATGTGGGCGAAGCAGTACCAGTTAGTAAAGAAGCATTCTTTTTCTGCAAGCGAGGTAGTTTGACTTAGTTTGTAATAACATTGTTTTTGGGAATACCCACAAACCAAATAAATTTGAATACTGTGTATCATGCAATACATATATTTTTTTATTATTCTTGATAGGTTCGCTTGACCGCTATCTGACCTGATATAAAGCGATGATGCGGTCGACGATGGAACGCGAATTGCTATTACTGTACATTACTTAATAGTAAGAAAGACTTACACTAATTTGTAAGTCTGATTGTCGAAGTGTGGATTGATTAGTTTACCTTAGTTTTAAATTTTGTTCTGATTTACGTGAAATGTAAATTTCTTTATGAGCAATAAATATATTTAACCAGAAAGAAATAATATTAAGTATTGAGAGTGATACTTATACAGCCTGTGTTAGTTGAGCAGCCCTTTAGAAACTTTGTAGCCTGGTAATGAGGCTCTAGAGTTTAGATCTCACCCACCAAATAAAATGCCATAAGTCACCTTTGGTGTATTTCCAGTTATGTATAGCCATAGTATTACCTTTGAAGAGAGTTGAGATACATGTTTCAGAGCAAATTGTCATCAAGAACTCCTCCTAAAGACTACTTAAATGTTGTTGATCAGTTTTGGTAGCTTATAGGGTCCAAAGTCTCTTGTCAGTAAAAATTATTATATTTGTTTCCTTTAGACTTTGTCTGCTTTAAACTCATTTAAATCTTCTGGAGATTAAGATTTTTATGATATTTCATCTTCACAACCTAGAGAGTACAGGATGCAGGTGCTGAACTGAAGACTCATGATAACAGCTACACTTGTAGTCAACTGATAGTTCCACTACCCTGATCTCTTTTGGGATTAGAATAGAATAAACTTTATTGTACACCAAAATAGTAACAAACGGTGACATCGCTGTCAGCGTTTGTAAGATATAGCTATCTACCAGACAACCTTAGGATGGATTAGGTAAATTTTATAAAGGCCATCATGACCATTTTCTTTGTGTTCAGAACATTCAATAAGTACTATCAATGCCACATAAAAGACAATTTTCATCTTTAAAAAGAACATGCTTGAGTTTACTTACTAAAAACGGAAGAAAAGTTTATTGTAAGTACAGTGATACTTGGTTAAGTGGGACCTGGATAAGTAAGAAACCTCCTTAGCTGGAACTCATGCTGAGATCCTGACACTTTAGCACTGAATTACCTTTGTTAATTTAATTTATTAAACCCCGAGCGAACGCTATTGCGTCTCTAATTATGCTACTCAAAAGGTTAATAAAATTTGATTCAAATTAAATTACTGTATAATTTTAATATTATTGAATACAGTCTTCCTTAAATCTTTAACAAGTTCTCAACATGTTCTATGCCTGACCTAGGTCACCTGTGTTTCAGGTGAGAAAAGACAAAACATTATGAATAAATAATCACAGTAATATACACAACCAAAAGGTAAAATAGTCATCTAAACTGTTTGACAAAGCAAGCCTCTGTATCTGAGATTTGTTCTTATCATCATAGTTACCTCTATAATTGAGACAGTGAGTGTATTTTACCTCTTTTACTGAGACTTAATTTTAAAGGATACTTTTTAAACTGTTTTTTTTTTTTTAATTTTATAGGCGAGGTGAGATAAAAATTTTCACATCTCTAACATGTACCATTTGTTTATATAATGATCGCACCTCTATAACTGAAATTACCTCTATTCTCACCTCTTTTCGAATACCGTTATTAGAGACACAATAAAAAGACAATGAGAGAGTGAATGCTTGGGGTTTAATAAATTAATGAAACCCTGTTAAACCATAAACTGTTAATTTATAAATTAAACCGATATGGCATAAGAGGAAACACATCAAAGTGGTTCGAAAGCTACCTTACAAATCGACAGCAATGTGTTGAAATTTCGGGACAAACAGGAAACCAAAAGCTCACATACAGGTCCCAGTATCGTGAGAATAACTGTGGTGTTCCCCAAGGGACCATACTAGGGCCGCCTTTATTTCTACTATACATTAATGACTTACCTGATGTAACTTCCCACAACTGCATATTATACGCTGACGATACGACCCTTAGTATTATAAATGAAAATGACGACATTGTTGAGTACCAAAATGAAATAAACATGACATTAAATAAACTTATTACGTGGCTTGAACACAATAATCTCCATATCAACATCAATAAAACAAAAATGATACAATTCCAGACATATAAAAGTACTCGCCCACGACTTAATATACAATATGGAAACGAGACAATAGAAGAGGTTGATTACGCAAAATTCTTGGGGATAATAATTGACAAAAACTGTAACTGGAAATCTCATATTGATGATTTATGTAAGAGGATAGATAGATTTGTATTCGTTTTATATAGACTAACACGATTGGCTAGTGTTAATGCAGCACTATGTGCATACCATGGCTATGTGGCATCGATTTTGCGCTATGGTATTATAATATGGGGTAATTCTGATGACTTTGAAAGAGTGTTTCGAGCTCAGAAAAAATGCGTGCGCTCAATTTGTGGAGCGCACCCACTGGATAGTTGTGTTCCACTATTTAAAAAACATAAAATACTGCCACTTCCAGCACTATACATTTTTGAAATTTGTATCTTTGTACATCAAAACAGACATGAATTTGATTTGTTCAATGATATTGTATCCAGACCCAGCCGTAAAGTGCATCTGCTTAATGTCCCTAGGCATAGAATTAAATTGTTTTCTAATAATGTATACTGCATGTCTATTACTATTTATAACAAATTACCTGATGGTTTCAAAACCTTCAACCTCAAAACATTTAAAAATAAGTTATTTAACTTTCTTTTAGGCAAATGTTATTACTCGACTGAAGATTTTATGACTGAAAAATTTACCTAAATATTTGACATCACCTATTAATTATACTTTATCTTCTAGACGACATTAAAATTTTGACTTATATAATTAATATCTCTTATAATAACAATTGCTCAATTAATTTCAATAATTTGTAATTCTAATGATAAATAATAATAATGTATTGACCCATAATTTTACAAACCATATTTGTACACCGGAAACGGTAGAATATTATGATCGTTTATATATAACCACATAACAACTTTGTACAATATTCTAACAAATAAATGCATTCTATTCTATTCTATTCCTGTATAAGACAGATATTTATTTGTACCTGGATATCTGAGACAAATTTGCATGTCCCTTGAAGTCCCAGTTATATGTTTTCCTTTATTTGCTATGCAGTATGCATCCCAATACTTTTCTTAGTTAAATATCGTAGATTTATAACAAACCGACTTAAATTTCACAAATCACTCATCTTTAATGTAATCAATTGAATAATAAGTCAACAATAGTGTGTTATTGTCGATTGTTAATAGGTTACCGCCGTTTTGTTTGCTAACAAACCATACCTTCACATACTGGTCGCTCGAACAAGTGGCCATTCTCTCGCCATAGAAGTCGTACGCGACATCATGAATCAAATCCTTGTGATCAGCGAAAATAATTTGTGACTCAAACAAATTAGTTGCAGTTAATTCACCCATTTTGTACTAAAAAATATAAGTTTTAATTCAAAAGTACACTATCTAACCTACCCTTTTAGAACTTTTTCAACTGTCACTGTATCACTGTCATTGTCAATGTCAAAAATTACGCCCTACGTTCTGCATTGCGATAAAATTGATAATATCGCGAATCCGACCAACGCGCAACGTCACAATTATCACTCAACAGGCCCTTATATTTTGTAAATATTAAATTTGGTCGGATTTGCAATATAAACACTATTATCGCAATTCGGAACACTGGGACGATTAGTTCATCGTTTAGCAAATAAAGAGAAAAAAGCCCGTTCTTTGTAAGGAAGAAAATTAGGAGCTTCTTTAAAATTCAAAATGTTTGTATTTCACATAGGCCTACATGGGCACTTATAAAAAAATCAGAAGCTCCAATTTTGTCGTTTCCTATGGAGAAGAACTTGTTGTTAATAGTAAAAGTTTTAAGGGAAACTTTATTTTATTCTTTTTATTGCATTTAAAAAGCCTGTTTTAAAAATGTTTTATACTTTTATATTTATTTTTTATTTTTTAGTGATATCTTTTTTAACTCGCATTCTTATTCTCAGCAAGACCTTTCATTTGATACCCATATTGTAGAAGTGCTAAATTGTAGAAAATAACTAGTTCGCTATCTTAGGTGTGTCCCGCCATATGGGATTTAAAATGACATCACATATCCAACTATGTATTGTCATCGAAACTGCATTAAACTGCGAATAACTGCATTAAAATTGAGTTGCAGAATTTTACCCGAACAAAATCATGAATTGACTTCTCCCGTTACACTTTTTCTGACTAAAACCAGACCTATGTTCCTTTAGTTGCCTCTTGCGTTCCAGGACCATGTGTATTCCTTTCATACTTTTCCCCATGGCCCTAGCAGGCATCGGCCCTGCAGGGCCCTTTTTTTTTTAGGTGGGAAAATCATCTAATGTCAAATCCCGCCCTTGGGCGAAGCGGGAGATAGCGTCAGACTTTTACTGACTAAAAACCCACTCCTGTTCCTTCTTTGCCTTCCTCCCGGGGCTCCGGGCTTCGCTTTCACACTACCCGTGGCCTCAGTAGGCTTCGACCCTGCTGGGCCCCTACAGTTGCTGACATCTCCATGAGGCGCGCGAGGAACAGCACGCGCCGTCGACGACTTGGGCTTGGTTACCGGACGGTCGGACGGCGAGCCACCCATTACTCGCCGTCCGCAAGCCCGCGCCTACGGTGGCCGGAAATCGGGATCGGAATCCCGGCGGCGGTTAGGGCGTGAGGGCCGCTGTCTCACGCGATCGGCCGCCTCCTTTGCTAGCATTACTGCTTCGCAGAAGGAGGCGACCGCCTGCCACTCCTCCTCACTCCGAACCATGGCCTGTACCAATGCCCGGCGCGAAAGATGACTGCCGCCGATCGCCCCCACAAGGACACGGCAGTGCTCTGCCCAGGCTTGGCACACCTCCACCGTATGCTCCACCGTGTCCTCCGGACGGTCCACACAGTGGCGGCACCCAAGAGTTTCTTCCGCACGAATCCGGTGCAGGAATCTCCCGAACTTACCATGTCCCTTGAGGACCTGCGTCATACGGAAGGTGAGGACGCCATGTGGTCTTTCCAGCCACTCCTCAAAGAGGGGACTTACCGCCATGATTATGGCGGGCCCACTGCTGGGCCCCTACGGTTTACTGACATCTCTTTGAGGTTCACAAGAAACATAATGCACCGTGGACGACTTGGGCTTGGTAATTATTGAAGAGCGACGATACATTCATATATTGCAAGTTAAACAAAAGCTTGTAAAAAATCAAACTTCAAAAATGAACGCAATCTAAAGATAAAGCCGTTTATAATCCATTTAGGCGCATATTTCGACACTCGCTAGGAAAATAAAATCTAGGGTACCTCATCATTTCAGCCGACAGACGTCCACTGCTGGAAATTGACCTCCCCCAAATGTCGCCACAAAGAACGGTCCTGTGCGTCTTGCATCCATCGGATTCCCGCAATCTTCACCAATTCATCGGTCCACCTTGTAGGGGGCCTTCCAACACTGCGTCTTCCGGTACGCGGTCGCCACTCCAGAACCTTTCAGCCCCAACGGCCATCTGTTCTGCGAGCAATGTGCCCTGCCCATTACCACTTAAGTTTGGCGATTCTTCGCCAGCCGACATAGCAATGTCGGCTTAGCTATACGCACAATGAATGTGTTCCCAAAACGTTTTGTGCGTATAGGTGGAATGTCCACCATGTACCGGTGGCGCATTGCTGACCGCCTGGTGATCGGATAATGGAACGGGCTAGGCGAAATTAGGTTATGCAATTCCGACGCATACTCCCCGAAATGCAACCGGTAGAAAACCGACAGGCTTGCAACTTGGCGTCGATGCTCGTGAGACTTTGAAGCCTCGACTCAAAGAGTTCATCATTGCCAATGATACTCCTGGCTCGCCTCTCAATTGCCTCAAGTGCATCAAGCTGGTATCGGGCAGATCCGTCCCAAAGATGAGAGCAGTACTCCATATACGATCGAACTTGCGCTTGATAAAGTTTGAGCAGCTGTTCCGGCGTGAAGTAAAGTACTTCGCCATAAATTGACTCTTTCTAGAATTCGCTAGACCTTGGTACATACTTCGATTCTGGAACCTTCACTTTGTACTACAATTGATTCTGTAGGATTTATGACTTGTTCAAGTTTCACGAGGCGTAACAATAACTTCCCACCTCAAAAAAAGGTACTTAAGAAATAAATAGATATTCTTCATTAATCGTTCCGCGTGAGTGCTTTGTGTTCACGGTAAATCAATTACCATGGCTCTGAATTCAAAAGAACAGTTATTAGCCAATCATGCTCTATTAATTAAAACAATACTATGGGTATCATCCGTTACATGCCCGAGACTCAAAATTGTTTTTATGACATTATCATGCTGCGCTGACTCTCTCCGCTGCCCGGCAGCGGCACCGTGTTACGTTTTCATGTGTGGTATGATTTGACCGTTGGAAGAGAGAGTTTAGGGTTCGCACACACTACGAAGAGTAGATACGCCATCTCTAGTGGCCGCACGGACATTCGTCTGCACACACCAATTTGCAGATAAATTAGTACGTCAATCAGACCCTGTGCAAGTTAAGTGGTGACCAGATGGTTGCAAACCAACGTCCCAACCAAGGTGACTTTGCTAGTTTCAATCAGTATAGTCAGTAGTCGTAATCCATAACCATCAACGCCCTTGGTTGGAAGGCGCGTTTTTCCAACCATCGAACGTGTTGGCGCGTGGTTTACATCCATGTTGCCGCAACGCCGGTTGAGCTAACGCCAGAATCGTATTTCCGGAGGCCCAAAATAAATCGGATGCTCAAATTCTGCAGTCACTAGAGTTTGTTCAGAGCACCTCCGTAACATCTAGAAAACCAAATCCCCATAATCTATGAACGGTAAAAGAAGAGATTGAGCAAGAGTAAACTTAGTGTAAAATGCCAAGAATTTTTGGAGACTCTTCAAAGACTGATTTTCAGTCCCTGAAACGTCTCCAAAAAATTTAAAGGTCCTCCAGTAAAAGACCTTCTTACATTAGTAATATGAATCTCCGAACCTCCCAAGTAATGTTACATCCATACAGATGCCAAGGTTTTTAGCGCTTTAAGGGTGAAATATGGGCACAGAATCATACACCACAGCTGCACTGGTGGGAGCGACTGGTGATCTACTATCAATAATAAGTGCTTGAGATTTATTTGGGTTCAGTAAGAGCCCACTTGTTGATGTTTTCTTTGAAAAGTCCTGCCATCATTGATGACAGCCATAGTCTCAACGAGTTCATCTACTTTAAAATGACGATATAGCTGCAAATAGTCTACTTAGCGATTGTAGAAGTTAGGGCCTTAGTGATAGCAATTATAGAAACGAAGAAGAGAGAGAACGCCACCCTGAAGAACACCCGCAGCCAAATCACACCATTCAGAGAAATTCTCATCGACTCGAACAGACTGCGAGCGGCCCTGAAGATAAGATTTGAACCACAAAATTACTGGTGCAAGCGGCGTTTATAAACAAGTCACTGGTGTGCAAAAATCAAACTTGAAAAGAGTTAACGAAAAAAAAAAGATACGGCCGTTTATGTAGCAAAGAATCAAATGGAATCCGATGGATGCGAGACGCGCAGGACCGTTCTTTGTGGCGACATTTGGGGGAGGCCTATGTCCAGCAGTGGACGTCTATCGGCTGAAATGATGATGATGATGATGTAGCAAAGAACGTACATTTCAACATTCTCAAAGGAATCAAAATTCAAAAGGTACTTCCCGTTGACCCAGAATCCTGAAATTTGCCATGAAGCAAGGTCTTATAGTATAGATATTGGAATAAATCTGAAAACTGTAAATTTTTAGTTACTTCACAAACAAAAGTTTTCTTACAATTCGGAAAAATCTTCGCAACTCAATCCGGGAATCAACAATAGGTAATTCTGTGCGGAACCCTCAGCGCGCGAGTCCGACTCGCACTTGTTTTTTTATTGACGCTACGACAGTGTAACTTGCTCTAAAGACATTCTGCACTTGCCATTATTTTAATGAAACAAATAGGTGTTAAAAGATGGTTTATTTAATTGAATCCACATTTACTTATAATGTAACTATTAACAAATTAATAACAACGAAATGCTAACAACCACAGCATTGTTACATTTGTTACAAATACGCTAAAATGTAAATTGATATTATTGTCAACTAATAAAACACTGGTATATTGGGAAACGTAACAATTTCTCTAATGGCACATATCATCTAGTTTACATAACTTTATGCCAAGCAAATTCATTAATAATAATTATTCAATATAGATTTGGCACTGTACCTACGTATTTTTAGGAATTTTGGGGTAAATCTAAGGTACTACTAGTAATCACTTTTATTCTCTTCAGTCATAAGGTTCACAATAATTTATGTAATTGTTTAACATAATTTTAATTTTGTGATACATTTCATGGTTATCAATAATTTACATTTTGTTTTTTTTATTATTATTATTATACTGAAATATTTGAGATTCTACATAATTATTATTAGCTAAGAATCCTTTAAGGATTAAGAGAGCAATATTAGAAAGTTATTTTTTTGTTAAATAATGTTGGCAAGGACAATGCAGTTAATGTGCCTGCAAGTTTAGACTTATTCAGTGTTGTGCAAAACATTTATTTTTATTGGAATGTTATATTTTTTGTGACATCATGATGACTGCTAACTTTCTATTTCTTTTTAATAATCATTAAAACACAATTCTGCTTACAACACTCAATCAGTAACAAATTTTAATATGTAGAATTTTGAAAGTTTTTTTGGCAATTTATAAATAATTATGTCTTGCCTTCAGCTGATCAACTTCAAATGCAAGTTTTCTATTTGTTTCAACCAAAGCATTTTGAGTATGTGCCATGTTCTGTATTTGCTCACTCATGCCAGACAATTGCTTCTCTAAATATAATTTCTGTTTAGTTAGCGCCATCATAATATGGAGGAAATAGTTCCTGTTATCATCAGATACATCTGTGAGAGCCAACTTGACAAAGTCTTTCAGTTCTTCGACAGCTGCCGATTCAACAGCCACAGCTGGGGCTGAGTTTGATGGCTTCTGCTGAAGTGACAAATTGACATTAGAACCTCGTTTATCATCCAGACCACCATTGGTAATGATGGGTGAAGGAAAACCTAAGTTTTCAGCTGGCCGGTTATTTAAAGGAGTTGATACTTTGCTAATATTTTTTTCTGCATCCAATTGACGGTACCTCAAATCATGTCTGTCACTCTTTCTTTCAAACTCTGTTGTTTTATTCCCCTCTTCCTCATATTCATTTGATTTATCAAGACCCATCATAGCAAGGAAAGAGTCTCCTTTAGCATCAACTCTTTGGGGTGAAACATCCAAATAATTTCTCGGTGGTGAATCCGAAATGAAGAACATATCTGATGTTCTGGAACGTATTGGAGAGGACATTTTCTGAGGTGACTGGATGCTCTCCGTATCTTCACGAAGACTAATATCAGTGGACATCATCTTCCTTCTGGTTGGTTGAAATGAGACCTTATGGACTTCTTCTTCGTGACCTTTTAATACTTTAGATGGAGTTGTGAGATCTCTGAGATCATAAATTAGCACCAGGCCATTTTTAGTACCTAAGGCAAGTTGGTTATCAGAATTAATGGCTAAGGAGGTCAACATGTATGAGGTTTTTATTGTTGAAACAACATTCTGTAATCTTACATCATAAACATTCATTATTTTATCATAACCGGTGGAAAGCAATACGTCTCTATTTATAAGAGAGTATGCAATGTCACTGATAGGTGACGCATGGACGTGCTCAAAAAAGGCTTTGTCTTTGTTGGTAGTAATATCTCGAATTACAATATGGCCTTCATCAGTGGCTAGACCTAGCAGAGATCGACTCTCATGATGAAACTTCATTGCAGAGATACTTTTCGAGCAGGACAGCTTGACAGTTAGCACAGGAATGTTTGATACAAGACCGTATATAACGGTATCTCCATTTTGCATGGAGGCAGCAAGACTTGTGTTCTTGGCATTATAACTGACATAGTTCACACAGGACTGTTGGGAGGGAGTTGGGAATGTTTTAATGATGTTTTTGTTTTTAGTATCCCATATCATTACATTGCCACTTCTAGTGCCTATGGCAACATTACGATGGCCCTCTCGATGGAAGCAGGCCGACCAGGTATCTTTCAATGGTATATGCTGTAAAGTTCTGATGTCATGGTCAGCGGGACTTAGTATTTCCACTACGCCCTTAGAATTAACCTGAAAAAAATAGGTTGTGTTTAAAAATAATAATCTTGTAATTTGTAGGTCAAATCAGGGGCAGTGTGAATAAATATGTATATCCAATTTTACTTTGTTATCTCCCATTGTACTGAGTGGTTAATAAACAACCAGTCTATGCTTTCAAACAATGCAATACTTGGCACACCCAGAGATTATCATTGGCCTAAATAAGGCTATAGAAACAGATACATTATTAGGGTTACCTAACAATTCTTTCTTTTGAAATATACCATAAACAAGTATGGACATAAAATTAAATATTATAACTTGGAATTTATACACAAACCTGCAGAAGATATTTGCTATCATCACTCCAGGATATATCCCGCAGTATTCCTTCATAACACCAGTAACTTTTTTTCAAATCCCAACTGTTAGTATCGTAAAGGAGTAACCGGGAACTTATTGAAGAGAAATACATTGTTATGCTTACAGCTAAGGGCCCGGTTACTCACAAGTACTTTCCCCACTATAAAGCTTTAATTCAATGTATTTCTTAAATAATCATCGTAAACAAAGTTGCGGAAAACAAATTGAAAACGTAAAATTTTGACAACTATGATGACAAAGAATTGTGTGTGTTGCCTACCCAAATATATGGCAATTGGCAACTATGGCAAGGTACTAAACACCAAAGAGTATGTAAGCTAACGCTTTCTAACACGTACTAAATCTAAAGACATGCAAAATAGTTTGTGCGGTAATTGTTTGGTGAACCATTTAACGTAGCACACAACAAAATTATAGGTTCATCAATAAGTCCGATGTAAGATTTGCGTGCACTTTTGTACAAAATTACAAACCTTAAACTACAGAAACATGTTGGGATTTTATCCGAGTAAATACTCAAAATAGAAATAAATACTCAATAAATACCCGTTTTTACCCGAGTGTTTATCCAAATCATGGATAAATACTACCTACAGTTTGGATTGCGTTATTTAACATCTTGTATTTTACCAACAAAAGGATTGAAATAATAAAAATATGGAAAATATAGATTTGTAAGGTGCTTTATTAATCACATTTATAATAACATAAAGTCTATTATGTTCCATCTTGAATATTTTTGTCAAGCATTATCAAACTTAAAATTAGTGTATTGATTTGTTCATAGTATAAATATACGAAATAGTAGATACTTCGTCATCAGTCTTTTTAATGTTTCCACTGCTGGGACACAAGCTTACTCCTCTCCATGAGAGGGAATAGACTACATATAATCCACCACGCTGGCCCAGTGCGGGTTTGTAAATGTCACACATCCTCAAATTACTTACTAGATATTTAAATCATTGTATTAATAGAAAATAATATAAAAAATAAACAAAAATACTAAATTAACAATAGATCTAACTAATAAAAAGTCAACTTTTTCGTCAAACGATGTAATATGTTAATATAGATGAGTCTTTATTTTACTCACATTAAAAATAACAAAATATTATAACAGTAATTCTAAGGCTTCACTACACTTATCATTTTGTCAATTACAATCACCACCAGAATATGGTTTACAACAATCATAAATATTTTAAAATATCGATCAGTAATCACAACCGTTTTCTGAAATTAATTCTGTCAGAAGCCGATTCTTCATCATTATTAGAAAAGAAATTCACAAAATGGATATCTATACTAGAATCTTTTAAATCTAATTAATTTACGGTCCGGACTAAGCGTTTCGCTTCGTCGTTTATACCGCGTACATCGAAGGACTGGAACAATTTGCCTGTTGCGATCTTCTCGTCCAACTATAATTTAGGTGTCTTCAAGGCTAGAGTGAATAGGCTCTTAATAAGGAGCACGGATAATTATGGAGCATTTAAAGCATTTTATTAATGTGCACACATCTGGTTTACGTTTCCGAGTTTATATTTCTTTTGCAATAATTGCATTGTGTAGATTTCGAATCAACAATGCGATAGTGTTTCCTAGCACGTTCATTCGTTGATCTCCCTATGATACCTAAAACAATAAAACATGAAGTTTACACAGGAAAACGAGGTAATATGATATTGTCATACCTATTTTCAAAGTTACATGTTTTTAGCTTATTGGGACGCTAGAGGTATGTTAAAAATTGGTAAAAGTTATTAAAAACATTTTTAAAAAGATGTTACGTAATAAAAGTAGGTTATCAATCACGTTAACATAGGTATGACCGTGCGTACCCAAGTAACTATTTAGATTAGCAGAAATTAATAAGAATAAAAACTTACTTACCCCTCTTTATGACGCGTATAGGTAGCAGCACGAATTTTGACCGTTCGGCGAAAGAGCAGACCCACTCCCGCATTTCTTTTCATACTACAAAGAACTAAAGAGACCCGATATTTCACTTCTACGTGCTTCTGCGCAAGTAGAACTGTAGAAGTCAGCGCTCTAGATCCGTGCCGGTATCTATAACTGGGCACTGAACGGGACAGACACTATAGGGCGTGAGTGTGGAGGGTAAGATAAGCAATACAAAAGAAACAGGACAAAAGGAAACCGGGCTGGCGTGCATTGAGAATATCATTGATATCAGAACTAAAAAATAAGGTAATGTAGTGTTTTAGAAAGTTTCAATGAAGTGACTAAGAACTCCTTTTTTGAAATCTCTAAAGATAAAAATACTATTCTTAAAATAAACATTCGATTTGCAAAACAATAAACATCATTTCATTTTGTGATTTTGAGTAAATATCCATCACTTTGAGTAAATATCCAATAAATATGAGTATTTACTCATGATATTTATACATTTACTTTGGTATTCATTCAAACTCTAGGTATTTATCTGCCGCCCTTCTCTATCAAATACTGGACCAGGACCACAAACAAATTAGACCATAGATGTGGGAATATAGATGATGTTTCCGCTCAGCTTTAGACAGGCAGTGCTGCCAATAATTAATCGAGCTTTCTACCACATTCTCTTAAGAATATTTTTTTAGTCAGGGATCCGGAATTTATAAAAGACACACTTAAAAAAAATTCATTAGCGTTTTATTTCAACATTATCTAAATCACCAGCACTCAAACCACACTATAAAATAAACTAAATTTCCGAACAGACAACATCCATCATAATTGTACAATATTACGTTAATAAGTGAGTAAATTTTGTATGTGTTCGTTGTTTGTAAGTATGTACAATAAAGTTCTATTCTATTCTATTCTATTCTGTTCTATTCTATTCTATTCTATTCAATTCTATTCTATTATATTATATTCTATTCTATTCTATTCTATTCTATTCTATTCTATTCTATTCTATTCTATTCTATTCTATTCTGTTCTATTCTATTATATTGTCATAAATCATATGCTCTAGTTTTAAATTATCTTTCTTTCAAGAGCATAGATAATCATTAAATTCATCTACAACAGATTCGACTCTCAATACCACAAGAAAACTGACGACTATCAAAAAATAACTGCACTTACATAACCAAGTGTTAAGGTTCCACTTAACACTTATTTTATAACATTTTTTTTTCCATTTCAAGCGTTTTTTTTTTGTTGTTAACTCTGTGAAAATCGGACATTTAGAACATCAATTTATAGCCAAAAGTATTAAGTGTTAACATACACTATACATTAATATAGTATAGATAATTATAAACAAACACATTAAATAAAACAAAATTTTAATAAATAATGTACTAAAACAAGAAAAATAAAATTACTTAATTAATTAAAACTAATAAACAAAGTAGAATAAAAAGAAGGAATAATTTATTTAAGATGAAAAAACTTGACAAATTTATTTAAAACTAAAAGAATTTGAGAAAAGAAAAGTTATCTTTTGTGTAAAGTTAACTTTATTACTTTCCACTCAGAAAGGGGACGGTCACAACCAATAATTGTGGGAAATCTACAAAATTGACAACACTGTACAATAGTGCATTCCAGTATAACATTTCAAGAGCTTATTACACATTTTAAGCATTACCTATAAGTTTTTCAATTAAAGTTTTTTTATAAAGAAATCAAAGTTTGTTAGGTATTACCTAACTTTGATTTCTTTAAAAAATACACGTTAGTTGAAAAACTTATTATGACCTTTTTTGTTTGAAAATAAGCTTTTAAATTATTTTTGCTGCTGATAAATAACTATTGTACATATGCTTGAAAATGCAAGCATGTTGTCATAAAACTGAATTTAAAAAAAAAATATATCTGACAATCAGACTTCTGACGTGTACTTGTTTTCATTGCGGTGGCCGGATTTTATCACAATCATTTAACTAATTTACTGCATATTAGTAAGTATTATGATGTATTTTTAGTATCTTATAAGAATTCTTTGTTATCTTAAACATGACAAACACTTAAAATTTGTTTACCTTAGTAAAATTTGAATAATACAACCTGCACATTGGGCTTGGTAAAGAATGAGGATACTCTTGCCGTGTTTTGAACGCATTCAATATCTAAACTGTTGATATGATAAACAATATTCAACTTATCAAGATGCGAGATTTTGCACATACACAATATTACCAATAGAACATTTTCCTTGAATCTGAAAATGTCACTTGGTATAATGTGCAGAAGCATTCCTGATGCATCATATTTAATAATTACACCAATTTAATCTTTATCAAATTAAACCCAAGTTATCTTGTACATACTGCGTTTTAAAACTCATCTCAATTGAATTTAGTATATTCGAAACATTTTTATAAACCAAATACAAGTTGGGGTTTGCCAGGGATCTGTTTTGGGCCCAATATTTTACTCAATCTACAAAGTTGTCTTACCATACTGATGTGACTTTCATACTAAAATATTGAGAATATCAACCAGAGAAATTCAATGCAAACAATAGTACCTACTAGGAATGCACATGTGTGAAAGAGTACCAAACATACATTCAAACTTTCACCTCTATAAGTGTAATGTCAAACTAACTTAAATATAAACAATTAAATATCTGATAGTAAATAGACAAACTTTCTTTCCAGCTAATTCCAGTCATCATGATCACGGACATCCAACTTGCAGTGTTCTCCAACATCCTGGGGGTTTCTATATTCTTATTAGTGATTCTGTATCACTATATCAACGCTAACAGCACTAAGTGAAGGTACAAAAAAAGAAGGACAATCTTATCCTATTCTACTTTGTTCCTTAACATTTCAAATTCCGTAACTAGAGACACAATAGAAAGACAATGAGAGAGCGCCGTTCGCTTGGAGTTTAATGAATTAAAAAATACTATATAAATGTGCAAAGCCGATATGTACGATATTCAAATATAACTCAAAACTGTATATCCATGAAAAAACTATTTGTTATCGAACCAGTGTACCAATAAATATACAAAAACTAATATCCTAGAAAAGAAAATGAGATAAGTGTACCAATTTTAAGTATTTATCTCTTTAACCAAAACACCGTTTTGTTGTTGTTACTAAATGTTACTAAAATATGTAGATAGATGGAGAGGGAGAGGGAGGCCAAAGAAAAGATGGATGGATTGTGTGAGGAGCGATATGAAAGAAAACGGAGTTAGTGATAGTGTGACGGGTGACAGGTCAGAATGGAAGAAAAAACTATAATAAGGGATAAGGATAAGGGCAGGAAGAAGGAGATATTCGCTATTGCTAAATGGATTCATTCTCTACAGGAAACACCAGTAGAGGTCACATTCACCAACTAGAGCTTTTTTTTTTTGAGGTGGGAACTCATTAATTGTCTTTGCCCATTCTGGAGTAGAACATGTGTTGTAGACAATAACTAAATACCTTTTAGATTTTAATGCAAAAATTGTTCGTTGGAATAATAGTTTTTTTTTTTTTTGTTTCAGGTAGAAGTCATCATGTCAGCTAAAGCAATGTTATTGTTATATTCCATCTAATGTTAAGATGTAAATAAATTAAGTCTTCTCAATGATTTTGTTTTTTTGGTTCGAAAATACTCCCCATACAGCGCAATATACACAGTGTCTTTGATATCGACGCACAAACGAATAACATGGATCTATTACATGATTCTAGACGCCCTATTGGTGGAATTTTTGTCGGCTTTTTTCTTATTAAAAAAAAAAACTACTGTTTTTAAATTTAAACCGTAAATTCGTTAATATAATAAACCCCGATGACATTTTTAATTTTAAAAGTAATTCACTCATTTTTTCCCTAAAAATGTTAGATGTTATTCTAACATTTTTAGTGAAAAAAAAAGAATTTTTTACAGTTTAAATTAAAATCAGTAAAGATTTTTTTTAAATTGGAAAAAACCGACGAAAAATTCCACCACTGGGGGTCCAGAATCATGTACTGGACCCATAATACTCGTTTGTGCGTCGATGTCAAAGACACCCTGTATTTGGGCATCGCCGCATTCTTTCCTCAGTCGCACCACAGTCTGCTCACAGCTCACCTCACTAGGGAACTTTAATACCAATCCCATTGTATACATAGATACATAAACTCACGCCTTTTTTACCATGAGGGTAGGCAGAAATGACAGAACACCAGCTGCTACAATCCTTCTTTAGCACACACTTTTTAGGGTTCCGTAGTCAACTAGGAAGCCATATAGTTTCGCCATCTGTCTGTCTGTCCGTCCGTCGGCGGATAATTTCACCGTGTGTGACCGTTAGCACCAGAAAGCTAAAATTTGGTACCAATATGTATATCAATCACGCCGACAAAGTGGTAAAATAAAAAGTGAAAAAAAAAATGTTTATTAGGGTTTTCAATGTTTCAACCCTAACGTGTGATATACACCAGACCAGCCGGAAGAAGCCGTCCGGCTGGTCTGACTGAACTGCTGTCACTGTGATGCATGCTTATGCATCAGCAGAACTAAAGGTTGCTAGCAGAAAGAGAAAATTAACCAGCCTCTTCGAAACTAAACTCTAGCTGTAAATTGTAAACTTCCTTGATAGAAAACACAATGACTGGATTGCGATGAAACTTGATACTCGGGTAGACCACGTCCTGGAATAGAACATAGGACACTTTTCAACCCGGGAGTTCGTTTGTACCCTTGGAATAATTATCTACTATGACGCGGGCGAAGCGGCTGGCAGCAGCTAGTGAACGATAAAGCAGTTAACGTGATTTGAAACATCTCCAACAGATGGCGCTTCGCTTAACATTTATTTCAAAAGGACAATTTCTGGCCGAAGCCGAAGCGAAAACCAATGAATTGGATATCGCCTTATGTTTCGGAAGAAGCTAAAATTTTAATAGGTAATCATAAAACAAGATGTTCGAGATTGGTTAAAAGTGGATTTGGAGTAAAGTTTTAGTATGTAACCTAATAAATAGGTAAAATTTAGGCAATTTGCGAAAAATATTGGATTTTTGATATATCAATTTCGCATCGCATTCCAAAATTTTCGGAGATCTCTTCTAGAGAGCCTGAGTCACAGCAGTGAGAACATTATAAGGCTGATTACCTACTCTATAAGTAAATTTTCTTTAATTTCGGCGCTTATTGGAAACCCTCTTTGTGCGCCACCAGTACTCAGAACATGGAACAACTTCACGGCAAAATCGAAACGCGTTAGTCTTGAGTTAGGACTTAAGATAAATCGGAATAAAACGGAAATGATGATTGTCAAGCGCATGAATAACAATTCTCCAGAAATTACACAAATTGCTAATTGTGATGTGTTGCAACCTCTCTTATATCTATGGTTGCAATCATACATTTATCTGGGAGCCTTAATTACGAACAACGGTGGATGCATCTACGAAGTGAAAAGACGTATGGCAATTTTCAGGTCTGCGATGGACAACTTGGACAAGTTGAGGAAAATAAGGAGGAATCGCAACATAATTATATAGAGTCACAAAAATCCGGCTAGATCGGGCAAGAGTATAGGTAATATTCTTGTACGCCGCAGAAATGTGGACCTTACGGGAAATAGAGAAGAAGAAGATAGACGCCCTAAAGATGTGGTGCTGGAGGAGAATGCTCGGAGTACCGTGGACTGAATTCCATACCAAGGAGTCTAAACTTCGAGAACTCGACATCAAGCAGCGTTTATCATCTTTGGTACAGTTTCGTATTTTCAGCTTTTTTGGTCACGTATGCCGCCGAGGAGAAGTGGCTATTGAGCGACTTGTGGTCCAAGGAAAGGTTGAGGTTACCAGGCCACGTGGAAGGTCGCCTATGAGGTGGACTGACCAGATAAAAGCGGCAAGCGAATGGCTCAACATCTCTGCACGAATGCACGACTGAAGGCGGCCATCAGAGAGTAGTGGTGGCGTGTTGAGAAGTTTGGCACCAACACCTGAAGTGATAACCACGACCACTCTGTCAAGAGTGATACCGACAAAGAAGTGGAAACCCTTAGCTTCAATCATAACTTCGGCCCATTTTGGCTGAAGCCGAAGGTTTGGTTTTAAGAGGAATTTTTAGCCAAAGGTGGCCATAGCCGTCACCAAACGCGCCATAGAGCGTTCGGTGCACGCAAACGCCCTGGCAGTTTTGCGCAGTAATGGTTGGTAAAACGTGACTCAACAGCAGTGCTTTGATGCACGTGGATTTTTTTTTACTTTGTGCCACACAAGTATTGGATACATCTTTATTGTGGATTCGTTCATAGCTCACATAGGTACCCCTGACCCCTAGACCCGGAACAATTATGTGTAGGCCATGACGGTGTTAAAATATCAGTCGTGCGAGCGTGAAATTTCAGTTTAGGTCGTCAAATGGATGGCGTTGAGAGATCGTGGTAGGACCTGAGGTCAAATGTTTAGGTTTTAAGTTCTAATAAATAAACAGGGGCCCTATCACACGATCAATTTGACGACCTAAGCTGAACTGTTAAAGGGTGTATAGCTCCATCTAGCGTTGCCAGGGGTCCGGATAAAGCCGGACAGGGTCAGGCTTTTTAGTTGCATGTCCGGCCAAATTAGGCGGTGTACGGCATGTCCGATATTTATTAGGCATTTTAAATTAGTTTTTTTTTTTTAGATTTGTCATGTCTTCAGCTTTATCTTGTATCGCTAGCGTTAACGGAGCGGACTAGCAATTATAACAGGCACTTTTATATTATGGTCAGTATTAATAAAGTCGAGTTTGGACTAAAATGTCTGGAAAAATTGGCTGGTCTGTCCGGCTTTTCGGTTTGAAGACCTGGCAACCCTAGCTCCATCCCTCTTACTGGTTGGCACGACTGACATTGTCATGGTAAAGCCCCTGGTAAGTGGTGGATCTTAGTCAGTAAAACTCTGACACTCCCTCTCACTCCGCCCAAAGCGAGAGGAGTTTTTTGATGATTCCTTACTAAAAAAACTGGCTATTAGTTCCCGAAACATATAACATACCTAACCCATATATTTGTTAGTAACATAGTTTAATATTCCGATCCCTCACCAATAATTGCACAATTCTTTAGGTAAACATTCAAGTAAAACGAGTCTGGTTACAAACAAAAAAAGTGGGCAAGTGTGAGTCGGACACGCGCACTAAAGGTTCCGTACAAACTTACCTTTAAAAATAGTTCAATTCCCGAATTGAGTTTTGAAGAATTTTCCGAATTGCAAAAAAAAAGTTTTTTTTTTTGTGACATAACAACAAATTTCCAATTTTTTTATTATTTTTTCCTATACTTGTGCTATGAGACCTTACTTCATGCCAAATTTCAAGAGAGTTTCCCTGAGAGTGTCGAAATATACGTTTTTTGCGACATAAAAGGCTATATCTTGTTTTGTTTTTTTCGTTAACTCAGAAGTTTGATTTTTTCATAGCTTCAAGGGACCGCAGACTTGAGTACGTGGTTTTAATTTCAACTCGATACCTCCATGCGTTCTCGAGATAAAGGGTCTTGACAGACAGACGGACAACAAAGTGATTCTATAAGGGTTCCGTTTTTTCCATAGATTTCAGAAAGGTTTTTTTAAATTTCTATGGTTTTTTCCTTTTGAGGTACGAAACCCTAAAAATAAACCAGTAAAGAGCTAGTCGTGCTCGCCCTCGCTGGGCATCTTGTTATGAATATTTATCTAATAAACAACAAAGTACTTATTTTTATTTTTGTAGTATTTTTTACTAATTAATTAATTAACCGTAATCGCACTAACATTATGAAGGCGAACGTTTGTGAGTGTGTATATTTGTTACTTCTTTACGCTCGAACGGCAGAAAGGATTTCAATGAATCTTGGTGCGCAGGCGGCAGGTAGAGCATCTCCTGGAATACCACATAAGATATTTTTGTCCCGGTAGTATATCACAGCTGGCAGCACCTGTTATGTAACTTAGGTCCCTCCCATCAACTAGTCTTTTCGTTTTATTGGCTTCGGAATAAGAGGGAGAAAAGAACATTTTCCCGGATTGAAAGAAAAAGAGTTTATTTACTTCAAACATGGCGCATACCTTAGAAAAATAAAACAAATAACAATAACGACTCTATGCGCATAATAGTAAGATATGCGTCACATCCGCGCAAAACGGCCAGCGCTCAGTAAAATGCTGGGGCTCGTGTAAGACAGAGCCACAGCGCTGATTTTCAGCGCTAGCCGTCGTCGACGGTGAGACGTTGATTGGCTAGCAAGGATTACATAGTATGTACTTGTTGTACACTACTACTTATTGGTAGTACCTACCAATAAGTTAAAGACTTGGTTCAAATATATTTTTATTTTTTGTAAAGGGGTAATGAAACCAGTTTATTATCACAACCTTCGACTCGTGACCGACTCGTAGTTACCCCATTTATATTGCAACGAAAGTAACAATATTTTCAAATTTGTTTTTGTAAAATAATGCGACGAGTATTACTTAGGCATTATTACATTTAACAAACTGTCAAGTCGACAGCATTAGTAGTTCCTTCAATAAGTAGCTGTGACCAATCCTGTGACAGCCAAACAGACAAAGCCGCACAACGAAAATTTAAACCATTTTAATACGGAACCCTAAACAATTTTTTCAGAGTCATTGTATGCTTAGTTCAACAAAATTGAAGTGACGAGCAAAACTGTTTGCGTAGCGTCCCTCGCCTTTGTTTTTGCAAATCACTTATTTAATTTCCTGCCGATATTTTTGTTGCGATCATCTGTTTGCGCAATAATACAATTACACGATATTTGACAATGATTGTAGATAGGCAGGATTAGAAACTGTTAGTACCTACATAGGTACTTTGAAAGAGAATTTTAGTATCTATCTACCTATGCAACCTAACCTAGAATTTATTACTGTATCATGATACAGTATGTCTCAATATGAATTCAGTTGAAATTAAGATAACAGAAAAAATAAATTAGTGTTGTTACTTTTATTCCACAGTTAAAAACCGATATTTTTAGAACGAAAGAAGCACTTTCATCAGCTTTTTATTGACCAATGTTTTCACATCTTTAGCAAATAAAAAGTCCACATGATTGAACTGTTCATAGGGAACTTTATAGGTGTCCACAACGTTGGGCAGCTTCCTCTGCAGATTCTCCACGTCGCCTGGGTGCGCCAGCCAGTCCGCCTCGCTGTAGAACAAACAAACTGGTGCTACTACCTTATCCAGCGCATATCTCGGAGGCATCTTTGCACCGTATCTTCGCACATTCTCCTCACTACCATAATCAAATTTCCTAAAATCTTCAGATATCAGTCCTTGGCCGTAATGAACAAACTGCTTCATCGACGCGCCAGACGGCATGTGGCCATATATCACGGGCAAATTCGTAACATTTAGCTGACCAAAATCAAAACCAACAATAAGAAATAGAATATTGCTGCACAAGATCGTCACGATGGGCCCTGTTCCACACATTAACACCTTTAATGCGCTAATAACGTTATTGTCCGGCAAGAACTCGTACAGTCCCAGACTCTTGGAAACCCCGTGCCAAATTGATGTTCCGGGAGCCAGCAGCCTCACTATAGGAGACCGCACTTTTGACATAAACACGACAGGAGACAATGCAACCATCACCGATATCTTTGCATTATTTTCAGGTTTTTCAGAGGCCATCACGAAGAAAGCTGTAGTTCCTTGAGAATGGCCGATGTATTTTAGGGATTTCAAGTTTCTTTTTCTTAGCACAAAATCGATCATAGCTGGGAGATCGTATATGCCAATTTCATGCCAGGAGAAGTCCCAGAACTGTGCATCAGAGGGATTCAATCTGGTATGGCGACGGGAATGTTTGCAGCCTCGGGCGTTGCCCATCCAGACGTCGTAGCCGTGCTGCGCTAGTAGGTAAGCGAGGCCGCTCGCGGGACCCGCTATGATGTAATCGTCCGCACTACCCAGTAACCCATGCATGAGGAACACCGCAGGCCCGCTGCTGGGGATCCTGAACATGGTTAACACGTAACCGTCTTCTGTTGTGACCTCATGTTTTTCAACTCTATATCCATACTTAACAAGGATGGCATCGATGCTTATTCTTGCATCCTCATTTCCCTTGCCTGCATTAAAAGAAGCGATGAATTTATCGACTGCATCTATTGTGTTTGTTTTGCTGGCTTGAGATGTAAGCTGGACGGGTCCTAGAGTCCTTGAAATTGCGAAGGGCAGCCTGGTTATTAGGTTAACAGCCGCGGCGAAAGCATTGGAGGTCACGAACGTCGTTGAAGCGACTTTTGGATGTTTGATGAACCTTTCAGCTAGGTTCTCCCTTGTTTTCGCTAAGGAACTTGAGATTAAATGGTCCGCCATGTTTCCATTTCTTAAGTTGATCAATGCGAATAAAATAACGAATATTTTGGTCATTGCACAAGTTCTCCGGATTTGAACTGTGAGCAAACTGTTCGGATGCCATGATCGACTGTAGGTTTTAGTGATTTAATCTTAACGCTCATTAGTTATGGGTAAATGAAGACTGGTCAGTGTTCATTGTCAATCAAAAGTATGTACCAAAGAACCATAAAATAACAAATTATCTAAGTGTATGGAAACTTATCCAGTCATGTGACAAGACGACTGTCAGTGAGTCCCATTGTGTGTTGGGAAAATAAGGACAAATTAAAATCTGAATCAAATACAATACCTGTACCTACGTACAGGTATCAACAAAGGTATGTAGATACCTTAGATTTACCACCTGTAATAATTCTGACTAAGCTAAAAATAAAATATTAGCCAAAATATGCTTTATAAAAAACGGCCTATGTCCAGCAGTGGATATCTTTCGGCTGAAATAATGAAAACGTAGTTTGGGGTTAGAAGTACTTAAGTAAATAAAATGTAAGAGGTTGCGATTTTCTTAAGTGCTGTTGAGGTGGGAACTAGTGGGAAGATATAAAAAGCTTTTGTGTATTGAACGAGAGGATTTATTCCTTTGTGACTACTATTTTGTATTAATTACACTGGTCTATTATAATCTCATCTGAAATAATTATTTTTCTAATGCTGGCTACTCACCATCGTGCCACTTGACCCATGGTTTGATCAAATAATCTTAGTCAAGCCAAAGTTCCCAGAGTTCCCAGTTTGAAAGGACCTGCCAAAATTGCTGCAGCATGATGGTGAATAGCCAGCACAAAACTAGAATTGGAGTTTATTTATCTAATATATAAAATTCTCGTGTCACAGTTTTCGTTGCCATATTCCTCCGAAACGGCTTGACCGATTTTGATGAAATTTTTTGTGCTTATCCGGTATCTATGAGAATCGGACAACATCTATTTTTTTTTTTTTTTTTTAATTTGAGGTAATTTTTTTTTTATATACATAGCAAAACAACGTTTGCCGGGTCAGCTAGTTTTATCTATATTTTTAAAAGGAAAAACTGAATGACTCACAGCCGAAACTACTGGAAGTAGGAACGTGAAATTTAGCACACCGACGCCCCCAGGGAATAAACCGAAACTCACCAACAGGAAAAATGATTTTGTATGTTTTTGGGTATATCTTTCCAACAAAAAGTCATGACGATAAGATTGTTATATGACAGGAAAGGTAATTTTTACTTGAACAGTTTACATGTAGTTTAAAGAGGAATTATAAAATATGTTACACATAATTAGTTATTCACCAAAATACATATTACCGAAAATGGATTCATACAATTTTTAGGGTACCCAATATCTTACGATCTTGACTTATCGATACTACATACTTACCGAATAAATCTTGTAAATTTCTAAAAGTAATAGACATAATATTTTTTTTATTAATATTATTACTTTACTAGAATTATTATTAAACGTCTTTTTGTTATGTTGAGGTATTGTGACAAATATGTAGGTATTCTCGAGTTGAGCTTTTTCTTGTATAATGACTAGGGAAGACTAGGGAACAATAAAATATGCTTGTCAATACTTGATTCTGTGTTGGAGCTCATTTTTAGGGTTCCATACCTCAAAAGGAAAAACGGAACCCTTATAGGATCACTTTTTTGTCCGTCAGTCTTTCTGTCTGTCTGTCAGGACCCTTTATCTCGAGAACGCGTGGAGGTATCGAGTTGAAATTAAAACCATATACTCAGGTCTACGGTCCTTTGAAGCTGTAAAAAATTCAAACTTCTAAGTTAACGAAAAAAAAGATGCAGCCGTTTATGTCGCAAAAAACATGTATTTCGTTTTCGATACTCAGGGGAATCAAAATTCAAATGGTACCTACTTCCCCTTGACTTAGAATCTTGAAATTTGGAATGGAGCAAAGTCTTATAGCACTAGTATAGGAAAAAAAATCTGAAAACAGTAAATTTGTAGTTACTTCACAAAAAAAAAAAATACTTTTCTTGCGATTCGGAAAATTCTTCGAGACTCCATTCAGGAATAGAACATAGGTAAGTTTATACGAAACCCTCAGCGCGCAAGTCCGACTCGCACTTTACACGCCCAGTTTTTGCGAGGTCCATTCATTGTGTTTTAGTTACCGGTCTACAATAATATTTGCGAAAAAAACCTGTAATTGCGTTAACCAAAAATGTTGAAAAATGTTACTGTGAAATACTATACCGCCATAGAATTTAATTTATAATAATGTAATAGATACCTGTCTGGAAAAGCTACTGCATGGTCCATAAAGACGCTAATGAAGGGTGATCTGCCGATCTCCCTGAAGCATAAACTCATTGACATGTGTATCCTGCCCATCGTAAACTACGATGCTCAGACCTTATCATTCACGGAACTACAAAAGTTTCACCTTGGGTTTACCAGAGAGCTATTGGAGCACAGCATTCTGGGCGTAAAAACAACAAACCCAATACGGAATGACACGCTGCCATAACGGGCATTATAGACGTGGGCAAAAAGATTGCCAGGCTCAAATGGGATTCGGTAGGTCATGCCGCATGCACAGGGACCGCTGGGCAAGCGTCGCCACACAGTGGCTTCCTGCAGAAGGAAAGCGCCGTCGAGGCCGGCCTAGAAAGTGGTGGATGATTTGGACGAGTAACGCGAGGACTGGTTTGAGACGGCGTGGAAGAAGAAAGGACTTGGGGGAGGCCTTTGCTCAGCTGTGGGATAGTAAAGGCTAGTGAAAAAAAAACTTAAAATCGTTGAAAATTACTATAGAAACCTCACGGTGGAGCATAGGTAAAGGTGTGCCACTTGGGCAGAGCACTCGCGCTGGGCCTTGGTACAGGCCACGGTCCGGAGCGAGGAGGAGTGACAGGCGGTTGCCTCCTTCTGCGAAGCAGTAATGCTAGCAAAGGAGGCGGCCGCACGCGCGAGGGAACGGCCCTCACGCCCTAGCAGCTGGGATCCCGTTCCCAACTTCCGGTCACCGTAGGCGCTGGCTTGCGGACGGCGAGCAATGTGTAGCTCGCCGTCCGACTGTCCGGTAACCATCCGGACCGAGCCCAAGTTGTCGACGCCGCACTGTGTTCCACGCGCGCCTGAAGGAGATGTCAGCAGAACCGTAGGGACCCAGCAGGGTCGAAGCCTACTGGGGCCATAAATTGTGCGATAGAGAACCCCGGGGCTCTGGAACGTAGGCTAAGAAGGAACAGGAGTGGGTTTTAATAATAAACATTTTATTTTCAGGTATCAGAGGCCCATAGAAAAAAATACATAAAATAATCTTAAACAATAATAAACTATACATATTATAAAATGAAAACTTATTTAACTATAATTATACATGTAATGTGGTCGGCGTCGTGTTGCGCTGCGTGGTATCGCATAACCGTCCTCGGAAACGTCGGTATACTACACCTTTCGGCCAGAAGTCCTCTTTTAAGAAGCTGTCGGGTTGGAACTCGTACTACGAACGACTTGAAGTTGACGTCGTACCGCGCTTCCAACCTTACAACCCTCAGAGTCCATTTGGTCTTCACTTTCAAATACTCCACGACATCCGCAACCTATAACTGCGTCGTAGGCACAGCAGGACCGCACTGGTTACGGGAACAGGGCTTCTTCTTCTTTTCTACTGTCGTGAAACCCTCTTTATCCACTTGGCCTTTTTTTGGCAACGTTCTCTGGACCGCAGACAGAGAATGGTTGAGTACCCGTTTTCAGCAGTAAAAGTCTGATACACCTTCCCGCTCCGTCCAAGGACGAGATATGTAATTGGATGATTCATTACATTAGCGATGGCCATCCTTTGCACCAAGAACGACCCGGACCGGGAGTCACCCGTTGCCTCCCAGAGCCTACGACCTAAATCCCCCAATTTATAGGCTATATCAAAGGTTTTTATTCGTGTAACCCCTTTCTGCCGTTGGAATTTTTCGGACGTCGTAAACAAGTCTGTCTAAGACAGTCTTGTCTCAAATGTGCGCAGGCCCTAATTGGCATTTCGCTGCTGATAAGTAGGTAGAAGGAAACCTATTGACAAATAACTATGGTTTGGTCTACTAACTCAACGTAGGTAAAGTACCTATTGTACCTAAATATATCCATAACTCCACAGACATACCTAATGTACACAAAATGAAATGATAGCATTATGATAAGCGATTATTAAGTCATTTACATTACATTGCGGGCGTTTTATTTACGTAGTTGATGGAGAGATAAGAAACATTTGGTGCAGTAATGACAGACTCACAGAGAGTATATACCTACAGTGATATCGAAAGAGACCGCATGAAAAAAAGGAGCTTAAAAAAAATACGCAAATACACTTCTGGACACATCTATTGGCCCACCTTAGAGTTTAGGCTTCGATGGCCGCTACCGAAATATGATTGCTAGATTGAACAAAAACTGTTGATGCAGTTTTAAACCTGATACATTTTACCATCTTTTTCGATCGTATTGTTTTAAATTTCAATTCAGAATACCATACGACATGGAGCTACGCCTAACAACTCGGATATGCGCCTTGTTAAAGGCAATTGATTTTTGAATAAAAAACATGTTTTATCAAATAAAGGTTTAATTTAATAACGCGTGTTGCCTCCATGGGCATCTACCACAGCTCTCATACGATTAGGCATAGAGTTTATCAACCGCTCTATGAAATTTTGAGGGATCATCTCCCATTCCTCTTCTATGACAGTTTTCAACTCCTGCATCGTCTGGGCAACTGGCTGACGAGCCCTAACACGTCTTTTTAGCTCGTCCCACATGTGCTCAATGGGGTTCATGTCTGGGCTTCTGGCTGGCCAGTCCATAACTGTGATGTTCACATCCCGAAGATATTCCCAGACGATGCCGGCCGCATGGGCTCTTGCATTATCATGCATAAAAAGGAAATTTGGGCCCACATAGTCCGCGTATGGTATCACGTGAGGTTCTAAGCACTCACGAATGTACCTTTCAGCATTTAATGTTGGCAGCCGTGGTCCTGTAACAACCTCAAGTTGAGTTTTGCCGCTCGCGGATATACCGCCCCAGACAGTCCATGAGCCACCGCCATAAGCAACCCTCTCTTCAAAGCAGCATTGTGCGAAACGCTCTCCCTTACGTCGGTAGACCTTCTTCCTTCCATGATTGCCATGTAACACAATTTTAGACTCATCAGAAAAGAGTACACGGCTCCAATCTTGCTGTGTCCAATTTAAATGACTGCGTGCGAAATGAAGGCGCGCTGTTCGGTGGGCTCGCGTTAGTTTGGGCCCATTAGCTGGCTTGTGTGGTACCATATCGCGTTCTTTTAACCTTCTCCGAACAGTTCGAGCGCTCACAGATACTCCGTGGAAGTCGCGAAGTTGGTTTTGTATCTCAATGGAGGTAAGGTGACGATTTCTCAAGCTGGTCGTCACGATGAATCGATCGTGCCTTTCAGTTGTGACCCGAGATCGTGGCCTTCCTTGGCGACGAACAAAGCCGCCAGTCTCTAGGTACCTCCGATAAACATTTCGGACCGCAGATCGACTTAAATTAAGTTGAGCACTCACGTTTCTTTGGCTGTGTCCGGCCTGAATAAGTGCCACAGCTTGGGCGGCGACTTCAGGTGAAGTATCCATAGATTATTGATAGAACCTCACCTTAATGTTAAGAATAAGTAATGTTTGTTGCAAAACCAAAGATATCAATCACTTTTTCAAGAATTAAATCCAAGTAAACCAATAAAACCAAGTTTTCTTAGTATTCGATTGTTTGATATCAACAAACAGGCTCCAAATTGTCTTTTGTTTCTTTAAATTCTGTGTTCGAAATTCAAAAAAAGACTATTGAATGAAATTGTGAATGTGCCAGGTTCAAAACTGCATAAAAAATTTTTGCTCGACCTAATATAAAATTTTAGCTAGGACCAAACGAAACTGAAAATACAAGGTGGGCGAATAGATGTGTCCAGAAGTGTATAAAAAAAAGTACCAAAAAATACAACCGACTTTAAAAACCAATTAAAAAAAAACTTTTAATAATACTTTTACAAAGAGAAATAACCGACTTCACTACAAAAAAAAACGGGCAATTGCGAGTCGGACTCCAGCTCTGAAGGTTCCGTACAAACTTACCCATGAAAAAACTTTTTATAAAAAAAAAATAACCGACTGCACTGAAAAAAAACACTAAAAGGATCAAAATAACTTTAATTTCGGAAGTCGGTGTTTCTCGGTATTGTTTGTTTCTTATTTAACATCGACTTCCCGAAGTCAGTTATTTTCTTTTTTTGGAAAAAGATTTTTATTTCACACTTTTTAGTTGCGATATACTTATTACCAGTGTGTTTATTTCTTTCTCATGACAATTCGAATTAACCCAAACACTGATAGGTTACATTGTTTTATTATGAAGTTCCTGTATCTACCTTCCACCTTCCGGCTCCATCATCAGATCTGTTCGATAGTACCTTATATCCAAAGTGTATCTCATGGCAATTCTAATAAGCCCAAACACGGCTAGATTACATTGATTAATTATGGAGTTCCAGTGCCTACCTTCCGGCTCCATAATCAAATGTTACTTTTGACTGTAAATGCTTAAGTTCTCGATGAAAATACTAAAATCACCATATGGCTGCCTATAATATTTGAGGAGTTCCCTCGATTCCTCATGGATTCCATCTTCGGAACTAGATTTTTATAAAAATGGGACAAATTGGAAAGCATATCTTCTAAGAGGAAAACAAAATTTTGCAAATCGGTCCATAAACAACGGAGTTCTGAGCAAACACACATTAAAAAAAAAAACAGGCGTAACTACAAATTTACAGTTTTTTTTTTTTAATTTACAGTTTCAGATTTTTTCGTACACTTGTGCTATGAGACCTTGCTTCATGCCAAATTTCAGGATTCTAGGTCAATGGGAAATACCCTATGAATTTTGATTCCCTTGAGAGTGTGGAAATGCTCTTTTTTTGGGATTCGGTGTTAGATAAGAAACAAACAATACCAACCGAACCGACTTCCGAAATTAAAGTTATTTTGATCCTTTTACTGTTTTTAGGGTTCCTCAAAAGGAAAAAACAGAAATATAGGATCACTTTGTTGTCCGTCCGTCTGTCTGTCTGACTGTCTGCCAAGACCCTTTATATCGGGAACGCGTGGAGATATCGAGTTGGAATTAAAACCATATACTTAGGTCTGCTGACTCTTGAAGCTGAGAAAAAGTCATACTTTTGAGTAAACGTAAAAAAAGATATGGCCGTTTATGTTACAAAAAACGTGTACTTCGACAATCTCAAGAGAATCCAAATTCATAGGACGCCTACTTCCCGTTGAGCTATAATTCTGAAATTTGGCATGAAGCTGGGTTGAATAGCACAAGTATAGGAAAAAATATGAAAACGGTAAATTTGTAGTTACTTCACAAAAAAAAATCTTTGTAACTCAATTCGGGAATTGAACTGTTTTAATAGGTAAGTTTATACGGAACCCTCAGTGCGCGAGCCTTATGAGATTATTTTTTTTTATAAACAGTATTTTTTGAAGTCAGTTAAAAAATAACTTATACGAAAAAGACCAGAAACACAATCCCTGAGTCAGGATAGAAGAAATGTATAGTTAAAATATACAAATTTAGTTTGTCCGGGTCGGTCAGTTACCGGACGGCCGAGACTGCAGACTAGTGTGTTGAAGTTTCATGCATGCTAATTTAGGATGCTAAAGGCAGGCGAAAGAAAATTTCAATGTTTGTAAAAGGCTGTTAAGGCATAAGTACTTACTTATCATACCAATATTGTACACTTCTTCTTAACGTATCGATAGCAAAACTAATTAAATTCCTTGCCTGACCCAGTCTTCGCTCACGGCAATGCCGTCCGCTGATGCTGTCATTAGGTCCCTACGTGAAGAGATAACCGGGCATGTGATGCAGAATGGAAGGTAGGACATGGTCTGCAGAGAGACGCCGCACAAACGCTGAAGATCGGAACCGTCCAAGAACCCCCATCTGTGGAGATTATACGCTTAGCTCACAATAATCGTTTCGGCTTCAATTTTGATAGGCAATCGACTCATGTAACCGCATGTAACATACCTGGGCCTCAAGTCTGCTATTACAATAGTGTCAGAATGGTCTATCATTGACTTCATAATTGTTGATTTTGAAAAGTTTGGTAATCTACAAACATAATGGCGTCATTATGACTTTCCAATGGTCAACCACTGACACTCCATTGAAAGAAGTGCCATAGAATGGTAATCTCGTACATATTGGTACATGAATATTTGACGTATGCGGATAACTGCCAAAATTTTGACAGTTCCTTTGATTAGTGACCTACCGTTAGAACATCATTTATGCAGTCATTGCTTTTAATTTCTTTCGAAACAGCTCGATATTGTCATTCTATCACGAGATCATTGACCGATCAATGATCGACCATTATGAATTATTAGATTACGAACTTTTAACAAAATGACAATGGGATCGTGTTGGAATGACGAATTTATAAAATAGCAGACTTGGGCCCCAGTAATTGTATTCAGCTGTATCTGGTTAGACTATAAGCTAATCCAATATTAATAGTAGGAAAAAAGCTAAATAGGCAGGCAGGTAAATGAAAGATAACCAACGGACACTGGAACCCATTACTATGGCTGCGCTAACCGTCCGTCTGCCTTTCAGTGAGCTGTACCTATCTCATGAACGACGAACGACGAATACGCAAACTTAGACAACTGAAAATTTCTGGTTGGACAGCATTTCAGACCAACGTATCCATATTGCGAGAACACAAAATCTCCTTGCGGTTGTCGTCAGAGTCTCCAATACATAAGATTCTACAATACTACGGTCACATTGTAAGGAAAAACAATGGCAACCTCAAAATGCTTATCGTGACCGGTAAAGTGGATGGGAAAAGGCCTCATGGACGCAGCCCAATACGTTGGACCGACCAGATCCGCACCGCTCATGATTATACGGTATACAATGCCCTTCACACAGCCAGAGACAGAAACAGATGGAAGAATATCGTACGAATGAAAGTGATGAAGGAGGGTCACGACCCTCAGCATTGAGGAGTACGATGGAAGGACGTGGATATTTCTGGTGCCACTATAAGTCCCTATCCCTAGCCTTTTCCTAACTAATTGGTGATCCAAATCTGATAAAGCCTTGAGCACAGGCGTAGGGTAGCCAGCCTTTCGGTGTTTTACAGGATGCACTTTGTAGAGTGTGCGCAGGAATTGCCTGACTTGATTCCGCCATCTCATTTTTACCATCGGACAACCCGACGAACGGCGAGTATCCACCCTTACGTTGTTGATCGTTACGGTCCGGACCAAGTGTTTCGCCTCGTCGTTTATACCGCGAACATCGAGCGACTGGAACAACTTAGCTGTTGCGGTCTTCCCGTCCCATTATAATTTAGGTGTCTTCAATGCTAGAGTGAATAGGCTCTTAATAAACTAGTGCGCCTCACCATCAACGATTGCATCACTACTTACCATCAGGTGGGACTGCAGTCAAGCACTAGTTTACAACAATTAAAAAAAAACTAGCTTGGAGTCGGTTTTCAGTCTAACGGTCTAAGGAGATGCGGCTGAATACCCGTGTTTTACATGGAGCGACTGCCTACCAGACCTCCACAACCCAGGTACTAGACAACACGATACTCTTTAGGTACTTAGACTGATGACTAGACTTTCTGGCGACGTCTGACTACCTGTGACGACTATCAAAGATCTACGAATAACAATCGGGGCCTTTCCGAGGCCCGGAGTGTCAGTAATTTCCTAAATAAACTTAAAAAAGTACAAATGAATTGAAAAACACACGTTGCAAGCACAACGGCACAACACCGGGCAAGTACCAATGTACTTGCCCGGTTTCGAACCCGCAACTTCATGTATGAAAGGCGGGCGTATTAACCACTGGGCCATCACGACACATAATGAATGCCGCTTTATGTAATAACAAAATGATATCTAATATTTCTAAAATTAAAATATAGGGCCCCTTAGGCCGCTTTCCCACTATCTCGTAACGGTTAATTTATCGTCGGACGATTATCGTTTCTAGCTGTTCCCATTATAACAACTGTTTGTCGTGGTCACTACCTACTGATAGTCACAACGACGACACATGATTTTATTTATATTGTTTTACGACTGTCGTGCTAGCCGTTCCCACTATCATGAAAATCTGTAGTCACCGCAAAAAAAAAATAATGATGAAATTTTTTTTTTTTTTTTAGTATGAAATGCGATGTTTTAATTTATTGAATTTTGTATTTTAAGTAATTTTTTTATATGGATGATTTCTAATATGGGTTTTTACTTGAAATAAACGAATTTTATTTATTTATTTTCTGTATGTGAACGCCACCATTTAAATGCATAAGTGACCGAAACTTAAAACCACTTATCTACTTTATCTGTCGTCACGACAAAATGGGAACGCGGCCTTACGGGCTGCGGGATTTTTCGAAAGATTTCCATACAACGGGCAACTGAAGGAACACGGTTGGATAAGGTAGTCAGTAAAAGTGGCACTCCCTCTTGCTCCATCCCAAAAGGGGGAGTTATATGAAGACATAAAACCTCAAAAAAAAAATTGGGTGCCCTCTATACAAGAAACACCGACTCACTTTGAAGTCGGTTATATTTTTATTTGTAAAAGTTTTTCTTTTCGGTAAGTAATTTTAGCGTTTGTATGACAGCTTGAGTAGGTAGTACCTATTTAATGCGGCCTACCCAAATATCTTTTCGTTGGTTACGTTCATCGAATCGTGAGTTCCTTACTAGTCCTAAGTTGAGCTACATGAATACTGACAAATGCTTGCATTGACTGGACAGGTCCATTCAAATCTGTGTGGTTCTTTCCTCAAAAGACAATCTCTGACACTAATCTGCATGGTTCTCATATGATTTGACCATTATTTAACTACATATTTAATGTATGGACTTCAAAAGAGAGTCTAAGTTCGTTTCAATGTTTCTTCTCAGGGTCTAAGGGCCCAGTTGGGAAACACCGGCCTCATCTGGATTAAAGTAACAAAAAACAAATTGAACATTTAAATTTATTGTTTGTAGTTTTAATTAGTTAAGTATTTTTATTGAATTAAATAAACTGACAGTGAAAAAAAAAATGTTATTTATAACCTATTTGTAAAATAAACATCATTTATCATTTATTTAGGAACTCGTTTAGGTACAATCTAGTCAAAGTCAAAGTTTTTTATGTCACATAGGCCTACATGGGCACTTACAAAAAGTCAGAAGCTAGTGCACGATTCCAAATTGAGTCTTCTCTTCCAAGTCTAGTAAAACAGACATCACTGAGAACTAGGAGAAGAAGTATGCATGCATGCTGTCTGCATCTTCTATTTTGAGGTTGATCTGTAGTCTAGTGGCAGCAAGTGCGACTGTTGATCGTGGAGACCTTGGTTCGATCCAGGGTCGGAAAAATTTACACATTACCGAAGCAAAATGTTATAACTAAATAGATTTAAGTACCTACTCGTTTACTTAGTTTGAAAATAAAATAAAAATAACATCAATCAGATCTAGTTATTTAATTTATTTGTCAATAATAATAATAATAATAATAAGTAACAACAAAACTTCACTACATAGATCTTTAAAACTATTAGCGTAACGGATTTTGATGCGGTTTTTTTTAATAGATAGAACGATTCAAGAGGAAGGTTTATATGTATAATACATGCATAATATATTAGATAAATACTGATAATTTTAGAGGTTCCTAATGTGATGTCGTAAATAAACACATTTTTTTGCACTTAAATTGCAAACGCTGGCCCAACCCTACGAGATAAATCAAAACACCTTAAAAAGGTCTACAGGTAGTCCGCGATGGTATATGTCTATCTCTTAGGGATAACCCACAATAACCGTTTTTATCCTTTACTTTTTACGAGAAGAAGAGGAGAGGAGGGATGAGACGCATGTTACTAAAATAGTTATGAATTTACATGTGGATAGATGGAGAGGGAGAGGGAGACCAAAGAAAAGATGGATGGATTGTGTGAACAGTGATATGAAAGAAAAGGAAGTTAGTGATAGCATGACGAGTGACAGGGCAGAGTGGAAGAAAAAAACGTGTTGCGCCGACCCCAAATAACATGGGACAAGGGCAGGAAGATGATGACTTTTTACGAGAAATAATGGCTTAAGCATTTAATACAAATCAATATGGGGCTTTACACCGTGTAATTTAAAGATGATTTTTTTCGAAAACATTTAAAATGCAGCCCAGTGACATAGCGGTTTCGGTAGTATCAGCATTGCACCCGTGCGAAGCCGGGGCGGATCGATATTTAAAAAATATTGTATATGTCAAACGCGACGACGGCGGATCTGAAGCCCTACCACGAGCTATTTACGCGATCCATTTGACGAACTAAATTCAACTGTTAAAGGGATGGAGCTAGAAGTATTATAGCTCTATCCCTCTTACTTGCTCGCACGACTGACATTTTAGGAAGGAATGATAAAGCCCTTGATCATATTCGCGAGACAAACTTGGCCAGAGATCGCTATAGACAGAGAGGTTTAGAAGAAGAAAGGGGAGCCCTTTGCCCAACAGTGGGACACAAAATATAGCATAGCATAATCAACCTTATAATATTCCTACAGCTGGGACACAGGCCTCCTCTCTAGTCGAGGGAATGGGCCGTAATCCACCACCCAGTGCGGGTTGATGAATGTCACATTTCTTCGAATTTTCGGTTCCAGGACATATCGGTTGTTTTCTTTCACCGTTTTGAGAGCAGTGGTGATGAAATAAATTACTTACACAAAGTAATGCGCCTGGCTGGGTTCGAACCAACGACCCACAACTCGTAAACCGGGACCGTTACCACCAGTGGCGTAGCTAAGTGACCAAGGGCCTTTGGGCAAAATCAAACTGGGGCCCCTAAACTTTTTAGGCTTTATCAATAATTCGGCTGTGCGTTGATATGTCAGTCAGCCAGTTACTCCTTTACATATATATATATTCATTCATGGCATTCCACACAAACGAATAGAAGTGGA
Organism: Mythimna vitellina; assembly: GCA_949316375.1. Lineage (NCBI taxonomy): Eukaryota > Metazoa > Arthropoda > Insecta > Lepidoptera > Noctuidae > Mythimna > Mythimna vitellina. The sequence continues at coordinate 21,621,785 of OX438700.1, read as the reverse complement.
AATTTGTCGGGAGTTTCTTTGTATTTTTTAAAATGAGTTGCTTTATAAAAAGTAGGATTGCAGCCTATTTTATTTAGATTCCGAAGGTGGAAGAATTTTTCGTTCGTTCAATAAGCGGTTTACTAATCAGTTTTAAAGCCCCCCGAGCTTGGAGGCCGCGAGGCACTGGCCCGCCTAGCCCCTTAATAGCTACGCCACTGGGCCACCACTGCTCACACAAAATAGGCGATTAAGAAAAAAAGTCAAACGAAACCACGGGTAACAGCTTGTATCATTAATTACTTAAAATTATTGCGATATTAGCAAGAAAATACTAAAATAGGTATAAATACTTATTAAGCATTTTATTCACTGGTACAGCTAACTAAACACTTGTAGGTGCAAAGTATCAAACGTTTTACTTACTAAACATTTCATAAGGTCAATGTGCTGACTAGCAATTACTTAATTAATGAAGCAATGTTAGTTCGTTATTGTCATTAACTAACTACTTCCTGTGGCTTTGCTTATGCATTTTTAAGTCGAAATTGAATGATCTTTTAAGAGGACTACAGCAACTAATCGCGAGTATTATAATGCGCAAAAACAGAGCAAGTACGAGTCGGACTCGCGCACTGAGGGTCCCGTATAAACTTACCTATGTAAATAGTTCAATTCCCGAATGAAGTCGCCGTAGCTTAAAATTTGCCGAATATCAAAAAAATATTTTTTTGAGACTTAACAACAAATTTACTGTTTTCAGATTTATTCCTATATCTGTGCTAAAAGACCTTGGTTTATGCCAAATTTCAGGATTCTGGGTCAACGGGAAGTACCCTATGAACTTTGATTTCCTCGAGAGTGTCGAAATGTACGTTTTTTGCTACATAAACCAAAGTATCTTTTTTTCTAGTTAACTTACAAGTTTGATTTTTTTACAGCTTCAAGAGTCCGCAGACTTGAGTATATGGTTTTAATTTTAACTCGATACCTCCACGCGTTCCCGAGATAAAGGGTATTGACAGATAGACAGACAGACGCGAGAACCCTGGACAGTAAAAGACAACTGAAAGAACATAGGTGGGTTTTAGTTAGGAAAAGTCTGCCGCTCCCTTTCGCTCAACCCAGAGCGTGAGGACCCGTTTGATGATTTCCCTCGTAAAAAAGGTATCGTAAGTGCTACTGTCGAGTATGAATGAGGTCATGGGTTCGATTCCCGGCAGTGTTTTTGGGGATTTGATCTGTTTTTTTATTTAAACTTCATGTACAGTGTAGTGGTACATAGACGGACTAAATTTAGCAAGGCGTTCTCTACCAGTCAACCTTTGGGTTAAAAAAGAAAACACTGCGTGCGTTCTCGGTAGCAGCCCCTTCTGGATTTGTGGCCGGCTGAAGAAAATGCGCTTAGAGGACTTTAGTGCCGTAACGTGGGTGTACCTACTACCAGGTAGCGTAGCCAGGCGTCCGTATGAAGTCGGACACTATGAGGCGTTTTGAAGACTACAAATTAGACGGTGTCCGACCTGACCGGTTTTTGTTAAGCTTTTAAAATAAAACTAATATTATAAAGGTGAAAGTTTGTGAGTGTGTGTGTATGTTTGTTACTTCTTTATGCTCGAACGGCTGAACGGAATTAGATAAAACTTGGTACACGGGTAGACCATATCCTGGAATAGCATCTGTGATACTATTTATCACGGAGTATAATCCCTTGGAAATGAATAATTATTCTATATAAACAATAATTTTCTACTATGACACGGGCGAAGCCGATGGCAACAGCTGGTTTTACAAAATTTATTTTTTCCTTCTTCATAATTATGTTGTTCAACGCCAGTGAGCGGACTTTTCTTTACTTAGGAAATCAAATTAATTCTCCCGCTCTGGGTGGAGCGAGAGGCAGTGCCTGGCTTTTAACTAACGAAATCTTCATGCGTTCTTGAAATAAAGGGTCTTGACAGACAGACAAACGGACAACAAAGTGATCCGTTTCGTTTTTTTTCTTTCGAGGTACGGAACCCTAAAAACCCTGAACAGCAAAAGACAACTAAAAGAACATAGGTGGCTTTGGTGAAAGAGAGTGTCAGACTTTTCCCAGCTAAAACCCAGGTGGGTTTTAGTTAGGAAAAGTCTGACCCTCTCTTTCGCTCCACCCAAAGCGGGAGGACTCGTTTGATGATTTCCCACGTAAAAAAAGGTATCGTAAACGCGTGTCGAGTATGAGGTCATGACTTCGATTCCCGGAAGTATTTTTGGAGATTTAATCTGTTTATTTTTTTAAACTTCGTGTGCAATAGTGGTACATAGGCGAACTAAATTGTTCCTTCAGTTACCCTTTGCGAGGGTCACGCGGCTGTAACTCTTTCAAACAATCCACAGCCCTGGCAAGCATTCGGCCCTCACAGGCCCCGTCAATCTTGCCGACATCTAGCAAAATATCACATTGCAATAGTATCTAAAAATTAGTTAAGTACTTTAAATAACTCATCATCTCATCTTCCTGCCCTTATCCCGTATTATTTGGGGTCGGCGCAACACGTTTTTTTCTTCCACTCTGCCCTCTCTCTCTCTCTCACTCTGTCTTTGTAAGTACTTTAAATAACTACATAATTATTATTGCAATTTTTTTTTTCACATAGCTACAACACAACGCCGTCTAGTCCCAAGCTAAGCAAAACTTGTGTTATGAGTACTAGACAACTGATAAACATAATTCAATATTTCTAAATACATTCATATTATACATAAATTACACCCAGACACAGAACAAATGATTGTGCTCATCACACAAATATTCGTCCTGAGTGGGAATCGAACCCACGACCTCTGGCATAGCAGTCAGGTCCACTAACCACTAGACCAACAGGCCAGTCAAAAAACTATTCAAGTATAGTATAATGAACCTTATAATGTTCCCACTGCTACGACCAAGGCCTCCTCTCTAGGAGAGGGAATGGGCCATAATCTAAACAACCACCACGCGTGGGCCCAGTGCGGGTTGGTGGACGTCACAAGTCTTCGAATTTTTCGATTCTAGGACATGCCGGTTTCCTTACGACGTTTTCCTTCACCGTTTTGAGAGCAGTGGTGATGAAATAAATTACACAAATTAAAGCGCCTGGCTGGGTTCGAACCCGCGTCCTACAACTCGTGAGTCAAGGCTATTGATGAAGGCCACCATTGGGACACCACAACTCTCAATAATAATAAAGAAAACTAATTCATTCAATTTTATTGTTGTGTCAATAGAATTAAAGACTTTATGGTAAATGTTAAAAAAAAACCTTGTTTTGACTTTTTTAGGGTTCCATACCCAAAAGGTAAAACGGGATCTTATTATTTAGACTCCGCTGTCCATCCGTCTGTCACCAGGTTGTATCTCATGAACCGTGATAGCTTGACAGTTGAAGTTTTTACAGATGATTAGATATTTGTGTTGTGTGTGTATTTATGTTACCGCATTAACAACAAATTTAAAAAAACAGAATAAAATAAATATTTAAGGGGGCTCCCATGCAACAAACTTTTTTTTTGCTTTTATATTATAGTACGAAAAATATACACCTGGTGATAGACATACAGACGGACTGGAGTCTTAGTAATAGGGTCCCGTTTTTACTTTTTGGGTGCGGAACCCTAAAAAGTTTCCGACCGCGTCTGTCTGTCTATTAGAACGTGATAAACTCAAAAATTACTGAGCTGGTTTTCATGCAGTTTTCACTAGTAAACAGAGTGATTAATGAGGAGGGTTTAGGTGTTTCATAAATGCATATTAGGTATACTTAGTAAAAAAAAATACTTAAAACATAAATTCAAAGATTTGTAACACCCGAGCGAAGCTGGGAAGGCTCACTAGTCTAATATAGATCCACGGGTAGTGTGAAAGTGAAACCCGGGGCCCTGGAACTAAGGTAAAGAAGGAACAGGAGTGGGTTTTTAGCCAGTAAAAGTCTGACACACGCTCCCGCTCCGCCCAAGCGCAGCGAATGTCATTGGATGATTTTTCCATCTAAAAAAAAAGTCTAATATAGTTAGCTAGCTTCTGCTAGCGGTTTCACCCGCGTAAAAGTCGGTTTCTACATACAAACTTTAGACCCCCGTTTCATGCCCTTAGGGGTTGAATTTTGGAGAATCCTTTCTTAGTGCTCGCCTACGTCATAAACGGGAACCTTGTGCAAAATTTCACGTTCCTAGTCCCAGTAGTTAGGTCTGTGCGTTGATATGTCAGTCAGTCAGTTTCTTCATTTATTTAGACACTAGTTTCTGCCAGCGGCTACGCCCGCGTGAAAGTACCTTTCTCTGCACAAACTTTAGGCCCCCATTTCATCCCCTTAAGGTGTGAATTTTCGAAAATCCTTTTTGTAGTGCTCGCCTACGTCATAAAAGGAACCCTTGTGCGAAATTTCACACTCCTAGGCCCAGTAGTTTTGGCTGTGCTTTGATATATGTCAGTCAGTCAGTTTCTCTATTTATTTAACATACATGGGTGGGTATTTGTTTTACATTCATGGGTGGGTGGGTTTTACATGGGTTTTTTTTTTTAGACATATAGATAAAACATAACACTTTTATCTTAAGTTCCTGTCCATTCCAGGTTGCCTGAAAGAAAACGCGGAATCTGATAAGGCTGAAAAAAACCAATTGTACGTTTTTAGTGTAAGGTTTCCTTTTTGTAAATATACAATATAATCTTGGTGTACAATAAAGTATATAATATATAGTGTCCCAAAATTAAAGAAAGATTTGAATCAATTATATAAACTAGCTGACTCGGCAAAAGTTGTTTTGCCATAAAAATTATCAAAGAAAAAACTGGGTGTAAAAATATAACATACGACCTATTCTCAGACCTACCAAATATACACAAATAATTTCATGAAAATCGGTCAAGCCGTTTCGAAGAGTTGTCTTTTAAAAATGGGAAAATCTTTCTGTATGGGATAGCCAAGTTAATGACAAATAGTATCTACATAGCTAAGCGACATGAGCTACACATCACGCTACGACCCTCAGGAGCGGATCAGAAGCGTATTAAAATGTCAGTCGTGTCAATGGGAAAGAGGGATGGAGCTATACACCCTATATAGCTCCATCCCTTTAACAGTTCGATTTAGGTCGTCAAATGAATCACGTTAACAGCTCGTGGTACGTTAAGGCCTCAGTAACCAACTCCGGGGTACAGGAATTATACATAATAAGAAGTCTGGCAAACCATTTGCTGGAGCCCATGGTCCATCCCATGCCCTCTAAACGTTAGACACAATCATAAAATTAAACATGACATAAATAAGTTACTAAGTAAAAAAAAACAACAAATTAATTTTGTTTCTAAGCGAACAAAATTTTCACGTATTGCGCTTACGCTGCACTTGCGATGCGCCGGTGCCGACCGCGTGGTGTCACCGCTCACTCACACAGCCACACACGTACGCGTAAAGCAGAATCGACAAATTATAGCATATAAATACTGCGCATTTCTCCACAATCGACACTCATCAAACCGGCAACAAGATGAAGGCAGCTTGTGTGTTGGTCTGTCTTACCCTCGCCCACGGCATCACTGCCAGTATCTTCAAACACCAAGAACGAGGAGTGGACGGCCTCGACGTTCAGCAGCTGAAGTACATCGATCAATACGAAAGACTACTCCGCGACCAGCCCACAGAAGACCAGAAGTTGAGGGACCTAACACTCCAGACCCAAAAGAACGGCGCCAAGCAGATAAAGAACCAGAAATTCCGGAACCAATTTTTAGAGGATGAGACATACCAAGACGTGCTAACCCAGGTACCAACCACACAGTACCATCAGCGCCTGCCGTCCTACCAAGAACAATACCAGCAGCCTGCTTCCCTGAACTCTCAAGAATGGCCATCCACCCGTAAGCACTCGCAGCTCTCGCGCCACCATGACAGGAACCACCGTCACTCATCTTCCAGCGAAAGTTCTCAGGAGTCCAATGAGAGGAGGTACTATGGAAACCAGCAGTCAATTGTTCACGGTGATTACCAAAAGTGGATTTCGCCTCTGGTCAAGTCAGTCATGAACAAGGACTTCTTGAACACCCAAGTTTTAGGAGACACTATTGAATGGAATGGCTTGCGGATGGCTATTGAACCGAACTCTCCTGTCCAGACCCCAGAAGACCTCGAGGAAATCTTCGGCGACGCCCAAAAAGCTATGAGACATATTGAAGAGGAGGAAAAGGTCAAGTTCCACGAAGTTTACGAACTCGCCACGCAGGAAGTCAACGTTAATGTCCTTCTCAACACTACCCAACTGGCACAAAAATATCAGTACCCCATCGAGGAACACATTGTCAAGACCGACGATGGCTACCTTCTCACTGTCTTCAGAATTCCTCCCAAGAAGCAGACCCGTGATGTTTTGAAGAAGCCTGTTGTGTTCCTGATGCACGGTATGCTCGGAAGCTCTGACGACTGGCTTATTATGGGCCCCAAGAAATCGCTCGCTTACTTGCTGTCTGATGCTGGCTATGATGTATGGCTCGGCAACGCTCGTGGCAACAAGTACTCCAGGCGCCACGTGACCAGGTGGCCTGCTATGGCTGACTTCTGGCAGTTCAGCATTGATGAAATCGCACTCCACGACTTGCCAGCCATGATCGACTTCGCCTTAGAGACGACCAAGCAGGAGAAACTATTCTACATCGGACATGCCCTGGGAACAACAGCCATCTTCGCGCTCACCGCAACCCGCCCCGAGTACAACCAGAAGATCTTCATGGTGTATGCTCTATCTCCCATGGTCTACATGACGAACGTGCGCAGCCCATTGTTCCGCATGCTTTCCCCTATCAGCAAGTTCCAAGAGCGAATCAGCCGTCAAATTGGAAACGAAGCCTTCACTCCAAGCAAGGAGCTGATTCACACTATTGGTGGAGCTATGTGCGAAAACGAGATCGGCTGCAAGAAGGTCTGCTCAAACGTACAATTCGTCATGGCTGGTGTTAACGTAGCTGGCATGGACTCCAACGTTCTCCCCATGGTCATGGCACACTTGCCTGCTGGTTCATCTGCTAAGGTCATCAAACAATACGGACAAGGTGTTGCCTCTCACGAGTTCCGCAGATACGACTACGGCCCCTACATCAACACCAAGGTGTACGGCACGATGGAGGCTCCCAAGTACAACATCACTGAGATCAAAGCCCCCGTCACCCTTTACTACAGCGAGGAGGACTGGCTCGCCCACCCTAAAGATGTCGTAAGACTGCAGAAGGAGCTTCCCAACGTCAGAGAAACCTACATGGTTCCCGAAGAACACTTCAGCCACTTGGACTTCCAGTTCTCAAGCAAGGCCCCCGAGATGGTTTACCAGCGCATCATCGAATCCATGAAGAACCAACAGCAACCTATTGTAACTGTTTAAGTGTTTAGAAACTTAATTCATTGTATAGATGTATCGTTTCTTGTAATTGTAATAACTTATTTTTTTTACTTTACTGACGCATTAAAAAAACCGTCCATATTTTTATTAAAACTTTGTTTACTTATATTTCCACCACAACCTTCTTAGCTGTCACAAGGACAACTCCATAACTTGGAAGAATAATACACTCATCAAAAAGCTATTATTCGGTGCGACTTGGCAAGGTTTTTACTCCCCACCTACTTGAACTTTACAAGAATAGCACAATTACAACAACAATACCACTACAACACAATCACAACAACAACAATACAACAACAACACAACACATTGTACAATTTATTCAACATTCAGTTCAGTTTGTCACACTAATGAGTAACAAATACCATGAGTAATCAATCACATTCAGTTACAATATTGATTAACATATAATATAATTAAGTAAACTATACCTAATTAAAGCAACTGAAGAACGTTATGCATGACAGAAGCTACGATCAAAGGTTCTTTAGAGTCCATTGTCCTTTCCAGTCCAGATCCAAGTGTACCTTAGAGACCAAGTTGGTTATCATACAGTCTCACTTCTTTTACTAAAAATCGAACCCTTTCTATAGAACTTGGCTTTCAACGAAGCTGTAATGCGAGTATATGAGTTAGCCGCAACTTGAGGGAACGGACATCCTCACATCCCAACCGCCGCCACAGGAGATGCCTCGGTTGTCGGGTGTCGCAGGATGATTCTCGACCACCGTGGGCACAAGTTTACGGACGATGAGCAATGGGTAGCTCGTCCGGTAAAGCCCGAGCCCAAACCGGCGACGCGTAGTGTTTCACGCTTGCCTCAAAGAGATGTCTACAAAACCTTAGTGCCAATGCTCGTGACCTTTTTCCTTCAGTTGCCCTTTGCGTTTCAGGGTTACGCCAACTTTTTAAAACATCATGGGTGCTCATACTCATTTGATGACTCGAAAAAGTGGCGAAGTGTGAGAAGAGAAATGCAAACTGATCGACCGACAAATAAATAAATGACTTACATACTGCGTACTTATAATGCGTAATAATAATAAATTGAGACAACCTCACTTACATTGTCCTGGTACGAAACTAAGGTTTTCCCTTGTACTATAAAAACCAGGAACAACGAAGGTACCACAAACACCCAGACATAACACAAATATCTGTTTCATCAACAAATATTTGTGTTGGTGCGGGAATCGAACCCGCGACCCTTGCGTCTCAACTGGCGCTTTTAACCACTTCGCTATAATAATGTCGGGTAATGAAAAAACGCCCATCCCTAAAAGGCGATTACTGATTTATTTCTTGATGTCTATTTTCAGGGGTGCTCGGCACCAACTGTCTATTTCTTATGGGTGCTCGAGTCCCCGAGCACCCACGGAGTCGGCGCCCCTGGGCTAGGGTGTCCAGATATCCCCATTTATAAAATTAAATATACTTTTTTTATTTACTAACACCAAAATTACACTTCCGTAACACAACTCTTTTACAAAACTGGTATTTGTGCAGGTATTACAAAGCTAGTCTTATCGCTGCCAGCAATATACCTGCTAGCGAAGAAAAGTTCACTTGTAACTTAAACAGACCCTTCAAAATACTATTACTGATATCTATAGACAGACCTCCTGTCTAACATACAGAGATACATCAAATAAATATTAGTCACAGGCCGATACTTGTATCTTCCCATCCCGCAACTGCTTGTAATATTGACTAGGCATATTATACTTACATATAAATATAGCCATTGTTTCTATACTAGTGGCCATATCCACAAGGTAATTAGAATTAAATGTACTTATAATTATTTTAAAGTCCCTACCTAAACACCTATAATAGTATTTTATAATTTTTATCCCGGAATAATGGCCTATGGCCATTCAAGCCAAGACCTAGACCTACCTTAACAATTTCAAGCACAAATAAATGATTGAACACTAAGGTAGGTAACAGCCGTAACTCGTAGTACACGAGTGACTGACTAGTAACTGGGCCACCCGCCCAGATACACAATCAAATACAAACAAAACCAGACCATTACCCGTTAGCTACAACACAGCCACTTCCTACCATTAGTTACCAGATTGATAGTGTACGGTATGTATTAATCGGGACGAGATCACACTACGATGTTTATTTTCGTATCCTACGGGTAATCTAGACAGTATTACTCAATGAGTTCAGAAGGCAGTGAAAACAGTGTTAAAATATCTTTGTGCCCATTTTTCTATCAGTTCACTCAATTTTAGATAGATGTCACTACATAAAACGGTTGAATGTTTGACATTTAAACAGCCCACGCTTTGTTTTGACATATACACTTGCATCTGTCATCAAATCGTTGTCGAGTAAACGAGAACGCAATGTAGTTTTACGCGAGTTAAAAAGGGATAGATGCGCGGCGGCGCTGTAGCTTCCCGCCGTCCCCCGTTCGACAGTCGCGCTCTGTTCGGTTTGCTGTGCGTAGTTGAGCTGTTTTATTTTTGTTTTCCACAAATTCAGTGATATCACCGGACTTATTTCTATAACTGGACTAAGTTATTATTGTGTACTAGTGACTGAGTGTAGAAAGAAGTGTTCGCATGGATTGAGTGAGCAACGATGTTACCTCCCACGGCCGGTCTATCACAAGAACAACGCGACCGGCCCGATATGGCGTATCAGCAGCGTCAGGACGTGAGAGAACTCACCAGGGAAATCATCAGAAGTGCCCGTGTAGCAAACAGACAACATTCAACATCTCCTGGAGGTGAGCCGGTCTAAAATCAAAACGACGCCACGTTTCCGCCATGCTTGTCAAATTGACGTGATACGTCAAGGTGACATTTATATGAAAACATAGCATTTTTCGGGGGAAAATTACAATAAAAACAAAGCCTACAATCTTAATTATTGTATAGGAATCATAAGCGGAGCAAATTAGGACTGTTACGTCACCAAGGAGCCCGATATTGCGAAAGGAAAATGGCGCCAATGCGCCACATTGCTTATCATTAGCTGGGTACCTATATAGCTAAGAGACGTTAAACAGTATTTCTGGCCTGATAAAGTTTTAATTAGGTGTTATTAGTGTGTAATGTTATGTAAGCGAACATTCTTTTATGCTTATTGTTGAATTGGCACGTGCTTGAGTTATTTTTAGCTCGTCCATTTGTGACCTATGTATAACGTGGACGCATCGCGTCACCTCGATCGATATTGTATGTGCATTTTTTACCAATATATTTCAATATTTTGCATGTGATGATGGCGGGCATTATCATAGGTGGGAACGTTTACATTCTGTTTGTTGTTGTTATTGAATTCTCTTTGACTTTTATAAAATGTCGCGGTGACAGTAAATTGACAGCACTCAGCAGTCAAGACACAAGATGGCGGCCGGCCCGCCCGCCATGCATTGGAACTATTTAGTCAATTTTAGTTTAATCACGCGCTACACCAGGCGGCGCCATTGTCGCTTTGTTGATATTTTCAATTTGCTTGCGGTCTATGTTTTTGAATAGATCAATTGCAGAATAAAACCAACTTCTTTGATATTGATAGTCAAATTATTCATATCAATGATTTTTATTTATTTCTTTATTGCACACCTTAACTTATCACAGGAAAATCAATACCAATATAATTGTCCAATATTGAATATTGTATTGTATCTGTCTACTTCCTAAAACAGATAACCTACTTTTATCCCATAACGCAGAATATATTATTTGTTTTAACTGATATATATTATGTAAATTTACATATATATATAGAAACAATTTTCCATTACTAAAAGTAATTTTTAAATGTATATTACTCACTGAACCAGCAATCATAGTTTTTCCATATAAATTATTTCTAGAGATGGCCACCCTCATTATCTAGGTCCTAGGAGAATAAAAAAAAGCCTAAAACCTATTCTCAGTACTACCAAATAAGTACATTAAAAAAATTCATAAAAGTTGTTAAGCCATTTCAAAGAAGGTGGATAACAATCAATCATCATCATCATCATCATCATCTTCTTCCTGCCCTTATCCCGTATTATTTGGGGTCGGCGCAACACGTTTTTTTCTTCCACTCTGCCCTAAGGTGGATAACAATGTGACACAAAATTTTTATATACTAATTCACGAAAACCTTAAGCGAATGTATTCACTCTCTCATTATCTTTCTATTGTGTCTCTAAATACGGTATTCGAAAGGTTAAATTAATTTATACATATAATTCAGAACTTAAACGTAGTAAAATATAAAATTATATATAAAATAACTGAAAATGCCATTTTTTTATATTTATTGATCATTAATACTTCTCATAGGTAAGAGTATATTGCCCACTATCTATTATGTGATCACGTAAAAACCAGCATTCCAATTCACAATTGCTACAAGTCTACAACAGACTTAAAAAAAATAGTGCTAAGATGACTTAAGTAATATGTACTTCTAACTGGAAACATAATCAGTATGTCCTATTTTCAAGTAGGTAGCATTAAATGAACCACAATAGACTTAATAGACTAGAGCATGCTTCACCATCAACAATTGCATCACTGCTTACCATCAAGTGGGATTTCAGTCAAGGACTTGTATATATCATAAAAAAAAAACCTAAAATACTTATTATTCAATCGTTTGTCTGTCAATCTAATTTTAAAGTCAATCGAATAAAAAGCATGTCTGTCAATCTAATTTTAAAGTTGATCGAATAAAAAGCATGTCTGTCAATCTAATTTTAAAGCCGATCGAATAAAAAGTCTGTCAATCGACTTTTAAAGTCGGTCGAATAAAAAAAGCATGTCTGTCGAATAAAAAAAAGTCGATTGTTTAAAAAAACATACTGTAAATGTAAACAAATGTCGATCAAAACTATTCTGTGAAAATTTCATCTAACTGGTGACAGACAAATGGAGAATTATAATTTCGAGATTATTTGTCATAAGTATTCTTCATTTCTAGTTGTCTGTTAGAAATTCACTATGCTTATATTATACGTCTTCAAGGCTAGAGTAAATAGGCTTTTGATAAACTAGTGCACCTCACCATCGATGCAGCAGTGATGCAATCGTTTGTATCACTGCTTACCATCAGGTGGGATCCACCACTAGTTTATTTTATTAAAGAAACATCTGTTGATAATAAACACCTTAGTGGATTATCTGATCTTAAACAGCTAATTCAAAAACTGGCCATGTGTGAGTCGGACTCGCGCACGAAGGGTTCCGTACCATCCATAGCAAAAAACGGCAATAAAATCACGTTTGTTGTATAGGAGCGCCGCTTAAATATTTATTTTATTCGTAAAACTACATTGTTCCCAAACCCAACATTCAGAGCAAATGATAAATAACTTAAAACTTTTTCAATTTACTCGAAAACCCCGCTCTTTTCCCACCGCTTTTAGGCACACAATATACTTTTTTCTGCACTAGTGTAGTGTGCATAAGTGCGCATTCTCCCACCACCACAATGTTATTAAATTTATCGTATCAGGCTGGGTGCCTGTCAACCCTCACGAATCGCCTGTCAACCCCCGTTTATTCATTTTCAATACACTTACTCGAAAACCTGTTCTTATCCCACCGCTTTTATGCACTCAATAGACTGTTTTCCGCACTAGTGCAGAAAAGTGCGCGTGTTCTCCCCCGCCACAATTTTATTACATGTATCAGGCCGGGCGCGTCGTCCCCACGAGTCACCGGTCAACCCCCGTTTATTCGTTCTGTAAGTGAATTGAAAAAAGTCGTTTGATACACGTGCAAATTTGTCACTGCAGGCCTCGACTCTATAGCATAGCATAGTCGGCCTTATAATGTTCCCACTGTTGGGACTCAGGCCTCCTTTCTAGGAGAGAGAACGGGCCGTAATCCACCACGCGGGCCCAGTGCGGGTTGGTGGATGTCACATGTCTTCGAATTTTTGATTCTAAAACATGCCGGATTCCTCACGATGTTTTCCTTCACCGTTTTGGGAGCAGTGGTGATGAAATAAATTACACAAAGTAATGCGCATGCTGCGGGCTGGGTTTGAACCCGCGACCTACAACTCGTAAGTCGGTGCCGTTACCACTAGGCTCTATAACACCTACAGAATTCCGCCACGGTCGCAATGACAAACTTTCTGCACTTGTATCAAAATGTACTATTTCCATCGCCGTCGTAGTAATATGGATTGCTTCACGAGTCCTGCTAACCCATTCTATTACGCAACCCATCAATCATTCCGACGACACAATCTTGCGAAATGACAATACACTCGGATTATCATTTGACGCCATTTGGGTCAAAAGTTCAGCTATTTATATGAAAGTGAAATCAAAAGACAAAGCATTGTCTTTTAAAGTAAAATGGTAAATGGATGAAAGTATAACTAACTTTAGCCCTTTAGCTGCGGATTGGTCAGACGAGGGTCCTTTCACGTCCTATTCGCCAGGGTCGTGTTTGCGACTGGATACTCCAGTCCCCTTAGCCAAGTTACGATCGTTTCGTTTGCGTCGAACGCCTCGAGTAGGCCACGCCTCCGATTCCTTTGTTCTGACGTCATCTCAACGCCCAGTCACGTGGCCAGAACAAAGGAATTGGAGGCGTGGCCTACTCGAGGCGTTCGACGCAAACGAAACGATTGTAACTTGGCTAGGGGGGGCAGCTCGTTTACCTTTTCAATTCCCATAGATTACAGAAGAGCTGACGAGATGGAGTATTTAATATGATATGAAAAAAAAAACATTTTTTCTTTTTCATAATCAATCTCTGATAGACACTGACTGTTCATCCTAATTTGTGCCTGTTTTACGTCTCTGTGAATTGTGACAAGTAGTCTAGATGAATCATCATCTCGCATAACTATTTCCCAACCAGCTTGTGGTCGACTTCTAGTCTAAACCGATGCGGCTGAATACCCGTGTTTTACATGGAGCGTCTACCTATCAGACCTCCATAGCCCAGTTGCTGAGCAACACGATACTCCCTGGATAGTCTGATGGTCAGACTTTCGGGCATCTGAATGCCTGTAACGACTGTCAAAGATCTACGAATGACAACCGGGACCAATGACTTTTTGTGCTTTCCAAGGCACAAGGTGGCAGTAATCTCCGAGATAAACTTAGAAAAGTAGATACATATGAATACCAGGTTTCGAACCCGCAACCTTATGCATGGTGCCTTAACATAAAATGCTGTGACGTGGATACATCAGTATGAACTTTACACACCTACGGTACTCTTTCAGAACGTATCGGCGGGATGTTATGAAATGATTTTAATAATAATCCTGTCGACCGAATTTCGATAGTGCACAAGCGTGTGCGTAAACACAGGTGCACTCTCTGTTTTTTTAGTCTCATAGTCTGATGGACGGTAATCCGACACGACCGAAGAGATATCAGCCGTAGGACCAACGGCTTTACGTGCTCTCCGCGGCACGGGGTGTCACACCACCAACATCCAAACTCCGACCTGCTACAGAGTAATTCCTAATGAAAAAACCTAATAGCACTTTTTGCCCAACCCGGGAATTGAAACCTCAGCCGTTGCGTTTGCGATCAAGAGACGAACGAGGCAGTTAATAAAAAACATGCAATTGCAGTAAGCCCGGAAGATTTACTATCCTCTATTGAAGATTTACATTTGTCTATGACCAAAGTTCTTCGTTAAATATTTATCAAATTACTACATAAAAAAAAGAAATTTGTATTTATTCGCAATGAAAATGAAAAATATACTTTTATATACAAAAAGCTTAGAAATATGTAATAGGTTCTTTTCTAAACAAAAAAATGTCGCTGAACAAAAGAAATAAGAACATTCAGTCGACTTGAGAAGTTCCGCCTTTTTTGGTAGTAGGTTGAAAAGGCGTCAAAACAGGCATGATTTAATTATTATTGATTTAGGACGTATACATATATTCACATGGCGCCATTTTCTAGAAAATCAGGGTGTCACTGTCAATCAATCACTACTAGGACCTAGGACTAAACAGTAATACATTGAACAGACTTTGCCTTAACTTATCCTATGACTATGTTTGAAAGAGTCGTAGAGTACAGCCACGGAACTAGTACCTGATTATAACTTAAACAATTGTTGCAACACATGACAACAAGGTGTTGCATTACCTCGTTGCGTTTTACGCAATTGGTCGGCCTGTTAAGCGGCTCTGTAATGTCAGTCCCGTATCTTGGCGGCTATCCCGCGCAGATGCTGAGATTGTGTTCGAGGTTGATGTCGACTCCCGGTCTTTTCTTTCATTCATTTCTATAGCTATTGTCGGGAATATTGTTTATCTGGAACTGCAAATGCTGTAGATAGAACTACCTTCTACTAGCGTAGATTGACAGATTTGTTTAATGAAATTGTTAAAGCCTCGTGATTTGTAACACAGTGGACTTCGTGTTCTTTTTTTTGTTGTGCACAAAGTCTTAACATAGTGCTGACAATGATTTGACAATTCATGTGCAAAGGCAAGTTAAGCTCAACGAGGTTTCTCCCAGCAAACCTTTGAGTGACAAAGGGATATGATACAGTGTACAATATAAATCGCCTCGTCGTCGTGCCTTGATGAGAAGAGCGTTTTTTATCGATCTCCTGGTCAATTATTTGAATGACCTTCAACAATCCATGTGTATGTTCTCTTGGAACCTAAACTTTAGATAGCTCTTCAAACACAAAAAACATCATAGATCCAAAATTCTGTCTGTGTAACCGTGGACTTTGTTTCGTACATCGAATGCTAATAAAAATTTGACTAACTGCCATTATGATTTGGTTAATTTAATCAAAAGAGGTGTTTTTTTTTCCAAGTTTTGCCCATCAAAACTGTTGAGCATCGACGCCGAATTGCTAGCCTGTTGGTTTTCTATTGGTTGCATTTCGGGGAGTGTTAAGTGTGCATCAATTCCGACGTATCTTTTAAACCATACGGGGGCAAGCGCGATCACTCGCAGCTTTGGCAGCTCATTATTTCGGAAACGGAAACGAGCCTGGGAGCGTAAAATTTTGCACAAGGCTTCTTTTTATGATTTAGGCGAGCACTATGAGAGGATTTTCCAAAATTCACCTCCAAATGTGTGAAACGGGGGTCCAGTTTGTATGGGGAAACTGCTGGCCTTCCCGGGGGCGAAGCTGCTGGCAGAATAGCTGATGCATTATAATTAGTTGTGCACTGCGTACTTTCAAATTGATTGATTCTTATGAAGGACTACTTTTCTTACCATTTTTTTCTTTTCCTGTATGTAGTTCAGACCTCGACATCGTAACTTGTGCGGTGTCGGTTAACAAACAATACCTACGATGTACGCGACACATTGTGTTCTCCGTCTCCACTTGCAAAACAATACGAGCTGCACAATGACGGGTTCACGAGAAACATCGCTTTGTCTGCTTGTGCTAATTTACTGGGACTATTTTAGCGGACTGTTGCTTGCGTTGTCTTCTTGTAAAGCAGTTTTCTACTTTTGTTATCTTGTTTTTTTTTCAAGTTTAAAAGGTTTCGATTCCTGGTTAGAAATGGATATTGATTTAAAAAAAAATAACTGGCCATATGCGAGTCGCACACGATGGGATAAAAAACGTTTATTGTATGGAAACTCCTTTTTAATTTATACTTTATTTTTATTTTTTGTTGTAGTGGCAATAAAAATACACATTCTGTGTAAATTTCAACTCTCTACCTCTTACGGTTTATGAGATAGAGCCCTCTGACATACGCCCAGACGTACAGCAGAGGTTTAATAATAGGGTCCTGTTGGCGCTCTTCGGGTACGAACTCCTAAAAACAAATGATGCAGTGTTAATTTTTTATCAATAACGGTTCCGAAACTCCTTTGAATATTTTCGCTATTCCTCATAATTTTTATTATGACCATCACGCCCACTTAAATAATTAAATCTTTACTTTTACAACCTCCTTGGATTATACAATAAACAAGGTGAGTAAACTTGTTCAATCTGCCTAGCCGTAATAGACTTGTTGATATCCAAAAATGGAGATTTATTATTAAACCACGTAAACATAAAAATTACTTAAAAACTCTAAAGGCCATAAGTTAAAGTAATAATACGACTAATTTAATCTTGACTTCTTATGAGAGTAATATTGACAAAACAAGTTATCAGGTCCTGTTGTCGGTAAATACGAATGTCCTTGGAGGTGTTGCGTCACCCCCCGCGGACGTTCACCCGCATCGATCGCACCCCGGGGCCCGCCGGGTCCGCGGCCACTTCCGCCGCCTCACACACTAACGCAATAAACTAGATGACATCCCGACAAAATTAGTTTGAGTGCCTTTGGACGAGAAATTATTGTGTGAGAGAAATATCTTGTACATTGTTAGGCTCTAGATTTGACGTGATCCGTTTTGATAAAATTGATAGTTGTCTAGCCGCGTCCGGTGAGACTAGAAGACGACCCTAAGCTATTTGGGGAAAAGGCGAAGGAGGTGATGATGATAGTTGCCTAGAAATTCACACTACACTACACTACACTACTATGTATAGTGCTAGTTTTATGTTTGAGGGCTTCTAAAGGTTGACAAGTATTTGGCGTTGTAAACATGTAATCATCTATTAGGTGCGGATGTGACGCATAGTATATATTTATTATGTTTTCTTTTTGTTGTTATGGTATCCGTTATGTCTACGTGACACAAATAATCTAATAAAAATCATTCAACGTCTTTCATTATCATCACTTCAAGCGAAAAATATCCACTGCTAGCGTCACATAGGCCTCCTCAAGTGTCGCTACAATGACTGGTCCTTTGGGTTTCGCATCCATCGGATTCCTTCCATCCACATTGTGAGAGGCCAACAATGCGTCTTCCGTTGTAACCCCAGAACCTTTCGGCCCCATCGACCATCTGTTCTGCGAGTAGTGTGCCCTGCCCACTGCCACTTCAGTTTGGCGATTCTTCAGGCTATGCCGGTAACTTTGGTTCTCCTTCACCTTCATTCCCGATTGGATCAAGCAAGGAAACTCCGAGCTCTAAACCAGAAAATCTAATGATAATATTCCCGTTACCATTATACAAAAGTACGTAAAACATCACGTTATTAAAATTGCCGAGCAAACAGAAACGTATGCTACACACGTATTCACAAAACAAATGTTGACTATACGTTACGATCAGGGCTGCTAAACATTTCAAATCGTTTTAACTCATCAATATTTTATCGGGAAAAGAAAAACAGATAAAACTAAGTTCCATCTTCATCAAACTATCGTTTTCATTAGAAAGAATAATATACCCTCGTATAAACACGCCTGCATTTTCCGAAGAGTTAAGTAGAAACTAGAAAGTCCATACGCAGTAAACCCTAATAAATTATGTTAACTTTGTTTAAGTAGCGTAATGATAAATTTAATTAAAACAGCCACAAATTCAAACATCGGTCTGGGAACAAGAAGTACCTATTGTATACAAATGACACTGCTTCAAACTGGGGACCGAACCTTCGACCTTACTCGCGCAGGCTTGCAATCAGATAAACAGAAAAAAGTGGTGCTTCGAGTGCAATGCACACACGCCTTTTTGCTTTTTTAGGGTTCCGTAACTCAAAAGGAAAAACAGAACCCTTATAGGATCACTTTGTTGTCCCTCTGTCTATCTGTCAAGACCCTATATCTCAGGAACACGCGGAGGTGTCGAGTTGAAATTAAAACCATATACTTAGGTCTGCGGTCCCTTGAAGCTGTGAAAAAATCAAACTTCTAAGTTAACTAAAAAAAAAGATGCGGCCGTTTATGTCGCAAAAGACGTATATTTCGACACTCTCAAAGGAAGGGACCCAGAATCCTGAAATTTGGCATAAAGCAAGTATTTATAGTACAGGTATAGGAATAAATCTAGAAACAGTAAATTTGTTGTTACGTCACAAAAAAAAAATGCGATTCGGATTTTTTTTTGAGTTTTCATTCGAGAATTGTACTATTACATATGTACGCTTGTACGGAACCCTCTGTGCGCGAGTCCGACTCGCAATTACCCTTTTTGTTTTTTTTTGAGATATAAACCAGTGCTTGACTGCGTTCCTATTTTCATTTCCCTTTCTCAATTGCCTCGAAAAATTTAATTCATCCTGAAAGTGGCAACCCTGGCTATGACATATGTGAATAATTTACCGAAGTCATGAGTTGACAATAGGAACGGGTCACGCGTGTTTTCAAAACCCATACGACGTGATTTTTACAGATTTATTCCAAAGTATAATCATGAAAACTTGGCAAGGAAGACAAACATGATTTTGACGCTTGCATCCTTAAACAATTTTATGTTATCTATGTGTTTTATATATTTGACGACATGGTTGGAGCAGCGGTTGAGTGATTGGGTGTTGCACTGCGTGTCGCGGCTTCGATACCCGCATTTTGTTCCTAGTTTGGGTGAATTGTGTTGTGAACGCTCCCCCAAAACAGGAGTAATTCCTAGTGTGGAACGAAAAAAAGATATATAGATTCAATTTAGGTAAAAAAATAACCCAATTGTGGATTAAGCTCGCCTGTGTATTTAAACTGTCCTATTTTTTATTAACTGTA
Organism: Mythimna vitellina; assembly: GCA_949316375.1. NCBI lineage: Eukaryota > Metazoa > Arthropoda > Insecta > Lepidoptera > Noctuidae > Mythimna > Mythimna vitellina. The sequence goes on along the minus strand of OX438700.1, from coordinate 21,601,880 downwards.
TTAGTTGGGGTACAATAAAGAATATAAAAAGAAAAAAGATTAGTGTAATAAATTAACAGCCCTTTGAAAATATAGTATTCTAGCTGTCCCTGCGTCTTTGGTTACTGCTCCGATTCCGTGGGTCGTAGCGTGATGTTATTTACCCGTATACTATTCGTAATGACCCTGGCTAACACATACATAAAGATTTTTCTTATCCGACTGACAGGTAGTTCCAAATTTTAGCACATTTAAGCAAAGAAAAAAATACTTTTTCACTTTATTATCACTACATAGGATAAAACAAAGTCGCTTTTCGTGTTTGTCTGTCCCTATGTATGCTTAGATCTTTAAAACTTCGCAACTGATTTTAATGCGGTTTTTTTTAATAGATAGAGTGATTCAAGAGGAAGGTTTATATGTATAATACACGCACATTATAGTAGAGAAACACTGATGATTTTAGAATTTCTATTGTGATGTCGTAAATAAACAAATTTTTTGCGCTTGCTTTGCAAACGCTGGCTGAACCCTAAGAGATAGATCAAAATAATGTACTACAGTATTGTACACCTTAAAAAGGTCTACAAAAAAGTCTGCAATGGTATGTGTCTATCTATTAGGTGCAACCCATAATTATCAGCATTGCACCCGTGCGAAGCTGGGGCGGGTCGCTAGTACGTAATATAAGAAATAGTATACATAATAGGTAGCATTTCGTGTCTTTTTCCGAAGTATCACAAGATATTGTGTTTTACCTTTAATTAAATCTATAAAATTATCCAACTTTAGTTCATTACTTTTTATTTATTCCTCTCGAGTATAATCTTATCACGCCTTATGACCTCCACTAATTTGGAGTTTCTCTTTTTACAACGCTGTCCTATTAGGTTATTATGTTAGGTACGTTGAGCAACAAGAATTCCACATCAGGTACAAACGTTTGAACTTCTTTTGATTTAATTATTTTTGAACGTTCCATAGGGATTCTATTGAGAGCTATCCATACTAATAACGGGCCTTTTTATAGTTAACTAATGCTTGTCAGCAGTTTCGGTCGCTTCCAAGTCGAAAATTATTCCAAAGAGACGTCCTCTCCGAAGATAATATATTTACTACAATTCAACAAAATTGGTTTAGTAATTTAAGCATGAACACGTGTTCCTATCTGACCTCAACAACCCCATAACATTAAAGAACAATTAACACATTTTTAAACAGAATTAGGTATTTATTTGCAGCACGCGACCGTTTCCCGTCGACCTCATCAACAGACGACAATGAGAGCGGCACAGATGGCGAGGCCGATCGGTCCCGGCGGGTCAGCCTGGTGCACGGCGGCATGCCTAACCCGCCTCCGGGCATCGTCTCCATCCGCAAGCGCCGCGGTAACCTGGCCAAGCACTCCGTGAAGATATTGAAGAAGTGGCTATATGACCACCGGTACAATGCGTACCCAAATGATGCTGAGAAGATTGCCTTGAGTCAGGAAGCCAATTTGACTGTTTTACAGGTGGGTTTTTCTAGAAAATTTTGTAGTTTTAAGAAAAAAACAAAAATAAAACGTTTATTCGAGTCTCGCACAATCGTATAAATAAAAAACATAAGTATGGAAAAATAAACTTAAAATCTGTGCGACGCCAGAAAGGCGCCTAACTCATGATGTGCTGCGATATTTAAAATGATAAATAATGCAGCGCTGGTAGTGTAGTGCTGCCTCACATTCTTGAAATCGTGGGTCCGTTTCTGGGCGATTGCCACTGTGACTGAGATAGGGCAGGCCTTGGAATTGAAAATTGTCAACCCACCTTGAGCAAATGGAGATTTGCTCAACTCATGCCTACTATGTATGCACCTACGATGCTTTTCCTGTCGGGGGCAGTTGGAGACCAAGACACGATTTGTCAGAATTGAGTTATAGGAGTTAATATCGCTATGTTTTTAATTCGTTAAGACAGTTGCTTTTCCATGTACGCAAGCTTTCCTGTAAATTTCATTTTGATTTAGGACCATACATTTGAAAAAATCTTTGGATAAAAAAGTCATCTCTGCAATCCAATCTAATCCAATTACAAATATTTTTCACCTGAAAGAAATCTATACAATTACCAACTGTCATAACATAAGCTAACTCACAGGACCGGTTGTTGTGGCGACACTTGAGGGACCCAGCAGTGGACGTCTTCCGACTGTAATAATGATGATGACGATAGGATATGTTAAAATGATATACCTAGCTGACTTCTTAGAGAGAAGAGTACTGGAAAGATTGCTCAGCTGTGAGACAGTATAGGATTATCACTACATAGTATAAAACAAAGTCGCTTCCGCTGTCTGTCTGTCCCTATGTATGCTTAGATCTTTAAAACTACGCAATGGATTTTGATGCTGTGATGGTTTTTTTAAATAGATAGATTGATTCAAGAGGAAGGTTTATGCATGCATAATAAAGTAGAGAAACACTGATAATTTTAGAGATTTCTAGTGTAATGTCGTAAATAAACATTTTTTTGTGCTTACATTGCAAACGCTGGCTGAACTCTATGAGATAAATGAGATTAATGTACAATACATTAATTAACACACCTTAAAAAGGTCTACAAAAATGTCCGCGATGGTATATGTCCATCTCTTAGAGAAACCCACTATAACCAGTTTTTATCTTTACGAGAAATAATGGCTTATTTAATACAGCATATTAATCCTTATCCAATTAAGTACCTTTTAATACATTGTGTATTTAATATAGATTAATATGGCCATTTAAATGAATATTTTCGAAGATATAAGTGACATCTAAAGAAAACATGTTTGTATTGTCTTATGACAAAAAGGTCACAACTAAGTACTAAGTTCACAACTTTTTTGTCAGTATATTTAGTTAGTATCAGCATATTGCACCCGGGGCGGGTGGCTAGTATGTATATATTTTTAAATTTAATTCAACACGTATCAAAATTAAAATTCATTTATTCAAATTAGTCAGAGAGAGCACTTTTTAAACGTCAAGTTTTAAATTAAGACAGATAAGACAGTTTCCCAAATGAAGAAGAGGCGGCGCAACAAACACGGACGAAGTTACAAACAGAAGCCGATCAATAACCTCCTATTCTTTCTAGGTATGCAACTGGTTCATCAATGCTCGCCGGCGCATCTTACCGGAGATGATCCGCCGCGAGGGCCACGACCCGCTGCACTACACGATCTCGCGGCGCGGGCGCAAGCAGCCCGGCACGTCGGGCGGCAACGCCAACACGGCTGGCGTTGTCGTCGCCTCTTGGGATGGCGTTGAAGTTGAGGTAACTGCAGAATTATACTAGCACTTTACCCGCAACTTTATTCGCGTGGTTTTTGTACCCATAGTCGGAAAAACAATACAACCGATTAAGGCGTATAGTCTCTTGAACATTTGGCCGGAATTAAACGCACACATACTACAAGTATCTGTGCATTTAATTACGGCCAGCTGCGCCCGTATAGAGCTCTGCTGACCTTTAAATCCATTTTCTTTGTGAAAAATTGCTAGCTGTTACCGAGGAGTAACGGCTTCAGTAGGTAACTGTTTTATATCATTGCTCGGGAGTAGTAAGGGCTTTTACTTGTCGAATACGAAGACCATTAGTATATTGTTAAAACATTCAATCATGGAGTATAATATATATTTAAAATGGTTCAGGTGGGCGGGTGAGGATATGTGATTTAGAGATTTCTCTCTGTGCTACAGGAAGCAGCACCACAGCACGCTGGCCATCTTCGTTATATAGGCTAGGGCTACATTGATGGATTAACAAACAAGACCAGTCGAAAACTACGCTCCAACTCCTATCACGGCCTCCATGCTCTCTGACCCAAGGGCGGCCTTAACTATTATGAGGCCCTGGGCGGTAGTATTGCGAGGCCTTTATCCCTTTTGCAAAGTATGTGAATCGAAACTATTTCATAGGAAAGAAATACAAAATATTTAAAAAGGCACTACATGAATTTTAGATTATTATTTTAGGAGTTTTATAAAAATAAAACAATCGTAAATGCAACAAAAAAAATTTTAGGTACTAAATGCTTTTAAAAAGAAATTCATACAAACAAAAAAAATATGTTCACTGTTTTTCAATAATCGAGTAAATGGGCTGCAATTTTTTTTATTTTAAAAATAACATCGAATTTGAAAAATGTGTTACCTATGTTACTATTAATATTTTTATTATGAAAGGTAAAGGTTTGATAAATAATCGAGACATTGTGCGAGGCCTCGGGCTGTTGCCCCGCTCGCCACCCGCTAAGGCTCTGACCTATCCGCTGTCCCGACGATGCCGTAAAATTGGCGAAGTTTTATGTTTAAATCTTTAATTACTTTTGTGTCACCGACACGAGCGTAGTAGTTACAACCTGGAAGTCTTTGAATCAAGTGAATGGGTTACTTCTAAGCAAGCGTGCTGCATCCTCAAACAACGCTTATCAGGTCAGATAATGGTCATGCTCGAGACTATCAAATAATAATAAAAACAAGAACGATTCTTCTGTGAAGTGACCCTTTGCTGCTCACCCGAGGTGGCTTACTGTCATCTCTTTTGAATTTGCTACTGCGTAACGACTAATGTACCAACCAGCTATTGTGTTTCAATTTTACGCCCGTCAGCAAATCTATGTAGATTACAAAAAGAGAGACGAAACTCGCTGAATAATTTATTCTTCTCCACAGAACGACGGCGACGCCGACCGGAGCGCGGAACAAGAATACACCGACGGCCTCCTAGTCTACAGAAGTGACGGTGACGAAATAGCTGACGGCGAGGAGGGATACTCATCCAGTGCTGTCTCAGAGGAGGAGGTCAAATACGACCCCTCCGTGTGGCAGTCCGTCATACGGTACGGACCGGAGGACCGGGAACTACACCCCGCTGCTAGAGGGTTGGTTTCTGATAGGCCTTTTGTAGCAAGAGAAGCCACTCGATGTGGCTGGCGCAGAAGTTGAGCGATTGCCTGCTGCGCTGCATGCTGCGGGTTCAATTCCCGCACCTATCATATATTCATATGGCCTACAGATAGTTGTTCCGGTTCTGGGTGTTTTTTTATATGTGAGTTTACATGTTTGAACATACCCACGATACAGGATTTCTTCCTAGTGTGGGACAAAGTAGTGGGCGTTCGAAATTGTGTCCCTTACGGTAGGCAGGGACATACACACGTTTTTGGTGATTTTCTTCAGATAGGCCGGGTGCCGTAGTATTGTGAGTACTTCGTATCAACGTGCTCGTACGTCCAGGGTATGACAAAAATTAAAAAAAGAACTGATACGAAATTCTCAACCATATTCAATTGATTGAGCAAATATTTCTGTGTATGTTTTTTCGTATTTTTCTCAAAAAACCCTTTTAACTGATATCCTTTTGACTGGCCTGTTGGTCTAGTGGTTACTGGCCCTGACTGCTATGCCGGAGGTCGTGGGTTCGATTCCCACCCAGGACAAATGTTTGTGTGATAAGCACAATCATTTGTTCTGTGTCTGGGTGTAATTTATCTATAATATGTACGTATTTAGAAATATTTAAGTATATTTATCAGTTGTTTAGTACTCATAACACAAGCTCTGCTTAGCTTGGGGACTAGACGGCGTTGTGTGAATATATTATATATCCTTATCAGAAGCCCTAGCACGAACTCTTAACGCGATCTATTTGCCGACCAGTGCAAAAGTACTGTATGACATGCAAGCATTTATGTTAGTAGCTAGTGGAGTAGCTGGTTAATTAGGTAACATCTCGATTTGCATAAATATCTAGACAATTCATGGTCACAAATAATTACTTAGGCCATTGTTATGGAAAATATGTTCATTAGTCTGGCAGCTCGTCATGTTACTGAAGGCATTTTTGCACAAAGGAGGAAATAAAACTCGGTTTCGAATGGTATTGTCATTTCATCTGACGTAATCCTATTTTCTCCGCTGTTTATGCTCTTCTCTGCTCATTTTAGTATGTAAATCACAATATGGAATCATCTTACACAATGACATTAAAGATATAAATATATTATATGTAGATAGTTTATTAATTTGTGTATGTATTGTATGATATTTATGGTTTATTAATAGTATATAGTAAATATATATCTATTCTTGTATCTATTCGCCTTTTCTCTCTCTTATATTGCACCTACCACTATTTATCTCTGCATCAGCCTAAGGTTGACTGGTAGAAAATGCCTAAGGCATTAAGTAATTAATTAAATAAATAAATAAATTAAGAACATATACACGTTACCGACGCGGAGAACTGCAGTCGTCGACCTATAGTGACACTTGACTCACGATGGCTGACGCTGATCTTCATTTGTTGGAATGTCGACTATATAGGCTACAGTTAGCTCTGCCATTGGTAAAATGTCACTCGTGTGTTTGAGCTCCAACTAGATTATTGAATTAATTAACATTCATGTCTGCTTCATACTGCTGAGTACAAGTAAAGCTGTCATAATTATAATACCTCAGTCATGTCAAAATATATGTATAGTTTAGTACAAGTCATAGGACATCGGTTCCCACACGTCCATTATGCCAATTTTAATGTTGATGTGTTTATGAAACTTTAATGGGGGTATACTAAAGCCAGGTTCACATTAGCGTGTCCCTGTACCGGATACAGCAATTAAAGTGGATTGTCCAGGGTAGTAGTTGTTTTTGTGTGCTGAAGCTTTTTCTATGTGAACTTTACTCACCCGCGAGCTTGCCGCTTTGGTGAGATGGAACAAGTATAGTAAGAGATGTGTTTTGTGCAGGCGCGGTGCGGGCGTGGTGTCGGTGAGGACGGCGGAGGGGGAGGAGGCGGCGGACAGCAGTGCGGGCACAGGCGCCGACACGCCGGGAGGAGGCTGGCACCCGCAGCTAGCACACCTTCCGCAGCTACCCCACCCACTGCGTAGGCGCATACAGGTACGTGCCCTCTTTTCTGTACCTCGAAAGGATAAAACGGTACCCTTATAGGATCACTTTGTCGTCCGTCCTTCTGTCTGTCTGTCAAGACCCGTTATCTCGGGAACGCGTGGAGGCATAGAGTTGAAATTAAAACCATATACCCAGGTCTGGGGTCCCTTGGTGAAAAATTCATACTTCTGAGTTATCGAAAAAAAAAGATACGGCCGTATATGTCGCAAAAAACGTGTATTTCGACACTCAAGGGAATAAAAATTCATAGGGTACTTCTCGTTGACCTATAATCCTGAAATTCGGCATGAAGCAAGGTCTCATAGCACAAGTAAAGGAAAAAATCTGTAAACTGTAAATTTGTAGTTAGGTAACTAAAAAAAACTTTTTTTTGCGTTTCGGAAAAATCTTCGTAACTCAATTCGGGAATTGAACTTAATTTGTACGGAACCTTAAGTGCGCGAGTCCGACTCGCACTTGCCCAGTTTTTTTTATCTTATCTGTCGAGTGAGACTGAATTCTGTATCACAAGGTGTCCTATAGTCTATACGCGTTAAGAAAAGTCACTATTTTCTTAACTTGAATACATTGTATTACGGGATCCAGTGTCACGCCTAACTGTTCTTTTTGTTTTGTTTGTTTCACTTCAAGAATGCAAATAAAGTGTTAAAATAATCTCTATGATCCGGAGTAAGCGTTCCGTCTCGTCGTTTATACCGCGTACATGTAAGGACTGGAACAATTTGTTTGTTGCGGTCTTCAAATCCGATTATAATTTAGGTGTCAAGGCTAGAGTGAATAGGGTCTTAATAAACTAGTGCGCTTCACCATCAACGATTGCATCACTGCGAGATCGCAATCAAGTACTATTACGTGATTGCGATCGGTTTGTATTATTTAAAAAAAAAAAACTTATTACTTTCACGAAAGTTTGATGTGTCCGTATATCTCCTTCATTTTATTTATTCTATTTTCGTTTCGCCAGGTTGTGCCCGCCAACGTGAGCAGTGAGGGCGAACGCGATAAGTTCAAGTGTCTGTACCTCCTCGTGGAGACAGCCGTCGCGGTGCGTCAGAGGGAGAAAGAAGCAGAGGAGGTCCCTGTCTAGTGACCGACAGGTACGTGCCGAATACTTTGTGATAACATACAGCATTCGGGTGTGTAAAAACTGAACATGTCTTTTTTTAAGGTGGGAAATTATCTAATGACTTCTGCTGCCCTAGGGCGGAGCAGGAGGGCGTGTCAGATATTTACTGACTAAAACAACACCTATGTTCCTTTTTTGCCTTACGTTCCAGGACCCCTGGTTTCCCTTTCGAAAGCCAATCCATGACCCCAGTAGGCTTCGACTCTGTTAGGTCCCTTAAGGTTTTTTTGATATCTCTTTGAGGCGAGCGTGGAACTCTACGCCCGTCGACGACTCGAGCTCGGTCCGGACGGTTACCGGACGGCGAGCTACCCATTGCTTGACGTCCGTGCCCACGAGTACGTTGGCTGGAAATCGGAGTCAAAGTCCCGGCGACTGGGGCGTAAGGACGTCCGTTCCTTCACTCGTGCGGCCGCCTCCTTCGCTAGCATGACTGCTTCGGAGGAGGCGGCCGCCTGCCACTCATCCACGCTGGTGGATTACTGCCTATTCCCTCTCATATAGAGGAAGTTTAAGTAGCAGCAGTGGGAATATTAAAAAGCTAATTTATGGTTTTTATGCTTATGATTGTAAATATATATATATTTTGTAATTGTTACAGCCAATGCAGTATGCAGTGGACTCGGCAGCACCGCAAAACGGAATTGTACGTTCAACACGCGGTATTCAACGTTACAACCTTCCACTAACCTAGAGTTTAATGTCGTTCGTTTGTTTATAATCACTAATCATGCCGCCACGTGACAGCGGCACGTTAGACAACACCTATTGACTACGGTAGTGAATCCTTCACGTATTACGTGCGCTTTTATTTGACTTTATTACTCAAGTTTTATGTATGGAAGTGGGACTTCATATAGTCGGGGTCTGGGCTCATCGAGAAGGGTTTGCCTAGACAAAAGTTTTGTATGTTTACGAGAGAATGAGAATAGCTTATGTACCCATATAAATATCGGACACCAAGAAGGGGTCTACTTTGTACCCATATAAATATCGGACACCAAGAAGGGGTCTACTTTTTCACAAAAACAGAAATGGTATATTAATTTTACTATATTTTGATAGTAGAGGTTTCTTTTATAATTTCTGAATTAATTAAAGATTTTATCAGTAAAATATAATCTAGACTGTTGTTACACTGATATGCCGCCACTAGCCACCATGGGGCTGCCCGCAGCACCAATGACTGCAGTTCGAAATCGCAGGATCCCGTGTGCCTCAAGACCTGCATTTCTATATTCAAATGAACTGATGACAGATTTGTATATCAAATCCTCTTTAACAAACAAACCTCAATAAATTATTTTGAGGACAATGTAAAGAATTTTGGACGTTAAGATGACTGGTTAAGGCCCAATCTTCACCAACACATGAAACTAAGATATATCACTATAAATAAATAATAAGTTTTCATGAAGATGCACATACTACAAGATTGTAAATTGTTGCATCTTACAACTGATCGATGTACTAGATCATAAACTATGTAAACTGTAGTGGGCAATCGTATTTAGTAGTGCATGTTTTATTAATTGAAAGGTATCTGCACATTTCGCGTATGTGTAAATTTGTCTCTCCCGCGGTGGCCTACGTGACCGACGCACGTGGGTGCGATGCGGCAATGAGCTAAGCGAAGCGGTCGCATTTAGCTGGTTTGATATTTTCGCGCGAACTCTTGCGGTACGGTTACTTGTTTTATATGAATGGCGGTTAAAGCGGTGACTTTTCGTGCACGCAAGACAAATCGCCGCGTCGTATTGAATTCACGTGAACCGCATCGGATTGCTTCGCAACCAACACATTGAATGCTAACGTAGCACGCCGCGTTACACTTTAATTTTTCTGGCTTCAGTTTCTACCTGTTACCGTCTACAGTACTGCTGCAGTTCGTTCTTCTTCAGCCCACTGTCCATGGACGCGTAGCTTTTTATACGCGAATTCGTCATTATACGCTTGGCCTGCGTGAAGCTTACATACAAAACTATGAAACTCGAATAAGCGGCCTCGTCGTGCCGTCGTGTTGTCAGGCGTACACCAAGCGTAGAATGAAGCTACGCGGCCGTGAACAGCAAGCCTTAGTCGCCTACTCAGTTCAAGATTTAAAACATAGAAATAAGTGACTTTTGAAAACAAAAGAACTCATTTAAAATGTGCACTATTAAAATAATAGAATTTATTATACACTGTAATACATATTTTTGTAGGAAACATAATAAACGAATATATCAGTAGCCTTCCTATATTTATAATTAGAATGACAGACTGGTTAATCCTTATCTATGAAAGTATTTACTCTGCTTGTATCGTTCCTAACTATCAAATAATATAATGCAATCTTGAATTATTATATGATACATTAATATACAAATAGGGGTTCTGTATATTTATCCCACTAGGATCCACTAATATTACATTTTTAATGCAAGTTTTTTCTCATATAATCACGCCATTTGGGCTAAGAAGTAAGGTATATAACAGTAGAACGGAGTAGATATTGACATACTCTTTTAATATATCTTAAAACTGATTTGAATTCAGACTAGAAGTTGCATAGACTACTGATAGAAAAAGTTAAAGGACTGATTTAATGTTGATTTTAAATAGTCAAACAGCCGATAAATCGTAATACAGGTAGAAAACTATTTATGGAACAATATGTAATTTTGGTATACTCCCAGTCGCCCCCACATGGATTGCCACCAGGTGGCAATCGGGAATTAAATCAAATTTTTAGCAACTACAAGGAAGGAAAGCGATGATGGTTTAACGATCCACGCCGCAATGTACAGCGATTTGAAGTGGGAGCAAAAACTTCCCAGTTGCCTCCTGGTGGCGACTGGAAATTATTCCCGATTGCCACCTTGTGGCGACTGGGAATTATTCCCGATTGCCACCTAGTGGCGACTGGGAATTATTCCCGATTGCCACTTGGTGACAAATCTTGTGGGGGCAACTGAGAATATACCCCTGAGATACCTACACTGGCAAAAATACCAATTATAACACTGATTTACTATAAGACGATATAATCACAGTATATATAACTAAACACTCCATACAGAGGTTTATTGCCTTAAATCTTCAGGTATTTACGCCAGCATTTGAAATATTCGTTCATATTGAATGTCATAATCCTGAGCTGTCTAAACTCGGCACTTACCCCTCGCATTTTTCTCAAAACACCTCCACGATGTATTCTTCAATAGTTTACAATACCCAACTGTATGGAGGAATAGGTAGGTCGCATAACTATTTCATACATAACTTCCTCCTTGTATATATTTTGTACACATACATAGTGGATGTTAGCTCTAAAGTTTGTAGCTCCTAGTTATAATAGTGCCAATGAGGCGAGGTTTATAGTGTAACATCTGAGTTACTAACGATTCGGATACAGCGTTCGAATCGACACACTTTATTTTTAATATTTTTTCACTGACGATTTGGACACCACCAAATTTATTGAAGCTAGACAGACAGATAAAAAAATCTTAAAATATAATATAAATAAATTTATTACCCAAAAGTTGTCGCCTTAAATCCAACCTAAAATAGTTTTGGTGACGCTTTTTTCTCCCCATATATTATACAGTGTGTCCGAGTCGTCAGTGAATAAAACATTGAAATAAAAAATGTGTCAATTTGCACACTGTGTCCGAATCGTCAGTAAGTCTAACATCTCACGATTTTTTATCCATGATGATTTATTTAAGGGTGATACCAATTAGATGAGCAAATGTCCTAGAAGTTGAATAGTAGCTGTTTAGGTAAACGTATCAAGCACTGAATGGCGGACATCACCCTTTAATCTATATTAATAAATTGTCAAGAGAATAATCACAGTTATTATGTATAATTTTTCTTATGAAATATCTTTTAAACAATGTACACGCTTTAAATGGAAATGAAGAACAATTATCTACTATGATAAGCGCTAGATAAATTTGCAATAAAATATATTGGCCTTTTTTAACCCGAAAAACAATAATGAACTATTTTTCATTACTTGAAAATGTAAAGGTTCAAGATAGCTTGATGTCCTTATTTCAGTTTTTCAAAATTAAGAATGTCAATAAATGTAGCAGTGTCAAAAAACGCTTATGCAAATTTATCTGACACCTAACTTAGATACCAAGGCTAATAGATCTTCAAAGAAGTTCGTTTTCGGGTCAGTTAGCTATCCAGCACGTTGTTTGTCTCGTATTATATTTAGAATGTCATCATAATGATTCAATGTAACAGCACAGAGTCTCAGATACATTAGGGGAAAAAATGTCCCTCAACATAACGCGCAACGCTCAATTTACGTGACGCTGCACCATTGCCCAGTGTCTCGGAACTTGTTTTCTCCGCCAATATCTTCAAATGCATTCACATGACGCGGGACATGTTTTTTTTTTAATAATACAAACTAATGTTTGACTGCGATCCCACCTGATGGTAAGCAGTGATCCAATCGTTGATGGTGAAGCGCACTAATTTATTAAGAGCTTATTTGCTCTAGCTTTAAAAACACCTAAATTATAATCACAATGTTGGACAATTTGACCGTGTTGTGTGTCATGTTGGAGGACATTTTGTCCCCTAATGTACCCGAAACTTTATAAATCAATTTTTTTACCAATTGTGTAAGAGTATTCAGCTTACAACTCCAGTACACTTACTGGATACTGCGACATAGTACTGATAAGTGGGCTGAATTTTGCTAAAGGCATTACCTGTGTGTAGCGTCCTAACGTAATTTGTTCATCTTGAATCCCCAAAATATCTCATGATTTTATTTTCAAGTGGATTGGAATTCTAAACAAATCTTTTGTATTTATTTATTGGTTGTGAAATTGAGGCGTCGCCGCGTAGCTATGTAAAAAGATATTCTGTTTCTTGTTTTAAGTATTATTTTGTTTACTAGACGTATTGAACAGTGGCCATACCATGACGGGTACAAATGTCAAGCGCGCGAGTGAGAAAGAGAGATGGAGCTATACACTCTATATAGCTCCATCCCTTTAACAGTTCAGTTTAGGTCGAGCTCGTGGTAGGGCCTCAGACTATAATATCCTTAACCTTTCGTGTACTTGGATCACGCTCGTAATAATGACTGACGTATGCCTGCGTCAGTAGAATCAAACTATTTTTTATTGTCATTCCCGTGACGTCATTCATTACACTTTCGATGCGAAGAAAAACTTTTTCACACTTTTGACAGCATTGCGTTTGCTAAGTATGTCTGTAAGGGCCGCCGGGTGAAACCGGCGGCTTTGGTGTTTAGAGGCCTTTAGTCGCTTGTTTTCAATTCAAAAGACTAGATGTCATATTGCGTAGCATACGTGGAATACGTGGGCCGAGTTAGTCTAGCTTTAAAAGATTTTGAGCATGGATCCACGTGTTGAACACTCGAAAGGTTAAAGAATTCATATGATTAAAACTGTTATTAATACAGGACATGATTTTCCATTGAAAACTTTATTCGCTTCAAAACAAGTCCTTTTTTATTTAAAAAAAAGGATTTATTTTAGATCGAATAAAAATAATAAAGAGAAAAACTTCAATATGTCTACTAAACATTGAAGATAGCTCATGATTGCTGGCGACGAATTATGATGTACATAAATATTACACAGGAACATTATTTTTTTAATCAATATAACATTGATTTTGCTATCAACCAAGACCCTAAATATTTTTTTCGAATTTCAGTAGTTTCAATGGTTATGAGAGCTTTGCCTATCATTTTATCATCAAATCATTAGACATTTAACTAAAGAAAATGTATTTTCGTGCACAAATCATGTTCTATGAGAATATGATACATAATTATTATTTTTAGTTTTTAGTTTCTATGACCTACCTTATCAAGGTACTCCATTATCGCCTAGCCTGTTGCACTTAACTTAAGCAGTCAATGTTAATTAGCTCTTAAGTCGTTTGTTTTAAGGTGACTTTTCGTTTAACTCTTAATTATAAGTAGGGTGTCATTTTCGTTTCTTAATTTACCTGAGTACAATAACTTAGAACTTAGTATTTTTCGTTCGTGTAAATACTCCTTTGTAAGATGCGTAATCTGTTAGTGAATAAAATAAAATGATTTCAAAATATTGTGTTTTTATTAAAGAAAACTTATTCCTAACAATATGGCAGCGTAGTAATACATATAATTACTAATTTAAAACAATTTTAATTACAAACAACATTCATACAAGTACGATTCAAACTGCGACTTTTGATATATTTATTCCTAATTTATACATTTCAATTTAATTAAATACAATTAATTGTTCGAAATAAAAAAGTATCAACCAACATTTTGATGACCATCACGCCTGAGAATAGACATCAAGAAACAGAAGAATCGCCTTTTAGGGAAGGGCGTTTTTTCGTTATCCGACGATCTGTTTAAAGCGTCGGTTGGGACGCAAGGGTCGCGGGTTCGATTCCCGCACCAACACAAATGTTTGTTGATGAAACGGATGTTGGTGTTAGGTCTGAGTGTTTGTGGTACCTTCGTTGTTTCTAGTTTTTATAGTACAAGAGAAAACAGTTTGGAACCAGAGCAATGTATGTGATGTTGTCTCAATTTATTATTATTACAAATTATCAGTACGCAGTATAAAAGTAGGACATTTATTTGTCGGTCGATCAGTGTGCATTTCTCTTCTCACACTTTGCCACTTTTTCGAGTTATAAAATGAGCATAAGCACCCATGAGGTTTTCTAAAAGCCGGCGCCCCTGGTCATACAGTCGTGACCGTGGCGTGCTGGACACATTCTGCTTTATCGTTACTAAAAGAGTTATGAGTATACATTTGGATGGGTGGAGAGGGAGAGAGAGGCCAAAGAAAAAATGGATGGATTGTGTGAACAGTGATATGAAAGAAAAGGAAGTTGGTGATAGCATGACGGTTGACAGGATAGAATGGAAGAAAAAAGGTTGTGCCGACCCCAAATAAAACGGGACAAGGGCAGGATGATGATGTATACATTATATACTACACTAGTAGTAATAGTATAGTCACTAGTAGTACTATAGGTACTAGTAGGTACACAAATATCAATATTTAGTTCAATTATATAATTTATTTACTGTCGTCCGTGCTTCACTGCGGGGTGCCAACTGAAAACTAGCTAATGCTGAGGTGATCACACTTTCAGTACGGGCTCGCTCGGTGCATTCTGTACGTTTGTTTTTTTTGGGCCTGTGTGCAGTGCTCCGTCGCGGGGAGCCGCGCCCCGCGCCCTTGCCAGTACGTAATAATACATTAAAGTTCTCCATCGACACGACTACATGCACACCGTTAAAGTTGAACTAGCGACACTGCGCAGGTAATAATCTGGTTTCCAATACGGAGACCCGAGCACAGCACACACGCGCATAGTCACACGGCGGGTGCATGCGCGGGTTCCCGCTTAACGCAGCGTTGGCCCTTAGGGATCCGCATCCAAAGGGTAAAACGGAACCCTATTACTAAGACTCCACTGTCCGTTCTTCTGTCACTATGCTGTAGCTCATGAAACGTGATAGTTGTTTTCACAGATGATGTTTTTCTGTTGCCGCTATAACAAATACTAAAAAAAAAAAACAATAGAATAAATATAGGCATTAAGTCCGCCTTTGTACTTTATGTTGCATGAAGTTTAAAATAAATAAATATTTAAGGGGGATCCCATACAACAAATGTAATTATTTGCCGTTTTTTGCTACAGACGATACGGAACCCTAAGTGCGCGAGTCCCACTCACACTTGGCCGCTTTTTTACTTTGTGTTTGTAACCATTGTTCTGTCTGTCCAGAATAAAAGTAGGTAGGTATTTCTATTCTATTCAATACAAGACTGTAGCGGTCACTACTTTTATGTTAATTGCTAATTACTTTATTTCGTTAACGTTAATTACAACGTCGAGACATCAGTCTGTTTTCACAATATCCAACTTGCTTTTGAAGCTGTTGCGTCGCTTGGCCGCGCTCGTGCCGCCCTCAGCTCCCGGAGACTTCCTCTTGCCGAGCTCCTCGCCCGTAGCCTCAATCATAATGTCCTGCGACGGTATTTCCAGTAGTAAGTGGTCGAAACAGCTGCTGTTTCTACTCAGCTCTTGTTTGTCATCTGCAGACAATATTACGTTCAGGAAGGTATATATAGGTAACTTCTTAGCTACCAAAAGCAGTGCCCCAGAGCCCCAAAACCTGTTTAACAAACCTCTTATGGAACTAAAAAAAAATCCTACCTTCGAAATCTAAATAAAGGAGGTTGCTGCACTACTTTAAAAATGGCAACTCGTTTTAGTCAGTAAAAGTCTAACACTCTCCCTCCCGCTACACTTGAGCACAAGTTCTTTGATGATTTCTCGCGTAAAAAAGGGGGCCTCAGTTGTTTTATACGCCAGGGCCGTTGGTCATTTAGCTACGCCACTGACTTGTCCGCAGGTAAGTGACATACATTTTGCACTTAGCGAGAACGCTGACAGAAAAATCGATTTGTCTAAGCCTGAAGGGACCGTACTTATGACCTGTCAATGCCATCAGAATTCCGATGTGAGCGAGTGACGGAGCTATACAAGACGAATAGTACTATCCCTTTTTCACAACACATGGGATTGCCTGACATGGTATGGCAGCAGGTGTCAACTTTTTAACCAACGTGATGTGTATCGCTGGTGACTCAAAAGTGATGTGAATTCGCAGTGCAGTGCGCGAGGCTGGCTTGGTAATTTTATACCCGGAGTCATTCCATTCATTTGTATTTTGGCTATAAAATTCCCAGACCCCCCGTTCGCACTTTAATTTAGGTAAAATCCGGGGAAACCCGGACGGATGGCAACCCTATCACAGATTTTGACACAGCTTGTGAGAATAAAGCTAGAACTACATTGATAAGACCGACGCACCCGTGTAACACGCCTGACTTGTACGTAGAACTCGTGGCGTGGATCAAGTGTAGCTCTAAAAATCTAGTTTCCATATAAAATGTATGGAGACCGACGCGCCCAGGGGTGTTACCATGACGTTCAAAGTAAGATTGTGTCGTTCTTATTTCAGTGTGGTTAAGAGACAGAGCTATACAGGTTGTGTAGCGCTATCTCTTACCCACACTGGAAATAAGAATGAAACAAGCTTACTTTAAACGTCATGGTGCAGGTCCAGAGACCCTGCGTGTGCACCATGCAGGACGTCTGCATGGTGCACACGCAGGGCGTGTGGCACACGCGTGCGCGCAGTGTTGTTCTAGCACATAACACAAAGCTGTATATATTGTGATAATATTTATTCTTGTGATGGGTTCATGTCACAAATGCAATAGAACCAGTTTAACTAACCGACGCTAAATTAGAAAACTCTTTAGTCCAACTAAACGGTTCGAATTTATTAACCCTAACCATTGAGCCGTGGAACTTCAATTTACCACAACATCAAACGTTTACCTTATGCGTAGACTGTGCTTAGTAAGTTGTGGGAAGTTTTTAATTCTCTTTTTCATTTTAAAATTTTCTCTATAATACTGTTTTATTTTTTATAACTTTATGCACTAGTAAGAAACACTGTATCAAGGCGGACTTAATGCCTTAGGCATTTTCTACCAGTCGACCTTAAGGTGGTGCAAAACATAACATGGCAGGTGCATTATATTTGTTTTATTAAGCCTTCAATTATAAGTGAATAAAAGTTGGCTATCAATAACCCATCACCAAGAAGACGCGTGCTCTTTTCTTTTATTAAAAAATAAGGGTGGAGAAAGGATAAAAAAAGGAAAAAAATAATTTGAAAAAAAAAAGCAAGAAAAAAACATTTAATTGTTCAAAAGTTAAGTAAACTTGTAAAACAGAGATACAGACTAATTACCTCTTTGTTTTAAAGAAATCAAATGAAAATAAGAAATCATAAAAACTGCCTACAATAAAGCACTCAGTATTACATTACCTACTTAAAAGCCTAGTTACCTATTTACCAAAACTACTTTAGAATTAATGACTCCTAAAAACTACTTTTCAAAATTATTATTATGACGTTATTCTACATAACAAATGATAGAGTAACACATTAAAAACAACTAAGACTTTGTATGTATTAGTCATAGTGCTGAGACAAAGGTAACATATGAAGTACCAACGAATACTGCCCTTATGTAAAACATACAGACTATCAAATGGTTATAATAGACTTGGCTGTCTTTCGACACGTTCAAACTAGCATACAATTAACTTATTATGCAGTCTTTACACCAGTTTGTGCGCACGACGGTTTGAGCAAAGATTTTCGATCACATTTACTGTTATTAGGAATTAGACATTAGAGTACATGCATCACATAAAAGTTTTAATTGAATGAACTGTGTCATTATACTCAACATTACGATGAACAACTTACTATGCCAAGTATCAAGAAATTGAGCTGAGCTGTTTATTACATTTTGTAGAATTATGCGAATATAATTGTATGAAGCAGCAGTTTTTACGCGATTCAATTTCTTACGCGTGTACCGAGCCGCCATTAAGTTTAAATTGTACTATACAGAGCCTTCCTTTTTTTTAATTATTACAAATAAACCTAAGTTATATTATTTTTTGCCTAACTATGAAGTAAGTTGCTGGTAACAATAATGTGTGTTCTAACCGAGTCCTTGCTGCTTCATGAGCTGCTTGAGTCGGAACTCTTCCTGCGCCTGCCTCTGGCGCCGCTTGCGCTCTGCTCGCGCGTCCTCCTCGCTCATCCCGTCCAGAGCCAACTTTGCAGGCTCCTGTTCAACAATCATTTGTTCCTGGCGGACTGTGTTCGGCTGCTGTGTAGGATCGGAAATGGGTAAAAATAAATTATTAATAAAAAAAATAAAACAAGACCAAAATAATAGGTTCAAGGCGATTGATAACAAAGCTGATTGTGATATGATGTAAGCGTAATAAAAAGGTAAACTAATTAACGAAACTATCAATCAAACATTACAAGAATTCAAACAATTTTATTTCAATAAAAACAGTTATTTACTATGTACACAGTAAAACTACATACATATATCTATGTACATTCGCAATTCCACTCTTTTAATACCTAAGTATGTAACACTGTCAAAACCCAATTCCTAATGTAATCATAAGAGGAGGATATTTAAATATCGTAACGTTAAACATCGAGTAAAATTTGACAGGTCATTCACAAATGTTTCTGATAAAATCTAGTAAAACCATCACACAATAGTACATCAATACGACAGAGGTAGGTGTGCGAATCTGAATGCTATTCTCAGAATTATACTAGATCAAGTTAAAAGCTGACATTGAAAACACTTCAACACACCGACTTCCGACAACGAAGCGGAGACGCGACGCCGCCGGACGTCGACAACACTTACAACTACATACAACAAGGAAAAATTACATAAAAAATAGTTCACCATTTTTGAGATTTAAAACTTACCAATATACCTAACGTACCTATAATATATTCACTATTCTCCAAACTACTGCAATACTCGTGTGAGCAGGTGTGGCAAAAAACTTCCACGTGTGTATAAGAATAACTCGCTGATAAAATACTAGTGGCTATGGGCTAGGGGCTGCGGCGGCGGCTAGGCCTCGTGCGGTGGAGGCTAGGCCTTGTGCGGTGGAGGCTAGGCCTTGTCCGGCGACGACGACGACGCCGCGCTCGAGTCCTCCGGGAACTGCTTCTCCACTTGCTCCGCCACCCACTTCTTGACCTTCTGCTCCGTCCAAAAGCCGTCGTAAAAGATGGTGGGCTTGATCCAGCAGCCCTGCGCCGGCGGCGGCGGCGCGAAGGTCACGTCGTCGGGCGGCCTGCAGGGCCCGCGACCGTTCACTACCAAGTTCTTGGGCGGCAGGTTGAAGTTCAGGTTCACGTTGCCGGGCGGCCGGTCGTAGCTCTCGTACGCGAAGTGCCAGCCGCCGCCGCCGCCGTACTCGTAGTACGCGTTGGGGAACACGTGCGGCGCGCCCGGGCCCGGCACCCGCGGCGCGCCGTACAGCGGCGGCGCCCCGTAGCCGCCCACCACCGGCTGCAGCACGAAACTTACGTTGGAGTTGGGGCGCGCGTGCGGCAGCGGCGCGCCGGGGCCCGGGGCCGCGCGCCCGGGGCCCGGCGGCGGCCTGTTGGCGGCCGGCATGGCGGCGCCGAGGACCCGTGCGGCGTTCTTGACGGCGGGCGGCGGCGCCAGGGGGCCATTCTGCACGGGCGGCGGAGCGAGAGGCCCATTCTGCACAGGCGGTGGAGCAAGGGGCCCGTTCTGCACGGGCGGTGGAGCAAGGGGCGCGTTCTGCACGGGCGGCGGCGGCGGCGCCAGCGGGGAGCGCAGCGCGGCGTGCGGGGAGGCGCTGTCGGGCTCCTTGCGCGCGCGCTCCAGCGTCACGTTCTTGGGCTCGACATGTCTGTTGGCAACATTCTGGTTGTTCTCCTGGGTTGGCTCGGGTGCGTTGGCCGGCGCCTCCACTCTGTTCGCTTCCAGCAGCTCCGTGAGCTCAGTGGCCACGCTGCCTCCAAAGCTCAGCAACGTCTCACGCAGTGCGTTTGTTACTGCACACTGAAAATTCACAAACATTAATACAAAGAACCAATGTCCTACCAATATAACCTGGCGTTTTTAAAGTCAAGTGTGGTTAAGTTTAATTCTAGACAAGCGTGCTCCATTGTCGCCAATATAAGCAATTAATTAATAGACAAAATTTTGGAGTAATATAGTTTAAATTTATTGATACCTTTCTAGATTTGTAAATGGCGAAACCCTTAGAGTTGGCAGTTGAGGTGGCGTAGCCGATATTCTCTCTGTGTATGTCAAAGCTCTTCACTGTTATGGAGACAAAGGCAACCACACCTGCACAGTACTTGCCATTCGTGAAGTCCACAAAATCTAAAACAAAATGTTTTATTAATGTTCAAGTCAAAACATTGGGATGTTGCCATCGACTGGGTGAGATTAAGCACGCGATTCTTAACCTCACAATTTATTTTATCTGTTTTGGTGTTAAGTCTATTATTTTGTAACGTCTAAAGGCATACGACCGGGTACCTCGTGAGGTTCTGTGGTGGGCCCTTAAGGAGAAAGGTGTGCCTGGGAAGTATGTGCAGTTGATCCGAGCGATGAACAGTCGATGCAGTACCCAAGTCCGATCTACAGTGGGCACCACTGGCAGCTTCAATGTGGCTGTCGGCTTACATCAAGGGTCGGCTCTCAGCCCTTACCCCTTCCTGATGATAATGGACGCTCTGACGTCGGCCATTCAGGAAGAGGCTTCCTGGTCTATGTTGTTTGCCGATGACATTGTGTTGGCTGCTGAGAGTGGCCTAGTGGTCCAGAACAGATTGGAGGTGTGGTGGCATAGACATTGAGTAGAACCAAAACGGAATACTTATTCTGCGATTTCGGTGGTCTCTCCAATCCAGTGCCTTTAGCTCTCGCTGGAACGCCCATACCGATCGATCTGCTCCGACTTTTGGTACCTCGGGTTACTCATCCAAGGGGATGGTGAGGTAAACCGGGACGTAACACATCGGATCAACGCAGGATGGATGAAATGGCGACAGGTCACGGAAACAAATTGTAACCCACGGATGCCCCTCAAGTTGAAGGGTAAAATCTACAAGTCCGTGATAAGGCCTGTCATACTGTATGGATCAGAATGTTGGGCTGTGAAAAAGACGGAGGAAAAAAGATTGCACGTAGCGGAGATGAGAATGTTGAGATGGATGTGTGGTGTGACGAGAATGGATAAAGTGAGAAATGAATATATTAGGGGAAGTTTGAAAGTGGCGCCAGTGACTGAAAAGTTAAAGGGAATCGTTTGTATTGGTATGGCTATGTGAAGAGGAGGGATGAAACGCAAGTTACTAAAAGAGTTATGAGTTTACATGTGGATGGATGGAGAGGGAGAGGGAGGCCAAAGAAAATATGGATGGATTGTGTGAAGAGTGATATGAAAGAACCCCAAATAACACGGGACAAGGGCAGGATGATGATGATGTCTGGTGTGGTAATCTAGTTATAAGGTTAGTAATTTAAGCTTTTTTGCCGAAGAACCCCCTAATGGGGGTGGAGAGTTACCTCCAGGTATTGTCGTTGAGTGCTCTCAAGACACTGATGATTGTCACGTTAGACCTGAACCTAGAAAGCACCCCGGAGATCCTGAGATCTTTGTCGACGCGAAAAGAAATAAGCCGCCGTCGAACTCTATTTATTTATTTATTTAAACTTCATGTACAGTGGTGGTACATAGGCGGACTCTATTCAATCCGTGTTCACGAAACCAGGTTTTGAGAGCGACTCCAAAATGTTTTATAGCGAAAATGATAAAGCACCTTTCAAGGTATTTTTCTCCAGAATGGAGACAGACCCTAAGCCAGGTTTAACCTTGAACTCCCTTAAGTTTGTCCAATTTATTTTCAAAAAAGGTTTTGAAGGGGTGGTTCAAGGCAGCGTCAAGTCCATAGGACATAACAGGATGTCATTCGATTTTAAAACCTTTATCGCCATCAATAATTTTGTTAAGAACTCTATTTCATGGGAAAACCACTGTACAGCTGACATTCATCGCTTCCAAGTGACTCGCATGGGAGTTGTAAAAGATATTGCCACTGACCGGACTCTCGAGGAATTAGTTCTTGGCAATGAAACTCCCCACAACAGTGGAGAAGTTATCAAAGCTAGAAGACAGTACTCCGTTACTTGGTCTCCTTCTTCAACTGTTGTACTAACCTTTTCTGGGCAGATACTTCCAGAAAAGGTATTCTGTTACAATGCTTCTCTTCCCGTGTCTGTGTATCGCCTTCCCACAATCCCATACAGCAGGAACTGCTTGAGATTTGGTCACATTAGCACTCAGTGTAGGTCTAAGCTTCGCTGTTACCGTTGCACTTTACCACATCCTGGAGATACTTGCACTATCCCAGATTCACAGGTTTCTTGCCTCCTATGTGATTGATGGCGGAAACCACAAAGCTACTGATGATAGATGCTCTGAACATTCACGACAGAAATGGATCAAAATTATTATGTCCGAAGAAAATCTAGGATACCGTGAGGCAGCAGTAAGGTTTCCCCGTTCCAAAACGTCTTACTCCAATGTAACAGCACGTCCCCTCCTATTCAAACCATCCCAAACTCCCTCTGAACTTCTCTTCTCAGCTCCTTTTATTTTTTTACTTCTACATCCTCTCCATATGCATCTCCTGTTAAAACGTCTTACACTAAGACAGTTTATCGTTCCCCAAGACCTAGACCAGAGTTGGGCAAGTCATATGACTCTCGAGCCCATAGGTCAATGGTTGATATTCCCAAATCTACTCAGCCTCCTTAGGCTGACCTACACACACCTCACGTAATTTTCTGTCCCTCCTTCCCCCCCTGGTGAGATGTCGTGAGATTTTTCAAAATGTGGGAACATTTCTTCCAATGACCCTAGTTCCTGGCTGGATGAATTTATAACAAAATTAGCCCCCCCCCCCCTCCCTTTGTTCCTGGTTTTCTTTCCACTATAGATCCTCCTTCTCCTATTTCTTCTTATAGATTTAGTGAACTATTTTCCCTCTCAGAACTAATATGTGCCTTAGATCATCTCAAGGACCGGGTGCTGACGGAATCCCCTTCTCCTTCATTCCAAATCCTCTCAATTCGATTTTCGAAGAGGCATGGACACATTGGATAGCCGAAGTGTTTTCCTATCCCACGTCCATATTATATTATATACCTCCATTGTAATTCGGCTCCAACTAGGATTTGTTTGCACTCCTGTTTTTTTGGCCAAAATCCACGTGAGAGACAATTCAATTCATCACAAAGAATTGTCTCTTTTGGTGTACCCACCAAGTGTTCCAAGGTACCCCTTGGAACACTTGTTTTTCTCCTGCCCTCGTTTAACAAGTCCTCTTTATGACTTACTTCCTTCTGATTAGGGAATCCAATCCCGCATCAAAATCGCAATCCCGCACGCCTGCGGGATTGAAGTCAGCACTCCCGCTTATTCCGCTGGATTTGCGGAACTGGGATTTTTAATTTCTTTGTTGTTTTAAGTAGTAATAATATACATAAACATTAATAAAAGCAGTAATATACATAAAAATTGGTCAAGTGCGAGTCGGACTTGCGTGCCGAGTAGGTAAATAGTTCGAATCCCAAATCGAGTCTCCAACATTTTTCTGAATCGCAAAATCATAATTATTTTGTAATGTAAAAACAAGTACTTATAGAAAAAAAATTTGCTTCTTGCAAATCCCAGGACCCTAGTTCAACAGAAAATACCCTGTAGGTTTAGATGTCTTTGCGTGTGTGAAAATATGCGCCATAAACGGAGCACGTTGATTTTTTCATTGCTCCAAGGGGTAGCAGACGTATTTGATAAGTATTAATTTCAGTTCCTGAGAAAAAGTGCCTTGATGGATGGACAATAAAGTAATCTTGAAGGGTTCCGTTTTTACCATAAGGTACAAAACATTTTGTATTATTATTATCAACTAGTTATTACTCAATATATATTAATAATTGAATATAACGATGTTTTAAAGTTATAAATACTGCTCAGCTGCTTTTACGAAACAATATAATAAAATATTTAAAGCTTCATCTTTTCGGTAGGTAAACACACGTGGGACGTCATGTGTTGTGGGGAATCCTGGGTCATAGAGTACCTAAACTGACATTGATGATTACGTTCCGTTTCGATACAGGGGACTCACACAGCACAAAATATTTTTTAGCAGCACGGTAAAATTGAAAACAAGATTATTTATAATTCATAATTCATAATAATTTATTTTCCATACCAATTCTATAAAAAATGTCACGAGTTCCGTGTAAAGCTATTACATTATTTATTAATGATGTGCTGGGTCTAATAAATAATCAGAACGGCGGCACGTTGTCTGAATCCAATTTTCTTATCAATCCCGTAGACGTGCAGGATCCCACAAAAAAGACGCGGGATCCCGCACTTGCGGGATTGGATTATTACTTCTGATATTCCCTGCCCAGTGAACATTCCTTTACTTCATCTTTAGCCCATAATTTTTTTTTATAAATTCATTAACGTTAATAAAATCCAGTTATTGTTGGTACTTTTATATAAACATTGTGTATCTATTTTCATGTTTTAATATTTATTTTGTATTTTTATACTAATCAAAATTGTTTTGTTCCTTTTTAGCTTGATGACCAATGGATGCCATAGCTGCAAAAACTGATCAATAGATAACATTATTCTTGACAAAATGTCAAGAATAATAATGTATGAGGTGGAAATGGTCGATACCATTTCCACCTTATTCTTTGACATTGGCAAAATCATCGGCGACAGAAGAGCTGACGAGATGGAGTATTTGGTCATGGATGTGCAACCTTGGCAGAATAAATGTGTAAGTGTTTGTCGGATATATTCAACATAGGCGGTTAAAAGGTTAAAAAGAATTACTGTACATCAAATTGTTCCACGTTTGGATATTTTGTTTGTACTGTAAAAAAGATTGGATTCAAACTATTAAGCATAACATTGCTGAAACCCATCACTTTACTGTAACATGTTCTGTTTACTTTAACTACCTTGTTGGTTGAGCATGCTCTACTGCTACAATAGGTCCTGGGTATGATTCCCAATGTTAGGCAACATTTTGAGTCTTACCATTAAGACTTTCACAGTGGTTGTTACTAAGAAAGTCTTACCAAGTCCTATAATGTATAGGATTATAATATTACTGATGTGAAAACTGTTCAATTATGCAAACCTCTGCCCTAAGGTTCAAAGAATACAGTTGAGTTTAGCACTAACAATAACTTCAATGAACTTGAAGCATACCTAGCTCTTGTTTGCTGACCGACCAGCTCCAGTTATTGAAGCCCCACTGTGAATGTCCGAAGTTGATCAGCTGTTGCCGGCGCTGCTGCTGATCACCATCATCTTCATACAGCAATGGGTCTGGCATGACTACGCAGTCCGGCTGAACAAAAACAAAACAGAATAAAAACCATTTAAGGACTTTTGAAAAAGTTGATAAGTCAGATAGTAACATTAAACTTAACTACAGCCTACTTGCAAGTAAGCCGCGTAAAACCAAGAATAATATGTGGCAAAATTGGAGGTAAACACAGAAAAACAAATAACCAAGTCCAGTAAAAATAAATTTCATTAGATAAATGAATCCATGGAAATATTAAGTGAATTTAGTTTATTTCATTTCAGCTCGTATTATTAAATAACAAACTATCTCTTCGCTTTATTTATCAACACATGCAACTTTTTCGATCGGCACGGAACGCACCTCGAAAACGCGCCCAATTATTGAGATCTCCGGCTACAGTTAGTAAAACAATTATAGTCAGAATTACTTGATAAACTGTTGCACTTTTTAACTACTGTGTACATAAAGACCGGGTCAATTACCATTTTAATACTGCAATTGGCGACGGGGAATCCAGGTTTCCTTTGCATCGTGAATTAAGCTGGCGCGTTTACCAATTAAGATGCCATGTAGTTATCTATATTATGTACTTCTGTATTGATGTAAATAATTCTCTTAATGAACAACTTAATGTAAGTTGTTCTCAAATAATTGGCAAATAATTCCCAACAAAACAAGTGTTGACTATTGACATTTTGCGCGGAACTTCCGTTTACAAGTATCCACAGACAAAATGACAAAACTTTTTTTGTAGAGGTGCGATTAATGCTGAATATTAACAATCGACTAAAATTAGAGTGTTATTCTTCACATAAATTATGATGTTCTGTATGATGGATGTTCATAATTAATGTGTCGTTTAATTACAATCTACTCGGACTGTCCCTATACCTTTTTCTATTGCACTATCTTAGGAGGGTCCTTTTTCACTCGCCTATCGTAAACATCAAGCATGGTTTAAAAGCTTGTTACTTCATCTAACGCAATCCAACGCAATGTTTGACGAAAAGGCAAAGCGAAAAAAGACAGATAACGCCTGAAAACTCTTTTAGCATTCGGTAATTCCGTGAGGACCGTGATTTACTCGAATATTTTACAAAACTTGTTCCAGGAAATACGTATTTTTTAAACCCTTAAAAGTTTTTGAAAAAAATTGTCGTCATTCAGAATCTTGATCAAATTTGCAATGCTTCTATTGTTATACTTTTTTAATTTTTGAGTAAATTATGAAGAGTCAAAGTTCATGCAACATAGCAGATTTTCAGAGGTCTTTACTGGATTCGTTTTTAATCAAATTTATAAATTGATTTCAATAGAAGCCTAGATAATATCCACAAGATACTGTGTTTTCAAAATATCTTATGAAAAATTTGTAACAACGTCATAATCGCGTAAGATCGGTTGTATGAAAAACAGTGAAAATGTATATCGAGTAGGATGCCCTTATATAACTATGTATAACAAAACAATTATTATTTTTTGGTGCACGATATTTTAGTAAATGATTGATAAAATGAGACGAACAGGACTGTTCATTATGGCGACACTTGGGGAAGGCCTATGTCTAACAGTGGACGTCTTTCGGCTGAAATGATCATGATGATGATTGATAAAAGGTTGTTGTTAAATCATGTATTTTTATTTTTTATAATTTAAAAAAAAAATACATGTTACAAACTGTAATCATAAGTGACTTAGTCGATTTTTTAAAATTAGTACTCGGTTTACTCGAAATGTCTATTGGCAAATTGGCAATATTATCAACTGTTGCGCATAATTTATGACGACAATATTATCATATTGGGCTGCCAGTTCAGAAACTTTTCCCTCAAGATGGGGTTAAAGAAGAAATAGTCTGTGTTTCAGAATAGTAAAACCTGAGAGTCTCTAAGTAAAGAGTGAACAGATTACTTCCAGTTAAGTGTGCTTCATCGTGGACCGCATCGCATCAGGGTAACGTGACACCGAGGGAAAAGCACTTAGAAAAGGAGAATGCAAATCCTAGGCCCACTTTCCAATAGCTAAGTCGTTGGATAGGTATTTTGGAGCTGATTAAAAGTTACTATGGTACCAAGTTCCAAATCTTCCGAGCCACTAAGGTCCCTGATTTCATTGAAACCCTGGCATCATTATTTTGCTAAGCAAAAGACTTGGCATTATTTCACTCAAAAACAATACCTAAATCAAGTTTTCGGGATCCGGATGTGGGAATAAATGGAAACATTGGGAACATTGAATGTAATCTTAACCTCAAGGTCAAATGTGTAAAATGTTAGAAAACGCCAGGGAACATTCGAGTTCAATGACCATGACCTTGAGCTCTAGGTCAAACAAGTGAATTAACTAAACACTGTCGACTTGCGTAAGTTTTACAATTGCATCTGAATCAATGAAACGTTCCGGAACATCAGCTCAAAAGATATAAGCACAGACACTGACTGTAATGAATCGAGTTCTATAAGTTCTGTTACGTTGCATCATAGTCACACTTAGACAGAGAAATATAAGATGATAGGTTGCATCATTTAGAACATCGACTCAAAAGTTATAGACACAGACAGACTGTTATGAATCGTGATCTGTTACGTCGTGTCATATACACTAACAGTTTTGTTTCATTGAATTTTAATTTGAGAATAATTTAAAGCAGATGTTTTTAGTTCAGTTTATTAAAATTTACACAATTTACGTTTTAATTTGAATTTTAAATAGACTGCAGGTCACTTAAAGTAAAGAGTGTTTCAGTGTTCCGATTGTTCAAAATGATGCATTTAAAACATTACTGCTGTTGCAAGTTTTCGGAACACTAAAATGTTTCGGAACAGTGAGTCAGTTCAGTAAAGAGTTACACACGCCTATTACAGTCACCTAATACGAAAGGGATGGCGATGGCAGTGGTCTCGTTCACCTTTGCCTCAAGCGTTTTCTGTCCTCATCATGTTGACCGCTTGTTGAAATTGAAGGTGTATTTAATTTACATAAAATATGGGGTGAACGTGATATTTAAGAGAGCAACACCTACTCCGAGTCTTATCATTTATCAATCATTGACATTGACATTTTGATCATCCGGCAACATCCGGAGTAGTGCATTTTCGGGACGTCTCAATCGAGAGTTCACGCATGTTTTTTTTCAATCATAGGGTTTTCATAAATTGCGAAATATTGTGATCATAGAAAGACGTGTGTTTCGGTACGGATCAAAATGGCTATGGCAGAACCTTTTATTGAAATTGACGGGAGTATTTTAGAAGGGGTAAATATCGTTGTTATACTATTTATTTGCGCGTTCTGCTGCTGAATTAAAATGTGGATAAAAATATTTGCAGGGCGGTCAGATACTCCGCACCGCGATTTCATTGAGTGCTATTCTGGTAAAACCAGTGCGAGTGACAAACATTCGAGCTAAACGCAGCAAGCCGGGTCTAGCGGCGCAGCACCTCATAGGTAAACTTACTATTTATTTTTATGGAAGATGTAGTTGGGCGTATCTCTAAAAACCCTGCTAAAGTATTTTGGAGCAGTTTAACCTTATCAGTTTCTAAACTAACAGTATTAAAATAAAGCAGATATGGCCTATCATTTTGAACTGATGAATAAGTAGCCCCTTTGTTAATTATTCCTTTTATTTATTTGTTTTATAGAAAAATTATTACCCTATAAATTATGATGCAATCAATTAATAAAATAGTGTAATGTATTATTTTGTATTGTGTAAGTTGACTAATAAAAACATTATTTTTCTTTAATTATTTTGGACTTACTCATTTTGAGATTTCATGATAAATGTCAAGATATTACACAAACATTTTAAAACCGTCATTTTAAAATAAACATAAATTTGTGTGTTTAATTTTATAAATTTTTTTATTTGCTTAATATTCACCTTGATTACTTACTTAAGGATTTTTATGATAAACAAAGTATATCAAATGCTTGTCTGTTAATGTCCAATTGCAAGGCCCAGGCTTTCCCCAAAATGTTAATGTGCCTGATGGCATATACATGACGGATACTGGGTTATGGAGTCTTATAGACAGTTGCTCTATGTAATAAACTGGTATTTAACTGCTGCCAGTGAGACTGGAAGTTAAACCCTACATAACTAAAAAAAAGCTAGGCAGATTGATCAAATGGAGAGGTACAGGCCTCCCACTGAACAGGCTAATAGTTGTTCAAACATGTCTGTGTAGTATAAAATACTAAGTATTTTTTTGTCAAGTGTACCCTTTCTTGAGAGGTGGGTAATCATCAAATGACTTTTGTTTAAATCAAGAAATAGGGTGTGTCAGACTTTTACTAGCTTAACCTTTTGAGTAGCGTAATTAGAGACACAATAAAAAGACAATGACCGAGCAAATGCTTCACATTTCTAGCATTGTGTTAAATAGCTAAATTATCCTTGAATTGTTTGGATATTGATTATTTAACAAGAGAATTTATATTGGAAAGACTGGCATTATTACTGGATATTTACGTAGAAGGTGTACAGCAACCAGCATGTCTAATATAACTATACGTTCCGGGTGTTGCTGGGCTGCCGCGTTATTAATAATAATAATAATCTTTATTTCGTCTTTTTCACAAAATATTTACATGTAACAGCCACAAGTAAACCTTAAACAAATATTTATACTAGTGCCCAAGCAATAACTATAATTAACTTATCAGTATTTAAGAACTAAAGGAAAATTGAATTTATTAACCTAGAATTATGTATAATAGCAACTTGCCCTAGGTTTATAAAACCTGTGTTTCGGGTCATCACTTACAATATTATTATTACACTTATTATAGTGCGTCTGGTATATTTGCCGACGCAAACGTCGACAGTTTTTCGTGCATTATGCGCAAAAGATGCGTCTCTTTGCTATGCCGAATACGCGCCAGCATCAACACCATTCTCAGAATGCTGGCTGACAGGTGGGACTTGTAATTGCAGTGCAGTCGTATCCACCGCCCCAAGATCGGAGGATCTTGGGGCTACAACTGCTCGCGGTCAAATAGACATTCCCCAGGTCCGGTGCGTCTCACCCAGCTTAGAATAAGTACCTATTTGTTCTTTATGTTACTAACGCTAGTGCTAAGTTTAAATTGTTACTAACACAATATGCAATAAGCAGTACCTTGTGTTCTTTTCATTTTTTAGTGCTTGTGTGTACATAAATAAATAATATTGCAGGTTTCCGAATTAAACCTTTTTTATTATTATTTTTACTATATAGAAAGAAAATAAATTCGGAACTTTAGAGAATTTGTTGAGGAATTGGCTTGCTGTTGTCGGATCAAAATTAAAAAAAAATCATAAGTTTTTATTTCACATAGTGCCATGGGCACTGGCACTTATAAAACGTCAGAAGCTAGTGCACGGTTCCAAATTGGTCGTTTCCTATGAAAAAGAACCGGAAAGAAACACCATGGTTACATTTTATAAAATAGACTATATGTATGAAAAAACAATAAGAAAATTAAATAATTACAACTATCAATAAATGTGACGTTAACAAAATAAATTACTAACGAATTCATGGTAGTTGGAGTGTAATAATATAAAAAATATTGCAAAAGCAATGTGTTAGAAAAAAAAAGGTATATTTTACAACAAATGTGGAGAAGTTAAAAGAAACATTTACACAATATTATGAGTTACCAGGGGGCCACATGTGCAGAAGCAGTCATTGCCAAACAAGCGTGTCTTCGACATAGTCTTTAACGTTGTAATACGCTGTTTTGGTTAGGACACGCTTAATATGGGTTTTGAACTTTCCCTCGCTAAGTTTGGCAACTTCGTATGCTGTTACTACAAATGATAGCTAATCTCCATTAACCTAGCTGTTGCTACATCTGTCAATTGCCTTATTTTTCTTACTGCTGCTGTATATGCGGCTGAGCTTAATCTACCTGAAAGAGTTCTAATATGAGCCCCTCACTGCAGTTTAGAACCGATAGTTATACCTAAGAACACAGTTTCCGTAATAAAATCAAGTTTGTTGCCGTCAAGAATTAGATTGACGCCAACTTGAGGGACATTCGGTTATGAGAACTTTATACATTTTGCTTTATTCGCATTTATTAAGAGATTATTTGCTGCGAACATCCGCATCTTTCCTATCTACTTAAAAATAAGGAAAGTGTCATCAGCAAATATAATTACATCCGATAAATTAGCTATCATGTAAGTTAAAAAGGAAAGGGCCAAGAATTGAACCCTGAGGCATGCCCATCTTTACTAAATATCTCGAGTACGTCACCCCATTAATGGTTACTTTTTGCTGCCTGTAAGATAAATAGACAAAAACAAGATCAGCAGCTCCTCCACGAATTCCGTAATTATGTAATTTACAGATTAGATTGTTACAGTCAATGCAGTCAAATGCTTCTGAGAGGTAACAGAATATGCCGATAGCACTGGGACTTCTCCCAGAATTCCAAAATGTGACTGATGAGTTTCACTCCTGCATCCGTCGTTGACCTTCCTTTCGTGAAGCCAAACTGATGACTATGCAAAATTCCATTTGAATTAAAATGAGACAACATCTGGTCAAACATGATTTTTTCATATATTTTACTCAATGCTGGAAGCACCGATACATGTCTGTAATTAGAGGGATCACTTTTACTACCTGATTTATGAAACATAGTAAAGGGAACTAATTTACTATGTTTAATTAAAGCAGGGAATTTAACTGTAAAACTACTAAACTGTCTAAGCATTGATTAAATATGCCTGTTAGCACAGGAGCAATTGTTTCAATAATATCTCCTAGAACCTTAACCTTACCCCATAAGTCGTCAGTGTTTTTATGTTAAGACTATTCAATGTTTTTTTTTTTAATTGAAATAACAGAGATACGCTTAAATTCAAAGGTTGGTACATCCTTAGTGAAATTTTCTTTTAAAAAAGATTCAGCTAACAAAGATGAAGAAGTTTGATTCCCGCAGGAAACAAATATTTGTATGATCTACAGATAGTGTTCCGACTCTGGGTATCTTGCATATTTGAGTTTACATGTTTGTGAGCGCACCCACGATACAGGAGTAAAGTTAGAACTACACTGAGCACACGTGCCACGTAAGCCGATCTGGGCGCGTCGGTCTCCAAACATTTTATAAAGCAATTAGACTTGTAGTTGTCAGGCATTATGCTGAACTGGACCTATTTGGCGCAGCCGTGAGACATATTGTTATTGTTAATTTTACTTCTTATTATTATTATTTTTTTATGTTTAATTTTAATTTGTAAGTCAATTATTATTTGTTGATTGATGAATCATGGTGTACCAAATAAACATATTTTCTTTCATTCTTTTCTCACTTGTGGTCTTTGTAGAGCTAAATTCGATTCACGCCACGCGACGTCGTTCTACGTACGAATCAGACGTATTCCACGTGTGCGTCGGTCTAATGTAGTTCTAGCTTTGTTCCTAATGCGGGGCGACGTTTTTTTTTTAAAGATAAAGTAGTAGCAGCATAAATCCCAGATAACTGGTGCCCGACGCTGGTTTTCAACTGGACCTTATATTGTAATTTGACATTCAGGCATAAAGCTAGTAGCAGACATGTGCGGCGCGAAACTCCGCGGCGACACGATCGGCTCCACGGAGATCCAGTTCATACCCGGCAAGAGGATCAAGCATGGGCACTACGTTGCCGACACACGCACTGCCGGGTGAGACAACCGCCTTATTTGTGCTTCAAAGGTTATTATTTGCTATACTTTTTCTTTTTTTTTTGGTGATCGGGGACAATTGGGAATAACGTTTTGGAGCCACTTTTATTATACGTACAGCTAAGGAGTGCAATTGATAGCTACAACCTAGGAGTCTTTAAGGAGCTCCTATTAGCCGATGACCTTGAGCATTTGTCTACCCCTTTTCCCAATATTATTACACTTAAACGATAAATCTACGTAAATACTGGAGCGTTTTGTCCAAAATTGAAGACCATGAATCAAAGTATTGCATATATATATTTTTTTAATTTTATGATCCCCGTTTAAGGTACTTATACAAGTTGATAAACGTATATTTTTAAAGGGAGCCCCTCAAGTTAAGAGTGAATAGGTTACTTCTAGGCAAGCTTGCTCCATCATAGACTGCATCATCGCTTACCATCAGGTGAGATAGAGATCAAACGCGAGCCATAAGATTTCATCATCATCTTCATGACTTTGTTCGTTGTTACTTGGGGTCGGCGCAATACGTCTTTTTTCTTCCATTCTGTCCTGTCACCCGTCACACTAACCACTAACTTCCTTTTCTTTCATATCAATCCATCAATCTTTTTTTGGACCTCGCCCTCCTTTTCCAATGCACGTGAATACTCATAACTCTTTTAGTAACATGCGTTTCATACCTCCTCTTCACATGTCCTTACCAAGACAAACGATGCCTTTTCATCTTTTCATTAACTAGCGCTACTTTTCTCACTTTATCCATTTTTTTCACACCATACCATCACAACATTCTTTTAAATTTTAAATATCTTGTTTCACAGCTTGCATGGGCACTTAACGTCAGAAGCTAGTACATGGTTTGAATTGGTAAATTCCAATGGAGAAGAACTAGCAAAAAACATCAGGATTATGAAAAAAAATTGTTTACAGTTTCATATGGAAAGACTGTAAACAATTATTTTTTCTTTATTTTTTTTTTTTTGAAAATATGAATAGAATATACATGAGGAGAGTACAGACCAGTAGTCTTCGTCCGAACTTTCAATTTCGGTCTTTCAGCCCAAAACCTAATTTCGGCACAGTTTCTGCTGCCGTCCAGCCGTAACAGAAACTAACCTCAACTCACTTCTATTCAACATTATCATATGCACGTTACTCTCCTTTTTGGGGCATTTGTGTAAACATTTTTTTATCCATTTTAGTGATATATCTCCCCGGGAATTAAGTCCTGAAATAAACAGTAGTATAACTTACTCATTATAACATCAGCTATATATATATGTCGTGGCCAGATCATAGAAATTGATCAATTCATGAAATGGCCAAGTAATACTGTCTAGAACGTTTTAACCGTTAAAGTTTGATGATATTTCAATCTTCGTTTGGCCTATTTTCTTTAGACCTTTTATTATTATTGAAATCCTACATCAATGATATGGCCAAACAAGAATTGACATATCATCAAATGTTAACGTTTATACGACCTGGCCAGATTTAGTTGGCCATATCATGATGTGATCAATTGCTATGATCTGGCTACGACATATATTAACTAAATAAAAGTCCCGTCAATTTTTGTTCAAGCGTTTCGAAGACGTATCTCGTAGTTTGAAATCCCATTTCCGCGGGAATATGAAAAGTCGCCTAAGGTAGGTAGATATCTATCTATCTATCAGATCAAAAAGTCAAGTCCTGTCAAATTTTGTTCAACCGTTTCGAAGACATATTCCATATTTTAGAATTCCGTTCCCGCATGAAAATGAATAGTTCGTTTTCCAAATTATGGGGGCCCTTCGGTAGAATTTGCTACTGGCCCCGTTCTGGCTAAATCCGGCACTGAAGGGTTCTCGTGTTACTCATTTAGTGGGTTGTGGAGGTCAGCCGCACCCGTTTAGACTGGAAGCCGACCCGACCCGACATAGGGTGAATTGAGAAACAAATTCATGTTGGGCAATTTTGCAAAAATATAAAGCTTAAAAAAACTCACAAGACGAAGAAGCCAGATGAAGGTCGTCTTTTGTTTTTTATTGAGGCAAAGGAAGAGCGTTTAAAAATATAAAAATAAAGTTTAAATAGGGGTCTTACAATGACGTGTTAAAAAGTGTGCGAGTGAGAAAGAGAGATGGAGCTATACACCCTATGTAGCACCATCATCCCTTTAACAGCTCAGTTTAGGTCGTCAAATGGATCGCGTTAAGAGCTAGTGGTAAGGCCTCTAGTTTGAACATTATTACGAAGTCGCCTTGTCGTTTCGATAAATGAATCATCTACACACCTCTGCAAAAAAATATTCCCATGGAAATAATTTTGCTAATTAAAGGTGATTGTGTGGGCGGCAGTATACCTATTTCTTCAATAAAATCAATGTGTTGCTCTTGACGACCGACAGGATTACGAACGCCTACCTACATTGTGTGTCCTCGAAACCTTGAACGCCTCGCGGCGGCGGCGGGCCAGTCTCACATATTTTCGGTAGCCTAAGTTAAAAAATATTTCTAGACTAATCGGCGTGGTGAGGTTCGCGGGATTTTGATGGATGTGAGACGCACAGGATCGGTCGTTTTGGCGACACTGATGATGATGATGATGAAGTTACACCAGGCTTACGTCTTACATTTATAGTTTTTCATGAAAGACATTTCGCACAAATTAATGGAACCAAACCGGATATCTATGAACCAAACCACTGAAGCGATATAGGCCAACATTAATTCTTCGTTGGTAAGTAGGCACGACCCTACCGCCCGAGCTGCGACTGAAAAACTTCTTTCATGGAGTCAAACCATTCAAGTGCTGTAAACTTTTGCCATTTTAAAAATAAAGCTTACGTTTGGCTTCGTTGTCGACCCATTTCAAAATAAGAAGGAGGTTCTCTTTTCGTTCAAGTTAGGGTTGTATAACGAAGAAACATTGCCAGAAACATCGACTTCCGAAATTAAAATTATTTGTACTTTATGGTTTTTGTAAAAAAAGTTTTTTAATTAACCCTTTTTATTCTTTTTAGGGTTCCGTAACTCAAAAGGAAAAAACGGAACCCTTATAGAATCACTAAGAAAGTGATCTGTCTGTCTGTCTGTCTGTCCGTCAGTCCGTCTGTCAAGACCCTTTATCTAGAGAACGCGTGGAGGTATCGAGTTGAAATTAAAACTATATACTCAAGTCTGCGGTCCCTTGAAGCTGTGACAAAATCAAATTTCTGAGTTAACGAGAAAAAAAGATACGGCCGTTTGTGTCGCAAAAAACGTATATTTCGACACATCAGGGAATCAAAATCCCGTTGACCTAGAATCCTGAAATTTGGCATGAAGCCTTTTTTTGCGGTTCGGTTATTAATTGGCGCAAAAACTACTGAACCAATCCTGTTCAAATTTTGCATACATAATACTTATAGGTCAGGGCAACTTATATGCTATAAATTATCACGTTATTTGCTATCGGGGGTGAGCAATAATCCAAGATGTCGGTATTGAACGACATTTAAGTCTACATTTATTTTAATATCTTTCGCAGGTCAGCCGAGTGGTGAAAAACATTGAATAGAAATAAGCAGTTCCTTTGCACTCGTATTTATAATATTATCTATTACTGTATCCATGTATGTACACATAAATAATAAAATACAAATAATAGTGTTACACATGCTCGAATTTCGTTCGACGGACCAAATCCGTTCCTGCAACAGACGACCAGATGGGACAGTTGCTTTTCGTACGGGTACATACGCGACGTCAAGTGTACGCCGTCAGGACTCAAATAATAATAATTATGGTTGCTGGACTACTCCATAGTTGGACTAATTTGGTTCTTTAGCGAACCAAATTCGTGGTCCAATTGTACCAAATTTGAGCGTGTCTTAAATTGAGACACGCTTAAATTTGGTCACGACACTGACGGAAATAAAAGATTTTTAGAAGCCTACCTACCTAACCCTATTGTTTCTTACTAAGCAACCGAATAATTTTGTCCTCCAGCTCGGTCAGCCTACTCATGCAGATAGCCCTGCCCTGCGCCCTGCTGTCCGACGGGCCGATCGTGTTGGACCTGAAGGGAGGCACCAATGCCGACATGGCCCCGCAGATAGAGTACATGACTGAGGTCTTCAAGAATACACTCAAACTCTTTGGGCCTACGTTTGATATGAAAATGCATCGACGGGGGTAATTTTTTACTCAGTTTTGATAGCTTAGTAATGCTATACTCAGTTATGATAGTGAGGTTTTACTTAGTTTTCACATTCACTTTATAAAAAAAAAGTCTATATAAATAAAAGCAAGTAAAATAAATAATTACAATTATTAATAAATGATACGTTAACAAAATAATAATAAAAAAAATATTGAAAAAGCAATGTGTTAGAAAGAAAAAAGTATATATTACAACAAGTTAATATTCGTTTAATTGAAAATCTCGCTTTTAGCTACTATCCCAAGGGTGGCGGTTTCGTAACAGTGGAATGCATGCCCGTGTACAAGTTCAATGCGGTCAAGATCATGGAGCGAGGGTACGTCAGCAAGATCGTCGGCTGGAGCTTCGTAGCTGGCACCTTGCCTATGCGGGTAAGTGAATGTGTACCTTATTACTAGTTCTGGTAGGTTTAAACTTGGATACACGCCGCCTTGTAACTGTAAGGTAATATGAACGCTATGCCAGTGTCAGTGAGTCTAAACTTGTGCGTTTCGTGATGGTGGACTGCATGCATGAGTACAATCCACACGGCCAAGATCATGGCTTCCACGCTGCCTGTGTTACGTGAATTTGAACCTTATATATGTGCTAGTGAGTTTGGAGTAGCTTGTGGCTAAAATGGCCGTAAACAAAGTGATCCTATAAGGGTTCCGTTTTTTCCTTTTGAGGTACGGAACCCTAAAAACGCGCTAAGTACACTAGGTACATTAAAAGTGGCGTGAAAATGTGTGCATGTTATGATCTCCTCCTTCAACTTTTTGAATAATTATATCTCAAAAAATGGCACTTAGGAAAAAAAGTTTTTGAACATTTTTGTAGATAATAATCTGATCTACAATTTTTGTCTGGGCTAATTTTATGATAAAACTTATCGTTTTTCTGAAAATCGCGAAAATCTCGTTTTTGTGACCCCGAGTATTTTTCTTTCCATGTGTCGGATCGATGAGGACTTTTTAGGTTTCATTTATGATAGTGTTTTAAATAATCCTACCAATTTTCAGCTGAGTGTGAATTATTGTAACCTAATCCCTATTTTTTGATCTGATTTGACTAGAGAACAAATACACAAATACATTTTCTTGATAATGACACGCTTAATGTGGGTTTGAACTTTCCCTCGCTAAGTTCTGCAACCGACTTTGGCAGTTTGTTATAAAAGCGTATTCTTATGAAGAATGACTTGCTTGTCTCAGTTAATCTCCATTTGAGTATTACAATTTCCAAAGCATATTTATATTATGCAAATCGCTTCTATTTGAAAAGTCTTAAGTTTTTGCGAACATACAAAATACTTTCAAAAATATTAAGTGGGGGCAGAGTCAGTATATCTATTTCTTCGAATGTGTTTCTAATGGACTCGCAAGTAAATACTCATTTAATAAATAGCCTGGATCGCTCCCTTTTGTGATATGAAAATTGATTCTACATCAGCTGCAGATTCCTACAACAATTTATAATAAACCATAATGTTGTGAAAATAGGCATAATAAACTAACCTAGCTACGGCTATATCTGTCAATTCCCTTATTTTTCCTACTGCATATTAATGGCCCACTGCTATTTTCAATCGAAAGTTATATCTAGAAATACTGTTTCCGCAATAACATAGTTTTTTACCGCCAAGGATAAGATTTAGGCAACTTGAGAAATATTCGGCGACGATAGACTATTCACTATCTCTGAACACTAACTCGAATTCGGTTTTGATACTTGAAACATGATTGAATGAAAAATATTTAATTAAAACAAAACTTGTTTTTATTTGGCTTTCCTGGTACAATTTCACTGGAACTACTTTCATACCTGGACAGTATTTGGTCCAAACCTTGTCAATATCCTTTAATTAGATTGAAAAACACATTTATTCAACAATATCGATAGATCACTTTATAAGGAAAAAAAAACAATAGGTTGGTGAGTAGATGGCATTATACTAGGTGTAAGGGAATTTGAACCTTATAACTCAGGTTTAACCTAAACCCTTTGCACCACTGGCTAATAACGATTGACAAGTAGAAAGAGAGAATTAAAATTAAACTCAATTTCATACGGTACAAAACATAAATTCCAATGCAATGAATTAAAGTACCTATAGTTATTTTCTTCTCTATACTAATGATAACTCCCTCAGCTGGCGACTCAGATGTCCGATGGCTTCAAGGACAGCATAAAGGATCTGCACCACCGCACTGAAATCACGGTGCTCAAGGAAGACCCTAACATCGCGCCCAACAACTGCAGCGGTATCATGTAAGTACTATGTTTATATTGCCCGGGTGAAATCTTGCAACTCAATTTTGAAGCAGATATCTTCAACCGATTGAGCTGAAATTTTGTATACACATTTTGTTTAGATGACAATGCATGATTGCAATGCGTGTGTGAAATCCAACATGGCGGAACACCCAAGATGGCGGACTAGTTATTTTTAATGCACTTCTATAATATAGCTCCTATAAATATCAAATGAAAGGGCTTGCGGAGAATAACTCAAAAAATTAAGTGACGTAACTCTAAATGCAATATGGCGACTTCTAAAGATGGCGAACTAAGTTTTTTATGCTTTCCTATAATACGGGTGTCAAATGAAAGGACTTGTTGAGAATTCGAATGTGAGTTAAATAGTTATTACTAAAAAGTTAAAGGTAAAAACTTTTTTCTTAAACAATCTTTAAAAAAAACCAGAACCTAAATAGCCAACTTCAACATCTTTTATCGTACGAACAGACCGAGGAAATTTTAAAGTAATACAGAACTACTCCAGGCAAGCAATAAAAAACAACAATATTGCAATAGTATTTGGCATATATAAGTACATAAATACCTTACCCACATACACTATACACGAACACTGCACACATACACTACACACTAAAACCTTTATTATAAGTCAGCTTGTTTCTTATCCTATTTTTACTTTTTATTATTCATTTTGTTGTGAAACTACAAAATACAAAAAAAAAACCGAATTCCTACATATCCGCCCTATACAATTTTATTACAAACTAGCAAGCCCGGCGAACTCCGTTTCGCCATTAAAAAAGATTTTCCCGCTTTTCTGTTGAAATTTTTCTTGAATTTTCTTTGCTATAAACCTCACGGAGCCCGAGACCTTTCCAACGAATGCAAAACCGTGGAAATCGGTTCGTGCGTTCTGGAGTTATAGCGTCAGGAAGGAAAACCCGACTTATTTTTATATAGTAGATTAAAATTATCTCAACTCAGGTTCCCAAGATACAGGTTCTACCTAGTTTGGGGACCACCATCCAAATATATGTATAATTACAAATTAGTTACAGACAATATTAATCAATATGTAATAGTTTTTAAGGTGTTCGTTATTTATTGTAACAATGAACAATAAATATTATTCTTATTCTTAACTAAATATTTTTGATAAGCAATCATTTTGATGAGGTCGTCTCGTCGTTTATACGGCGTACATCGAAAGATTGGAACAATTTGCCTGCTGCGTTCTTCCCATCCGATTATAATTTAGGTGTCGTCAAGGCTAGAGTGAATAGGCTCTTGATAAACTAGTGCGCCTCACCATTAACTATTGCATCATTGCTTACCATCAGGTGGGATCGCAGTCAAGCACTAGTTTATATAATTTAAAAAATGTATCTTTATCTGACTTTTCTTTGTGTTTTTTCTAGTAATTACACTTTATTGGAATCAGGAGGTAAAAGTATTAATTTAATAGCAACTAAGTCGTTTTGTGAACGCAAAAATTTTCGCAATTAATGCATTTTTGCATTCGCTGAAACCACAGCACAAAGCAATTGGACCAGTCTTCTTTTTTGACCTCTTCAATGGCTTTATAGAACGCATTCACCGCCGATTCAGGGCTCGTAAAACATTTGCCTCTAAGTTTGTCTTTAATTTTTGGAAACAAATACACGTCGCAGGGTGCGAGGTCTGCCGCGCGCTGGAAAGCGAATGCATCAGCAGTTCCATATTTGAAGCCTTCAAATAGGCTTCTGTTAAACGCATCTTCACATTCCGCTAAGGTAACAGAAGCCGCTAAGCTATCGTAGTGGTGTAGTACATTGCTTCGAGGATGCTTTTTGCGAACTTTTTCTAAGACTCTGGGCAAGCAAGTGTTGACGTACCTGCAGTCACTGTCCTTTGATCTTCAAGCGATTATGTAGTGTAATGTCCTGATCTGCCGAAAAAAGAAGCAACCATTTTTTATCAACATTACGACTTTTCTTAACTTTCGTCGACAAATCTTCAAAAGCAAAGACTCACTCTGCCGACTGAGTTTTTCTTTCGGGTTCAAAGCAGTACACCCAGGTTTTATCACCTGTCACGATATTATAGACAGCCAATGACTGTCCTCCATTAAACTTTTTTATCATTTTACGGCACCATTGGACTCGCAGTCGTTTCTATTCCTCAGTTAATGTTTTGCACTTAGCTCATTCCAGTGCCTAACAAAGCACGAAGTTGCTGTAAAGTACATTTTTTGTTAGTTTCAGTAAGTTGTCGTACGGTGTTAATATTCGAGATTGTAACCACAGTCGCTGGCCGACACGTACCTCGTCATAGAGATGATCACGTCCTCCACGTCTAAATTCTCCAAACCACGAATACACAGAGCTGCGACATGGTGCTTCATCACCAAATATCTCTATGGCAACTCTCTTGTTGATTTAAGTCACAATGAAAATCATAAAAAAATCATTGAACGAAAATGTTCACGAGTTAAATTCATTTTGATAGCGACACACAATCTTCGAAAGGACGCCACAATGAAAAAACAAATGATAGTCTCGCAAATTATAAAGTAACGTGCTCGCAAAGAGTTCCATTTTCGAATTTTATATTTGTTTTTTCTTTCTTTTATTGTAAGTGGCCAGATCCAGAGACTTTTAGTCTGCCCCACGTATCGATCGGAGTCTGGTTTCCGCACTTAGTCCTATACGGAGCCATGACGGCCATCCTTTGGTGGGCTTATTCCATCCAGCACACCTCTCTCTAAAAACAGATTAGGCCTCCCCGGTTTTTCAGTGTATCTGTAAGGGAATTCAGGTATCCTAGGATTTGTATGCTCGTATAAGTGACACCTCTGCAGTCAAGGAGCACATGCACCATTGTGTCTTCCTTCTCCAAACATGCTTTGCACACGTGATTCGTATTGTGTGGTGTTTTTATTCAGACTGCAGTGTCGGTTGCTGCCATGATGGTCACCGCCACCAGGTGCAGGCTGCCTCTGTCCAGACAGAGGTGTGGTATGGAATTCTTGGCCTCCCTACATCCTGGTGTCGAGGACCTCCAGCTTTTCACTTATGTGTGGGTTTGTTCACGTAGCCAACCAAGCAGCTGTCTCACTACCGCACCGCGAGAGGGGTTAATATGCTACATAATTTTTTAGATCCACGCTTCGAATCTGTGTGTCTTGCACTAGCCCTAGATTTAGAACCTGGGTCACTACATAGCCCAAAGAATCGCCAAACTTAAGTGGCAGTGGGCAGGGCACATTGCTCGTAAAACGGATGGTCTATGGGGCGGAAAGGTTCTGGAGTGGCGACTGCGCACCAGAAGACGCAGCGTTGCAAAGCCTCCCACAAGGTAGACCGATGACCTGGTGAGAGTCGCGGGAATGCAATGGATGCGAGACGCACAGGACCGTTCGTTTTGGTGACACTTGGAGGAGACCTATGTCCAGCAGTAGAGGTCTTTCGGCTGAAATGATGATGATGACATAATTGATTGTAGTGCGATCTGCGAGATGACATCGGGCTGCCGTCTGGGCACGGACGGGCTGGGCAAGCGCGGCGCCGACCCGCTGGACGTGGGCCGCACCGCCGGCGCCGCGCTGCGCGCCGACATCCTCACCGGTTGCTGCCTCGACACGCATCTGCAGGTACGCTCCACTTCACTTACATGTCTCTAGATAAGTTAAGAAAAACCAGGAATGCCTTGTATGTAGCGGCCGTGACATAAAACATTGCGGTACCCCCTCAGTGAATTCGACGACACGGTTTTACCCGCACAGAACAAAATTTTGTTTGTCCTACACATAGGCGTTCCGGGTCTGAGTGTCTTGTGTATGTGAGTTTACATGTTTGTGATCGCACCTACAATACAGGAGTCGT
This sequence comes from Mythimna vitellina, assembly GCA_949316375.1. Taxonomy (NCBI): domain Eukaryota; kingdom Metazoa; phylum Arthropoda; class Insecta; order Lepidoptera; family Noctuidae; genus Mythimna; species Mythimna vitellina. The sequence continues at coordinate 21,557,993 of OX438700.1, read as the reverse complement.
TCCTAGTGAGGGGTAAAGTTTTCTTAAAAAAACAAAATATCGAAGAAATTTTCCCTCAGCTATTCATTATAGTTGTAAAAATAGCTATAATAAAAATTTGGTTATTATTGATTGCTTCTGTCATAGGATCAAGTGATAATCTACATGGCGCTGGCAGAAGGCCAGTCCTTCGTCCGCGTGGGCGATATCACCATGCACACCAAAACTGCCATCTACATTTGTGAGCTCATCGCCAAGGTACGTTGTTCATTTTCTATAGACCTTCGATGGTTGACAAGTTAGTCCTAAACATGCTTGGGGATTTAAGACTAAACCATCCAAAAATATAAAAAAAAAACCTTTGTTACTTCGATAATTTTTTTTAATTTATATATTGAATTCTTTTTTTTAACTTTTTTTTTTGTTAATGTTTTTGGCGTGGATACTAACTCCTTTGAGCCATGTCTTCGAATGAATAGTTTATTTGTTTACCATTAAAGAATATGGATGTACAAATCCTAATGTTTTTGTAGTATTAGGCAACAAATGTATCAAGTCAACCTTCTCGGCAAACTTTATAATAATATAATTATTATAATAATAATAGATGTCGCACCTGTTTCAATGATTCCACATATTGTGCAGTTGCACAGACACTTGAGATACAAAACTACATCAATTTTGCATCACAATATGCACGAGGAATCTATTTACAAATAATTAAAATAGCCACTGATATTCACTCGAAGAAATCCCGCCAAAACTTCCTTACTTTATTTACATTGTTCTCACATATTGGAGACGACAAGAAATATTACATATTTCAAGATATTTCATATTTTGAGATATTTTTAATACATATCGAGATTTAAAAGTGTCCATGTCGTTTCCATAGAGATCTATGCTTTGGAATGTGCAATTAGCATAATTTTTTTGACTGACTGACTTATTAGTAGCCCTTTGCGTTCCAGCGTCACGGCAACTATTTCGAACAATGCTTTTACCTGGTATCTGGCAGCAAATAATTCAGCGTGGCTCGTTCCCTTCAAGAGCATGATTTCCTGTACAATTTTCCTTTACCTAAAGCCATAATTTCGTTGTCTAATTTATGTCACATTTGCAAGGTCACGTATGTTTACGCATTTTTTTTTATGGTGTGCCTTAAATCAATTACTTGGGCGGAAATATAAAACTGGTTGTGGATATCAGACTCAGGGAGCTAGTTCAAAATGAAAAGTGGCCTGTATCGATAGCGGTTGAAATGTGCGTAAATGTACGTGATCTTACAAATGCGACACAAATTGAACGACGAAATTTGGTAAAGGAAATGTTGGGAAAGGGAAAATTGGACAAGAAAACATGCGACACACCTGTTCACCGTCAGACTGAAGACTGGACCTCCTTGCTTGATCTTTCCGGGACAGTGAGTGAATTTAGTAGCAGTAACGTCTGTCTCTAACTAATACTTTTTCCGATCGCAGGTGAAATTTGAGATAGTAGAAGATGGATGTAAGAACATAGTGTCATGCACTGGCTTGGGCGTACTGAACCGTCATCATCCGCTGCACGGGATGGACGCTCCGGCGCACTTCTAGACGACGCATCGCAACCACCCACCATTTTACATGACTACATTATACATGCGAATGATCAATAACAGTTTCTAGCGAAAGATTCGCTTCAAAAATGATCGCTGGGCCATCATAGACACGCATCCTGCGTTCGTTTTGTGCCGAACACATAACGAATATGTGTATACATATAACGTCAAACAAGGTTCAGTTTGCATATTAGGATCAATTTTTAAGATTCATTCTGAAATCGACTTAATTCTATAACAGTATAAAGTCGACATTTGTTTACCAATTAGAAATAAAGATTATGGAATAAAACGAGAATTTATGTACTAAATGTTGCCGACCCACACGAGGTCAAAAGATATGTGTCCATGTATGGTAACCTCAACTAATAAGCCTCATGTCATGTATGTACCGGTATGGCTGTATGTGCTAGAGGCACACAAATGAAATATTGAACCCTTATGTGCCAGAACAAATAAATTATTTTATGTATTAAATGAAATATTCTTCAGTAGACCAAATATATCGAACGTATTAAGTAATTCGAAGCACGGCTACCGTAGCTTCAATAATATTAAGAGGAATGGCAGTCATAAAGTTTGGGTAAAGATGAGAAGTGAACTGACGTGTGAGAATAACCAATAATAATTATCTACGACTAAAGTGAAGGCAACAATCTGGAAGCTAGGCGAAGGAGGAACAAGAATGAATATTGATATTTATATAGAAGTAAGCGGTGTGGAGTATGGTATGGTTGGACTGCCATCGAGAGCAGGACTAGTTTCCCCAGGCCGCGCCCACACTCTGCGCTCGCCTGCGCGTCGACGTGCGGACGCGGCTTTACAAACATGTGCAATTCCCGTGTGATAAAAACTTATACGCATTAATATCTAACGATGGACCATAACGCTTGTAATAGCGGTTATTTATAATAACTTATAATGAAACATAGTCTACTATACATACAGACTACTGTGAATTTATCATTGTGATGTTTTTAACTCTATTCGCCTCCCGTTTTACAAACAAAACGGTACGAGTTCAAAACTGTGTATTATGTATGACTACTTCATTACAGGAATATTAAATGTCTGATTAACGTGTTTTATTATCAGAGGTCGGAATTAGGTAGAATTATTTAAGAGGGTCCTTTTTTACTCGTCTATCGTCAACATTGAGCATGGTTTAAAAGCTTGTTACTTCATCTAACGCAATCCAACGTGATGTTTGACGAAAAGGCAACGCGAAAAAAGAGAGATAACGCCTGAAAACTCAGTTGGCATTCGGTAATTCCGTGATTTACTCGAATATTTTGTAAAACTTGTTCCAGGAAATACGTATTTATTAAACCCTAAAAATGTTTAGAAAAAATTCACGTCATTCAGAATCTTGATTAAATTTGAAAGGCTTCTATTGTTATATTTTTTTGACTTTTAAAATTTTTTAGTAAATTATGAAGTGTCAAAGTTCATGCAAAATAGCAGATTTTCAGAGGTCTTTACTAGATTAGTTTTTACACAAATTTATAAATTGATTTCAATAGAAGCCTAGATAATATCCACAAGAAATGTATAAGTTTGTTAACCTCACCTCAGTTGACGTGGAGAGATCTTTTTCAATGAAAAATACTAATACAAATTGTATATTAATTATCTTTGTTCTATTTATTGCCACATGGTATTTATCATTAGAAATCCAATTTCATTAGGAATCCGGGAAGATCCATATTAATATCACCATTTCGATACAAGTACATGAATCTACCTAATTCCGACCTCTGTTCATTATGAATGTTGTAAGCTTTAACGTGTATTACGTAATAATAATGATATTCTAAAATATTACCATTTTTTTTTATAATTGGAAACGAATTGGAACAGTATTATAATGTGGCCCGGTAACTGCACTCCTCGTCATATCGTCGACGATTTCAAATTATACAGTTGGTTGATGTCGTCTCAAGCCGCGTGCAACTACCGAACAACATTGTAACAGTTACTCTTGAAATTATAAACTTATTCTATAGATGATAATCAATTACATATAAATAAATGTTAATAAAATATTGGTGTGTTGTTTATTTGTAGTTTAGCAACCTCTATAATAAATGTATTGATGTAAAACATGAGGATCTATGAACTTGCTCAGTATGGCCGCACTTCCACGTCGCAACTGCTTATTTGACCTCGTCGACTTAGTGGCAATACTGGTGGTTAGATTTTCAGGTTTCTGTATCGGACTTTTTTAGGAATCTACTTTTGTGAGGAAACAAACTCCGGCAGGTAATTCCATTGCTTAACTGTACGCACAATGAATGTGTTCCCGAAACGTTTGGTGCGTATGGGTGGGACGTCTACCATGTAAGTACTGGTGGCGCAACGCCGTGCGGTGGTTCGATGATAGAACGGGCTTGACTAATAACGACAAACAAATGTTGACATGCTGTCCAAGACACGGAGTCCATGGTATTTAATGGATGGTCACCAATCACAAACCGGCCTCTGTAAACATTGCTTAATCTTGATGATAGGCGTGCGCTGTATAATTTACAGCACACATGAACAATATAAATATATATTTTATAATGTTAAAAGCCAACGTTGCGTTAAGCGGGAGCCCGCCGCATGGCATCGCACATGTGTGGTGTGCTCGGGTCTCCGTAGCGGAACCCGGATTATTATCTGCGCAATGTCGCTAGTTCAACTTTAACGGTGTGCATGCAGTTGTGTCGATGAATAACTTTACTGTGTTATTAAGTAGCAAAACGGGCGCGGGGCGCGACTGCCCGCGCGAGCACCCGGACAGAGCACTTGGTAAATGGGACCGCGCGGGCGCCCAAAATATGCAGCGTTTGGCCTAAAGGAGCAGTTGGTGACTCGGTGGTAATGACTTATGATGGACTTACGAGTTGTAGCGTCGCATGTTCAAACCCAGCCAGGCTATTACTTTGTGTAATTTATTTCATTACCACTTTTCTCTTAACGGTGAAGGAAAAAATTATGAGGAAACCGACATGTCCTAGAAGACATGTGACATCCACCACCCGCACTGGGCCTGCGTGCTGGACTATAGACTAGTACTTTACTGCGATGCCACCTGATGATAACCAGTGATACAAGTAGATTCCTAGCCTTTCAAATAGGATAAAAATAGGGAAAAGAAAATAAAACCCAGTTGACCGATCTGATCTTTTTAATAACAGTTCAGTGTTCCACATTACCATCAATTACATAATATAGTTACATTCAAAATGTCCACTAACTATACACACGTCAGGAAGAAATATTATTGACAAATCAATTGATGCTCTTCATTTAAGGGGTAGCTCAGATTGTAATGTCTATTTACTAAAACATGATGTGTATTGAAAAATTGTCGGATAAATACATATTATTGTATAATACCTTATAATATATGCTAAAAATTTACTTGAAAAATCACGATTATTGTTATTATATGGTCCACGAAAGGTTTCCGTGGAATGTAATCTAAAAAATGACTAAATGCAAAAATCTAATTATTTATTTATTATGCATATTACTAAGAATCATAACTATTATATTGCGCTTCGTGACATGAGAGCCTTGAATGCGGTCGGTTAACCAAGGAAATGATCTACAACGATATGTACAACAATGTCATTAGCGAAGAAAGATTGGTTTACTCATGATTAGTAAGAAAACAGAGAATTTAGCGAACCACTACCCCTGCCGTCGGAAACCCTTTTAAAGGTAGAAAAAGTTTCACAGTTCTTGAAGATTAATGCCTTTAGGCTCATTACATTGTTGTAAAACAATAAAATTACTAAGTTTGGGCACTCCCCAAGATACATAGACACATACCTACTACACGGATAACAGATGTGTTTGTCGTAATAAATACAGATTTCCAGATGTTCTTCAAACTAATTAAAATTTTGTAAAAAGGAAGCGTCCAAAGGCGAAAGTAAAAAATAGCGTCATACCACGTTTATATTATATATTTATTGTACTTAACATAACTATATTTAGAAAAAATTAAATGTTCAGCGAATACTTTGCGTCGGTAACTTTTGAAACAACAGGTCGAGGTGTTAACAAAATATAAACTTATTGATAAGTTTGACAGAAAACAAAAACATATAAAATGATTTACCATAAAAAAAATACCTTAACGAAAAATAGTATAAAATTATTTTATTCAACATAAAAATATATAAATAAATTTTGACGCAGTGTTGCTATAATTTAAACAATTTCTAATTATAATACACATCCATCTGATTATAGCTAAAGGTTCGAACACAGAGGGACGATGAAGTCAGGCGGCAGCTGGAATGTTCGCGGTGCTATCAATTACATACCTAGACTAGGGCCATGGTGACCCACCAACGTAACTTTCGTAAAACTTAATCAAAAATTGTTTTTGTTCTTTACATAATTTTGTCCAAATCAACTTGAAAATGGCGAGTACTTACTCTATATAAATGCAGTACACTTGGAAGCTTAATAAAAAATTTCTTCAAACACCCTTCTTAACCGTTCAAATTTAAAGATTTGTGACTCACTAGTGTACTAGTTTAAATCAGTCAACCTGACGCCATCGTCTGTACTTTTAGACACGTATTTGGTAGAATTATAAAGAATCTACCACACGAAACACCGATGGAAGATACGACGGAAGTCTAAATTAAATTACCCTTTTTGACAATAGCAACATTTACGTACATTTTTATACAGGAACATCACAGATGCAGGACCGCTTACGAACCGTGCTGTATTGAAAACGCGAGGTTATAAAATTGAGCAGAAAATTTAATTATAAATGCATTGATTAGGAGGTGATTTAAGAGAGAAATAGGCGTAAATCCACTTTCGAGACTGGTGTAATATGTATTTTTATACAATTTACGAACAGAAATTCTTAAAATAAATCGATAGCATATAACTTTAGGTCAAATGTAAGAAAAGATCTATAAAACACAGCCAAGGGGATTACAGCAGGGTTGGAAGCGGTCGACAGTCAAACGTGGTCACAGTTGGCCGGTAGTGTCATGACAAGCCAGGCCCGCCGCGCGATAAACATGAATGTACTAAACGGTACCAGTGTGCTGTAGTTTGTGCTCTGGACGTTGGCGTTGCGAGTCTATTCAGTCTTTTTTGACTTGCTCGTGTCTTCTACTGCGGTCTCGACTATTGTGGGCTGGTCCTCGTAGCTGGAGATATAATATGTATTGTTAATTATTGAGAGGTAGACGGGATAGGTTTGTCTCGCAATGGGATTCAGAAATCTGGCACCGTCGTCGAGTGTGGCCTAGGAAACACTGCGATGAAGAGGCATTTACGGTAGATTGACGGAAGAAGGTAAACTGGAAGGTTATGGAGGGCAATCTGTAGGATGATTATGTTGACAAACAAAGACGTATAGTAGTGTCAACAGCGGTTAGATGTAAAGCTGTTAATCGAGAGCATTTTGAGTCATTTCAAAACGGTTGTAGTGACTTGCCTATATTTAGCAAATAAAAGCTTCAGCGATAAGGCCGCTATCCCACTAGCGTTTTACGAACGTTGGCGCTTCTCCAACGTCTGCACAGCCACAGCGTTGCGCAAAGAAGTATTAGAGAGGCAACTGAAGTGGTTATATCGGAACCGAAATCGGCGGAAGATGTGGAGGCAGCAGTTTCAAATGAAACACTACTAAAACTAATCAAAAACTCGGGTAAATGTTAATGAAGAGCGAATTGACAACATTCCAAATAAGAAACAAAAGGACAAGTCAAAAAGTAATCGACAGAAGGCATGAAGGGAGGGAGGTTCCTCGCGCGACAGGTACAAATATGTTTGTACCTCCCTCCGATATAAGTTCCGATTAAAATTTATTGGAACCGAAATCGGAATCGAAGGTGCAAAATTTATCGAAAGTTACATGTACATCATAGTAACATATCTAAGGCCTTACTATAATAAATATATAGCTCTTCCCTTTAAACAATTCAGCTTAGGTCGTCAAGTGGATGGCGTTAAGAGCTCGTGGTAGGGACTGGTCAGTATACTCACTTGAAGAGCGCGTTGATGTCCCCGCGCAGCAGGGCCAGTGACAGCGGCGTGGCGAGGCATGCCGGCACCAGGTACAGCAGCGCCGGCTGCGCGTGCTTGAACATGTGCATCACGAAGATGGTGGCCAGCAGACCTACTACGTACGCCGTGAAAGTTGCCCTGAACACACACAACTTAATTTTAGTAGGACAATTGTATTAAGCCGAGTACAGACTGCCGTAATGTAACCTGCAAGGTAACATGAACAGTGCGCGCACACTCACCTCGCATGTACCTCCTCACATAGTTGAAATGCTCTGTTCGCGCGCGGAAAGCGTCCGCACAATGGGAATTCTGATACATGGCATGATACATTGCGACAATGTGGACGGCAAATTCTATACCCGGCTTTTAAATTTAACACATAATGACCTTACCACCTTTCATTTTGTTGATATAAAACATTATTCTTTATGTTAGTGGAGCGGAGCTGAGAAAAGTAGCAAAAAGTAGTAAGTGTTTCCATTGGATGCGGAGCGGGCCGGAGTGGAATTCAGCTACCCTCCGCTTCGTACCCCCGACTCCGTTCTGTCCGGCTCGAGGCCGCGTGTTCATTCATTTTATTTGAAAGACCGTTCAGCTCTACTCCACTCCACTTACACTGTTTCCACTGATGCGGAGTGGACATTTCGAGTACTGTGATTCATGGTCCGCTCCTTTCTACTCCGCCCAGCTCTGCGTCAGTGGAAAAGTGCCCTAAAGGTCCGAAGTAAAAATTGTATCACACAAGATGCCAAGAAAGCCACTATGGCGGTAAGATGTCTTTGATCAGCGAAACAGGTGAACGCAGCTCAATTTTGTTATTTTTTAGTGTCACAAAAAATATATAAAGAAAACATTAAGTCGAATTGAAAACCTCCGCTTCTTTTTGAAGTTTGTTAAAAAGTTCAGTGAGGACCTGCGTCATGCGGAAGGCGCCGTGTTGCCGCTCCAGCCACTCCTCAAAGAGGGGTACCGCCGTGATTATGGCGTGCCCAGTACACAACGTGTAGACCATGAACTGGTATAACACCTACTTTTTATTCCAGCAATATGTTCTCTTGTGATAATTTTCAACAATCACGCGAGCGAGTCGCTGACAGCAGCTAGTAAAACAATACATAACAATCTTACCTGAAGTAAATCAATACATAACAATCTTACCTGAAGTAAATCAATACATAACAATCTTACCTGAAGTAAAACTCGCTGTTACGTTTGAGGCTCTTGTCGAAGCGCAACAGCAAGGCGATGAAGATGCCGGGCACCACGATGTCTCCCAGGCCCAACATGGCAAAGTTACTGGCGTCCAGACCATTGATTAGCAGGTCCTGAGGGAATACCACTGTGGAGACAGAGACTTTTGTTACTGAAGTGACTTAGTTGAAGTAAATCTAACATAGACAGCACGGTGGGTGAACGATACGTTGCTGTGCTGCGTGTCGCAAGTTTGATTTCTTGATGGAACAAATATTTGTATGGGGTGCTGGTCCGAGTGTCTTGTGTATGCGAGTTTAAATATCACTAACTTAGTAAAATATTGGCACATCTACAATAAATGCGAAATTGAGTTTTAACAGCCGAAGTGTTTAAAAGTGGATTATTTATATCTATTATGGTCTACACTATTAGTTAACATCCCAATTTATATTAACAATGATATAAAATGAACTCAGAACTTCATTTTAGAGGTTTGTACAATGTTTGATACTAGTTTGTGTAAACTAAGAAAATGTAGATGTGCCAATATATTGCTAGGTGAGCGATATTTGTGAAGCAACCTTGACACAGGAGCAACATTTGAAAAAAGAGACAAAAAAGAACATACATACATAAATTGCAGTGGAGTGCAATCACACTGCGGGGTAGGATATAGTGAACAGATAACTTGTACCTAAGGCATAAAATTGCGGTTTCTATAGAATATTACTCATCATCTTCTAATATTTAAAATTCTCGTGTCGCGGTGTTTGTGGTTAAACTCCTCCGAAACGGTTTTCCCGATTCTCATGAAATTTTGTGTGCATATTGGGTAGGTCGGAGAATCGGACATCATCTATTTTTTATCCCCCTAAATGTTAAGGGTAATCCACCCCTAAATTTTTTTTTCAATTTTAGATAAAAAAAAAATTATATACATAGCAAAACAACGTTTGCGGGGTCAGCTAGTATTAATATAAATCTCTAAACTGTTCAGCACCTAATAAATAATTGACTTACTATGTCAAAACTATAATTCTTATTCTTAGATATATTTAGTAGTGATTGAAAAAAACGCACACATAGAAAGTACCTTACAGAATTGGTATTTTTGTTTTGTTACGTGAATATTTTGGAAGCTACCTTTCACAATTTTTCCTTTACAAAACCACCCTCCCAACAACGAGCTTAACCAACTGAAATAGCTCAAATAACAATAAAGTTCTAGAGTGAGTCAACGAGACAAAGAGTACGTACTTTCCCAGCGAGTTGCCGACAACGTGCACTAGGGGCGCGCACGTTATCGGCGTGTATATTATTTCAAGTTTCTTTTCATCGACTTTCAAAGTTTGTCCTTCATACGGAAACCTCTAAAACTCGTCGAGAAGAACATTTACGCAACAAAATTAAAAATAATTTTGCTATTGTGCTTACCAGCGGCGAGCACGAAAGTTTTTTTATAAAGGAAGCCATCCTTCTTCTTGTTAAGTCGTCGACGGCAAAAATAATATTTATTTTTTTAATTAAAACCCTTGCCTGGCCCGATTAGGGAAGCCATTGAAAATAATGGAACAATATGTAGATTGGTAATGTATTGTTATGTTAAAAAAACTGGGCAAGTGCGAGTCGGACTCGCGCACTGAGGGTTCCGTACAAACTGACCTATGTAAATAATTCAATTCCCGAATGGAATCTCAAAGATTTTTTCGAATCGCAAAAAAGTTTTTTTTTTGTGACGTATCGGCAAATTTACTGTTTTCAAATTTTTTGTTATATCTGTGCCGTAAGACCTTGCTTTATGCCAAATTGCAGGATTCTGGGTCAACGGGAAGTACCGTATGAATTTTGATTCCCTTGAGTGTCGAATTATACGTTTTTAGCGACATAAACGGCCGTATTATTTTTTTTCGTTAGTTTAGAAGTTTGATTTTTTCACAGCTTCAAGGGACCGCAGACTTGAGTATACGGTTTTAATTTCAACTCGATACCTCCACGCGTTCCCGAGGTAAAGGGCCTTGACAGACAGACAGACGGACCACAAAGTGATCCTATAAGGGTTCCGTTTTTTCCTTTGAGGTACGGAACCCTAAAAAGGGGGAAGTTCTTAGAGAACCCTCACCCCTAAAGAACGGTACGCTCGGTAGATATGGTCGGGGGCAAATAAAATACTTCACGCGAAACAACAGGCCCGTGAAGGATATTCCGATATCAAACCCTTACAGACTTTTCTGAACTCGATGGAGGAGAGGTTACACTCAGTGCTGTGCGCTTCGGTTGGGATGGTGGCGAAAGAGCCTACTCGAGGCCAACGGCGGCGCCCATTCTCCACGGGAAGAACCACTTTTGCGTCAGGTGGCAATCGGCTGTAAGACTCTAGCCAAAAACTTAAAAATCCTTGTACATGAAATAAAAACCAGAAAGGTAACAGAGCTCTTTTGCGCAGACGTACGAAGAGACCCGACTCAGTTAAATTGAGAAGAGGGTTGGATACACAAGAAAGGGTTGGGAAACTCTTCACTTTTCGGTGGTTAAATTGGATATTTAATTTTGACAAGAATAATTTTATGAAGGATTCCATGACGATTTAAAAGTGTCTGTAAAACTGAATTCCTCGTAGTTTAAATTTAGGAAAAACCAAAAAAAAAATGCTTGCCACTTTGTATTTGTTGTCAATTTTGTGGAACGTGATAACTGTTACTTTTAAATATATTTGTGAAATTAATGGGAGCCTTGCATCCGGGTCATAAGATGAGATGGTAAGATGGTCAAAGCCGGCTACGGACATCTGCAGTACCGGAGACATTATCATCATCTAAGATGCGTCTGGTGTCGCAGATATCCATTGAATCGGAAAATCCCATAAATACCTTCTCATTACAAGCACATGTAGGAATTCAAGCAAGTAAAAAGTAAGTCAGAAAAAATTACAAGGTTTATTTTACACACAAAAGCAACAATTGACTTATATATTACGGCTAATAGCCGAAGTGCGGCTACAACTAATTTTAGCCGGCTACAACTAGGTGCAGCCGGCCACGTGCGGTTAAACTTAGATGTATCCTACTTATCTTCGGTTAAAACTAGGTCAAGCCTTCATCATATTGGCCAGAACCTCACACCGGTGGTTAAACTTAGGTGTATCCTATTTATCATCGGCTAGAACTAGAATTTCGTAAGTGTCAGAACCAATGGACCATTAGCGATATCTGATGTTTAGAGAATACCAAAATTGACTACATTTTTGCCACTATTTGGTACCTGCCTTCAAATATTTGGTACCTCAATTGACAGCGACAAAACGCCTGAAGAACGTGGCCAGACATTCTGACGTCAGGATGTCTGGAACATTTTTTTTTCATAGTTCTAGATAACACAGCTAATTTATCTTTTTGCAAATATCTACCTTTTTAGTACCCCAAAATATTTTTTTTTCTATTTTTTTTGGCATACTTGAAAAAAGTTAGGAATGAAATAATTTTTCAAAATGAATATTTATATTACCACATATGGCATGAGATATCTGATGTTTAGAAAATTACCAAAATACACTACCTTATGCTACTACTTGGTTCCTAACGTCACGTCAACGTTAATAGAGATAGTAAGTATTTGTACTGCCTTCAAATATTTGAAGGCAGTAGCAAAAAGGTAGTAAATTTTGGTATTCTCTAAACATCAAATATGGCTCGTGGTACAGACAGGGGTTCTGACGCTTAGAGAATTTCAATGCAGTTGAACATTTTAGTTTAATTTTGAGATTCCCATCTTGCGTTTCACAATTGATTCGACTAGACATTTTACTCCAGACAAGTGAGTACTAAAATGACATTGCCTTCTATTTTAATGTGGCCGTCTGAGGTAAACGCAAAATGCGCGCTACAGTACGTAGTGTCATTGAAGTTGATCTTGTTCAAATAAGTGATAGACATTCTTGAAATATACTATAACATGAAAAGTTTGTTGATTACACAAACAAAGTGAAAGGCAACTGACATACACAACATTGACATAGACAAATAAACACAGTGGTAAAAACGTTTATGTCTCTGACTACAGTACTCAATAAAAATCGCTCACGTTTGCAGGGACCGGTGAGATTCTCAGCGACGGTTACCATGACACTCTTCGTAAACCTCTCTGGTCCAATGGTAAAATTGCTTTGCGTAAACCCTCCACCAAGCAACCAACATAATTATGAAGCATCCGTTAAGAGCGTTTACTTCTCACGGAATTTTATACTTAGTCAGGTCATAAATTTTGTCAAAACTTTATTATTTTGAATTTCGAATACTGGCCAGATATATTTTGACTAATTTTAAAAAAAGAACGTTCCCGAAAAAGAAAATCATTTTCAAATAAACAGTAGTAGAAAAAGGATGACATCGAGTCACGGTTATCAAGTTGCATCGCGTTGTGATTGTCAATCACGTGTGTGCTGAGATTTTCAATATACTGCAAAAATTTAAAATAACACTACAGTTTCTTTATTGCACTATCAAACGATACACGGAAGATTCAAGGTTCGAAAATCGTAAGAGGAGCGGCCAACCTCGCATAGTTAAGACACCAGCAGTCATCAAAGCAGTGAAGGCGTGAATCCAACTAAATCCGTAAACAAAACATCAAATGGGGCTTAGCAGAACCACGGTTAAGTGTGATAAATGAAGGTTTGGGGACTACGAGCTTATCGTCAAAAGACCCGAGATTTTTCAAAATCTAAAAATAAAAAAGCCAAAACTTAAACTTTTTTATGGCGTTACGCGGGAAAAAATACCTCCTAATTTTGTTTTCAGATGAATAAAAAAACTAGGCAAGCGCGAGCCAGACTCACGCACTGTGGGTTCCGTACTAACTTGTGAAAACCGTTCAATTCCCGAATTGAGTTACGAAGATTTTTCCGAATCGCAAAAGAGTTTTGACGTAACTACAAATTTGCAGTTTTCAGATATTTTTCTATACTTGTGCAAGCATCCTATGAATTATTATTAATATTTTGAAGCACCCTATGAATTTCAATTCCCTTGAGAGTGTCGAAATACACGTTTTTTGCAACATTTTTCGTTAACTCAGAAGTTTGATTTTTTCACAGTTTCAAGGGACAAGACCTGAGTATATGGTTTTAATTTCAACTCGATACCTCCACGCGTTCCCAAGATAAAGAGTCTTGACCTACAGACAGACAACAAAGTGATCCTGAGGTACGGAACCCTAAAAATTACCATCGAAGAAAACCTTCTTATAAAAATAATAATTAAAAAAAATGATAAGGTGTACGAACTTAGTGGACCTCCTCTTTCTCTTACAATGTTCAAAAACAGACATTGGATATTCCAACAGCACTCTGCACCAGTTCCTAAGGAAGCACGCAAAACTGCTTGACCGCAAGTGGAATTGACTTTATCGGGCATAAAGACTAGCCGTCTTCTTGTCTAGGTTTAAATCCACTAGGACTACAAGATATGGCAACATTTGGAGAAGAAAGTCTGCGCTAAACCTCATCAGAACTTGGAGCCCCTACTAGCATCTCTGGTTAAAGCAGCGGCAGAAATAGACATGAATGTGGTGCGTGTTGTGATCGACGACTGGCCGCGTAGACGTGTCGGACCAAACACCGCCTCCGCCGCCATCTTGACTCGGCGCGGGTCACATGACTTGACGTGACACGATCTAATCGAGTTTGTGATTTCAGTCGAAGTTAACGTCTTATGATCGAGGCCTATCTGACGGACTGATTTATCATTTACCCCACCAGGTCACCAGGAAGAGTGATAACGGCGACAGATGTCGTGCGCTTGCGTGCTCCCTGTCAGTATGTGGTTACGCAGACGACACGGTGGTCCTGGCGCAGGGAGAGTCGTACCGGGCGGCAGTCGAACTAGCGACATGCGGGGTTGCGACAGTCATGGAGAGGACTCGAGGCGGTATTGCACAAGTCCGATGCCATGTGTTTTCATTGCCTTCGAAACGCGCGACCATCGGGTTCCCAACTAACAGTAGGAGGGGATCACATCGGCACCGCGGCGTCGAGTCGACAATGAAGTACCTGGGATTCGGATACATGAAGCCGGTGGAATTTCGAGGAGCACTTCCGATGTCTGGCTCCTAAACTGGATCGAACTGCATGGGTAATCCGTCCTCTCCGTCCGCGGGTATCATTCGGTCCATAGAGCACCGGTATGGGCGTCGTCACTGCGAACGCGACTGGCGGCCAAACTGAACGCATGGCATAGGGTCATGGCCATCCGGATGGTGCGGGGATACCGCACGGTTTCACGAGAAGCGGCGTGCCTCCTTGCTGGCCTGCCATCATGGGATCTGGAGGCAAAAGTCGCCAGGGCGAAACTCCCCTGCCGCGACAAGTCGCCGCATGGCGGATAGAGTTCCGGTGGGATCTCATAGTGGAATGTCGACAGCGACTGTCGCAACTCAGCGTGATTATTGAAAATTATCCCAAGAGAACATATTCCTAGAATAAAAAGGAGGTGTTATACCTGTTCATGGTCTACACGTATACTGGGCAGGCCATATTCACGGCGGTAAGTCCCCTCTTTGAGGAGTGGCTGGAAAGACGACACGGCGTCCTCACCTTCCGCATTCCTTCCACATGATGCAGGTCCCCACTTGGCATGGTAAGTTCGGGAGGTTACTGCACCTGATTCGTGCGGAAGAAACGCCCGGGTGTCACTATTGTCTGGACCGTCCGGAGGAATCGGTGAAACATAAGGCAGAAATATGCCCCGCTTTGGCAGAGCACCGCTGTATCCTCGTGGGGGCGATCGGCGGCAACGATCTCTCGCGCCGGGCCCTGGTACAGGCCATGATCCAGAGCGAGGCGGAATGGCAGGCGGCCGCCTCCTTCTGCAAAGTAGCAATGCTAGTGAAGGAGGCAGCCGCACGCAAGTAGGAACGGCCCTCACGTCCCAGCCGCCAGGATCCTGACCCCGATTCCAGCCACCTACCTAAGGGCGTACTTGCGGACGGCGAGCAATGAGTAGCTCGCCGTCCACCCGTCCGGTAACTTTCCGGACCTAGCCCAAGTCGTCGACGGCGCGTAGTGTTCCACGCACGCCTCAAGGAGATGTTCCAGACCAAAACCGTAGGGGGCCAGCAGGGACGAAGCCTATTGGGGCCACGGGTCCGCTTCTGAGGAAAACCAGGAGCCCTGGAACGCAAGGCAACTAAGGAAAATAGAAGTGGATTTTGTCACTAAAAGTCTGACTCGCCCTCCAAACTCCGCCCTAGAGCGAGAGAAGTCATTAAATGAAATAAAAAATGGTCGCGCCGCCGCTAGCGAAATTGTAGTCGGCGCGCATGTTTATGGCCGTGTCGATTAAGAGCATGTATTCAAAATGGAAGAAATTATTTAGAATAGTGTAAATAAAATTGTACTATACATTTAATTAAATTTCATTTCAAATATATTTTTTAATATAATTATCAAAAAGTGTATCATTAATTACATTAAAAGTTTTTATATTACAGAATTTATGGCCCGACTAGGTACAATGTCATTTTTCTTGGAAATAAATGAACTTCGTTTTAATTAAACTTCTTACACTGAATTATGCAAGATACCTCGGTATCAATAGTTAGTGAAGAATATTTCTGAAAAATAAATCAGAGAAAAAGAAAAATAACGATTTTAAGTTTGCCATTAAAAGTAAAAAAAAACGTTCTGTTTATAAAGTTCTTCACTAATTATGTAGACCTAGGTATCTAGCACACTCATGAGTAACAAGTTATAATAAAGAGGTTATTTTCGATAATGTAACAACCAACATTATCCGATTTAGCAAACAAAAAGATTTTTTCTAATCCGTTTTATATTAAGCATCAAATTTGATGCAAGGAGAAACTCTAAACGAACCGAATGGTGCACAAACTGAAATGTGACGTCACCGCCTAATAACGACTTTTGTACGCTAAAAGAGGTAGCGAGATGTTCCTACGGTATGTTCCTCTTACCACTATTTAACATGCTAATCCCCACTTCATTTAATAACTAATTTTGATACTATTATCAGAAATATTTATTTTAGAGTTATCTGAACAGTGTCTCAGAACAACTAACTTGTTGATGCATACAAAATTAACAGATTTTATATATACGCGTCAAATTACAAAATCAGAAACTGAAGGCAAGGAAAAATTGTTTTTTGAAAATATCATTTTTATTTGATTCATTAAACCCCAAGCGAACGCCTCTCTCATTATCTTTCCATTGTGTCTCTAATTACGGTATTCGAAAGGTTGAATGTGTGTAGAGCCGCGAAGGATGACTTCGCCATTACGGCACTCTTCAAAGCGTTCTCTAACATTCATGAAAACGCGCCTCAGAAGTTGAGTAGGAATGTTGTTGGTTTCTTGTCTAATGTTTTCCTAAAATTCGTTTCAAACATTCAAAAACTGTTTATTCTGTCAGCAAATACTTACTTTGCATTTATATTACAAGAACTTTAATTTACAAGAATTACTTTTAGAGGTATCCAGAACAGGGCGTACAGTCCCACATAACTTCGTTGAAAAGTCCTCCCTTTTCAACGGAGGTATGTAGTACTTTGGACTCAACACCCGTCCGACCAGAGGGATGTTGTGTCTGTTCAGGGCAACTGCCCGAGATCTTTAATATCGCGATGCAGGATTTTGAATATTAGTTCCTATATCAATCTTCATAGATGTCGCTACAGATTTCAATAATTCGACAGGTCCAAAGAACAGAATCGTATCGAAAAATAAGACGAAATGTATTTTATTACGTATTCGTATTGTACACTATCTTATTATTTACACAGCACTTCAAAACCACCGTAAATCGATAATTTTCCATATACGATTTTGTTCTTAGGACCCGTCGAAATACAGAAATCCGATTCTACGAATGTGGGACTGCAGGATAAATCCCAACTTCACAGACTCGACATTCCCTGGCATATAAGCAACAGTTAAGACACTCACATTTGATGGGAGCTTCGAAGGACTTGGCGACAGTGACCATGACGTTGGTGCCGAAGACCCAGAAGATGTCGTAGATGAAGAGGCCGCACAGCAGGATACAGCCCGTCACCACGTTGTTGAGATGCAGCAGCTCCACGCCGTTCACCGCGAACGCGATGCCGAACAGGTTGTTGGCGATCCAGTGCTGGATGGAAACATAGGGTTGAATTGAGTCTTTCGTTGGTTTGTACCTAAACTTTAGAACCGTCTCCAGAAGAGCCGATGCCTGCTAGGGCCTTGGGAAAAAGTATGAAAATTATACCCGTGGTCTTAGAACGCAAAGGGCGACTGAAGGAGCAGTGTGTTTTATCCAGTAAAAGTCTGACAAACCCTCTCGCTCCGCTCTAGAGCGTCAGAAGTCATTTCATGATATCCTAACCTAAAAAAAAGAACTGTCGAGTACAGCACACAGTGCACGTTTAGGTGGGAATTTTCGAGTGAAAGAAAGTTTGACAGTTTAATGTAATGTGTATCTTTTCGTAGTAGTAAATAAAGTTGTATTTTAATAAATAAAAAAATACTTTATTTCAGACCGTGATCCATATTATGTTAGTAATCACACACCTTAAAAACTATGTTAGTAAAAGATAAAATAACAGAGAGAGAATTTAATTTAATTTAAATATCTATTGCGTACACCTGACACACCGGGTACATGTACATGCACCCAGTGTGCCAACGTGGCGCAACACGACTTATTACTAATGACCCTCAGAATGCTGTTGCCGCTCCCACGCACCCTGCACATCAAGGACGATACCCGCTATTTTGAGTAATTCTTTTAAATTGTGCGCGCAGCGACGCGTCGCGATATGTACTGACCCTTACTAAAACCCTCCCGTTTTACTCCCTGCCCGTTGCCTTCCAGGGCCACAGTGACTCTTTCAAACATTCCCGCAACTCGAACGTACCCCTACGTTCTTCTTTCGTTTGTGCTTTGTATATCAACTCAACAGATTTGGACGAATCTTGAATGACGGGTAGACTGTACAACTCACCTTCTTAAGCAGATACCATCCTCCCATGCCGAGAGAGATGATAATACAGATGATGTCGTACGAGGTGAACTTGTAGTTGATGATGTCCGAGCGCGTGTTCGCCTCGCCGCGGGTGAAGTGGATGTGGTACGAGACATTCGGCACTGAAGCTGGCACCATGAACGAGATTATTGGGCTGCAGGAAGAAGAAACAAGAAAATGATAATTATAAAAACACTTGAGTATGGTAGAATAGATCTCATGTAAATATGCCGCTCTGAAATTAGGCTAAAAAATCACGTAAAAAACGCCATCTCTAATTAAAATGTGATTATAAAATGAATTATGCTGTTCTGGTAATGCCAGTAGATAGCGTTATTCTTACAATTAGGAGGTATGAAGTTCGCCGGGTCAGCTCGTTAATAATATAACTAAATTACTTATTAGTCTATATACACAGCAATAGCATTAGGGTCTTTCCTTTGAAAAGAGAGGAAAAAACTAAATTGGACTAATTGGAATACTGAAGCAAAAGAAATGTTATTCATAAATTGCTACGCAATAAGGCAAAATATTCAAATAACAAAATATGATTGATTCGATTTAGTACAAAACCTTGAGTACATATTTTACTGACGTTATATGTCACAATTACATTTTCTGTCAAGCAATATTAGCTCTTACCTTAGAAGATGGCTCAAGGCGAGCACTCCGAGGAAGAAGAAGTATCCCGTGAGCAGCAGGTTGATGTACTCTTTGGAGAAGAACTGGAAGAAGATGTACAGGCCGAAGAGAGCGGCAGACGCGATCAGCGGGAACATCAGCGCGTCCTTGTTAGACATCGTTTCAGTGCGCTCGCCTGACTCCTGCCACAAGATAAATAAAAAAATCAATAATACAAGCCTGTTAGGTACTGTCCCAATCGAGGTATGTGGAAAGATTATTAACAAGATAACAATGGCACATTTTGATACAAGTGGAGAAAGTTTGTCATTGCGACCGAGGCGGAATTCGCACGAACCGCGAGGGTGTTATGGAGTCGAGTTCTGAAGTGACAAATTTCCAGGTGTATCAAACGACGTTTTTCAATACACCTAAAAAGATATAAATAAACGGAGGTTGACGTGCGACTCGTCGGGGTCGCTTAGCGCCCGGCCTGATACGATAAATATAATCCAGTTTATGTGTTTCCCCCTTTTTGTATTTGTTTTCTGTAGCTATTGCTATCCCACTGCTGGGCAAAAGCCTCCCGCAAGTCCTTCCAGACATCCCTAACTAGTGGAACCCTGAAAAGTAGGCACTCCGTAACAAGTACTGGTGATTACCAGTTGTATCCAAGTAGATTGGTAGCCCTACATAGCCGAGAAAAGTTAGGCAAATGATGATATTCCATAAACTTCTTGCAATATTCAACCAACATCCTTGAGTCTTGCAAGTAACAGCTGACTAGTAAGTACATCTACAATAATGTTATAAACAGGTAAAGTTTGTTTTTTTTTGTTTGTAGGAGGCTATTTCTGGAAGTACTGGTCCGATTGCAAAAAAAGATATAGCTATAGAAAGCTGCTTTATTCCTTTATATAGGCAAAAGCTAGTTGTGCATATTTGCAGTCTTATTTCCTCCGACTGCGCCGGAAGTCGGCAATATTTACGGGCAATCTTAATGTGCCTGCGGCTAACTTGGCTGCCGTGGCGCCTTTCTAGCCACTTCTCAAAAAGGGGATTTTTGACGCCGCGACGGTGGCGTGTGCAATCGGTTGATCACCTTGATGTCATTCGGTGTGCACAAGCTATTTTCTATAACAGAATTGTTTGTTCTATTTAAAAAAAAATGTATTTATATGTGGACCTCCACCTCTAAAACTGCCCTAGTGAAATAGAACAACTATACAAATTGCAGTGATTGACTTGCTAATACTTGGCAGTAAAGGGAAAATCACACAGAAATCACTGGGCCCGACTTACGAGATGGATGCCGTGGAAAACCCAACTGTGTTGTGATGTGGATGAGGAGATAAAGCTCAGGGATAACATCTACCTGGTATAGTAGCTGAGTCATCACACCAACCCATTTACACATGAGTTAATCTAGTACTAGAATAGCTGAACAAGAAGATTAAAAAAAACAGCATGAAAAAAAAGAAAGTCGAAAGTTTTTTATTTTATATAGGCCTACATGGACACTTATAAAATGTCAGAAGCTAGTGCATGTCATGCCTTGATAACCTGATATTAGAAGGGAAATGGACTAAGATCTAAATCTCATCGCCAACTACCATCTGCCTACCTGTTTATAGTCAACAGACTGATTACAGGTCAAATATTAGAAATAAAATACAATATTGGGTCTGAGACTTCTTGGAAAATTAGTTAATATTCTTCTTAGTTTTGGATTTGGTCATCCACATGTTTGCAAAATGTACCCTGTATATGAAACCAAATTGATATAAGCTACTAAACAAGACTCTATGTAAAACTATGAACATAATTGTATTTGATTTAATGTTTTTCTCACAGTTTATTTCCATTAAAATATCTACATTCTCAGTGTGAGGCAAAGTGTAAGGAAAAAAAAATATAAATTGCTTTATTTATTGTCACATGAACATTTCACAAAAAAAAATAATTGCTTCCTTGTCAAAAACTCAGTTTAGACTGACACTGTAGGGCGGAATTCACCAATAAAACTAATTGCGTGTTAACGTTTGGCTCGCATAATCGTGTTTAGCCACTTCACTTGTAAAAATACAACAAAAGAAAAATACAGACCAGTGATACTAGCAGCAGTGGCTAAATGTGAATATGCGAGCCAAATGTTAAAATGCGATTAGTTTTATTGGTGAATTCTGCCCTAAATTACTAGCTTGAATAACTTGCTATTGTAACGTAAATAATATCATGATGGTCGACAGGAGAGATTGGACGAGGAATAGGCCTTACAATAACCCCAGAAAAAAATGGTACATGGGCAAAATATGATGAATAAAGATAGAATTTGACCACCACTAACTAAGTTACAATTTGTTACACCCAAAACATGTTTGAGACTTACTATTACATTTATCAGATATGCATAATTTGATTTACATAATTTCAAGGCTAGACTAACAAAGTTTCCTTGTAAAATATATTTTTATAAAGATTCTTTTATGTTTTTTCCTATTATCAATGTTTTTTATGAAGGTATTTTAATTACCTTCAAGGTGTTACTAAGAACTGAAAATGATTTACGGGTCTTGTATATTTTTCTTTGATTCTCTTCTTCTCAAAAGGGTAAAAGAAAATATTACGAGGAAACTGGCATGTCATAGAAACAAACAAGATCCAACCTAGTGGGTATGCTGGGCCCGCATAGTAGGTAATGGCCCACTCTGCCTCACAGTGAGGTCTGTATTCTAGCAGTGGAAACATCAGAAGCTGATTGTCCTTTGGTGTTTAACCTTTTGAGTAGCATAATTAGAAACAATAGAAAGACAATGATCCCGAGTGAATGCCGGCGTTCGCTTGGGATCATTGTCTTTCTATTGTGTTTAATGAATTCACTAGCTCCTACCAGCAGTTTTGCCCACATGAAGATAGGTTTCTCCATACAAACTTTGAACCCCTGTTTTATCCCGTTAGGGCGTGAATTTTGGAAAATCGTATCCAGTGACAACCTGCATATCAAATTTTATCACAATCCATTCAGTGCATTAGTTCAAAGTGTGTGTTGATAGATCAGTCAGTTATAGATTTCTATTAAGATATCTAGCAAATAAGATTAATAAAATTTATAAATGTAATCTATTATGAAAAACTTGATATAGGTTGGGAGGTACCTAGTATGTGATAAATATATACCTATTCATATACAAAAGCAACCAGATTTTTCCTCAAGACTTAGAAATAACTTCAAGACAAAACATCTAAATATTGTTAAATGATTGTAACAGAATCTGAACAGTGATTGACCTAAAGTTAATTACAACATAATCAGTGACAACCACTGACAGGAAAGGTATTAAATATAAACAAGAACATCACTTTGTTTTGTACTAGCTGGCAGATAAAGGATGTAAAGATTTGACAGGCAACATCAGGCAACATATGCCACGATGTATAACGTGTATCCATCTCATTGGGTCCAACTAAATTCAACAAGTATGTGATAAAATTATACCGTAGCATCTGAAAACTCTGTCCAGACTTACCTTTTGCTCCTTCAGGTATTTTACTGACCGAAAAGCGCCGAAGAAGATAGGCAATACAGCCATAATCACTAAACTCAAGTATGCAATCGCAATGCCTTCAATACTCGTCGGTGGCTTTTCCGTAACATTTTTTACAGTTTCCCTGACAGCTTCTTCAATGTTTATAGGAATCTCTGTTGCTGATTCTGCCATTTCGTATGAGTTATTTGCCAAAATGCGTGGCGAGATGGCTTTCGCACTACGGACCAAGTTTGACAAAAAAATGACAAGTGTACAGTTGGGTTTATAAAGTTGGCCAATTGTAATCAGAAGAGTGGGAACTAGTAGAACTAAAAACCGATATTTATCGTTAAAACTCTTCAACTTTATTATCGCTGATTAACATGTAGAACAATAAGAAATATATTTTGCACTCTTAATCAAAAAGAAACGTACTCAAAAAAGAGGGTATTTGAGAATTGAACCTTACTTTTTAATCATAATCACAAAGTATCTTTTTATATCATAATTATGTTTTCAGATTCAAATACACTCTTTTTGAGTTATAATGATTATATATGATTCAATAAAAACACTTAATTAATTACAAATTTGCATTAAAAGCAAAAACTACTAGTTAAAATATGGCGTCATAAAACTCCTCCGCATCGCTGTCGACTGGAAGTGTACCCAAAAGGCTGGCGGCATTGCCACGTTGTATAGCAATGCTTATCTCTGACCGAGGTAAAAGCCAGCCCTTGGGTCACGCGAAGTGTCTACTAAGCGTTTGTATAATTCTTTGAAAAGCTTATGAGCACTCGGACCCCACGGCCCAAGAGTTTCAATCCCAAACGGCTCAAAAATATAACTGCCTACGAGGTTGTTATATTTCCGCCGCTTGAGGTTCTCCACAGCCGCAGCGGCAGCACCAGCACAGCACGATGAGCTAGGAAAATGGGATGGCGCAAAAGTGTCGATACAGGTAGCGTCCCACACTAAAGGCCTACCTATCTTCCACGGAAATAAAGACATACCGTCCGGTCTCTTACCATCGTCGCGAGCCAGGCCATGAGGTTCCAAAACAGCCAGAACGCCGACGGTGACAAGGGCTCTTCGGATTATGTCATTAATATTCGCGTGCCGTGCTAACCGTCCCGCGCTTCGACTGCATGACAGGCCGTGGTGACCAAGGCTGTTGACAACTTTGCCAAAGTGGCAGCAATGAGGAGAACAGCAAGGAGCGCCTAGGCGTAGGGCAACAGCTAGGCAGAAAGTAGTATCGTCGAACAAGGTGCCAATATTCGACGACGGCAGTGCGTGAAGCCTGACTCCCAATTTCTCACAGTCAGAAGGCACACGTTAGGATTAGGTTTTTCTGGACTACTTGGCAGCGCGGTTAGTCCCACCGTCTCTCGGAGGTTTTTGAGTTAGGTCTCTTCATGATTAAGCGTGCGACTTTTTTAAAATTAGTTTTCTTTGGTAAAATCTTAGCAAGTCAAACATTAGCTTCTCCGGTTCTTGTTTTTATAATATTGGCAACACATACCATTCAATCTTACGACTGAAGGACTTCGTATCCATGGCTTAAGAAATAAATTAAAAAAATAACTTTTCTACCATATGTCAAAATAAGTCAAACTCGGACACTTTCGTTTTTAATTTTTAACTCGTATCAAATTATTTATTTAATTATTGTCATGCATATGTGCTTAAATAGTTACATTTTTCATGATATATCATAAGAAGTGATACTTTATTAACTAACATGGAAGTTACGGGTGGCGCAGAGGAAGGTTTCGTCAGGGAATGGGCCCCCTGTACACATATTTTGAATTTAATTCCGCCTAGGATACAGACTGGCATATTTTCTAACGAGCTGTGTCTAACATGCGTGGACGTGGTCAGCGAGTACATAGCTTTGGGTACGAACGTCGGCCTGGTGTATTGGTACGATCGGAAGAAGGGAAACATACAGAGATTGCGATGCGAGGTAAGACTCTCTCTCGGTTCAGTGTGTCAGGGACGGGGTTTCCCCACGCAAATCATTGATCGTGCCCTTGCTTTGCGAGCATACAGTTCCAAACGCAGTTTGTAACCATCATAATTTAAAATCATTATTTGTGTTAATAGTAGTTAAAGAAAAACTATAATAATTATGTTTCCATTTTATTTAATTTGTAGAATGTTCCTAAAATGAAATTGTTCATGTAAAATAATTTTATATAGTCTATAGGTACATTAACATCCAGAATAAAACATTACACCCACCAAAATAATATTTAATGAAGGAGATACCTACATTGAAAATTCAAATCAGCAGGACCTCAATTGAATTAATTAGGACCCATTGTCCTGCAACAACTGGGAACTGACAACATATGTTTAACTTAAACAATCAAACTATTGACAAGAAAGATGCAAATGAGCAAGCTAACATTAGTCCATGCTGTACACAAATATGATTGGCTCACTCCATATAGTAAATCTAATCATATTTGAGTACGGCATGTGCTCGTCCAAGCTTGAATAAAAAAATTATTTGTTATAGTAGAAAAAAAATTTTCTTTCAAGATTGGATTCTTAATTCACAAGTTTATGTAATGACCAAATATACTATCACAATTATTATTTTATTTACTGTTAGAATGTGATCAGAAGTAATAAGCAATTTGTAAAAAACTCAAACTCAAAATTATTTCTTTCACATAGACCTATATTGGCACTTATAAAATGTTAGAAGCTAGCGCATGGTTACAATTGGTTGTTTCCTATGTAGAAGAACCAGCAAGAAAATCCATGGTTACTCTTTTGAAAAAATAGTGTTTCTACTATATTAATAAATATGAGAAGACAATGTAGACTGTTCAGCTTTGTACCCAAAAGCACAATAAAAATAGTAGTCTATGAATCCGCGGCATCTGCAATGTTTTGCACATTACACATTATGAAAAGAGGCTATACTAAAATAAAAACTGTGCAGCACTAGGCTCCAAAAGACTAGAGTATCTGGGCCAACCATATCCAAGACCAGAGGACAGGCACAGCCCCATCAAAGCCATACTGGGACTCATGAAGAAGGTGCATGGGCTAGGGGTTGAGTAGACAGGAGAGGAACAGCACAAAAGATCCAGAGTCGAAGTGCTCTGGCCCAGGGCCAGCCCCACTACAAGATAAGATAAAATAAAACGTAAACATAATAAATGTAATTATTCTACAACCTAATAGTAAAATAATGTTGAAAGTCAGCTATAAAAAGGGAGAGGGTGAAAAATATTTTCATAACTCATTTTTCTAAATTCTGAATAACAAACTTGCTATGTAAACATTATGAGTCAACAAGATAAAGAAACTATCTAAAAGATAAGATTATTTTGATTTCTTTGTGAACATGGTTTAATTGTACTAGATAAAATCGGTACCTAAATCACTTACAACATTAATATTTGAACTTAATTCAAATATTTAAGCATGAATTATAAATTTTATAAGGTTCCAAACATTATGCAACAAAATATTTTTTTTTTCCAAACAACACAAAAGATTACACTAGTCTACAGCCGAAATGCAACAAACTGATTATTGTTTTTTTTTTTTTATTCATTTATATCAAATATGATTCTTTGTATTTGAAAAGTCCATATCACATTTTTTTTTTGCCTTCAAATAAAATGGAACACCTATGGTCATATCTGTTGCATTTTAAAAATAAAAAAAATGGTAGACTAGTGTTCTTAACTGAAAAGAACAATTATCAACCCATGAATTTGCCATGTTATCTCTTCACCACCTTTTGTTGACTGCTGAAGCATGCCAGAGGCATTGAATCCACCTTTGTACTCATTATAATAAAGTTCAAATAAATAATGAATATGTATTTATTTAATGAGTTTGTTCTTCCAAACTTATGAGTACAGTTATTTATTTTTAGTGGCTATTCTGGAATTGAGTAAAATAACTTCATAATTTTATTTCATTGCTAGCTTCTTCTCGCAAATTCAGACCTATGGCTTATCCACCAGACTCTGCATTTTATTAGAAAATAAAATTGCAATGGTAGAATAGCATATGCTGAGTTAGGTGCCTTTTTGGTGTCACACTGATTATACCTTTTTTTATTGTGTTTCTTTAGTTTATATGATTGTGTGAGTAACAAATTTTTTTTTTTTTTTCTTTAATAGAATAGAAATACTTTTATTTTGTACTCAGTGATAGCTCAGAGTAGCTTCTATCCAACAAAGGATTTTTGTAATTAAATCAGTACTTCAAGAGAAGAATCAAACACTTTATTAAAATAACCTGCCTGTAAAATTAGTTAAGACAAGTTTTTTTCATCTTCATTTATATTTCAGGCATCATCATCCCCAATAACATATGTAAAGATAGTGAGTACAGTTGACTACATGGTGGGCGCTGGCAATGCGGCCGGCCAGGTCACTGTGTTCCAGATACCTAAGGAGCACCCAGAGAATGTGCCTGATACTTTCAAGCCTAAAGTGGAGCCCAAAGTTGAAAGGTGAGAAAGAGATCTTTTTGGTTTTAAAAACATTACCCTCACATTAGGAATTACTACTGTATCATGTGTGCGTTCTCAAACATGTAAAGTCTTGAGCATCGACGTCGAGTTGCTAGCCTTTGCGTTTTCTACCGGTTGCATTTTGGGGAGTGTGCATCGGAATTGCATAAACTAATTTCGCCTAGCCCGTTCCATCATCGGACCACCAGGCGTACGGCAATGCGCCACTGGCACATGGTGGTCATCACACCTATACGCACAAAACGTTTTGGGAACACATTCAGTGTGCGTACAGCTAAGGAGTGGAATTCCTTGCCAGAATCTGTGTTTCCTGATGGCTACATCCCGGGAATCTTTAAGTCAAGATTGAATAGGTTACTTCTAGGTAAGCCCGCTCCATCGTCGACCGCATCGTCGCTTTCCATCAGGTGATATAGCGGTCAAGCGTGAACCTACAAAGAATTAAAAAAAATCACACACGACACCTAGACTTGGAATAACTTTCTGTAGGTCATAAAAAACAAATATTTGTTCCATACGGGAATCAAACTCGTGACATGCAGCGCTGCAGCCAAGCACTCAGCTACTACACCAAGCATGATGTCAATGCCACTGTCTCTACTATACCAAATAATATTATGATTTTCCATATCATCAATCAAGAATGTAAGAGAAATATAAAATTATCTCAAATACCAGTACTTAAATAAATAAAATCCGAAATAAAAGTGTGCTGCCAGTTTTCTGGCTACATTTCTAGATGAGATGACAGTGATATGGAGGAGTACTACTTCAATGCCTGAGTATATTTTGTATTTGTACATAATATAACTATCCTGAGTGTAATATATGATGGAGAACAATTTTGTACGTTTCCAATGAACAGTAAACAATTTTTTCAATATGTTCGTCAACATTGTAAATACTAGGATAGCCTTAGTGATATAATATTATGTGGTGACTTAATCCTGACCTCTAGTTGCTATGCTAACCACAAGTTGACCCAATTTAACAATAATATTATGAATATAACACAGTTCATTGCATCAAGATCTTCTACATAGTTACATTTGATTATTTACAATTTGTTGCCCTGGCCTGACCCTGCCCTGACCTTAGTGAGACCTTAGCTTAGTAAGGGTGTAACTAGCACATTTTGAAACTCAATCCATTGCTTTTCTATCTTGTTCTTCTGCCTCGCCTTTATCCCGTTACGCGGGGTCTGCTTTCCCAATCATCATCATCATCATCATCGTTTCAGCCGAAAGACGTCCACTGTTGGACATAGGCCTCCCCCAAACGTCGCCACGACGACCGGTCCTGTGCGTCTCCATCGAATTCCAGCGACCATGACCAGTTCATCAGTCCACCTTGTGGGAGGCATTCCAACGCTGCGTCTTCCAGCACGCGGTCGCCACTTCAGAACCTTTCGGCCCCAACGGCCATCCGTTCTGCGAGCAATGTGCTCTGCCCATTGCCACTTAAGTTTGGCGATTCTTCGTGCTATGTTGGCAACCTTGGTTCTCCTGCGGATATCTTCATTTCTGATTCGATCATGCAAGGAAACTGAGCATAGCCCCTTACATTGCCCTTTGGCTGCCCATTGGCTTTAAGTCTTCTGATGAGGCAAATTGTAAGCGACCACGTTTCGGAACCACAACGATTGACCTGATTGGCCCCCCTTTCCCAATCATGCGGCGCCGTTTATGTTTATTTCCAATGTCTTGTTCGTGTAGCCAATACTTTCATGTCCTTTTGGACCTTTGTCAACCAGGTTTTTGGGAGCCTTGTTTTTTACCTCTTTCTTGTAGCGATGGAAAAGCACTTTTTAATCACGTGATCGTCTGGTCTTCTCATAACGTGATCGTACGGTCATCGCAGTCTAGCTTCAGATGGGTTTTGAGTTGATGTTTTAATATCGACCACCAGGATTCGTCACCTTTCACAATTTCGTAAACGCGTTGAGACGAGCCTGCTTCAAATTTTTCAATCATATCACGGCACCAACTCGGCAGCAACTCTGGTCGTGTTGTAGGGTTTAAAATCGCATCACCTCGCTCAACTGCCATCTTCCATCTCTCCTATTCACTCCAAAAAAAATAATTACAAATGAAAGGTAAAAAGAAAGGCAAGTGTCTACAGCGGATGCACGTCCTCTCATTTCTAGTGCACCTCTCAAATATTAGAGGATTGCACTCTAATCTCGATGCGGTCCACCACCATCTTGAGACTGAGAAGCCACACTTGCTTTTCTTGACGGAGACCCAAATTAGATGTCCGTCAGATACGGCGTACCTAAACTACCCGGGATACTCACTGGAGCATCATTTCCTGCAGCGTGCCGGGGTCTGTGTGTACGTCCGTAATGACATCTGCTGTCAGCGTCTCCGTCACCTTGAAGACCCAAATTTATCCACGCTATGGCTGTTGGTGGACACTGGTATGGACAAAATTGTTTATGCCTGTGTCTACCGATCGCACAGCGGTGATCAGGAGACAACTCGGTTGTTCGACCACCTCAGTGAGGCCGCCGATAAGGCTCTGCATCGGCACCCTGATGCGCAGCTCGTCGCTCTGGGGGACTTTAGAGCCTGCCACCAAGACTGGCTTTTCCCATACCAGAAGACCGACCATGCTGGGAGAGAAGCGCGAAACTTTGCAGTGTCGATGGGCCTTTCCCAGCTGGTTAAGCAAGCGACTAGGGTGCCTGATGTAGTTGGTCATACTGCCAATTGTTTGGACCTTCTGCTGACCACCGATCCGGACAGATGTATTGTAACGGTTTCCTCACCACTGGGAACTTCAGATCACTGTCTGGTGAAGTCTGTTTCGTGCTTCTCCCCACCTGACTGCGACTCACGTGGTCAACGGAGAATATGGCGTTACAGGTCAGCAGATTGGGATGAGATGCGGCACTTTTTTGCGTCTTATCCTTGGCAGCAGGTCTGCTTCTCTTCTGAAAGTCCGTCGAGCTGTGCAGATGCTATATCCGATGTGATACGTCAAGCTATGGAGTTTTTCATCCCTTATAGAGACGTACCCATCGGAGGCTCAGCTCAACCATGGTTCAACGCCGACTGCGCTCAAGCTGAAGAGCGTAAGCATTCGGCGTTTCTCGCATGGGTTGATGCTCGTGATCGCAAAGCTCCGGATCTGAGCTCAAAGAAGAGAGCTTTCAACCATGCTGCCAAGTTCTACAAAAAGGCACTGAAGAAGGCTCGGTTCGACCGCATTACACATATTGGCGCAAAGCTCTCTGCACAGCCGTCCGGTAGCAGAGCATTCTGGTCCCTTGCCAAATCGGTCGAAACGAACTTCTGTAGGCCCACATTGCCTCCGCTGGTTAAACCTGATGGAACACTGGCTCATACAGCGAGAGAGAAAGCAGGTCTCTTTGCAGCTCTCTTCGCCCACAATTCTCGTCTTGACACTAGCAGTGCTACTCCACCAACTCCACCTCACTGCAACACCTCAATGCCCGATATTCGCATAAGGAACAGAGAAGTTTTGAGAGCACTGTGTCGTCTAGACGTGAATAAAGCTAGTGGACCAGATGGTATACCAGCAATAGTTCTCAAGGCATGTGCGCCCGAGTTGTCTCCTGTATTGACGCGCTTGTATCGCCTCTCATTTAGGACTGGTATAGTGCCCAAGTCCTGGAAGCTTGCCAACGTGCAACCCGTGCCCAAAAAGGGCAGTCGTGCCGATCCTGCCAACTATCGGCCGATTTCAATAACCTCCATACTCTGCAAGATTATGGAGCGTGTATTGAACTCGCGCCTCCTGGCATACCTGGAAGGTAACGATCTCCTCAGTGACCGACAATACGGGTTTCGCCAAAATCGGTCTACTGGGGACCTACTAGTGTATACCACTCACATGTGGGGCGAGGCCCTCGAGAAGAATGGAGAAGCGATTGCTGTCTCCTTGGACGTCTCGAAGGCCTTCGACAGGGTATGGCACGCCAGCCTTTTGAGTAAGCTTCCAGCGTACGGCATTTCCCCTGGCCTGATTAACTGGGTAAAAGACTTTCTGAGTGAACGGTCTCTCCGAGTTGTTGTCGATGGATGCTCATCAGAGCCCATGACGACTAATGCCGGAGTTCCTCAGGGGTCAGTTCTCTCTGCAACTCTTTTCCTGCTGCATATTAACGATCTGCTGATGCCCGGTATCTATGGGTATGCAGACGATAGCACAGTTGTAGAGAGGTACCTGCCAGGTCCTCGGGCCAGTAAGGAGCAAATTCGGTCCGAACGAGAGGCTATGGTAGAGCGTACGAATGTCTCGCTTCAGGCAGTCTCCAAGTGGGGCGAAACCAATCTGGTAAAATTCAACGCCGCCAAAACACAAGCGTGTCTGTTCACCGCTAAGAGGAGCTCGTTCACCTTGGCTCCCGTTTTTCAGAATGTTTCCCTGGAGTGCACCGACCGCCTTCAACTCTTAGGAGTTGAAATTTCCTCAGATCTCAATTTCGGGCGGTTCATTGAGTCCAAAGCCAAGGTAGCTGCTAGAAAACTAGGCGTTCTTGCAAAGGTCCGACGGTACTTCACACCGGGACAGCTTCTAATGTTATACAAAGCACAGGTCCGATCGTGTGTGGAGTACTGCAGTCACATATGGGCTGGTGCTGCAAAATGCCATCTAGCAGCTTTGGACTCAGTGGAAAGGCGTGCGAAGAAGCTAATTGGGGATCCAGATTTGGTTAAGTCCAATCTACAAAGCCTCGAGCACAGGCGCAGAGTAGCCAGCCTATCGGTATTTTACAGGTTACATTTTGGAGAGTGTGCGCGGGAACTGCATGACTTGATTCCGCCATCTCCTTTCTACCATCGGACAAGCCGACGAACGGCGAGTATCCACCCTTACGTTGTTGAAACTTCAACGGTCCGGACTAAGCGTTTCGCTTCGTCGTTTATACCGCGTACATCGAAGGACTGGAACAATCTGCCTGCTGCGGTCTTTCCGTCCAACTATAATATAGGTGTCTTCAAGGCTAGAGTGAATAGGCTCTTAATAAACTAGTGCGCCTGACCATCAATGATTGCATCTCCACTTACCATCAGGTGGGATCGCAGTCAAGCACTGGTTTATATCAATTAAAAAAAAAAAAAAAAAAAAAAACCACTCCACCCGGGCCTGCCTCTGAGCTTCGGTGAGGTTGTGCGGCACCCAGCGGCAAACTATCCTCCTCAAGCGTAGGTGCTCGTGTAGAATCTTGTGAACGCTTCCCAAACCAATCTGTAGTGTATGCTGAATCTTTTCGTATGTAATTCGCCTGTTTTCTTGAATTATTTTTTTTACTGCCAGCACACTTTCTTCCGTGACAGTCGTCGTAGGACGACCACTCCTTTGTTCATCCCCCAAAGTAAGGCGATCGCGCTTAAACTAGATACCAGCGGTAGATGGTCGCTGTTGAAGGGCCATCATCCGTACAAGCAATTTGAAGTCGATCAAATGACTCGTCAGGTTTTAGGCCACATTTAAAATCATAGAAAATCATCGCACGAAAATGTTCTCGATG
Source organism: Mythimna vitellina (assembly GCA_949316375.1). Lineage (NCBI taxonomy): Eukaryota > Metazoa > Arthropoda > Insecta > Lepidoptera > Noctuidae > Mythimna > Mythimna vitellina. Next base: position 21,525,007 of record OX438700.1, on the reverse strand, counting down.
CAGATCCATTTTTAAATGAGTCACGATAATTTGATTTGGCTCTCGAAAATGTTTGGAGGGAAATTCAAAATTCGAACAATGGTATTTTTACTTTTGAATGAACAAAGTTTTCAAAATAATTATAAGTGGCCAGTCCCTTATACATAAAAAAATTTTTTCGCAAAACTTTCTGAGTGGCCTGGTATGTAAATTTTTCGATCAGCTTTCGCTTTGACCTTGAAATATGGGAAAAAATAACTGTACGCATGACTATTATACAAAGTAATGTATCTCAAAAACTAATTAAGCTAAAGGAATGAAACCAATGCGGCGAGGCTTTAGGTTACATTACAGAGAATTTTTGCAAATTATTTATTTAAAAAAATATATAAGTAAATCAAATACGTTACGTTTATCCGTCAAAACCCTTTCATCTAAATCCGTTTAGTCGTACGAGCGTGAAGAAGTGACAAACATCCACACACACAAACACTCACAAACTTTCACATTTATAATATTAGTTTGATAAATTGAAAAAGGAGTGTAGAAGTTTTTTCATGACACAAGATACCTATTCAGTTTGTGGTAATAGTTAAGATGCAGCGCGCTGAACCCCTAATACGTTATCGTGCATTGTTTTCAGATATACAATAGGCGAATTACACAAGAGCAAAATCACAGCTATAGAGTGGTCCAAAAACGGCATGAGACTTTTCTCTGGTGATAAGAACGGCGTTATCATAATGACTGAGATCGACTTCTATATGGTAAGTGTCCTCCGCTAATATAAGAATTAAGCCACAGATACATTAGGGACAAAAATGTCCCCCAACATGACGCGCAACGCTGTTAAATTGTTCAACAACATGTCCTGCGTCCTAATAATAATTTATTTATTTGTATTGAATGCAGGTGTTACAATAATGGTGTTAGAACAGATATATGTATACCCAGTACATTCAGCATACAAAAAATATAGGGTAACTACTTACATATTAATCATAGATTAGGTCCTGTGATTGCGTTGTATTTAGGGAGCAAGTAGCGGGACACTGGGCAACGTTGCTGCTTCACTTAGATTGAGCGTTGCGCGTCATGTTAGGGAAATTTTGTCCCTTAATGTATTTGAGGCTTTAGATAAATGGTCGCATTACACAGCCAGCCATTTAGACCGCCAATGACCGTTCGCATTAGTACTGTAAGGCGTTGAGCAATTAAACTGGATCGTGTGTGGCTGGCATTAGAAAGCGATCAACACGTATATACGCGATCACTGCTTTCGGCAAAATCGAAAGGTCTCTGTTAGTGCAATGACGCTTTCGAGTTTGCCGAAATGATGCACTATGTTCGCTTTCTAAAAGGAGGACGCCTAAAGCATATAAATGGGAGTTTTTTATAGGTTTAAGACGGTAATGTCTCAAGATAAAAGATAACTAATACATATTGTAAAAGAAGAATATAAAAGCCGGTCGTGACCGACAGGTACGCTTTTTCTTCAGCGAATAACAAGAATTCAACGAAAATCTCTGAAAGCGGCACTCCCGTATCGACAAGTTGATCAATAGTAATAATAATAATCTTTATTCCATCTTTAACACAAAATAGTTACATGTAACAGCCACAAATAATTATGCTAGTGCTCAAGTAATAACTATAATTAACTTATCAGTATTTAAGAACTAAAGGAAAATTGACTTTATTAACCTAGAATTATGTATAATTAGCGACTTGCCCGAGCTAGGTTTATAAAACCTGTGTTTCGAGTAAATATAGTGAAAAATATGTCGGATTATAACCCGCCCGATGACAAAATGTCACATTTTAATGTAAAATGTTTGCAGTATCTGTGTTCTGTAATTTAGTAGTATTATATATGGTTTGTTTACCTTTTGTCTCACGGCTCCCTGAATAAAGTATAGTGCGCCTCACCATATCAACGATTGCATCTCTGCTTACCATCAGGTGGGATCGCAGTCAAGCACTAGTTTATATAACTTACTCCCAAATATTTGCATACATTTATATAAACAGTTTGTAGGTTTTTTTGTACGGATGGGATTTGTTATGTAAATTATACCTGTTAAATTATTTATAAACCTTCGTTCAAAGTTGTATAATAGAAAAATGTAACTCTAGTTTAAATAAAACCTGTATTAAAATGTCATTGTATTCATGTCCTGTTGAAATTATTTTTAGAAAGTTGTATGAAGATACTTCTAATGAGCTAAGTAATTGTAAACCCCGGTGTCAAACGACCTACATACATATATACTCGGCCTTATAATGTTCCCACTGTTGGGACTCAGGCCTCCTCTCTAGGAGAGGGAATAGGCCGTGATCCACCACGCGGGCCCAGTGCGGGTTGGGACCAAATTACCTACTTTTTATTATTGATAGACTCGTGTTTGGCCATTGAAAAGTTTAGGTACTTATTTACTTTTTTTATGAAAACGACTAAAAAACTTACTTTATTAAAAATTAAAGTCGCACTACGAGAAGCTTGATTCCGTTGTAGGAAAGGGATAATACTAGCAGACATATAGTTCCGTCTCCCTGTAAGGCCATAGCATATTGTTAGTGACCGCTATGCCATAGATCGTGGGGTCGATTCCCACCCAGGACAAATGTTTTTATGATGAACACGATCTTTTGTTCTGTGTCTGGTTGTAATTTATCTGTAATATGTATGTATTCAGAAATATATAATATAAGTATGTTTATCAATTGTCTAGTACTCATAGCACAAGCTTTGCTTAATTTGGGACTACTATAAGGCGACTCTCACACAAGAGTTGTGGAATATTATTATAGTCTACCCGTTCAGCCGTTCGAGTGCGAAAAAGTAACAAACACACTTACAAACTTTCAACTTAATAATATTTTTGTGATGAGCGTATTCAATCGTCATATTTATTGATCTGTTATCAAACAGTATGAACAAAGAGGACTTTAAACGATACAACATCTTCCCTGTTTGCGTAAAGCGATAATAAAAGTATGTTTACGCTCAAAACTTTCCTTTTAGCCGCCTCTGAATAATGCAATATATATTATTCATTAGCGGTTATTACGGTCGGTGTTATATTGAACGGAAATAACGATAGTGTTGTGCCAATGCTCCGGCAAGGTTGATTTGTTAAAGGTCTCTTTTATGGGTCACGATTATGAATCTATGACAGCAGTTGTAGTTTGTAAAAAGCGATTTTTGATAAAAACTATGACGTACCAAGCGAGGGCGGGCGGGCACGACTCGACAATATGACGAAAATTTTTCATACAAATATTTAGGTTTCCTTAGAACGATTTCTTCAAGGCCTTACAGATCGACGTGGATCGTGGTGGAATCATCTCCCTAGCTTTTTACCAACTACCTTGGGTTCGGCTTCCAGTCTATCCGAATGCGGCTGAATGAATACCTGTGTTTAACACGAAGCGACTGCGTATCAGACCTCCAAAACCCAGTACTGGGCAACACGAAAGAAAAATAAAATCAGATCACACTAAAAACAACGCTTAGTGTAATCGCGTTAGCCTTATAACGTTGTCGCCATTTTTTGAATAAAGTTAATATTTATTCATACTTTATACACACCAGGTGGACTGAAGACTTGGTGTATCCGTTGGATGGTAGAAGTAGAGGAGTGGTCGATGTCATGATGTCAATGTCCAGCTGTAGGCGTCTTTCGACAAACATGCTTATGATTATGATTCCTAGTTTAGGCTTCTCATTAATAACTAAATTCTGTACCTTTGCTGCAGCATCTCTGCAAATCAATGGAGATAGTGAACGAAGAACACGAAATAGTTCAGATGAGCTACTACCAGAACACATTACTGGTGTCCAGCGTGTACCGCAGCATCGTGTGCGAGCGACGCGACGCGCGCTGGCACGTGAACCAGCTGGGCAAGAAGGAGCGCAAGAGGTGAGCACACAAAAATGGCAGTTGTCCGGACGATCTTTCCTTTTTAGCGAATTTACCTCAGCCTTCTGCTGGTTCCACGGATCGGTCCACCATTCGCGAGCCTCGTCTCGTAAACCAATTCTATACAAAAAAATTTACGTCTTTTAGTCTACTGTATTTTTTCACTTCTTATTTTTTTTTTGTAGCCTATGCTCGCTGGGTGCTACGTTCCAACACTCGTACGCCCGCGGAGGCCCGGCGGCAGCGTACTGCGCGCGCCCGGGGCTTCGCCTCTGGAGAGCAGACGCGCAGGGGAATGTGCTGCAGACGCTGTTGTTCAAGGTACGTGACATGACCATGTAAGCATGCCTGCATGCTCTTTTTTAGGGTTCCAAAAGGAAAAAACGAATCCCTTAAAGGATCACTTTGTTGTCCGTCTGTCTGTCTATCTGAAGACCTTTTATCTCGGAAACGCGTGGAGGTATCGAGTTGAAATTAAAACTACAAACTCAGGTCTGCGCTCCCTTGAAGCTGTAAAAAAATCACCTAGTTAACGAAAAAAAGGTACGGCCGTTCATGTCGCAAAAAACGTATATTTTGACACTCTCAAGGGAATCAAAATTCATAGAGCAAAAAGTAAGGTCATATAGCACAGGTATAGGAACAAGTCTGAAAACAGTAAATGTGTTGCACAAAAAAAAAACAATTTTTGCGATTCTGAAAAATCTTCAAGATTCCATTCAGGAATTGAACTATTTACATAGGTAAGTTTGTACGGAACCGTCAGTGCACGAGTCCGACTCGCACTGGCCCAGTTTTTTTGGGTGCAATGCATGTCCTCCCTGCGGCTGGCGGACTTTATTGGGGAGTGACTCCCCTATAGATATTTTCTTTTTAGTCATAAGTCATTTATTCATTTGTTAAACATAGGTACAATAATAACGGTGTAGCAAGATGATAAAGAGAGCGTTATGCCAGAGGGCGCCCGGGCGAAGAAACGTTTGTGAGAAATTTACAATCAAGCCAACCATGTCTCAATATTCAAATAAAAATAAGCTAAATAATTAAGAATGAATAGCAAAATAAAATCAATGTCAAGGCGCCTAATGTTAATTCAAAATACTAATGTCTAATAAAAATTATAAAAAAATATCATCATCATCATCATCATCATCATCATCATTCAAGAATAAACAATACATGTATTTTGTTTGTATGTCAACATTCAATTACTGGGTTTTTAACTGTTAAATATTCCGAAATACTGTAGCTTTGGTCACCAGTAATGATTTTAGTCGTTTTTTCAATAGGCTCAAATTCAATTCTTTGATTGACCGTGGTTAATGATTAAATATGACTGGCGCCATGCAAAATACACTTTTATACATTAATTTCTTATGGGAACTTGTAACGCATAGGCTACTCTTATCTCTTCGACTTCGGTTATCAATGTCTGTCATTTTTTAAACAACTTAGAATTGGTCTTAACAAATATAGCAACTTCAAAAATATATAAGGATGGAAGAGTCAATATTTTAAATTGAATAAAGAATGGTTTACATGTATCTATGATCTGTAGTCCAAATATTGTTCTGATGCATATTTTCTGTGCTTTAAAGATTATTTCTTTATTGGTGGAGTTCCCCCAAAAAATAACACCATATCTCAGAGCTGAACCCACTAAGCCATGATATGCTGTGACTAAAGCGTCCTCACTCATCGCTGAGCTAAGTTTATATAAGCCATAGGTAGACTTATTGATTCGTTTGGATAACTTCTCCGTGTGTGTTTTCCAATCTAATTTATTATCAATGGTCAAACCTAGAAACTTTGATGTGTTTACTTGTGCTATGGGTTTGCTATTATAGTTTATACTCATATTTATGTTGGAACGTTGGCTAAACATCGTTAATTTCGTCTTTTTAATATTTATTTTAAAATTCTTATTATCTAACCATTGTACTATGGAGATTATCGTCTTTGTAATTTTGTCATTGTAGGTTTCAGCGTTTGTACTATTAATGATCACAGTGCTGTCATCAGCAAATAGTGACATAGTGTGACATATAACTTTCGGCATATCATTTATATAATAAAAAGGGGAGGCCCTAAAACACTGCCCTGAGGCACGCCATAAGTAAGTATTCGAAGATCAGATTTGTAGCTACGTTGACATTTAGATTTAAAACCTATTGCAAATACTTCAACGTATTGTTTCCTGTTCTTTAAATAAGATCCTATTAAACTAATTAATAAAATAATTACCTCTAATTCCGTAGGCATCTAGTTAACAAAATATCATGGTCCACATAGTCAAACGCTTGCGTCATGTCACAATATATTGAGCACACAGGTATTCTATTGTCAACATTCGTATATACATTATTTAAAAAGTCGTAGATAGCCAAATTAATAGTTTTACTTTTCCGAAAACCTTTTTGCTCCTCTGCCAAAATGTTTTGCTTATCTTGGATATTTATTTATTAATCTGATCATAAATATATTTTTCAAATATCTTGAATAAGATTGGAACAAGCGCAATAGGCCTATAAAATTCCATGCATTCTTTGTAATTTTTTTTTAAATAATGGTTTTACCACAATTGTTTTTAGGTTAGGTTGATAACTAATTTGTCTTATGCACAGATTGAGAATATAGCTCAACATGTTCAGTTATGGAGTCTGACACGTACTTGATTACTTTGGTTGCAATTCCATCATTACTTACACAACGGGTATTTAAAAAAAATAGATAATCTATATATCTATTCCATATGAACAGTTTTGAAATATGTACAATCGCGAACTCACTGCTGATCATCGAGTCTTAAGTTTGAATTCCAAGCGGAGATGGTTTAATGGGTTTTACCCAACTGTCCCAAGGAGAGGATAGTGAGTATGTTTTTAAGTTGATTGATGTAGGAATGAAGATATTAGCAGGAGAAATAAAGTTAGACATAGCCCAAAGAATCGCCAAATTTAGTGGCAGCGGACAGAGCACATTGATCACCGAACAATGTGCTCTGCGCGCTTCCCACCGGTCGATGGGACCGAAAGATTCTGAAATGGCAATCGCGTACCGGAAGACGCAGCGTTGGCGCGGCCTCCCACAAGGTGGAACAATGACCTGGTGAGGGTCGCGAGAATCCAAGAGAAGAATGGATGCGAGACGCACAGGACCGGTCGTTGTAGCGAAACTTGGGGGAGGCCTATGTCCAACGGCGGATGCCTTTCGGCTGAAAACATGATGATGTAAGTATGTTTGTGCTATCTGTAATTGCAGGAGGCGATATCAAACCCGCTGACAATAGCGGAGCTGCTCAACCCTAGCGCGCACAAGCACTCGCACAGCACGCACGAGTACAACCTGGGCCCTTTGTACGTGTTCCGGGAACACTTCCTGGTGTCGCACAACGAGCACATCCTCTACATACTGGACCCGCGCTCGCTCACTGCCGTCGCCGTCGTCGATGATCTCAGAAGGTAAATCTAATTACAACAATCACATACAAACTATAAAAAAAAATGTGGACGTAGTTGAGTCGTATATTTTCGGTTGATAACAAAGTCTAGCGTGAGGAGTTACGCGACGAGCGAGCCAAGCAAGTCGCCTTCGAGACAAGCGTAGCGAGCACACGAGTGACCTACTTGCTCGTGCTCTCAATTTGCTCGACCTGTGGGTCTGCATTCTTGTTATCTAAGGGCTCGTTTGCTTCGATTTTTAGACATCTCAAACAAAGAATATCTAAAATAAATAATAGAAATAAACTACAAAGTGTAAAATAATTTTAGACACAAAAAATGCCCTGCGGCCTTAGTCTAAACCAAACCTTTTGAGTAGCGTAATTAGAGACACAATAGAAAGATAATGACCGAGCGAACGCCGGCGTTCGCTCGGGGTTTAATGAATTAATGACCAAATATAATTGATGATGATTCATAACATGTCCACTACAAGGCGAGCTCGCCCACAGGATCCTGTCGGTGTCGGTGAACAAGGACGAGGTGTTCGTGCTGGAGGGCCCGCGCTCGCTGCTGCGCCTGGCGCACGCGCCCGAGCCCGCCGCGCTCGCCGCAGGTCTGTTCAGCAAACATCTCTCACAAGCGTAGACTAGCTAGCCTGGATGAGGCATCACGGACGAACTTTATAACATTAAGCATGCAGAGCTAAACTAAAAAAAAAATGCGTACGTCAATCGTCGTAAATAAATGGAGAGCTCTACGTAAAAAAAGCTAAATCTGCCCTTGTCAAGTGTAAAAATATCCACATTTCAATCGCAATCTCATTTCAGCGATCAATGACAATCTCAAGACTTGGCAAATTAATCAAAAGTTTTCTAACCTCTTGGATACAGCGTGTCGTAAAAGGTTAATATGAAGCTGTTTCTGTATAAAATGCTCCCGTTATTCATAAACCCAAAACTGTTTACACATTCCGATTAGAGGCAAAAACAGCTGAGCCTAAATACATTATTTTTTATGAGTGGGTATTAAATAATTCCTCACACGATACGAAATCACGTGGATCTCGAAAGGTTTATTAAAAGATTAAAATAGAATTCATCCTTAAAAATATAAGCATTACGCATTTGATTATTTATTCAATAGTTTGCGTAGTGCAATCCTAATTTCAAATTGCGAAACGGTAAAGACTATGAAGGATTAATTACAATGAGCCCCCCATTTGTTACCACGCCTGTGATGTTATTATATTTTTATTTTGTATTTCTACATTTTTCAGATCAGTGTAGATAGTCCCATGCCCTTTCCAGTTTACATGCTCTACTATATTGTATGTTGTACTTATTTGCGCACGTTTAAAACTTATGGAATGTTTTTTTTTAGAATATTGACTGTTTTTAGTTTATTTAAGCCTGAAAGTAGACGAAGTAGAACTGAAAAATTTAAATCCAGTCCAGGGCTAAGTATGAAATCTTTGAAACCAAATACGTTCTTGAGCGTAGGTTTAGCTTTAAGAATACTGACTTATTATAGCCATATTTGGAAATAAACAAGTTATGAAATATACGAAGAGGACTCAGGAATATTATTCTGTCAAAATCGATTTGAAATGTATAGTTCAAGCTTGCTTAATTTCTTTACCACAAAGAATTTCGTTATAAGTATTCAGTTAAAATAAGAACATGATTGACTTGACCAAACATCTACATGGAAAGCGTGGTTATAAAATGTGAGAGTGAGACGACACGAGCCCTTACTAATCCTCGTAAAAAACCTAAATAAATATTCATCGTCGTCGCACTCACTCGTTTTGTAACCACGAATCACAGACTATTTAACCAAGTGAAGTTAGTCAGTTCTATTTTTATTTTAACCGCATTTTCAGAAATGACTAGAAATCTACACAGCACAGAAATATTTTAATAATATTTCTAAATCTATTGTTCAAAAAATCAATAATCATATTTATGTCGTGGCCTGATCTTAGAGCTGATCGCTTCATGCTTTGACTGGCTATTTCATGAAATGGTTGTGCATTTCATAATTTAGAACCTTGCCCGCAGGCCACATCTTGATAAGAGCTAGCCAAATCAATGAACACTCTGCGTTTAAAAATATGACACACGCACGATTATTTTATTGATATGGTCAAACATAGATCATATCATAAATAATAAAAATTATATTGTTATTTTTTTTTTATTTGACTTATATGTATACTGAATAAAGGGAATAATAATAATAATTCTTTATTATCAGGATACTAAGGCCCATAGACAAATAAAAATAACATAACAACAAATTATTAAAAAATATAGTCATAATAATATCATGAAGTGATCAATTCTAAGATCTGGCCATGACATCTGTATTCCTGATTTCGTTCAGTATTTCGCCAATAAACTCAACAGTGTTGTTCATTGCCTGTCGACTTTTGTTTCTTTCTTTTCTTACTATGACAGCGGGAAGTCAATCTGCCGAGCTTTCTCCTAAGTTCTAAGATCTGACCACGAGATCTATATTCCTGATGTCGTTTAGTACTTTGCCAATTAAAACTCAACAGTGTTGTTCATTGCCTGTCGACTTATCTTTCTTTCTTCTTATTATGACAGCAAGAAGTCAATCTGCCGAGCTTTCTCCTCAATAAATATGTTGGGGTCGGATTCCAGTCTAACCAGATGCAGCTGATGCTATTATATTTCATAGAGCGACTGCCTGACTGGATTGTGGAGGTCAGATAACCTCCACAATCCAGCAACTAAGACGGTAGGGTTGGCGCAGTGGTTGAGCGATCGGCTGCAGCGCTGCGTGACGCGGGTTCGATTCCCTACAGATAGGTGTTTCGGGTCTGCTTGTCTTGTATATGTGAGTTTACATGTTGGTGAATGTATCCACAATACAGGATTTATTCCTAGTGTGGGGAAACGTTTTTTAGAAATGAAAGTAACATTGAACTTTTGGTTTACTTTTTAGTTTTTAAAGTGTAACTTAACAGATAAAGATATATATAATATAAAAAAATACTTTATCAAGGCAGACGCAATCTTCAAGCTGTTATAAATTTGTTTTATTTTCATCATCAGGTGTTCTTTTTTGCCATCGAATAAGATTTTTAAAAAATACCAAAAGAACTTGAAGACGATAAAAGTCAACAGGCATGATAGTATTAAATCGGTTGTTATTATACTATACAATGTGTTCAAGACAGTGTTGTGAACTACAAGTATTATGAACATATTTCCGTCCTCTATCAAAACTATGCATTTATATATTATACAGTTATACTTATTTTTTTCATACACGAATATGTTAACATGAAAATTTATGTACTTATTTTCATTAATACAAAAAATGGACGCCATTAACACAGACTTCTCATACATCTTCAAACGCACTAAAATGTTTTACGAACATTTTTAACATTAAGTTCGAATTATTTTTTTGTAATATAAGGACAAATTTTTCAACAGCTAGATATTTTTCCTTGGCCTAAATGATCAAAATAAGGTCGATTAATATCTAAAAGGTAGATGATATATTCCTAAAACTAGTTCGAAACAGTAAACGCAAGGTGCTTAATCAGTAGTTCTGTAATTTTCAGTAAGTACTGTAGTTGGTCAATTATAAAGGTGCCTTTAATATAATAAGTTAATTAAGTCATTCTTGTACTTCATATCATTATATACGCCATAAGTAATTATAGTGCCATCTTAGGTAAACTTTAGAATATAAAGGGCTGATTTTTCAATAGCCAGATATTTTGTAACTCAGGAATAATATTGTTTTTAATATAGAATAAAATTTAAATTTGATAATATAGAAATATGTCAGATCGCCATATTCATTCTTTAGATAACAGATATCTGAATATTCAAAAATCTGACCAATAAGGTGCATAGAATTACACCAACTTTGCATTATTTCAGGACTTTAAAGATTATCTTCATAAATATATTGTATAAAATCAAAATACCTTGTACCTTAGGTGGTGGCAGTCAGTTATTTTTAGTATGTATTAACTTAAATAATTCGGAAGAATTTATATTTTAGGAAAATAAAGCGACACCTCCCACACATAAGGTCGGTAAGGCAAAAAGTGTATTTTTCGGAAGGGTTTTTGTAATTAAAATTATGTAAGTAATGTGTGAAAATCCTTTGAACCGATGTATTTGCTTTCTATAATCAATAATAATCAGTTGAAGATCACAGTAACAGACGCTCGATGTAGTATGAAAAAATGATTTTATTTTACATTTTTATAGTACAAGTTTACTCAAAAAATATGTTACGACTTTATGCGTTGGAGGTATCGATAGGGAAATTGTTTAGAACCTCCAAAGTTCTATGGCTGGAAATAAATATGGCACAAGGAGTTTTGGGAACATTCTGTTATTTAGAGCGGCATCTCTGTCGCTTATATTGGTGTCTCAAGTCCTAAGTGCCATATTAACGCCCGGGTCATACCTAAAAGAGTGGTTAGCAAAAAATATAGTTGTGAGATTATGATGATTATAAATAATAATATGTAAATAGTACATAAGTAAGAAGTGCCTTAATCATACCAAATCGCGACCAATGTATTTCATACATCTTTATATATGTATGTATAGTAGACATTAATATTTAGATTATTAAAAGCTAAAAGTAAGTACGATTTGATTTAGTCGCATCTGTATTCCATTCGAAATAGGATTATACAAGGCGCCAAATAAACTTGGAATAAAGTACATTGACCTTTTCCACACAGCTTTATGTTTTATTTCCGTTTTTTAAATTAAGAATATCCATAAATGTAGGATGGTCAATGGCCGTTATTCTAAGTTTATCTGTCAACTACATTAGAGATTTAAATAAAACTTTTTTATTGTCAATTCCAATGCCATCCTTAACACTACGGAATAGAAGTCAAAATCCGTTGAACGGACAGTATAAAAGGTTTCTGTAATCTTATTTCGAATGGAGCATAGTTTTTGGTGCTTGTTCTTGTTTTCGTCAGACATAAAACTGCGATGCGACGTCGCATCCTAAAAATCCACGAGCTCGCACGACGCATCTCAAGAACTTACGAATAGTTTCGCATCGCACATTGTATGGTCACCTGAACCGACGGTTTACCGCATGAAATCGCATCGCTTCGCAACGCAGTTTTGTGTGGTAGTCCTTTCTAAAATTAGGATGTCAATACAATAACATATTTCTATCTGTTTAACAAGTCAAGCATGGGAAAAAACAGTGATGACAAACAGTTCTCCATCTGCTTCTAATGTCATCTCCAATACCAATTATTAAATAGCAATAGCCAATTTAAATTCGATTTTAAATTGTTAGATAACTTTTGACTGTGAATTCAAATTAATTTTTCGTGAGATCTTGTAGGCCAAAGTAAATGTTACAGACAAAGTTTCAGTTGTTGCACAGGAATAATTATATTAATTTTTTATTGTTGGGTTAAAGTGACTACAATTTACGATCTTATAATAATAATGTAAGTCTCAATCTTGAATCGGGAATCTAAAAATTATTTATTTTAGTGCAAAATACTTTTACTTATGATTAGTTAAGATATATCAGCACGTACTTAAATTGACAATAATGTACTTATACATTCCTATTATACGCTGTATGTATGAAGCCTCAAATACTTTAGGGGACAAAATGTCCCCCAACAAGATGCACAACTCTCAATCTCCGTGAGGCTGCAACGTTGCTCAGTGCCCCGCAACTTGCCCCCCAATATTTTACGATACGTTCTCGTGACGCGGGACATGTGGGACAATTTGACAGCGAGGCGCGTCATGTTGGAGGACATTTTACCCCTAATGTATCTGAGGCTTAATTGTCGTGTAAACGTCATTATTGTGGCGTTGTCATGACTAACTATGTATTAGGGTGTTTACACATCGGTGCACTACAGGTGTTTGTATGTGTACACGCCCTTACGGTGCTTGTGAAGTAGCTTTATGTATCTACTATTTTAATTAGTATGTTACTAGTAGTTAAGACAGATGCAGAAATAAACGTGGCATTTTTTTTTTCGTAACATCATTAACTATAAATGTATATTCTTGCTATAGATCGTTAAGTTAATTATATGAATACAAAAGAATTTCTATATTTTTTTGTAATTTATTTATTGATGATTCTTGAAATCTTTTTAGAAAAAAGAGTACATTTAGAAACTACTTAATATTTATTTCTGTGTCTACCTTAAAACAAAATTATTTTATCGATTGTAGACTAGATCTATCGCTTATTAAAAATTTGTATACAGGGTGTACCTTTTGAGCTTGTTAAAAAGTAATGTAATTTACAGGGTAGAAATTATAAGTAGTAATTATACACATCCTGTAGCTAGTTACCCGCTGTAGTGAGATGATTGACAACGATTTTTGTTTATTTAAGTATTTTTTAGTACACTTGCTTGCAATAAAAACTATTTTCGATTTAATTTTGTTGAGTTTTGAGTTTTTAATTGAATTAATATTACACGAATGTTTTTACTGCACATTCTTAGTACAATTCTTTTTTCATATTTTTTGTCACAATAATGCATGCTTTAATTTTTTGTTGGTGTATTTTGCAAGCAAGTGTATGTTTACATGCGTTGTCTTGATGTCAGCATGGCCATTGACTTATATATAAATATACACATGCACAACATACTTCCGCATTTTTATTTTGTATCCAATCACCTTCCGCTTCCGTTTCTGTATATTTATGTACAAGCAATGGCTTTGTGTGCTTGTCTTGCTGCTCGAGTATGCTGCTAATACTGCTAAATGCATTTACGCTAACTTGGATTTTTTAATATTTTTTTTTAATCAAAAATACCTATTTATTTTCATATAGATAGCATAATCAGCTTTATAATATTCCCACTGCTGAGACTCAAGCTTCCTCTCTTGGAGCGGAAATGAATTATCATATAGAATCCTGAATTTTATTTTCAAAAATCTAGCTGACTCGGCAAACGTTGTTGTGCCATATGAATTACTTCAAGCCAAGCTATTATTACATAATGGTTTAAAAAATAGCCTACGACCTATTCTCAGACCTACCAAAATCGGTCAAGCCGAGGAGCTCGATAACAAACACTGTGTGGGTGTGACAGGACCTTTTTATATATTAGATTCCGAGGCGTTGTAGGATCCCCGCTAAAGTACATATAAAATTTATTACACATCAAACTAAAAGTGCTGGGTCGTTAATGAGAGTTAGGTAATACGAACCTACTTACGATGTTGTTGGATGCATTAATTTTTTTGGTACAACACCCACATAAAGGTTGTTAAGGACTAGACAATAGTCTGTCGATGACAAGACATGCCAATGCGTTGATAGAGAGAGATTTTATTTAATTTTGCAGTTGATAAAGGTCACACTTCAAACCATATTATAAAAGTAAAAGTTTGTATTGTGTGAGTGTGCTTCACGCTCCAACGGCTGAACGGATTTGAATGGAATGAAAAAATTACGGGTAGACCACGATCTGGAATGCACATAGGATTTATCTGGGGTGTATGTTCTCTTAGTACTATTTTCTTTTACCCGGGCGAAGCCTTCTAAAGATGTTAGGTGACAATGTAACTTATATACTGTATCAGCTTGCATACAAATGCTATATTTTTCATTGATATATTTTTTTAAATAAAACGCTCTTGTCGTATATCATCAAACCAAGTATCTTTTCCAACAGAAGAACCAATGAACTTGATGACAAAGTCGCTAACGTCATCTATCCAGCAAGCGGTGAACTCTGTTCGGGACTTCACGCACATAGACCAGACTGTCCCATACATCTCCAGCGTGCTAGAACAGCCGATCTCCATGTTCACCAAGAACGAGCTCATAGAGACGGGGACAGTCGCCAGCGCCGAGGAATGCTTCGAACTACCCCCAATTAAACACCTACCCCTCGACCTATCCGACAATGTACTAGAATCGATTGTCAACGAATTTAGAGATGTCTCAAGCGATGCTGAAGAAATCAGAAGAGTCAAGACAGAGGAATTGCAAAGGAAATTGAAGTTGTATAACAGCATAATGGAGAAGAAATACGATGGAGAGCTCATTCATAGTAGTAGGAGAAGTCGGAGGAGGGATGGCGGGTCGGGGGGAAGTACTCCCCGGGTGGCCACCCCCGTCAGGAAGGCGGTGGATAATGTCAGCTATACTAGTCCTTGTGTCATGAATGTTAGCGTTTATGGGTGAGTAATTTACTTTTATAATGTATTATTAACCCCTTTAATGGCGCATGATACCGCTCCTAAGCGGACCTTTCATAAGAGATAACACTAGAAATGTCAGCCGTAGGTTATTAGTAGGGCATTAAGTTCAAAATACCTTGTTTTTTTTGCGTTTTTTATAAGGAAGGACATAGGGGACTAGAAGGGTTAATAAGGTCTTTTCTCGGCTAAGCCATGGACAAAATCAAACGAAATTTAAAGGGAGCCTTCTTTGAATAGGGTAGGATCTTTGCCTCTGTGGTACCGCTAGAACTGTAGATGTAGGTGAGGAGGAGGTACAAGTGGCCACGTACCATCAGGTTTGCCACCTGATATGGCATAAATAAAATCGAAATCCCTTTTTATGAATAACACAAGTGTCGGAATTATTGATAAAAGAATATATTCGCAGACCATGTTTAATTTCTCTTTTATTTCTTATAGCTTATAATTTACTTAGTAACGTTTTACGTCGCTATATATTACCTAGGGGCAGCTTTTTTTTTAGTAAAGTAAAATAAATAGGAATTTATCTTTAAGATTCATAATTTTTCATTCCTGAATAAAATACATTCTCATGTGTATCAATCATTCTTATTTCAATTTCAGAGCAATCCCACAACAGAACGACGAACTATTGGAGAAGCAGATTGAAGAGAAAGAGAAGATCCTTGCCAAGAGGTTGAACTTGGAGTCTCTCAGCATAGACAGACCCAAGCTCGAGATGCAGACACCCCCGGACCCTGCACCAACGTTCAGACATGTCGACATCCTCCCACCACCCCCTGAGGTAATAACCACATCAAAACCGATCCAAAAACCCACAAAAACACCCATCAAAGATCCCAGTCCTATGGACTTAGTCCCTAAACTCGTCCAACTACCCAATACTTGGAACTTAGAGAATATAGAACTGAAACTGGACACGAAACAGAACGGGTTTAAAGACAAGTCCCTCCTGTCGCCCGACGACCATTTAGATAGCGAATGGGAAATAATCTGATACAAAATGATGACTGAATCTGGCTTGTTTTATACATTGTAATGATAGACGCCAGATTTTGGTTGTACAATCCAAAACAATTTGAATCGTTGCAATGAATATTATAAAAAAACGTATTACTTATGAAATAAATCTAAAAAGTCTATAACCCTGATTAGGTTCAGCAGGATTTAAAAAATAGCATAAACATGTTTTTATTATTTGAGATATTTTTAACTGTGTATCAATTAATCTTATACTTCAAAAAAAGAATACCAATTTGTAGACCAAATATTAATGGCCTTTTTTTAAATTATTAAGGGACTTGGGGCAACCCGAGTCGGATAGGTTACATTAAAACAGGATGGCGCATGATACTGCTCCTAAGCGGACCTTTCATAAGAGATAACACTGGAAATGTCCCTTCGTAGTTTTTTTTTTTTTTTAACTAGCCAGAAGTGCATAATTAGTATTTTTGGTAAAAAAGGCATATTTTGAAGTAGAAAACTGGAATAGTTAAATACTACCTTTCTTATTTTAATACTTATTTAGCATGGATTGTGCAACTCCAAAATGAACCAATTTTGACGACTTAGAAACAAAAAGTATTTCTTATTAAGTGTTCAAGCAATGTTATTGTATATTCATTGGTTTGACATTGCAATTTGTAGCTTTTGAGGTTTGATCCTTAAATTATTTAAATTAAAGCGACAGATTCGCAATTACTATAGTAAAAAGCAATTATTGGTGTGTGTGTGTCAATCTCACATTCAAATGGCTTAGGCGGAAAACGTCTCTTTCGCAAAATGTCTACTAGTCGTATAGTATATTGTTACCCTAGGTGTGAAAGTAACTTATTTAGTCCCGAGAAGGAGTTTGGCGTCCAAGCATAGGGAGGTCGCCAATAATTCGAAGGACTAAATAAAACTTTAACCTGAGGTAAATACTGTGCGTTTCATTACGAATACAAGGAAAGTAAAAATAAAAACCTGAGTCGTCGTATGATTTTAGATATCTTTCTTTTGATTTACGTGGTAAAAGGTTTTCCACCACTGCTTTAGCTCTTATGAATCAGGCGTTAAATCCATATCTAAATCTGATGAACTTATCGTCTTAATACAAATCTATATATATATATAAAAGGGGAAACTGAATGACTGATATATCAACGCACAGCCGAAAGTACTGGGAGTCAGAGCTTGAAATTTGGCACAAGGTTTCCTTTTATGACGTAGGCCAGCACTAAGAGAGGATTTTCAAAAATTCACCCTCTAATGGGATGAAACGGGGGTCCAAATGTTGCATAAAGAAACATAATTTTTCTCGAGCGAAGCCGCTGGCACAGGCTAGTCTCGTTTATCAGAGATTTAGTAAAGTTTAAACAAAACTCTACATCTCCAAAAAACAAACAAATCGCCGCATTCCCGCCTACTTATATTGTTTTTTTTTTATATGTGGCCGGCCGGTTATTCAGCCATTACTTTTCTTTTTCATCCTAGAAAAAATGGTAAATATTTTTCCCACATCTATGTTATTTTAAAGAAATATGTAAAAGAAAATAATAATAGTCATTTAAAAAAAAACTTAATTATTATTTATCTTTAAATTATATTAATTGTACATCGCGCTGTAATTGAGTGGCTGCATAGAAAATAGGGACATGGTTCAATAGAAATTGAAAATAGAACTAGTTTTTTTTTTTTTAATTTGACAGCAGTCAGTTGAAAGCGATTCTCCTTAAGGATGAAAAGTATTACTTTCAACCCAATCTTTAGGCAACTTCAGACCTACTTTCCGAGTATAAGTAATGAAAAAGTATTTTTTCCATAATGTCGATTTCCCAGAATGTCGAGACGCGCTTAAGCCATTCAAAACATCACATTTAAAACTCTTGTGTATCGAAACTATTATTTAAAGGTACATACACTGTGTAATTTTGTAGACCACACTACATTTCATCAATGTTCATTTGAAATGATAGCTTTAAATGGAAAAGCAAACTTTTGGCAACTTTCTCACTAATAACTAAAATCAGCCTGCACAAGTTGTCCAAACAAAAAAAAAATACGTATAACACGATCAAATATATAGGTTAGTTTTTTTAATCTCATATATAAAATAGTCAATCGTTTGTAACTGAAAAGAACAAAATAGTATTCGTTTGCATGCAACGTGTTGCATTTAGTTTAGAGGCTATTGGTAGCAATTAGTAGTTTAAGTTTAGTATATCCCAATAATGATTTTGTTTACTGAGCCGTGATCAAAAATGTAAGGCAGACTAGATTTAACACAATTTATGAAATAGTGTGTAAGCTTCTCAAGACATATTCATAACAGTAATGCCAGCGTAATTAGGTTATTAATTTTTGTATACATGCAGAAGTTTTTAAAAGGTATACGGCATTAGGATATGTAATTACATTGTCACATTTTCAATCTATCATAACTTCTGCTATTCAAGAAAGAAGTGTGACAAATGAGTCTTAATTGCCTAACCATCAAATAGGTAATTTTTAACCAATTGTCGAATACATATTTCTTGAATGGTACCCCCTTATAATGCGTTCCAAATAAGAATAGGTTCAATTGTCATGTTGAAACGTCACGTCATACTGTCAATACGCAAGAAATTGGGCAAAATTGAAGAACTGGATTCTGATTAAACTTCTTTCGTTCACAGTTCGAAAAAAAATTGAATTAATAAAAATTCTGGTTTTGCTCACCATAATAATTCTTCGATTTGACAGTATGACGTGACGTCACAACATGGCAATCGATCCTATTCTTATTTGGAACGCATTGTAAATGAATTGTTAACTAGCAAGTGTTCTAATACCGCATTTAATTTATTATTATAATAACGAGATAAATTAATTATAATTATTACCTTTTGTGGAGAAGGATCTGATGTGCATAGTTTAAGAAATTAATCTAAATAGTTTTGTCTTATGTCTACTTCAAGAGGAAATGAATATGTGATAAATACACAGCACTCTTATTAAGGTGTATCGTTGGTTTGTAGCTGTAGTAGAAACTTTCGAATGACGTCGACTGATCCATCCTACCATCGATGGATTGGTTTGGTTACACCCTTATTCATTCATGACTGAAAAGTGATCACATCAGTTTATTTTATAAATCATTATTTACTGATTTTGTCTTATGTTTATATCAAGTATTTTAACATATTTTTTTTTCTTTTCACGCTGATCTGGCTACTAAAGTAAATCTAAGGGATGTAAGCAACATTTATGATCAGACATTTAATTTATTACCTTTCAATCGAGAAAGAACAAATAAATCTTATGTCAAGAGGAAAATAATCATCATTATTTTACATATCAATGTTTAGAAACGTAATTATTATTATTTTATTATAGTTGCCCAAAATATGAAGTCAGAGGAGTTCAATTCGAAAACAAACAGTATTTGATTTTAATTCTCAAAAAATAGTATTATTTAAGTAAATTGTTGCATTTGGAATGGGACCTAAATTTAATTCAACCTTACTTCGTCTTTATGAAAAAAAGGTTAACGAAGTAAATAATGAAACGATAAACTAAAATAAATACTAAAATGGTCACGCGTGGCTTTAAATACAATACATCGATAGATCTGTTCTACAGAACGCCGAAGGGTCGTGCGGACACTGCTGGAGGCGGCATTGTAGGTTGCCATTAATCATTTTTGATTAAAACTGGCATAATATTATGCTTCTAGAATTGTTTTGTAAACCCCCTAATACAAACAAAATTCAATTATATTTTTTGCGCGATTTTTTTTTCTTTTGGCCAAAGTATAATAAGCCAAAAATTGAAAAATTGATAGGAATGAGATGACAGTATGCGGTCAACATTGTACCCAAAAGCACAATAAAAATAATAATCATGAATCCGCGAAGTCTAAAGTTTTTTATAAAAAAGATGCTATGCAATAAATAAAAATAAACCAATACAATAAATGATAATAATAAAAGAAACAATAATAAATTACTAATGAGGTTAAGGTAGCTGTTTAAATAATAAAAAAAAACTTTGACGTCACACTTATTAGACCTTTATTGAATAATTGTAACAAGACAGTATAATAAAAAGGAAAGCATGGATTTTGCGACTGAGATTTCGGTTGGTCGGTTACATTACAATATGCGATCAATATAACTTTTATTTATAAGGAAAATCGCGCAAATTTTTATCTGATTCTCTGATTTTAGTGGTACTTTTGTTTGTCGTTAACTAATATGAGTAAACAAGTGAGTCGACGAGGCTAGGCGCTACAGAAATCAGATATCTAAAAACAGATTTAGAATGGATTTTGAAAACTGATCCGGCAGAAACGTCCATGTCTAACGAGTACTATAGGTTATACTGTTTCGTTACTAATGTGGTGCTATCTTCTGGTTAAGCATTACGGAAAATTCCTCATTCTGACTATGTATGGCTATAGCAACTACAACGTTTGCTTTACGTGGATTGTGCGCGCTCGAATATGGTTAGTAATGCCGTCTCCAGCCACTGCCGACGCGGCGATTCTGTGTTCTATGATCTCTACGCACATTATAATATTTTGCAAAATATATCGTTTATATACACCTATATCTAAGCTAGCTTCCTGGTGGCTTTAGTGTGAGTTTCTATACTTACGTGATAACGTTTTAACGTAAACGTCAATTTTTAATGAAAATGAGTAAGCGCCGTCTGGTGGCAATACAGTGAAACTTGCATACGACATGATAAACGTTTATGTGATAAAGCAAGTATAAAAAAATGAAATTAGCACTAGACCGTGTAACAGTTAAAGTATAACACATTGGGCACACGTGTGCCACGTACGCCGATCTGGGCGCGTCGGTCTCCATACATTTTATATGGCAACTAAACTTGTAGAGCTACATTAGATCTACGCCACGCGACGCGAGTGTACGTACAAATCAGACGTGGCCCACGTGTGCGTCGGTCTAGTGTAGTTCCCGCTTTAGCATTCTGGGGCCTTACCATGACGTGTTAAAATGTCAGGCGTGCGAACGAGAAAGAGGGATGGCTATATACTCTATATACCTCTATCCCTTTAAAAGTTCAGTTTAGGTCATAAAACGCAGCTCGAGGTAAGGCCTCAGGGCTCTGACAAAAATCGCAGTGTAGTTAGCAGAGTAAGAATAGATACTAAGTCACATTTTTTAAAATAATGCAATCCGTGTTAGTAATTTCTCACATAATTATGTAAAATCAGTGTGATCAAATAAATGTTAGAAATATTATAACTTTTAATAATTTCACCTATTAATGTATTTATATTATTATGTAAGCATAATGGATCTAGTTCCTTGCATCACAACATACAATCTAATTTATTGTAATATTCTTACATGATACACGTCTGCTCTATATGCAATGAAACACAAACTACTGCCATAATGCAAATTATTATGTACTTAGTTTTTTCTATATTTTTATATTTGAGAGCTATTGTATGTTATTTCTAATCACTGTTATATCCAAATTGGCTTTAATTTATTTATCCATAGGGAAACTTCTTTTATATAGTTTATTTTTTGTTTACAGCTTAAATTTTAAATTGTTTTATTATTTCTCTACACTTATATAAAAAAAAAATCGTATATTTAAAATGTTAGTCAGCGAAAATGGTTGCTAAATAATACGTGCAACAACAACTAAGCTAGGAATGTATAAATTGTGATATTATGTATTTTGGTTTTGGCGGAAAAATATAGTATTTGATAATTTACCTTTTGTTTTATTTAGTCCCACACTTTGAAATGACTGATGCACAAAGTGCGTCTTATGAAACATTGTGTTATGTGAAGAACTCAAAGGTACATTGTTATGTATTAACGGTGTGCATTTTTTTGCACATATGAACTCAAATTACAAAGGGCCCCGCTGGATATACAAATTTTTCCTGTTGAGTTTACACATAAATCGAGAGGTACATTGGTATACATTACAATCAGTATTATTTTTATATAGCAGAGCATAGTCGGCCTTATAATGTTCCCCCACTGATGTGACTCAGGCCTCCTCTCTAGGAGAGGGAATGGGCCGATGGAGTATTTTTATATACTCCAAGCGTAATAAAACCGAGGGCTCCGCTGGATGGACGAGGCGATCAATTGTCATTTCTATGAAAATAGTTGAGGTACATTCTATTCTGTCAGTAAATTCCGTGAGGTACATTGAACAAACAAAGCGATGCCACTAGTTTTTTCGGTCTAGCTCAAGGAGCACCGCTAGATAGAAATACATCGATACTCCGGAGGTAACTGAGTTAGAAATAAAAGCGGCGCGCGGCGGTATGAAGTCTGAACGCTGAAAATACCGCATTACCGCCTCAGGACCCGACGGCTTACTTGAGAGATCCTGGGTCCTAGCCTCGAAGGATCTCGACTAAGGATTGAGAGGGGCAGTTCCCACTTCTTTCGTAGACAGTGAAACTGGGCTTCATTCGATAGCAGAGGCGCAGAAGTACCTGGGACTTGTTCTCGACAGCCGGTGGAACTTCGAGGAGCATTTCCGACGGCTGGCTCCTAAACGAGCGGGCCGGGGCTACCCTCAAGTGGCTCCTGCCAAATCTAGAAACTCCACGCGTTCTCTAGTTTAAATCACGTATGAAGCGAGGGAGTTAAGTAATATTAGAATCTTGGTTGCAGTGAAGGATTGAAGCTAGCCTAAGACTCACCACACTTTTATCTACTTGCTCTACTTTTCATACCTACTGCAAGAAAACAGATTCCGTAACCATTCTTCTAAGACCGATTCGTCATTGGGACTGTTCATCGACAAAATCCTTTTTCCCCAGCAGAATCTTTTACCTATGGACATTTCGCCGACAGGAACTGTCAACTTCGACACTTTCGTCGACAGGCCATTTCAGCTACCGAATGTTTGACCGACACGACGATAAGCATAACTCTTTTAACTACAGACCTTTTCATCTACGGAGAATTCGCCGTCAATCTTAAAACAAGCGATATTACAAAAAATACACATTTTTAATTTCGCGTTCTGGCTCTCTTCCTACATCTGCTGAGTGGCAGTTTAGCAGCATAGGAACTCTGGATTTCGATTGTTTCGGCGTCGTTGTGTGTTCTTTGTTTTATTGATAGCTTATTTTTCGGGGCTATGGTAGAGCGTACGAATGTCTCACTTCAGGCAGTCTCCAAGTGGGGCGAAACCAATCTGGTAAGATTCAACGCCGCCAAAACACAAGCGTGTCTGTTCACTGCTAAGAGGAGCCTGTTCACCTTGGCTCCTGCTTTTCAGAATGTATCCCTGGAGTGCAGCGACCGCCTTCAGCTCTTAGGAGTTGAAATTTCCTCAGACCTCAATTTTGGGCGGTTCATTGAGTCCAAAGCCAAAGTAGCTGCTAGAAAACTAGGTGTTCTTGCAAAGGTCCGACGGTACTTCACACCGGGACAGCTTCTAATGTTATACAAAGCACAGGTCCGATCGTGTGTGGAGTACTGCAGTCACATATGGGCTGGTGCTGCAAAATGCCATCTAGCAGCTTTGGACTCAGTGGAAAGGCGTGCGAAGAGGCTAATTGGGGAAAAAAAAATTTTGAATGTTTGTTCAAAAATGCCTCCATTTTTTTTTTCTTTCTATCCTCTGTGACTTATTAGTTTACTGTAGGTTCTATGGGTCGTTACTTATGGCGACAATGTGTTCATGGCTCTGTTGGACAACCTCAGGCTGTCGGTGGTTTCTAGTTTTGGTCGGCCTAAGTACCTATATGTGTACAGTGACGGGAAAATAAAAAGACTGCTCCAGTACTGGCTCAACTTCACAAGGGTGTTACGAATCTTTGATATTTTTGTCTTTTCTCTACTATAATATGCATGTATTATATCCTACTCATACCTTATACTTTCCTCATGAAATTAACTATTGGTGAAAATCGCATGAAAATCCATTGAGTAGTTTTTGTTTTTCACGACTGATTGACTGAAAAACGCGGTGGGGGACTTTTTAGGGTTCCGTACCTCAAAAGGAAAAAACGGACCCCATATAGAACCACTTTGTTGTCCGTCCGTCTGTCTGTCACCTTTTATCTCGGGAACGTGTGGAGGTATCGAGTTGAAATTAAAACCTAAAATTAAAAACTCAAATCTGCGGTCTCTTGAAGCTGTTTGAAAATCAGATTTCTAAGTCAACTGAAAAAAAGATACGGTTTGTCGCAAAAAATGTAGGTATATTTCGACATTCGAGGGAATCAAAATTCAAAGGGTAAGTTCCCTTTGACCCAGAACCCTGAAATTTGGCATAAAGCAAGGTCTTATAGTACAGATGTGGGAATATATCTGAAAACTGTAAACATGTTGTTACGTTAAAATAAAAAATACGATTCGTAAAAATCTTCAACACTTTATTCGGGAATTGAACTGTTTACTTATGTAAGTTTATACGGAACCCTCAGGGCGCGAAGCCGACTCGCACTTGCCCAGAGTTTTTATATTATGTATAAGAAAGGACAAGGTTGGGAATGTTTCATGTTAAAAAATAACTCACAAGCTGCACATACAAACTTTATTTGCATAACACGATGCACTGTTACTTATCGACACTTCGCAGTACAAAAAAAAAATGCGAAAAAAAAAAACAATATGGTCCATTACCGAATTCCGCACTAGCTGTCTAATTTAAAAATAAAAAAATACTTTATTTCCACAATCAAAAATGATTTTAAACATTTTATAGTCAGAGCTCTTGAATTCTTATTTAATCTTGATCGACAGAAGTATTAACTAATCAAACAAATAGCTGCCGTGGTTGTAACATAACATCGAATTGGAAGTAAGTGAGAAAACAATATTTTGGTCATAATCAGAAATTGGCTTCAAAAACTTCAGTTTTATTTATTTTATATCCAGTACACAAAGACAGACCTTCCAATATTGATTATATAAATCTATCATGATTCTAATACCCAATTCTACATAACAAGAGCTCTATCAATCAACCTAAAACAACAAAAAATTAAAACATACAAAATATAATCGAGAAAAATGGTAACAAATTGTGATCAAAAGCAAAGCGGCTGAATAAAATATACTCTCATGATGATAATTATAATAATTGGCGCAACAGAACAACAAAATAAGATTATATTTTATAATTATAAAGATAACCAAACGCAATGCGAGTTAAATCAATAGCTGCTGTATTTGCAATGAACAGCGCACGACAAACTAGCAAAGTACAATTCAAACTTAATGGCGGCTATACAATACCGCTCACACCGTCACACGAATTTGCAGTGTTCCGAACCGCCATTAACTTTGAATCGAAATAAAAATAACAATCGATAATAAGAGCCGAAACTGCATTAAGCGGACGCCCGCGCGGTTCCATACAAAAGCGTTCCGTTGCGGGTCTCCGCGCGGCCATCCATCGCGGGGAGCCCCGTGCCGCTACGTAATAATACATTACGTTCTTCATCGACACGACTACAAGCACACCGTGAAAGTTGAACTAGCGACACTGCGCAGGTAATAATCCAGTTTCAGTGACGGGGACCCGAGTACACTACACACGCGCGACGTCACTCGACGGGTGGCAGGCGCCCGCGCAGATGCAGTTTCGGCCCTAAATGAGAGATTGTCGGAAATCAGCTAAGTGGCGCTGACAAAAATCAATCCAGATATAAGTAAACAGTTGAACGATAGATCATTTTAAAAGTATACAAGATAAAATTAAATTGGTTACCAATTTCATGATTTGATCTTATTTAATTAGTCATTAGGAAAAGAAACGAATGAATGTAAAGATGCTTTCTTGATTGATTTTTGTCAAGATTCAGTCTCAACACTTCTTAACCATCAACGACATTAGAATCTTCCACATTATACATAGTACGTGTATTAAATTTAAGTACAACTACAGCTAGATACAAAACTGGTCAGTGCGTGTGTTGATATGAACGCGACCTATTTATACTAAATTATACTAAGACGATCACCCACAATTCTGAGTAATTTTTCTAACTAATCAACTCTATTATCACCCTGTTGGCCTATTCCCAAATGACGCTTTGGTCCTAAAAAATCTTCAATCATGGCTTTTTGTCATACATTTAACGTTTAAATATGGAACATAAACGATACGCAGGATTGTGCTTCAGTAACCCTGTAGTAGACATTTTGACGAAGTATTAGAATGTGTAACAGTTTTAATATTCTGATACAACGTTAAAATGACTACAGCAACGCAACCTTCCTATGGCTTCGACTTGACCGCTATCTCACCTGATGGAAAGCGACGATGCGGTCGACAATGGAGCGCGCTTACCTAGAAGTATCCTATTCACTCTTGACTTCAAATACTCCCGGGTCGTAGCCATCAGGAAACACAGATTCCGACAAGGAATTCCACACCTTAGCTGCACGCACAATGAATGTGTCCCCAAAACGTTTTATGCGCACAGGTGGGATATCAACCATGTACTGGTAGCGCATCGCCGTAAGCCTGGTGGTCCGATGATAGAATGGGCTAGGCGGAATTAGGTCACGCAATTCCGACGCACTCTCTCCGAAATGCAACCGATAGAAAACTGAAAACTCAGAACCCTTCACCCCCGCTGTCACATGAATTTGCTTTTGAGCGGCCCTCGTCTTGTGATCCGAGTCGTCATTCAGTTTGAATATGAGGATAAACAACAAGAACAATACAAGGATAATTTTACGCTTGAAAGACATTGTCAGGGGGCGCTGTTTCTTAAATTATTTCCAGAAATTATATTGAAAATGTAAATGACTGCATTCGTAGTAAGGTAAATGATCTAACATTGCTTCAGTTCAATTAACGCGAGTTAAGTTATGCTCCTTGTTATTATTACACAAAAGCTATGATTGAATATATTTTAGTACCGATGTAGCTCACTATAAATATACCTTTTCACATGTTGTTTTAAAATCCACCGCCTCATGCGACAATATAAAGAGATCTCAGCCTTTTCTAGAAAGTGTGAGCTACTATCTCCACATTTTGAAAAACAGTTTCAAGCTATATGCATACTATATAGCCACAATTTAGGAATTACATGAAATCCAAGATAGATTTTTTTCTCAGTTTCTCAAAACGAAGCAACAATAGCCATATAACTTTATACTACATCCTTAACATTTGAACACCTAATCCTACCGAACTGTGGATGACGCCAACGAAGTGAGCTATATAATGATAAGCTAAATATTATTAAGAATCAGCTGAATACTGCTTTTTGACTAAACACACAAACATTTGACAAACATTGGCGCTGCGCATCAAACATTAGGCGGCAACGCATTAGGGCGTGTTACCAATCGATGTCATCGATCGCTGGCAGAACGGATCAGCTGACATTGATCGAGGACCGACCGATTAGTGTTTCCACACCCTTATTTATAAATATAGATAGACATAACCAACAGAAGCCTTCAAGCTTATAGAAAAGTTTTAACAAGTAATTAGCATTAAATATCACAACATATAGCAAATTAAGCCGTATACATATACAAGCGAGACATTTGTTGCACGACACCAAGTTGATCCAAGTTCCATAAACACAAGTAGCAATCTCGGAAATAAAATTAAAAATATTTTTTATTAAACCGAATTGATGTAGTTTTCCCCACGCCCTGGACGGAGTTTGGCCGTTGATTTATGCATTTAAATAGGATTTATCACAAAAAGAGATTCTAAATTAATGGTAATTTAATTTACTTTAATAATAAATAAAATGTAAAAATAGTACAAGGTACATTGCACAGAAAGACAGAATCGTTTACAAAATTCGAAAATAATTTTCCAACTTATTATTGTGTTATGAATGTATTTCAAATCTAACTGTGCGTTCACATGATATGATGAAACAATCAAATAAATAATTGACTTAAAACTATCGAAAAAGTCTTTATAATCAGTACATAAACTTGATCCTTGAGTGTCGTGAACATGTATTATATTCATTCCGTCTAAACGCTCGATTCCACTTTTCACATCCGATAATACTGACCCCTATCAAGTAAAATATCTCCAAAATACACTAGTCTTGTGCCTCAGTCTTTTGTTTTGATGACCGTACGATATTATTTACCAACCGTTCTTGCAGCTCGAGTATTTTTTTTACCTTTTAACCGCCTACGTCGGAAATATCCGACAAAAACTCGCATTTATTCCGCCAGGGTCGCACATTCACGACCAAATATCTCCATCTCGTCAGCTTTCTGTCCCTTAAAGGATTGAAAAGCTAAACGAGATGGAGTATCCAGTCGCAAACACATGACAAGCCAATGGCCCAATCCGACGCAAGCGGTGGATTAGGCAGTATGATACAGAAAAATTTGGTCTAAATGAGGGCCACAATCATGTCACAAGTATATTTTAGTGGTAATTAATGACCTAAAAATAAATATCTTGAAATACAAATTGTATCTTTTGCAATAGCTGCCTTTAAAGTTATTCGATATTTTACGCACAACCACCGGTCCACTGAGTCCTTGGATGTTGCAATGGCTTTCTCAGTTTTAAAACCTATCGCACACTTAAATAATTCAGCAAAATATATTAGCATTATTTTGGAACATTTTCAAACAACGTAAGTAATATTTTTATTTATTAATCGCTGTAAACACACTAGCAACATTTGCCATCCATTACGTATTATGAAGCCTCAAGTACACATAAATAATTTAATTTAATAATAACACATTACGCGAATTTTATTCCTCAAATGCTCTATAGCATTTGGCTTAGGACTCTGACAATGTAACTACAAACCTTCGTAAAGAAGGTTCCTCTGCCCTCAAGCCGCTTCTTATACCTATCGATCTTAGAACCTACATTTTTGGCAGTATTCGACGAACCAAGATATACATACATTCATAACTAGTTACTTTCTATAATTAACTATCCGAGAAATAATCCATTTTTTCGTCTCATTACGTCTAGATTGTGTTTTTATTATCCATAAGGCCTTTGCGTTTTTCTCAAGTTCATGGTACAGTCGACAAAAGAAGTTCGTAACCAGGCAGCTAGCAGAACTATTTTTGAACAATTTTGTGCGCGTGCTTTTTCTTCTAAATTATGTTCAAAAAGTTTCCAAGTAGTCAATAAATAGATTTCTGTTGTAATGTAATAAGCTGGTTACTAATATCTTTTGTTGAGTGTATCTTCATAAAGTAGTATAGTATCTGAAGTTCTCCGAATATGATTATTTCGATTAACTTTCGAAAACAATGCGAAATGGCAAATCAACGACGTTAAATAGTCAAACAAAAAGATATTCCAATCTTACGCCTAATAACGCGTCGCCTTTTTTTGGTACTGAAAGAAAAATAGATCGCGTTTGTAAGTGCTCTAAATATAAGATGTGATTGAAAGGTTTTAGAGTTACAAAGATATTTTTAAATACATTTACTTTAAAACAGAATGAATCTGTCTGTCGTTATCAAAAATAGTTACATAATCTGTTATGTATTTATTGATGCCTTATTTTTACGGAAGATTATTTTGAGGTAAAGGATTTTTAACCCCCGACGCAAAGAGGGATGGTATAAGTTTGATCACTGTGTATCTGTCTATCGCACCGTAGCTCATAAACGGGTGAACCGATTTGGATTATTTTTTTTATTCGAAAGTAGGTATTCTAGCGATGGTTCCTAGACATATTTGATCTATATCAGTTCAGGTATTTATAAGATATGGGGGGTGCAAGTGGGAATGTACAACAGAAGGTTTGTAAAAATGGCCAAAGAGGGTATCAAATAAGAGACTATAAGATGTACATTACAAACTAAAGTCGGGGGTCATTTAAAATTTAAGTTTTATAACTATACTTTATCAGAAATGTTTATGTTTTTTTTTATAGATTGCATGAATTTAAGAAACAATTAATGTTTCTGGTCTTTGTCACTTTTCTTTTAAAAACACTCGCGGAAAACTAATGATTGTCAGTCGATTTAAATTGGTAATCGATAAAAAAAAGTTTTCTTTCTACGAGTGTGGATTAGCCTTCAAAAATTTCTTTTTAGTTTAAAATATATGCAACCGTTAATTGAAGTAAATAAACACTGCACATTTTTCAACATGCTGGGGTTTCATGATTTCCGTTTTTAGAGTATTATTGGTACTAGCAATACTATTTTAGTTACAGGCCGTTTTTTTTTTAATAATATAAGCTACAGTTCACGCGTCTTAGTGACATGTGTCATGTTTGTCATATTTAATAAGACTTGACAAAAAAGTCTTATTTTAGTCTTTTAAACACATGTTTTCAAAGTATTAAGGTATTACCTACCATTATCAGATCTATAAGCAGTCTATTAACATACAGTTGTCTTAAGATTGAAAAGACAAACAATTAAAAGTCTTCAAAATGATTCGATATGTCTCACGAATCAGTTCGACATAATGTCTTTTTTATCAATATCGATAAATATATCGACCATCACTACACTATCAGAAAATCACTTACATGACATGCCTGCTATGGGCAAAGTTGATAAGTGAGCAAAATTAGCAATATCCGAGCAATATCAACATTTAGATACTTTGTAAAAAAAAATGACAACACTTGAGCAATGTCGATAAATTGAATTTTGAACCTGGTCAATAAATATAGTAAAGTGGCTATTATCGACATTGCCCAGATGCAGACATTTAATCCAGCATAAATGATATAGTCTTGAGTTTTTAAGTATTTGAACACAATTTCTCCTACACCGAAAAATAATAAATTAAATATTACTTTATTACTGTTCGAAAATATAGTAAAAAAAAAGAAAATTGTGTCCAAAACCGTAAAAAGCAGACTTATATCAAAACACAATCTCTTTGAGAATGGTCTTTGGTCAAACCATATCCACACATGATTACAAAACATATACATATGAGTGTCAACATGTCCATACTTACGGCTTAACTAACTTATAGTATAGGCGACTAGTTCAGGCGATATTGGTCCTTGGTGACATGACTATGTAATGGTGTTCTATGGGGGGAGGCGGGATGATGGGCGACATTGGCATGTAGTCGTTTTCGATCTCATCTTTTAGGCGTACCTTGCTCATTTGCTCATGGCCTAGTAACAAGTCAACGATCTGTTGTGGGAGCGAGAGAGCGGCTACGTTGTCCTCTGTGAACTCTATGGACAGGTCGGCTTCGAAGGTGAAGTCGTTCTCGAGACACTCTACAGACTTCGAACAACGATTTGTCTGTACGTGTTCTGTATCATCCAGAAACTCGCAGCTTTTAGTCTCCCCTTTAGATAAGTTCCCTGTGGTAATCTTCAGGTTCTTCATCTTACGACTAACCTTGAAGCTCTTGAATATGTCTCGTGTAGGCGTGAAGTCGAACTTCTTCTTTTTGGTTTCGACGTCTTTGTTTTCTTTGGACGTTTCGGATTTCTGTAAGCCGGCGATGCGGGAGTCGCTTTTAAGACGTTTTCTGGATAAAGAAAACGAATTTGTTGTTAAAACCTATAATTTTTTTTGCTCAATAAAGAGTGCAAGTATATAAGGATAAGAGTCAGAAAACTAATGAGTGGCAATTACTAGAGGACATACGAACACCCGTCGCGTTTAGAATACAAAACCTTTCTCTAGTAAAAAAACTTTAGGTATCGACAATGATTGTGTGTGACCAAGACAAAAAGGCTCGTGCCCTGTTAAGTGAACAGTCTGTTCTTTGATACTTACTTTAGCCTATACTGACGATGCTGATTACGAGTGGCGCGTCACGTTGTAGTTACCTGAACACGCTGAAGGGTTGTCTCTTGGGCAGCGTGTTAGTGTGCGTGTGTGCGAGCGGCAGCGTGTTGCTGCAGCGGGGCAGAGCCCAGGGACGAGTGGCGCGTCATGTTGTAGTTACCTGAACACGCTGAAGGGTTGTCTCTTGGGCAGCGTGTTGGTGTGCGTGTGTGCGAGCGGCAGCATGTTGCTGCAGCGGGGCAGAGAGCCCAGGGACGAGTGGCGCGTCACGTTGTAGTTACCTGAACACGCTGAAGGGTTGTCTCTTGGGCAGCGTGTTGATGTGCGTGTGTGCGAGCGGCAGCGTGTTGCTGCAGCGGGGCAGAGAGCCCAGGGACGAGTGGCGCGTCACGTTGTAGTTACATGAACACGCTGAAGGGTTGTCTCTTGGGCAGCGTGTTGGTGTGCGTGTGTGCGAGCGGCAGCGTGTTGCTGCAGCGGGGCAGAGAGCCCAGGGAGGAGTGGCGCGTCACGTTGTAGTTACCTGAACACGCTGAAGGGTTGTCTCTTGGGCAGCGTGTTGGTGTGCGTGTGTGCGAGCGGCAGCATGTTGCTGCAGCGGGGCAGAGAGCCCAGGGACGGTGGCGCGTCACGTTTTAGTTACCTGAACACGCTGAAGGGTTGTCTCTTGGGCAGCGTGTTGGTGTTCGTGTGTGCGAGCGGCAGCGTGTTGCTGCAGCGGGGCAGAGAGCCCAGGGACGAGTGGCGCGTCACGTTGTAGTTACCTGAACACGCTGAAGGGTTGTCTCTTGGGCAGCGTGTTGGTGTGCGTGTGTGCGAGCGGCAGCGTGTGTGCAAGCGACAGCGTGTTGCTGCAGCGGGGCAGAGAGCCCAGGGAGGAGTGGCGCGTCACGTTGTAGTTACCTGAACACGCTGAAGGGTTGTCTCTTGGGCAGCGTGTTGATGTGCGTGTGTGCGAGCGGCAGCGTGTTGCTGCAGCGGGGCAGAGAGCCCAGGGACGAGTGGCGCGTCACGTTGTAGTTACATGAACACGCTGAAGGGTTGTCTCTTGGGCAGCGTGTTGGTGTGCGTGTGTGCGAGCGGCAGCGTGTTGCTGCAGCGGGGCAGAGAGCCCAGGGAGGAGTGGCGCGTCACGTTGTAGTTACCTGAACACGCTGAAGGGTTGTCTCTTGGGCAGCGTGTTGGTGTGCGTGTGTGCGAGCGGCAGCGAGTTGCTGCAGCGGGGCAGAGAGCCCAGGGAGGAGTGGCGCGTCACGTTGTATTTACCTGAACACGCTGAAGGGTTGTCTCTTGGGCAGCGTGTTGGTGTGCGTGTGTGCGAGCGGCAGCGTGTTGCTGCAGCGGGGCAGAGAGCCCAGGGAGGAGTGGCGCGTCACGTTGTAGTTACCTGAACACGCTGAAGGGTTGTCTCTTGGGCAGCGTGTTGGTGTGCGTGTGTGCGAGCGGCAGCATGTTGCTGCAGCGGGGCAGAGAGCCCAGGGACGGTGGCGCGTCACGTTTTAGTTACCTGAACACGCTGAAGGGTTGTCTCTTGGGCAGCGTGTTGGTGTTCGTGTGTGCGAGCGGCAGCGTGTTGCTGCAGCGGGGCAGAGAGCCCAGGGACGAGTGGCGCGTCACGTTGTAGTTACCTGAACACGCTGAAGGGTTGTCTCTTGGGCAGCGTGTTGGTGTGCGTGTGTGCGAGCGGCAGCGTGTGTGCAAGCGACAGCGTGTTGCTGCAGCGGGGCAGAGAGCCCAGGGAGGAGTGGCGCGTCACGTTGTAGTTACCTGAACACGCTGAAGGGTTGTCTCTTGGGCAGCGTGTTGGTGTGCGTGTGTGCGAGCGGCAGCATGTGTGCGAGCGGCAGCGTGTTGCTGCAGCGGGGCAGAGAGCCCAGAGAGGAGTGGCGCGTCACGTTGTAGTTACCTGAACACGCTGAAGGGTTGTCTCTTGGGCAGCGTGTTGGTGTGCGTGTGTGCGAGCGGCAGCGTGTTGCTGCAGCGGGGCAGAGAGCCCAGGGAGGAGTGGCACGTCACGTTGTATTTACCTGAACACGCTGAAGGGTTGTCTCTTGGGCAGCGTGTTGGTGTGCGTGTGTGCGAGCGGCAGCATGTTGCTGCAGCGGGGCAGAGAGCCCAGGGAGGAGTGGCGCGTCACGTTGTAGTTACCTGAACACGCTGAAGGGTTGTCTCTTGGGCAGCGTGTTGGTGTGCGTGTGTGCGAGCGGCAGCGTGTTGCTGCAGCGGGGCAGAGAGCCCAGGGAGGAGTGGCTCGTCACGTTAAAGTTACCTGAACACGCTGAAGGGTTGTCTCTTGGGCAGCGTGTTGGTGTGCGTGTGTGCGAGCGGCAGCGTGTTGCTGCAGCGGGGCAGAGAGCCCAGGGACGAGTGACGCGTCACGTTGCTTTCACGTGGAGTCTTGGAACGACGGCCCCAGGTCTCGCCGGCTTTTAGTGTGCTACAATGGCAAAATAGTTCTATGTTACACATTATATTCTGTAGTATCAAACAATGTAGGCGACTTAAGAAGGATAACTTCCTGGTCATGAAACTATTAGCTTTAATTCATTATGTCACACTGTGCGGATGGTATCATAGTGCTTAATAGTAGATTATTCACCAAAGGTATTGGAGGTTAAACCCCGAGCGCAGCGAGGGCATTAAGTGTTAAGATAAGAATCCTGAATGTAGCGAAGGAATCAAGTTAGCACAAGACCAAAGCACCTTTATTTCCGAGGAGAGTACCCTACTTTTCACATCTACTGTGAGAAAATGAAAAATCAAAAGTATTAGAACCATAGCATATAATAAAGTTGCCACTAACCCCGACCTAGTCTTTTTTGGACGACGGTCTATCCATTGTTTGCCGCCTGCTATAGCCGGGAGTCGCCCTAGAGCAGATGTAATGAAAAGGATTAGGCATGTACCTGAATGGGTGTCGCGGCGGCAGCGGCGGCGGGCGGCGGCGGCGCATGGTGGCGTACACGCACTCGCCGACGCACTCGTACGTCGGCTCCTCGCACAGCGGCGCGCACAGGGCCTGCGGGGGACTTTATGTACATCCATACAATAAAACATCACCTCATGTGGTAATGTGATTAAAAAATTAAAAAAATTGATAAATTGCCTTTTCTATTAAATGCCTTTCTAATTTCACCTGTAGCTTTATGCAATTAAGATAAAACATAATGTATTATCTTGATAATGCTATATCAAAACGTGTTAAAAAGGTCAATTCCGTTAATGTCAAATTGAAGATTTGTCAACTTGAGGTTTGACGGTGAAATAAACCATTTCCGCGTTCCGAGTCATAATAACGTCGTTGTTAGTGCGCTAACATTTCGGTAACTCGGAAAGAATGACTGTTGACGCGCTAACATCAATAATATCGTGAATCCGAATGCGCGACATAAAATACGCCTTAGATTATACCTCTAGATGTAGCCATGAGACTGTAGGGAAGTGTGAAAATTGAGAAAAATAAAGGCCTGTCACAATCACTGAGTGCGCATTTTTGTTTTTAGAATAATTTTGGCAATTAAAGTAATAGTTTTAGTGTATGTATGAGAAATAGACTCCAATAGATAAGTGTTTAGTATATTTTAGAGGTCATATTTAAGGAAAACTTTACGTAATAGCAATATTGAAGTTTTATATTGCTGTCTCTCATGTGCGGCCACGAGGTGGCTACATCTAGAGGTATTTAATCTAAGAAATACGCAGTTACACATACAAAGATATATTGTAACCTAACCGAATCTAGGTCTCCATGTTTTACTTTTTTAAATACGAATGTGAGAATTGCATAAAAATGATGACTATAGCCTATTCGGGTTAAGAAAATAGTGACGTCATCGTTGTCACTCAACTAAGCCTCGCCCCTTGACCAATCAGATCAGTTGAAATAAAAATGAATACTTCACTTCAACTTAACTTTTCTACTTCTTTCTTTCTTTTAATTTTATAATGGTTTAATTTTTACTTCAGTATGAATACGCCTTTACTTTGCAGTAGCATAGATGACTCACTTTTTTCTTAGCGCGGATAAACTATAGATATTTTGATCCAATATGTTCAAATATTCTATTACCACATGTACGGTGTATGTACATGGTAAATTGAATAGAATGTAAAATAATTGATTATTAAATTATGTAGTTAAATTAGCCGAATGTGGGCTCAAGATTGTGCACTTTGAACACGACCTACATTCGGCGATGCATTGACAGAAGCAGAGCAACTGCATTTATATAAAGTAGGTTTATGTCGGACTACTTGCATTTTTATTTAGATTCGTTCCGTTAGGCACTCAGTGACATTTCTGCAATTTTAACAATTGCATTGAATTGACACCATATTTATGTTAGGTTTGCACCCTACACCATATTAACATTATCTTGCTCTTTGTTAGGTAAAAGAAGACTTACCTTGAGCACACCATCGGGTACGTCGCACGACGGGTAGTTACAAAGTGTGCTGGTATCAGTTCCCTCGGGCAGGTCGGGGATCTCTTCGTAGATGCCTGACGCTATCGACAGCAGCGAACGACGATCCGATACGCTGCATCAATCATTTTACTTTTATTAAGTGTTTACATTGCATATATATTTTTTTTACCTTTTATAGGAAAATAATATTTTACCGACGTCGCAATGGGCGAAGGTCGCGGGACGATTTTCGGCTACCGTATGCGTGGCCGTAGAGCAATAGTTAGCCCGCCGTCCGGCCGTCCATTAAGCCACTAAGCCCTAGTTTTATTTTTAACAGTTAACCAGTCACAAGAGTGTAGATTTGTTTTATTAAAATCTTTGTAACATTTTGAAGAACTCTAAATAACGATTGCATCATTGTTTACCATCAGGTGGGATCGCAGTCAAGCACGAGTTTATATCATAAAAAAAAGTTGAAGGCTCAAAGATATGTCAGAAATACAGAAGAACCCCAGAAAGGCCGATGCCTGCTAGAGCTGCGGGAATTTTTGAAAGAGTGACTGTGGTCCTAGAACACACACTGTCCCTCGCCGCTGTAGCGCGACAGCTGGCCCAGAGGGATGTGTGTGGACTCCTGCTCGTAGAGAAGTGTACTGACCTGTCGTCGAAGGAGGTGACGGAGTGCGCGCTGAAGGGCTGCGCCTGCAGCAGCTGCCCCGCGCCGCTGTAGCGCGACAGCTGGCCCAGAGGGATGTGCGTGGACTCCTGGTTATAGAGCAGTCGATATTTATTGATATCAAGTTATTGAATAATTCGCCAGTTTTATCATAAAGGGAAGACAGAAAATAAAAAATAATATTTATCTTCTTGGGTAGTTAGCTTCATCACAGACCTCATCCGGCGCTTACCATCTGGTGGCATCGAGATCAAAGGTTGGCTCATGAAAGATAAAAATAAAATGCTTTGCCCAAGACCACACAAGATTTTTAAGTTCTGTATTTATTACTTTTTTTAATTTTATATAATATTGTAATATTATCATTGTCATGTTGTTTGATCTGTTCTCTCACCTTAGACATGACGAGGTCTATATCATCTAAAGATACTTCTGAGGGGCCGCTGTACCAACTACTGCGACGGACGTCACCTAAAACACACAACATTTATAATATCCTCCTGTACCCGTCAACCACGCGCGTCGCATTGGTCCAACAAGTGTTTTCGTGTCCTATTCGCCTTTATACTCAATGTCGTTTAGCTCTTTAATCTCCATAGGTAACAGAAGAGCTGACGAGATGGAGTGGGTCATGGATGTGCGACCCTGGCGGCACAAACACAAGAATTTTTGGCAGATTTATCCGACGTAGGCAGTTAAAAGGTTAAAATTGACACATTCAACAGACGATATATTCCATAAGTAAGTTTTCATTCGTGTGGAAAAAGAAAGAATGACTTGTATTTTTACTGAATATGGTTTTTGATAAAAAATATAGTAATACAAAGGAATGACGTTCTGGAGTTAAGTGCAATAACAAATGCAATTTCAAAGGAATAAAAATAAAATAGTACGATACCCATGTCAGTGTCGCTACACTTGGGAGCCCGGAGGTCCCCCTCGCTCTTGCTGAGCTTGTGGCGCGCGCGCACGCCGGCGCCGCCCAGCGCCGCCCGCAGCGCGCGCGCCAGCGACGCGGCCAGCGGAGACGAGAACCTCAGCTCCCCAGCGCCGTGCCTGAACTCACTGGGGAACATCTTCATCATGAGAACCGACATCTTACGTCTCACTTCGCCTCACTACTTCATTCGTTTCGTTAGTGTCAAATGCTATGACGCAATGACACTCTGTACTTTACGAACCTCACATTTTTTTTATTATAATTACACGATTGAAAAAACTATTTGTATTTTGGACTTCCATTAGCCCCAGTGTATACTCAAAATATATACAACACAATATACTAGTGTCAATCTATACGCCCAGTCTCGATCTCATCTGTCAATCAGCCATATAAAAAAAAACCGTCTAAATATACTTACAAAAAAAACATTACCACTCATTTTCTTTTCTGAATAATACCATAACACCAGGGCAAAACCCAGTATTACAAAAAAATATTGTGTTTTCCTTTCGTAGAACACATTTAGCTAAGTCAATTAAGTAATTGACGTCAATTTGTTAACAAATAAAGGAACTTTGTGTTTACTACTAGTTCATTTAAAAACAATTATTGTTCATTAAAGTAGGTAATAGTTGGCTGTATAATGAAACTGTGTGACTAACCTAACATATTATAGAAAAACTGTACAAGTTAAAACATTAGCTTTCTTTCGCGGCAGTCTGAATGTCTCGCATTATTTGTGATTCTGAGTCTATATATTCCTCACATACACTGTGTTTCAGATATCGACGCACAACCATGTTTACCACGGGGTCCAATACATGATTTCGTGGAAATCGGGATAATTTTTCATCTTCGTTTTTCTATTTTTTATTTTTAATATTTACTTTTTTTATTTTTTATTAAAAACAACAACAAAAAAGCACAATGCAAATAAAACTAGAAGGAGCTGAGCAGATGCTCAGCTAAGCCGGGGTTTTTTTTTGGCTGGTAAAATCATCTAATGACATCCCGGGCTCTTGGGCGGACGAGAGGGCGTGTCTCACTTTTACTGACTAAAATCCCACTCTTGTTCCTTCTTTGCCATTGTTCCAGGGCCCCGGGATCTCTTTCACATTACAGACTTCGACCCAGCTGGGGCCCTACGGTTTGCTGACATCTCCTTGAGGCGTCCGTGGAACACTACGCGCCGTCGATGACTTGGGTTCAGTCCGGACCGTTACCGGACGGTCGAACGGCGAGCTACCCATTACTCGCCGTCCGCAAGCCCGCGCCTACGGTGGGCGGAAATTAGGATCGGAATCCCCGCGCTCTTACGAACTCGCGCGTGCACGTACGACCTCCTCCTTCGCTAGCATTACTGCTTCGCAGAAGGAGGCGACCGCCATTCCTCCTCGCTCCGGACCATGGCCTGTACCAAGGCCCGGCGCGAGACCAATTTGGGGGTCTAGAATCATGTACTGGAATACTGGATCCATTTGTGTGTCGATATCCGTGACACGTTGTACGTATTGTACATTATTCTTTTTACGAACGTTCTCGAATGTAAATATCGTATTTAGGCTGGAAATTTTAAGATTCTCTCTACATACTTTAATTTTTTTTTTTTATTTGCGTGACTGAGTAGACGAAATACACCACCGTCACCCTTTTTTTATTCCTACTGATCGATTGTCGATAAATAAGAGAAACGTCCCATATAAACTCAGATTCAGAACAGTTATGTAGTGTACGTAGGCCATTTGTTTTCAAACTATGTATGTATTTTCTATCTAAGTCAGTGGTTCCCAACTTGTGGTCCGCGGACCATTGGTGATCTGCAAGTGTTAAAAGGTCCGCGAAAGGTAAGAAAAGTAACAATGATTTAAATTGGTTTAAGTTTCTATCAGAAATGTTGTTTTTATTTACCAGCAGCTTCGCCCGTGTGGAACTAGAAAATCATCCTAAGAAAATATATCAATGTGATTTTTATACCGGTGGAACCAAGCACCGAGATTAAAAATCATATGTGCCAAGAGATAATCTACCCGCGTGCCAAATTTCATACAAATCTGTTCAGCCGTATGAGCATGAAGGAGTAATAAATAATACAACTTTCGTCTTTATAATAATAGGTCTTTACATATGAAATTGCCGTGTTTTTGAAATTGATTGCTTTGAAATGTCATATCTTTGGATTGACTTGGAATTATAAGTTCAAATAAACTTTATATTAAAGGTACATTATTCTTTTTTCGAAATTAGGTATTTATTGGTTTCTTTGTGTTTTGTATTTTCTGTTATATCGCTGTATTTATAACCATG
This sequence comes from Mythimna vitellina, assembly GCA_949316375.1. Lineage (NCBI taxonomy): Eukaryota > Metazoa > Arthropoda > Insecta > Lepidoptera > Noctuidae > Mythimna > Mythimna vitellina. The sequence continues at coordinate 21,484,423 of OX438700.1, read as the reverse complement.
AAAGTCAATAAAAATAACGTTTTTCATATTAAGAGTTCCAACGTAGAAACTATGGACCCTGTGGCCCCTACTGATCGCAAAAAAGGCAATGGTCCCAAATCAAAAACGGTTGGGTGCCACTGATCTATGTTATAGTTTGATCTATACGAGAAATAAACCAACATCTGGCCTTGCAACATCTAAACTAATATTATAAACTAAGAATTGTTTGTTTAAACGCGGTAATCACAAGAACTACTGGTTCAAATTGGAAAATTATTTTAATGTCGCAAAGCCCATTCATCGCGGAAGGTTACAGGCTATATAACATCACCCTACAACCGAAGAGAGCTGAGCAGTAACCATAGACGCGGGTGAAACCGCCGAGGTCAGCTAGTCAGATCATAATTACTCTAATCATCGTCTAATTAGACCTTGGTGAACCCAGTAACGGGACATTTTTCAGCTGGGAAATAAGAATTATTATTTAATTTCTGACAATAAATAACGTTTAATAGTCATCTGATACTGATACTAATTGTTTTCTAACACGCAACCCAAATAAAAAGCTTTCGATAGTCACTTAATGAACGAAATCAATTTCAGAGTGTCAATGCCTTTCTAAATTTCAACAGAACGGCTCTGGGAATTAGTTCATTGTGCATTGTGCGACTTTTGTACGCTATTGTCAGTTATGCAATTTTATTTTGAACCGGTTTCAAACTTTAGGAGATTCTCAAATTGACATTTGTTTTTTTTTTTGTTTTGTTTGGTGTCGCTCAAACCGCTTATAAAAAAAAACATAAAATTAATCACTGTTAATGGGAAAAGTATTTAAAATGCTTGCAGCATTTGCCACGTCTAATGGCAATGCCAATTCGTTCGTTCTTTTTATTTTTCAAAAATGCCCCATATTTTTCACGATCTGAAAAGACTGGCTGGTTTTGCCACCCTAAAGATAAAGTTGTGCGAAAAAAAAAATTCGAGCGTCAGCATTTTTTTTATTTCATTGGCGCCAAATTCGAGTAAACGTGATTTAAACATTTGAGTGAATTACTTTTGCAAAGACACGTAAAATGATTTCATTTCATATTATGCCATGTAGTACACTGTAAATTTTGTGTTAGTAAGTTTGTTACGTAAGTATTCGTGAGAAAATAAAGTTTTGCAGCATGATGTCCAAACTGTTAGTCGTTTGAACTTTACACTGCATTCAGTTTCCGTGTTGTTGTGTTGTTTAATGTTCTATTCACTTGTTTAATTGGATTCTTGTTTGTTGAACGAACAGTCTTCTAGTTCCACGGTTTCTTTTCGATAATAATTTGCTGTTAAGTCATAATTTATTTGCAAATACTTCATCGTGGTTTCGCTTTACACTTTATAGAAAGCCATAAACATAAAACGATCATTTATTTGTTGTTATTAACGGTCAGCATACATTTCAATTAAGCTTTTATAGATAGTTGGCATTAAAAAAAAAAAACTAAAGTTCTACTAAGAAACGTGCGTACCATTTCGACGAAACATTACGAGAGCATATGAGCAGATATGTATATAACAGAAGCCAGATTTCACACCGCTGAACAGAAAAAACAAGAATTTTAAATTTTTGGACCGAAAGCACATTTGACATTTCCCTAGATAAGCAAAATTTTATCATTGCTTGTGAGAGACCGGCCATGATTCCCACGCAATGCAAGCATGCATCACAGCGTCATGTAGTGCTAAAGATACAGTCACAGAAACTAAAAGTTAAACAAGTCAAAGAAGCTTAGGCCGCTATTCCACTGGCGTTTTACGAGCGTTGGCGCTTTTCCAACGTCTGCGCAGCGCCAACGTTGCGCAGACGAGACGTTAACGTCGCGTATTTCTAGTGTTAAAGCGCCAACGTTGAGAAGACGCGACTTAAACATCGCGGTTAGAAGTGTACGCAAGAAACTTGCAACGTTAACGTCGCGTCTGCTTAACGTTGGCGCTGCGCAGACGTTGGAGAAGCGCCAACGTATGTAAAACGCCAGTGGGATAGCGGCCTTAGTGTCTGCCGTACACAAGGTGACTTGACTTATTGGCAATGTTTTAAATGGTGAAATGAATATGAAAAACACTTGAAATCGCGAAACATAAATCAGTTGTTCCCAATAGTAAACTTCAGAATTGACCTAATAGTTGGAAGTTGTTGACAGAGCTGCGAGATTGTTCAAAAGTGTTGCATTGGAACGCAAAAGGCAACAGGAGGAACACATGTGCGTTTTAGTTGGTAAGTCTGACTTCTTCCTTCGTTCCACCCAGAGCGCGAAAAGTAATTTCATGATTTCCCACCAAAAAAAAAGGGGCAGTGGTTACGGCCCCGACTTACGAGTTTGTAGATCGCGCGGATTCAAACTTCAGCCAGGCGCATTATATTGTGTAATTTATTTCGTCACCACTGCTCTCAAAACGGTGAAGGAAAATGCCGTGAGGAAACCGGCGTGTCCTAGAATCAATCCGCAACTGGCCCAGGGGCCGATTTCGACCCTTCCTTCTGTTAGAGAGGAGTCCTGAGTCCCAGCAGTGGAAATATTTTAATGCTGATTATGCTATGCACCAAAAAAAAATAATGGTTTAAGTTGTTTATCGCTAGCAAGTCAAGTCACCCCGTATTTTGGCCTTTACAGCATGCTCTTTTATAGCAAATGAGTAAAACACAAACCTATCAACATTAAGAACGCAAGTTCTATTTTTATCGTCGTTAGCCAGGCGAACATCCTTGATATGCTTCCACTCTAGGAAGGTGGCGAGCTGCGCCCTTGCCACGATCACGCCGCCAGAAGATAGCGTGACCACGGTGTCGGCGTTCAGCGCGCACTTGCGTGACAACTCGGTTGCCACCACGCTCACCGAGTACGAGTCTTTGAGCAATGGTTCAGTGTCTGAAAGATGAGGAAGCATGAACGTGAGGGCCGTTTTGCATTGATGTTTTAAGCAAGATAGAAAAAATAAATGGTTAATAATTAGACGATAGTGTGTTTGATGATAATCATCAATGATTCTAGAAAAACTACTTTCCGTAAAATTATTAATGTCAAGATTCTTACAACATATATTTCTATTATTCTTTTTATTTATTGCTTGTTGCATTGTAAAAAATTAGACGTGGTGTCTAGGACAACTCCAGCAAACATACATTAAGTATAGGTAATATTTATTTAACTATTGATTGAATAGTCCGACTTACTCAAACATATACGTACGTATAATGTAATAAATAAATAAATATATTTTATAATTATCGCTTTTTTTATTTGAATGCAAAAATACCCTCAGAAACATTAAACAAACAGCCAAATGAAATGTAATTAGTATGACAATGGTCCGATGTGTGTTATATCAATGGCTTATGACATTGCGGCAGATTGCACGAATTATATTATCTAACATAAGGCTCACAAAACACAATGTTACAGATTATCCAGTCAATATTAGCATGATAATATAATGATCTCATTAGTCTGACGGGCGCTAGCGAATCAGATTCCCAGCAGAAACGCAGAGTACAAAATGTATGGCAATGGATTGATCTGCTGAGAAGTCATATGGACAAGTAACGTGACAGGTAATGTCATTATTATACACTTTGTATTTAGCGTTTGACGGAAACGCTAACAGAAAAGTCGTGTCTACGAAGCCGCCGGCAGAAGGGGCCTAGTTCACTGATTTGCAACCAGTGAACTAGCTTCAGCGGCTTCGTTCGCAAAAATGTCGGTTGTATGTCTTCCTTGGGGTTCAAGCTTAGTCAGTAATAAATTTTATCAAAATGTGTTCAGTAGTTTAACTATGAAAGCATCACAGACAGACAAAAGTACATTCACGTTTATAAATTTGAATGTACTTCTGTGTAATGTACTAATCTAGATTTCTGCCCAGGCAATAAGTTTTCTCTCTATTAAATGGGACTTAGCCCCAATATCCTGATAGTTACAAATTAGGGATCTTTAAGTCAAGAGTGAATAGGTTACTTCTAGACAAGCGTGCTCCATCGTCGACCACATCATCGCTTACCATCAGGTGAGATGGTGGTCAAACGCGAGCATATCATTAATCAAAAAATCTTAATTAATAATTTGAACTTGAGTACTTGTCAAACTCAACTTTAGCCTGAAAACCGGTCAAACTTTAGCAAAGCAGGGTTCTAAATGCCCCATTCAGAAACTGTTAAACATAATTATAAAAATTTTGTACTATTGAGTAGCGAAGTGAGAAAATAATCGATTACAAAAAACCGCCTGATTTTTTTATTAAAAAAATTTTTTCTATAAAATAATTATCGATTTTTCGCAAATCGATAATTATTTTATAGGGAAAAATCGATTTTTAATTAATCAATTATTGGGTCAGATTGGTGCTTATAGCTTCGGAGAAACCGGGAGTGATGTTACTCATTCATGTTATGGTTAATGTCAATACTATCAGTAAATGTTGACATTGGCCATGCAGTCTATTACTCATAAACACGATTTTACTTAAACAGTGCAATGATTGCACATAACAATGTTTGTTTGTTTTACTTGTTAGTCATAAAGACAAACTTTTAAAATAGGAAATGACCAATATGTTGAGTCTAAATGTTTTTGACCAAGGCGAGTTTAATTGTATTGAAACGTTACAAATGTTGTCTTCTTCAAATGCACATTGCATTTTTTTTTTACATAATAGAAGCAAGGTTAAACTCACACTGAGGTGTATCGACGCCGACGGCGAATAGGCAGTGGCGTAGCCAAGGGACCACCGGCCCTGGGCCAAAAAAAAATCTAGGGCCTCTTTTCTTAAGTGAGAAATTATAAAATAACTTCTCCTGCTCTAGGTTGAGCGGGAGGAAAAGTCAGACTGTTATTGACTAAAACGAGTTGCCATGATTAAAGTAAAAACTTTTTCATTTACATTTCGAAGGTGAGGGAACTTTCGCTAGTTCAAAAAGTACTGTTAATTTGGCCCCAGGGCACTGTTAGCCCTTTGATAGCTACGCCTGACGATTTGATAGCTATGACTGATTTTTTTAACCGTCTTAAAACCAAAAAAGGAGGTTTTATTTGACCCGTATGTATCCGCGAATAATGTCCGTGATTATCTCAAAAACTACTGATCCGATTTGGATAGGGTTTTCGCTATTTAAAGGAATATTTTTCAGGAAGGGTTTTAGTATGTATGTATATTAGGATCTGATGAAGATCTTCGGAGATAGACAATGGAACCATTCAATAACTAATAGCAAATGACTAGCGATTTCTGCGATCGTATGTCTTTGTGTTGTTTAGACCATATCATGACGTAAAATTACGCTGGTGTGCTTTGAAGGTGCAGATGTGTACAGCTGACTCTGGTACACCCTCATTTCACAAACCATACCAATGTGTAAATTGAGTTATGAGGATTTTGTCATTCTTATAATAGCAGTGAGCAAGTTCGTGTCGATGTACTAAACTCTTTTTTTCTGACCAGTATTTAGCAACATGTACAGCTCTGTTATTGGCTTCGCAGAGATCCTGAACAGTGCAGGTGGTTGTGCAAGATGGGTAGCATATCAGGTGACAGGCATATATTATGTACCTTACCATCGAACTTGCTCACTGTTTAATTTTAGTTGTGGAAGCCAGTTATTTTGCCTTGTGTGTCAGCCCTCTTTTTTGTGAAAAAGTTTTTTTATAATAGATAATTTACTACCTATATTTTAATAAAATTTTAGTGTCTGGCCTTCAACTTTGATTTCAGCTAAACCTTCACAAAAGTAGGCTGAAGTTGTGGCTAAGTTTCCAGTAAGTGTCGAAAACATTAGTTTTGCCACACGCCAGCAACGCCATGTAATGACTGCGCCATTTAGCTCACAAGACGTTTTGCGTAATCGATAGAAAATAACTTCAAAATTATTCCACCTATATTATTTTTTCCCATAAATTGTACTATTTTAGGAACAGCTATATATCTCGTATAGACTAGAATAGTAATAAAAAGTATATTTGTAATGTAAATTGAATATGATAATTATGTGAAATGACAATGATTGCAATATAAATAATTTAATAACATGGGAGCTACGTCTGCCAACAATGTTCGATGCAGTTTGGAAAAAGTATTTTTTTTTTTTATTGTTTAAATAAAAATAAAGCATACATTATTAAATTATTCACAGTATAGCATAATCGGCCTTTTAATGTTCCCACTGCTGGGACTCAGGCCTCCTCTCTAAGAGAGGGAATATATATATGTATAATTATATTATTCATTAACTTTTTTATGGTAGGTAGTCAAATTTCTGTTCGCTTGTGAATATACAACAGTGTTAAGCTTAAGAATTGACGCAAGCGTTTTTCGCGCGTAATTCGCCTTAGTGTCTCTGAACCTTAATAGATCATTGTGTGTTGTAGGTATTAAAATTTTAAATGGATTTTGTGCGTCCATTCAATGTTATGACGTCAATGGCGTTGATGCAAATATCAGGCCATGGATGGGGTGAGCAGTTGGCGCATGTGATATGAATTCAGACTGCATGAATGTGTCCTAATTTTAAGTTAAATATTTGAATGTTTAACTTAACGTTTGGTGACTGTTTTGACTGCATTTTTTTAAAAGAAAATTCAGCCGCATATCTTGCATCCCCATGTTCTGATAATAATTACTGTCCATTCCAGGTTGCCTGGAATAGATCGCGGAAAGCGATAACACCGCGCATTGTATGTGTTTTAGATATAATAAAAGTAGCTAATAGATAGTGACAGGAAAGAGACATAATAAAGAGTTTGAACTAGAACTTTAAATCTCCTTTTTTAAATTCTTAGTGAGACTTTATAAAATATTTGAGTAACAAATCAACATAAGACGGTGTTCCCAGAATTAAATTAAATTAACTCCACTAAGGTGTTCGACCTTGCCTGCATCTGCATACAATACAAAATCCATACCACCTTTTTATACAATTCAAAGGTTCCATTGTCTGTGATTACACATGACTAAGGGGTTGTTGACTTATGTTTAAAATATGTAATAATGAGAGAAGCAAACTTAAAAATATATTATTTTAAATTGCATTTTCAATGTTTCACCTGTATTATCATGGCTACAAAGAATAGTTTTTTTATATCCTATCAGCTACATAATTTCTGAAAATTCAGCCTGAACCTTAAGTTTAGGAAATGCAAAATGTCTTAAACAACATATTTCTGTTTGTTTAAACAAAACAATGTTTATGTATTTATCAGACATATCTGTTTTGGAGAATGAGAAGGAGATGGCAGAACATCCTGGATGTCTTTCTTAAGAATTATAAACAGATATATGTATATATTACGAGCTTTTGCAATGGTTTCGCTTACGTGAAAATAGTAAATATAAGTAGGCCTATGTTACTCAGTGATAAAGTAGCTTTCTACTGGTGAAAGAATTTTGAATATTGGTCCAGTAGTTATCGAGTTAAATTGTAACATACAAACAAAAAATCAAATCTTTCCTCCTTATAACATTAAAAAAAAGAATAAAATAATACCATTATAAATTAAATAATAATTATTATACTCTATTCATTTAGGGACCAAGTGTAAGCATGGGAAATGACGCACAGTGGTCCAATAAGGACTAAATGTAGAAATCAGACCACAAAGACAAGAAGCATGGGAAAGTGTTGTTTACTGTTGTTGTTGAACTATTCTGTATGATTACTTACTTCAACTCAGACCAGTTAGGCTTACATAAGCAACGAGTTGGTTACATATGAACCATTTGCAGGTTTCCTAAGTACTCAGTGTATCTAGGTCACACTTATACATACTGGTGTGTTGAGACCTAAATATTTTTCACACTAATTCTTGATTGACTCATTATTATTAATTTATTTAGAATTTTAAATAGCCAGTAGGTACTAAAATACCTCTGTAGGTAATGTTTATGCAAAATAAGATTTTTAAAGGTTGACAAATCTTGTATTTTGGTGGGTACAGATATATAAATATATCTCACATTGATGAAAGACAATGTGCAATGAGTCATAATTTCAATAACAAGGAAGACATTTTGGAAGAAAATTTTGATTAGAATTACACTGCACTTTTGGGTTAATGGGTGATTTGATACCATTTGTCTTATTTTGTTAATCAATTAATTGTGTGTATTCATGCACAAGTACACTTAATAATAAAAACACAATGTCAACACAGACAGAATCAATGTTACTGGAAAGACTTTCAATAAAAAATAAGAAACAGCTAGGTTCTATTTGGACTTTGAACACATGGAAAAATAAACAATAATGAAGGTAGACACTCACCTAATAACTTGTTCCCATTTAATAAAGTTCGGATTTTTTCCATCCAAACTTGTGTGTCATGGAGAGATTGTGCTGCAAGCAACACGCGGGGTTTTCGCGGCTCGTCAACAGAGAACACGGCAAAGGCATGCGGCCGCGTGCGAGACTTCGCTCTTTTTACCACGCAACCCAACGGCAGCTCCACCGAACCCGCTGCAGCACCTGCCTCGCTGCAGTATACCGCCAGTGAAGCCCCCGAACACGTCGGACTCGGTCTCAAAATACACCATTGTCTTTTCCACGACTGACAATAACAAAAATAATCAATGCCACAATGTTGTGATACATCCCAATGAATAAATTACACTTTGCGAAACTTACCTTGAAAGGGTTTAAGCCCAAATTAGATTTGAACGGATACTTTATCTCTAAGTATCCGGACATTGTGAGTTTTCGTTTTTACAGTGTAAAAAGCATGTCTAAATTAAATAAAGTTGACTAATAAACACGAGATGCACATGTTCAATACTCAAACAATATTGTTTACAAAAAATCATAGACAAACAACAAAAGTAGTGATTGGTCGTTTATTTAAAATCGATAACAATAACCGGTTTTTCCCAACGATGTTTTGTGTCTATGGTTTCGAGGAAAGTTGAAAAATTGCGATTTTGTCTAAAAACTAAAATAACTAGTTTAAAACAAAAATTGACAAAACTTAAACTTTAATTTTATTTATTTATTTTTTTAAGTTTGAATCTTTTTGCAGCAGTATCACTATGATTCAAACTGAACAAAAAAAAAACTGTCAAGTCGACATTAAGGATGGCCTTTATCCTTAAAGAATATCGATATTTTAATTAATTAGATTCAAAGTTAAAGAATCGATACAGAAATAATTCTTGATTGAAGATTGATTTCCTAAAGATCGAACGGTACACATGATCCTACAATACACATGTTATGACTGACATAACCTTAGATTATATACCTCTAGATGTAGCAATGAGACTAGGGAAGTATGGAAGTGAGAAGCTTATATATTTACGAAATAAGTAAGAAAATTGAGATAAAAAATAACATGCTGTCTCATACGACGCGCGACGTGCCGGTTTTTTACTTGGCGAACTTTGAAAAGTTAGCCAAACCATAGATTACACATCTAGTTAAAGGGTCTATCACACCACTCGATATTCAGTCAGACAGTCTTAGTCTATAAAGCATTATACAAGAAAAAGAGCGGCTTAGCCAATTTCATGTAAAGGAATGAAACAGAACGATGAGATAAATAGATAATCCCACCAAAAACATTTCATGTAAAATGTTGCAAAGACGACCACATAAGATTTGCCCTGTGAAAAAGATATTAGATCCATGTAGAGCCAAGCTTCTGAAGCTACACGGCCTAACTCTACCGACCCTAACTTCACAAATTCTACATATCAGTAAACATGTATGGCTTCGCCGTTTCGCTACCGTCGTGGAGATGATGTGAATATTTAATTTCTTAAGTAAGTTCGCTTCGCTTGGCTCGTCTTGGTGGAGGCACTACCGCAGAACATATTTTAATTATATTTAAGAAAAAGTTTACGGAAGCAACATTGAAGTTTTATAGTGCTGTCTCATGTGCGGCCACGAGGTGGCTATATCTAGAGCTATTTAATCAAAGAACTGATGAGTAATCGAGTATACAACATTCCCATAAAAATTAGATTGGAGAAAATATCTTCCTAGGTGCTTTGACCATTTCAAAATAATAGCAGAAAATAAATTGAATCTCGATTTTACGTTTTTAAGGTCAATCCATAAAATCAGCCCATTGTTTAATTAAGATAGTTTAAAAAAATATATTTTCTCTGATCTATAAAATCAAGTCTTTGATTAAGTCTATAAAATCAATTCTTGATTTCATATCGGTTATCGAGCATCCGTAAATGACTTTAACCCCACCTAAAATAAAGTCATATCGATAAACAACTTGACGCTAGCGGATGCACAAGAGTGCTAGCCATAACCTCTAGTCAGACGGGCTAGAAAAAAAAAAAAAAAAATTACATTACTATATGTGTCACTTGTCAGTTCTTGTTCCATCACCTGACGGACTTATTAGTTGCGTTTTTTGTGTGAACTGAAATCGATTGTGATTATTTAATTATTGCGGAATTTATAAACACTATAAAAATTTAATACCGACCCTGAAAATGAAACAACTCCTTTCAGTCGTATTCTCAGTGTGTACATTTTCATACGTATTGTCTGCAGTCAATATCCCAGAGGAGGAAATTGGAAACGGCAGATATTCTATTGAGGGTAAAGTGTTTCCACCCGAGGATCTAGAATTAGGACCATGGCAAGTTGACACTCGAATCCATGTTAATGGTGGTGAATACATTGGCTTCATCAGAGGAGACGGAACATTCGTCATACACAATGTTCCTTCAGGTTCGTACGTTGTTGAAATTATACATCCCGACTACATGTACGAGCCAGTTAGAGTAGAGATCAACTCCAAGGGCAAGTTCAGAGCCAGGAAAGTGAACTATATACAAACGTCGCAGGTTATCCAGGTGCCATATCCATTGAGACTTAAGGCTCTATCCAAATTCAGATATTTCCAGGTTAGGGAGCAATGGCGACTAACAGATTTCCTGTTCAACCCAATGGTTATCATGATGATTCTGCCTCTCCTGTTCATCATGATTTTACCAAAAATGATGAATGACCCTGAGACAAAAGAGGATTTGAAACAGATAAGCAACTTGGCAAAAATGTCAGAGATGCCTGAAATGTCAGAGATGTTCACCAGTTTGTTCAGTGGGGGTGCTGCGGCCAAAGCTTCAGCTGCTAAAGCTAAACAAGTCAAAAAACGACAGTAACATTAGGCTAGTCCTGTTTTTTTAAAGTATTTATGGTCAATAAGTTTATTGATATGTATAGTGATGTAAAAATTAAATAAATTGTTAAAATGAGTTGTGTTTGTAAATATTTCCTTATTGTTGTGATTACTCGGAAGACAATAGAATGTATCATGTGCCACATAGGTAGGAATTATTACATCACATTCATTGTCAAGCATATTGGCATTCAGATTTTCAAGGGATGATCTTTGGTACTACAAATTCTTAACACACATTTAGAACTTGGGAGTTGGGTTGTAAAATAATCGAAAATCTTAAAAAATCTAAGTATAATAAGTTTATTTAGAGTTGGACTCATTACTTGAGCCCGGGGCATGAACACAAGTCAACAATAACATTCCACAATATTCTACAACTTTCACACAACACCATCAAGTCCCAACTAAGTAGAACTACTGCTATTAGTACTAGACAATGAAAATTAGATAGATTACACCCACACCGAGAACAAATGATTGTGCCCATCATACAAACATTTGTCTTAGTTGGGAATTGAACCCACAGAATCAGGCATAGCAGTCAGGGCCACCAGGGTCAAGTCAATAGCTGCATTTTATAACAACAACTGGGGAGGTAGGTTCTTGGAATGCAAATGAATTATTGTTAGCTTCTGGCACTGAAAGTGTGACCTCGAATCAATCACTAATTAAAGACCTAAAGACTATAAACAAATGCTTGCAATAATGGTAACTAATTAGTATAAGTACCCAAAGAAAAATATGTACAACAAAATTTAATAATGTTTGGCTGATGGTAGTAGTCACTGACATAAAATTCTTCCGCCCGGAAGACACGGTGGAGCATACGGTAGAGGTGGGCCTTGGTACAGGCCATGGTCCAGAGCGAGGAGTGGCAGGCGATCGCCTCTTTCTGGGAAGTAGTAATGATAGCAAAGGAGGCGACCGCCCGCGAGTGCGACCCTGATTTCCTGCCACCGTAGGCGCCAGTAGGTAGCCGTCCGGACCGAGCCCAAGTCGTCGACGGCGCGTAGTGTTCCACGCGCGCCTTAAAGAGATGTGAGCAACCGTAGGGGCCCAGCAGGGTTGAAGAAGAATGAGCTTTTAGTCAGTAAAAGTCTGACACGCACTCTCGCTCCGCCCAAGAGCGGGGGATGTCATTAGATGACTTTTCCCGTCCAAAAAAAGACAAAATTCTTGTCATCTGTCTATTGATATTTTAATAAGCCACAGTGCAAGTGGAGGTTTTGTTTTATTTAACCATCCTGCCCTTGTCCCATATCTTAAGACACAACACAGTTCCTTATATTCTCCCGTCAACCAGTGCCGTAACTAGGGCGGTGCCCAGGCACAGGGCGCAAAATTTTTACATCTAGTCCTTTTTGTTTGTGCTCAAAGTCTCAAGTTGAAGGGTAAAATCTACAAATCAGTGATAAGGCCTGTCATACTGTGTGGATCAGAATGTTGGGCTGTGAAAAAGACGGATGAAAAAAGATTGCATGTAGCGGAGATGAGAATGTTGAGATGGATGTGTGGTGTGACGAGAATGGATAAAGTGAGAAATGAGTACGTTAGAGGAAGTTTGAAAGTGGCGCCAGTGACTGAAAAGTTGAAAGGGTATCGATTGACTTGGTATGGCTTGGTATAAAGAGGAGGGATGAAACGCATGCTTACGTTATGAGTATACATGTGGAGAGTGAGGGAGAGGGAGGCCAACGAAAAGATGGATGGATTGTGTGAGAAGCAGGAGCGCGAGCTTTTAGAAAACCTCATGTTGAGGACGAAAAGGCTTGGGATTGACCTGCTCCAGTACGCACTACAACTGTTGTCTTATTTTTCTCTTTTGTTTTTATTTTCAATTGTGCTCTTTATTATTATTATTATTTTACAATTTGATATTGTAGATTATTTTTATTTTGCAATTTGACTTTATTTATTTTTATTTTTGACATCAATATTTACTTTATTAAGTAAATTACATTTTGTAAATTATATATTTACTTTTCTTATTGTGAACGTGAGAACAATGTTGATTGCCTTTTTTTTTCCTTTTCAGTAATTTTAACGTATGTCTGGCAATTTGAGTATATTCTGCGGCCTACCCAAATGTCCTTTCCTTGGTATTGTTCGTCAAGTCGTTGAGCTCCTTAGTAGTCCTGGGTTGAGCTTTGCGAATACTGACAAATGCTTGCACTGACTGGACAGGTCCACTCAAATCTGTATGGTTCTTTCTTCAAAAGACCATCTCAGACAAATCTGCACTGTTCTCATGTGATTTGACCATTACATATTAACTGTATGGACTTTAAAAGAGACTTTGACCCCTGAGTTTGTTTCGGTGTTTCTTCTCAGGGTAGTCAGCTAGGAAACACCGGCCTCATCTAGTTTAAAATGACAAAAAAAATTGACGTGTAAAAGTGTTTTTTTAAACCTACTTACAAAATAAATATCATTTATCATGGGTGCTCATGCTCATTTGATGGACTCGAAAAAGTGGCGAAGTTTGAGAAGAGAAATGCACACTGATCGACCGACAAATAAATAAATGTCCTACTTACATATTGCGTACTTAATTACTAATTATGTTTGATAAAAATATAAAATGAAACCATAGTAAGTATCAAGAAATTTATAATTTTTACGTAACCTAAAAGGCGTTACTGATCGGTTTCTTGATGTTCATTCTTAGGGGTGGGTGCTCGAGCTCCAGAGCACCCACGGAGTCGGCGCCCCTGGTGAGAAGTCAAATGAAAGAAAAAGAAGTTAGTGATAGCGTGACGGGTGACAGGATAGAATGGAATACAAAAACGTGTTGTGCTGACCCCAAATAAAATAGGATTAGGGCAGGAAGATGATGAATTCTTTTTATTTGTATTGTACTTTTTCTAAAGGTGCAGTTATGGAAGCTCGCACCGAGCGTATAAAAGGCTAGTTACGGCACTGTTGTCAACAGTCTCACTATTCACCCTATTAACTTTTATATATTAGGTACTTGCTGTCCATTGGCCTGCTGACGAAGCAATTTGTTTAGTTGATTGATATTATGATGAAACTTACCTTACAACTTGATTGCTAGCATTGTTTTTTTTTTCAGTGGGAAAATCATCTTATGACATCATGAGTGTCAGACTTTTACTGACTAAAAACCCACTCGTGTTCCTTCGTTACCTTTCGTACCAGGGCCGAGTCTTCCTTTCAGAATCAGACCCTTGGGCCCAGCAGGGTTAAAATAAAATAGGTGTACATTTTCTTTGCCATAAGTGTATGATGCGCAAAGCGATCCCCACTCTTTCGCCGAGCGCACAAGATCCGTGCCGATACCTGTAATTCTTTTATTAAATTAATAAATCGATCAGATGGATCAGTTTTAGCATTTCATGTTTAACACTGGGATAGAATAATAAAACTCACAAATATTTTCATAAGGTTTTATTTGGAAATAAATCTATGACAATAAACCACTCTTGTACTCTACAGAGAAGCTTTGTAACAACTTAGGAAGATATTACACACAATACATAAAGTAAAAAAATCAGTCATTGGTAATTTGGACGGAAACTATTTAAGTAACTTGCTCACATTTACTTACAGACATGAGATTCATTTTTTATATAGTTAATATAATTTTTATTTTCCTCTATTGGCAATTTTGGACGGGACATTTTTGTACACAATGTCGTAATATCTAAATGCTATCAAATATATTTCATGAATGTGACACTACAATACATAATCGCAAGAAATAAATAGGTACTCTCAGTTACCACAATACAAAAACTTATACTACTAATTGATTAATTAATTATAATACAATTACAAATCAATGTATATTTTTTATTAAAATATTTTCAATAATTGTTAATTTCTCATATTGTCTTTTAATAATTTGTTAATAAGGCATTATTTATGATTGACATTTTTGATATATTATTGCTTGGATGCTTAATTGTAAATAGAGGGCCGTTGAAATAAAATATGCTACACTGTTTGATAAACCATTCCACATGACATTCAACCAAGTTAACATATCGAAAATTTTAAAATAAGTTCATCAAATAGTATAGATTCTCTCATATCATCTGCATCTTCTTTTTATTCCAATTACAATATAGACTTAAACCATAATATTTACATATAATTGCTGCACTTTGCCTGCATAGACAAATGTTCGAATCAAGGCAGGGATGCATTTTATGCTATTATATAATCACCAAATTATCTCTTTCCAAGTTGATCCAAATAAGTTGCAGGCTTCGATATGTATGGTTATTGATTATGGATTAGTTTGTACAAGACATAGAATTACAATCAGGGTAAATTAAAATAGAAACAATATGTAAAATAAAATGCCGACAGCACCCAGAGGCATAGAAACCGGGCATAATAATGATATTGGTAAAAAAATAAAAAATTACACTAATGAAAACAATGAAAAGAGATTCTAAATTAAAAGTGGATATTTCTTAAACGAAAATATAAACATATTTAATAACACGATCATAATAAATCATATGATACAAACAGTACAAAAAGTGGATTTGTTGAATGTAGACAATTAGACATGCATTGTGTTGCTGACAGGAAATCAAAATCAGAGCATCAACCGTACAATCGTCGCCCTGCATTATCTGACACTCTTTTTTCTAAGTTTTGTTAGATATAGCAGCACACTGACTGTACTATGATACCAAGATGTACTTCCATCTTTCTTGTAAGAAGTATCACTTGAGGTCAGTGCCGGATAAGTCAGGTAGCAAAAGTAGCAAATGCTAAAGGACGCGCGCAATGAATTGGGCCCCATTTAGGCCACGTGACAGCGTTGAGATGACGTCAGGGACAAGCGACAAAGGAATCGGAGGCGTGGCCTACTCGAGGCGTTCGACTCAAGAGAAACGAAACGGTCGTAACTTGGCTAGGGGGGGAAAATACCTGTACCATATGAAATCTCCGGAACCTCCGGATTTACGATAAAGACAATGTGAGCAACTGGCTAGAGATGGATTCATCGCTACTTAAGGACCTTGTGGCCTATTTAGAAAAATAACCTTTGATCTGTTATCATTTATAGATAAATATTTAGGGGCCCTTCTATAGAATTTGCTACAGACCCCACGCTGGCTTTATCCCGCACTGACTAAGGTATAAATTGAATGTTCGCTTCTGCAGGCAACACCATGAAACACGTCTATATTAACACTTAAACTACGATGAACACTTCTTAACTAATACTAAATCATGGAATGGAGAAAGGAATCATGGTTAGAGAGGGTCCCTTAGCACATAGGTAATACTTAGTTATGGAATGGGGAGGAGTTCCCAAGTTTACAAGTGGCGGTGGTGGTGGTATGAGGAAGGTATGTAGCTCACTACGCATTCCGGCTAAGAAGTATTCACAGCGCCGATCGGTCTGTGGCCACGTACCTTAAGCTGCTCTAGTGTTTAGAATGGAATGAGTCACAGGACCCCATTGATGATAAGCATCTAAAACCATTTTTATAATACTCTCCCAAAAGAAACAATGCAGTTCATTATGTTTCTTGTTTACTATGTAAAATACAAATGTGTAGCTTGTTTTTCCCTTATACTCTTACAAGGCAATTGTATAGATATGCTAAGAATTTTCCTTAAAAGTAAATCAGCACGTATAAATATAAAAATGATATCTATATCTTTGCTTACGTGCATAAGGTATGTCTTTTCACTATATCATACAAATATAAACTAATTTCTAAACGGTGGTTAGTATGGAACATAGTAGGCCAGAAAATATGATAGGTATACATAAATATATCTGATTAGAGCTGCATAAAGCATTGTACCCATGTAGCTGCCAGTAGTAAGGACACAATTATAATCGGATTTGGGTCAAAGAAAAAATAACTTCCATCTATTTTTTTTTTTCGTAATAATTTGATTTAGAGTAAAAATAGCTGCTTCTTTATTATACAAGTTTCGTATTTATTAAAAATAATAATTATATCTTTATCTGACATGTCAATAGGATCTCAGATTGAGTTTTAGAACCTAATCATACATTGATCGATCACTGTTACATAATTTTAAGTAATTTTCTGTGATTTTAGTCACTCATGAAAATTAGTTATTCAATAAATTGTATAGATAACTATCTACATTCATATGGACGCTAGCTTCTTGCAATAGTAAAATGGTTCTTTTACAGAATGACGCTGCTATTATAAAAACCATAATTCATAGCAGTCATGGTCATAAGAGTGAGTGAGACGAAACGACAGCATGTGTACGACTGCTTGTGAAATGACGATAATTTCTGCTCACTGGGTTATGATTGGACGACGCATCTACGAATTTGCATCCATTGCATTCAAGAATATACACCTACAATCGTATTGGCATCCACGAATATACTCCTACACTACAATTTGCTTTAGGATAGTGCGGGTGACAGCTGTTAGACAGATTCATACAATGGCTCCGTATCCTTTTCTCTCATTTTAAAGATGCATATTTTTATCCTGCTGTCATTGTACCCATGTTATGTAAAAAAGACCGTAAAATGAGTCATTCTGCAAACAAACCACAATCTTTTGGTATTATCCACTAATCTTTTACAAAATCGATTGTTTATAAATAAGAACATATACCTACGAGATGCCATAGAGATTCAGTAGCGGCCGCAAGTAGCGCGTGACGGCGAGCAGCGCGGCGCCGAGCAGCAGCGGCGCGGCGGCGGCGCGGGGCGCGCTGTTGTAGATGGCGCAGTAGGGGCACTGCGACGAGCCGCACACTTCGCAAATGTTAAGGAGGTAGGTTGGGAGCGCGTCGAATATGCTCTCGTTGTAGCGTTCTGTTGGGGATTTTTTTGTTTATAAACATGATAAAAATCAATCATGACTATACTTAATATTTTTTTTCTAGAGACATATACTTTTTATCTTGTAGTAGCTGACCCGGCGAACTTTGTACCACCTAATAGTAAGGATAACGCCATCTACTGGCATTACCAGAACAGCAAAATTCATTTTATAATGACATTTTAATTACAAATGGCGTAGTTTCCGGTAATTTTTTTTTGTTTTTTTTTTTCCTATTTTGTCTCACCATTTAAACTTTTCCTGGACTATCACGAATATTTCAAGACCAAAATTAGCCAAATCGGGCCATCCGTTCTCGAGTTTTAGTGAGACTGAAACTGTTAAAAGGCTAGAAAGAGTTCTTACCGGGTGCGTAGTAGTCGTAAACACGCATGGGCAGGTATCTGGACATGTTGGCCACCGGGAACCAGCGCTCGATCGTGAAGTTCACGCATGTCGGCTCTTCTGACAACTGTACATAAAAATAATGGAAGTTCATAAGATATGTTGCGAGAGTTTTGACGGGATGGAAAGTATAATGGGTAATTTAATTGTTCATAAATTGATCCCTAGTGGATATAAAATTGGTTTAATTTCGTATCTCAAGTGGCTACATAACTGGACAATATGTAAAATCATTGAAACAGGCCGAATTTCGCTGAAATGGAACATTTAATTGCAGTAGTGACTACCTCAGCGAAGCTTGTCGAGAATAATTGCCTTTACCACAATAGTCGTAGTTTTTTACCATGACCGTTCAGAACATACAGAGATTCCTTCGAGCCTCGGAAATCACATTAAGCCGTTGATCCTGGCTGATATTTGTAAATCTTAGTAGTTAGAAGCCAGAAAATCTGGCACGAGTTTTACCAAGGTGTATTGTGTTGCCCAGTTACTGAGTACTGAAGGTCAGTTAGACAGTCGTTTCATCTAAAACAGTTAAGACTGGCAGTCGTCTTCAACCTAGTTAGGAAAAGGCAGACAGCTTGATCGATTGAATACTCACATAGTCGAAGTAGAAGAGTATCTTAGTGGGCAGATACTTGGCGCGCTGCAGCGTGGGCACGCGGCGGCTGAGCACGTAGGCGTCCAGCTTCTGCTGCTGGATCATGTAGCCCGTCGGCACGCCCACCTCCAGCACCGCCATGCCCGAGCGCGGCGACTCCGACTGCAGCGTCCAGCTAGAGGGAACCACGACAATTCAAGTGTAAGTATATAAAAATTAATATGATGTAATTTTCATTTGATTTTAATAAGTTCTGTGTACGAGGTAAAAATAAACTTTTTTTTCTTTCTAAATGAATTATTAATAAAAACACCGGGATTGAAGGAAGTCAGGAGACAAGAGTCTCGGCATGTCTCTAAGAACTCGTGTTCATTATTATGGACAGGACTCGTGTCGTTGAATCTCTAGACGTTTTTAGTATTATATTTTCGGGATCATTATTTAACCAATGAAACATCTTAGTTCCTTTTTAGAGACGTTTGATGGAAACCATCACTCTTTATATTCAAATATGATAACTACATATCGTTCCTCTCAAAAATAAGACGATATACGCAAAAATACACGTACACACACGTACGTAATGTAAACGTACGTGTACGTAATATAATATTACGCACGTTCGCTTCAACAGTGTAGGTAGAATTATATAATTGTATAGTACACCCACATCTTTCATGTAAAAGGAAGCTAGCCGTAACTAATTTTTTTATTTTTAAGTTGGCTCAAAACTCATCATCATCATCTTCCTGCCCTTATCCCGTGTTATTTGGGGTCGGCGCAACACGTTTTTTTCTTCCACTCTGCCCTGTTACTCGTCATGCTATCATTAACTCAAAACTCCAAGGTAACTTTTGAAAAATCTCTTTGATGGAAAGTGATAAGAAATCTACCAGATCTAGGATCTAGTCTATTAAGGCATTAAAAAACTTAATTTTTGTTGTTATATTTGTGTATGGAAATCGGTTCGTGGTGGTATGGCGTGTGCAGAGGAAAATTTTGAGTATGAATCAGGATGGTTATAAGAGGGGAAGGTCAAAGAAACGCCGAAGAATTATGGAAGAAGAATATTTATGTTTTCACATCACCTGTTCGCTAATTTCAAACTATATGTCATGTAAATCAAAAGTAAAGCAAGTCTAAAGAAAAAGTAGGTTCTAGCCAGATAGTAACATTGTATTGAATTTCATTACTGCTGGCTGGGCAATATTGTGACTTGAATTTGGAACATGTTAATATAGAGGTATCAAAAATAAAAACTTGTTCAAAAATCGAACTTACCTCTATGAGCAATCACAAATAAAAGAAAAATATAACACATGTATAAACAAAATAAAATATAATTTATTTAAACATATGTTCTATTTCTTGTCAATAGAACACATGTACCCACATTTAAAAGTACGAATCGCTAATTTGTCTTTCCACAACCTTAACTTTTAATTGTTATTTTTTATTGTAAATTCTACTAACTACCTAACTGTAACTCCAACTTCATTATATGCTATTGTTTTGACTACTATTAATTTTTAATTTTGTCATAGTAGATACGTAGAGTACTCTCCTTAGGGATTAAGGTGCCTTCCATCTTGGGCTAGACTGATTCCCTCGCTGCACTCAGGATTAAAGTAACACTTAAACACATCGTTACTTTCGGGGTTTAGCCTCCAGAATCCTTCGTGACACTCAGATTACAATAATGTCCGTGACATAAGACACTGCTTTACCTCCTTGTTGAATAATTTAATAGTATCCCTTCTTCAAGGGATGAAGATTAAGAGCAAAGAATGTCGGTTATTATCTTTCTTACCTTGCACAACCCTGGAACTCGATGTGCGACTGATTTCTGCCATAGAAGTGGTGCGAGGAGAGCAGTGAGAAGCAGTTGAGCGGCGGAGGCGTCTGGAAGCGCGCGATGTCCACGTTGTACTGCACCGACATCTGCAGGATGGCGTAGCCGGCTCCGCGAGCCGTCACCTTCACCGTGCCCCACGCTTGAGGGATCTGCACACCAACCACCATATCTTATTACGTCACATCTTACCCAAATAAGTATGTTTCTTATTTTAGAGAAACGTTCACTGAGGACCTGTACACGCAATGTTTTTTGTACGAGTTGTAAAGAAGTACTGCAGGATTAAAGGCTCGTCGGAAAATTCCTCACCCTTCGTTTGTTCACTTAAAAGGATTGTACACGCGAACTCAGGCATTCTAGTTTAGTGTCTCGTCGAGTATGGTTGATTCAAAACGTGAATAAAAATAAGAACTGTTTTCTCATTTTCTGGCCCCTCCAAATTACCTACGTATATTTATATTTTGGAAATCGCTTCTATAATCTATTCGCGTTAAGGAAATAGTGACTCATCAGTGCAACTGAAAAAACTTAACAATTAATATTAAAACAACCATTTCATTTAATTATTTTAAAACCGCGTCCATTCTGTCTGAAGAGCTTACTTCAACACGTCAATGTGAACACGACTTTCTATGGTCAAGAGGCGTAGCTAAACTGATTAACAACGATGAGTCACTATTTCCTTAACGCGAATACACTAGTTTATTTATTTAATCTTTATGCAACTAAAGGTACAAAGGGACTTTATGCCTTAAGCATTCTCTACCAATCAACCTAGGGTGGTTGAGTCATATGGCAGGTGCATAAAAAAATTACATATAATTAGTAGTAGCCGGTAGTTGCAGTCGTAGTCTCGCCTATATAATATTCGTGGAAGACTCACGTCTATAAACTGCATGATGGCGAGGTTGTCGTTCTTGACGTGCAGCGTGCGCGTCTCGCCCGACAGCGCCACGGCGTCCACGCTCACCGTCAGCGACGACACGTCACGCAGGCGCTTGCGGTTCGTGTACTCGATCAGGGCACGAAGAGCTATGTACGTATCCTACGAGAAAAAGAAATAATGATAATAAAACATGTACTAGCAGCAGTCTTGACCAATACTCAAAACATGTAGGCAACAATTAATCTCGATTGTTGCCAAAATGATTTACAAGGGGGGTATTTAAATTATGTTACTATATTAGTGTAAGTTAAATTATGTTTTATTCTTGTTAGGCTAATACATAGTGACCTATTTGTTGACCTACGTTATCTCATGCATAAAAGAGACATTAATAAACAAAGAAGTAGTGATTTATGGCGTTTTAGCATGAGATAATTCGATTCGACATTTGGAAACCCTAGTATACATGGTAGGTGCATAGCATAACATAGCACTATGCTATGTTATTCCCACTTAACACCCGGTCTTATAATGTTCCCTCTGCTGGAACTCAGGCCTCCTCTCTAGGAGAGAGCCGTAATCCACCACGCGGGCCCAGTGCGGGTTGGTGAATGTCACATGTCTTCGAATTTTTGGTTCTAGGACATGCCGGTTTCCTCACGATGTTTTCCTTCACCATTTTGGGAGCAGTGGTGATGGTGATAAATTCCGCAAAGTAATGCGCCTGGCTGGGTTTGAACCCGCAACCTAAAAATTGTAAGTTGGGGCTGTTGATTTCGGCACCATCTAGCGAGAAGATGGCTACCGTTCGGACCTGTAACTTTTACTATTTGTATCAGAAGATTTTATTCTTTGCTTTCCTACTGTGTCTCACAGCTACTCGTACCTCGAAGTGACAGATCCACGAAGATAGTTGATAATTTAGTACATAATCTTGACAATTGAAATGCCTGTGAATGGTTTCAGTTTTACAAACCTGCGTAGAAGCCCATCCACCATCCTGCAGCCTCTGCGAGTTGAGCCACATCACGATAGCCTCGTTGTTGTCCTGGTGGTCCATACACGCCAGCAGCGCATAGGCCGTGGCCGCGATGTTGTTCGAGTCGTACTTATACGGCAGACGGGGCAGCAAGAAAGGCTTCTGATTCTCCATCTTGTATGGGGGCTGGGGAACTGGCTCCTGACCCCAGTAGCTTAGACCACCTGTCGGAGAAAGTTGGGTTAGAAGAATTGAGGCTGTAGCAGTATTTATACAGCCACATATAAAGTTAAACTATGATTTGATGTCACAAAAATTACGAAACCAAATTTTCACCGCGTAATTTGGATATTTCTGTTCTTTTAGAAAAACCGAAATTCCGTAGGCGCGACAACGCGTTAGGCACTTTTATGGCACACAAAATGGACGCGGCGAACTCAAATACTAGGTAAGAGATTAGGTGAAGTATTATGCAGCATTGTAGATAAACAGTCAAGCCTACTGTTCTTGGACGCGTAGCTTCATAGACGCGTATTCGTCACTGTACGCTTGAAGCTTATATACATAACCATGAAATTGTATCGACGAAGCAGCAATATTGTGTTGTTGCCGCTTCGTCGACACAGTTGACCTGCGATGTAGGGGGATGTGGGGGGAATTGATAACATTTAAGCTACGAACACAGATTATCTATCTTAGCTTAAATTATGTGCTATACGTGTTGTGCTGATGAACGTGATTTCAATCCACAGGCCGTTCGCTTCTACCTTCGTATCTCTGGCGTCGCTTCAGCAGACGGTAGGCATGCTCCGAGCTGGGCGCCTTGGCGTGCGTGAGCGCGTACGCCACGAGCGCGAGCGCGTAGGGCGAGCCGCACTCGTCCAGCAGGCGCAGGTGGCGCTCCAGCCAGCGCACGCCGCGCTGCTGTGCTGACGACACGCGGGCGCTCAGACCCTATCGTTACCTTCGTATCTCTGGCGTCGCTTCAGCAGACGGTAGGCATGCTCCGAGCTGGGCGCCTTGGCGTGCGTGAGCGCGTACGCCACGAGCGCGAGCGCGTAGGGCGAGCCGCACTCGTCCAGCAGGCGCAGGTGGCGCTCCAGCCAGCGCACGCCGCGCTGCTGTGCTGACGACACGCGGGCGCTCAGACCCTATCGTTACCTTCGTATCTCTGGCGTCGCTTCAGCAGACGGTAGGCATGCTCCGAGCTGGGCGCCTTGGCGTGCGTGAGCGCGTACGCCACGAGCGCGAGCGCGTAGGGCGAGCCGCACTCGTCCAGCAGGCGCAGGTGGCGCTCCAGCCAGCGCACGCCGCGCTGCTGTGCTGACGACACGCGGGCGCTCAGACCCTATCGTTACCTTCGTATCTCTGGCGTCGCTTCAGCAGACGGTAGGCATGCTCCGAGCTGGGCGCCTTGGCGTGCGTGAGCGCGTACGCCACGAGCGCGAGCGCGTAGGGCGAGCCGCACTCGTCCAGCAGGCGCAGGTGGCGCTCCAGCCAGCGCACGCCGCGCTGCTGTGCTGACGACACGCGGGCGCTCAGACCCTATCGTTACCTTCGTATCTCTGGCGTCGCTTCAGCAGACGGTAGGCATGCTCCGAGCTGGGCGCCTTGGCGTGCGTGAGCGCGTACGCCACGAGCGCGAGCGCGTAGGGCGAGCCGCACTCGTCCAGCAGGCGCAGGTGGCGCTCCAGCCAGCGCACGCCGCGCTGCTGTGCTGACGACACGCGGGCGCTCAGACCCTATCGTTACCTTCGTATCTCTGGCGTCGCTTCAGCAGACGGTAGGCATGCTCCGAGCTGGGCGCCTTGGCGTGCGTGAGCGCGTACGCCACGAGCGCGAGCGCGTAGGGCGAGCCGCACTCGTCCAGCAGGCGCAGGTGGCGCTCCAGCCAGCGCACGCCGCGCTGCTGTGCTGACGACACGCGGGCGCTCAGACCCTATCGTTACCTTCGTATCTCTGGCGTCGCTTCAGCAGACGGTAGGCATGCTCCGAGCTGGGCGCCTTGGCGTGCGTGAGCGCGTACGCCACGAGCGCGAGCGCGTAGGGCGAGCCGCACTCGTCCAGCAGGCGCAGGTGGCGCTCCAGCCAGCGCACGCCGCGCTGCTGTGCTGACGACACGCGGGCGCTCAGACCCTATCGTTACCTTCGTATCTCTGGCGTCGCTTCAGCAGACGGTAGGCATGCTCCGAGCTGGGCGCCTTGGCGTGCGTGAGCGCGTACGCCACGAGCGCGAGCGCGTAGGGCGAGCCGCACTCGTCCAGCAGGCGCAGGTGGCGCTCCAGCCAGCGCACGCCGCGCTGCTGTGCTGACGACACGCGGGCGCTCAGACCCTATCGTTACCTTCGTATCTCTGGCGTCGCTTCAGCAGACGGTAGGCATGCTCCGAGCTGGGCGCCTTGGCGTGCGTGAGCGCGTACGCCACGAGCGCGAGCGCGTAGGGCGAGCCGCACTCGTCCAGCAGGCGCAGGTGGCGCTCCAGCCAGCGCACGCCGCGCTGCTGTGCTGACGACACGCGGGCGCTCAGACCCTATCGTTACCTTCGTATCTCTGGCGTCGCTTCAGCAGACGGTAGGCATGCTCCGAGCTGGGCGCCTTGGCGTGCGTGAGCGCGTACGCCACGAGCGCGAGCGCGTAGGGCGAGCCGCACTCGTCCAGCAGGCGCAGGTGGCGCTCCAGCCAGCGCACGCCGCGCTGCTGTGCTGACGACACGCGGGCGCTCAGACCCTATCGTTACCTTCGTATCTCTGGCGTCGCTTCAGCAGACGGTAGGCATGCTCCGAGCTGGGCGCCTTGGCGTGCGTGAGCGCGTACGCCACGAGCGCGAGCGCGTAGGGCGAGCCGCACTCGTCCAGCAGGCGCAGGTGGCGCTCCAGCCAGCGCACGCCGCGCTGCTGTGCTGACGACACGCGGGCGCTCAGACCCTATCGTTACCTTCGTATCTCTGGCGTCGCTTCAGCAGACGGTAGGCATGCTCCGAGCTGGGCGCCTTGGCGTGCGTGAGCGCGTACGCCACGAGCGCGAGCGCGTAGGGCGAGCCGCACTCGTCCAGCAGGCGCAGGTGGCGCTCCAGCCAGCGCACGCCGCGCTGCTGTGCTGACGACACGCGGGCGCTCAGACCCTATCGTTACCTTCGTATCTCTGGCGTCGCTTCAGCAGACGGTAGGCATGCTCCGAGCTGGGCGCCTTGGCGTGCGTGAGCGCGTACGCCACGAGCGCGAGCGCGTAGGGCGAGCCGCACTCGTCCAGCAGGCGCAGGTGGCGCTCCAGCCAGCGCACGCCGCGCTGCTGTGCTGACGACACGCGGGCGCTCAGACCCTATCGTTACCTTCGTATCTCTGGCGTCGCTTCAGCAGACGGTAGGCATGCTCCGAGCTGGGCGCCTTGGCGTGCGTGAGCGCGTACGCCACGAGCGCGAGCGCGTAGGGCGAGCCGCACTCGTCCAGCAGGCGCAGGTGGCGCTCCAGCCAGCGCACGCCGCGCTGCTGTGCTGACGACACGCGGGCGCTCAGACCCTATCGTTACCTTCGTATCTCTGGCGTCGCTTCAGCAGACGGTAGGCATGCTCCGAGCTGGGCGCCTTGGCGTGCGTGAGCGCGTACGCCACGAGCGCGAGCGCGTAGGGCGAGCCGCACTCGTCCAGCAGGCGCAGGTGGCGCTCCAGCCAGCGCACGCCGCGCTGCTGTGCTGACGACACGCGGGCGCTCAGACCCTATCGTTACCTTCGTATCTCTGGCGTCGCTTCAGCAGACGGTAGGCATGCTCCGAGCTGGGCGCCTTGGCGTGCGTGAGCGCGTACGCCACGAGCGCGAGCGCGTAGGGCGAGCCGCACTCGTCCAGCAGGCGCAGGTGGCGCTCCAGCCAGCGCACGCCGCGCTGCTGTGCTGACGACACGCGGGCGCTCAGACCCTATCGTTACCTTCGTATCTCTGGCGTCGCTTCAGCAGACGGTAGGCATGCTCCGAGCTGGGCGCCTTGGCGTGCGTGAGCGCGTACGCCACGAGCGCGAGCGCGTAGGGCGAGCCGCACTCGTCCAGCAGGCGCAGGTGGCGCTCCAGCCAGCGCACGCCGCGCTGCTGTGCTGACGACACGCGGGCGCTCAGACCCTATCGTTACCTTCGTATCTCTGGCGTCGCTTCAGCAGACGGTAGGCATGCTCCGAGCTGGGCGCCTTGGCGTGCGTGAGCGCGTACGCCACGAGCGCGAGCGCGTAGGGCGAGCCGCACTCGTCCAGCAGGCGCAGGTGGCGCTCCAGCCAGCGCACGCCGCGCTGCTGTGCTGACGACACGCGGGCGCTCAGACCCTATCGTTACCTTCGTATCTCTGGCGTCGCTTCAGCAGACGGTAGGCATGCTCCGAGCTGGGCGCCTTGGCGTGCGTGAGCGCGTACGCCACGAGCGCGAGCGCGTAGGGCGAGCCGCACTCGTCCAGCAGGCGCAGGTGGCGCTCCAGCCAGCGCACGCCGCGCTGCTGTGCTGACGACACGCGGGCGCTCAGACCCTATCGTTACCTTCGTATCTCTGGCGTCGCTTCAGCAGACGGTAGGCATGCTCCGAGCTGGGCGCCTTGGCGTGCGTGAGCGCGTACGCCACGAGCGCGAGCGCGTAGGGCGAGCCGCACTCGTCCAGCAGGCGCAGGTGGCGCTCCAGCCAGCGCACGCCGCGCTGCTGTGCTGACGACACGCGGGCGCTCAGACCCTATCGTTACCTTCGTATCTCTGGCGTCGCTTCAGCAGACGGTAGGCATGCTCCGAGCTGGGCGCCTTGGCGTGCGTGAGCGCGTACGCCACGAGCGCGAGCGCGTAGGGCGAGCCGCACTCGTCCAGCAGGCGCAGGTGGCGCTCCAGCCAGCGCACGCCGCGCTGCTGTGCTGACGACACGCGGGCGCTCAGACCCTATCGTTACCTTCGTATCTCTGGCGTCGCTTCAGCAGACGGTAGGCATGCTCCGAGCTGGGCGCCTTGGCGTGCGTGAGCGCGTACGCCACGAGCGCGAGCGCGTAGGGCGAGCCGCACTCGTCCAGCAGGCGCAGGTGGCGCTCCAGCCAGCGCACGCCGCGCTGCTGTGCTGACGACACGCGGGCGCTCAGACCCTACAGGTTACACATACTCATATTATCACACTCTACCTCATATGGACTAACTTGCACGTTCTCTTTCATACAGATGACGCTCTGGAATGTGTAATTTAGCTTTACTTTTTTGACTGACCATCATTTTGACAATTCAAAAGTTGTACTGTAACTGTAGTTTACTGACGTAAATGGTTAATTTGAAATAAATGTTTCTAATTTCTGATTTTACTGAAAATAAACCAATCAGCTGCCACTTAACAAGACAATTGACTGGCCTATTGGTATTGGCCCTGACTGCTATCGTGGGTTCGATTCCCACCCAAGACAAATGTTTGTGTGATGAGCACGATTACTTTATTCTGTGTCTGGGTGTATTTTATCTATAATATGTATCTATTGAAAAATATAAGTATGATTATCAGTAGTTTAGCAGGTACTAATAGCTCAAGCTGTGTTTAGTTTGGGACTATATGGCATTGTATAATAGTTGTGGAATATTATTATTATATTTACTGGACATATACCAACCATCTGCCACTGAACAAGGCATAACCGCGTGCAGAGGTAGTGTCTATGTGATACAATTTGGCAACTGACAATTTATTAGCGTTTAAATCTGTCATGTAGTCGTGACCGCGGGGTGCTGGACACATTTCTCTTTGTCACTGAATGATACTTTGACATCTTAATTGAATTTAATCTTATAAATTCGCTCTATAATTTGACATTAGACGTAGCGAGGTGTCGGTGTTTGAAAACTAGACTAAAAATGCACAAATACACACAGCTATCGCGGTGAACGAAAGTGCACTGAATATGTTTGTAAAACCTATTCAACTAGGACGGCATGTCACGCCGATATTGCTGAATGTGTTTGGTGGAAACACCGAAAAACTTTAAATAATACTTCGAATTTATTCACATAATATTTTTAAATGACATATCTACCATGAATTGAAAATTTTAATTCCTACTAACCTAATATTTATTGTTTAAAAAAAAAAGATTTCAAACATTTGCACGCCTTACGTGGCAGATTGTGATGAGACCATTCATTTAATTCAAGACCATAATTACTTAGGGCATACTGAAAGTTTCTAGATTCTGATAAATAAGACTTTATATCAAGTCTTACTGCACATTTGACTTACGATACATTTATTGTTTTTCAAAGTATATTCCCTCGCAATTTTAACAATAACAAATTTAATTAATGCATTTTTGCATTCGCTGAAACCACTGCATAAAACAGTTGGACCAATCTTCTTTAGGGACCTCGTCAATGGCTTTATGGAACGCATTCGCCGCCGATCCAAGGCTCGTAAAACATGAACCTCAAATTTCTATTTAATTTTTGGAAACAAATACGCGTCGCAGGGTACGAGGTCCGCCGCGCGCTGGAAGGCGGATGCGTCGGCAGTTCCATATTTGAAGCCTTCAAATAGGCTTCTGTAACCTTAGCGGAATGTGAGGATGCGTTATCGTGGTGGAGTAGTACATTGCATCGGGGACGCTTTTCGCGAACTTTTTCTAAGACTCTGGGCAAACAAGTATTGACATACCAATCTGCAGTTACTGTCTTTTGATCTTCGAGCGATAATGTAGTGTAATGTTGAGCGACATACAATCTTCACGCCACAATAAAAAAACAAACGACGGTCTCGTAAATTAAAAAGTAACATGATCGCAAAGAGTTCCATTTTCGAATTCTGTTTGCTTTTTTTATTCTTTTACGGTAAGTGGCCAGATCCAGAGACTGCCCCACGTATATAATGGTACATACGTGGGGCATACTGATTATCCTGACAAAATAAATGTATTTGAATATCACATAATATATACATGACTGAAGGTTAACGTACTGTAAAGCCCAAACGTGAAAAAAGTTGCGTATACTTTTTCCAGTCTACGTGAAAAGTACCGCACAATATTTTCATACCATGTATTTTCAAAATGTATGAATAATCTTACCTCTCGCACTCCAATATCCTTGAGGTTTTTCACAGTTTCCAACGTGATCACCACTTGGGCAGTCAAAGTAATGTTACGTTGCATTATTATCGAGTCGTTTACCTGTTGACAAGACACACTTTATGTTAAACTGAAATATAGCAAAAATTACAAATGTTACAATACGGCCGTTCTAACTTGACGACCGTGAACATAGGCTCTGCGAACTTTAGCGCATGTACAGTCGTAAAAAAAACTGTTATTGACGTTATTTTTTTAAAACCTTATACGAATAAAATTTTACTAATACAGGGACCAAGTACAAATAAAATAAATATTAAAACACTTTGAGACAGAAAGCTACAAAAATAACTTATGAATTAAAAAACAAACCTAACACTATACAAAAAACTTAACAATGTATTAATAAAAACCAACGAAAACTTTTGTCACCGCCTGTGCTCAAGACAGAGACAGCGACACGAACACGCCACCAATGCTAACGTGTGACTGAGACACATTACCGCGTCCCGAGCATTGCCGATTATGCACGAAGTTTTACGGAGTGAAGAAAATAAATATGCGTGTCTGAGGGTGTTGTTTAATCGATTATTTTTTAAATCGATTGAAATCTAATTATAAAAATATATTTTATTAAATTTTATAAGGAGGTTTAAAACATTCTCAAACAGTCGTTATTGTAGTAGTCGTTTATAATTAACTAATATTTAACTAAATCATATCTTTCAACCAAGAAAATATAATATTATTAGTTTTTTTATTATTAATTAAAGTCGAAATCTCGTTTACTAACGACAACATTTACGATGTTTGTAAATCTATTTCGTTCAACATGTCATATAAACAAAAATCAATAAATTCCAAATCGATAAAAATCGATTGCGATATTTATTTGAATAAAGGGTCGATTGTGTTTACAAAGAGTCAATCTCTAGCTTACACCTCCGCCCCGCGCACGTCGCCTCACGCCACCATTTTGTTCCTAAAAAACGTTCGTGCGCAGCCTTCTGCGCAAACTTCAGGGTCGCCAAATTAAAACGGCCGTACTGTACCTACTGTTAGAATTTTAGTCAACAAAAAGCCAATTTCCAAATATCTATACAATGAAGCAGAAGTATAATTAATAATGGTCTGCTGATGCTTCTACCCATACAATCACACTAGTATGCATAATAAAGGATAGTTTGTATTTGTGTGTATGTTTGTTACTCCTTCACGCTCAAATGACAGAATGGATTTAGATGTTTTGGCACACGGGAAGACCATGTCCGGGAATAGTACAAAGCCTAGGATACTTTTTATCCCGGGATGTTCCCTTGGGACAATTTTCTACTTTCACACAGGCGAAGCCACTAACAGCAGCTAGTCACACTAATATTATAAAGGGTGAAACTTTGTGAGTGTGATTGTTACTTTTTGACGCTCGAACAGCTGAACATATTAGGATGAAATTTTGCACAAGGGTAAACCTGAAACAGCATATATTTTTTATCCCGAAAGAATGTTCCCTTGGGACTATTTTCTCATTTAAATTCGCAAGTGAAGCCGTTGGCAGGGGTTAGTATATGAATTGATAAACAGTCATCCAAACTTACTTCAACAGCACTGAGATCATGCCAGCCCGCATGTCCAAATGCTTCTCTATACAAACTGCTGTTCTTAGGCACGACTATGGTGGAGTTGTCATTTCTGTTAGGCAGCCATGTCACTTCGTAGAAAGCGCCGTCCGGTGTCTGATGGTCCAACACCCAGGCCACTGCCATAGATATAACCTGTGAAGAGGAGCTAGATAATGGAACTTGTTTTTAAAATAAATGTAAGGGGCCATTCAAGTATTACGTAAATACTACAAGGGGGTGACGAGGGTCAAAAAATCTAGTCAAAATATTAGTTATAGTTTTTTTACAGTTTCGCAATATCGAAAATAATAAGTTTAGCTAGGTTATTTGTATTTCTTCTTGATTTTTAATTGTGATTTACCTCAGGATCAATGTATATGAAGTTCTCCCACTCGTTGAAGGATGCGTCTTGGAATATCTTAGCGCAGAATGAAGTCAGCCAAACACTTGAAGCCGATTGATTCCTGATAAGAGAATAACATGAAAATTATATAAAGGTATATGTACGGGACAACTTGAAATGATATAATAATGATAGTTGTATTAATGCCTTTATTAGTGAGTACACGCGGCGAAGCCCGAACGCGAACTGAAGTAAACTGCGCACGCGGTACAAAATGCTTATTAAGCTCAATATAACATATTCGAATTGTACGAGTGAACCGTACATGCTCCCAGGCACGAGAGACTAAGATAAAGATTGAAAGTAAAAAATATAAAAATCAAAATGAAACATTAGAAAATGTAAGTTAGCTTAAAAAAAGCAATGATAATAAAATCAAAAGCACAATAATTAGGTATACACGCAAAAACTTAAGTCTCTAAAAAGTCTTATTCACTTTCACCGAAAATAGATTCGCGGAATACAGGCGATGTAGCCTTGTTTTTTTTACGCGCACTAATCACACCCGCACTTGTACTGAGCTCAATTTCTCTAGGTTCACATTGCTCATTAACACTGATACACGGTACACTGATAACGTTAGCACTCTGAGGCTGCTGACGAGGCGAGCGCGCGGGCAGAGCCACGCTGCGCACACGTCGAAGGCGCCGCCACACGTACACGGCTCCTGCCACGCACAGGGCGAGCACCAATAAGTATATCACCGTGTAATGATGCACGTCGTGATATGAGAACCCGTCTTCCATATCGTCATCAATGCTAAGTTCATCGTTCATCTGACTCAACTGATCATGAACTTTCCTTACTTGATCTTGAGTCTCGATATGAATATGGTCAGACTGTTCATCGATCGCTCCGATAGGTATGGACAAGTTGATTATATTGTTGATGGGTGGGATGTCAATCTTCAGAACGTCTGCGGTAGTATTAAGAGCGTTGGTCAACTTTTTATGTGAATAAACTGTGAAAGTATCGCCTTTGATGACGCATCCATCGCCGAGCATGATAACGCCAGCCTTGGTTAATTGTTCGGCCGTAACTTGATACTCGCAAATGATTCGTATGGAGCACGGTCCGCAACAAAAGTATAAATATGTATTTAATTTATTTAGCTGTATCCAACGGTTCGTGCAAATTATGGATGCTGTGCTGCAACGATTGGACAGCTGATCTTTCATGCAGAGAGTTTCATCTGATCTCATCTGATGAATCGGACCCTTCAACGGGCAGATGTATGTTTCTAAGTCGTAAAACATACAATTTTGGACATCGTTTTCCGTCATTGGAATGTAAGAGTCCTTTTGTATATTAATTGCGAGAAGGTCTGCGATGGGCATTATGCTGATCATATTACTTCCAACTTGCTGCGGAATTGTTATGATTCTGTAGATGTCGTAACTGTCTCTACTCACTAAAGGGATTTTGACCTCGAAGATAATAAACTGCTGCATGACTCTGGCTTTAGTCTTCAATAAATGATACAATTTGTATAAATCCGATTGAATATTATCTATTGGAAGAGTCAATTCTTTTGACAACTGTCCTATTATGATATTAAGTTCATTCGTCAGCTGTTCAAGTGTTATAAGGTGGAAATTGAACCCTGTGTGGTGTAGATTCGTAATAGTATCCACGA
Organism: Mythimna vitellina; assembly: GCA_949316375.1. Classification (NCBI taxonomy): domain Eukaryota; kingdom Metazoa; phylum Arthropoda; class Insecta; order Lepidoptera; family Noctuidae; genus Mythimna; species Mythimna vitellina. The sequence continues at coordinate 21,451,039 of OX438700.1, read as the reverse complement.
TAGTTTCCTGGATGGTTTTCAAGTTCATCAGAATACTACTGGCAATTATAGATGATACACTGAAACTATTAGTCATAAGTGACTCTTGAACTCCGACCTGAACTGTGTTTAATCCCTTTTCTAAAGTCATCAGGTGCTGATTAAATACCTTGTGATGTCTATCCATCGCATTTTCTACTCTTTTGATAATATTGTTTTCGGCTTCAACAATAGATGTGTTGTTTTTCCATAAGGAATCCAAACGTTTTTGATTACGTCTGATTTGATGAATGTCTCTAGCATATTGTTGTGCAAAATCGTCGTCTAAGACACCAAACAAGCTCCGTGCTATGCTTCCTATAGGATTGATAAGGCCACGCTTATGTCGCACGTTCTCCGTGAACTGCTGACCAAGCAACATGCTATTGTAATGGTCAAGTTCATTGCTACCGTGACGTAATTGCATAAGGATTGCGTCACACTGTGATATCTTTGTTGTATTAGCACATAGGTTGCCCAGATGATCAACGTATTTTTTAAGCAGGTCATGTCCTTGCCAATACGGCTCCATATCATAGTACACAATCAGTTTCCACTCGTCTCGTTCGAGGCGCATATTAGAGATTTTGTCGAAATAAATGCTCCGATTACTATTCAAGGGTGTTGTTTTATAATCACAACTAGATGGTGTTATGATTAGCATAAAAAATATTAGGGCAATGTAAATAAAGTTGCCGATTTTTCCTCTCCTACGTCTTGATCTATTTTTCGTTATCTCATTATCATTGCATACAGAAGGTTGATCGGTTTGCTCTGCATTGACTTCCGGTTGTTGATCTTTGTGGACTGGCAACAAGGAAAGTTTTGTGATTGGCCTCTTAATTACCCCATTTTTGGTTTTAACTGATACTACACGAACATTGCCGTCCATGCCGGGGTGCACCTCTACGATTCTGCCAAGGGCCCACTTTCCAGGTGGTAAGTTAGCGTCTTGAATGATGACTATGTCGTCGACCTTTAAGTTTGATCGTTGCTGCCTCCACTTGCTACGTGCTGATAGCTGACACAGGTACTCGCTTTTCCAGCGTTTCCAGATATCGTCAAAAATCTTCTGGGTAAGGTGCCAGCGTGTTCTTGCGTCTCTTTCCGCCTCAATGATGGTAAGTGTGGGACCACTAGATAGAAAGTGCGATGGAGTTAGATAGTCTATATCTTCCGGATCTTCGCTGATGGCACAAAGAGGTCTTGTGTTAAGGCAGCCTTCCAACTGTGCTAGCAATGTGGAATACTCCTCATACGTCAATTTCTGCTCGCACACAACTCTCTTAATGTGGTATTTGAGACTTTTGACAGCCGCTTCCCAGAGCCCCCCAGCACTCGGCCAGGAAGGCGCGTTAAAGTGCCATTGTATTTGCATATCTGTGATTACTCGGTAGAACTCGTCGTCAAGAGTGGTTCGTAAGTTGATGTACTCTTCACGCAAGGCCTTGTTGGCTCCGACAAAATTTGTCCCATTATCACTATAGATATGGGCAGGTGCTCCTCTTCTGGCTGCCATTCTCCTTAATGCTGCTAGAAAGGCAGCTGAAGTCAGGTCGGAAACGAGTTCTAGGTGCACAGCCTTGGTAGCCATGCACACAAATACTGCTATATAGCCTTTGGTGGTTTTGATACCACGACCTTTGTTTACTTTAATTTCCACATAGCCGGTGAAATCGACTCCAGTATGATGGAATGGCCGTGATGGATTACATCGTGATTCAGGTAAGTCTCCCATTATCTGTGTATTTTTCAAAGGATTGTGCCTTCTGCATGTGACGCAGTTATGTATGCGTTTTTTAACAGCACGATTACCGCCAATAATCCAAAACTCCTGTCTTAACCACGCCAGAGTTACGCGAGCCCCGCCGTGGAAGGTCATCTGATGACCTTGATCAATCAAACGATCGGTAAGCACTCCGCTGTGAGGAATAATAATAGGATGTTGCATGTTTTTGCTTATCCTTGCATTGTTTATCCTGCCACCAACCCTCAGTAGTCCGTGTTCGTCTAGATACGGATTTAGATTAAGTAGCTTGCTTTTAGTGTCTACACTGCTTTGATTTTGAAGACTTTTGATCTCCTCCGCAAACTCATGTTGCTGTACATACTTGATTAAAATGTACTTCGCTCTTCTTAGCTCAATGATTGTAAGAAAAGACGGCCTTGGTTGCGATCTTGCCGATATACGTAAAATCCAAGCAAGTATACGAGTCGATCTCGCAAAGCTGCTATACCTGCTCAGTATTGTGTTGATGACGTCATTTGGTTGTGTTTTCGTGGAGGTGACTTGTGATGTTGTTATCGCTCTTATTTCTTCGCATGTGTTATACTCCGGGGTTTCCTCCGGGTGATTTTCATCGAATGAAGGTAACCACGAGGGTCCGTGCCACCAAAGATTATGCTGCTTAAGTTGTTCTACAGACATGCCTCTACTAGCGCAATCAGCTGGGTTTTCTGCAGACTTCACATAACGCCAGTTGCTTGATGGTATGATATCGGTCACTTGCTTTACTCTGTTGGCTACGAAACGCTTCCAGCGACTTGGGTCACCTTTAAGCCATCCCAATACGGCTGTGGAGTCCGACCATGCGAAGATTTCGATATTGTGTCCAACCAAACATTGTGTTACTTTGTACATTAACTTTGATAGTAGTAGGGCTGCACTCAATTCCAGTCTTGGTAATGTGATATCCTTGTTTGTAGGGACAAGCCGTGTCTTTCCAGTTACTAATGATACTGTTGAGATTTGATTGGTATCTTCATTTTCGTATATGGAATAAATTACGCAAGCGAATGCTTTGGTTGATGCGTCACAGAAACCATGAAGCTTGATTGTTCCTTCCCTGCGACATTGCAGCCATCTCGGTAGTTTAAACTCATTGATATGCTGTAAATCTTCTGTCATTAGTGACCATTGCTTAACCATCTCTTCAGGAACTTGATCATCCCATTTTAGTTGTTGCTGCCAAACTGCTTGAAATAGTAGCTTGAGTTTGGTGGTAATAGGAGATAACCACCCCAAGGGATCAAAGATTTTAGATATGTCTGATAAGAGGGATCGTTTCGTCACAGTTTTTGATGATAGCTGATTGATTTTGCTTTGGAAGGTGAACTGATCTTCAGTAGGGTGCCAGCGTAATCCGAGAGTCTTGGTAGATTCTTGGTGCCGAAAATCAAATACCTCATCTGTTGTACTAACGTCATCGAGTAACTCCGCCTTATTCGATGACCATTTGCGAAGGTTAAAACCTCCTGATTTTAGAAGATCTATTAAATCTTTCTGCAACTTTTTTGCTTCTTGCAGAGTGTGATGACCACTCAGAAGATCGTCCATATAGAAGTCTTCTTCTAAGACCTTCGCTGCTGCTGGATACTTGAGACGTTCATCATTTGCTAACTGTCTAAGCGTCATTATTGCTAAAAATGGCGCTGCTCTTGTGCCATATGTGACGGTCATGAGTTCATATTCACGAAGAACTTGGTTTGGAGAGTCACGCCATATTATTTTTTGATACTTTTGATCGTCCTTGTGACAAAAGATCTGGCGGAACATTTTCTCCAGATCAGCAGTGTATGCAAATTCGTATTGCCTCCATTTTAAGATCAACGAAAACAAATCTTTTTGTAAGTTAGGTCCACTATACATTAAGTCGTTCAAACTCAGCCCTGACGATGTCTTCGCAGAAGCGTTGAAAACGACCCGCAATGCAGTTGTCGTGGAATCCGATTTCATTACACAATGATGTGGTAAATAGCAGCTAAATTGATTTTTGTCGAATGCACTTTCCTGCATGTGGCCTAATTCGATGTACTCATGTATGAAAGATCTATAGGATGTTTGAATATTTACGTTATTCGATAACTTTTTCTCAAGTTGATAAAATTGTCCAATGGCCTTGTGCTTGGACTCCCCTAAGTTTTTCTCAATGTTTGCCTTCAGAGGTAATCTGACAACGTAACGGCCATCTTCTCTTCTTGATGTGTCTGCCTTGTAGCGCTGTACGCACTTGTAATCTTCCTCTGAAAACTTATTTTGACTATCGTCAACAACATCTTCGATTTCCCAGAACCTCTGAATATCCTCTATGTTGTTTAAGACAACACTACATTGATATGATTTAACGTTTCCACTTATAATCCAGCCAAGGCGTGTTTGCTGTGCCACTACCTGTGAATCGCCCTCCTTGATGAGGCCATTCATGATGATTGATGAGAAAACATCTGCTCCAAGTAGTATGTCGACCGGACGACTAAGGTTATATTCAGGATCCGCTAGATTCACATGCTCTAAACAAGCCCATGATGGCTTCTGGAATGAACGATTGGGCAAATTATAAAGCAGAGTTTTCATGATAAGCACCTCTGTGGAAAATGTGAAATCTGTGTATACTGCTGATGCTTCAATATGTATGACACCCTTGCAATTATTTTCCTTGGCACCAACTCCCATTACAATTCCCTTGCATGCTTTTCTAGGTAGTCCCAACAGCTGAGCTGCATTCTCAGTGATTAATGATATTTGGGACCCCTGATCTATTAAGGCTCGCATTGGGTAATATACCCCATTAACCCCCATAACCTTGATTTGAGCCGTAGCCAACAAGGTTTCAGATATTTCTGGATTCGACACGTGTGTGACGCTTTTGCGTTCCTTTAAAGTTGAAGTGCTAGCGTCAGACTTCGAGTTACTGGAACCCGAGAAGGATTCATGTAGCAAGGTGTTATGATCGCCTTGACATTCCCGACATCTTTTGTCGGAAATACATGCCTTACCTTTATGATCATAAAGGCAGTTTTTGCATAAATTCAATTTATTGATTATCTTGCGTTTAGAATCCGATGTTGATTCTAAAAACGTTTTGCAATTAAACACATGATGATTTTCATTACAAACCGGACATTTCCAGAGCTTTTTCGTCGCTGAATTGTTAGTAAATGATCTAGTGGATTTACGGAAATGCTTTTTGCTGTTGTGCTCATATTGAGACTTATGATCAGACTTCTGTCCATCTTGCTTACGCCGTGAAGCTTCCAATGACGTAAACTTGTTTTCTAAAAATCCCATGAATTCACTCAACACTGGCAAATCACGCGGTTTTTTCCTAGAGTCCGTGTAGTCAGAGTGGGTCTGTTGATCTAGTTTTAATGCCAGTACATGAACTATAAATGGATCCCACGATTTTACGTCAACTCCTAGGTTTTTTACCGCATTCAAACACTCATTAGTGGTGTCATACATCTTCTTGATTTGTGACGCTGACTGCTGTTGCATAGTTGGCAATGATAAAAGAATATTGAGATGAGAACTGAATAATAAATTTGTGTTATTGTATCTGTGGTTTAATATGTCCCAACAGACCTTATAATTCTCGGTGCTAATATGCAAGTGCTGAATAAGTCTTTCCGGCTCCCCCCTGACCTCGGCCTTCAAGAACTGCATTTTTTGCGCATAGGAGATAGAACTATTGCTATGTATTGATTCCGTGAATAGGTCTTTAAATGCTATCCATTGATGATAATTTCCGTTAAACGTTGGGATTTCCATCGTTGGGGTGCTTTTCTCACGGTGAGAGACAGACCACAACTTGCGGTTTATGGATTTCTTGATGTCCAGATAAAGTTTTTCGTATTTGCCGAACGACTCTTCGTATGCTTCGTTCTCTTCTAACAACTCGCTGTCAATCTCCCAATGTAACGAGTCTATTGTTGACCATCTTGATTGAACAGTCTGCAATATGTCTTCGAACTCCCATTTTTCAGATATTTGATCTAAATCAATGAGAGCAATGGTACGAGAGAATGCTTTAAAATTGCTTTTCTGTTTACGCAGCATCTCTTCAAGTTTACTGCTGTTACCTTGTGAAGTATAGACAGTCGGAGACTTGGCCCTACACTTACTGGTTGATTGCTGTTGATCGTCGGCTGCATCCTGATCTGTTGATCCAGTACCGTATGCTTGACTCATCTCCGCGCCAGCTGCTTGTGATGGTTGCGGAGTAGTCGGTGCTTCAACAATCTGGTGTTCGATCTTGGCGACCTTGTACTGCTGAATGTACGCACGTGCCTCGGTGTAGAGCTGCCTAGTTTTCTGATAACTATTTTCTACAAAGTAGCTGTGGTTACGCTCCTCTGATTTTAACAATTGTATATGATTTGTCTGGAACTCTTCCCAATATTTATCGAGAATCTCTAAACGCTTTTTGATGTACGTAGAAGATTTTCTTTCAGGCCCATCCTTTTTAAAATTGCGTATTACCTGATCTATGCCCTGCATAAGCTGATTCTGATTTTCGAGTAGGTTCTCCATTCTAGAGACGCTGATGTATCTTCAGTGATAAAAGCTTGATAAATGATAAAGGAAAATGATATTTCTAGAATTCTACTCGATTCTGTATTCCTTGCTTCGTCGACTAAGCGTGGAAAACGATAAGTAGGTACCTTATATTGATAAAATGATTTTATGCAAGACTTGCACGAGAGCAGACTCCCTTTTTCTTTAGATGCTTTATGATAGCCGATAGTAGTCTACTCGAAGTGCTGATAGTGCAGTATGCTGTTGTGGTTGTGTGGTGCAACAACCACGTTACACGTGCTTAACCTCGCGGGCGAGTCCACTCGTAGAAATTAGACCAGACGCTCCGCTATTGCGATGATAATGAATGCTCACTCACCGGTATCTGCTGCTTGTTACCTGGTGGTTGATACTGATAATGATGGGTACATCCAGTCTCTGGTTCGGCGGAATGCACAAATACGCGAGGTCCGCCAATACGATGGCTCGAAGGACCATAAAGTTGTACGGGACAACTTGAAATGATATAATAATGATAGTTGTATTAATGCCTTTATTAGTGAGTACACGCGGCGAAGCCCGAACGCGAACTGAAGTAAACTGCGCACGCGGTACAAAATGCTTATTAAGCTCAATATAACATATTCGAATTGTACGAGTGAACCGTACAGTATACATATATTTTTATTGTACGAGAGGAAGAGTATCAGACTTTTACTGATTAAAACCCACCCGCGTTACTTCAAACGCCCTTTGCGTTCCATGGCCGCGGTGACTCTTTCAAACAACCCCGCAGCCCTGGCAAGTATCAAGCCTTAGCAGGCTGCGACGATAATACTGACATGAAATAGTACATTTTGACACAATTGGAGAAACTTTATTGTTGTTCCGATTCAGAACTCGCCTGAGCTGTAGGCGAGGGTGTTTTGGAGCTGAGTGCTGCAGTGACAAAATTTGAATGATGTTTTTCGATACGCTTACGAAGAAATAAATAACCGGGGGCTAGCCGGCGCTCGCGAGGGGCGCGGGGCGCGGGGCGGCGCGTGCTGCTGCAGGGCACCCCTGCTGGCGCACTTTTAATACTTGTCTCCTGTTGTTTGGATACCTCATTAGCAATTTTCAATAATATAACAGTAGTGATATTTTAGTATTATCAAGCTGATACACTCTGTTTCGCAAGTATTTCGACGCTCTCCCCATTACAAACAGGAGGCCTGAGCCCTAAGTTAGTTTTGTGGATTTGCAGTCAAAAATACACTTAAAAATATGAAAAACACCTATAAACTCAAAGTGATTAAATGTTAATTTCTCGATAAGTTAAGATGTCACTTCACCGTCTTAGTATCAATATAATCAACTCACCAATCACTTCTGAACAAGCTGAACGATCCGTCCGGCTTCATGAAGGACAACTGCCGCTGGTACAAGATGTTCATGTGGTAGAAGGCGTCTCGCTCCAGCGTCCTGTTGCGCTGGTTAATCAGGCGCATGTACAGGGTGAAGTACATGTTCGCCGCAAAACTGAACATGTTTTGTTCGGCGGAATCCTGTGGGGGAGTAGATCATTAAAATTTTGCAAAGATACTTCCAAGCAGTAAAAATATACCAACGTATTCGATGGTCCCTTAATTCTAATAAGAGATGCGCGCGCGGTTGGAGCCGAACACGTAGTAGCGATCCACCTCGTACGGGATCACTTGTAGATACAAGCTCACTCACCATCGGCAGGTGCAGCAAGCTGGTCGCGTTGACGGGCATGGTGGGGAACAGCGGCCCCACCACGTCGCCCACCACAGAGATGCGCGCGCGGTTGGAGCCGAACACGTAGTAGCGATCCACCTCGTACGGGATCACTTGTAGATACAAGCTCACTCACCATCGGCAGGTGCAGCAAGCTGGTCGCGTTGACGGGCATGGTGGGGAACAGCGGCCCCACCACGTCGCCCACCACAGAGATGCGCGCGCGGTTGGAGCCGAACACGTAGTAGCGATCCACCTCGTACGGGATCACTTGTAGATACAAGCTCACTCACCATCGGCAGGTGCAGCAAGCTGGTCGCGTTGACGGGCATGGTGGGGAACAGCGGCCCCACCACGTCGCCCACCACAGAGATGCGCGCGCGGTTGGAGCCGAACACGTAGTAGCGATCCACCTCGTACGGGATCACTTGTAGATACAAGCTCACTCACCATCGGCAGGTGCAGCAAGCTGGTCGCGTTGACGGGCATGGTGGGGAACAGCGGCCCCACCACGTCGCCCACCACAGAGATGCGCGCGCGGTTGGAGCCGAACACGTAGTAGCGATCCACCTCGTACGGGATCACTTGTAGATACAAGCTCACTCACCATCGGCAGGTGCAGCAAGCTGGTCGCGTTGACGGGCATGGTGGGGAACAGCGGCCCCACCACGTCGCCCACCACAGAGATGCGCGCGCGGTTGGAGCCGAACACGTAGTAGCGATCCACCTCGTACGGGATCACTTGTAGATACAAGCTCACTCACCATCGGCAGGTGCAGCAAGCTGGTCGCGTTGACGGGCATGGTGGGGAACAGCGGCCCCACCACGTCGCCCACCACAGAGATGCGCGCGCGGTTGGAGCCGAACACGTAGTAGCGATCCACCTCGTACGGGATCACTTGTAGATACAAGCTCACTCACCATCGGCAGGTGCAGCAAGCTGGTCGCGTTGACGGGCATGGTGGGGAACAGCGGCCCCACCACGTCGCCCACCACAGAGATGCGCGCGCGGTTGGAGCCGAACACGTAGTAGCGATCCACCTCGTACGGGATCACTTGTAGATACAAGCTCACTCACCATCGGCAGGTGCAGCAAGCTGGTCGCGTTGACGGGCATGGTGGGGAACAGCGGCCCCACCACGTCGCCCACCACAGAGATGCGCGCGCGGTTGGAGCCGAACACGTAGTAGCGATCCACCTCGTACGGGATCACTTGTAGATACAAGCTCACTCACCATCGGCAGGTGCAGCAAGCTGGTCGCGTTGACGGGCATGGTGGGGAACAGCGGCCCCACCACGTCGCCCACCACAGAGATGCGCGCGCGGTTGGAGCCGAACACGTAGTAGCGATCCACCTCGTATGGGATCACCGGCGTCTCCGTCACGTTCACGTGCATGTATTGGAACACGTACGCGCGGTTCGAGAGGTCGAGTAGAACTGATTGATGACGGTATTGGGGTAGGCCATCCGGCTGTGAAAAAAAAAGATAGTGTAAACATCATATCATTGAATGGCTTTTGAAGTGTGAGCGAGGTTAATCTCGTGTAAAAAGGACAATAAACTACATATTTTGATAGCCTATTTTTTTTTTGAGGTGGTAAATTATCAAATGACTTCTACCGCACTAGCGTGGATGAGAGAGCGGTTCAGCCTTTTACCGACTAAAACCCTTCAGTTGCCCTTTAATTTCCAGAGCCACGGTATTACGGTGCACAATGATTTTGCCACGTATGAATGGAAGAAACTTAAACAAACATAACGTGACCCAAATTGGTGGCCAAAATGTTGGGTGCTAGTTGGGGTAGGGTTAGTATACATGACATAAGTCCTACCTCTACAGTGATCTTCTTGACATAGTGGTGTTGTCCCATGAGCGTGGAGGCATGTAGTCGCACGTGGATGTCTCCCAGTCGAGTTGGTACGACGGGCACGTACACTGTAGCAGCGTCGCCTGAGGTTATGTACACAAAGAACTGATGCTCTCCGAACGATGTACGAGGATTGTACGAACGGACCTGGAGTAAAAAGTCGGGATTAGATAGTCTACCAAGGACGGAACAAGTTAGCAACCTATAGTGTATTTGCGTTGAGAAAATAGTGACTCATCGTTGTCACTCAGCCACGCACCTCAAAATTAGAAACCCGTGGTCACATTGGCTAGCTGATATAGGCGAGTACAGACGCGACTCTAGTCATTTAAAAATAAAAAAAAAATACAACAGCCTTCAATGTAAAAAGTGCGAATCGGATTTGCGCACTGCGCAGTAACAACAAATTTACTATTTTCAGATTTATTCCTATACCTGTGCTATAAGAGCTTGCTTTATGCCAAATTTCAGGATTCAGGGTCAACGAGAAGTACTCTATGAATTTCGATTCCTTTGAGAGTATCGAAATTTACGTTTGTTGCGACATAAACGGCCGTATCTTTTTTATTATTCACACAGCTTCAAGGGACCGCAGACCGGTATATGGTTTTAATTTCATCTCGATACTTCCACGCGTTCTGGAGATAAAGGGTCTTGACAGACAGACCGACAGGCAGACGGACAACAAACTGATCCTATAAAGGTTCCGTTTTTTCCTTTTGTGGTTCGGAACCCTAAAACACACTAATTAGTGTAAAATAACTGCAATTTCAGAAGTTGGTGTTTCTATAGTTTTTAAAGTTAAAAATTATATTAATAGTTTAAATTTTACCCAGTATGAATACATATTTACTTTGCAGTAGGACTGATCAGTCACTATTTTCCTAACGCGATTAAACTATAGTTTCATTTGAGACTGTATACTCACAATGCCATTCTCCTCGACGTGCACGAACTTGTAGTCAGGCGAAGCAGACAGCACGACAACAGCCTCGATATCTTGCGGCTGGTAGTTGAATACGACGACGCGAAGACCGACTTGCTCGCCCTGACGACACTGATCCGGACCCTCCACTTTTATGAAGAATGGTAGGACGCCTATGTACTGTGTAACAAAAAGAGATCCATGAAACTCAAATTTCAAAGACAATACGATGAAAATCAGTTTCATAATAATGTTCTAACGGCTTAAGGTCTAAAGAAGAGACCAGCCAGTATTGATGAAGTTTTTGTATAATTGATGAGATTTCGAGTAATTAATTAAAAATACTTACGCGTTTTGGTTCCGTTAACATGCCTAAACCAAGGCTCGGAGACATACTGAATGCTGATACTATCCAGTGAGCCGGTATCTGTAACATAATGGAACATTGTAAAAGATGCTGAAACATAAACAACACAGCACCATAGTGTATCCGCGTTAAGAAAACAGTAACTCATTGTGGTCATTCAACTTAGCTACTCAGTTGAGCGGAGTACGGAGTGTTGTTAATTTAAAAAACTAATACCTCTCACTGCACTTTGCAGTAGCACTGATGAGTCACTGTTTTCTTAACGTGAATAGACTATAGTTAACAATAAACTATTGTTTTACTATGTGAAGTGTTTTATATGTTGGACACACCTCGCTATCGAACACACAAAACCAACACACAAACAGTTATAGTGCACAGTTCAGTAACTAATCTGTCCCGTAATTTTCCATAATAATCAAAAGTAACCTGAGGCACATCCACAGTGAAGACGTATCGTCCGTGCGGGCCGATGTTGACGTCGCGCCACAGCCACACGTTGTCGTACTGCCGCTGCACGCGGTTGAAACGGAACTTGCGGAAGTGGGTCAGCTCGAACGACTTGCTTATGTCGGTTTCGCCTGTGTAACAAAATTTCAATTATTATATTATTATTTTTTATATCGATAAATTGATGTAAATGTTATTCTGACTCTATAATTATAATATAATAAGCATAATCAGCTTTATAATATACTGCTGGAACTCAGGCCTCGTCTCTAGGAGGGGATGGACCACGCGGGCCCAGTGCAGGTCGGAGGATGACATATGTTTGCCTTTGAATTTCGTTATGATGTTCACAATAGCCTATTCGAGTTAAGAAAAAAGTGACGTCATCGTTGTCACTCAGTTTAACCACGCCCCTTGGACCAATAAGATCGTAGTAAAATAAAAACCCGTGTTCACAATGATCAGTTGAAGAAAAATGAATACCTCACCTCATCATAACATTTAAACTTCAGGATGAAGGAAAGCTGTTTTATGACTCAATAGTAACAATAGATCCAAACAAATGGAAGAAAAGCTATGACAATGTTATGGAGCTCACGGAAAAGGATTCTTTCATAATAAATGTTAATGAAAATATTAACGATTCTGATTAACTTTTAAAATAATAACTTGTAATTTCATAAGGGTTTAATTTTTACCCCAGTATGAACACGTCTTTACTTTGCAGTAGCACTGATGACTCACTATTTTCTTAGCGCGAATAGACTATGAATACAACCTCTGGGCACTTGCTGTAGTGACTACAAGCTACACGTTGCACGTTGTGTAGCGCCGGATCACTGGCACGTCGTGTACCTTGTGGTCACTGGCACGTAGCTGAACAATAGTAGTGTAGTGACTCACAGTTGGACTCGTCCGTGTGGTCGGGGCAGTCGTAGGAGCCGTCGCAGCGCTTGGAGAGCGGGAAGCAGCCCCCCTCCAGGCACTCGCCGTAGCCTTGCGACACATTGCACGTCGTGTAACGACGGGTCACTGCCACATCGCTGAATACTATGAGGCCTGCGTACCTTTGAGACAAACATTACTCAATTTAAAATGGTTCTTTCAGTTGTGAATTTGAATTAGAACTAACAAATGACAAAGTAAGAAAAAATCTCAAAATGAGTATCCTTCTCCGTTGGTGATCAACAGAGGATAAAAGCTCGAAGAATACATTAAGCCGGCTTCTGTTCGCGAATCTCTTGCGCTCTGCGTTCCTGCAACTGTTCCGCATAGTGGATACGTTTGCGCTCCTGGAGCGTGCAACGGTCGCGCTCCGCGCTTGGCATTCCAATCGGTGGCGGTTTTTAGGAACACAAAGGAGAGCTCAGTCTGGTCGTGGACGCGAGCAAAATACCACGTTTAGTGAATACGTGTCGTACACGCTCCACGCTCGAATAAATGAAGCGATCAGATGAAAAATGTTCACAAGGGGATCCTATGATCGCGAACTAACTGTATCCGCGCATCTGCCACTGCTCTAAAAGAGACGGTACGCGCATCTCAAAAGGTTGGTGAACATAGTGGTTACGCGGTTTAATGGAGACGTGCGTACCGTCTCCATTAGAGAAGTTGCAGATGCACGGAGCACAGTTAGTTCGCGAATATAGTGGAATCTGGCTTTAGAAAAGCTACCTTAGTAATTTTATTACAATAAACAAAAAAAGAATAACCGCCTTCCTTAAAAAAAAAAATGGATCAAAATAATTTTAATTTCGGAAGTCGGTGTTAAATAAGATACAAATACTACCGAGCAACACCGACTTCCGAAATTAAAGTTATTTTGATCCTTTTAGTTTTTTTTTTAGAGAAGTCAGTTATTCTTTTTTTGTAAAAAGTTGTTTATTTCACACTTTTTAGTTGCGATACACTTACAAACAGATGCCTATTTTTCATGATAATTCCAATTAACCCAAACACTGCTTGGTTACATTGTGTTATTATGAAGTTCCTGTGTCTACCTTCCACCTTCCGGCCCCATAATCAGATCATTTTGATAGTACCTTATAGGCAAAGTGCATTTCATGACAATTCTAATAAGCCCAAACACGGCTAGGTTACATTGATTAATTACGGAGTTCCAGTGCTTACCTTCCGGCTCCATCATCATTATCATCAGATCACTTCGATGATACCATTTTCAACGTAACTATTCAGAACCATTCATTTATTTTTATTGTCATAGTCGCATAACTATCTTCATTGTGATATCTATGCGAGTAAGAAGTTCCGTTGACTATTTCTGGTCTTCTTCATCAGTTCCACTTCATCAAATTTTACTTTTTGACTGTAAATACTTAAGTTCTCGATGAAAATACCAAAATCACTATATGGTTGCCTATAATATTTGAGGAGTTCCCTCGATTTTGCCAAGATTCCATCTTCAGATCCCAACTTGGTGACTATGGGACCATTTGGGAAATATTTCCTTTCCAACAAAAAAAGAATTTTTCAAATCGGTTGGCAAGCAACGAAGTTATGCCCGAACAAACAAAAAAAAAAAATACAAACATCCGAATTGAGAACCTCCTCCTTTTTTAGAAGTCGGTAAAAAATCGAATCGCTAATTGTTAACGAAACGCCGCGCGCCCGCGCCGCTCCCCGCCGCGCGTTGCCGGCCGCCCCCGGCCGACCCAGCGGTCACTCGCGCTCGCTCGGCTTCAAGAAGACGCGTTGAATTCCCTTTCTTTATATGCTAAATTATACAGTTATTATGTGTCATTAAAACAACCCTCGTTAACACTAATCGATCAATCCTTTACAGGAATAAATATAATTTCTGTCTAAAATCTTATCGAATAACGGAAAACCCATTTTTTAGGAATCCAATTTTTTTCACTATTCTAATTAGTTTTAATATTTAAATAAATTTTAAAAAATCCACCTCTCACTCTTTAACCGACGTCAAAAGAAGAAGGAGGTTCTCATTTATTTATTTATTATTACAAGAGCGGACTTCATGCTTGAGGTTAAATAAATACTAAACAAAGCATAACACAAAATTTTTTTTCAACAGAACACACAAAACATATACATATATGTATTATGTGTATAAAACGGTATACTCACTCGAAGGTCCGGTTGGCGTCGATACCGAAGGTGGACGAAGGGAAGTACACGAGGTCGTCCGCGTCGCCGAAGTGCGAGCGCCACGTGTACGCGAAAGTGCCGTTCGTGGACTCGTCGAAGTGAGACATTTTTGATATGACCTGTGCAATTTCATTTATAATATAATAATTCAAAAAGGAACAAAGGCGATCGACTCCTTAGCGCAGTAGATCTGAAGAGATCTGAGAAAAAAAATTAACTGCTCCATACATTTTGACGAGTTATGCGAACATAAACGTAGGGAACAGCAGATTTTTTTTTCGCTATTTGATGTTTGGTCCCATAGTAAAAGTTGTTCATAATGAGGAGTACAATGCCCCCTCGAAATTCTTGAAGTTAATTTTTTAACACCTTATGTAGTTACCAACCTTAGCATAAGTAAGCTCGTTGCCGGCCTGCATGGTGTAGAAGGTGTTGTCGATGCCCGACAGCCCCACGTAGGCGCCGGGCTCGCCATAGTTACCAACCTTAGCATAAGTAAGCTCGTTGCCGGCCTGCATGGTGTAGAAGGTGTTGTCGATGCCCGACAGCCCCACGTAGGCGCCGGGCTCGCCATAGTTACCAACCTTAGCATAAGTAAGCTCGTTGCCGGCCTGCATGGTGTAGAAGGTGTTGTCGATGCCCGACAGCCCCACGTAGGCGCCGGGCTCGCCATAGTTACCAACCTTAGCATAAGTAAGCTCGTTGCCGGCCTGCATGGTGTAGAAGGTGTTGTCGATGCCCGACAGCCCCACGTAGGCGCCGGGCTCGCCATAGTTACCAACCTTAGCATAAGTAAGCTCGTTGCCGGCCTGCATGGTGTAGAAGGTGTTGTCGATGCCCGACAGCCCCACGTAGGCGCCGGGCTCGCCATAGTTACCAACCTTAGCATAAGTAAGCTCGT
The DNA here is from genome assembly GCA_949316375.1 of Mythimna vitellina. Taxonomy (NCBI): domain Eukaryota; kingdom Metazoa; phylum Arthropoda; class Insecta; order Lepidoptera; family Noctuidae; genus Mythimna; species Mythimna vitellina. The sequence goes on along the minus strand of OX438700.1, from coordinate 21,435,345 downwards.
TGCCGGCCTGCATGGTGTAGAAGGTGTTGTCGATGCCCGACAGCCCCACGTAGGCGCCGGGCTCGCCATAGTTACCAACCTTAGCATAAGTAAGCTCGTTGCCGGCCTGCATGGTGTAGAAGGTGTTGTCGATGCCCGACAGCCCCACGTAGGCGCCGGGCTCGCCATAGTTACCAACCTTAGCATAAGTAAGCTCGTTGCCGGCCTGCATGGTGTAGAAGGTGTTGTCGATGCCCGACAGCCCCACGTAGGCGCCGGGCTCGCCATAGTTACCAACCTTAGCATAAGTAAGCTCGTTGCCGGCCTGCATGGTGTAGAAGGTGTTGTCGATGCCCGACAGCCCCACGTAGGCGCCGGGCTCGCCATAGTTACCAACCTTAGCATAAGTAAGCTCGTTGCCGGCCTGCATGGTGTAGAAGGTGTTGTCGATGCCCGACAGCCCCACGTAGGCGCCGGGCTCGCCATAGTTACCAACCTTAGCATAAGTAAGCTCGTTGCCGGCCTGCATGGTGTAGAAGGTGTTGTCGATGCCCGACAGCCCCACGTAGGCGCCGGGCTCGCCATAGTTACCAACCTTAGCATAAGTAAGCTCGTTGCCGGCCTGCATGGTGTAGAAGGTGTTGTCGATGCCCGACAGCCCCACGTAGGCGCCGGGCTCGCCATAGTTACCAACCTTAGCATAAGTAAGCTCGTTGCCGGCCTGCATGGTGTAGAAGGTGTTGTCGATGCCCGACAGCCCCACGTAGGCGCCGGGCTCGCCATAGTTACCAACCTTAGCATAAGTAAGCTCGTTGCCGGCCTGCATGGTGTAGAAGGTGTTGTCGATGCCCGACAGCCCCACGTAGGCGCCGGGCTCGCCATAGTTACCAACCTTAGCATAAGTAAGCTCGTTGCCGGCCTGCATGGTGTAGAAGGTGTTGTCGATGCCCGACAGCCCCACGTAGGCGCCGGGCTCGCCATAGTTACCAACCTTAGCATAAGTAAGCTCGTTGCCGGCCTGCATGGTGTAGAAGGTGTTGTCGATGCCCGACAGCCCCACGTAGGCGCCGGGCTCGCCATAGTTACCAACCTTAGCATAAGTAAGCTCGTTGCCGGCCTGCATGGTGTAGAAGGTGTTGTCGATGCCCGACAGCCCCACGTAGGCGCCGGGCTCGCCATAGTTACCAACCTTAGCATAAGTAAGCTCGTTGCCGGCCTGCATGGTGTAGAAGGTGTTGTCGATGCCCGACAGCCCCACGTAGGCGCCGGGCTCGCCATAGTTACCAACCTTAGCATAAGTAAGCTCGTTGCCGGCCTGCATGGTGTAGAAGGTGTTGTCGATGCCCGACAGCCCCACGTAGGCGCCGGGCTCGCCATAGTTACCAACCTTAGCATAAGTAAGCTCGTTGCCGGCCTGCATGGTGTAGAAGGTGTTGTCGATGCCCGACAGCCCCACGTAGGCGCCGGGCTCGCCATAGTTACCAACCTTAGCATAAGTAAGCTCGTTGCCGGCCTGCATGGTGTAGAAGGTGTTGTCGATGCCCGACAGCCCCACGTAGGCGCCGGGCTCGCCATAGTTACCAACCTTAGCATAAGTAAGCTCGTTGCCGGCCTGCATGGTGTAGAAGGTGTTGTCGATGCCCGACAGCCCCACGTAGGCGCCGGGCTCGCCATAGATGGCCACCTCCACGCGCTCGCCTGTGCGGTGCTTGCGGTTGTTTATGAACACCGTGAACTGTGATCGACAGATTGTAATCTTAGTGTTTATAAAATAAAATAATGAAACACACATGCGCAATTGGATAATTGCCTGTTCTTATTTTTGTATCATATTTTATAATAAACTAAAAAAATTGGTTATTAAATGAAACATCAATTAGCATTCCAAATACTGATCTGAGTGGGGAGTGTGGTGGGTTTGCTATCGCTTTTAAGCACATGTAACGTAATGTCGGTGACGTTACATTTTAGTATGTTTATCCATATACTGTTATTTCACAGTTTCCACTTCCACCAGATTTAAAAATTTTTGTGACTTGATTTTTTAGTTACATCAAAAAGTTACTTTATCCGATATCGCAAATAAAAAGAATTTTACAAATTCGTTCATTGTTAAGTAAGAAACCTTTTAAATCTGGTGGAAGGGGGAACTGTCAAGTAACAGAAAAAGGATGCGTAGTATACTACAATGTGACGTCACCGCCACTTGGTCACCCGCGTAGAAAAGAGATAGCGAGATGTTCCCACCACGCTTTCCCAAACAAATATTTAAAATGCTTATTGCTGCTTTATTTTATAACCAATTTTAATGCAATTTTCAGAAATAAATTCATTTTATTATTACTTGTTCTTTAGTATAAAATATTGGATAAAAATAAATACCGGTAAGTACCGAATTGGTTTATTGGTCAGTTTTGAGTTAGGTTCTACACCACAAAATTTTAATTAGAACAAATATTTAAAGGGCTTATTAGAAAAAGTCTTGTTATTACTTAAATAAAGTCTCAATAAATAATATTCATAAACAGAAATGTTATTAACGTTTGTTTATATACCAAAATGTCAGTAAATTTATGGAAATATTGTACAGGCTATTGATTTATGAATGAATGAATGACATTCAAAATGGAAAAACTCTGCGCGTAGTATTTTCTAGTAGCTATTGATAAGAATGATTGATTCAATCATGAATTTACAAATTATGACAAATTTTCGTAGACAATTTTGGGATTTCGATTTTTTTACTTTTGACTACACAAATATGATAAGTTCGGGTTCAGATAGGGCCCCATTTTTTTTTGTAGTAATTAAAAAATAGTGGAGAAAATGATACACAGTAGAGAGTTAGTGGCTCACGTTGTTCCTGGAGATGCCGTTGACGGGGAAGGTGAGCGAGTCGGCGAGCACGTGCGCGCGGCGCTGCGCGCTCCACACGAGCACGGTGGCCACGGGCGCCATCTCCGCCGACACCGTCACCGCGAACGTGCGCACGCCCTCCTGCGGGCCCACACAAATGCTCAATATCAAGGTGTTACCAAAATACTATGTTGCATTGATGAAGTCGAAAAATCGCATATCTCTCTCTCTCTCTTGGAGATCCAAAAATATTTTATTCGTGCAGTCGTCACAGCTTTTTTTTTTTTGTATTATACTAAAATAAATTTAATTTTTGTTGATAATTGCCGGTGATATTTTGTTTTATTCAAAAAATATTCTTCCAAACTTTTTGACTGTGAAGGGTCTAATTTCAAACAAAAAAAAAGTTAAGAAATTAAGACAATTCTAATAGAGCACAGAGAAAGGGTACAGTATAAGTTTTTTACTAGCTACAAATAAATAAAAAATAACATTATCAGTAAAACACTATTCCATATAACAAGCTTACCTGCATGATCTCCTGTCCGCTCGTGAGGATGATTCCTTTAGACATGACGACGTAGTTGAACGACTCCATGTAGAAGTTGCTCTGCACGTGGAAGATTATATACTCGCCCACCTAAGGCACGACAACTTAGTATTACGAACATATTTATATTAAGAAGGTATTGTTTTTATATCATTAACAAGGTGAATTTTAAATCTCTTGTGGCGAAAGCGGTAACGGCTAGGGTAGGCCGCGAAATTTAAATTTTCTTAAGTTTAGTAGAAGTTGAAAGTAGTAAAGAACAGTTTAGTTTTTAAGTGTATTAATTAGTTTTTTTTTTTCGGCCTTATTCAGGTCAGAGTGAACGTTGATTAACATACGTATGATTCGAGGGCGTTATACTTATGTATTTACGGGATTATCAGCAATACAACCCTCTCAGTTCGTCTCAATCTATTGAATGATTTTTTCGTTAAAAGGCCGTTCAATGGGGTAAAGAAAACTTAAAATGCAAAAAACTAAAGAAAATTTGGATTTCGGGGCTGACTTTGAGAATCCCCCTTAAAGGGATAGTGTATTCGGGCCACAGTAGCCCCCCTTACTAGAACCGGGTCTAAAGATAAGTAATATTCTCTAACGACCCTTGTGATAGTGAAACGGATTCTATGCCATACATAATGATCGGCTATTGTTTGTTGGATAAAGTGTTATTGTTTCTGATAAATAAAGTCATCTACTGTCAACCGACATTTCATTTATGGCACTCACCCTCGCGTCAGTAGTACTGGTGGAGATGCGAATGTGTTGGTTGTTGGCGCTGTAATGCGCGATGAAGTGTACGTCGGCATTGGCGTGCGAGCCCACCGAGTCCACCAATTGCGCGCTCAGGCGGACACCCGTAATGCTGTTCAGCACCTCGCGGTAGTTCGGGTCGTTTTGTAGACCTGGAATAAGGAGGAAATTAGTAAAAGCCCCCCCTGCCCTCCACTTGTACGTGCACCTGGAGGGACACTCCTCGCGCTTGTATGGTACGTATCTATGCAATACTCACGTAACAACTTGTAGAGGTCTAGCTTGAGATGCCACACGGCGTCGCTGCCCGGCACCAGCGCGGGCTGCTGCGGGTCCACGCCGCCCCCCCTTCCCTCCACTTGTACGTGCACCTGGAGGGACACTCCTCGCGCTTGTATGGTACGTATCTACGCAATACTCACGTAACAACTTGTAGAGGTCTAGCTTGAGATGCCACACGGCGTCGCTGCCCGGCACCAGCGCGGGCTGCTGCGGGTCCACGCCGCCCCCCCTGCCCTCCACTTGTACGTGCACCTGGAGGGACACTCCTCGCGCTTGTATGGTACGTATCTACGCAATACTCACGTAACAACTTGTAGAGGTCTAGCTTGAGATGCCACACGGCGTCGCTGCCCGGCACCAGCGCGGGCTGCTGCGGGTCCACGCCGCCCCCCCTGCCCTCCACTTGTACGTGCACCTGGAGGGACACTCCTCGCGCTTGTATGGTACGTATCTACGCAATACTCACGTAACAACTTGTAGAGGTCTAGCTTGAGATGCCACACGGCGTCGCTGCCCGGCACCAGCGCGGGCTGCTGCGGGTCCACGCCGCCCCCCCTGCCCTCCACTTGTACGTGCACCTGGAGGGACACTCCTCGCGCTTGTATGGTACGTATCTACGCAATACTCACGTAACAACTTGTAGAGGTCTAGCTTGAGATGCCACACGGCGTCGCTGCCCGGCACCAGCGCGGGCTGCTGCGGGTCCACGCCGCCCCCCCTGCCCTCCACTTGTACGTGCACCTGGAGGGACACTCCTCGCGCTTGTATGGTACGTATCTACGCAATACTCACGTAACAACTTGTAGAGGTCTAGCTTGAGATGCCACACGGCGTCGCTGCCCGGCACCAGCGCGGGCTGCTGCGGGTCCACGCCGCCCCCCCTGCCCTCCACTTGTACGTGCACCTGGAGGGACACTCCTCGCGCTCGTATGGTACGTATCTACGCAATACTCACGTAACAACTTGTAGAGGTCTAGCTTGAGATGCCACACGGCGTCGCTGCCCGGCACCAGCGCGGGCTGCTGCGGGTCCACGCCGCCCCCCCTGCCCTCCACTTGTACGTGCACCTGGAGGGACACTCCTCGCGCTTGTATGGTACGTATCTACGCAATACTCACGTAACAACTTGTAGAGGTCTAGCTTGAGATGCCACACGGCGTCGCTGCCCGGCACCAGCGCGGGCTGCTGCGGGTCCACGCCGCCCCCCCTGCCCTCCACTTGTACGTGCACCTGGAGGGACACTCCTCGCGCTTGTATGGTACGTATCTACGCAATACTCACGTAACAACTTGTAGAGGTCTAGCTTGAGATGCCACACGGCGTCGCTGCCCGGCACCAGCGCGGGCTGCTGCGGGTCCACGCCGCCCCCCCTGCCCTCCACTTGTACGTGCACCTGGAGGGACACTCCTCGCGCTTGTATGGTACGTATCTACGCAATACTCACGTAACAACTTGTAGAGGTCTAGCTTGAGATGCCACACGGCGTCGCTGCCCGGCACCAGCGCGGGCTGCTGCGGGTCCACGCCGCCCCCCCTGCCCTCCACTTGTACGTGCACCTGGAGGGACACTCCTCGCGCTTGTATGGTACGTATCTACGCAATACTCACGTAACAACTTGTAGAGGTCTAGCTTGAGATGCCACACGGCGTCGCTGCCCGGCACCAGCGCGGGCTGCTGCGGGTCCACGCCGCCCCCCCTGCCCTCCACTTGTACGTGCACCTGGAGGGACACTCCTCGCGCTTGTATGGTACGTATCTACGCAATACTCACGTAACAACTTGTAGAGGTCTAGCTTGAGATGCCACACGGCGTCGCTGCCCGGCACCAGCGCGGGCTGCTGCGGGTCCACGCCGCCCCCCCTGCCCTCCACTTGTACGTGCACCTGGAGGGACACTCCTCGCGCTTGTATGGTACGTATCTACGCAATACTCACGTAACAACTTGTAGAGGTCTAGCTTGAGATGCCACACGGCGTCGCTGCCCGGCACCAGCGCGGGCTGCTGCGGGTCCACGCCGCCCCCCCTGCCCTCCACTTGTACGTGCACCTGGAGGGACACTCCTCGCGCTTGTATGGTACGTATCTACGCAATACTCACGTAACAACTTGTAGAGGTCTAGCTTGAGATGCCACACGGCGTCGCTGCCCGGCACCAGCGCGGGCTGCTGCGGGTCCACGCCGCCCCCCCTGCCCTCCACTTGTACGTGCACCTGGAGGGACACTCCTCGCGCTTGTATGGTACGTATCTACGCAATACTCACGTAACAACTTGTAGAGGTCTAGCTTGAGATGCCACACGGCGTCGCTGCCCGGCACCAGCGCGGGCTGCTGCGGGTCCACGCCGCCCCCCCTGCCCTCCACTTGTACGTGCACCTGGAGGGACACTCCTCGCGCTTGTATGGTACGTATCTACGCAATACTCACGTAACAACTTGTAGAGGTCTAGCTTGAGATGCCACACGGCGTCGCTGCCCGGCACCAGCGCGGGCTGCTGCGGGTCCACGCCGCCCCCCCTGCCCTCCACTTGTACGTGCACCTGGAGGGACACTCCTCGCGCTTGTATGGTACGTATCTACGCAATACTCACGTAACAACTTGTAGAGGTCTAGCTTGAGATGCCACACGGCGTCGCTGCCCGGCACCAGCGCGGGCTGCTGCGGGTCCACGCCGCCCCCCCTGCCCTCCACTTGTACGTGCACCTGGAGGGACACTCCTCGCGCTTGTATGGTACGTATCTACGCAATACTCACGTAACAACTTGTAGAGGTCTAGCTTGAGATGCCACACGGCGTCGCTGCCCGGCACCAGCGCGGGCTGCTGCGGGTCCACGCCGCCCCCCCTGCCCTCCACTTGTACGTGCACCTGGAGGGACACTCCTCGCGCTTGTATGGTACGTATCTACGCAATACTCACGTAACAACTTGTAGAGGTCTAGCTTGAGATGCCACACGGCGTCGCTGCCCGGCACCAGCGCGGGCTGCTGCGCGTCCACGCCGCCCCCCCTGCCCTCCACTTGTACGTGCACCTGGAGGGACACTCCTCGCGCTTGTATGGTACGTATCTACGCAATACTCACGTAACAACTTGTAGAGGTCTAGCTTGAGATGCCACACGGCGTCGCTGCCCGGCACCAGCGCGGGCTGCTGCGGGTCCACGCCGCCCCCCCTGCCCTCCACTTGTACGTGCACCTGGAGGGACACTCCTCGCGCTTGTATGGTACGTATCTACGCAATACTCACGTAACAACTTGTAGAGGTCTAGCTTGAGATGCCACACGGCGTCGCTGCCCGGCACCAGCGCGGGCTGCTGCGGGTCCACGCCGCCCCCCCTGCCCTCCACTTGTACGTGCACCTGGAGGGACACTCCTCGCGCTTGTATGGTACGTATCTACGCAATACTCACGTAACAACTTGTAGAGGTCTAGCTTGAGATGCCACACGGCGTCGCTGCCCGGCACCAGCGCGGGCTGCTGCGGGTCCACGCCGCCCCCCCTGCCCTCCACTTGTACGTGCACCTGGAGGGACACTCCTCGCGCTTGTATGGTACGTATCTACGCAATACTCACGTAACAACTTGTAGAGGTCTAGCTTGAGATGCCACACGGCGTCGCTGCCCGGCACCAGCGCGGGCTGCTGCGGGTCCACGCCGCCCCCCCTGCCCTCCACTTGTACGTGCACCTGGAGGGACACTCCGCGTGCTTGCCAGCTAGGTAGTGGAGAGCCGTCGTGGTAAGATACTACCATCTGTAAGGAGAGTCTTCTTAGTCAGTGTGCCCTTGTGCGTGGGTGTACAGTAAAGAAAATGTCTATCACATATATATGCTGGGCACGCGGCAACCCCCACGAGGCGCGCGGCAACCTCCTTTTATTTATGTCTTCGTAAGTGTATTGGAAAACGTGCCGCCTCGGTCGCTATGACAAACTTTCTCCATTTGTATCAAAATGTACTATAGCCAATTGATAGGCTCGCGTTTGACGACTATCTCACCGTACAGTAAGCGATGATGTGATCGTCGATAGAGTTGCTTGCCTAGTAAAAATAAGCTATTCAGTCTTGATTTAAATACCCCAGGTTGTAGCAACAGGAAACACAGACTCCGGCAGGAAATAAGCTAGTATCTATGTGTGTGTCTGTTTGTTACTCCTTCATGCTCAAACAGCAGAACAGATTTGAATGAAACTTGGTATCCGGATAAATCCTAGATGCATAATACATAGGTTATAATTTATAAAGGTAGAAAGTACTAATATCAACTAGTACTTACATAAACATCAAACGGCATCGAAGGCTTGAAGACCTGCGGCGTGCCCCCCAGGAAGGTGACCTGCAGCGAAGAGTTGAAGATCCTCGCGATGCTGTACCCCTCAATGACCTCGTCCAAGAACGGGTCGCCTACCGACGCCGTGATGATCACCTCGACGCCGTCCAGATTGGGCACCAGCTGTGCTAACTCCGACATCGGATACTTGAAGTCGTAGGTGCCGTTGAACTGCGGGTTTTATTATTGTTAGAAGGTATTGCCCTTGCTGTATAGTGCCTATAAATATCAATATCCCGGACGGGCCCTCAAAAATGTAGTGTTAGTGGGTTGCGGCCTTGTAGAAAAACAAAACTGTGGATGATGATAACTTGTTCGTTTTTTCGTTTTTACACGAGTTCACAACTTTTTATTTGTAGGTATAAAAAAGCTTTCTGCTATGAATTAGTACGCCCTCTCGCTAACGTTCTAAAGTCGCCATCCCGCCATGTTCCTCTTGTCCCTTTCATATAGTTCCTTTCTCTCGCTCTCACACTTTTACGCTTCGTTTCACACATCATTCATACGTTCCTTTTGTCCATCCTACATCAATATGTTACATTTGAACAACTCTGTAGTTCTAAGGGGTGACGACCCCTAAAAGTTGCTAAAAAGCATCACATCATTAACAGACGTGTCGCGGAGAAGTCGTTGCCTGGCAAAGGTAAGTCAAGGTCACGCGCCGGTTGTAATACACGTGATATCTCACTAAACCCCATTTCCATTGTGAAATTTTGTATTTTTATTCCGAACACGCTCCCTACCCCACCCTTAGAGCCTCACGTAATAGTCAAGTCTCAAGGTTGTTTAACATTTAACATTCAAAGTCCAACTTCTCAACAGCTCAAAGCCCGTAAATATTTACGGGCTTTGAGCTGTTGATAAGTTGCTCAGAAAGTTGAAGACAGTTGCTTGTTAAGTAAGTCACTCATGGAGATGATCATATAAGCGAAGCGTACAAGACACTAATTACTGTCAACACATTTCGACAAAATGCGCTCATACCCTTTTTTTGTGGGAAATCATCAAATAAACCCTTTCGCACTAGGCGAAGTGAGAGGGAGTGTCAGACTTTCATTGACTAAAACTACCTATATTCTTTCAGTTGCCCTTTGCGTTCCAGGGCACGGTAAATCTTTCGAACACCCGCAGCCTTGGTAATTCGCTCATATCTTAAACTCGTACCTAAGTAGGCAAAAGTACATTGTATAGCCTAAAAGAATTGTTCACTTTAAAATAGTCCTTTTAAAGGGCCTCAGGTCCAGCGAAGCTATCGGTCGTCCACACTGTGACTAATAAAATGCTATTTTAAATTAGTAAAATACTCACAAATCTCAAATACGGCAGCTGATCGTAATATGGGTTGTTATAATAATTGTTGTACGTCGAAGTAGTCGTGTAAGTGTTGTAGTTCGGATTATTGTTGTTGTTCAGGTTGTTGCTGTTGTGGTCGATCGCGTACTGGGTCGGGTCCGGCTTCGACATCCAGAATGGGTACTTTTCATCCTAGAAAAAAAAATATTGATTGCATTAAAGGTTATAGTTTTTTTTTTAATAGTCTATATTTTGTCCCACTGCTGGGCAGAGGCCTCACTTTTTTCCTTCCAAACCTGTCTGTGTATAGCGATCTCTGGCCCAGTTTGCCCCGCGAACAGAATCGATCGTCATACCACTTTCGCCGCTGTGGAGCTCCGTCAGGAATGCATATACACACAAAAATTACAAATGATCAAAAAATAAATCGTTTTGGGAATGCTGTAGTTTAGTGATGACGCATATAACTTTTTAATATTAGTGTACTAATATTAAAAAGTTTACTCCTGTGTAGATATGCAAAACAGAGTATAAAGTACCGTAAGACTCCGTTGAAAAGGGAACTACCCAATATTCGTTTTGGGGCAGTTGTATATGTTCTATTCGCGTGGCGAACTCTGATAGCGTAATTCAGGATTTTTGAAAATTAGTTTATTGATTTATTTATGGACAACCAACAAAGCACCATTATACATGTAAGGATTCAAGGTCATTGTTACATTTTGTAGTGTAGCCTTAATTAAAGGAGATTTCGCCAAACAAGTATTCAAATGGATACAAATTATTAGTTAGTTTATTAGTGCCATCATAGATGTCTCTACACTCTTTCATACAATAACAATTGAACAAGGGGCTCCCCAATACATTTATAAAACCTTACATGCCAAATCTAAATGCAAACCACAAAAATATTGTCAATATGTTATAGAATTCCATACTCACAAAGTTAAACATCCTCGTAACAACTTTCTGTGGATCATACCACCAGTCGGGCTGCTCCAACTGGTTAGGCTGGCCAGGTATGTACCGGTTCTCTTTGTTGATGACTCTGCCGAACTCGTCCACAGTCGTTTGTCCATATTGGTCGTATTGTTGCTGATAATTGCCGTCGTACTGTTGCTGGTAGTTGCTGTCGTTATAGTTGCCATTGTAGTTGTTGTTGTTGTTGTTGTTGTAATTAGGGTTGTAAGGGTAGTTTTGGCGGACTGTGAAAAGAAAATATGATGTTTAGTTTTTTCTTTTTGTGTGGATGAAAAAAGATTGCACGTAGCGGAAATGAGAATGTTAGATGGATGTGTGGTGTGACGAGAATGGATAAAGTGAGAAATGAATATATTAGGGGAAGTTAGAAAGTGGCGCCAGTGACTGAAAAGTTGAAAGGGAATCGTTTGTCTTGGTATGGTCATGTGAAGAGGAGGGATGAAACGCATGTTACTAAAAGAGTTATGAGTTTACACGTGGATGGATGGAGAGGGAGAGGGAGACCAAAGAAAAGATGGATGGATTGTGTGAAGAGTGATATGAAAGAAAAGGAAGTTAGTGATAGCGTGACGAGTGACAGGGCAGAATGGAAGAAAAGAACGTGTTGCGCCGACCTCAAATAACACGGGACAAGGGCAGGAAGATGATGATGAGCTTTTTTTTTTGTGTTCCATTCTATAATGCTGAGGATACTAACTGACACAATGGTACATTACTAATGATAGCTTGCATCGGGACTTAAAGATAACGAACGTAAAGAAAGAAATCGCGCACGCAGTCTGAGCTAACAAGAATAGTTTCACGTCCCATCCTAATAAACTGCGTACATCGAAGGGCTGGAACATTTTGCCGGCTGCGGTCTTCCCGTCAGATTATAATTTAGGTGTCTTCAAGGCTAGAATGAATAGGCTCTTAATAAACTCATGCGCCTCACCATCAACGATTGCATCACTGCTTACTTATCATCAGGTGGGACCGTAGTCAAGCATTAGTTTAGATCAATTAAAAAAAAAATACTGGCATCAAACTTGATGAAAACAAGATCAGGAGATTTAAAAGGTACGAATTGATGTGGGTGCATCAGTGGACGCATAGCAAGCATGACATCATTGTATTTGAACACAACAGATGCTAATGTCAATAAGTGGATAGATTGCATCAGGAAGAGAATAAAAATTAGTGTCTTTTTGCCATCAAGTTCTGGAAAAAAACCTTATTACAACTGATTTGGGTAATATTAGCATTGTGGGTGAAACAAAATAAGATCAAAAAATACGATTCCATGTTTGTGTTATATTGTCAAACAACTGCCAATATAAAACAGCAAAAAGTGTAAAATAACTATAATTTAGAAAGGCAGTGTATTTAGTTCTGTTATTAATATAACGATATTAACAACTAGCTTTTGCCCGCGACTTCGTCCGCGTTGAAGTCGAAAATGGTTTTATTAGGTTCTTTTGAGATACGAAAATATGAAATATTATTTATTATCTTCGTCGTGTGTGATAGTCCATAGAATTGTATGGCGAGCGATATTCTATCTTAGATAAAATATAATATCTTAGCCGTGTGCAGCGTGTAGTGAACTCCACTGCGGGTGATGTAACCTACGACAAACTTATTATTTGCGGTTCGTACAGCAATCGAGTCTAGGGATCGAACCGCAAAATTAAGTTTGTTTTTTATTGTATATACTTTTCCGGGATAAAAAGTACCCAGTATGATGCCCAGGATATTAAAGAATAATTATACCAAGTTTCATCGTAATCGAACCGGTAGTTTTTGCGTGATGCCTGAACAGACAGACAGACAGACAAATTTTTTTTTAATCACGTTTTTGGGTTCGGTGTCAATTTAGTCTACACCCCCTGCCATTTATTTTTTTGTTGATATTTTCAATGTACAGAATTTTCATTTCTACAGATTTATTATAAGTATAGATATATTTTCACAGCTTACCTCTTGTATACTGATTCCCTCCATACCCAGTAGGACTTCCAAAATGCCCTCTGTTATTGAACTGTCCCTGCGTGTAGTACCTCGGTCGGTACTGCGGGATAGGCCTGATGGTCGCCTTTAAGGTAAGGTTGCCTCGGACCGGAGCCCCCGATGTGTAGTTAGCCATTATGCGGCCGTGGATGAACGGCTCCGTATTGAAGAAGAACGCGGGCATTGTTACGTTGACCTGGATGAACAGATGTTATTAAATAAATAGATAAACTGTTTTTTTTTTCATGCTGTTTTGATTTCGAACTTGTAATTCTTCCATTCTTTTCCTAGTGAAAAATGTTGAAAGGACAATAGAATATTTACAAAGCAATCCCTACACAATACAAAAACAGTCACTTTCCTCGTCTGCACGTTTTACACACACATGCCAAACTCTTTAACGCCTCTTCTCACGCAAAGGATTTTGACGCGGTTTTCGCTAGAAGGAGCAATAAATGAGGAAGGTTTCTATGTATAATTTGCATCCGTGCGAAGCTGGGAGGGTCACTGGTATTTAACAACAAAACTAGCTGACAATAAAGAGCATATCTATCTAGCTGATGAGACTCGTAAAACAATACAATGCTATTCGGTCACTATTTCAAAAGGCGGTATTTTTGCGCGGTACCCTAATTTTTTTTCCAAAATTAAAGTAGCCTAAGTTACTCCTTATAACATCAGCCATCTACGAATATAAATCCCGTCAAAATCGATCCTGCCATTTCGGAGATCAACCGGAACAAATAGACAGACAGATGAACAAATTTAAAAAAAATGCATTTTTTTTAAGATTTCGAATATATTTTCATAATATATGCATTTAATAAAAATGTTATTTTGTTATTCTAAACAGACATCTCAATTTTATTTATGTATAGAAAGCTATATAGACTCATTGTGTGCAGTTGATAACTGGTTTATAATTTTATAATCATTACTTTGCTTATAATAACAGGTGATGTGATATATTTTATTTCTGTGTTATGTAACATTGGAGCTGTTATGTTCAAATAATATTACAATACAATGTTATGATATTCTTGTTTAAAGAAAACCTTATAAGCAGTGGACACCAGTCCAGTCCACTACCCAGTTCAGTGGAGAGATGGATTAAGGCCCACTCTAATTTACAGAGAGGTTGCCTTTTTTGAGCTGTTGTAACATTATAGGTGCCAACACCGATTACTACTATTAGTCTAGATAGATTGAAATCTAAGTGGAAAGGTTTTCGATAACATTTTAATAGCCTGCAAGGGCAGTACATACTTTTGTTTTCTGAGAGTGGAAAATCATCTCATAACTTCTACCGCTCTGGGTGGAGCGAGAGGATTTGTCATTTACTGACAAGAACCCACCCATATTCGTACAGTTACACTTTATGTTCCAGTAGATGGGTAATCATACAATGAATTCCTCCGGCGTGTCAGACTTTTACTGACTAAAACCCACACCTATGTTCCTTTATTGCCTTGCATTCCAAGACCCCGAGTTTCCCTTTCGGAAGCTAACCCATGGTCCAGTAGGCAGTTTTGTGTTCCAGGGCTACGGTGACTAGAGCAATACATACCTCATATCGTGTCTGATAATATTCCTCAACAAGGAACTGCGTCTCCTCGATCTGTCCCAGCGCCTCGACGCGGATGTACCACTCGCCGAACAGCGGCTGGTCCGACATCTGGTACTGCAGACTGACTGTGCCGAAGTTGCTCTGCAGACAAGTTCAACAATCATTTAACATAATAAAAATAGGAGAAAATTGTGTTGGTTATATAAGATGGTGTATGGTGATACGAGTAGCACAATCCGTGCCAAGCATTACACTACCTAACCTCTCGTCTTTATTCAAATAGGGTTCAGCAAATACCAGGGAGTACTAAGCCCAATAAACAGAAACGATCGACCTTCGGACGTTCGGTATGTCTATTATATAAAACTAGTTTCTTCCAGCGGCTTCGTTCCGGTGAAAGTATGCTTCTCCATACAAACTTTGGATCTTAGTTTCATCCCCTTATAGCCACGGTTCCTAAGCTGGGGGTAATTACACCTGAGGGGGTAAAACTGATTTTTTCCGAGTATAAATTATAACAGACCAATAACACCGAATTTAGCTCTCCATACACTGGGGAGTAAAATTCGGTGTAGTTGGTCTGTTTCATGCCCTAACAGTGTAATCAAACGACAAATCGGTGCCTCGCTATAAACCAACTTACCACTTCACACTAAAAATGTAAACGTTACGTTTAGTAAAGTCTATAAAGATTATAATTGTAGAGGTAATGTGATTGTAAGAACTTACTCAATATTTTTGTGCAATTTTTTGCATTTATAGAATGTACTATATTCAATGGTCGTAAGAAGGAGAGGAGGGGGGGTAAATCAGTTTCCCAAGCATAGGGGTGACAAGATCGAAAAGATTAGGAACCATTGCCTTAGGGGATGAATTTTGGACCAACTTTTTTATTCTTAATATATATCCTAAAATGAAACTTCATACAAAATTTCAGCATTATAGATCCAAGGATTTGGGTTGGGCGTTGATGAGTCTGGATTTTGCATTTATGGTGTTAAAAAATTACGAAATAAAAACAGCTGCTCCATACATTTTGACGAGTTATGCGAACATAAACGTAGGGAACAGCTGATTTTTTTTCGTGATTTCAGGTTTGGTCCCATAGTAAAAGTTGTTCATAATGAGAAGTACAATGTCCCTTCGAAATTCTTAAAGTTAATTTTTTAACATCTTATATAAACAGAAGACTTAAATTTATATTGTGTTAGAGCTCTAGAGACTGCGCAGTAGCAATTTAGAGTCTGGATTTGTTCCCGATTGATATAACATTGATGATAGAACAGTTTCGTTCTCGTTCGCATGATTGAGAACTTAAAAATAACCGTCGAAATGTGACAGAACTAACTGTTGTGCCCATCGCTTTGAGGACCTGAGGCCCTACCACGAGCTCTTAACGCGATCCGTTTCACGACGTAAACTGAACTGTTAGAGGGATGGAGCTACATAGGGTGTATAGCTCCATCCCTCTTTCTCGCTCGCACGACTGACACTTTAACGTCATGGTAAGGCACCCGGACAGGTTAGTTACTCAGCTTTCTCGAAACATAAATCACGAATTTACTACTCCAAAGATACATGTAATAATCATAGCCCAAAATTAGCAGTAAGCAACGACGATATAGCCACTAGACGCCTCATGCTTGAACTAGCGCACCAAAACAATTCTGTCAACTAGCCGAGGTACGTGGAGCGGGGTACTACATTCTGATTGGTACGGGGGAGCGGGTTACTGCGTTGTGATTGGCCGAGACATCAGATTTATAATCATGTGTTGACAGACATGCGTCGCATGTTATTAGGCGTCTAGTGGCTGTAAGGTCGTTGGCAGTAAGTTACCTATTTAAACAAAATAGAGTATTTTATTGAATCAAGTGTGACGTCACTATCAAAACAGTAATACATGGTCAGAGTTCAAACTACATAAACATACGATGCAGTCATTATATATGCAGTTAGAATAACTCCTCCTTAATGGGTAACCCTTCGACCTTGTCGGGCAAACAGTTTCCGGCGACCCGGCTTGCAGTCGTATTATTATTTTTCTTTAAGTTATAGAAATGTTACATTATCAAATTCTGACGGTTGGCGCAGTGGTTGATTAATTTACTGCTGCGTGTGGCGGGTTCTATTCCCGCGCGAAATAAATATTTGTATGGCCTACAGATACTTGTTCCGGGTTTGGATGTCTTTTGTATGAGTTTGTTTGTGAATGCAACCAGCATACAGGAGAAATCCCTAGTGTGGGGCAAGATCTTTTTTTTTTTCTTCTAATTATCAGTAATCATTGATTTAGGATTACTAAAGAACTATCGCAGTATATTGTTGTGTAGAGGTATACTGTTGGTTAATCTGCTGGCATAATTCTTTCACCATCACAACGGAATAAAAAAAAATGGGAAGCTTATTTTAATTTTTTCACATTGAATTTTCTTTATATCATTGACTAGATTCTGGCAGCGGCTTCACCCGCGTGCAATTCGAAAACAATCCCAAGGGAACATTACTCCCGGGATAAAAATCCCCCTATATCCTACTCCAGGACATATCTACGCGTGTGCTTAATTTCCTCCACATCCGTTCAGCCGTTTGATCGTGAAGGAGTAACAAACATACACACACACACAGACACATTCATACAAGCTTTCGTCTTTATAACATCAGTGTGATAGGCTCTCCTTTGACCACTACCACACCTGGTGGTGAACAGTGATGTGGTCGATGATGGAGCACATAGCATACTCGGCTTTATAATGTTCCCACTGTTGGGACTCAGGCCTCCTCTCTAGGAGAGGGAATGGGCCGTAATCCACCAAGCGGGCCCAGTGCGGATTGGTAGATGTCATCTTCGAATTTTTGGTTCTAGGACATGCCGGTTTCCTCACGATGTTTTCCTTCTTCGTTTTGAGAGCAGTGGTGATGAAATAAATTACACAAAGTAATGTGCCTGGCTGGGTTTGAACCCGCAACCTACAACTCGTAAGCCGGGGCCGTTACCATTCGGATACCACTGTTCAATGGATGGCCAATGATCGAGCACGCTTGCTTAGAATTACCAACCTACATAATAAAATCGCAATTACATTTTTAAAACTCGACCTAGCTACATCTATGTTAGTAGGCGTCAAGTCGTACTGTATTTCATGTCACTTCAATACAGTTTAAGTGAACAATGGCGTCCACACGACACTAACTGGCCTATCGGATCCAGTGGCGGGTGGTACAATAGAACATTATTCACTTATTGTGATCCTATCAGCTTGTTATGTGTGAAAGATGAAGAGCCTGGAAAATTGTGTGGTTATGATTTATGAATCCTTTTTTAAATGAAAACTCCTTTAGGCGCTGAACCCTTTATTTTGTGGGTATTGATGCTATTGAAGGAATGAGACTGAGCCGTCACGCTCGGCTAGATTTTTTTTAAGGTGGGAAGTCATTATGACCAATGACTTCTCACGCCCTAGGGCACAGCGGGAGGGTATGTCAGACTTTTACTGACTAAAACCACACCTACGTTTCTTCTTTGCCTTATGTTCCAGGACAACGGGTTCTTTCTCGTAAGTAAACCCGTGGCACCAATAGGCTTCGGCTTTGCTGACATCTTCTTGAGGGCGTCGACGGATTGAGCACAGTCCGGACGATTACCGGACGGTCGGATGGCGAGCTACCCATTGCTCGTCGTCCGCAAGCCCACGCCTTTGGTGGCCGGAAATCGGGATCAGTATCCCGGCGGATGGGGCGTGAGGGCCATTGCCTCGCGCATGCGGCCGCCTCCTTTGTTAGCATTACTGCTTTGCAAGAGGCGACCGCCTGCCATTCCTCCTCGCTCCGAAACATGACATGTACTAGGGCCCGGCGTGAGAGGTAGCTGCTACCATTGGCCCTATGAGGACACGACGGTCTTCCGCCTAAGCGGGGCACACCTCCACCATATGCTCCACCGTGTCCTCCGGGCGGTCCACGCAATGGTGATGGCGTCTTTTCCGCACGAATCCGGTGCAGGAACCTCCCGAACTTGTAAGCATGTCCGGTGAGGACCTGCGTCATGCAGAAGTGACATTTTCTCCGGCTTCTCCTCAAAGAGGGGACTTGCCGCCATGTATACGGCTTGCCCGTAAAAACATAGTTCTGATAACAAATACAAAAAGCAAAAAAAAAAAAAACAGAAAAGTGAACCTTCATTTTTTGTAGTGGGTAAAAGACAGTCATTTGTGAGAATACTTTATTTACCTATGTGTTGTTTGGTTTACTTTATCTTCGCTGATACAGAAACCCCCACAGCAAAATAACTTCAATGAAATAACTACACTGCAATAGAGCAAAATTTATAGCAACATTACCTGTCTAGATAGCCATCTCTTCATAATTCGCCGGTTGGGATCCAAGATGAACACGTCGATAGCTCGCCCGAACGCTTTCAGCTCTGTGTTGATCGGTATCACGCGGAAACGAACTGAAAAAAAGGCTTTATTGTAGTTTTTGAAAACGGCATGGTTAGCGCAGAGGATAAGCGATTGGCTACTGCGCTATATATCGCGGGTACGATCCCCGCACTGAACAAATATTTCGATAACTCCTACGCATAAAGTCGTAACCTATTTTTTAAAATAAAATAGTATAATTTATATTATTATTTCTTATTACGTCCAGCATCTGATACTGTGATCTTAAACTGATTATTGATTACATAATGCATAAACATTGGTTAAAAGTGTTTAACGAATTACTTATATGGGGGCCATTCATTCATTATGTAAGACGTTTTTTTACCCCCTCTCCCCCCTAAATAAGAAAAAGTAAGAGTAGGCCGACCCCTCCCCTCCTGTTTAATATTTATTACGTACGAATCTAAAAGAAAAAATGAATATACGTTGGGTTGGTGTTGATATTTATTTTTAAAAGTAACATTATTTAGGAAGAAGGTTGTCGTTTTTTACCCAAACAAGTCTAGTTCACAGGCTGGAAGGCACAGTGATGTTGCCAAGGAAATACTTAACCTGTTGTGGAATATATATATATTAACTTTAGTAATTTTTGTGGTCTTACGTAAAAACTATCAAGACTCATTTTCTTTCTTTGTTTTCACTCCTTGTAAAAAAAAATAAGACATAGTCGACCTCCCCCCCCCCCCCCCCCCCCCTAAAACGTCTTACGTAATATATGAATATCAATAACAATTATGAAAAGTAATTCTTTTGAAAAAATTTACTTATTGACCTGTGTCCCTACAGTCACTCTTTAGTTGCTTTCCAGGGTCGCTATAAACTGATCTGGCAGATTGCCTATAATGTTAAGCAATACCAAGTATTCAAAACATAGGTAGAGGATCTATGTTATCTTCAATCAATACCTTGTGGGTCAAGTCCACTTACAGTAGGGCTTACACATCACTACATTGCATCAAGATTGGCTGTTAAAAAAATCTTAGTTTACATTATGATATCATAATGTTCCATGTAGCAATTTTACTCAAGGTGATGAGTACATATAAAAGTCCTACTACTACTCAAAAACATTACTGAAATACTTAACGCATGTAAATGGGTGGTTCTGTTTTTTAACATCTTTATTCCATTCTTTATTAATTACTACTCCTTCCTGACTTCGCCCGCGTCAGACTCGTAAAAAAGCATGCCATTTGGTCTCGATTCCAAGATGTCCTAGAACCCTAATTCTTTTTCGAAAATAAAAGTAGACTAAGTTACTCCTCATAATATCAGTTGGTTATAAGTGAAAGTCCCATTAAAACCGGTCCAGCCGTTTCAGATTAGCCGAAACAATCGGACAAAGGTATCGCATTCATATCTACTAAAAAAAAAAGAAAAATAGGTTTTACAAACGAATGTTTCAATTTTATTTATAAGAAAAAATATAGGTAAAGATAATAACTTTATGTACAGCAGTGGTACACAGGCGGACTAAATAGCACAATGCATTCTCTGTCAGTGCAACCTTTGAGTTATAAAGACTACATTTATTCAGGTTTTTCCATATAGAATTTCAAGAAAACCATCAACTGTACAAAAATAAATGTTTTCAGGAATTTTTTTAAGGACAATGGCCACTATGTTTTATTATTTACCACATCTTTTCAAAAACATCGTAATACTCACCAGTTTGTCCCTGCATGTAGACAGGCTTGTCCATCTGTATGAATATGGTCATGAATCGTCTAGAGAAGGATAGTTGTGACTCGTTCACGAAGGCGCGCCCTCCGAACGGCGTGTCCAAGTATAGACCTTCTACACGGAGCTTGTAGTCTCCGGGCACTGTTGTCGGGGGCACCTGGTGAAGAATGGTTTGTTATAACAAAGGCTTTTTGTGTTATTTAAAACTAAGGGGTACTTCGAAGATGTTCCTTGCGTTTTTTTTACTTCTGGGCGTATAATACGTCGATAGCTAAAATATGTGTTTATCAGCATATGAATCAGCATAGCATAGTCCGTCTTATAATGTTCCTGCGAACGGATGGGACTTTGGCCTCCTCCCTAGGAGAGGAACAATGTCACATGTCTTCGATTTTTTGGTTCTAGGACATGCCGGTTTCCTCACAATGTTTTCCTCCACTCCTGCATATGAATTATGAACATTTGTTGTTGAACACTATTCAAAGTGCCCTCCACTAGTTTTATTCCTATCAAAGTTGACTTGCAAATCTCAAGTGTAATCTTAAGTATTTTCTTTTTTACTATATTAAATTGTGTTAGCAAACATACCTACTTGTATTTAAACAGGCTTTAATTCATTAAGCCCCAAGTGAATGCCAGCGTTCCTTTCACTTGCATATTGTCTTTCTATTGTGTCTCTAATTACGGTACTCAAAAGGTTAAATTATATGGCAAGTTTTTATTTTACAGCTTACCCTCATATTCAATATTTCAGGAACTCCCTCTTTCACTCTCTGGTTTACATCAGTAATTTCTACTCCGTTGCAAGAGATGGAAGCCCTGATGGTCATCTGCATGCGGGCTTGTAGGATATTAGCTGATATTTTGTAGATCTGGCCTGGCCGCACCATTCTGGATGCCACTATAAAGTATGTACTGTGAAAATGAAAGATACATGAATACTTTTGTTAAATGAAGAAAAATTTTATAATATTCTTTGTGCCATTGAGATGTTTTTATAACTTCTACAGTTTCAACAATAGCTTTGGTGCTAAGTGCCATTCATTTATCACATAAGATGATTTTTGCCACTTTTTTATGACAAACATTCCTAAAAAAAAATTCTGAAGTATTTATTTATTATTTCGGAAGTATTTATTTATTGTTGTTTTGTATATCTTTTTGCACAATTTGAAGACATCTGTGCAAAGGCAGATTTCTTATATATGTGGGTAATAAATATTTCCTTATGATGAAGTATCTACTAGCAAGTACTATAAGTGTCTCTAGTCTTACACATTTTGTACAAACAAATCCAAATCAAGTGTCTATAGAAAGCCACCATTCATTTATTACAAAGTTTTTATAAATAAATAAAGAGAACAAATACTTGTGGTCAGGATACTTACGCTTCATTAATAATGACACTTTCATGTTCTAAAGGGGCTCCCTTGAACGAAGTACTGTATGTCCTGCTGTTGTCCCAGGAAGCTCTTGGTGTTTCAGGAGTGTATTGATTCAGATTGTAGTTTACATCTTGATTTCGGTTCTCAAACTGATTGTACCTCTGGTCTGGTTGATTTATATCATATTGACTACGATTTGGATCATACTGACTCCGGTTTGGGTCATATTGACTCCGGTTTGGATCATATGGATTCCGGTTTGGATCATATTGACTCCGGTTTGGGTCATACTGACTGCGATTTGGGTCATAAGGCTGGTTAGGATCATATTGCTGTGTTGGATTCTGGTTGCGATTCTGTGACCTCCTGTTTGGGTCATATGGGTTGTCATACTTTGGGTCTGAGTTGAGGTAATCATTTGTAGGGTTTGTCTGTGGAACATCCGGGTTGTATGTTGGTGACACATAATCTTGTGATGTACATAGTTGCAATACTGTTGTAGATAGTATGTATGTTAATATTAGGAGATTCATAATTCAGTCTTTGATTTTGTCTGCCTGTAACATTAATTAAAATTGTGATTATTATTTTGAAATATTAATAAAAAAAATATAAGAGTTTATTATTATTAGTAGTATTTAATTGGTTTCTTTTTATGTTTCTAATAAGAAAAATATATTATCAGACATATAAATTATATTGTGCAAGTTTAAAAATGATATGAAAGATTTCAATAGATTAATTATTAAAAATCTAAAGTTATTTCTGTGTTGTACCTGTTTCCTGCAAAAAGTGTTATGTACAAAATAACATGTATTCCAAATCCTGGAGTAATTTAAAATAAGGAAAGTACTGTGCACAATGTACAGGCTTTATTATTTAGTGAGGTATATTATGGTACGAAAGTAAACAAAGCTTGTTTAACTTTAAACAATGAAAGGGTTTGACAGCTAGAAATTTGCAGTTATAATATTTAGCAAAAACTTCGTTTATATTAGCTACTATAAACACAAGACATATGGAAAATAATAAGAAGATAAATTATGAAGAGTCATAATAGAAATGTTAGTAAATTGGAGCGTATTAGCAGTCGTTGAAATAAGTTTATATTCCAGATTCGAATTAGCAACAATCTTTGGCCAACGTAAACACCGACTATTGTCAGTTAAAAGTTCAGTTAATTACGTAACACCGGTCACATAAAACAAATTGTAGCTTAATAAGTAAACATAGAACGAGTTGTAATACTCGATTAACCTTAATTTTAATTTAATAATAAAGTTAAACACTTCTCTAACCTGAAGTTAACGCCCATGGATACTCTTCGTTTTTATATTTTAAGCAAAGAACACCACCACATTTGCACTGAAACTTCACTTTATTACCTATAAACACGCAAACTTACTTAATTTGAAAGAAATTCATTTAAAATAAGTTTAATTCAAATAAATAAACAAGTACGTTAACAACGTCCCATTACTCACTTCATTCAAGAAAATGCGATTGTCGCGCAGCCGCACTTCACCACGCCCGGCTAGTGCAAAAACCGGTATGTTCCGTTAACGTTCAAAACGTTATCGTAAATTCGACTTTTATTTACATTAAAATTGGAATAACATGATTTATGAGATGCATTCTTGGGAGTGCATGAGTTTGATAATAGAAAATAGTTGTTTATTCAATTTAATTACTTTTAGGCTTTTGAGATTGATCTTTGAATTTTTTAATTATAAATTTTTTTGTTTGTGGTTAAGGTTGATGCTCCAGGAGGGTAGCCCGCGAAATTCAAATTTTCTTAAGATTTTGCAGGTCACTTCTTCGTTGATTAAAATGTGATTGGCGGCCGTAACACATATATTTACAGAATTATAATCATTAAAATCATCAATATAACCCTCTCTCCGTTACGTTCCTCTAAGCGTTATCCAATAGCGTTGACTGAGAACTCTGAGAAGTACCTGGTTGGTATATATGTCATGGCCAGCTCATAGAAATTGATCACTTCATGATATGGCCAATTAAATACGGCCAGCGGGGTTACCATGACGTCCAAAGTAAGATTGTTTCATTCTTATTTCAGTTTGGGTAAGAGACAGAGCCATACAGGTTGTCTAGCGCCATCTCTTACCCACACTGGAAATAAGAATGAAACAATCTTATTTTAAACGTCATGGTATTGGTGCAGATCATTTTAAACTTTGACAATATTTCAATCCTCGTTTGGTCTACTTTCTTTATACTTTTTACTATCATAGAAATCCTACATCAATGATAAGGCCAAACGAGGATCGACATATCATCAAATGTTAACGTTTATATGATGTGATCACTTTATGATATGGCCAATATCATAAAGTGATCAATTTCTATGATCTGGCCACGACATATTCACAGGTGTTGTTGTAAATGCGCCTAAACGGCCTTATCGATTACGTTGACTTAAAAGTTTATTATTTTCACTGCTTCAAGAGATAGCGGACCTAGAAGCGTTTGATAATTACGTTGACTGAGCGTAGCGTTCCTGAGAAAAAGGGTCTGACAAACTGATAACAAAGTAAAAGTGATCCTTTATCGGTTCCGTTTTTGCAGACTGAGGTACGGAACCCTAAAAAAGATTATAATACTGGTTAGCAACTCTTCGCTAGTGCTGTCTTCTTATATAGTAAATTATATTCATGTATTGGCCTACTTATTAAGATCGTTAATTTTATGTCCAGAATCCGGATTTCTACGTGCAATATGTTGCATCTAATGATCTGCTAATACACAACTGCGTAAGATCTAGCCAAAGACCTTATTTATGTTTAGTACGTTCATACATGCAAATTCTATTCTAAGACATATTATTTTTAACCGACTTCAAAAAAGGAGGGACAAGGATCGTAGTAGTAAGGCTGAGGCGGCAGGAACGGCGACACGTGCTCGAGAGGTGGTGCTGGCGGCTACAGCAGCCGTAATTCTCATGTCAGCGCGTTGTCGAAGCCGTCCTGTTCCTGCGACTCTTCGAAGCCTGCCTGAAAAGAGGAGAGCGCATCTCCTATAGGCTAACTCAGGTACTAACCGGGCACGGTTGCTTTGGTGAGTACCTGAATAGGATTGAACGAGAAACCACGGCAAATTGCCACCATTGCGGAAGTGACCTTGATTCTGCACAGCACACGCAAGAAAAGTGCCCTGCGTGGGCCTCTGAGCGGCAGGTTTTGGTTGCCAAGATCGGACGGGATCTGTCTCTGCCAGCGAGACAGATTGAGGGCTATGCTGGTGGAGACAGATAATAGGAGAGAAATGGCGTCTTTCTGTGAGACCGTGATGGTCCAGAAGGAGGCCGCTGAGCGGGATCGTGAGAGGACCGATCCCACTCTTAGAAGGAAGGGGTCAGTGGGCCAACCGCCTCAACGCTTAAAACGCTGAAACCCCGCTTGCAACATTTAAGGTAGGTGGGACTCCGAGGTCACGAGCTGTCAGAGTTGGGACTCTGTCCGCCCGCCAAGTGACTTCAGGAAAGACGGTGGCACAGTGACCACGTGCTACCGTGCACAACGAAGCTAAGGGGAGACCTCTCAGTCTCCTCAGGGATGTGCCCTAACAGGCATTTTACAGAGGGGGTTCCGGGGTGGTCTTTTAAGAGATCACGGGGCCCTCTTCCATGTGCTGATGGTGATCACCAGGGTGGTTTTAGTGAGGTAAAAGTCCCACACTCCCTGGTCTTTTCCCCAAAAGTCCAGGCGCCTTTTAAAGGTTTTGGGGGGAACCAAAACCAAAAAAGCACTGGAACTCAGTAATTACTAACTAATCAATGTAACCTAGCCGTTTTTGGGCTTATTAGGTTTGTCATGCGACGCACTTTGGCTATAGTACTATCGAACTGATCTGATGATGGAGCTGGAAGGTAGGCACAGGAACTAAGTAATTAACCTACGTATCGTAGCCGTGTTTGGGCTTATTAGAATTGTCATGAGATGCACTTTGTCTATAAGATACTATCGAATATATATCGCTATAAGGTACTGACCTATTCATGGAGCCACCAGAAAATGACCTTTCTCAGAAAATGATTTTCTTTTAGTGCATAGAACGGATACAAACACGGTTTGACGTGTAGGTGTGTCATACTAGACTGAGTGACTTATGACCACCGGGTAATAAGTATCGGATCACGATTTTGTTCGCTATGTCCGGTCTATTGGTAGTATATATTTAATGTCTTTGGTATTTACGAAGTAGGTATTTAATTAGAATTCAATATTTTTATAAATAGTTCCAGAACATTTGCTGATTTTGAGATAACGCCATCTAATGCTGAAAAGCTTAGGTAATCTTACTTTTATCACACACTGAGACTCTACCACGAGCTCATAACGTGATCTATTTTACGACCTAAACCAAACTGTTAAAGGGATAGAGTTATATAGGGTGTATAGCTCCATCACTCTTTTTTGCTCATACGACTGACTTTTTAAAATATCATGGTAAGGCCCCTGGCCACCTACCGAGCTACAGTTAAATAATTATAAATTTTGTCAAATTTAATTCGCGTGTTTGCTATTCAAAACCAGATAGCGTTACAGAGGCATAGGATGACAGTTTTTCTAAGATTTTTTTTCCGATAGCCGTTCTATTGTATCTCTTTCTCTTTGGCCGCTCTATTGTACCTCTTTCTCTTCGGCCGCTCTATTGTATCTCTTTGTTATAATGAAAGGATTTATAGTGCTTACCTGGGGTGTCCAACGGGCATCAAAATGTTACGTCATAATGCAGATAGAACACGGCTGCCTGCAGCAGCATCGTTTTGGTCGACACACATTTTGCCAGATGTGGTTGGAAAAATTATGAACAGCAACGTAGCCACTAACCGGGCTCCAGGTTGCCACAGATACTCCTATTGTCTTAACCGCGATTTAGACCCAACTGGGGATCGAACCCACGAGGCCAAGATTACAGACCTTTTAATTGGTGGTCAATAGGTCGCGCTTTTATTTATTCAAGATCAAAGAATTATTAAAACTGTGAGCCGTGTATTCCACTTCAAACTTTAAAATACCAATGAAAAATTACAAAATTGCTTGTTAAGTGTCGTTCACACCTTGGGTATAGGGTGAGTGACTGGGTAATTAATTTAAAAATGCACGTTTTATAAATGCAAGTCGATATATTTGAGTTTGTGTGTGGAAGTTAGACTACTTTGATTTCTTATTTTATTAATAAGTTCATGCATTTACACTATCCCACCTGATGATTAGCGACGACGGTGTGGTCGAAAATCTAGCGTGCTTACCTAGAAGTAAACTATTCACACTTGAATTAAAGACACTCAGGTTGAAGATGTCAGGAAACAGGCTTGTGCACGGAATTCTACTCCTTAGCTATGCGTTCCCGTTTTGTATGTCCCATACATATAAAATGAGAACGCATAGCTGCATTAAGTAATTCTGCGAGTGTGGGTCAGGTGTGCACCGTGAGCAGGTTAGAGGTAAAATTGGTAAGGGATTTTTAGCTGATTTTTGTATATTTGATAGCTGAAGTAGGTTTGACAGGGTGGAGTGTGCAAGTTAGGCAGGGTGGAGTGTGCATGTTAGACAGGGTAGAATGTGCATGTTAGGCAAGGTGGAGAGTGCATGTTAGACAGGGTAGTGTGCATGTTAGACAGGGTAGTGTGCATGTTAGACAGGGTAGTGTGCATGTTAGACAGGGTAGTGTGCATGTTAGACAGGGTAGTGTGCATGTTAGACAGGGTAGTGTGCATGTTAGACAGGGTAGTGTGCATGTTAGACAGGGTAGTGTGCATGTTAGACAGGGTAGTGTGCATGTTAGACAGGGTAGTGTGCATGTTAGACAGGGTAGTGTGCATGTTAGACAGGGTAGTGTGCATGTTAGACAGGGTAGTGTGCATGTTAGACAGGGTAGTGTGCATGTTAGACAGGGTAGTGTGCATGTTAGACAGGGTAGTGTGCATGTTAGACAGGGTAGTGTGCATGTTAGACAGGGTAGTGTGCATGTTAGACAGGGTAGTGTGCATGTTAGACAGGGTAGTGTGCATGTTAGACAGGGTAGTGTGCATGTTAGACAGGGTAGTGTGCATGTTAGACAGGGTAGTGTGCATGTTAGACAGGGTAGTGTGCATGTTAGACAGGGTAGTGTGCATGTTAGACAGGGTAGTGTGCATGTTAGACAGGGTAGTGTGCATGTTAGACAGGGTAGTGTGCATGTTAGACAGGGTAGTGTGCATGTTAGACAGGGTAGTGTGCATGTTAGACAGGGTAGTGTGCATGTTAGACAGGGTAGTGTGCATGTTAGACAGAGTAGTGTGCATGTTAGACAGGGTAGTGTGCATGTTAGACAGGGTGGAGTCTGCAAAGTGAATAGGCAAGTCAGTAGGCCGCACAGGTTGGTGTGGTCTGCAGTCGACCCAAGTTAGGAGAAATGTGCACCATTTGGGTTTAGTCACACCGGAATGGCAGCGGCTGGATAGGCTAGAACAAGACGTGCGGCCTTTTTATGCTTTTCAAGCGATACTCGTCTTTTATGTATGTAGATAAAGTTTAAAATTATTTCACACTGAAAGTGCTCGCCGCGTAGCTGCCATTTCGGTGTGACTCGGCCCTTAGTGACATCTCAAGTCAAGAGTGCAAGTAAGAAGACGTAGCTTGTTCACTTTTCTTGAAGATTTTGCGTAAAGATGTTTATGTTCGTAAACAATCAATTCATTGTTCAGTTTAGCGTGTAGTAGTTATATTTGGCATAAGACCCATCATGGCGTCGTGTTGTTGACTGCTCTTTAGTACTTGATTTGCATCTCTAGTAGTTCCCTAGACTACTTTTGGTGAAGAAGTGATAAATACAACGATGGACTTTATTGAACTTATGCTCCAAAACTACAACTTCATAGCAGTCCGAGGCTGAAGATATGTACTTACTTTTATCGACCAAAATAAAGGAGGCTGTTGATGGCCATACTTTCGCTTTCTATTAATAACTTTTTTATTGTATCATTTCTTGTCACATCGACACACGTGTCGTGTAGGTAATAAAAATAAATCGTTTTGTGTAGTCTAGGTATATGGTTGGAGGAAAGGTATTGCCCTCTTGTTCAGTCAATTGATATGAGCTCAGTCATGTGATCTAAACTATTTCACTTGGGAGATTTAAAGCTATTAATGTGTGTTCGTGTTGTGAGCACATGTTAACAGTCAACATAAATACTATGATATAAAAAAAATAGGACAAGATGAAAACTTGTAAAATAATAAGGCAAGATTTTATTAATTAATCATCTCCCACTGTTATTTGAGTAATCATTATACATTTCAGTGTATTACAGAGAGGCACAAAGACAGGGATAACAAAATAAAAAATGTTTTGATTGATGAAATTCTAATTAACCACTGAATTCTCCACAAGTTAGCAGGATCTCATAAACAAAGGAACTGATCAATAAAAATAAATCACGCGAAGTGATAGGATGTAAGATTGAGACTCGTCGGATCGCAGTACGATCGCGTAAGAACAACTGTATAACAAGATGAACAAGAGAGTCCAGTAGGGGTTCGGGTCGCTCCGGGGCCTCCACTCTTCACATTGAAAACTCATATTGTACGCCAGCATCCAATTTATCTTTTGTCAAAAAAATCTGTACAAAATATATTAAATATATACTCTGT
Organism: Mythimna vitellina; assembly: GCA_949316375.1. Classification (NCBI taxonomy): domain Eukaryota; kingdom Metazoa; phylum Arthropoda; class Insecta; order Lepidoptera; family Noctuidae; genus Mythimna; species Mythimna vitellina. Next base: position 21,405,611 of record OX438700.1, on the reverse strand, counting down.
AATGCTAAAAACTGTAACGCTACCTCCTCAATAGTTCAATCACGATTATTAAATGATTTAAAACACAATAACTCGTTCACGTCGTGCAAGAACAAACATTTAACGTATCGACGAGCGCCGCCGGCGCTCGCGCGGCGGGGAGACCTATATACAAGTCAACATTTTAAAAATCATACACCTCAGTCTGTCACGTGAATACCGCTGCTGCATCTGATTTATAATTCCGTTGCATTAATTTCATACAGTCGTGTGGTCTTACGATCTAGTGTCGCGTATCGCGTCCTTTGCTTATCGTCCGTGCGTGGCATCATAATATACATAGTTTATTTTATATATAGGCAGTCGCGACGAGGCGTGTGTTAGTTCCGCTCCTCATCGCAGTCGCGGGAGATGTGTCCGGGCTTGCCGCACACGTAGCAAGTCTTGGTGCCGTCGGGGCAGTTGCGTGAGATGTGGCCGGACTTGTTGCAGTTGTAGCAGGTCTGATTGGAGCTGTCACGGCCGCCCTCAGGGCAGTTCCGTGCGATGTGCCCGGTCTTGTTACAGTTGTAACACGACGGCTCGTCCGGGCTCTGCGCGCATTCACGCGCTATGTGTCCCGTGCCGTTACATCTGCATCAGAAAATATACAAGTCCATTAGATAAAAAAAAAAACTAAAAAAATTACCTTAAAAAGAATAAAATATTTGAAGGCCAAAAAGATGATAAGAAAATTGGACTTGTGTCGCCAAGGTCAATGACAACAGTTCATATATAAGAACATTAGTGGATGCACAACACTTTCACGATGACCTCGTTGCTCAGGTCAATGTCATACAGTACAAGCAGGTATTGATTGTGTTAGAGACGTCCGATGCTTTTTTACAGGTTGAACAACCATTTTAAATACATATTTGTTCTGAAGCTTGAGCTCTGCAAGTGCTAAAAATAGTATTCCTGAGGACTATAGACCTTTAGCCCTAAGGGTCAATGAACACCACGTTTTTTAAACGCGCCGTTGACGCGCGTTTTAGAAACGTACGTCGACGGCGTCGAAGGCTGCATCTGACTCGCGTGCGAATCGCTACAAACGCGCGTCAACGGCGCGTTTAAAAAACTTGGTGTGCACAGGCCCTTAATCAAAACTTATCGGTCCTTTTTAGAGATTATAAAGAAAGGTTTTTAAAGAAACGTCATTTTAAAAAGCCTATGAGCCTACAGAAGCTTTTAATCATTTTTGCGACTGCAGTCTTTTTTCAAGTAATAAGTTATTTGTGTGCGCTTGTAAGACATATCCAATGTACAATATTCGGTTTTAACGTAGAACTTTTCAGTTTATTAAACTTCAGATACATACGGACAAGCAGTCTGTTTCTTTAATGCTACATTTTTAACGCAAGGTCGAGAATATTTGAGAGATATGGAACAAGGAATTAAAAAAATAGAAAAAACGTTAAATCATAGTTACTATAAGTTTAAGCCTAAGAGCTAGCATAACCATTTCTATGAAAAGGCCTTTGCAAGACAGAACCTTCAACTGTAAGTATTGAATAGATCTGGCCTAAAGGGTCTATAAAGGCTTTTAGCCTGACAAACCCTCAATCGTAATTAAGGGGTTTGACAGGCTAAAAGCATGTAGTCCTTGTGAACACTAGCTAAAAATGAATAGCAAAGAAACATCAAAGACGATTCTCGTTATCGAAACTGGTTTTAGATATGATCTAATGATAAACCGACGTGACTCGGATAAGAACCGCGGTTAGCTAACGTGCACCCGGCGTTACTCAAACACGGTTCGCATGAAATAGTTGATAAGTAGGCGTAACTGGTGGATAGACTAGTCTCAAGCAAAACTAGTTTAACTCAGCATATTGATTTAATTGAGTTGCTATACAGATATGGTGGCAATAGAAAATTCTATCAGTGAAAGGCAGGCCCTGTTAAGTTTTTGTGTTTGAACGCTGTTATTTTATAATAGGACATGTTGAGCTGTTTGGATATTCCTAGCAGGCGGATGCGAGCGGCGCGTGGCACTTGTTTCCTCGTCGGCGCACGCCAGGCCGGCCGGCTCGCTACACGCGTGAGGCGGGCCGCTCAAACGTGACCACTCATGCGTAACGAGCCAATAGAGATACTTCATGTCTACACGAAACATACTATCGTTTGAAGTGTCGTTAACCTATAGCAAACGTTACAACTAAGAAGCTTGATTGATTGACGCGACTGCTTCAGGTAACCGCTCTCGATGGTTGAGCAATGGGTCACCGATCTGTTTCTCCATCGGCTCGCGTACTTGTTAAAAACTGTGAAAACTTTTTTAAAGTTACGATCAACTGTCGCATTTTTGCTGGACCCCTAAAAAGTATTCGTCCGCGTATGACTGTACTCGAACCTGATCTGATCCTGTCAAGGAAAATGTTAGGACAATTATTAACCTGTAGCAACGGTCGGCCTCCTCCTTGCAGTCACGCGCGAAGTGTCCGGCGCGGTTGCACTTGAAGCACTTTTCGCGCTGGCGGTTGAAGCCAGAGTCGCGAGCACCCTGCACGCCTCCCTGGGTACACTCGCGGGCAAAGTGCCCCGTCCGGTTACACTTGTAGCATACGCTCGAACTCATTGTCTGGAACAATAGGATGCACTTCGTTGATTACACTCTTATCACTAACATAACGGCACCTCTACTGGAAAGCTAAGTTACAGAATTTACTATTGAATTGGAAAATACGACACAGGAATTATAATAATAAATATTTTTATTATAGTACCACAACTATCACACAATGCCATCTAATCTCAAGCTAAGCAGAGCTTGTGTTATGAGTACTAGACAACTGATAAACATACTTATATATTTCTGAATACATACATATTATAGATAAATTAAACCCAGACAGAACAAATGATCGTGCTCATCACACAAACATTTGTCCTGGGTGGGAATAGAACCTACGACCTCCGGCATAGCAGTCAGGGCCACTAACCACTAGACCAACAAGCAAATTAATTACCCATTAATTTGAAATGTATAAATGAAGATAAGTTAAAAGTATTACCTACGATGAGATAAAACACGTTTTGGTGCTAAAAATTATTCGGTCAACATTTTGACCTTGTAATAATGACCTTTATAAAATACGGTCATTCGCCTCGTCTATCTCTTTCTTACCCTTTTTTCGAACGATGAGTGTAACAGAGATATCGAGTTTAATTATTTGCACAGAAGTTCCGCTGACGTGATGACCCTGAGCTTGATAACGCGCTTCATGTGCCAAGATCACGGTAAATTACGTACGATTGTCACCAATTGAGTCGCGGCAAACATTTTGATCGAGATGTTAAGGGAGGCCCGGTACGATGCAAAACAATTGAGAACGTGAACATCGCACATTCCACAAGGTCTGTTGACTTGGGTATTTTAGCAGCGATCCGTGCCGGCGCTTAGCGAGGGGACAATGCGTAATGTTACAATGATGAACAACAATAAAATGTTATGAAACTTTGAACTTTCTTCTATAGGTACCTACGATATTTTTAGCAGTTTATTTTCGCGAATAGGTACCTATATCATCAACTGTAATAACTCTTGTTATCATAACATGGCTCGGTAAAATTGTTTGATTATAATAAGCAAGCTACGACTTGAATTTGATCAGAAATAAAATAGGTCAGTAGTCAGTACAAGTGCATTATGTAATTTTCAGTGGGCAAACTAGGGTTTAATTATCAACACATGTATTACACTGATTCAAGTACCTGTTGTCAACAGTACAATGATGTATTATTATACATATTTGTATTTGTACATATGTGCTAGCAGACTTATGTAAATTTCACTTAAAACGATAAATTATTGAAACCATAGTGTTAGAAGTAGGTACAAGTAACACGGCCGACCTCGACATGGCGACACCTTTCTTTGGCCTCGTAAACTATTGATCAAAATTATAGCAAGACATAATTGAGTACTCAGTTTTATTTGCATAATCAATATGTTTTTACTTGTTTAATTAATTTCGTTACGATATTTTCGCTTATTTAGATACCTGCAACATTTTAGTAAGAAATCAAACACAAAAAATCGTCAAGTTTTTTTTCTTTAAACAAGAAACTAGAATGTTTTTAAAATTTTAATGAATGGTTTTAAATTGAGACAATACAAAACCTTCAGGTGAACACTATTTCGCGGCGATAAACTGTAGCAGATTGTAGAGGGGATAGAGTGAAAGCTGCAACTGGGAAAGTCATTAACTTGAAGCAATTATGATAACTAGTCTATGTACAGTAACTATGTTAATAGCTGGCCCCCATTTATGTATGAAACTTTAGGTAATTCTCATGGGAATCAAGACTTGTTTGGTCAAGTGTCCATTAAGTAATTTCATTGTTTTTAAAGGGAAATAATCATATGTCTATTCTGCTACAAAGAACTTCAGGACAAAAAACTGAAATATCTTCATGAGATGATTAGCTTTTGCCCACAACTTCGTCCATGTGAAAGTAGGTTTTTTTCATACAAACTTTGGAACCCTGTTTATCTAATAAAATCTTCCCTTAGTGCTCGCTTATATTATGAAAAGAGACCTTGTGCAAAATTTCACACTCCTAGTCCCTGTAGTTTCAGCTCTGCGTTGATATGTCAGTCAGTCAGTTTCTTGGCCTCAATTAAATGTTTTTTCTACCTTCAGCAAATAATTGTTTCAAGAATGAAATGTTAACACTAAAAGATCTTACCAAGTATACACAGTAAAGATTTCAAAACTTATCTCAAACCAAATAAAAGACAACTTAAAACAAATAATTACTTTGGAAAAGGTTCAACATCAAAAATACAAAGTCCTACATGAATTTAAGTATGAAATCTAGTTGGTTATGGTGCAATTTTCATGCAATGAATGGCTTTCTAAATGTAACTGCTAAAGGGTCAATGGAGCATAATTTGAAAGTTGTAACTGTTCTCTTGTAAAAGTGTAACAAACCTTTTTGGACTTATTTGGGATTGTAATTGTCTCTGGCAACTGTTTTTTTTTACTTTTTCTGAAAGATTGAAGCTATCGTTCATGCCAGATATAATCAAATGGTATTGATTATTTTTAAAAATTAGAAATTTATTGAATTATCTAACAAAAGTACACTTAAACAAGGCAACCAATGTTTGCCTTGTTTAAGTGTACTTTTCAATGTTTAGTTTAAGAAAATTACTCTACCTTCAAATTGATGTAGACAGATTAATATTTATTTATTTAGTACATGGAGGACTTACAGCTAATAAAACCAGACAAAAAAAGGAAACCATAATCATTGGAAAGCTAATTACAAGTCCTCACTTATAGACATTAGAATAAATTAAAAAATGGTATGAGCACAAAAAAAGTTAGTAAAGTAGGATATTTTTAAAATACAAAAAGCGGGTATTTGAATGTTTTTACAACCAGTTATATGTGATACTGATATTGAAGAATCCTTAGAAAGTGTATAATTGGAATTGTTCACTGACTGCATGAACTTTCATACTGAGAAATACTAATAGAACAACAAAATAATGGTAAAGAAATTTTAAAACGCTATCATAGGAGATTGATTATTACTCTTGAATATTATTAGAAAAAGGGTAGGTATTTGAAAAAGTACTGGTATTAGTGTGAAACAATACATTATCATTAACCGATGAACATAATTATTGTCTATATACTGAATTGATGTCAATGAATTCATAAGTACAATAGCAGATAATACAGATGTACCATTTCAATGTAAAATTAATGAGTCCTTTGTGTGAGCATGTAACAGGTAGATAGCATAACACATGCTTATAACTAGAACTTGTAAGGCACATATCAGGTATTATATTTATTAGTACTTTCCCACATGCTGTTCATAGTGCAGCGATGCGTCATTGTCTTATACTAACAGAAAAAAAAAGAAAGCTACAAGAGAAGGTAAGATAAATACTTTGGAGCCGACAAGATAGCAGAGTGATGACGGAGCAATTTCAGTAATTGTTCCCGCTGCAATTTAACGAATACATATGAAAACCGATAGTATATTTCGAATATAAAATTACCTCGACAGCAGCTATATGTGTCAGCAACGAGTCACCGTTTGTCAAACTAACCACGTTCAATAAACAACCTAACTATGATGCGTTGACATAAAAATAATAGAATTTCACTTGGAAACACTTGGGGAATTTGCTACGTTGCTTTATTCGCTAATAATTACAAGAAAACACATCTGCAAAGTACGTACGCCGTTTAGCAGGCAACCTAACCACGTGTAGAGGTACCGGTAGCGCGCGGTTTCACAATCAATGTTGCACTTTTCACTTACCGATTAGATGTGAAACTTCTTGAGCACTTAAATCACTATTGATTCGATCGTTTCACGATCAAATTTTTAATAAGATTTACAAATAAGATGTAATTTACGATGCTTCGTTTGCAAGGAAGCCAGCCACCATCACTACGAATTCGTAAAAGACATTTTGAGCATAGACAAGGTAGCTAAAAAGTTTTTAGCGTTCCTCCAACGTGACTGGCGAATAATTAAATAAAATATTTTTTTAAGTTATTCTGAACGTTAAATGGATCTAAAACTATAAAAAATACCCAAGAAAACTTTGTTTTAATTTTTTACTGTATAATTATTTAGAAAATACATATAATTTTTTTTTTCTGGAAACGCTTACTATTGTCTATGAATTCAAAATGTTAACCAATTGTAAGAACGAAAAATTTAAGTTTCAACCAATCAAATATGCTGTCATTAAATTACCAATGGCCTCTTCGTATTTTGTTTATTACTAAAATGTTTTAATTCTGTGCATCATAATCTGTATAAAGAAAACAATTTAAGAAGTCTCAAATTACTGAACAGTTTGCATTAAATCAAGAGGTTTAAATTTTGTTAGGTTATTTAAGTATTGTCAAGCAAGTTGGACGGTGTTTACAAAACTGCGAAAACTATTTTAAAATCCAGTGTTTTTGAGATAAAAGAGAAGCCAAATTGGTTTTAAGAGTGCCAATAATGTCTGCGGAGAAAAGAAGCAGCAGCGTTGATAATAATGAAGAAGCTGAAGAGACCGATGGTTGGATAGGGCCTATGCCCGCTGAGGCATCAAAACCTAAACCTAAAAAGAGAAAAGGTAGTTTTATGATTCAAATGTCTTAATTTTAGAGGATTTGTAGCTTAATCTAATTAATGGTTTTGTAAATTCCAGTTTTGGAGTTTGAATCTCTGTACATCGAAAACCTGCCGACGTCTGAGACGTACGAATTCAGTTACATGCATCGCGATGTGGTCACTCATGTCGTGGTTACTAAGACGGACTTCGTGATCACCGTTAGTCAGGATGGCCACTTGAAGTTTTGGAAGAAACAGGTACCATATCATAAAACACAATTAGGTTAACTATGAGACAAAGGAGCAGTTCATTTTGGCGCCATTATCGTTTAGTGGAATAAAGTTTTTCCGTATCATCAGGGTAAAGCAATATGTTACTAAAAACTTAAGTGTTAATTGGAATTCAGCTGTATTTCCATTAAGTAACCATCATAACCAGAATTTTCTTACATCAGTGAATGCAGTATCAATTTAAATCCTATAATTAGTGCTTATTAAACAACAAAGTGCCATAAATTTTTTTATGCTTGTTTTCCAGGAAGAAGGTATAGAATTTGTGAAGCATTTCCGTTGCCACTTGGCCCCGATCAGCCATGTTGCTGCCAATACAACGGGCACACTGCTCTGCACTGCCTCTTTGGAGAAGACCATCAAGGTGTTTGATGTTGTTAATTTTGGTAAGATAAAAATCTATGCTTATGTTAGATATAAAAGAGTTATGAGTATTAATTTGTTTGGAGAGGAAGTGGGAGGCCTAAGGAGAGATGTATAGTATGGATTGTGTGAGGAGTGATATAAAAAAAGGAGTTGATGATAGCGTGACAAGTGACAGGACAGAAAGGAAGAAAAAATAAGTGTTGACATTAAATAACACGGAAACAGAAACTGATAGGAAAAGGAAAGGAAGATGATGGTGGTTTGAAGATGGATTAGTTTCTTATCATCATCAATCATCCTTTAATGGACCTTATTGTGGCCTTTATCGGCCTTTAAAATTTAATTTATCCTCAAAAATGGGTGACTGTAGAAGACCTTGCCAACAACCAGTATAAATCTATCTAATTAGAGAAATTCAGAGATCAGCCTTACTCAAATTTATTTGGGGAGTCTAAACAGTATGTTATCATCTATGCATGATCAAGAACATAAAAGTGTTTTTCAAACCTATTTGCAAAATAAATATCATTTATCACTCACTGTATCAACATTTACAATACTATAATATTTTTTTTATGTGGGCACTTCTCCGTGGATGAACTCTTCGGATCCCTCCCTGTCAGACTTACTTACCAAAACTTTTTCTTTTTTGCGAGGATCCCGGTACCTCTTTCAAATAGTCGCCAACCCTGATAGGCGTCGATCCTAACTGGCCCCGTCAATTTTGCTGACATCTCTTTGAACCAGTTTTCTGGGGCTGATTTTACATCATCATCATCTTCCTGACCTTGTCCCGTTTTATTTGGGGTCGCTGCAACACGTTTTTTCTTTCCATTCTGTCCTAACACTCGTCACGTTGATTTTACATGTTATTATGAAAAAAAAATCGTAAAATACTTGTCAAAATCCAGCAAGACGTAGGAGGTGCCCCTCGTGAGATTGGATGAGATTTGGCTCGACCCCCCTCTCCCCTCTCCCCCTAAACGTCTTACGGATTAATTTAAGGATGTTCTTTCATGTCTTGATTACCCCATTTAAGAAACAGATGGGTTACTTTATTTAGTATATTTCTCGTAAGTAAAGCACATATTCCTCATAAATTTCTAACTGACCTTTTAATAACACTTGTTCCAAGGGTTATGTAATTCAGTGCGGAACTTTAGTCTCATAAATGGTATTATAAACATCAAGATAATAATTATTGATTTTAAATAATCATAAGATACCCATAAAGTAAACAATTAGTTGGATCTAGTTGATCTTGTTACTTTGATGATAAAATTCTTATTTAGATATCTATCTATCTTCTGGTTATAATTTCGTAATTAAACCAGGGACCGTACAACCCCGAATATAAGTTAATTCTTTCAAAAGGGTTACAGATTGTATGGCTACAGTAATGGAAAATGTTACCTCTTCGTAGTGTTAGCCCTTTCATAACACTAACGTTAGGGTAACCCTATCAATAAGTTAACTAGTTCAAGATGTTACCGGTTCCAATTGAAGCAAATAACCCTTTGAAAGGGTTTGTCGGGGTAATCAAAGGGTTTTAAATAAGATCATTTTAAATTACGTTGGAGTGGAAGAATAGATTTTGATCCACCCTTCGGGCACTAAATGATGAGTGAGACGATCGAATGAAATTTATGATTCCGTAAAAAAGACAAGAATAGACATGAAACAATCCCGACTATTCCAGAAATAAAAACATTTAACTTTAAAATCACTGCAATAATAACCATAAAATAATCGAATGTGTATGGTCTTAGATTGCGAGTTGCGACTTGACGCGTACCTGCCGAATGCATGCAGTTTAGTACTTTAAAGTAAGGCACGAGAGATAAAATTACAATATTTGTAGTCCGAATGGGTAACTCTGTTACAGTCGTTGAAGGGGTAACCCGTTCAAAACGTGTTACCGTTAAAAAGTATAAACCATCAAGAATGGGTTTTTAAATATACAGGTAAACAAATCGAAAGGGTTTGGAAGAGGTTATCCATTGATGAGGGTTTTCGTAAATAAGTGTAACCAATATGAAATGGGTTTTAAAACAACACTTTGTCAAAACCCTATCAAAAACCCTTTCAATGGGTAACCAAAATGGTCCCTGAATTAAACACGTGTTACGGACGACAATCATATTTTAATCGACATACAACTTGACACTGACCAGCAAAATGCAAAAACCTTGATTTGAATTTTGCTTGATCTGGTGCTATCACCAAGTAACTAAGGGAAATCTTATATCTTCTGAATATATATAAAAGAAGAAACTGCCTGACTGACATCAACGCTCAGACAAAACTACTCGGCCTAGGAGCGTGAAATTTTGCACAAGGTTTCCTTTTATGACGTAGGCAAGCACTAAGAGAGGATTTTCCAAAAATCACCCCCTAAGGGGATGAAAAGGGGGTCCAAAGTTTGTATGGAAAAACTTATGTTCACATGGGCGGAACCGCTGGCAGAAGCTAGTACCTATATATGTTCTTTATAGTATCTATATAGTTTAATACTACTTAGAAAATAAGATATTGAAAAGCAAGAGCGGGACCAGCTCATACTTGCCTTATTTTTTATTTATTTAATGTTGACTGTTATTTCTCTTTCAGACATGATCAACATGATCACCATAGAGTTTGAGCCCTATGTTGCTGAATGGGTGCACTCGGCAGGAGATCCCATATCTGCACTTGCTATGTATGTATCACTTTATGTATACAACAATCATCCACACTAATTATAAAGAGGTAAAGTTTGTTAGGTAATCTCTGAAAGTACTTGTAGCGACAACTATGGCGTCACGTAAGAACTAATCCTGCATCGCGCAATCAAAGTTCTCCGCGCGATTACATCATATAAAACAGCCCGAAATCATCTATCGGGCAGTTGCAGCCTACCAGACATAACACCCGTCTGGTCGGAGGATCCTCCCTTTTCAACGGAGGTTTGCGGGACTTTACTCTCTGTTTCGCCTACCTCCAAACTGGTGACCCTCGACAAAGAACGTCAGCGCAGCGTTCGTGCAGCTACTACTTCGTAACGTCATCATCACTTCCTCAAGCTTTCGAGCAGCGAGCTACCTCCAAATACTGGTCCGATTGAGAAATGTTTTTTCACCTATAGAAAGCTGCTTTATTTCTGACTGACATATATTTTATGTATGCGAGCGAAGGCGCGGGCAAAAGCTAGTTATTAAATAACATAGTAATGCAGTGACGTGTTAAAGAATTTTGATCCTACTGCTTATGAACCTATGGCGTTCAACTGATATTTTGAACTGATTTTTTCTCTTGTCAATATAAGTATAATGCGTTCCAACTATCAGTTGGTAAGTTTCTATAGCACTATAATATTGTTACGAACGAGAGTAATTAAATGCCGGTTTACTAGCAGAGAACTTAATTCACCACAAACAATAATATTTTTGTCTAATCAACGAATAATCCTAATCACAATGAACACTAAAGTTCCGTTAAGTTTCACCACATGAGTAGATAAACGATACAGAGACAAAGCTTCATACAACCGCGGGAATCGGTTGCAATACTGCAACCACACGGGGAATGTGTCCACTGTCCGCTTGTTGCGTACGCGACGACACTGGAAAAAACCGGTTTACGCAGGCTCAGTCAGTGGACTCGTCTAGGGTCTATGCGACGCACATTGTTTGTTTGGTTTGTACAAGTTATTGAGCTAGACTGAACTAGATAAATTATTATTTTAAAACCAATTTCCGATCTCGGAAAGTTTGACCGGTATATCGATATTTTTTCTTAGATATATCGAGGCCGATATTGATATTTTTATAAATATCGATACATCGATATTTTTCATCACTGCCGACCTCCCTACCAAATATTAATAAAGCCGATTTCCGATGATGCGAGAAAGTGGAGTTCGACTTTATGGCCCTAATCCATTGATCTCGTGTAATAATTGTCTTAGGGTACGATGGGACTGTCATACGCTGTGCATTATAAAAGTCCCTAAATTTTATAAAGAAATATCATCATCATCTTCCTGGCCCTTGTCCCGTGTTATTTGGGGTCGGCGCAACACGTTTTTTCTTCCACTCTGCCCTGTCACTCGTCATACTATCAATAACTTCCTTTTCTTTCATATCACTCTTCACACAATCCATCCATCTTTTCTTTGGTCTCCCTCTCCCTCTCCATCCATCCACATGTAAACTCATAACTCTTTTAGTAACATGCGTCTCATCCCTCCTCTTCACATGACCATACCAAGACAAACGATTCCCTTTCAACTTAGAAAAAAACTTACACCCCTTAAAACCCCTTTAAACTTAGAAACTTCCTTTTCTTTATAATGAAATATGAAAGAATAAAAAACCTCATCTTAACACCATTTATTTATTAATTTTTCCATTAGCTCAGAGAAAGCCAGCAACAAGATCCACATCTTCGACGGCACACAGACGGAGAGCAAGCCCCTGTACACGTTTGAGACACTCCACCAAGCTACCGTCACTACCATTGCATACAACCCGGTCTACGAGACAGCAGTTTCTGTTGATAAGCAAGGTAAACCAGCCTTTGAAAGATTTTTTCTTTAATTTTGTCAAAGAGTTATTGGGCTGTGGAGGACAGACAGACAGTCACTCCATGTAAATACTTTTTAAGTTATGGTACCCCTCAGTTAAATTTAAATAGTGTGCAAGTTTTATTAGAATGGTACCTAAACAATATTTAATTTAATATATTTGTGACTTCTTCACGCTCAAACGGCTGAAAGAATTTGGATGAAATTTGGTACACGGGTTATATTTTTTATCTCCGGAGTATGTTCCCTAGGTACAATTTTGTACTTCCATGCGGGCGAATATCCTTGCAGCAGCTGGTAGCAAAAAAAAAACACTTAGAGCCATGCCTCACTGGGACTCCATGGCGGCGTAGCCCGGTCGGTTGCCAAAAAAAATGTATGGATATGCTGGGCTTGGCGCGGCCAACAGTTGCCAGGTGAGGTACACACCATAGAACTGCATGCATTTTCTTGGTTGTGCCAACTGGCAGTACCGCCATAGCATCCCAGTGAGGCACGGGCCTTACAGTCAGAGTATCGAGTACAATCGTACTAAGGTACCATCGAACTGATCTGATGATGAAGCTGGAAGGTTAGTTTCATTAAAATCGGTTCAGTCATTTTCAAGAATAACGACTTGCCAGTTTGTAAGAAGTGCCGTGAGGAATAAACGCTTTTAGCTTACTCAATAAATTATGTTGATTACACATAGAGAGCAGTGATGGCCCAGTGATGACGGCCCCGACTTATGTGTAGCAGGTCGCGGGTTCAAACCCAGCTAGGCGCATTACTTTGTGTAATTTATTTCACCGCTGCTCTCAAAACGATGAAGGAAAAAACATCGTGAAGAAACGGGCATGTCTTAGAACCAAAAATTCGAAGACATGTGACACTCACTTTCGGCACTGGGTCCGCGTAGTTTGCGGCCCATTCCCTCTCCTAGAGAGGAGGCCTGAATCCCAGCAGCAGGAATATTATAAGGCTGATTATACTACACGTTGCTTATATTGTTTAAGGCATCATCGAATACTGGACGGGTCCGAAACACGAGTACAAGTTCCCGAAGACAGTGAACTTCGGCTCCAAGTTGGACACAGACCTATACGACTTCGTTAAGAACAAGACTTACCCGACGGCGCTCGCGTTCTCGCCCGACGGCAAGAAGATGGCGTCCATCAGCTTGGATAGAAAGGTACGATGATATAGTGCTGATGATTTGAATTGAACCAGTGGTAAAAGGCCCTGACTTTGTTTGTAATAACACTTAGCGTATCTTGAGGACTGCACTCAACACCAGAATCAGTCCCCCGAGACCTCATTAGGACGCCAGTAAAGGCGCAGCCAGTTGACGAGAGCCAGCCTTGCTGACAAAATATCGAAACTTTTTAGGAAGAACGGGTTTATTTTCCATACTCATAGAATAGTTGCTTTGTTGCTTTTCATAAATATTTTTGTATGGAAGAGAACTAGCCTCACCATCAACGATTGCGTCACTGCTTACAATCAGGTGGGATAGCAGTCAAGCACTAGTTTATATCATTAAAAAAAAAACATTCCAGAAAAACGCAAATTCTCGCTTACTATGTTCTTCTTGAAAAGGCTTGATATGTTCAATTTTATAACCAAGCACACACCAAGTGAGCTCCCTTCCATAGGGCTGAATACATTTTGTTAGTCAACTAAATAGTTGGTCCGCACTGGTGTCCTAGTGAGATACGCGCCTAACAGTAACAAAACTAAAACCTTGTGTTAACCGTCTGAGCCCAGTATATAATAAGTAGGATGTTTGTCTGTTGATGTAATAGGTGCGTGTGTTCCATTTCCTGTCAGGCAAACTGCACAAGGTGCTGGACGAGAGCCTGCAGCGCTTCCAGGAGCTGCAGCATCAGACGCAGCAGCTGCCCAACATGGAGTTTGGTAGACGGTAATACGAAATTCAAACTGACATCTATGATGATACTCTGCACATAAAGGCGGAGTATGTTCCATTGCTATAATTTGTTTCCTGATAGCTACAACCCAGGAATCTTTAAGTCAAGAGTGAATAGGTTACTTTTAGGTATGCGCGCTCCATCTTCGACCGCATCGTCGCTTTCCATCAGGTGAGATAGCGGTCAAGCGCGAACCTATCAAGAATATAAACAAAATGTCCGACTTTCGCGCGGTCGCAGACCTGAAATTATATTTATCTTAAGCATAATAGGCGTGTGTAACTCTTTATTGAACCTACTCGCTCTTCCGAAACATTTTAGTGTTCCGAAAGATTGGAACATCAGTAATGTTTAAATGCATTATTTGGAACAATTGGAACGCTGAAACACACTTTAAGTGACCTGCAGTCTTTTTAAAATTGAATTTAAAACGTAAATAGTGTAAATTTAATTAATGACTTGAACTAAAAATAATTACTTAAAATTATTCTTAAATCAAAATAAAAATCGTAACAGGTCACGTTTCATAACAGTTCGTGTCTGTGTTTGTATCTTTTGAGCCGATGTTCCAAATGATACATATCAGTGTTCCGAAAAATTTCTGTGATTCAGATGCAAATGTTCCAATCCCAAAGATGACACACTTTTCCCACGCGTAAAACTTACACAGTACATTTTTGATTGAATATATGTATAGTATAAAACAAAGTTGCTTTCAAAGTCGTCTTTTTATTCGCGAGGAAAACTTTATGCTTTAAAGCTGGGGCGTGCACTAGTTTAATCATAAATTAAGCATAAATAAGTATGATATTTGACTATGCTAAGGTGATGGCATTTGTTGTGTGTAATTTACTGCAGTTTGCTGTTGACATATTGCGCATAAGCTTATATGTAGAACCGATTTGTGCATACTGCTGCTGTCCTTATCCGAGCCATACGAAGTTGATCGACATTGAGAAGTATGCGGAACAGAGTGTAAAGTCCTGCAGGTCTCCGTTGGAAAGAGGGGATCTTCCGACCAGACTGATTTTGTATCTGGTCTGGGTGACTGCCCAATAGTTGATTTTGGGCAGTTGTTTATGTTCTAATCGCGCGGAAAACTAATACCGTGAAGTAGGACAGTTCCTATGTGCCGACATAGGTGTCGCTACATCATCCCCTCCGGTGGTCTCCGGTGGTAATACCTCATTAGTTTTAACTTTGTCTATTCTAATCTATTAACAAGCTTTATTCCCGAGATTATCTGGGAAAAATAGGTCAAGCCGTTTCGGAGGAGTTCGATAATTCCTCTTGCCGATTGCCCCATTTTTATGTCTTTTTGTTATGTTAGGCCTTAGTGTAGGTCGAAGGCTATCTTATGTAACCCTAGATGATAAAGGGTGGCCCTCTTCAGAAATTTATGTGGTAAAACAACGTTTGCTGGTGCTGGGTCAGTTAGTATTGGTAATATAATATATAAGTGAGATTCCCTAACACAAACTTCTGTCACCCAGAATGGCAGCCGAACGTGACCTAGAGAAGTCAGACTCGGTGCACCTGGCCAACGTGCTGTTCGACACGAGCGGGCACTTCGTCATCTACGCGACCATGCTGGGCGTGAAGGTGGTCAACCTGGTCACCAACCGCTGCGTGGCCATGCTCGGCAAGCCGGAGAACTTGCGACCTTTGCATCTGGCACTATTCCAGGTACGATTTTTATGACTAGTTGAGTCCTACTGTCCACGGACGCGTAGCAAAGCGGCAATGTCGTCCTGTCGTGTCTTTGTCGATAGTTTCATAGTTCATGCAAGCTTCACGCAGGCGTACACCAATTGTATAATGATGAATACACGTCTATGAAGCTATGCGTCCCTGGACAGAAGTAGACCTTACTGCAAACGTCTTAACTAGTTCTAGTTTTCTGTTAAAACAGTGATGATTTGGATAAAGAGAAATAACACAGGGCGTTAGCTATCTTATGTGCTACGTTGGTCCACAGATTGGTACATCATACCATATGATAACATGATACTAGGTACAAATAAAACTGTTTACTAATAGGGATTGATGGCTATTGACAAGTGGGCTGCGGGATTGTTCGGAAAAGTTACTGTGATTCTGAAATGCAAAGAGCAACTGATGGAACACGGGTAGGTCTTTAAAAGCCTGACACTCCTCGCTCCACACAGAGCGATAGGTATATCATATCTGCTTATGATGAATTTCAACCTCAAAAAAAATGTCCTTTGACAGGTCTAATTATAACTAAGTCATGTGGTCAATGCAAACACGGTTACCATTAGCAATGGCGTCTGTAGCCGCTACCGACGCAGTATTCCGTGTTCTATGGATAAAGTCCAATGTTCCCCACTTATCCAGGGCCGCACCAACCAATCGAAAGTAGCGACAACTCTGGAGATGGAAGGCTCGGAGAACCCCACGCTGCTGAACGTGAAGACCGACCCCACGCTGTTCTGCACAGCCTACAAGAAGAACCGCTTCTACATGTTCTCCAGGCGGAGCCCCGACGATATCAAGAGCCCTGACGCGGACAGAGACATCTTTAATGAAAAGCCTTCCAAGGAGGATATTATTTCTGCTACTGAGGGACAAGGTATGCACTCTCATTTGTTTTTAGTACTACTTACTTTTATGTTTATTTTTGTGTATTTTCTACTAAGCAACATCGTCATCTCGCTAGCCTTTTGCCAACTAGCTTGGGGTTGACTTCCATTCTAAATGTATGCGGCTGAATACGCGTTTTTTACATGGAGCAACTACCCACCAGACATCCACAACCCACCCCTACTGGGCAATATGATACTCCTTGGATAGAAACCGTCCATCATATTTTAATCAACATACAACTTGACACTGATCAGCAAAATGCAAAAAACTTCGCGGATAACCTTTGACCATCTTCCTAAGATACTGGTATTCTGCTACATCGGGGTGGCAAAGGCTAGCTGGGGACCATAACGTCTTTAAAGGTCCGAGAAAGAGCGATGGAAGTACACATACCCCTTAAAGATGTAGTTCCATCCCTTTAACAGTTCAGATTAGGGCGTAAAATGGATCGCGTTAGGAGCTTGTGGTTGGGCCTGAGATGGTGATTACCGTATTGTTATTGTGCAGGCGTGCAGCGGCTGTACGAGCAGGCAATCCTGCACACGTCGCTGGGCGACGTGCACGTGCGCATCTTCGGCAAGGACGTGCCGCGCACCGCCGAGAACTTCTGCGTGCACTCGCGCAACGGGTACTACAACGGACACGTGTTTCATCGCGTCATCAAGGGCTTCATGGTGCAGACCGGAGATCCTACTGGTAACACTTTCATTGTTATTATTAAAAAAAAATCAGATTTTTTTTTCTTTAGTTCATTTAGAGGTTTGTTAATCAAGGTTTTGGGGGGCTCCTGAGCATGGGGACCCTGGAGCACTGCCCCGCTTAGCCCACAATGGTCGGTCCTGAAATGGTGATGGTCCAAGATCAACCGGCCTTCTTGAGATAGAACAACGATAGCACAACTTCATTCTCAAAGAGTCAGTATCGTATAAAAAAAATATGTTTGTTTACAGTCGGTTACTATCTTGCAAATAATCACGGAGTTTCGAGAAGCGAATTATGTAATTATTTCTCCAAAAATCTTTTATTATCATCACGTTTTTGCGACACGTTTGATACCCACGTGCCACTTATCATGGTGTGAACAGAGATATTTGCCGATAATGCCGGTAATGTGAAGTACATATTTGTTATCAAGAATTCAAGAGATACTAAATACGTCATTAGTCGTCGGTTGGAAGCTGAACTTTTATTAATATGAAATTCACGATGATCTTGAAGATATTATTTGAGAATGTGTATACTATTATTTCTTAGTTTTTTTATAATTGGCTCCCGCTTGACTACCTCACCTGATGGAGAGCGACGATGGAGCGCGCTTCATAGTCGGCCTTATAATGTTCCCACTGTTGGGACTCAGGCCTCCTCTCTAGGAGAGGAAATGGGCCGTAAATCCACCACGCGGGACCAGTGCGGGTTGGTGGATGTCACATGTCTTCGAATTTTTGGTTCTAAGACATGCCGGTTTCCTCACGAGCGCGCTTACCTAGAACTGAACTTTATTGTTAATTCATCGTTAATAAGATTATCAGAAGAGTCTAGTCTCTTGATTTCTTATAATAATAAAACTAATCAGAGATTTCTTACTAATCACAATGGCTTACGTGGGTGCGGCTAAGATTATAGACGCGATTGTAAATATGGCGCACCAAAGAGGTAACACTAGCGTTATGTAATGTAAGCGAGTCTATTTTTTTGTTGAAATAGATTTCGTATATATAACCGTAGTGGGGCGAGGGACGTAGCGGGGTTTTCATGTATTTTGTTTTGTTAGGTTTATCATCCCCAATATCGAAATTTTCTAATTGAATAAAGAAAAGGATTTTCAAAATTATTTCCGACATTTTTATAGGGATCTAGATTCTAGTATCATTTATTATTAAATTTGAAAATAAAAAATTTTGTTTGGACCTTAATCTATAATTTTGTTTTTTAGTCGCTTGTATTTCTTTTTTAAAGTTCGTTTTTAATTTATTGCAATAAAAAAATAAATAAAAACAACTCCTGCAAGAATATCAAATTATTTTATTTAATACTTCATGCACATAAAGGTACAGAGGAGGACTTAATGATGTGACTCAGGTTGGCTGGACAAATCTTCAAAATAGCTTGCATTTAACTAGGTCAATAGGTCACTTTATGTGACGGCTAAACACCCTTCCTTGCCTTAGGCATTTTCTACCAGTCAATCTTTGGGTGATGTAGAGAAAAATAACCATTATTATCACTGTCAAACCGTAGTAAGTTTGTTATTTCATTTGTCAGGCACAGGAACTGGTGGCGAGAGCATATGGGGCGGCGAGTTCGCGGACGAGTTCAAGGCGCACCTGAAGCACGACCGCCCCTACACCGTGAGCATGGCCAACGCCGGCCCCAACACCAACGGCAGCCAGTTCTTCATCACGCTGGCGCCTACTGTAAGTATATAAAGTTCAAGGCGCACCTGAAGCACGACCGCCCCTACACCGTGAGCATGGCCAACGCCGGCCCCAACACCAACGGCAGCCAGTTCTTCATCACGCTGGCGCCTACTGTAAGTATATAAAGTTCAAGGCGCACCTGAAGCACGACCGCCCCTACACCGTGAGCATGGCCAACGCCGGCCCCAACACCAACGGCAGCCAGTTCTTCATCACGCTGGCGCCTACTGTAAGTATATAAAGTTCAAGGCGCACCTGAAGCACGACCGCCCCTACACCGTGAGCATGGCCAACGCCGGCCCCAACACCAACGGCAGCCAGTTCTTCATCACGCTGGCGCCTACTGTAAGTATATAAAGTTCAAGGCGCACCTGAAGCACGACCGCCCCTACACCGTGAGCATGGCCAACGCCGGCCCCAACACCAACGGCAGCCAGTTCTTCATCACGCTGGCGCCTACTGTAAGTATATAAAGTTCAAGGCGCACCTGAAGCACGACCGCCCCTACACCGTGAGCATGGCCAACGCCGGCCCCAACACCAACGGCAGCCAGTTCTTCATCACGCTGGCGCCTACTGTAAGTATATAAAGTTCAAGGCGCACCTGAAGCACGACCGCCCCTACACCGTGAGCATGGCCAACGCCGGCCCCAACACCAACGGCAGCCAGTTCTTCATCACGCTGGCGCCTACTGTAAGACTCTGATTGTTCTCGTCTAGTTAACGATAGTACTTGCTAAGACAAAACACTCACCTCACGCTCAACAGCCAGGTTAATCCATAAACAACTTATTCTGAAATACTCTCTTTTACAATGGACAGTGCCGCACTACAGAAATGTGCCCGATCCAGTTCTCGATACATTCTCGTACGTTATTTACCTAATAAACGTATTGATTTAATCATTTATAAACAACAACATCCGGTGGGGATTGTTACTTATTTTTCCAAAAATCCCCACTAAGCCGATATTGTTTAACTCGTGGGGATTCCTGAAAAACAAAAAAATCTATTCCCACTTGTGGGGATTTGTCGGTGGGGATTTCTGAATAAACCTTTGTTGTTATTATTAAAGTATGTTTCTTTTCAGCCATGGTTGGACAATAAACACACAGTGTTCGGTCGCGTGGTCCGCGGCATGGAAGTGGTGCAAAACATCGGCAGCGTCAAGACCAACCCCAAAACAGATAAACCCTATGAAGATGTCAGAATCATATCAGTTACAGTGAAATAAATCAATTATTAAAGAATAATTATATAGAATAAGTAACGAGTAAAGTGGGGTAACTTTGGCCCTGGGATACAATATATAGATTAAGTGCCACGTAAAGTGGGGTAACTTTGTCTCTGGGGTATAACTTTGGCACGAGCTTATTAACCCAGAGGAACATGAGAAACTGTGTTTACTGTGTTTCCAATGGTTAACGAGTTCGGGTCCGTTATACCTCGGGGCCAAAGTAACCCCATTTTACAATATTTTAAATCCTGGAATCCTGGATCTTTGAAAGGCTTGCAGGACCACTCAAGGGCTCTGATAAGCAAATGTGAATAAGTTATTATTAAGTGAATAATAAATTGACGATGTGATGTACAAATGAACTGTTGCAATAAATATAATCGATGTTGTGTAAAGTAACATTTGTTGTTTTTTTAATCTGCTGCTACCAGCGGCGTCACCTTAGTGATAGCATAAAATTATCCTAAGAGAACATTAGCCCGGAATAAAACGTATCCTATATGCTATTCCAGGACATGGTCTACCCTTCTACTAAGTTTCATCGAAATTCGTTCAGCCGTTCGAGAGTGATGAAGTAACAAACATGAATAAAATACACAAGAACGCCTTTATAATATTAGTGTGATCCTTGCTAACATTTTTGCCATCTGTTGCCCGCGACATTGTTCGCATGAAGTTTTAGAACTTTATTCTCCAGTTTTAGGGCAATCGTTTAAAAAAATATCCGGTTCGGAGATCCGAAACCCCACATCCACTTGCCCACCGATTTTTTTTTCTTAAGTTTTGCGTTATGCAGGTCAGTGTCAAGTTTTAAGTTGATTAAAATGTTACTGGCAGGCGTGATAAGTATTTATTACGATTTTCCCATGAAATTGCGATTTAATAGGGTAAGTCGAACTGAGAGGGTAGTATTGATGATTTTAATGACGCGCCCGCTAATCATATTTTAATCAATATACATCTTGATTCTGGCCTACACAAAGGAATAAACTTGAGAAAATTTGAATTTCGCGGGCTGACTTTGAGTGTTCCCTTAACAGTCTCACTGGTAACTGGTTGGTTTGGTCAGAGAAAAATAATGACTTCCAATCTCAATTTTATCAATGTGCTGAAAGAGCAGTATTGCTGTTCTTTGAAGTGAAATTAATCTGAATCTTAAAATTTAATCTCAATGGTAACTTTATTATCGAAATGTGTTAGACTCGTCATAAATCTTAAAAACGCCATCTGTTATCGAGTAGAAAACACCGCCATCTAGTGTCAAGTAGACGAAAAAATGTTTACAAAAGTCCCCCAGAGATGGCGGCACTAGGATTCATTTTGCTTAGTATTTATTGTGTGTTAAATAATATTTTTGTTTATGTACAACTTTCAGGTTTGCTTGCAAATCATAGTAATTCAACTACGATAGTTTTAACTCTCTATTTCCTCACGCTCGGTACCTACGGTTTTAATATTAATTGTTAAGCATAACTTTGCATGTCTACATTATTATTATGTTGTTTGTTTATCGGTTATGGGTCATGTTTTCAGAACCCGTAAGTTTCCTCTATTTTATTATTGTTAATCGCCGTATTACAACACTAATGGGGATAACAGTATTCTCTATTTATTTAAATTGATTGTAATTAGCTAGATAAAATAATACGTGGGTGGTCTACCTATTATGATATAGTAGGTGAACCCGTGCTATTTTTGGAAATACATTATAACATAGAATAAGTTTACCTTCAACTTCAGTTATTAATTTATATGTTAGTAGGGATCAAGGTAGGTATATACGAGACCTTCAGATGTGGCACACAGATGTGCACTTGACCCTAAATAAGTTAATGATGCGTGGGTTCCGCAGGTACATCATAGAGATTTTTATAATAGGTAGATATTCGGTAGACAACAACAGTTGACAGAACAAGACAAAATTCGACGACGGCATAACCTCTTTCTTTTTTGGTGACGGTTAAAAATGATAACATTACTTATTTTTATTTTTTTTATCAATTTAGTTATCTGACCTTTTGGGTTTGGGGCATAAGGCTCATTAATAAATTTACTTACTTAAATGCTAGGTATATAATGCATTCCCTTTTTGTTTAAGGAGGTATACTGAATGAGGAAAACAATGTAGTTAGGTACCCAATAACTTCAACTACACGTTATTGCATATTTATGTGACCATAAAAACAAAGTTATTAATTTAATGATGGTTAATATACCTACATAAGAAGTTCTCACAGATGTGGACTGCGGTAGTGCTTATTTGTAACCTACCTATAATATCTAGAGGATTCTGTAGCTGATGTTGTTTTTATGACCATAAAAAATGAAGGTCAACTTTACAATAACATCAAATGTAAGTCCACAATAATGAAGGAATTTTAGATGCATTTTATTTTCCTTTTGCTCAGTTGTTGGACTTATCTTTGAGTGAGCGAAACGGGAGAAGCGTGCCGTCTCGCTCTTTCCCCCACGGCCCCCCTCCCGCGTCACCCGCACAATATTCTCTTGCACCGCGCGAGCGGCTACCCCGCCTCCGTGCCTCACCCAAATTCGTGCGTTTCCATTGTTACACTTTGACTCTCGTTCAAACTACTTTTTTCTTTACTCCTTAGGTACCTGTTTAATCATAAAAGAAACCTTGATGAGGTATTTCCAGAAAGTACTTCTGAGCTAAGCTGCAATATTTGGAAAATATCTTAATTGTAAATAGTTATTATGAACACTCATCAATTTAAAATACTTATAAAAAAGATATTTATATGTGTCAGTTATTTATTTTTAGTTTATTAAGTAAATAGTGAAAAAACATTAGCGAGTTTTTTTAATATCAAGTGACCATAATTTTTCCGTATAAGTAAGGACTAGTCCTGATTTAAATTTGAGTAAAATCTATAAATATGAGTTCGAGACACTTTAATTTTTATTCTTATTTAGTCTATATATATTTTATAATGTTTTTACCAAGTAAATATAAGTTGGTATATTTACATGTATATTTACATAGATAATCTGATTTGGTTTGTGTATCGGAGAAAAACAAAAGAATATTTGAGTGCCTTTAAAATCTCATTTTAAACGTTTCAATATTATTCAACAGTAGTTTTACTATTATTTAAAATACATTTGGGATAAAAATAATAATTTGGACGCTCGTTTAATGGTACGATTATTACAATGGGCATGTGCCTGCTGATTCTCGGTAATCGTACGAAGTCGTAAACAGCCCGACGCGGCCTCGCGCTACGCTACAATGCCAATCACCAATCACATGCGAGCGTTACTTGGTATCGCGCGATATCCGACCAATGAGCGCTGGACTATATCACGCTACTTCTAAAAATAGCTTATCTGAGTCACTCAATAAAAGCAGTGGTTGTTTCTTAACAATGTTTAGAAACAAGTGGAACGTTGAGGGAGTCGGACGTGCGTTGCCGCATGAAAAAGTTTTGATATTCGCGCAGTGAGTTCAGTGATACCGAGTCGTTCGGTGCAAACACATGGTTCGACGCTTCCAACACGGCATGGAGACCACTTTCTATGACGAGCAGTATCCCCTCAGTGGACCTGTGGAAAACCTGAAGAGGCCCCTCACCTTGGACGTGGGGCGGGGCATCAAGCGGGCCCGGATCGGCGGCGCGCCGGTCCTGTCCTCGCCAGACCTGCAGATGCTGAAACTCGGCTCTCCGGAGCTTGAGAAGCTGATCATACAAAACGGTATGATAACAACGGCGACCCCTACACCCGGGGCGCCAGTGTTATTCCCGGCCAGTATCGCGCCGACGGAAGAACAAGAAATGTACGCGCGGCCGTTTGTCGAGGCACTGGATAAGTTACACCACTCCTCAGAACCGGCACCGCAGATCGGACGCATCGTCGACAGGCGAGTGTACGCCGACCTGGACCGGCCGCTTGACCGTTACCCCACACCCGTGGTCAAGGACGAGCCGCAAACTGTACCCAGTGCTGCGAGTTCGCCTCCCCTGTCTCCCATAGACATGGACACGCAAGAAAGAATCAAATTGGAACGCAAAAGGCAAAGAAATCGAGTAGCTGCATCCAAGTGCAGACGGCGTAAGCTGGAGCGCATCTCCAAGCTGGAAGATAAGGTGAAGATCCTGAAGGGTGAGAATGTGGAGCTGGCGCAGATGGTGGTGAAGCTGAAGGAGCACGTACACCGGCTCAAGGAGCAGGTGCTGGAGCACGCCAACGGCGGCTGCCACATCGACTCGCACTTCTGATGGTGCCGTCGCCGCCGCTCCACCACATTCCATGCTAGTCGCGCCCGGTAGGACGCAACATACAAAGCGATTTGTGATCTTAATTTTACTGTGTAATATATAGTTAATGAACACTAGTGTATAAGGTGTTGACGCTACGTTAAGGATGCTGTGGATGTTAAGTTTGAGAGATTAGGTTGCCAGTGATGTGTGCAGGCAGAACCTCCGCTCGGGTGAGCTGATTCCAGGACCTTGTTTGTGAAACGGTTATGTTGTGGACGGCCACTTGGCGAGGGATGTACTTAGTGCGAGTCACAACTGCAAAGGCTTTAGCTTCCATTGTAAGTTGCAGAAGTAATGTTTTCCTTAAATCAGTATTGCATTGTCTCATTTAGAATAGTGTAGAAACTAGAAAGGATAATCGTGCGACGTCATTCGTTTGCAGACTGACTGAACGAGGTTGAGGCGGCGTTGCCAGTTTTACGGCGAATTTCCCGTTTCAGCGATGTTGCCGCACTTGCCCTCGCTGAATCGGGGATTTCCATTGTTCATTGTGTCCCGGCCATTGTGTGTATTTTTTCTGTCCAGTAGAATCTTATTATAATAATTAGTTACATTTTGGACGTTATTTATTGCGATTTAGACAGAGACTCGCGTCGCCTGTGTGTTGTGACAGGTACGAAACGCAGCCGGTGTGAAAGAGATAGTGTAGCGTAGAGTGGCAACGGCGCATCAGGCCGAGTCACGAGCGGATGTTCTGCTAATTAAAATTCCGCCTGCGCCGCCCTCGCGGAATGGCGGCCATGTGTTCAACACTCGGACGTTCCGAATCACGTTTTGTTGCACAAGGTTAACTTTTTAAACGCGACAATAGCGTTTTAACGCCGCCGTGGACTGGAACGTCTTTATTCGCTTTGCTTGATTGTTTCGAGACAAATTAAGTGCTTGTGTGGGAGACTGATCGAATGCAAGTAAGGAGTGCCTTGTAAAGTTGTGCGATTGAGCGAGAGCGTGGATCGCGCAAATAATTTCTCCGTTTTGAAAGATGATTCTCGGAACTGACCCGGTGCTCTGTAGAGGACGCGACTTTAGTAAATGCGAAGCCGTCCGATTTAAAATATTAGTTGTGGACGTATACAAGTGATTCGTAGTGAGCAGATGTTTGACATATGAAATTGTGAACGATGCGAGTGAATGCGTGATGGATGTATTTATTAGTGAGAATGTTTATCTTTTAGGATGAAGTAGCAATCTCGAGTGCCTACGCTTTGTAAACTAAAGCCTATACCTATGTTTTTAATTGTTTTTGTTACCATTAATGTGCTACAGTAAATTGTTCTGTACCATTGTCTTCTATAGATTATTGTAAAGTAATTATAATACCAATTAACAAGTTGAATTGTTATATAGACTATATACGGCCAGCGGGTGGCGTGCTACTGAGAGCTCCAAGAAATTCGCTCTGTGAACTGTGAAAAGCGCACCCGAGGCCTGTTTGTATTATTTTTATACAAAAGAATTCGTCAGAATGTTAACAGTAATTTGTAAGTGTATAAAAGATATGAAAACAGTTATACTAAAATAATATATTTCTATGAATTTAACAAAGAATATTGTTTTATACGAAGTATCATATTGTATGATAAAATTGAAAGAGAAAATAAATTATGAAGATTATTATACCATTTACTCCTTGATTTCATTTCTATTTCCCTATAAACCAGTAATCCATTCTGTGATAAACGAACTGTCCCGAAATCTAAACACCCAGACGATATTTGAGGCAGTTCTTTGTAGTTTCAATCAGACAAAGTTCAAAGCAGTGCAACTTCAAAGAAAACACTGCAGTATACATTAACAAAAATGCAAAACAATAACAATGATAAAGCACATTCAAATTATGTAAATAAATAATGACAAAGAAACAAACAACAAATGCCATTACATAAGAGTAACGACATAATGTAATGAGCAATCGAAGCAGGAAAAGACATAACATTGCAAGTACAGTTTGACATTGAGGAATGAGATCAACAACTGTTACATGATGGAGTAGCGAGATTTAGTTACTCCATAGTAAATCAACTGTCATATGAACTGCTATTTGTATATCTAATTCGAACGTATTTCCCTGATGAATTACACCTGCACGGCACCGAGAAAAGGTGTCAAGATCGTGCGCTCAGTTGACCGGACAAATTGCTTTTTTCCCTGCTGAATTGGAATTCTGAGAACAAGATTAAATATTTAGTTTTCGAAGATCACTTCTCGCACAAAATATTCATTCCAAGAAACTTTTAAATGTGCATTGAAATGAGAAAAAAAACAGGTTATAAATTACTGTCTAAACAGGTTGTCAACAGAATATATTTTGTGAAGATCAACAGTAATTTTCATAAATGTAAACAACCGATAAACTTGACAGAAATGCAATTTTATGTCAAAATACACGCTTCGATAACTACGTATGTGCTTGTTACTAACCTATAGCAGTGAATGAACGAATTAAGACTTTATTTATTAGGCAATGAGTCGATATTCGTGTTATGAAACAAACGAAGGACAAACGAATCGATGCCAACGATATCTCACCGGCCGAGCGTCCGGATGTCCGATTTTTGTGGCAAAAATACCAGATGACTTGGAAAAAACATGTTTGAACAAATAAAAAATATTATAACATTTCAAAAACACGCTACTGTGTACCTACCACCTTGTTGGGTTTATCAGTGAGCAGTACTAAAACTCGGAAAAAATCACATTTATAGTTCCCTACACATTTCCAAATGAATACAGGAAGGGGGGAATAGATTGCTTGATGATAGCAATGGTCATTAAAACAGATTACTTTTATAAACATGCCTACATGCAATGCATGCAAATTTTTTGCGGAGGGAAAACATCCAACCACTCTAGGGTGGATCGAGACTGGTCAGTGTCAGACTTTTACTGACGAAAAACCACCTGTGTCCTTTAGATCCGATGCATGTTTGGAGTTCAATTTGTAATGACCTTATCCAAACATTCCCAATTCCCGACTGGGGTGTGGTTACGTGTAGTTCCGGGGGCGGCAAATCACGGTCATTTATAATATGGGTCAGTATGCTGTTAACACGAACATTAGCCGCTGAAGCCTACGCATTGTTCTCGTTAAAACATCGCAATATTTACTAACACCGCCGTGTTTATACTGGCTGTTGTTAAAACACTTATATATTTATGATTCGATGTTTTTCATACGGCGAGTATGTTGACTGATTGCACTGCGTTCGCCTATTCATCACGTTCGCCGAAAATAACATGCGAGCGTGTTGAAATATCAATATTTTATACTGAGTTAATATCAACAATAATTACAAAAATGCTTGTCTTGTAAAAGTATTATTATAAATGGTGCATTTTCTGTATTGCACTTTCTTTTCACGTAAAATATAAAATATAAGTACATAACAGATCTCAAGTTCTCTGGCTGATCTATTCACGATTCCATTACCTGCTGATGTAGATCGAATTCTGATAGTGAAATAGTCGATCATTTAAGCATATAATGGTCCTATAAACAGTAACATAGATTTGGCAGACCCCGCAGTCGCAAGTTGAACAAATTATGACGTTTTATTAAAATTTATATCTCTTGGAAGACATTTATGATTATAGTAAAATGACATTACATTCGGTCTCTGGGTGGCTACCTATTTAATATGAATGTGTGATTGTTATAGCCCGTCTTTTTGACTTTCACTAGAGCAAAATTTCCATGTCATCGACAGGAATACAATCCACCTCAGTAAGAACATTTCGCTAGATTATCGAAACAGCATTTTTATGTTTATGAACTAAATAAATGTCGATTTTCGCTACAAAGCTTTTTAATATTGGAAAGGTTCCAAAGAAAACACCGTGTGCGGTCGTTTGCCCTCGGCAACGTTTGACTCACGTAAAAGAAAAGAAAAATAGTCAAAAACTATTGTTTGTTCGTTACAAGGATATGCTGTTACAACGAGGACAATGTCAACGTAGATACATTGTTGACTGATTTCTACCAGCACCGAGCTATTATGTGCAGTGTGCTTCATTGAAACTATGTAGGTATCAGCTAAAATATCTAAACGCCCAAATCATCTTAAATAATTTATCGGTACGTGAGCCGGTGAGCTATGTGATTCTCAGAAATGATTTTAATGTAGTTAACTACAAAAAGCTAAATAGCTGCCAATTTTTGCGACCTTTTATTTATCAAGAAGCCGATTGTATTTCTAGTGGCATTTAAAGGAAATTCGGTATTTGGCTGGTGGCGGAGGCAATTTCTGCGAAAGACCCTGTTGGCTTTTAATTTTAACCTGCGGGTCACCTTCAACTCAGCGACATGTTTTGCGCGCAGGTGCGCCCTCTGCTGGGCAATACTCGATATACTTCGGAAATTGGTTGGCGGGGCTCCAAGCTTCGCACGTGCCGAGATGCGTGTATCTACCATGCCTGATTACGCTGTAGACTAATCCCATCCGTTCTTTATTAGAGAAAGCCTGTTAAACATCAAAATTTTCGTTAATAAAAAAACTAGTTATAACTTATAACCCGCTATTGGAAGCATGCCAGATAAACCATTCGAATTAGCTTATCTTTCACGTACTGCAAAACATGTGGAGCTGACGAGTTGTTATCAAGTAGTATCTAGCCCGCACGGATACAGCAGTGGGTCTCTCTTGCATCCCTTTCTGAATCACAACCGTGGCGGTCGTAATCTGACCTTGTCCTACTGACATCCTGTTGAGCAACAAGTTGATAAAATTGTAATCTAGAATTTACTTGAATTGTACAAGACAACGTTTAAATCTGTAATCAGACCTTATTTCAACAATAATTAAAATACAATTTGGCATTAATTTGTTTTAAAATAGTAAGTACCTATATACTTGACGCTGGCGGATGAACAAGAGTGCTAGCCATAACCTCTAGCCAGACAGGCTAGGAAAAAAAAAGTACCTAT
Source organism: Mythimna vitellina (assembly GCA_949316375.1). Classification (NCBI taxonomy): domain Eukaryota; kingdom Metazoa; phylum Arthropoda; class Insecta; order Lepidoptera; family Noctuidae; genus Mythimna; species Mythimna vitellina. Next base: position 21,375,918 of record OX438700.1, on the reverse strand, counting down.
ATGTATTTTTAGGTAAATAAAATACTGCCACATCTGTCACTGTCTGCACAAATGACTTCAGATGGAAAGTCCTGTAAAATTAGAAATGATGGTGTCTGTATCCTCGGCCCGCTGCCTATAAATCAGGTAGATTCATTGCACCATTGTGTAGCGTCTCCAAGCTGTCTAATAATAAATAGATTATGCAATTTAATAGATTTACTGCCTACACCTTTTATTTTTGTCACAGAAAAAAATACATACAGCTTCATAAGAGAAAATGGTCTCTGACGTAAGATTTTATCTGGCATATCGCTTCGTATTTATTCATATTTTATTAGACACATTACATCCCACCGACCCAACAATTATTCAGACCTTTCATATCTAAATTTACCCCTTTGGGGGATTTATAATATTCTACTTTGTAGCACTTTTGATCTGTAAGCAACCTTTTTGCTCATGTTTCTGTCCCAGCGGTTTACACTGTGCGATGTATGTTAAGTTAATTATTATTAAGTATATTATAATAAATTAAATAAATAAATAATAATATTCCGCAACTATCACACAACGCCGTCTAGCCCCAAGCTAAGCAGAGCTTGTGTTACGAATACTAGACAACTGATAAACATACTTATATATTTCTAAATACATACATATTATAGATAAATTACACCCAGACATTAATTAATTTTATTAATCGAAAAATTAAGTGAACTTGATTTATTTTTTGCGACAGACCTGTTGGTCTAGTGGTTAGTGGCCCTAACTGTTATGCCGGAGGTCGTGGGTTCGATTCCCATCCAGGACAAATGTTTGTGTGATGAGCACAATCATTTGTTCTGTGTCTGGGTCAGACACAGAACAAATGATTGTGCATCAAAGAAACTTCTTTATTTAAATAAAATGTGCATTTGTCTCTTCGTTTTTCGTCATCGATCATAGAAATTAAAATTATTTTAAAATCATATTTTTGTGGATATCTGTTCTGTCTTTTGTTCCCTGTCTTCAAATTTTCAAAAATCGTCTTTTCTTATTGATTTATATTCCACTGTTATATGATGATAATATGACGCCAGGCCGGCAATTAGGTAGAATAGCAGAAGTGACTTGCAGATCATAAAGTTAGCTAATCACCACCGGTTCAGCTGAGCTGATCAATAGCTGACCCAGGGTAAGCGAGAAGCCTGACAATAGGCGATGATTGGCATTCCATAGATTCTATATCAGATTAAAGCTGTTGTTCATATCACGGCCGTCAGTTGTTAGTCTATGCGCAAAGATGGTGGTGTTGCAAGGAATATTTTATCTTTGCGCTTATTTTGATAAATCTTTAGGTTTATTTAGTTAAGCAAATGGTATCCTTTAATACTATTTGTCATGAATATAGCTAACCCATACAGAAAGATTTTTTCTTGTAGTTTATCGCCAGAAACAAATAGCCATGAAGCAAATGACAAACTCTACCACTTTACTATGTTAGTTTACTATAAAAGATAATGCGTTAAGGGTAAATTCAGGTGAGCGTTTCAACCGCGCGGCCATAATGAAAATTTGTCAAAGTTATGGTTAAAAATTTTATAACTTCTTAACCATAACTTTGACAAAATTATGGTTTTGGGAATCAACTTTTACAAATTTTTACATAATCTTGGCTTTTTTTTTTTTTAAATTTTCGTTATGACCGCGCGGTTGAAACGCTCACAAATTCAGCTTGTGCGGTATCTGCACTAGTAGTAAATAACATTTAAAAAAACCGGCCAAGTGCGAGTCGGACTCGAGCACGAAGGGTTCCGTACCGTCTATAGCAAAAAAAAACACAAAAAAATAACATTGGTTGCATGGAAGCCCCACTTAAGTATTTATTTTATTCTGCTTTTAGTATTTGTTGTTACAGCGGCAACAGTAATACCTACATCATCTGTGAAAAAAAATCAACTGTGCAGCTATCACGGTTTATGAGATGCAGCCTAGTGACAGACAAGCGGACAGTGGAGTCTAGTCCCGTTTGTGTCCGCTCCTCAAAGAGATGTCAGCAAACCGTAGGAGCCCAGCAGGGCCGATGCCCGCTAGCTAGGACCGCGGAGAATTTCCGAAAAGGAAACCTGTAGTCTTAGAAAGCAAAGGGCAACTGAAGGACACAGGTGTGGTTTTAGTCAGTAAAAAACTGACACGCCCTCCCGCTCCGCCCAGAGCGCGAGAAGTCATTAGACGATTTCCACACTTAAAAAAAAACCCTTTGGGTACGAAACCCTAAAAATAAGTGCTTAACTGTTCAAATCTAACTACAGTTTAGTTGCCTTAACCAACACTTCGCCGACATTAAGCATTAAGCCGTTTTAACTGCACCTCATTAATTAATTAAAAGCGACCGTTGCCGTTAATTAGGTCATTGAAACACTGTCAATTTGAACAGTTTAGCGCCATTAAAGGTATTTAGTAATCCATTGTACGTAATTGTGTGGCAAGACATTAACAGCTGGTAAATTGAATAAAGTCAACCAATGGTTAATGGAGAGGGCTATGCTCGGAGTTTACTTGCGTGATCTAATCAGGTTTTTTTTTTTCGGCTGGGAAAATCATCTAATGACATCCCCGCTCTTGGGCGGAGCGGGGGGATAGTGTCAGATTTTTACTGACTAAAAACCCACTCCTGTTCCTTCTCTGCCATTTTATTTCCAGGGCCCCGGGGATCTCTTTCGCATCGCCCATGGCCCCAGTAGGCTGGGCCCCTACGGTATCTAATCAGGTATTAAGATATTTGCCGCTGAACCAAGGTTACCGACATAACTTGAAGTATTACCAAACTTAAGTGCGCAGGACACATTGCTTGCAAAATTGATGATCGATAGATTTTCAGGCTCTGAAGTGACGGCCTCGTACAAGAAAACGCAGCTTTGGGAGGCCTTCCACAAGGTGGACCGATAAGCTGATGAGGGTTGCGGGTATCCGATGTATGCGAGATGCACAGTACCGGTCGTTGTGGCCGCTCTCGCCAAGCGAAGGCGTTCGCTCTCTCATTGTCTTTCTACTGTGTCTCTTCTTCTTCTTAGCGTATCGATGGCAAAACCAGTTAAATTCCTTGCTTGGCCCAGTATTCGGCCACGGCAATGCCGTCCGTTGATGCTGTCATCAGGTCCCTACGTGAACAGGTACGATGGCAAACTTAAACTTAAATTGTGTCTCTAATTACGGTATTTGAAAGGTTAAAAATCGAAAAATCTAGGTTTCTTTTGTCACTAATCACCTATTAACGAACTATTAGTGTTTAGCTAATGAGTAACAGTAGCACTGTAACGCGATACGGCGGCCGATTGCATTTGATAGCATAAGCGTAATTAGCTTTTTAATGTTCCCACTGCTGGGACTCAGGCCTCCTCTCTAGGAGAGGGAAAGTACATAATCCACCACCTGGGGTTTTTTTTTTTTTACTGGGCCGGGAAATCATCTTATGACAAATCCCGCTCTTGGGCGTAGCGGGAGATAGTTTCAGACTTTTACTGACTAAAAACCCACTCCTGTTCCTTCGTTGCCTTCGTCCCAGGGCCCCTGGTTTCGCTTTCACACTACCCGTGGCCCCAGTAGGCTTCGACCCTGCTGTGCCCCTACGATTTGCTGACATCTCCTTGAGGCGTGCGTGATACAGTACGCGCCGTCGACGACTTGGGCTCGGTCCGGACGGTTACCGGACGGTCGGACGGCGAGCCACCCATTGCTTGCCGTCCGCAAGCCCGCGCCTACGGTGGCCGGAAATCGGGATCGGAATCCCGGCGGCGGTTGGAGCGTAAGGACCGTTGCCTTACGCGATCGGCCGCCTTCTTTACTAGCATTACTGCTTCGCAGAAGGAGGCGACCGCCTGCCACTCCTCCTCATCCACCACCTGGGGTCAATACGGGTTGGTAGATACTAGATGTCACATGTCTTTCATTTTTTGATTGTAGGATATGGGCGTAGCTTCATAATGTTTTTCTTCGCCGTTTTAAGTTCAGTATTCAAACATATTTCATGACTCACCCAATTGATGTAACTGATTGGTTTGACCTTTTAATATTCAGCTGAAGATATCCCCACAATAGACTGGAAGCCGGTTGATGCTAGGCAGTTGATATTCTGAGTATAATCAACCGTAAAACGACTTTTTTATGAGAATTCATACATAACCAACCACTATAAATTTTATATTTAGGACATAATTGACCGATGACCAGCCCCCCTAGTCAAGTTACAACCGTTTCGTTTCGATTCTCTTTTCGTTGATCGCATCAAGTAGGCCACGCCTCTTTTTCCTTGGTTCTGACCTCGTGACTGAGCTTTGAGATGACGTCAGAACAAAGGAATCGGAGGAATGGCCGACTCGAGGCGATCGAACAAAAGAGAATCAAAACGAAACGGTTGTAACTTGGCTAGGGGGGCTGGTGAAGGTTGCGGATCCGATGGATATGAGACGTACAAGACCGTTCATTGTGGCGACATTAGGGGGAGGCCTATGTCCAGCAGTGGACGTCTATCGGTTGAGATGATGATGATGATGAGGACACCATTTCATTAGCGTTCATGTGAGATTGTTCGAACGTGTTACCGTTACCCTGGAATGCAAATGGCATTAAAGGAATACAGGTGGCGTTTAGTCAGTTAAAGTCTGCGGGTAGTGTGAAAGCCACGGGTAGTGTGAAAGTAAAACCCGGGGCCCTGGGACGAAGGCAAAGAAGGAACAGGAGTGGGTTTTTAGTCAGTAAAAGTCTGACACTATCTTCCGCTCCGCCCAAGCGCGGGATTTATCATTAGATGATTTTCACACCAAAAAAACACGCCCTCTAGTTCCACCTAGAGGGGAAGGAGTCAATTCATGCTTTCGTAGTGACATCTATGATGCTACAGAGGAACTAAAATTCAAAATCCTGCTTCGTGGTCTTAGAATTTTCTGCGCGATTCAAACATATAACAACAGCCCGAAATAAACTATTGGACATCTGCCTGGACCAGGGGTGATGGAGATGGGATACACCCTATATAGCTCCATCCCTTTAACAGTTCAGTTTAGGACGTCAAACGGATCGCGTTAAGAGCTTGTGGTTAGTGCCTCAGACATCCTTTCTGGTCGAAGGATCTCTTTTAAATAAAATAAAAAACTTGTTAGGGCCTCAGACATAAAACCCGTCTGGTTGAATGATCCCTTTTAAATAAAATTTATTTATTTCAGGTTAAAACCATTAATAGATATCATCCAAAAAATACAATAAAAATCCAATAATGTAAATCCAACAATAAATTAAAATTCAATAAATTAAAGTTCAATAAATTAAAATACAATAAATTCAATACATTAAAATCACAATAACTACACCAAAAATTCAAAACATTTAAATTTATAATAGTCTCTTGTCTCTTGACACTGTATGTAACTTGTCTGTCACAGCAGTGCCGCACTTATGGACAGTCCAACCTACTCGCTATCATTTTCAACGGAGGTTTTACATTCTTTTTTGCATTGGTACTTCTAAAAGACACCGAAAAAAAAAGACATAATTTCATCATACCCAGCTCTCCTCTAAAAAAAAAACTGTACAATATATTGTCTATAGGACACAAACACAACAAAAGCAAGTATTTCGATACAAAAGCCGTTGTGTACAGTCGCGGCCACTTTCTATGGATTTCACAAGTTGTGCAAGCGCGGAAGCTCCCAGTTATAGTCCTGGCTGGCACACTTTCCACTCTTGTCCGCAACTGTACCGGCACCCACTGTTTCATTGTAGCACGTTGCTTTATTTATACCAAACTTCCTTTAAGGAGTTTATAATTTAGTGGCTGCTACTTATTTGTAGACTAGCTGAGGCCCGCAGTTTCACTCGCCGAAAGGAAACTCGAATGAAACAGGTTTTGAAACCTTTTTTTTTTTTTGAAATCATCTAATGACTTCTCTCGGGTGGTGGAGCGAGAGGGCGTATCACTTTTACTGAATAAAACCCTCCTGTGTCTTTCAAATGCCGTTTGCGGTTCAGTACCAAGGTATCCTTTTCAGATTTTCCGCGGCTCCAGCTGTTTAACTGTGCAATTGGAAACATTTGCACTGCACTCTCGTCTTTTTCACGCCCTTATAATAATGCGAGTGAAAAAACCTGCAATTTTATCATAAAATATGATATCATTGTTTTATTTGTAACAAAAGCATTTGCACAACTCTGATCGGACCCATATTTCGAACTTGAAAAGTACTTGGTTAGTGGCAAAAAAAACATGTTAAATAAAGAATATATTTACAACCTGGCGCCATAACCATAATAACTTTTATTCAGCTCAAAAATATGTATTCAACGATGATGTACACAGCTACTGGAAGGTAGACCCAGGATTTGTATCCTCCTGATAATAATAAAAAAAAATATATATATTTCCTAACTGAATAGTTTACATTAGTAAGTGATTGGAGCCTATCTATTTAATATCTGTAATGTATTTTAGGTAAATATGTATTAGTTAATAAAGGTATGTGTGTGTAGTAATTGTTATAAGGTACGATGGGGCTGACATATCCTTTTTGGACAAAAGCCCCTAAATAAAATCTTGATTAAAAAAAAAAAAAAAGTGATTGGAGCCTCCTTTTAAGCATGTAATGCCGGAGGGGGAGGACTAGGAGACTCTGCTCTTCCACATCAATATACATATATATTTATTAACTCAGAATTCGTGACATTTACAGTCTTTTTCATCCCTGGTCACCGCGAAGTCTCTATGGACAAAGCCTAAGTATTCATACTTCAACTCCGTATTAGTTTGAAGTATGTGACTTATTAGTCTTATCGCAATCATAATGATTGCTCAATAGTACCGCAGGTGTTACAGTAGGTACTAGGTGGGTACTCGAGCGGCGCACCGCGCAGTACCTTGGTTGTACAGCCAGAGAAATAAATATTCACACAACTATCACACAACGCCGTCTAGTCCCAAGCTAAGCAGCGCTTGTGTTATGAGTACTAGACAACTGATAAACATACTTATATATTTCTAATTAAATATATAATATAGTTAAATTACACCCAGACACAGAACAAATAATTGTGCTCATCACTTAAACATTTGTCCTGGGTGAGAATCGAACCCACGACCGGCATAACATTCAGGGCCACTAACCACTAGAGCAACAGATTAGATGATTTCCCAAATAAAATAAAAAAAAAACATTCACTTCATAAAACGACTTATACGGCAATGGATGAGTCAAATTATCTGAAATTCGAATTCTTCATTTAAAACTCAGAGGACAAGTCTATTTGTCTATGTGACATGTAGTTTCAACTAGGGTAGCCATTTTTAAAATCTGGCAACCAGGACAAAAAGCGTAAAACTCCTGGATTTTTGAAAATAGTTCATGTTGTCATAAATCTAATTTTTATTTATTTTTAAACGAATTCCAACGAAATATAGCACAACAAAATATAGATCTTTCACAGTCTTTTTTTGTTATTTAGAAAATCATCAAATGGCTCCTCCATCTCTGGGTGAAGCAAAAGGGAGTGTCAGACTTTTTATACTCAGACTACAATTGAGCCCACCCTCGCCCTAACGCCTGGTCGCCCGGACGGCCTTTAAACTAGGTCAAATCCGGGGAAACCCGGAAGGATGGCAGCCCTAGTTTCAAGTTAAGTTTTTTTTTTAACAAGTTCAATAAATTCATAAGGGATTGTAGTCAATGTGATAAGGTATTAATTTCGCTGACTTTACTTTATAGATGCCTACCCGGGCCGATGGAAACACCATAGGAAATGCTTTGTTTAATTAACTGCATAGTGTGCTTGTTGTAGGTACCATTGTTTGGGTCGTGGGGCTCTTTGGACCGGGATCGCGGTCCTAACTTGCACCTATTTTTTTTTAGTAGTATTTTGGGACCAATATTAAAATAAATAGGTACAGTTTTTACAGTTTCTTCCTTGTGTTCCAAAATACTAAACAAAAAAAATATACGTGTAAGTCGGGTCCGCCCAAAGACCGCCCACGACCGAGCTGTAATGCTGTAATTAATTCTTTTTATAAATTGCTTTATTAACTTCCTAAAATAATGTTTTGGTACAAATTACGTTTTGGTGTAGTTTTAAATTTTCATCTAACTTGTAATATTTTTTTTCTTTAATGTATCTACATTGGTTGCAGGAATTATTATGTAAAGGTATTTCCTGTAGGTATAATGTTAGTTTAACTATTTCGTGGAAACCAACTAAATTGTATACGTTTAATTGTTGTTAAATACCAAAAGGAAAGCAGTAATTTGGGTTTTCCAACAAGAAAAAGGTTTCAACAATTTTCCTGAAAGTGTAAGAGGATGTAAATATGGGTTTTATAGTTTCCTGTAACAGTAGGTCTATTTTATGTCAATACAAGTCATTTGTTGTTTAAAGTTCCGTTCATTTTTCAGTACTTAAGTATAAAAGAGTTTTTGTTTTTCACTATTTAATTAGAGACTTACAATAGACATGCATATGGTAGTCTCAAATAGGTAGTAACAAATACATATTTATATATAAGATAAAGTTTTAACTAAACTAAGTAGGAATTTAAGTATATTTTTCAGCTTTATAATCTTGTAACACAAAAAAAAACAATTAAGAAACATCAATTAACGTCTTCAAAAATTAAATTAAGACATGGAGTCTGAACCGTCTTTTACCGACAAATTAGCCGCCAGACGTTCAGGCTCTTGGCTATGAAACTAACAAACCGTAACGAAACAAAGCGGACAGTTAATTGCGCTTCCTACTACATAAGTAGGCAGTACGTTATTGTTATGTACGTAGGTATTTCTGTTATAATAACACTTGTACAAAGAGGTTTTTGTACTTTGATCTAATCAACAAATCTTTGTTGAATTAAATAGGTAGAATAATTGCCTTGTTATTAATTCTATCAATTTTGCCCTGAACAATGGCGTAGAAAAACAGACTACTAACTAGGCGGAAATAGTTACTCACACTCGATTTTTGGACAGAAATTACCGCTAAAACTTCTTTGACAGTTTGTCCCGTTTGTTTTCTTCATATATATAAAAATATTAATAAAAGAAACTGAGCCTATAATTAAAATAAAATCTATCATTTATCCGCCAAAAAAGCACAAAACCCTGGAATAAATACAGGCTCATAAAATATTCACAAACGATAATAATCCAACAACAAAAAAAAAAAGAATCAAAGTCGTTTCAAATATCGAATGTTTAATAAAAATGATTGAGGCCCTTTGTTCGCTCAGTACCACGGACAAAGAGTCAAACGTGCTAGCTCGCACGTATGTGTGCAAAAGTGCACGTGTTCAAGCGCGGACACGCCCATAAACAAACGACATTGAATGATGAAATCGTACTACTTATAAAGAAACTAATTGTCACATGGAAGATTTTTCAATCCATGAATGGATTGAGGAAAAACGTGTGTAAATATAGGTCGAAATGTTTGTTGTTGAATGAATTGAAAAGATTTCTAGTTTTACAACAAATTGTACGTATTAAATCCAGCAAGTACCTATCTAACTACGTAAATATTGTAATATAGTTGGTCCATTTGTCTGTAAGTTCAAAGATGCTCGAATGAATAATTCAATAGTCTGTCACTTTTATAGTTAGATGTCTAACATGTATTTTAAACAAATGTAATTACATCTTAAAGGTTAATAGCACCGATTGACTTTATTTTTAACTTTTGTGCTGTAGTCTTCGGTAAAGAATACACACTATTAATATAGCGTATTCTCGATCGAAAACTGTAGCTAAAAATAGAAGGATTAAATTAGCAATTAAAATATGTTCAATTCAGTTTTTCACTTATTTTTCTTCGCCGTTAATTTGGTACTCGCCAGTATTTTTCGGTTTGACTACTTATAATTTCTTCTCCATGAAATATTAGCTTTGCTGGCAACTTCGGTCCTGTGGCCTATACAATAAAACCGAGTATAGACTGCTGTAACGTAATATGCAAGAAAGGAGCATTTTATAAGTGTTTGTGGACGCAGCGTGCGCACGAACCGAGCATGTACTACACGCATTTGTTTCCTGAGTGGAAATACGGTGAAAATGCTCTGCCCCACTAGCTAAGTTACGATCGTTTCGTTTGCGTCGAACGCCTCGAGTAGGCCACGTCTCCGATTCCTTTGTTCCGTCGTCATCTCAACGCTCAGTCACGTGGTCAGAACAAAGAAATCGGAGGCGTGGCCTACTCGAGGCGTTCGTCGCAAACGAAACGATCGTAACTTGGCTAGGGGGGCTGTTACTACTCACATTTGTTTCCTGAGTGGAAATGCGGTGGAAATGCTCTGTTGTCGCGCGCAAGGCGTCCACACTGCGAATATTGATACATTGCAACAAACTGGATGGAATTTTTTTCCATTGCATGTTACGGTCCAGCAGTCTGTACCCGGCTTAAGAACCTTGATTTTTTCGGAAGGAATACTTGTGTGATGGAACACTCGGCAATAAGTTTGTGTAGGTTTATTAATTAAATATCTATCTATAATTAATACATATATTATAAAGCTGAAGAGCTTGTTTTTTTTTGTGTAAACGCACTACTTTCAAGAATCTAAAAAAGGCTTCAGGCTTCGAATTAAAAAAATCTTTTAGTGATTCCATTTATCGAAGAAGGCTTATGGGCTACTCATAAATGAATATCATGCTACGGCGAATAGGAGCGAGGCAATAAGTGAAGACGCGGGGGACAGCTAGTATTGATATAAAAAAAGCAATACAATGGCTAAGTGTGGGCTGGGTTGATTGTTATGTGCTGTGTTGTAAAATTTGTAGGAGGTAAGGCTGTGGAAGTACCTAGCTATCTGACTTAGAAACTTTTTATTAGAAGATGGTGCTGTCGAAACCGGTTTGGGACGCGGTGGTGAGACGATCCAGACGTCTACCGCAAGAGCTGGTTCGAGGTGGCTTCGGGAAAGAATACCCAGAAGGAACAGGCCTCATCATGGCAGTTGAGAGTTGGTCATGCTCACTCAAATGTCTCACTGATGGTGGCGCGTGTGTTGGATCATTCGGTTCCCTTCAAAATGGTTGAGCTGAGTGGTGCTAATATTCGCGTCATGTCCGTGAACGGGCGCTGTCAGTTGAGACTGGTCATCTCTTAGCTGCCAGTTGCTATTTTAATTGCTATTTTAATATCTATATTTTTATTTTTTATTTTTACTTTATTTGCATTGTTCTAAAGTCACGGTAACTCTGTAGCGACATCTATGTCGTCACATACGAACTAAAATTCAAAATATGTCTTCACGGTATTAGAGTTATCTGCTCGATCATAACTATAACAACAGCCCAAAATCAACTATCGGGCAGTAGCCCGGACCAGACAAAACACCTAAGTATTCTGGGACTTGACATCCTGGTCCACATACCTGATAACTCTCGAGTAATCCCGTAGTCCTAGAAGTAAGTACCTACTTACTACATATAGGTAGTAGGTTCTATCAACTAAAACCTAACTGTAGAACATGGCCTCTCAATTGTACCTACTTATCAATCAATTCAATCTCGAATTCTTGATATTAATCTTTTCGCTTCTCAGTTGACGAAAGAGGTCGCATTTTTTTAAAGCTAGCTCTATTATTTTATAACTTTTGCCAGGGAGTTTTAGACAGGATTAAAAAAAACCGCCCAAGTGCGCGTTCGTCTCGCGCACGATGGTTTTTCGTACCGTCTGTAGCAAAATGATGCAAAAAAAATCTCGTTTGTTGTATGGGAGCTTCACTTAAATACTTATTTTATTCGGTTTGTAATATGTGTTATTTATTATAGCGGCAACAGTAATACATCATCTGTGAAAATTTCAATTGTCTAGCTATCACGGTTCATGAGATACAGCCTGGCGACAGACATACGAACAGCGGAGTGATAGCACTAGGGTCCCGTTTTTAACCTTTTGATACGGAACCCTAAAAAATGAGCTGAGTAGTAGTATGTTGTATATTGTATCTTGCCAAGATGGCTGACTCGATAAATTTGCTGCCAAATACTGTAAAAACACTAGATTATGTTACATTCCCGTTCTGACGGTAAACAAAGTGACTATGTCCGTATGTGTAGTGTCTAGTCCGCCTTTGTACTATTGTGTTGTATGAAGTTTTAGTAAATAAATAAATAAATATGTCTGTATCAAAACTAAACACTTTCTAAACTTGACACTAGCTAAATGCACAAAACGTGCAATGACAAAAAAAAAAGGTACTGCCAATATCTTTGTCTAGGAGGTAAGTAGGCAGGTCAGAATGTTGGCATCAATGTAGCATTATGTATATTAATGTGTATATTGACAATGTAAATTCTCTGGCAAGGGTTCAACCCGCATTCCTATCTGCAGGAGCCTCCTCAAGGTTCTAAAGCGGTGGAAACCTACAATTTATATTCGACCAGGAAAATTAATACATTATCTAAAATGAAAGAGAAACGTTTATTTTTTGTACTTATTTCACACATAAGTATACAATAAAAATACACAGGTGTGAAAAAACTGTAAAAAAAAAAAAACTAGAAACCTCACCTCTGTCCCCTCTCTGGGCACGCCACAATTATGCCGATAAGTCCCCTCTTTGAGGCGTGGTTGGAAAGACCTCACGGCGTCCTCACCTTCCCCATGACGCAACGACGCCCGGGTGTCGCCACTGTGTGGACCGCCCGGAGGACACGGTGGAGGTGTGCCCCGCTTGGGCAGAGCAACGCCGTGTCCTCGTGGGAGCGATCGGCGGCGGCGATCTCTCGCGCCGGGCCTTGATACGGGCTATGGTCCGGAGCGAGGAGGACTGGCAGGCGGTCGCCTCCTTCTGCAAAGCAGTAATGCTAGCAAAGGAGGCGGCCGATCGCGTGATGCAACGGTCCTTACGCTCCAACCGCCGCCGGGATTCCGATCCCGATTTCCGGCCACCGTAGGTGCGGGCTTGCGGACGGCGAGCAATGGGTAGCCCGCCGACGACTTGGGCTCGGTCCGGATATTTACCGGACGGTCGGACGGCGGGCTACCCATTGCGGGTGCCGTCCGCAAGCTCGCGCCTACGGTGGCCGGAAATCGGGATCAGAATCCCGGCGGCGGTTACTTCTAGGCAAGCGTGGTCTATCATCGGCCACATCATTGCTTACCGTCAGTGAGATGGGGGTCAAACGTGAGCCTATACATAATAATAAAAAAAACAAACTTACCAATGTAAATAGTTCAATTCCGGAATGGAGTCTCGGAAGATATTAATGAAACGCCAAAAAATAATTGTGACGTAATAATAAATTACAGTTTTCAGATTGATTCCTATAGTTGTACTAGAAGACTATGCTTTATGCCAGATTTCAGGATTCTGGGTCAAAGTGAAGTAGTACCCTATGAATTTTGATTTCCTCGAGAGTGTCGAAATGTACGTTTTTTACCACATAAACCGAAATATCTTTTTTTTTTCGTTACAGCTTCAAGAGTCCGCAGACCTGAGTATATCGTCTTCGATACCTCCACGCGTTCCCGAGATAAAGGTTCTTGACAGACAGACGGGCGGACAACAAAGTGATCCTATATGGGTTCCGTTTTTTCCTTTTGAGGTACGGAACCCTAAAAAAACCCTAATGGTCAAACTGTTTATTATTATAAGCCCAGCGTCCTTCACGACAGCTTCCTATTATTTCGAGCTTCACGGAACGAGTCGATGTTAATTATGTTCTATTTGTGTATGTAAACAACTCAAGTTGATGCTACTTGTCTAATTATACGCTTGTTCGTACAATAGGCACGTGTTTCTTACGGACTCGGAAGTATCTTGTGGACAAACGATGATGTATTATAAGCAAGATAATGTGATGCAAGCCTTTTCATCGGCATTTCATATTAAAGATGACCATTGCTGGGCATAGGCCCGTCTCAAGCGTCGCCACATTCACCGGCTGTGTTTTTTTTAAAGGGGTAAATCATCCAATCGTCAGGAAAAGTCTTCTCTCGCTCTAGGTGTAGCGTGGGGGCGTGTCAGGCTTTTACTCACTAAAACCCACTCCTTTTTGTCTTGCGTTCCAGGACCCGGGTTTCACTTTTGGAATTAAACCCATGATCCCAGTCAGCTTCGGCCCTAATATGCCCCTACGGTTTTGCTGACATCTCTTTGAGGCGTGCGTGGAACACTACGCGCCGTCGACAACTCCGGCCCGGTCCGGACGCTTACCGGACGGCCGGACGATAAGCTGTTCATTACTCGTCGTCTGCAAGCCCACGCCTACGGTGGCTGGAACTCGGGGTCTAAGGCGTGAGGAAGTCCGTTCTCTCCTCATGCGTGCGGCCGCCGCGCGAGAAGTCGCATCTATAAGACTCCCACCACTTTCATGGATCCATCTTTTGAAAAATCTATTGATTGATCTCATTCGAGACATCTCTCCGCTTTGTAGGCGCTAGAAGCCGTGCCTTACTTAGACTCGTCAAGGTCAAAATCTAATTTTCTTCTCTCTTTTTGACTTAAAAATTAGGAGCCAAACATGACAACACTGATCAAAAAGAAGTTGGTAAAGGCTGCCGACATATAATTTGGAGACAGAACTGGCAATAACTGCATCGTTCATATGAGTATTGTGAAACTGTACATAGCAGTGGTCAATCTGGAAATCTCTTAACCAACTGCGGACCAAGGTTGGTCGCTGTAAAAATAATTTGGTCAATTGAGGCTTCCTCGACCCATCTCTAACACAGTGCCAGTGTGGAGCCGCTGCACAGGACATATGTCATTTGCTATGGTGTCCGTCCTGCACAACCACCTGCAATTTTCAGGATCTATACGAGCGCAAAAACAGAGCCGTAGAGGTTGCCAAATCGACGGCCCGTACTGTTTCACGCGCGCCTCAGGGAGATGTCAGCAACTGTAGGGGCCCAGCAGGGTCGAAGCCTACTTGGGCCAAGGGTCTGATTCTGAAAGGAAGACTCGGCCCCAGTACGAAAGGCAACGAGGGAACAGGGGTGGGTTTTTAGTCAGTAAAAGTCTGACACTATCTCCCGCCCCGCCCAAGAGCGGGGGATGTCATAAGATGATTTTCCCACCGGAAAAAAAAAGAGGTTGCCAAATACTGCTCAGAAAAAAATTAGTTAGATTATATCGACACGAAAAGAAGAAGTATTGTGAAACTATGAATTCAATTTTAACTTCGAAGTTAGACGAATAATCCGACTGTAAAAAACAAATAAATAGTCTGATAGTACATTTGGCGGCATTAAATCTGGGAAGAGACCAAATTAAACCAAATCAAAGGCCACCAAACCAACCATCAGACTGCTTAGAAGGTTTGTTTTTTGCAGTCAGTTTTTTGTAAGCAAAGATCTCCAGATAAGCTTCCATAACATTAAGTTATTCTTCTAGTTCGCTACTATTAACCAACCCAAGTCCACCCATGTAACTTTCACACTTAAAAAAGAAACCTGCCCGCCAGTAAAATTCAACAACGAAGTCATCCCACGAGAAGACCACGCAAAATACCTGGGTCTATACTTGGATCGGAGATTGACTTGGCAGAAGCATATCTGGACCAAGCGCAAGCAACTTGACAGCAAACTCCGCAGCATATATTGGCTATCAGGTCGCTACTCCCGCCTAAGTAACGAGAGTAAAATGATGGTCTACAAAGCCATCATTTAGCGTATCTGGTCATATGGCATTCAACTATGGGGCACAGCAAGCAATAGTAACATTGACATTTTCGAAAGATTTCAAAGCAAAGCATTACGAAACATCTTCAATATACACGAAACTATAAGAAACAAATATATATACCTAGACCTGAAAATACGAAGAGTAAAGCAAGAAATCAATCAACATAGCCTGAAATACCAGAAAAGACTCAACACACAAGCACAACACACCAATGAGTTGGCACTAGTACTGAGTGGAACAGGAGGACAACAGCACATGAGGTTGAGGAGATTCAAATTCAAATTCATTTATTAATTTGTAAACATAGGTAACATTAAGATCTTAAATAAACAATTTTTTAACGCTTTGTTAGCTAATAATAGCATAAAAGATTTTCCCGTACCAAAGAAGAGAAACAACGTGTCCGTGGTATGCTGTTATAAGTGTTCCGACATTTGCAACTTTAGAGGGTTTGAACAGCGCATATGAGAATTGGTTTATTTTGGAGCTTATATATTCACTATGTGTGATGTGACATCCCTAGTCTCAGCGCCAGATTCGCATAGGGAGATGAGAGCCACCCTGAAACCGCTCTCATTTAATATAAAACAAAACATAAACGGACTAAAAGTCGCTCAACTAAGTGGCTTATTATTCAAGGACAGATCGCCATGGTGCAGAAAATAACAAAATAAAAGTTGGCTTCTCTAAAGTCCACATTAACAGTTTGCCCACAATCTTATGATAGACTGGAGTGTGCAAATATTTTGCACATTTTTCAATGTCGTCGCCCATGTGTTTACTTTGGTGATATTCACGTCGCGATATATATACTTAACAAAATATTGATTTGTTTGATAAGATTACCAGTGATCCTAAGTTCTGTAATATATTGACTGGCCTGTTGGTTTAGTGGTTTGTTTAAGTTTGTATTTTTTTATTTCTAGAAGGCTACCTCTGAAAGTACTGGACCTATTGCAAAAATTTAACACTGAAACACTCTTTAAGTGACCTGCAGTCTTTTTAAATTTCAAATTAAAACGTAAGCAGTATAAATTTTAATAAACTAAACTAAAAACATCTGCTTTAAATTATTCTCAAATCAAAATTAAATTAAATAAAACTGTTGGTGTATATGGTGCAATGTAACAGATCACGATTCATAACAGTCAGTGTCTATGTTTGTATCTGGTGAGCCGATGTTTCAAATGTTCCGTTTGTATCTTTTGAGCCGATGTTCCAAATGTTCCAAATAATACATATCACTGTTTCGTAACATTTCAGTGATTCAGATGCAAATGTTCCAATAGCACGCCTACCTGAAATAGTACGTAGGATTAGGAACTTTCTACTTTCATGCAAGTAAAGCTGATGGCTGAAGCTAGTTAAAAGTAAAATCATAACAGCCTTTTCTTTGCAAAAAGATATCAGAAGCGTGAACCTAGTTACAGCAGCTCTAGTGGCAACAAGTGAGACTACGTGACTTGAGCAACGCACGGAGCGGAATTTCCATCTGCGTCGACTGATTCCACTGCATATTGCCTGAGTAGGGAGTGTCCATGGCAATAGCTTGTTGATGTTTCATCACTCGAAATAATAATAATTATTTATTTTTCAGATAATGCAATTCATTATTGTAAGTAAAGACATATAAAACTTATAAACTAGTGTTAGTACATATGTACCTATGTCAATAAAAAAAAAATAGTAATAATTACATCACATAATCAAATAATAATTAACAAACACGTGGATATGGTATTATTTGTTATTTTTGGATTTTATGAAAATATTAATTTCATCATTTTATCTTCCTGCCCTTGTTCCATGTTACTTAGGGTCGGCACAATACGTTCTTTGCTCCTTTTTTATCTTATCACCTATCACGCTATCACTGACTCCCTTTTCTTTCATATCACTCCTTACACAATCCATTTATCTTTTCTTTGGCTTCCTTCTCCTTCTCCATCCACCCACATATACACTATATACAAGATCAGTTTTAGTATATGTGAAATTCGAAACACGTGTCTAGTATTTTTATGTAAAGAATCTATGTAAGTACAAAATTTCATAACTGTAGGTATCACGAAAATTCACAAAGTTATAAGTTTGTTGTGTTACCTGGTTGTCCGCACAAATACATGGTCACTGGGCTAACCGGGCGACGGTTTTTTTGCTCCTGCACCCAGCTGTACGCTAGGACCTAATACCCGCTATGATCTGCCATGACCTGTGTTGTACTTAGTGTCGGCGGTGTCCAACTTGTGACCTTTTTTAAATATTTTTAGGAAAAAATGGTATAAAAAAAAATGGAATCGATCCAGTTACTGATTCCGAACTAACTATATTTGGGATTCGTAAATACTAAAAATAATGTTGTATGTTGGTCATATTCTGGATTGTTCATCCTAAAAACCTAAAAGATTTTGGTTTTAAAGTAACTTCAAATACTTAACTCAGAAATTGGCCCTTTCTACGTGCCGGATTGGGAAGAGTTATTTGATAATTTACCACTGCAAAAAAGGCAAGCGTAGTAAAAAAGGACTAAATAAGAATAGGATCGACTTAGTGCCATGTTGTGACGTCACAGCTGTCAAATCGACTCAGTTGGGCAGAGTGAGCTAAACTAGTTAATTCTTAATTTAAATTCATTTACGAACCATGAACGAAAAAGGTTTAATCAAAATCTAATTCTTCAATTCCGAGCATCTGTGTCAAGTGTCTGAAGTGGTCTGAATAGTGGTGAATGGAAGAAGAAGGCGAATCATTGCCAACAATGAAAATAAGAAAGAAAACTGTTTCTTTTTTTAACTTTAGATTTTAACATTAGTATAAATAATAACGTTTTCTCTTCACTTAGATTTAAGTAAGACTCACTTTATTTAAATAAAGTAAAAAAAAAATACGTTATTGATACGCAAATAAGTTTTCCTTGCACACCGTATTTTTCAAGCAACATTAGACGCACAGAGGTCATTGACGTTCCTATTCTATTAACGAGGAAAACAAAACAATTTCGTGAAGTTGATAACAACTGAATCATGACACCAGCTGAATGTAATGTTATTGATAACCTACTTATTCGAGTGCATAGTGGAATGATTTAAATAAAATGAACAGCTTACATAAACCAATATTATGTTTGTAACCTACATTATCATCCTCGCTAAACGTTATGTGTTATCTAAGTAGCACAACTTGTTATTAACGATAAACTTGCATGTCTCGCATTTTTTTAAATAGTTTTTTTTTTGTATTGACTTCACACGATTTATGCACCAGCGTCAATTTTCAAAAGTATTGAGAATAAAAAACATTTATAGTTTTTCTTGCTTTCTATGATTCTACTTGCGTAGGATAACTTCTGGATATTGATCCAAATTATTATTTGGTGACAAATTAATTTAAAAAGACTTAAAAAAAAAACCGGCCAAGTGCGAGTCGGACTCGCGCACGAAGGGTTCCTTAAAGTCCGTAGCAAAAAACGGCAAAAATTCACGTTTATTGTATAGGAGCTCCATTTAAATATTTATTTTACTACGTTTTTAGTATTTGTTGTTATAGCGGCAACAACATCATCTCAAAATTTTAACTGTCTAGCTATCACGGTTTACGAGATACAGTCTGGTGACAGACGGACAGACAGCAGGACAGCGGAGTCTTAGTAAACGGGACCCCCGTTTTACCCTTTGGGTACGAAACCCTAAAAAGGCATTAACTGGAACTGTACCTGTACCAACTTTTGCCCATGAACTGGGGTTAAAAACAAGAACAAACCAATAGGAAGCCCTTCATTATCACATTAAAACTAAAATACAACATTTTCAAGGATTAAAAAAAGACAAAGCAATTAAGAAAAACAATGCCCAAACATGGGAAACGACTTTACATAATTGTTTCGTTTTTCAACAAAAGAAAGATGGCGGCGAGTCAACGACTTCGCGCCAAAAATACGAGTCGAAACGAATGGTTCACATCGCTCTCCGTGTCATTTTGACTCTGATGGGGGAACGTGATACGAACAGACAGACAACTAATTATGTGCCTACATCCAGTCTCGTATTTCATTTTATTCCCCCAAATGTCATTGTCATGTAGGTGTTTATTTTGGATTGTAATCGGGCGGATGCGTTTCAGCTGTGGTTACAGGAAGTAGGTGAAATATTGTTATGTTTCCTAAATTATAATCCGAGTGACAAATATCGTATGGGATTTTCACGTAATCGCATCTTAGTTACAAACCGACAAATACATTCCTAATTTACCTACATTTTTG
This sequence comes from Mythimna vitellina, assembly GCA_949316375.1. Lineage (NCBI taxonomy): Eukaryota > Metazoa > Arthropoda > Insecta > Lepidoptera > Noctuidae > Mythimna > Mythimna vitellina. The sequence continues at coordinate 21,356,038 of OX438700.1, read as the reverse complement.
ACATTAATTGTTGTCGAGCTCTATTACGATTTTTATGTGAACGATTTAATGATTGGCTTTCTAGAATTTGTAACAGGTCTCAGTTCAAATCTGTTCTAGAATAAAAGCATTTTGCAACGTACACTTTTATAATGACAAGAATCGAAAAAGAAGATAAAAAAAATACAATAAACGGGAGAAAAAGTTTGGAAGGACTTTGTGGATGCTTTTGCCCAACAGTGGGACAGTAAGAGCAAGAAAAAAAGCTGTTTAGGTTTGTCTTTCACAGAGATTGTTTGTAATTAGGTGTGAATCTATGAGTTTTTATTGTATGAGATTAACACGATGGATCAATCAATTGGTTCAATAGGCGTACGTATTATCTGACTATTTTTCTATACACAAACCATTTTGTTTTATAATCTAAGACACAAACCATAGATGTATCTGTTAAGTTTCTATTGGTGATAGAAATCTAGCAGGTATATGTCTATGATATCTTTAGTTCTACCTGACAATAGAGCATAGATCTATTGTAAGTATCATAAGGGAATACTTTCCGGTTGACTCTTCTATCAGATGACTTTAAATTTTCTATAAAGTCCCTAGCGTTTTTTAATTATTAATAATTTTGGCTCCAGTACCACACATTTCGTTTAAGTCTAGTTATTATATTAATTGGCATAATAACTCAATTGACCTTGCTAGTTTTGTTTATAAGCCTTGGGTCAATTCAATTAATTTAAAAGTCCATGATCTTATCAAAATATTTTTAACTAGCCTGTGCCAGCGGCTCCTTTTTTTATTGATATAAACTAGTGCTTGACTGCGATCCCACCTGATGGTAAGCAGTGATGCAATCGTTGATGGTGAGGCGCACTGAGCCTATTCACTCTAGCCTTGAAGACTCTCAAATTATAATCGGACGGAAAGACCGCAGCAGGCTTCGCTCGCGTAAAATTATGTTTCTTTGGACCCCCGTTTCATCCCCTTAGGTAGGGGGTTAATTTTTTAAGACCTCTTTTGTACTCGCCTATGTCATAAAAGAAAACCTCATGCCAAATTTCACGCTGCTGTTGATATGTCAATCAGTCAGTTTTTCTTTTATATATAGGTATATATCTGATTTTACACCTATGAGTACATCTTTACCATATCCATATGTACATACAAAGGCGAAAAAAACATCCCCTATGTTTATATGAAACTATTTAAAAACAGTTCAATTTTAGGTACGATAAATCTCTCTAATATTTTTTTCGGGGCACTAAAGATTATCCGAGAAATAGATACGATGTATTTTCGCGATTGTAAGCCTATAAATTACCACACAATTGAAAAAAAGAATCACCAAAAATCTTCAATCAAAAAACCGATCCGCCTACTGAAGTCCTTCCACACTCACCACAGATAATAAAATAACAGCATCGTGTATTATAAATTATAATCCACAGACTATCGAGTACGACACAGGAGTGTGTTGACCCTGCGTTCATTCCACCCGCATGTGTGCCGAACTGCCGAAACTCAATCTAACAGCCGCTCACTTTGACAATAAACTGCTCATTGGAGCTCGAGCCGGGCCGTGTGTCGTGGTACGCTCTTTGTTATGTATTTAAGAAGGAATTAGACCTTTTATTACCGACATCAATCAAGGAGGAGGTTCTCAATTCGATTACTTTTTTACATTTGTTTCCTCAGATCTCCGTCATTTACGAAACAGTTTAGGTTTTTTCTATGTTACATAGGAAAAACCCAAATCAGGAATCTAGAAGTAAGTACCTATATCCTAATATAGGTACTTCTAGATTGACGAATTTTAATCCATGATGAATTGAAGAAACTTCTCAAAAATTATAGGTAGGTACACAAATAGTGCTTAAGTGGCAATGGGCAGGACACATTGCTCGCAGAACAGATGGCCGATGGGGCCGAAAGGTTCTGGAGTGGAGACCGCATACCGGAAGACGCAGTGTTGGAAGGCCCCCTACAAGGTGGACCGATGACCTGGTGAAGGTTGCGGGAATCCGATGGATGCGAGACGCACAGGACCGTTCTTTGTGGCAACATTTGGGGGAGGCCTATGTCCAACAGTGGACGTCTATCGGCTGAAATGATGATGATGATACAAATAGTTAAATTTGGTATAAATTACAGCAAAAAGATTTTCACCGAGCATGGTCAGTTCGGGAAGTTTTTGCACAGGATTCGTGCAGAGGTAACGCCCGGGTATCACCATTGTGTGGACCACCTGGAGAAAACGGTGGAGTATATGGTAGAGGTGTGCTCCGCTTGGGCAGAGCACCGCCGTGTCTTCGTGGGGTTGATCGGCGGCAACAATCTCTTGCGCCGGGTCTTGGTACAGAAGGCGAGGAGGAGTGGCAACCGGTCGCCTCTTTCTGCAAAGCAGTAATGCTAGGCAAAGGAGGAGGCCGCACGTGCATGCGCGAGGGAGCGATCTTTACGCCCCAGCCGCCGAGATCCTGATCCCGATTTCCGGCCACCGTAGGCGCGGGCTTGCGGACAGCGAGCAATGGGTAGCTCGCCGTCCGACCGTCCGGTAAACGTCCAGAACGTGCTTAAATCATCGACGGCGCGTACTGTTCGATGCGCGCCTCAAGCAGATGAAACCTACTCGCGTAGGCTTCCACCCTGCTGGGCCCAAGGGTTTGATTCTGAAAGAAAACTCTGCCCTGGTATGAAAGGCAATGAAGGAACAGGAGTGGGTTTTTAGTCAGTAAAAGTCTGACACACCCTCTCGTTCCGCCCAAGGGCGGGAGATGTCTTAAGATGATTTTCTCACCTAAAAAAAGCATTTGCATCTGTAGCGACATCTATGGCGTCACATAAGAACTAATCCTGCATCGCACGATTAAAGTTCTCCCCGCGATTGGAACATATAGAAAAACCCGAAATAGATAGATAGATAGATATAAGAACATATTTGTTGCAACACAATCATCTACTGGGGCAGTTGCCCACCAGACATAACACCCGTCTGGTCGGAGGATCCTCCCTTTTCAACGGAGGTTTGCGGGACTTTACTCTCTGTTCCGCTTACCTCCAAGCATTCATCAAGTATCATTTGATGAAGTGGAATTGATAAAGAAGACCAAAGATACATTAGATATCTTGATTAAGATACATATGTAGTTAAACAACTATGACGAAACTTTAAATAAATAAATTATCATTATACCATTTATCTGTTGATAAATGGTATCATCGAACGAGATAGTGAGATGATGTAAAACAATGTAGGTATCCTAGCCCTGTTTGGGCTTATTAGAATTGTTTTGAGATGGAGTCTGGATCTAAGGTAGCCTCGAAGTGATCTGATCATAACGTTAAGATAGGCACGGGAACTCCGTCATAAAACCATGTAGGTAGATATACCTACATTCTGATCATAACCATATTTATTATGACCATTAAATCCATTTATGGGTATTAACGGTTATATTCTGTAGTGTAGTACACAGCTAAAGCCTTTCATCTCACGACAATTTTAATAATTCGAAACGCAGCTTACTATTTACCAAAGATAATTACCAATCGTTGTACTTTCTTCTTTTCTTTCAACCTGGGGACATCCTGGTTTTAGCCAATCGCCAATAAACCGGCTCAATTTGATCTACTTTTGCCAGACAGATTGCATAGCATAACATAGTCGGCCTTATAATGTTCCCACTGCTGGGACTCAGGCCTCCTCTCTAGGAGAGGGAATGGGCCGTAATCCACCACGCGGGCCCAGTGCGGGTTGGTGAATGTCACAGTCTTCGAATTTTTGGTTCTAGGATCTGTCGGTTTCCTCACTATGTTTTCCTTCACCGTTTTGAGAGTAGTGGTGATGAAATAAATTACACAAAGTAATACGCCTGGCTGGGTTTGAACCCGCGACCTACAATTCGTAAGTCGGGGCTGTTACTACTCGGCCACCACTGCTCAACTGACTGACTGATTGATTGCATCTTCAATGATTATGTTTATCTCATATCGATTCTATCACATCACACTTATATTATAAAGGTAAAAGATTTTGAGTGTATAACTTATGTACTTATGTACATTTATTTGTATGTTTGTTACTTCTTCGGTGGAACGGATTTGGATGAAATCTGGCACAAAGGTAAGAAGATAAAGATATATTTATTGCGTAACTGTGTACATTAAGATCTTATTTATAAACATTACATTTTTAGTTTCAACAGTCTACCCAAGTCGGATATGCAATAGTTTTAGGTAGACCATGACCTGGACTTTTTAACCCAGGAGTATGTTCCCTTAGGATAATTTTCTAATTCCACGCGGGTGAAGCCGCCGTCAGGGGCTAGTTGTCACTTTGAGCAAGCAAAGAGACAACTAGCTCCTGCTCATTGCTTTATTATTATCATCCTCGACGTAATTCAGCCAATGTTTTTACGGGTTTCCCGCCGATATTGTGGTTTTGGGGAACTAGGTCAAGGCGTATTTAGTGACGTTCGTTCATAGCATAGCACAGTTTACTCTTAAGCGGGACAACTCAATAAGGTGAATTTCATTCTTTCGAAGTTCTACCTCATTTCTTTTTGTATTCCCTTTTATTCAATCGGCTTTGATTCCTTCACCCAAAAATAGAATAGAATCTTTTATTTTTTTTCTGTTTATGATGGTCATCTAATATTAAATAGCATCATAAAATAATAGTATCCTTGGCGGTGTAGAAATATTAAGATAGAATCTAATTAGCATAACATTCAGTAGAGAATTAACAAGTTTAGTGTAACTTTAAAGAATATATTTTATTTTTTATGAATACACTACATAGTTTCGAATGAGATGTCACTGCATATTATTTTATAATAACGTCAAAATGCAATTTATAGACAATGAACAATATTATAATAGGTGCGTAATGTCTCAATACAATGTCAATATTTATAATGAATATATAGGCAATATTTTTGGTTTAGAAATTTATTAGCTAAATAGAAACAGCTGTTATCCAAAAGGCAGGCGAAAATTTATTTCTTGAATTTATTAGTCGGCAACGTTCTGATGTATGATGCCAGATGTTGAAACACACCCTACATTTTTCCACAGCTATTTCCATTTGGGCACGCCAAAATCTTGGCGGTACATAAGTCCCTTATTTGAGAAGTGGCTCTGGCTGGTGTGGCGTTACGGAGTCCTCACCTTACGCCTGACGCAGGTCCCCATCGGACATGGCCAATTCGGGAGATTCCTGTTTCGAATCCAAAAGGAAGAAATCCTGGGTGGGCGTCATTGATGTGCGGATCGGCCTGAAGGTGCATTTCATACGGTGGAGGTGGGACCCGCCTGGCCGGACCACTGTGTGCTTGTGGAGGTAATCGGCGGCGGCGAACTCTCGTGTCCGGCCCTGGTTCAGGACATGATGCGGAGCGAGAGGGAACGGAAAGCGGTCACCTCCTTATGCTAGAACTTCTTCTTCTTCTCCTTGAATCGATGGTTTTCTCTTTCCTCAAAGTTTTTGGGCCCAGTATGTTGCCACGTTTAAAGCGGCTTCAGTGGCGTTTTTTACGTCCTCCAGGACACTGGGTCTTCTAATAAGTGGGTCATCGTATGGTCAGGAGCACCGCACTCGCGCTGGGCGTCGGAGGGGTTTTACTTCTAAGGAATAGCTTCTAGCTTCTCTGCTAGAGCTGAGTAGCTAATAGCGATTCCCATTCTTTTCAAAATTCTGAAATATTTGTGCCTCTCTTATAATTAATTAGGCTGTTGCAAATTAGTTCAGTTCAAATAAAGCTTAGCTTGAGTAATTTGTCAGTGAGTTACGTTCGTGAACGAGTTCGGGGGAGTCGGTGCCAAACTGTTGGCGCCGTGCTATTGCCAAATAGTTCTGAATTCTTGGAATGAATTTTAAATCACAGAGCAGTTGACATTTTATACATAGTTGTCGCAACTATTTTGTTATTGCTACCTTTGTAATGCTTTCACATGAGTTCCTTGGATTCCTGTAGACATTTGGATCTTACTTGGAAGAGAATCGCTAATCTTCGGTATTATTACCATACTAATCGCACAGTCAATCAAAGCACTTATTTCAAATAACTCATTTAAAGGCACTTTTGAATTGTTAAGAAGTCAATCGGTCAGAAAAATTATGCTAATTGCATAATTTGCACATTCTACAGCGTAGATCTCTATAGAGAAGTGTAAGAAACTAAAGACTCTTTTAAATCGTGTTATATATTTTACAGATTTATATAAATATCTCGGTTACCTACATATTACATTTTTGCCACATTATAATGTGAGAACAATTTAAATGAAAAACAATTCAAAATACAGAAATTAAAAGAAGTCGCTGGTAGTCAAGAAATGAGCAGTATAAACTGACTTTCGGGGTTACCATGACGTTCAAGGTAAGATTGTTTCATTCTTATTTCAGTGTGGGTACAGGCAGACAGGCTATACAGGTTGTCTAGCGCCATCTCTTACCCACACTGGAAATAAGAATGAAACAATCTTACTTTACACTTCATGGTACAGGTCAGTGTCAGTGAGCATCACTCAGCCCAAACATATTGAAGGGAACTGAATGATCACTCATCGATCGATCTTCTATCGATGGTACTGATTAACTTTTATAGCTATCTGTGGTTTGGCATTGACCTGCTGTAATCGTCGTCGACAGTTCCAATATCACCATAGATTGAGGATCGATCAATATTTTTTTTAAAAGAGTGTACGTGGAGTTTCTTACCGGTTCTTCTCTTTAAGAAACGACCAATATATATATACGGCCCCACCGTACACTAACTTCTGACTCTGACGTTTTATAAGTGCCCATGTAGGCCTAGATTTTGATCGATTGGTGTGGTAAGATCGTAAGAACTGTTGTCATGACGACATGTGAATCTAAACTAGTATTTTTTTTTTCAATTGACAATCATTAAATGACTCCCGCTCTGGGTGGAAGGAGATGAAGTGTCAGAATTTGATTGACTAAAACTCACCTGTGTTTCTTCAGTTGCTCTTTGCATTCCAGGGCCGCGGTAACTTTAAAAAAAATTAGAGTTCTAGGAGTTAATTTGGTTGGATCTTAAATCTTTTTAGACTTACCCATTTTTTACAAACTAAGTGCAGGTGTGCAGTCAATGCAGGAGTAAAACAGACCCTGGGTTGCACTCTAACGGGTCTACCACACGCACAAGCATCAAAGTTTGCCTTCGCAGTTTTACACGGTGTTCCGTGTATAACCCGGCCTGCGCAGGCAAAACTAGGGTGAGACTCGTGGGTAAGGTAAGCCAATAACATGAGGGTTGGGACCTGCACAGCATCTGCGATATTAAATTGCAAACGACAATGATTCTGCGAAATACTGGATGCCAAAGACGTGTTTCAGTCGTGCCACCACGAAAGACGAGAGTGTGCATCAAAAAAGTTTTTTTTTTGACTTATTACACTAATTTTTTTATGACATATTTTTAATGTAAACTATATATAATATGTATTTGCTTGCTGTGATATAAGCAAAATGTATACGCTCTATAATTTCTGATAAAACATCTTTGTACACCATGTTTTATGCAAATAAAATTGTTTGATTGAAACATGGATTTATAAAAGACCATTACCATAACCATTATTGTATACTATTTAAAGATCGCAAGTCGACTGATCGTTGCGCTTGCGATTTTATCCGCAATACGCGGATCTCGGTAGGGTACAAAATATATGTACGATTTCGCATCTGCTACCCTAGCCAAGTTACAATCGTTTCGTTCGCGCCGAACGCCTCGAGTAGGCCACGCCTCCGATTCCTTTGTTTTGACCACGTGACTGAGCGTTGAGATGACGTTAGAACAAAGGAATCGGAGGCGTTGCCTACTCGATGCGTTTGGCGCGAACGATACGATTGTAACTTGGCTAGGGGGGCTGTATTTTAAATCGTAAGCGATTTATTTTCACAGCGCTTTTAATGTTTGTGACTTGCGATATTTTTTCGAAACGATTTTTTTATCGTGGTGCGCGCTAGGCCTATGATATCCGAAGAACACAAGATTATACCGATACCGATTACCACAAACTCCACTTCAGCTTAAAAGCATGATTCCCTTTAATTACCAGATAACCTGAGAATTGACGTCACATAATATCCGTTAATCTCTGAAGACGGTCTTATCTGCTGACAAAACAGCGATAAGTTGCAGGAAAATGGACTCACCTTGTTTGTAGATACTTTGCTAATGTCTAAACTTGCGTGATAAGATATGACCAGGTAAACAACCACGGTAAACAGTCGCCTCTTTATAGATTTTGAAAAAGATTACCGCTTTTTGCGCGTTACTACAATCCGTCAGCTACAGGTCGATTCAAATTAAATGACGGGTGTGAAGTTTGCATTTCGCTGCGCGGACCCCCCCCCCCCGCTCAACCCCGCTGTCATATGAATTTGCTACTGCGCATCGACTCGCTGAGTGTTCCGAGCTGCCACAAACTTAGTTCTACCTGTACGATTTACCAACGTCATGTTTTTAACACTGGTGTCTATAATTCCATCATCTTCCTGCTCTTGTCCCATATTACTTGGCTTTGTCGCACGCAACACGTTTTTTTCTTCCTAGCTAAGAAAATATTGTACGATTATTAACATATCTTTTTAAGAGCTTAGTTCACAAAGTGCTGTCAACTCGGGCTACGTCCTAACCGGACGACCGGAAGGCTAGCTACCCATTGCTCGTCGCCCCGCCCACTTCGTCATTCCGTTAATTATTATTTGCTACCAAATGATAATTAACTATATTGAAATTTCAAAAGCAGGCTTTTGCTAAATGACTTGAGAATCTTGTTGCTAGTGGCTTATAGCTAATTGTTTTTCTCTTATCTATCAGTTGATTACTTGTCTATATTTAAATGTGGCAGGTATTAATCAAAACAACAACAATTGCCATTATTAATCAATTAGGAATAAGGAAGGAAGGTTAGTCACAAAATATCGTTGAGGGAATACCCAATGGCTATCGGTAAGTGCCTGTATTAAACACTTGTTACTCGTAGTGTGGAGTATCCCTTATAGATAAAATGTAAATAAATGTTTTTTTTTTTTGAAGAGGTGGGAAATAACCCTATGACATCTTCTGTGGAGGTTTCTGTGTTCGGTGGAGTGGGAGGGCGTGTCAGACGTTTACTGACCAAAGGGCTTATTAGACCACTCGATATTCAGACAGTCTTAGTCCATGTTTATGTGTGGATCTCATCGTTCTGTTTAATTTCTTTACACGACATTGGCGTAAGTTGCGCTTTTTCTTGTGTGACGCTACATACACTAAGACTGTATGAATATCGAGTAGTGTAATAGAATAGGCGCTTTAGGGCTGAAAGTGAGTAAAATGGGCGCACGCACGGTTCTATACACAAGTGCTCCGTTTCCGCTCTCGATTCATCTAATCCTATTGGATGACTTTTCCATGAAATAGACATTCAATAGTGGAATACCTACTATTTTACATGTATAGGTAATAACAATATAAATAAAGCTAAAGAGTTTATTGGTTTGGCTAATCTCAGGAACTAGATATTAGTTCGAATTGAAAAATTCTTTTAATGTTTTAAAGCCCTTTTATCGAGAATGGCTAGCTAAATAACATAACCAAAGACGCATGTGAAACCGCGGGGAACAACTGGTAAGTACATGGGAAACCCCCACCCCTGTTCCTTCATTATCTTTTACAGACAGAAACCCCCACCCCTGTTCCTTCATTAGCTTTTACAGATAGAAACCCCACCCCTGTTCCTTCATTAGCTTTTACAGACAGAAAACCCCCACCCCTGTTCCTTTGGGCACGCCACAATAATGGCGGTAAGTCCCCTCTTTGAGGCGTGGTTGGAAAGACCTCACGGCGTCCTCACAGTCCGCATGACGCAGGTCCTCACCGGACACGGTAAGTTCGGGGGGTTCCTGCACCGGATTCGTGCGGAAACGACGCCCGGGTGTCGCCACTGTGTGGCCCACCCGGAGGACACGGTAGAGCACACGGTGGAGGTGTGCCCCGCTTGGGCAGAGCAACGCCGTGTCCTCGTGGGGGCAATCGGCGGCGACGATCTCTCGCGCCGGGCCTTGGTTCAGGCCATGCTCCGGAGCGAGGAGGAGTGGCAGGCGGTCGCCTCCTTCTGCGAAGCAGTAATGCTAGCTAAGGAGGCGGCCGATCGCGTGAGGCAACGGTCCTTACGCTCCAACCGCCGCTGGGATTCCGATCCCGATTTCCGGCCACCGTAGGCGCGGGCTTGTAGACGGCGAGCAATGGGTGGCTCGCCGTCTGACCGTCCGGTAACCGTCCGGACCGAGCCCAAGTCGTCGACGGCGCGTATTGTTCCACGCGCGCCTCAAGGAGATGTCAGCAAATTGTAGGGGCCCAGCAGGGTCGAAGCCTACTGGGGCCACGGGTAATGTGAAAACGGAACCCGAGGCCCTGGGACGAAGGCAACGAAGGAACAGGAGTGGGTTTTTAGTCAGTAAGAGTCTGACACTATCTCCCGCTCCGCCCAAGAGCGGGGATGTCATTAGGATGATTTTCCCACCCAATAAAAAAAAAAAAAAAACCCCTGTTCCTTCATTAGCTTTTACTGACTGAAACCTCCACACCCGTATTCCTTCATTTGCCCTTTACATTCCAGGTTCACAGTAATTCTTTCGAATAAACACGCAGCCCTTGCTTAATTAATAAATTAACTCCGACTAGTATGGTTGGTTCATTAGTCTAAATAATTCTAAGAGGTTAACGAACTAAACAAACTATAATCAATAAAAGATTTTATTAAACATTGTCGTTGAACTCATCGGTAATATTTTCGTCTTAAATTCATAATTCATCATTGAACAAATTACATAAAAATCCTTCTTAATCTTTATATTGTACACAAAAACATACACATAATAATATATAAGTAGTACACGGTGATACAGACAGTTCTTGTAAGGCGAGCTTAACTCAGCAATGAGTTTTCTCCCAGCAAACCTTCGAGTTACAGAGAGAGAACATGACCCTGTACCATGACGTTTAAAGTAAGATTGTTTCATTCTTATTTCCAGTGTGGGTAAGAGATGGCGCTAGACAACCTGTATAGCTCTGTCTCTTACCCACACTGAAATAAGAATGATACAATCTTACTTTGAACGTCATGGTAACCCCGCAAATTCGAGGTAGGATCCAGTGCACTTTATAAACTTACATAACTAAATCTAAGAATCGAATCTAATCTTCCTTCACTCGAAGCTGTAAAATTAATAACATTTAGCAAGGTTATATGGACAACAAACTCCGCCTCGATGCTCCTGCTGCTCGCTATAAGGAAAACGTACAGACAAACAAAACAATAAAGTGTACAGTCGGCTATAAAACTCAATGATCACTTTAGAATTTTAATTTTTCATTAGCATAAAACGTAACTACGAATATCCACTATTTCTGCAAATACCTATATATCTTTAAATTTTTAACTGGCAGTCCAGGCAGACTTTTTCCTGTCCGAAACATGGCTTTATTTCAGAAAAAAAAAATAAGTTCCCGATTGGAGCGATTAAAAAGTTCGTAGGGTGAACTTTGTTTTTTTTTCCCATATGAGAATGAAGTATAAGGTTTTTTTTTTGATGTGGGAAATCATCAAATAATTTTTCCTGCTCTGGGTGGAGCGAGAGGGCGTGTCAAACTCTTACTGACTAGAACCAACCTGTTTCCCCCATTTGACCACCGCAGGCACGGGCGTGTGCACGACAAGCGTTGGGTACATAGATATCCGTGGTTGGATAGTTTGCGGTCTGGCGATCCGGTAAAAACCGACCTCGAGTCGACACGTGCGCCTGTAAGAGACGTCAGCAAAACCGTAGGGGCACACTAGACCTACAGGGAACATTTGAAAGAGGTTACGTGGCCTTGGAGCGCAAAGTGCAACTAAACGACACATTTGGGTTAATCCAGTAAAAATCTGACATATCATCTCGCTCCACGCTCTGTAGAAGTCATTTTCCACATCAAAAAAAAGGTCGTCTGAAAGTTTTGTCGTCTGTCGTTGATTGTACTGTGTCGGCTAGCTGAGGACCTGTGGGCGATGTCACCGGTATGGAAACTTGCAGGCTCTGGGCGCGGCTACTTTCTCCCAGGCAGCTCGGGGAGGCTGCGGTCACGTAAACCTCTGTAAAAGGAGAAGAAAGGTGCTGTTATTATAATAAGGTAGATATTATAAATTGGGAAGCGCCTGATTTGGTAGATTTTTGCTTAATTAATTCTGTGTTACTAAAGAAAAAAGGTATAAGTCTGATTTTATCGAAAATGAGTTAAGTATACAAAAGTGATCAGAAAAAATGCTCTATCGTTTGGTGAAAATTGATCTACGGTATTTCTAAAAATAAATATGACTTTACACTTTGTTTAAAAGAGTCCAACTAACACTAAAAAAAAACTACAAAAGGTAATAATAATAACATTCATTTTTTATTATTATTATATTTTTGGAATGTATCTTCTTTCTTTATTCGTGTGTACATAAATTATAAAATAAATAATAAATAAATAATATTTATTTGTAAAAGCACACCAACGACTTATTTACAATATAATTTCATCAACATAATAATAACATTTACGAGGTGACTCTGTGTAAAAAACACAGGTATGCACAATTTTCACAGTAGGTCTAATTAATGAAATACCTTAAAAAAAGATAAATAACAAAAATTTAAAATACAAAAAAAAGAATAAAAAATTAATGTTTTAGCTAATATCTGAGTATGGGCTTGCGGACGGTGAGGAATGGGTAGCTTGGTGACCGGACGACTAAATGCGAGTCGTCGACGGCGCACATAGTGTTCAACGCGTGCCTCAATTAAGGAGATCTCAGCAAAACCATAGGGGCCCAGCAGGGTCGAAGCCTACTGGGGTCATGGGTTCGCTTCTGAAAGGAAAACCTGGGGTCCTGGAACGCAAGGCAAAGAAGGAAGGAACATAGGAGTGGGTTTTAGACAGTAAAAGGGACAAGTCATTGAATAATTTGCCAAAGAAAAAAAAAACAAATATCTGAGTTATACACATAATATTAAAACCTAATCCCAATACGTTTTGTGCTTAAGGGTGGGAAGATTGTCAAAGTACTAAACATAATAAATAGCTAATATAAATAAAACAGATTTCCTTGGAAGTAAACTCGACAATTGTCGTATGTTTTCAGTTCCGATTGACCGATTGTAGCGCGGATGTGACTTATCGCGCCATCTGCCAAAACACAGTCGCCATTGGCGCACGGATATTTACGAATATGAATAGTTTTGTTAAAATTAGGATTGTAGTAATCAACAAGAATAGATGTTACGACAACATTCTTTGAAGGGGTGGGCAGAGATGTGGTCGTTGATGTCTTTATAACAACCGGTGCTACATGCCAAGCTAAAAAGTTCGCGGGGATTTTCTGAAAAGGAAACCTGTGGTCTTAGAATGCAAAGGGCAAATGAAGGACACAGGTGTGGCTTTAGTCTGTAAAAGTCTGACACGCCCTCGCGCTCTGCTTAGATCGAGAGAAGTCATTAAATGATTTTCCATCTCAAATAAAATGCCGAAAATTTACATACTGCAAAGGAAAAGTACTGACTACTACTCGCGAAAATTTGTGATAAATATAAGTATAACAAGTAACATAACATACATACAACAACATATGTTTAGAAGTTTTTTAAATATTTTTTTTATTTAGGATAAAAGAACAGGCAAGTGCGAGTCGGACTCGCGCACTGAGGGTACTTCCTACCTGTGAAAACAGTTTAATTCCCGAATCGAGTGACGAAGATTTTTCCAACAATTTTCACAATTATTTTTTTTGTCACGTATCTACAAATTTACAGTTTTCAGATTTTTCCTATACTTTTGCTATGAGATCTTGCTTAATATCCAGGATTCTAGGTCAACGGGAAGTATCCTATGAATTTTGATTCCCTTGAGAGTGTCAAAATGTACATTTTTTGCGACATAAACGGCCTTATCCTTTTTTTCGTTAAACTTCTAAGAAGTTTGATTTTCACCCAGCCTCAAGGGACCGCTGATTTCAGTACCTATACGGTTTTAATTTCAACTTGATAACTCCACGCATTCCCGAGATAAAGGGTCTTGACAGACAGACAGACAGACGGACTACAAAGTGATCCGATAAGGGTTCCGTTTTTCCTTTAGAGGGACTGAACTCTAAAAATACCTATTTTGATAAATTATTGATAGGTACTTACGAGTAAATCTTGATTTCGTCACTAGAGTCGTGACGAATTTGTGTTTTTTTTTTAAATTATTATTGATAGGCTCGCGTTTGACTACTATCTCACCTGATTATAAGCGATGATTTGTTGTTCACTGTATGCCTGTATGCGTACCACTACCAATAACGATGTTTCAGTACTTGAATTATAATTGTAAGTTAATTTTTAATTGGGGTGTTTAAGTGTGTGCATTATTCCAGTTACTTTTTTGTATTTCAATCACACTTTAAAGATTATGTAAATAACTCTCATCATAGCTAAATCATCAGAGTCAACTAGACTCTCTTTGCAAAGGCTATGCCTCATTTGCATATTTCATATTAGCTCAAATTGACTATTGAGCTATCCTCCCTATAAAGGTGAAAGTATTTGCATGCGCGCGCGCGTGTGTGTGTCTGTATTGTTACTCCTTCACTCTCATACGCTTTAATGGATTTGGATAAAATTTGATATCAGAGGCTCTACCATGAGCTTATAAAAGCACGTCCTAAACTGAACTGTTAAAGAGATGGAGCTATATATGCGAGTGAGAAAGAGGGATGGAGTTATACACCCTATATAGCTCTATTCCTCTTTCTCGCGAGCACGCCCATGATTTTAACACGTTATGGTAATGCTCCAGGAGAGATCCTATATCCTGGATATACTCTGGAATGGTGGGGTTGGGGGGTGGGGTTAATGGAGGAAGTATTCTTATCTATAATATCTTCTAGATAAGAAGACTTCCTCCATTAACCCGGGGGGGTTAGGTAATAGGGGTACTTCTTAAGCTATATTATCATTTGAGGAGGCCTGAGTCCCAACAGTGGGAACATTACACACCTTTTTGTATGCCTATGAGGTAGTCTTATAACCAAATGCATGGCAGGCATGTTACTAGCCAGTCATCATCATCATCATATTCCTGCCCTTGACCCGTGTCATTTGGGGTCGGTGCAACGCAACACGCTTTTTTGATCTATTCTGTCCTGTCACCCGTAACGCTATCACCAACTCCCTTTACTTTCATGTCACTCCTCACACAATCCATCCATCTTTTCTTTGGCCTTCCTCTCCTTCTCCATCCATCCACATGTATACTTTTAGTAACATGCGTTTCATCCCTCTTCTTCACATAACCATATCAAGTCAAACGATTTCCCTTCAACTTTTCGGTTATTTGGTAGTCAATTCATGTAAAATACTAATAATTCAGCGACGGTCAGCCAGGGACCCGACTACAACATTAAGCGAAAAAGTGCAGATCGTTATAAATACCTATGAGGTACCTACTGACGAACTTCGCTCTAAAATTGTTGGTTAGATCACCGACTATAAGGTGACCTGAGCTAAGACCTGACTCACAGATTATAAATTACGAATGCCTTGTGTTAATGTCAAAACGTTTGCACCAAGTGCACACTAAGTGTTTCATTCAGATTTATAGTTTTACTCCAAGAAGCGGTGGGAATATAGGTCACAAGAAATAATATCGTACAATCTCACTAAAGGCGAAAGTGAGTGAGTGTTTGTGTGTATGTTTTTAACTTCTTTACGCTCCAACGGCTGAACGGATTTCGATGAAACTTGGTACACGGGTAGACGATGTCCTGGAATAGCACATAGGACACTTTTATTTTTATCCCGGAGTATGCCCTTGGGATAATTTTCTAGTATCACGCAGGCGAAGCCGCAGGCAGCAGCTAGTACTATTATAAAGGCGATGGTTTTTATGTGTGTTTGTTTGTTTGTTGCTCCTTCACGCTCAAAAGGTTGAACGGTTTTAGACGTCATTTGGAACACGGGTAGACCAGGTTCTAGAATAGGACATAGGGTACTTTATATCCTGGGAGTATGTTCTCCTGGGGCAATCGTCTTCTTTCATGTAGTTAATTTAATATTTTTGTGGCCACGTTTAATTTACGCCATCGTAAATTCGTAAATATATGACACGAGAAATGTTCTCAGATTCTTTGGTAGAAGAAGGGTACCGTTTCACGACTCAATGCGAAAACGCTGCATCAAATTGATGGAACGATTTTAATAAAAACGCGTGGTCGCTCTGTCGCATAGTAGAGTCTGCGGTAGCTTTAGTACCTTTCATGTCCAGCTATCGAAACAGAGTCCACAGAACAACAGAAAGTCTTCCCCGATGAAATATTACTTTCGTATCTCGATCGCAGCTCGCATAAACTGGGATTTTCCAAGTGTACCTTTTGTATCTTGCATTCCTAAATAGTAGAAAACACAACAGTCACTTATCTTAAATAAATAATCTTAAAACGGATGTAGCATTGAGAATTTTAAGAGTTGAGCTGCACCGAATACATCATCATCCCTTTCTGACACTTCGAACTTTTATTACGCGTATCAGAAGACGCAGCGTTGGAAGGCCTCCCACAAGGTGGACCGATGACCTGGTGAGGATCGCGGGAATCCGATCGATGCGAGACGCACAGGACCGGTCGTTGTGGTCTGTGGTCGTTAGCATCACCATTTCATCCGAAAGACGTCCATTGTTGGCCATAGGCCTCACCCAAGCGTCGTCACAATGATCGGTCCTGTGCGTCTCGCAACTTATGGGAGGCCTTCCAATGCTGCGTCTTTCGGTACGTGGTTGCCACTCTAGAACCTTTCTTCCTCATCGACCATCTGTTCTGCGAGCAATGTGCCCTGTCCACTGCCACTTAAGTTATTTGATCTTGTTGGTAACCTCGGTTCTCCTGTGGATATCGTCATTTCTGATGCGATCACGCAAGGAAACCGAGCATAGATCTTTGAATTGTCCTTTAGGTGACTTTAAGCCTTCTGATGAGCCCCATTGTAAGCGACTAATTATTTAATTCATTAATTGATTAAAATCTCTTAATCATAAATAAAATTTTAGGATCGAGTTTGGTAAAATTCCTTCGAACCAAAATACTAAGTGCTTGTTTACGGAGACGCGTCGGGCGTTTTTACTGTTTACCCGCGTTGTCGCACGCGCAGACACAGGCAAAGGATATGGCAATGTAGTACGATGTTGTTTATGGAGACGCGGGAACTTCTAGATAGCGTGTAGCGTTGCACGCGGCAGGCGCAGTAGCGAGTATCGCCGTATGCTCGAATGACGACGACGCTGCGGGCCCTGCCTGTGTTTCAAGCAAACGCACGTGAAAACGTTTCTCTTTAAACACTCATAATAAGTTTGAATTTAGTGCGTATCTCCGTAAACAAGCACTACGAGGATAATCCGCAACATCACGGTATATTACGATCTCGGTGCGCTGTTATCAGCATATTGTGTCTACTGCCTAAGCTTACCGAGCTGCTATCATTGCCAGCGAATGATCGTACGATTGTTGCGTAGTTGCGGACAGATTTGGAAAATTTTCGGAGATAAGAGTGGAATTCTAGACAAAAAGATCTTTGTCATGGCGGACTACCTAATTTCAGTATCTGCCAAATAGTTTACAGTTATCGGACCCGGCACTCTTGGTGACGTCTCTTTGAGGTTGTGGAACACAACGCGCCGACGACCAGAGCCTGGTCTTTATTGGTTGGACGGTGATCTATCCACTGCTCATCGTCTACAAGCCCACGTTTACGGTGGTTGGGAATCACCCTGCGACTCCCGGTGCCTAGGACGTTAGTTATTATTTATTCACGAGTATGTACATTTATGAATTTAATAGCATTATTTACCACCACTGAAGCCTAGTTATTCATCGTAAAACCCAATATTCAGAAAGTAAAGTATATATGCATCGCTCATTTAATGCAACGCATAACGTAAAAGAGCATACATGTAGACTGATGCAGCAGGGCCGTAGCCTACTGGGACCAGAAGTTGACTTTCGAAAGGGAAACTCCGGGTGTTGTAACGCTAGGCAAATAAGGAACATTGGTGTGGTTTTAGTCAGTAAAAGGTTTTTTTTCTCTGTCCTCGTTTGTTCTCTGCCCTAGAGCGAGAGAAGTCATTGGATGATTTCCCACCTTAAAAAAGAGCATATAGACTTCCCCCATTACCAGGGACACAATTTAATTTTCTATGGATTAGAAAAAATACCTTTACCGGAGCATTTTCTGTTGCTTTTCCTCAATCGTTACTGAGAACCTCAGTAGACTAGCTGACTCCAATATTTCACAATACGGTTTCTTAGGAATTGCAAACTTCAATATAAGTAATCAGATAATATTCCACTTTTCAGAATATTATGTCGGTAATCAGTACGTTCGGAAGTGCCGAATTACAATACCGATACTTAAATGACGCATTAGATAAAGTTGATTGGTGATTGACAGGAAGTTTGACACAATTTGCCTGCTGTGGTCTGCCCGTCCGATTGTAATTTAGGAGTCTTTAAGACTAGAGTGAATAGGCTTTTAATAAACTAGTGCGATTCACCATCAACGATTGCATCACTGCTTACCATCAGGTGGGATCGTAGTCAAGCACTAGTTTCTATAATACCTTATTGGTAATTACAGTTTTGAGCCGTTGGGGGTCGAAACGCTTGGTTCATGGGGTCCGAGTGCGCGTCTCCTTTTCGAGGAAATTTCACGCCGACTGATCGACACTTTGCGTGACCAGTGGGCTGTCTCATTCTTCGCCCAAAGAATTAGCATTGCCATTCACCGTGGATGTTCCCATCCGATTATAATTTAGGCTCTTAATAAATTAGTGCGATTCACCATCAACGATTGCATCACTGCTTACCATCAGGTGGGATCGTAGTCAAGCACAAAAAGAAATAACAAACATTCACACAAACTTTCGCCTTTTCGTTATTATAGTGTTATTATAGGACGTCTTGACTTTGACCTCATGTGTCGGTCGACATAAATCGATTTATTTTTCGGTCGACTGCTTTCCATTTAGTTCATGCATGCCGTGCATACAACCAACATTTGGCTAAGCAACAGTAACCAACCCCCTTTGTATTGATGGCCCCTTGGCGAGACGCGTCTTGATAATGTGAAAATGGTTTTTCATAGAAACTGTACTTATTTCTATTCTTTAACTTAGAACAATTTCTAAGAAAATATACTATATATGTTTATATACAAAATATAATTTAATAAAAAAAATATAAACCAATAATACCAACCGTAATAAACGCATATTTTGAATGTAGATGTTCAGGGGACTTACCATGACATGTTAAAAGCGAGTGATAAAGAGTGATGGGGTGTAAAACTAATTAACCTAACTAATTTACCAAAACCTTCTACAGCTCCATCCCGTTAACAGTTCAGTTTAGGTGGGTTACTATGACGTTAAAAGTAAGATTGTTTCATTCTTATTTCAGTGAGGGTAAGAGACAGAGCTATACACGTTGTCTAGCGCCATCTCTTTCCCATAATGGAATAAGAATAAAATAATCTTACTTAAAACGTCATAGTAACCCAGTAGGTCATCAAATGGGTCGCGTTAAGAGCTCGTGGTAGAGCCTCAGAATCGACTATTGGATCTATTACAGCTATGTTTAAAATAGGTATTTTTATCCGATAATAATTTTTGAATATTTTAGAATAAAAAAATTAATTCTTAACAAAACTTGATTGCATCACTACTGTGTTTGTATAAGAAGGTAACTGACAATTTCATTGAGTCGAGTGGAAAAACAGATTTAGAAAAATAGAAATACTGTTGTGAATTTGAGCACTGTTTTTTATATCGATCTACGGAGTGTAATGATTCTGAAATAAGATCATGTAATAGGTACCTTCGTAATACGAAAGACACGTGTCACTTCCGAACCCTACACGTGCCTCAAGCACATGCGTTTCTTGCATAACAACGATTGAAAACTATGCAATAGAAGACTAGTTGCATGCAAACGATACTAGTATGTAATTAGTATGAAAACGCTACTACGCTTTTATCCTATAATGTCTGGTCAAACTTTTGCAAACCAGTATTTGAACTAGAGACTCACAATATTGCAGCTCAAAATTGAATCTTATGCCTTTAAGTTAAGTTTGAAAGTCTCATAATTTTACTGACTTCGGAAATGACCCCATTCCGGGTAGTCGGTCCGCATTGCACAATCTCTTGTTCTTATGACAGCCTTGATTTGAGAGAAATTACACTCATATGGTTCTTAAGTTGTGTTTCATAAGGTACAAAGTCGTATAGCTGGTAAGAAACTGCGAATTATATTGTTAATCGATGAATTATAACCATTTATATCAAACATTTTGCTACAATCTGAGAGTTAATAGGTAGCTACTTAGTATTTTTGTAATTTCAAGATTTTTTAGATTAATTAAGAAAAAAATAGTAAGTAATTTAGATTGGTTTTTGAGAAATCAGTTTTTATATATACTTACCTATGGATATCTTGCATCACTATTATGCAATAGTGACTTCAAAAATTTTAGCATTTTATCTATTAAAAAGAATATTATATGGACTCAGACGATAAACAAAATTTCTAGGAACGCCATGACATGTGGCTAGCAGCAAACAGTTTTTAAATTAAGAACGGAACTCTATGGCATAAACTTCTTTATTCGTTTAACGTGTTTTTTTTGGGGTTCCGTACCTCAAAAAGGATAAAACGGAACCCTAATAGGATCACTTTGTTGTCCTTCTGTCTGTCAATACCCTTAATCTTGGAAACGCGTGGAGGTATCGAGTTGAAATTAAAACCATGTACTAAGGTCAGCTGTGAAAAAATCAAACTTGTTTATGTCACGAAAAACGTGTATTTCGAAACTCTCAAGGGAATCAAAATTCCTAGTGTACTTCCCGTAGTGTAGTACTTCCCGTTGACCTAGAATCCTGCAAGCAAGGTCTCATAGTACAAGTATAGGAAAACATCTGAAAACTGTAAAGTAGTTACGTCACAAAAAAAAAACAATTTTTGAGATTCGGGAATTGAATTGTTTTAATAGCTAAGTTTATACGGAACCCTCAGTGCGCGAGTCCGACTCGCACTTTCCCAGTTTTTTTTTTAATTTATGTTTCTCTCTTCACGGAAATAAACTCATCATTTCTACGACGTTTTAATAACATAATTTAATTTACAAAATGATTGACGTTTTAAAATTTGTATAATAAATTTTAATTTAGGAGACATTTCATTAACTCGTAATGTATAATTTAATTAGCTCGTTTTTATGGAGAACTTTTAGGGTGTGGATTATTAACATGAGAACAGTAGTAAGGAGTGCCACCTGCCGTGTCCAGAGTGCGTTGACACGTGGCTTAGTAGCTATGTAAATTGCGTAAGGGCTCAGCTCTTAGGCCTGGTCCAGAGTGAACCTGCGCGGCACGAGCGACAGCGGGGGCGGTGGCGGATGCGATTGGGGGCTCTATAAGGTGTTAAAAAATTAACTTTAAGAATTTGGAGAGGACATTGTACTCGTCATTATGAACAACTTTTACTATGGGACCAAACCTGAAATCGCGAAAAAAAATTCAGCTGTTCCCTACGTTTACGTTCGCATAACTCGTCAAAATGTATGGAGCAGTTGATTTTTTTTGGTCCCGTAGTAAAAGTTGTTCATATTGAGGAGTACTATGTCCCCTCGAAATTCTTAAAGTTAATTTTTTAACACTTTATATAATGATGATGACTGGCCTGTTGGTCTAGTGGTTAGTGGCCCTGACTGCTATTCCGGAGGTCATGGGTTCGATTACCACCCAGGCCAAATGTTTGTGTGATGAACACAATCATTTGTTCTGTGTCTGGGTGTAATTTATCTATAATATGTATGTATTTAGAAATATTTAAGCATGTATATCAGTTGTCTAATATATAAAATTCTCGTGTCGCGGTGTTTGTGGTTAAACTCCTCCGAAACGGCTTTCCCGATTCTCATGAAATTTTGTGTGCATATTGGGTAGGTCCGAGAATCGGACAACATCTATTTTTTATCCCCCTAAATGTTAAGGGTAATCCAACCATAATTTTTTTTTTCAATTTTAGATATATATATATTTTTTTATATACATAGCAAAACAACGTTTGCCGGGTCAGCTAGTTTATCTATAATATGTATGTATTTAGAAATATTTAAGCATGTTTATCAGTTGTCTAGTACTCATAACACAAGCTCTTCTTAGATTGGGACTAGACGGCGTTGTGTGATAGTTGTGTGAATATTAAAAAAAAACAATAATTCTTATTTCCGGCCTCATCCAGTTTGAATTGACGAAGAAACTGTCGTGTTATAAAGTGTTATTTATAATCTACTTGCTTTTGCCAGCAGCTTCGTCTGCGTGGTTATCGCAGACGCCAAGTCGATGTCCAAGTTGACGCCAGATAAAAGTAGCCTATGTCCTTCCTTGGGGTTCAAGCTTACTCCGTACTAAATTTCACGGATATCGGTTCAGTAGTTTAGTCGTGACAAGGTAACAGACAGACAAAGTTAGTTTCACGTTTATAATATTAGTATGGACTTTCAAAATAAATTCTAATTATTTATCAAGTCCAAAATGGGTTATTGGCGGGATTTTTTGAGTGAATTGCAGTTGCTATTTTAATTGTTCACATATTGATTCCTAGTGGATATTGTGATTTAAAATTGATTCAGAGATGCCTCTACACAGTTGGACAATATGTGGACTCAGCGAAATAGGCGCGAAGTTAAAATGGACCTGATGGAGTGGCATTTGCAGAGAAGGTTGACTCGATATTATTATTATGAGCTCGTTGATTCCCACTGCAGGACAAAGGTCTCGCTTCTGTTATTCCCCTCTTTTCCGTCCTTAAAGGGCCTATTACACTACTCAATATTCAGACAGTCTTAGTCGATGTCCCGTAGTGTAATAAGGGTTAGACCGGTCTTACTCGGAACAAAAAATAAGACATTCTGAATATCTTGTGCTGAATATCGCGTAGTGTAATAGGCCCTTAACCGCTCGATATTGAGTGATGCCAAATACTGAAAAAAGATTAGAAAATGTATAGTGGCTCGCGAATTGCTGTAGCGGGAAGTTAAGATTAGACGCTGTATCCTCATGGTATAACAACAGATGATCACACTGATTTTATTTATTTTTGGGTTTAGGAAATCATCAAATAACTTCTCCCGCGCTGGGAGCGAGAGGGACTGTCAGACTTTTACTGACTAAAACCAACCTGTGTTCCTTTAGTTGCCTTTTGCGCTCCAGGGTTGCGGTGACTCTTTCGAATACACTCTCACTCTCACATTAAATGTCCTTCATATTTACTAGTACGTCTCACCATCAACGACATTGCATCACTGCTTACCATCAGGTGGGATCGCTGTCAAGCACTAGTTTATATATAAAAAAAAAAATTATCACTTCAGTATGAACGCTGGTTTTCGTTCCGTTTCCTTTAATATCTACTTCGCACCCGCGGAAGGTTCTCAGCTTGTCCATAGCCATAGGCTGGACCTTAATTGGACCACTGGCTGTTACATATCTCATATTGTCATAGAACTATGTTAACGATCAGAAAATATCTCGAGACATTCCCGAAGTTACCAACAATGATTTAGTGAAATGTTTGATGGATTTGGCATCCTATTTGTAATTTCTAAAAGTGTTACGAACGCAAACTTAATTTGTGATCATATAGTAATATTCTAAACATACTTAGCATTTATAAACTCACCATAGTCACCACATATATCTGTCTGGACCGAGCTCAAGCCGTGGACGGCGTGTAGTGTTCCACGCGCGCCTCAAGGAGATGTCAGCAATCGTGGGCGTCCAGCAGGATCGGACCATGCGTGATATGAAAGAGATCCCCGGGGCCCTGGAACAATGGCAAAGAAGGAACAGGTGTGGGATTTTAGTCAGTAAAAGTCTGACACGCCCTCCCATTCCGCCCAAGAGCGGAGGAGCGCCCAAGACGTCATTAGATGATTTTAAAACAAAAGCAAAGTCATCACACACAACTTTTTCAAATAGACTATCCTCAGGTACGTAATGTAACCGATACATGCGGGGTTACCATGACGTTCAAAGTAAGATTGTTTCATTATTATTTCAGTGTGGGTAAGAGACAGAGCTATATAGGTTTTCTAGCGCCATCTCTTACCCACACTCGAAATAAGAATGAAACAATCTTACTTTAAACGCCATGGTACAGGTCATGGACATCCCACCAATACGCTCTAAACGTTTTGGGAACACATACATTGTGCGTACAGCTATGGCGTGGAAATCCCTGCAGGAGTCTGCGTTTCCTAATAGCAACCCTGTTTTTAAGTCAAGAGTGAATAAGTTACTTCTAGGCAAGCGTGCTTTATCGTCGACCACTTCTCCGCTTATCATCAGGTGTGATAGTGGTCAAGCGCGATGCTATCACTATTAAAAATAAACAAATAACAACACATGACAGTGGTCTTACTGTCTTTCAAGCTAGGAATGTCCTGTATCTGGAAGAAGCAAGATATTCAATCTAAAAAAGGGGTCAGTGGCACGTAGAAAGAGGAATTTCTGATATTTTATAAATTTTTCTCATTCTTCAAAATACTCTTTCAGAGCGTTTTCTTTTTCTTATGCAAATATTTGGTTGCTGTTGTAATCACATTTTTAACCGAATGATCGCCAACTAAAACCATTCTTATTCTTCTTAGCGTGTCTATGATAAATACAATTTTATTTGTTTGTACCAGTACCTATCAATCATTCTTGACATGATAATTGAAAATCAAAAACTTAAATTAAAAATTAACAAAACGCCGACCTTTGTAAGAACTTACGTCTTGTTTATATACCCTTTCATTTTGGTACCACTCTTGGCCATATTTGCAAACATTCTGTTGTTCATTCCCTCTTTCACCGCTACAAATCTTGTAAATTATTCAGATCAAGCATTTATAAGAACTAGTGAAAATCATCATCTTCCTGCCCTTGTCCCATCTTATTTGGGGTCGGCGCAACACCTTTTTTTCTTCCATTCTATCCTGTCAACCGTCATACTATCACTAACTTCCTTTTCTTTCATGTCACTGTTCACACAATCCATCCATCTTTTCTTTGGCCTCCCTCTCCCTCTCCACCCATCCACATGTATATTCATAACTCTTTTAGTAACATGTGTTTCATTTCTCCTCTTTACATGACCATACCAAGACAAACGATTCCCTTTCAACTTTTCAGTCACTGGCGCCACTTTCAAACTTCCTCTAATATATTCATTTCTCACTTTATCCATTCTCGTCACACCACACATCCATCTCAACATTCTCATCTCCGCTACATGCAATCTTTTTTCATCCGTCTTTTCACAGCCCAACATTCTGATCCATACAGTATGACAGGTCTTATCACGGACTTGTAGATTTTACCCTTCAACTTGGGGGGCATCCGTGGGTCACAAATTGTTCCAGTGACCTGTCGCCATTTCATCCATCCTGTATTGATCCGATGTGATACGTCTCGGTCTACCTCGCCATCTCCTTGGATAAGCAACCCGAGGTACCGAAAGTCGGAGCAGATTGGTATGGGCGTTCCAGCTAGAGCTAAGGGCATAGGACCGGAGAGACCACCGAAATCGCAGAACAAGTATTCCGTTTTGGTTCTACTCAATTTCAGGCCAACACTCTCCAGTCTGTGCCACCACACCTCCAATCTGTTCTGGACCTCTAGGCCACTCTCGGCAACCAACACAATGTCATCGGCAAACAGCATACACCAGGGAGCCTCCTCCTGAATGTCCGACGTCAGAGCGTCCATTATCATCAGGAAGAGGTAAGGGCTGAGAGCCGACCCTTGATGTAAGCCGACAGCCACATTGAAGCTGCCGGTGTTTCCCACTGTAGACCGGACTTGGGTACTGCATCGACTGTACATCGCTCGGATCAACTGCACATACTTCCCAGGCACACCTTTCTCCTTAAGGGCCCACCACAGAACCTCACGAGGTACTCGGTCGTATGCCTTTTCGAGGTCAATGAATACCATGTGCAAGTTTTTATGCGCACCTCTGTATTTCTCGCACAGCTGGCGTATAGCAAAAATGGCATCCGTTGTACCCCGACCAGGCATAAAACCGAATTGGTTCTGTGAAATTTCACTCTCTTCTCTCAGCCTCTTTTCAATAACTTTCTCCCAGGCTTTCATAGTATGTGACATTAGCTTTATTCCTCTATAATTGTTGCATTCAAGCACATCACCCTTGTTTTTAAAGATGGGCACCAGGGAACTGTTGCACCACTCATCAGGTATGGCTTCTTCCCGCAACAACTTATTGAAGAACAAAGCTAACCACATCCATCCATCCACTCGCAGCAACTTCCACACTTCAACTGGTATTCCGTCTGGACCAATTGCCTTACCATTCTTCATTCCATTTACAGCTATCCTGACTTCATCCATACTAATCATTCTCACTAAACCCACATTCACTGGTTTGCTCTCTAAAATCCCATTCCAGTGGTTTTCCTCATTCATCAGTCTTTCAAAATAGTCCTTCCACCTCTCTTTGATTTTTTCATCTTCTGATAGAATCATTCCAGTTTCATCCCTTATACACCTTATCTGACAAACATCTCTCGCCTTTCTCTCTCTTGCTCTAGCAAGCCGGTATAGATCTTTCTGGCCTGCCGGACTATCTAGTGTGTTGTATAGTTTGCCCTGTGCTTTTGCTTTCGCTATTGCCACGGCTTTTTTGGCTTTTTTCTTTAAAGCATCATATTCACTTTTTTTCGCAGACTTTAAGCTAGTGTTTTCCGGATCTATCTGCCATTCCTTAAATTTCCTCTTTTTTTCTTTCAACACATTCTGTATATCTATCGACCACCACCATGTATCCCTATCTATTGTACCCTTTCCTCTCGTCTCTCCCAGAATATCTTTCGCTGCATGTCTAATACACTCAGCAATCTCATTCCAGCTTTCATTTATACTTCGATCATTCATGTCTCCCATTTCTATCATTTTGTCCACCACTCGCTCTCTCAATTTCTTCGCACAGTCACTCTTCTCTAGCATATGCCATTTTATTTTAGGAGGAGGACGCTCTTTGCTTTTTTTTGTTATGTGTCTTGACTATTGACACCATAACCTGTACTGTGTAGCCTGTGCTGTGAGACTAGGTCTTCTCCTGGCAGCACTTTGCAGTCTTTGACGTGCTTTAGTTGGTTACGCCTAACCAGGAAGTAATCGATTTGTGTCTTATGGTTACCGCTTTTGTACGTGACCAGGTGTTCGTCTCCTTTCTGGAACCAAGTATTGGCTACTGCCAGGTCAAATGCAGTAGCGGATTGCAGCAGCGTCTCCCTTTCACCGTTCGGATTTCCAAAACCCCATCCCCCATGAACTCTTCCGTAAACACCTCTCATTCTTCCCACATGTCCATTAAAGTCACCTCCAACAATCAATTCCTCATGTACAGGGATGGCCATTAAACCTCTATCAAAGTCCTCCCAAAACTTCTCTTTCACCGTTTCATCGCATCCTACTTGTGGTGCATACACACTAACTACATTCAACATTACATTCCCTAACATAATCTTATAAGCCTGTCATTAATCCTTTGTACTTCCATCACGCTTTCTTTTAATTTGCTGTCTAACACTATTCCTACACCATTTCTTTTACCATCACTTCCACAGTAATAAAACTTATATCCCTCACCAATTTCTCTCGCTTTTTTTCCTCTCCATTTTGTTTCTTGTAAGCACGCCACATTTATTCGTCTTCTTTTTAATACATCCGCTAACTCTCTGGCCCTTCCAGTCATTGTCCCTACATTCCAACTTGCATACCTCAATCTCATTTCCCGAGCTAGCTTCTTACGTTGCCCCCGCCCGGGATGGTGCAACAACCCTAGTCCATTTCCCACAGGAGCCGGGTGCTGCCCCTGCGCGTCGCCTGTGGGGTACGCCCTAATCCTATCGCGCATTCCATATAGACTCATCATGTTGCAAAAGATATGGCTATTGTTTTACAGTCGGCCGCCTGCCTGACACTAACCCTCCTTGGGAATGCTGTTGCTGGTAGTTTACCCGCCACCACGCGGTGACCTGAGGTGCTTAACAGTACACAAGGTCTTAAAAATGTCCCTTAGTCGCCTCTTACGACACCCACGGGAAGAAATGGGATGGTGCTATTCTTTACGTCCGACACCATACAGTACTAATACCATATAGTACTAATACCATAAGAACTAGTGAAAATATGGTTTAAAAAAAACTGCATCCAGATCGGTTCACCTGTTTAAAAGTTACTGTGCGATAGACAGACACTCATAGAACATATTATAGCGATCATACTATAACATCCCTCCTTTTGTGTCGGGGTTTAAAAAAGGGACACATCGGATATCTATGGAACACACAATGTTGTTGTTTCATATATTACATACATATTTTTTAAAATTTAAGTTTGTACACCTACTTGTTTATTCGATGTGTGCTAAATAAACGGGTTTTCTCTTTTCTTTTTAGTTTTTCTTTCTTTATTAAGACAGCTCTTTTCAATCAATTACTAAAAATGAAACATAACACTGACTGTTCGTCGAAGGCGATGATAGGTCTGCTGAAACTGTGCCAAGGTGGCCGGCGCGGCCATCGTCGGCAGGCGCACGGTCAGGCCAAGCCTGCGAAATTATACCTACTGTCAGACGCTGGGAACATACCAGCCGCCGCGGGCCATGCCTGATTCGTAGAGAGAATTCCATAATTGACATTACAGTTTTTATTGGTGTTTTTTTTTATATGAGTGGCCTCTTGCAGGTCAACCTATGAGATGGTCGTCTACTGAGATGCTCGAAGGTAGCCCGCGAAATTCAAATCTCATGTTTTTTACATTTTGCAGGTCACTTTCAAGTTGTTTAGTGATTAAAATATTATTAACGGTCCCTATATAGTTTCATATCTGTTTAGCCGTTGGGGTAATTGATTAATAAATATCCAAGCAGATACTTCGGCATCTTACATTAGTAGGATATTTAAATTTATAGGTTTCTTTTAGGATTATTATTTCTAAACAAACAACTCATATTACTAGATATTTTTTTCTTCACATCGGGATGAGGCCTGCGCTATTAATAATATGTAATAGCTGTTCGTCGCTGGGTATGGTCCCCGTGGTCGCTTGCGGGGACTTCAATGCCAAGAATTGCCCTGGAACGAAGGCAAAGAAGGAGCAGGAGTGGATTTTAGTCAGTAAAAGTCTGACACGTCCGAACTCCGCTCAAGTGTTTGAGAAGTCATTGGATGAATCCCAACCTAAAAAAAATATGTAATAATGTAAATTGTGTTGTTGTGCCACACGCCGTACGTACTTACTCGCAAATGTTTTTAATTTTCCGTTAGTCTCAAGCTAATACAGATTCAGAATTAGAAGAGATAAACATTTACTTAATGTCTGAATAAACATGCGATTCTATATCAAACGTAAACCAAACCAATGTATATTTTCTTATTACAAAACTAATAACCAGGGGTCGGAATTAGGCAGAGTTATTCATGTGTACTTGCATCGAAATTTTGATACATGGATCTTACCGGGATTTCTAATGAAAAATGGCCAACAAGATTACAAATAAATAATAATAAAAACCTCCGAAATAGATAAGACAAATCATCATCATCTTCCTGCCCTTATCCCGCGTTATTTGGGGTCGGCGCAACACGTTTTTTTCTTCCACTCTGCCCTGTTACTCGTCATGCTATCACTAACTTCCTTTTCTTTCATATCACTCTTCACACAATCCATCCATCTTTTCTTTGCCCTCCCTCTTCCTCTCCATCCATCCACATTTAGACTCATAACTCTTTTAGTAACATGCGTTTCATCCCTCCTCTTCACATGACCATGCCAAGACAAACGATTCCCTTTCAACTTTTCAGTCACTGGCGCCACTTTCAAACTTCCCCTAATATATTCATTTCTCACTTTATCCATTCTCAAGATAAGACAAATAAAACAAAGATAATTAACATTCAACTTTTCTTAGTAGTTTTCATTTGAAAAAGATCTCTCCACGTCAACTGAGGTAAGGTTAACAAATTTATACACTTCCTCCTCCTCGTCATTAATGCAGGAAGATATTTTTATGCTACATTTGTGATAAAGCGATTAAAAAAAAAAATTGCTACGAACAAGTCGTTGTGGCTGGGGGGAGTCCAACAGTGGACGTCTTTTGGCTCAATAATGACAATGACTACATGATGTGCACTAGTTTCTGACGTTTTATAAGTGCCCATGTAGGCCTTTATGAAAAAGAAATATTTTGATTTTGATGATTATGATGAAAAAAATTAATAAACAAAAGTAGATTATTGTCTAAATATATGTCGTTAATCACGATTAGACAACGAACCTTATAATAAGTTATATTAATACTACTATGGTGATCTTAATAAACATAATTATTTATTATATTCAGATAATGTAATAATAGATAGTGTTCCGAATTCAAATATCCATGAGTCACGCTATACCTGTACAAACTTTGCTACTGCAGTTTGCAAACTTGACGTTGTGTGTCTTTCTGCTTCAGAAATAAGGTTGAATATCGTTTGGCAAGGTGAGATAAAAACGGCAAATGCTAATTAGGTGTCGTGTAAATTGAAATTTGTAACATTTGACCTCATTGTAGGCTCCCTCGCGTACTGGTTGATTTATAGAACTTATTCGGCTCTAGCATTCGCTAATTCATAACATTGTTATCTTTCTAAACATGACAAGAATTATGTTTCGTGAGAACAATGCCAATAAAGTTGGCAAATTGTTTTATAAGTAATAACTTGAGTTCCTCACTAACTAAAAAAACCGGCCAAATGCGAGTAGGTCTCGCGTATCGACGGTTTCGTACAAACGTACCTACATACCCTTATACTTGTTCTCTTAGTGTAGTCTCGAAGATTTTTCCGAATCGGAAATTGAAAATGAGTTTACCCTAAGTAAGTTTGTACAGAAACCTCAATTTAAAAAAAAACAATATCGGTCCACAATTGATCGAGAAATCGGGGAACATCCATAAAAAAAATTACATTCAGCCGAACATAGAACCTCCTCCTTTTTGAAGTCGGTTAAAAACACTATCGAAGTACAAAAAAAAGCTAATTTGTTTATTTTATTTATGTACAATATGTTTTACACGATTATTTAAAAAACGCAACTAATTAAAACTATAGTATATATAGGTAGTATATACACAAAAGTACTGAAATATCATTAAAATTTTAATTTTTTTCCTTAAGGGCCCCTTATTCGAAATTTACGTTTCTAGATCGAGTTGTTTTCAGAGAAATCATCATATTTAAATCCGTAAAAAAATATATAGTATAGATACATCTTTGATCTAGTGACTTTTTTGGTTAAAAACAGATTATTTAACATTTCACTCGATAAAAAAAAAATCTGAAGTAAAGTCGATTTTGAAAGTATTTTAAGTTTTATGAGACTTGGGGGAACGCAACTTTTATGAAAATTTAACATTTCATTTACTAAACGGGTTTGACAGGGATATTTTTGGATAAATTTATAATATGGCACTTAATTTTTTTTATATAAAATAAATACGTGAAAACGGCACGCGCGCACCGCGCCAGTGTCCTGCCGGACATCATCGAGGGAGGACCTACGCAACTTTTGTTCGCGACCACAAATTATTGTTGCCGCGCGCGTAAATAAACGTGTTGTATTATAAGTAATTGCAATGGCGAATAGAAAAAACAAAATTAAGAAAAAAAGGGTATCTGAAGTGAAGAAAATACGAAAATGTATTGCGTAAGTACTTATTCTATAAATACGTCATAATATAATTACTCCTCTACACAGACCAGCGAAGTCAGTATGACTAGAATTTTAAATCTATAATGGAAACATTCTTATACCTTTACAAAGTGCAGTTTTGCATCCTGGTCAAATTCAAGGACATGTAAGTACCTAGGTATGTTGTGTTTTATTTTTATTATTACATTCTTTTATTATGTTTATGAAGATTTGAAAGAAATTGAACAATGGCTATCGGTCACTGCTTGTACTCACTAGGTAAGTACCTAGAGCACGGTTTATGGTCGCGCTGCGTTTAGTAGGTAGAAATCGGCCGGCCGCTATAGAAATAGCCTATGACCTATTCTCAAACCTACCAAATATATACAAAAAACTGGTCAAGACACGAGATTTTTATATATGTATCAGGTTTTATTTATAACTCTAGTAATTAGTGTTTGTTAATTTGATTTTTTTGAAAATATGTAATGAAATTTATTCCATTCCAGTGCTCTGAGACCACGTACCGGAAAAGGTACTTTGATGTCCAAAAAAAGTACCGATGGGCACTCTAAAGAAGGACATTATGCGTAAGTACATTATGTACATATTACATAATATTTTTTATTTTTTTAAAATTGATATAAACCAGTGCTTGACTGCGATCCCACCTGATGGTAAGCGGAGATGCAATCATTGATGGTCAGGCGCACTAGTTTATTAAGAGCCTATTTACTCTAGCCTTGAAGACACCTAAATTATAGTTGGACAGGAAGACCGCAGCAGGCAAATTGTTCCAGTCCTTCGATGTACGCGGTATAAACGATGAAGCGAAACGCTTAGTCCGGACCGTTGAAGTTTCAACAACGTAAGGGTGGATACTCGCCGTTCGTCGGGTTGTCCGCTGGTAGAAAGGAGATGGCGGAATCAAGTCATACAATTCCCGCGCACACTCTCCAGAATGTAACCTGTAAAATACCGATAGGCTGACTACCCTGCGCCTGTGCTCGAGGCTTTGTAGATTGGACTTAACCAAATCTGGATCCCCGATTAGCCTCTTCGCACGCCTTTCCACCGAGTCCAAAGCTGCCAGATGACATTTTGCAGCACCAGCTAATATGTGACTGCAGTACTCTACACACGATCGGACCTGTGCTTTGTATAACATTAGAAGCTGTCCCGGTGTGAAGTACCGTCGGACCTTTGCAAGAACGCCTAGTTTTCTAGCAGCTACCTTGGCTTTGGACTCAATGAACCGCCCAAAATTGAGGTCTGAGGAAATTTCAACTCCTAAGAGCAGAAGGCGGTCGGTGCACTCCAGGGTTACATTCTGAAAAGCAGGAGCCAAGGTGAACGGGCTCCTCTTAGCGGTGAACAGACACGCTTGTGTTTTGGCGAAACCAATCTGGTAAGATTCAATCTTACCAGATTGGTTTCGCCCCACTTGGAAACTGCCTGAAGTGTATTCGTACGCTCTACCATGGCCTCTCGCATATACTATGGCGGAGCAGTTTTATTCATCCGCTACAAGTTTGACGTTATCTCTCGTCGCGCTTTAGTTTTATTACTTATCACGTGTCTTATGTATCCTATTATGGGATGTAACATGGCAGTAAATGATTTTTTGTTAAAGTTTATTTCGGTGACTTTGAAACCAAATCCGTTTCATTACGTTAATGACATTCCATTGTTGCAGAAAAACTAGGGATGACGAAGATAATTCCATTATTTTTGAAGCTGAAAATCAAGAAGACAAATTTCAAAGGACAACTGGAAAAGACGAAGATGATTCCATTATTGTTGAAGCTGAAAATCAAAAAGAGGAAGATGATTACTATAACGTTGAACCTATATATAATGCCTACTTCCTGAAATCGTGAACCCCAGACATACGCGTGGTATGGGCATAAGAAATCTGACACTTGAAGAGAACAAATCATCCGAAAATAAGGAAAATGAGTAATCTCTAACGCAAAACAAACCTGATTTGCTATCAGGTCCTAGTTCCCAACGCAAAGGGGAGTGCCATAAGGACTGTGGCTTTGACCCTCTTAGAAGAGACTCGCGCCCAGCATTGAGGAATATATCGGTCGATGAAAATGAACCTGGACCTAGCACACGATCACTAAATTTTTATGAATTTTAATTTTAATGAATATTAATTTTGATGCTGGTACCTATATATTTTATTTTATTATATTATAATTAATCATATTTGTCTTTCATTATATTACTCACCAAATCTTCTACAACCATTCTTTAAGTTCAACAGAATGATCATCGCCTGCCTTTTCATTGACGAGATTGTCTTATCAGAATACCGTGGCCCTGGAACGCAAAGGGCAACCGAAGGAACAGGGTGGATTTTAGTCAGTACAAGTCTGACAGTCCCTCCGCTCCACCCAGAGTGGAAGGACTCATTTGATGATTTTACCAAGCAATACATTTATAACGATATACCTAAGTGTATTAGTGTTTACAGTCAATAGTGCAGTGGACAGCACATCAAGCTATACGTTTTTGTTGCAAACAAGCTATTATTACCAGCACGCCAATAATATTTGAAATACTGATTTATTTATCTATACTGTGGCGTGTTCGCCCGCCGCCATAGGTCACCGGAGTTCATATCGCGACGGCTCCTGTGCAACGCGGGCGCAAGCCGTCTCGGTGCGTAAAATGCCTAAACTTTCGGAAGAAGGGACCCTTAACGAAATTGGGAAAGGAATCCTCGGAAATAGGAGACCCAAGGAGACGAAGAGAGCTTCTTTCAATAATTTGATTTCTGGGGCTATTGTTTTAAATTTGGTAAGAGTCAGTTGTCTGTCAGTACTGTCAGATAAGAATAACTCACATTTAGAAAAGTTGAGGTCAAGATCTATTAAGTGGAGTTGATTTTTTAGGAAAAGTAAATCATTTAAAACTGTGTCTGCATCGCCTCCTAGGGATCCGTCGTCGAGATACCAAACGTTTAATTTGGAATTTAACTGTCGAATAATAGGGTGAATGGCTAAACTGAAGAACACTGGCCCGAGGGGATCACCTTGTTGACAGCCAACAGCGGATTCCAAAAGGTTGTCCCGATATAGTAATTTAGATGGTTGTCTATAACATTGCCAAAGAAAACTAAAAATTTGAGAAACTTCTTTTTTAGATTTTGCCCAGCAAGGTGTGCTAAAGTGCCCTATTACCGAATTGAAGGCATTTTTTATTTCAACCTTCAGGATGACCCCTCCTAATTTACAATTTAGATTGGTCGACAAGGCGTGTACGGCAGCCTCGCAGCCCCCTTTGGAGCCGAAACCTAGCTGCAAGGGCTGAAATTTTTTCGAAACAGTGTCACCATAAAATTTACTGCATATTTTGGCTGCCATACGACGATAGTGGCAATGGGTCGGATGCCGCCATCTCTCTTGCGCAGAGCACAAAAATTAGCCCCGTACAGAGTGTCGATGACGGCCTCGTTCACTTTGCCTGAGAGCATTAAGTTAACCAGAGCCATTAGCTCCTTCAAGAGCAACTCACGAGCTTCCTCGGTGCCTGAGCAGATGAGGTCCTTCAGGTGTTGAGGACTTAGGCCGTCGAGACCGCCGGCAGAGCCACTCCGGAAAGAGTTAACGGCTGAGATTACCTCTACTACAAAAAACATTTATATTACCCAAAGCTGAACTAGTTAAATAAAAATAATACTTAATTTCAAAAGTAGGTTGCGCTTGAAGGTTAATCAGCCCAAAACATTGACAAATACAGGCAATACTAAAAATATCATAAGCTGGTGGGAGAAAGAGATAATGCTATACGGCTTGTATAGCTCTGTCTCACTCCCACACCGGAATTATCCAGACATCCATTATGTTACATAATCTCAGCATCCGTCTTAGTGCACTCAGAAAGTCATTAGACATTCAATTAGCGTTAATTTTGTTGGCTCGCTAACATCCTATCCATCATTAGCTGTACACTTTGACTTACGTTAGACTGTGCTCGTCAGCTAGAATCAAGAATCGAACACGGTTTTTTTAGGGTTCCGTACCTCAAAAGGAAAAAACGGAACCCTTATAGGATCACTTTGTTGTCCGTCCGTCTGTCTGTCAAGACCCTTTATCTCGGAAACGCGTGGTGGTATCCAGTTGAAATTAAAACCATATACTTACTCAGGTCTGCCGTTCCTTGAAGCTGTTAAAAAAATCAAACTTTAGAGTTAACGAATTAAAAAGATACGGCCGTTTATGTCGCAAAAAAATGTATATTTTGACACACTCAAGGAAATCAAAATTCATAGAGTTCTTTCCGTTGAAAAATTAATTTATAATATTCCACAACTATCATACAACGCCGTCTAGATAGTCCCAAGCTAAGCAAAGCTTGTGTTATGAGTACTAGACAACTGATAAACATACTTATATATTTCTAAATACATATATATAGATAAATTACACCCAGACATAGAACAAACGATCATGCTCATCACACAAACATTTGTCCTGGGTGGGAATCGAACCCACGACCTCCGGCATAGCAGTCAGGGCCACTAACCACTACACCAACAGGCCAGTCTCATCAGTCATTTTTATTTTACTTTGAAGTCGGATGTATTTTTTTTTGTAAAAGTTTTAACCATCAAGTTTTGTGTGCAATTTTGTAAAGTAACTACGCTAATAAACCTTTTGGCTCATTTTACTGCTTATAAAGTTATAACCTTTGAACTACAAGTATATTGTATAGTGTCCTAAAACCATAATTAAACAAAGTACATAAATATTATGTGGACAGGGGCCTTAAGGGGCGACCAGACAGTTGCAAACTAGCGTTCCAACGAGGGGACCTTGGTTTATGTCTTTGGTTTGTTTTGCGGCTCCATGGATGTAAACCACGCGCCAACACGTGCGGTGGTTGAGAAAACGCACCTCCCGACCAAGGGCGTTGAAGGTCATGGATTACAACTGCTGTCTACACGGATTGAAACTAGCAAGGTCACCTTGGTTGGGACGTTGGTTTGCAACCGTTTGGTCACCTCTTTACCATGACTTGTAAAAATGTCAGTGTGCGAGCGAGAAAAAGAGATGGAGCTATACACCCTATATAGCTCCATCTCTTTAACAGTTCGGTTCAGGTCGCCAAATGGATCGTGTGGTAGTGGGCCTCAGGTTTCAAAAACTGTTTACTGAAATACCTAAGCTTTGCTAACAATGTCTTGGTCACTCACGAACAATAATAAAATACAATGTTAGTGTCCTCGAGCTTTATAACTCAATCGACTAAAATACCCATTCGTTCCTGACCACGTTGTAGACTTTTAGTAGGTGTATGTACCTACTTGTTTTTACTAAGATCTTAGAAAGTCTACATTGTCGTTAGTGTATCGGATGAATAGCTTGAAAATTCTTACAGCGTGATTATTTATCAATAAAATATAAAAAACCTTGTTTTCATCATACAACTTAATAATCTTACAGTAGAAATACCTAGTGAAATTTTGATGTTGCGGTGCCTGAAGTTTAAAGATACAAGTTTAGGCCTAGACTCCGGATCTCCAACAATTACAAATTAATCAATTTTTTGTTAACGTTTTTCTGTCAAATAATATACTGGATGTTTGAAGTGTCATTTGTGGAGATAAAATAAACTGCTTTTATTTGATTTTGAGGATGCATGAAAAATACAATTAACTTGAAAAACAAACTGAATAATGCAAAATAGATTTCATTTTGGAGGTCGGTGTCAAAAAATTATAAACATAACCAGAAAGACTGACTTTCGAAATTATAAGTTACTAGCTTTTGCCCGCGACCTCGCCCGCGTACATAAAATATGTATAGCTTATGTCACTCAGGATTAAAGCAGCAGCACTCCCAGAGATTACCTACTACAAATAAAAAAACAAAATTTACCTCTTTATAATAAGTATTAGTGTAGATTTAGCATTTTTAATCGACTTCAAAATGAAGGAGGTTCTATGTTTGGCTGAATGTATTTTATTTTTATGTATGACCTATTATGAAATTTTTTTTTGATTGATAGGTTATGCTTCCGAGTTGGTCCCATAGAAACAATGTTATGATCTGATGAGGATCTTCGAAGATATGGAACGGAATGGAACTCCTTATAGGATCGTAGCAGAACTGTCGTAACAAGTAAAATGGCTTTGTTTGTACGTGAAGTCGATGAATGACTGAAAGAAGGGGGGGGAGGGGAGCGGAAATGTCGAACTGATCTAATGATGAAGCTGGAGGGTAGACACCGCAACTCTGTAATAAATCAATGAAACGTAACCGAGTTTGGGATTATTACAATTGTTATGAGATGCACTCTGGCTATAAGGTACCATCGAGCTAATCTGATGATGATTAGCTGAGGGGTACTTTTTAGTTGTGCTACCACAACTAAAAAGTGTAAAAAAAAACTTATTACAAAAATTATACAACCGATTTCAATGTAAAAAAAAAAACACTAAAAACGTACAAAGTAACTTTAATTTCGGAAGTCGGTGTTAAATAACGAAGAGACAAAACTATTAAATATTGAAACACCGACTTCCGAAATTAAAGTTATTCATTCATCAGTAATATATGCTGGTGTTACGACGGAACGTAGATAAATAATATATAACATACGAATTGACATCTTCCTCCTTTTAGAAGTGAGTTAAAAAGACTTCTTAAATAAGCATAAGTATGATCAGCCTTTTAATGTTCCCACTGCTGGGACTCAGGCCTCCTCTCTAGAAGAGGGAATGGGCCGTAATCCACCACGCGGGCTCAGTGCGGGTTGGTGAGTGTCACATTTCTTCGAATTTTTGGTTCTAAGACATCCCGGTTTCCTCACGATGTTTTCCTTCACCGTTTTGAGAACAGTGGTGATGAAATAAATTACATAAAGTAATGCGCCTGGCTGGGTTTGAACCCGCGACCTACAACTCGTAAGTTGGGGCCGTTACCACTCGGCCACCACTGCGCACACTTCTTAGATAAAAAGGCCAAAATGTAGAAGAACTCCTCTCTCTATTTTAATCAGTTTCATCTTCAATGCAATCAACTAGATTCCACTCCCGCCAATAAATGCGCACATTTTTAGTGTTTTTACATCTGAATGCGGTTCCATTACCATAGCCTCGCGTGAGAAACATGCCTGACTGGATTTTATCTAATGTTGATGTATATGCATAATTAGTAGGCAGGTATTGTGTGTGTGAGGCTCTCTGTTTGTTTGGCTCGTACCGTGAATAGCTTCCTAGTTTAACGAGTTTTCATACAAAATGGAGATTTTCGAGGCCAGGTGGAAAATGATGTTAAGTAGTCGTTTTTTGATGCTGTGTTTGTTATTTTAAAGCTGTAGCGACATCTATCGTCACATAAGAACTAATCCTGAATCGCGCAATCAAAGTTCTCCGCACGATTAGAACATATAGAACAACCCGAAATCCTCTATCGGGCAGTTGCAGCCCACCAGACATAACATCACGTCTGGTCGGAGGATCCTCCCTTTTCAACGGAGGTTTGCGGGACTTTACTCTCTATTCCGCCTACCTCCAAACTGGTGACCCTCGACAAAGAACGTCAGCGCAGCCTTCGTGCAGCCACTACTTCGTGACGTCATCATCACTTCCTCAAGCTTTCGAGCAGCGAGCCATACAGCCAGCACCCACGGCTATAAAGGGTATCCTGACCACCAGCATGCCTACATGGTCATACCTGGTCATCACCCTCAGCCTCATCAGCGACCTTGGCGCAGCACACTGCACCTTCGGCCAGTCACATGAAGAGCAATGAAGAACCTCTCCTGGTCGACGCAAGCAGTCAAGCCACTACGTCGCACAGCACCGCTCCGACTCACTGGAGCCAGCAGCACTACTCCGACTCACTGGAGCCTGCAGCATCATCCCGACTCACTGGGACAGCACCACCCCGACTCACTGGGGCATCACCGTAGACAGTTCCGACTCACTGAGAACTATGCGGCATTCGGTTCCGACTCACTGGAACCAACCTACCAATGGCCTGGCACGCATCAAGAAGCATCAAGAACCATCGATCTCCGATCTCCGGAGGGGAGTGATGTAGCGACATCTATCGTCACATAAGAACTAATCCTGAATCGCGCAATCAAAGTTCTCCGCACGATTAGAACATATAGAACAACCCGAAATCATCTATTGGGCAGTTGCAGCCCACCAGACACAACACCCGTCTGGTCGGAGGATCCTCCCTTTTCAACGGAGGTTTGCGGGACTTTACACTCTGTTCCACCTACCTCCAAAAAGCCATATTTATATATATATATCTATATAAAAATATTTTTATTTTAAGCTGAGTTACAGACTAAAATAAAAATATGTTTTTCAATACACTTTCTTGGAAATCTGCTCTTACCCTTACCATTTAGGGACGCAATTTTTTTTTGCACTAGTGCGGAAAAGTCTGCGTGCTCGACCCTGCCACAATTTTATTATATTTATCGTATCAGTCTGGGCGCAAAGTGACACCCACGCGAGTCCCCCCCCGTTTATTTATGTCTTTAGTAAGTGTTTTGAAAAACGTCGTTTCATGCACGTGGAAAGTTGTCACTACAACTCTTGGCTGCATAACACCCTTGCTTACGGCTCGGGCGAATGTCGCTTGGGTCGCAATTACAAATTTTCTCCACTTGTACCAAAATATAGTATGTATTTACGTTCCATACACAAAACTGCGATGCGACGTCGCATTGTAAAAATCTGTGAGTTCGCACGACGCATCACAAAGTGATTCGCATCGCACATTGCGGGCCGCACGAAATCGCATCGCAGCGATGAGCATCGCATCTTCCTGCAATGCGGCGTCGAACTTCATCGTTTCGTATTTTTGTATGGGAGCTCTTACTTGTTAACAAATTATCCATTAGTCCAACAATTTCAATATTTTATTGAGTTAAATTGCCTTTAATTTTTAATCTGCTATCATTGGTAGTGGAAACGACTTCGTGAGAAGTTTCATTGCTTATACAAACGTCACATGAACCGATTTTTAGGAATAATTCCTGTATCGTGAGTGGCGTTCACAAACATGAACTCACATATCCAAGTCATCTAGACCTGGAATACATATCTGAAGGCCGTACAAATAATTGTTCCGTGCGGGAATCGAACCCGCGACACATAGCGTAGCAGTCAATCACTCGACCACTGAACCAATCGTGCCGCCTAATTTTACAGCATCGTATCTTCCTGAACTGTAATTCACCACGCGGGCCCAGGACCTGTACCATGACGTTGAAAGTAAGATTGTTTCATTCTTATTTCCAGTGTGGGTAAGAGATGGCGCTAGACAAACGATATAGCTCTGTCTCTTACCCACACAGAAATAAGAATGAAGCAATCTTACTTTGAACGTCATGGTAACCCCGCTGTTGCGCGAGTCCCAGCAGTGGGAACATTAAAAAACTGATTATGCTATGCTATATCTTCCTGCCCTTGTCCCGTTTTATTTGAGGTCGGCGCAACACATTTTTTTCTTCCAGTCTGTCCCATCACCCTATCACTTCCCTATCCCTTTCACCTCACCCTACCTCCACCTTTCACCCTATCCCTTTTCTTTCATATCACTTCTCACACAATCCATCCATCTTTTCTTTGGCTTCCCTCTTCCTCTCCATACACATGTATACTCATAACTCTAAGTAACCGTCTCTTCTACTATCAGTTTAATTTTACAGCATTAACTATTTTTATATAGCTCCAATATAAGAACAATAGCATACCAATGCCACCAAATAATAGAGCTAAATATATAAAATAAACAATATGTTTTTGTATGGAACGGCGTCAGTTCGCCGCCGCTCATTAATCAGTTGCAAGGATATAAATAGCCGTCGTAGTGTGGGTACTCTATTAACAAAACGTTAGTAGTCATGCCGGGAGGCTGCGTTGCATCATCCCACTTGTTTTCATAGACAAACAACCTCGGTAGCACGCCCAGAATGCTTCCGGATTTGTTGTGATGAGTTCTGAGTTTCTAATGCGACTTTGTGTTACGTTAAGGCCTACTACGGACGCGTAGCTTCATAGACGCGTATTTGTCATGATAAGCTTGGTGTTCGCCAATGACTAATAGCAGGCAATGTTCTGGACTTAATTATGGCTGAGCAATGACTCTCGGCTAGCCCAGCAAACATCTAAAAAAAAATATCCCATCTCAAAAATAGTTGAAAGTCTGACACGGCCTCTCACTCATCCTAGAGTAGAAGAAGTCTTTGGGTGATTTTCAATCTAACAAAAACCCTCATCATCTTCCTGCCCTTGTCCCGTTATATTTGGGGTCGGCGCTACACGTTTGTTTCTTCCATTCTGTCTTGTCACTCTTCACGCTATCACTTACTTTCTTTTTTTTTATATCACTTCTCACACAATCCATCCATCTTTTCTTTGGTCTACCTCTCCCTCTCCATCCATCCACATGTAAACTCATAACTCTTTTAGTAACATGCGTTTTATC
Organism: Mythimna vitellina; assembly: GCA_949316375.1. Taxonomy (NCBI): domain Eukaryota; kingdom Metazoa; phylum Arthropoda; class Insecta; order Lepidoptera; family Noctuidae; genus Mythimna; species Mythimna vitellina. The sequence goes on along the minus strand of OX438700.1, from coordinate 21,313,713 downwards.
CCTCCTCTTCACATGACCATACCAAAACAAACGATTCCCTTTCAACTTTTCAGTCACTGGCGCCACTTTCAAACTTCCCCTTATATACTTATTTCGCACTTTATCCATTCTCGTCACACCACACATCCATCTCAACATTCTCATCTCCGCTACGTGCAATCTTTTCTCATCCGTCTTTTTCACAGCCCGACATTCTGATCCATACAGTATGACAGGCCTTATCACGGACTTGTAGATTTTACCCTTCAACTTGAGGGGCATCTGTGGGTCACAAGTTTTTCCCGTGACCTTAAAAAAAACACTATGGATTACAAAACCCGTGGAAAAAGATAGTGAAAGTCTGGCACGCCCTCACACTCTATCTTAAAGCGCGAGAAATCTTTGGATAATTTACCGTATCAAAACAAAAGGTGGAAGTCAAAATCGTCTCGGTGTTTAGCCTTCGTTATCTCTGTTCAAGGCAAGGATCTTCTGTTGCATCACCACGTTGTTTTCAACACGCACAAGCACAAGCCTCGCCAGTACAATAATGTAACTTATTTCCGGATTGAACTGGGTGTGTTACTGTGTTAGAGTTAGACTATTTGTAATGTGTTTGTACAAGATGGCCTTGGGCGCAGTTTAACTAAGATTGCTGATGCTATTTTGCTTGTACAGTGAGACTTGAGTGATGGGCCCTGGATATGAGAGAAACCATATTTATAATGAGTTCCTGATAGTTCTGTATTTAAATATCTCTGTTACTGAGAATGAGTACCTACCTAATAAACGATAATATTATTTACTTGGAACACAACCATAATTAAAGTACAGTCTTGGTAACTAAGACAAGGACGGTCAATTTAACAAAAGTTCATAGCCAAAGTAGGCAAAAGTTTATAGCCAAACTAGGCAAAAGTTTATAGCCAAAGTAGGCAAAAGTTTATAGCCAAACTAGGCAAAAGTTTATAGCCAAAGTAGGCAAAAGTTTATAGCCAAACTAGGCAAAAGTTTATAGCCAAACTAGGCAAAAGTTTATAGCCAAAGTAGGCAAAAGTTTATAGCCAAACTAGGCAAAAGTTTATAGCCAAAGTAGGCAAAAGTTTATAGCCAAACTAGGCAAAAGTTTATAGCCAAAGTAGGCAAAAGTTTATAGCCAAACTAGGCAAAAGTTTATAGCCAAACTAGGCAAAAGTTTATAGCCAAACTAGGCAAAAGTTTATAGCCAAACTAGGCAAAAGTTTATAGCCAAACTAGGCAAAAGTTTATAGCCAAACTAGGCAAAAGTTTATAGCCAAACTAGGCAAAAGTTTATAGCCAAACTAGGCAAAAGTTTATAGCCAAAGTAGGCAAAAGTTTATAGCCAAACTAGGCAAAAGTTTATAGCCAAACTAGGCAAAAGTTTATAGCCAAAGTAGGCAAAAGTTTATAGCCAAAGTAGGCAAAAGTTTATAGCCAAACTAGGCAAAAGTTTATAGCCAACCTAGGCAAAATTTCATAGCCAAACTAGGTAATGCGATTCTTGCCAGAGAAGATCGATTTTTCAATCAATTTGAATCGAAGTGTAAAGAATCGATTTAGTTATAAATCGAGTTCTACAAGATCGATTTCTTAAAGATCGATCCATTGTTTACAGTGAAGGTATTAAGTCTTATACTGAGTTCTAAAAAGCACATACAGATGATCCTACAGTGCACATGTGTTTCATGGCTGGTGAGTAAACGGGTACAACATTCCCATAAAAATTAGCTAGAGGAAAATAGCTGCTTTGGACGTTTTTAAATAGGTAATATAGTTGCATCCCGCAGGACAATAAAGGAATTTCGATTTCAAATTTTATTGATGTATCTGTGGTAAAGAGGTGCGTAGTTTCTTCGAGTGAAGTTCAGTGGCTGTTTTAATTATACGCAAATTCCTAGCGGATATTGGAATGTAAAATTGGTGTAGATTTGTATCGCAAGTGTCTGCCCAAATGAACAATATGTGGAATCATTGAAACAGACGCAATCTCGGTAAAATTGGAGCTAAGAATTTTGGTAGTTTTGACTACCTCAGCGAAGTTTTCCGAGAAGGCTAACTCGATACATTTCTGCCAAATACTACAAAATACATTAGAATGTGTATGTACACATTCAAATGCTAAACAAATGAATTATTCATACGAAGACATGGCTTATTAGGACTTAGTATCAAAGTCAAAAACTTTAACAAAAATTATAATTGTTTCTTGTTTCGTACAACGGCCAGTATTGACGATCACTCCACGAGCCAGCCACATTCGAATTTCGAAACGCACGCTAATTTGTTCAGCCCCGTTCTGCCTAGACTGGCAAACAGACGATGTCTAGAATATAGATGAGCCCAACCTGCTTTGAGTACAACCTCCTTTTACGATGAATCATCCTTCCTTACTCAAAATCGGTATATTACGAAAAGTAAAATACGGTTTTTCAAAGGTTGAATGGACTCGTTTGTTAAAAGTTAAAAGGTCTTTTGGACTTTTAAAAATAAAAAGGTGTTGAATGTGACTTGAATGTATTTAATGTTTTTGTGTTTGTACTGGTCCCTTCTACGGGTTTCAAAGTTAAGTTTTGTTAAGTGTAAGTTAATTTAAACTTCTTTGTGTTTAAAAAAAAACTGACAAAATGATCTTAAGTGCTACTGCTAGCTGAGCCTCATGCTCACCAGTAGCTGTTAAGTTTATGTTGGGTTGGAGTCATGGGTTCGTGGTGGTGTGTGAGTGTTGTATTCTATGCGCGTCTCAAAGAATAGTCGGCATAATTGACCTGCAAGGGTACCTATATGCAAAGAGTATGTCATATGAGTATGGTATATGGAAGACGTAGCGTTGGAAGGCCTCCTACAAGGTGGACCGATGACCTGGTAACGGTTGCGGGAGTACGATGGATGCGAGACGCACATGACCGTTAATTGTGGCGGCACTTGGGGGGGCCTATGTCCAGCAGTGGACGTCTTTCGGCTGAAATGATGATGATGATGGTATATGCCTGTCAGGGCTGCGGGATTATTCGAAAGTGTTGTCGCGGTCCCTGGAATGCAATTAAAGGAACACACGAGGGTTTAAATCAGTAAAAGTCTGAAACTCCCTCTAGTTGGTTCCATCCAGTGAATTGACCCCAACCTAAGACAATTTGAACGCCCATTTATAAATTGCATACTATGGATTTTTAACTATCGTTCCAGATGACCGAAATTCACATTATCTAGTCTAGGAATGTAATGGAAGTGGTTATATAGAAAACGAATTCGGAACCGGAGTTTTTAAATTTGCTTTGTCGGAATCGGAACCGAAATTGGAGGCGGAGGCGTCAAAAAATTAATCATTACTAAAACTAATCAAATTGAAGAAGTTATTTGATGACATCCCAGCCCCAAAGAAAAAGGGGATACCTAATTTAATGTAAACTAGATTAAATTTGTATAGAAGTCGCTTCCAGTGTAGGTACCTTATATCCAAGTAGGTACCTATCTACTCTACTATCAATGGCCAGTGCAAACAAGAAACTGCTAAGAATGCTACAGATTCTGGTTGCACACGTGCAAGCAATTACCGTCTTTTGTACCTTGATTAGAGTGATTATAATGGGTTGAAGATTTTTTGTGTGTTTACATAAAACTTGAGTATGAGTATGCTAATCAACAGATTCTAACTCATAGACTGATGGTTGGTTTGTTCGGCGCATTGAAATTAATGCTGGATATTTTTTCGAAAGAGATACTGTGGCCCTGAAACGCAAGAGTTGCTGACGATTCGGACACAATATTCGGACACAGTTTTCAAATTGACACATTTTTATTTCAATATTTTTTTCACTGACGATTCGGACACACACTATTTAGTACAATCAGATTAAAAGTTGTTAAATTTAATATATGGGGAAAAAACCGTTGCCAAAACTATTTTAGGCGGCATTTTCGGGTAATAATTAAATCTAACTTCAACTTCAACTTCAACTCTTCATTAATGGCATTTAAATTAAATCTAAATATACTACTTTTTCTTCTGACAGTCGATAGATGGTGCCACAGAATACTAATATCCATAGATTATACACTCTAATATCCGTGAACCGTGCGCTCGCGTCTGTCCGTTTGTCTATGGTTTTGACAAATGATTTTGGAGCGTGGCGTCAGACGTCTGTCTATGGTTCATTATTTATTGCATTTTTATAAATATTTCTCTAACACATAATAGGTATTAAAAAAAAAAAAACAGCTATCCGTCAGTGAAAGTCCCTCAAAGTCGGTCCAGCCGTTTCGAAGATGTCCGTTATCTCGGGGAATTAAGATGGACTACCTCCCGCGAGAATCAAGATGCCCCCCTGCCCTCGAGAAATAAGTCCCGCAGAAATATAAAAATTAGATTAAGTTACTCATGACAACATTAGCTATATCCCAACAAAAAGTAGCCTAAATAACTGCTTGTAATATTTGCTATCCGTCAGTGAATGTCCTGTTAAAATCAGTCTAGACGTTTCGGATGTTACCCGGAACAAACCGATAACTAATCAATGATTTCACTTTGATATACATTTAGTAAACAAATGTTTTTTTGATAATACAAACAGACACTTCAATTTTATTTAAAACACAAAAAAGCGAGGCTGATGACGAGGTAGGTTTGTGAACATTTAAGTGATAAATATACACTTAAAATAGAGTGAATAATTAGTGATATTAGATTATAATAATTAAAAAGTGTAAAACAAAAAAATAAATTTAAAAAATAAAAAACTCGACTGCGAAAAAAATAACTTTAAATAAAAACAAGTTCATTCCAGTAGCGTAGAAACCAATTTAATTAAAACAAAACTGCAACAGTCGGGACCCATCAAAATAATCTAGACTAAAATTATTCCATCTAATGGGTCCCGACTACATTTAGCTCTTCAATCCCCATAGGTGACAGGAGAGCTGACGAGGTGGAGTATTTGATCGTGGATGTGCGATCCTCGCGGAATGAACGCGAGAGTGTTTCGTTCGGATATATCCGATGTAGGTATACTCTAAAAATAATGGCGATGACTCAACTACAGCAACATTGATTTACTACTTAGATAGTTATCGCTATTTTTACACAAAAACACCAAACGGGTTATCTAATAAATGGATAAACTAATTAAAAATGTCCACAAATTATCAACATCCAAACGTAGAACGTAGAACATTCTACGCGGAATTCAAGTCTACTACTGCGTCATTTTTTTTTTCCAGCCCGTCGGGCTAGAGATTATGGCTAGCACTCTTGTGCATCCGCCAGCGTCAAGTTATTTATCGATAGGATTTTATTTTGGGTGGGGTTTGTACTGCGTCCTTCAGTTTGTGACAAAGTTGGAAAATAAAATTTTAAGTTTATGGTTTTTCGCGAAATGTTGGTTTCGGGGTCTACAAAGTTTCGGAAAAGAAAAAAAATCCAAAAAATGCAAGTCAAACTGTTACTGAAAATTAAAGTTATTGATGCATGCGTTACAAATCAATTAATGCAAGTCATCTAATTAATTCAACAAATTAATTCAAACCGTCTATCTATTTAGTTCGTTGGTCTAACAATATGACCGATTTGAATAATTTTGTTTTAAGAAGAAAAAAAAAACTAAAAACCCACCCCCGAGACAATAAATAAATACTAAAATGTTTTAATAGGTAATTTTAGATGAAAGCAGTAATTTCACGGCGGCAAACCTGAGGGCGGCGGGATTTTATGAAATAAAGATATTTTTATTATTATATTCTTCATTTTTAATTTTAACATATTACATTTATTTTTAAATATTTCTTATTAAACAATTTAAAAAAATAATTAAAAAATATAAAAAATAGTGTCCCACCGGTATCCTGAACAGGGTCCAAGCTACCGGCGGTCAGGGCTACAGAGAAAGGAACCTCCTAACAATACGAGCCGTGTCCAGGAGTACCGTTTTCTTGATTCAGCCGCCTAACGAGAGCCTCCTAAGGTGTTGGTCGAGGTTCTTTACTATTAAGCCATTGTCCGTCACGACTATCGCTACAATGATGGCCGAGTTCACATCCCACATGTCGACAACCTCGCGAGCCAAATCAATATACTTGATTTGTTTATCTTTCTCGGCTTTCACGACGTTCTCGTCATACGGAACGGATATGTCAACGATTTTGCACGCATCTCGGTTTTGTCCACCACCACTGTATCAGGCTTATTGGCTAAAATAGTCCTGTCAGTGATGATGGACCGATCACAGTACAACGTGATATCGCTATTATCGAGAACTGGGTCGGGCACATACCTGTAGTATGGCACCTCCATATGAACTATTGCGCCTCACCATCAATGATTGCTTTACTGCTTACCATCAGATGGGATCGCATCGCAGCTCTAGATCATATTAAGTATATTTAAAAAAAAAGTGATTAAATTTCAAGACACCCAAAAATATAAAGGTTAAATAATTCTCAGAACAAGAAACATGTGCTCGGTTCTGTCATTAAAATCATATTTACTATGTTCATTGTGTACTACAAGTCTCCACGTTTACCTACGCCGCCGATGAATCACCGAACTTCGGAGAACGGTTCACTCGGCGAGAATCCACTCTCGATCGACATCCGGTCACGTGTCGTGTTTGGAGAATTTTAAAGTCACGCTGACGCTTATGGAAATGTTAGGTTAGGTATATTGGGGAAACCCAAAGTGTGTGGTTTGGTTAGAAGATCCCACCATGAGACTGACATGTGGTTTTAGATTTTGTAAAATCACGTGTGAAATATAGCGTGTTATGTAGGTAAGTATTGGTACAAGAATAGTTACCAATCCGTCATTACAAGTTATACGAGTCGACATCTCGACAACAATAATTATAAATGATATTTATTTTGCTAATAGGTTTCATAAAACACTTTCTCGTTATTGCCCTTTTATATGTCATAGAACTATTAATTAAAGCAAGTCATTCTGTCCCTAGGGTATGGGTTACTACATATAGTATGGGCGATCCCTAGGGAGTAATGAGATTTGAATTTGGAACAGCAAAAAAAAACAATTTTGAAATAAAAAAATACACAATGTGAATTAAAATGTACGTGCATCAAACAAGTTTATTAAAAATCGAACTGGCCACTAACAAAAAGAAAATAATAAAAATGTGTTTATTGACGAGTTTCTAAATAAAGTAATGAAAGAGCGAAGCGTTATAGAAAATTTAAACTATAGAATCATTAAGTAGTGAATTTTGTTTACTCAGGTTTCTATATTAACCTCCTCGCAATGCTCGGGAGTTAATTACATAAATCCCTCACTAACGTCCGGGATAAATTTTAGCAACTTACATTTCGTTCAGAATTCAACATGCCGCCCGCGATTAAAAGACAATTGCTTTATGTAGTCGCATAATTTATTACACGTAATTTTTTGTCAGTTTAGACTAGATGATGCCGGTGTTTCCTAACTGACTACCCTGAGAAGAAACACCATGTTGACCACTGTCAAATTTGTAGGAGTTTTTTGAGACTGAGGACGTTTTTATTAGCGACACCATCGAATGAGTATACAGAATTACAGAACTGTTTTTTTTTAAATCAACGCGTTCTATACCTGGATATATTTATTTTTTTCAAAATCAGGCGTAATAGACTCCTTCAAGTGTACGAATATTTCAGTATTCCTCGTACATAGTTTCGGATTTGACCACGTCAACGATTCCCGCTACTTGAAAATTTCAGTGTATTCAAGTAAATAGTATATGTGTTTTATGTTTGTGTAAATCCCACAAAACAAAACGATACGACCAAAGATAACGACATAATAATCCGTAAAACTGTTTACTATTTTTTATCTACAGGAATTTACGCCGTATCACACCACCTGATAATGTTGCACACATTGGCGCCTATTGCATGGAAGTAAGAAGTACGATGACAAGAAATATAATCGTGTATCGGCGGCAGGCGGTATTATGAAAACCGGTTTAATCTTATTATGGAATTATTAACACAGACTGATAACAATGATAACTGATAGTAAAATAAATAACTAACAGGAAAATTAGGAAGTTAATTGTGGACTGGTCAGCTGAGTAGGTACTTCTATTTATCCAGTTTTATATGCTCTGTGTTGTAAGGTACGCTAGTCAGTGGCTATTGAGTGGCCACTACAGTGGCTTGCAATGGTGTCCAACTTTCTAGTTTGTTCCAGCCAGCCATAAGGATTAGAGTAGACGCTTCTAACTGAGATGCAATGCAACGCACTTTTTCTTTTTTTTTGTGGCCTGTATAAATTCAGATTACCTACTTCTTCCGTTTTGGGTGGAGTGAGAGGGAGTGTCAGACCATTAATGACTTATGGGCCTACCACACGCACAATCTTCACTACTGTACCACTACACGGAACACCTTGTAAAGCTATATGAGTTTTTCCAACCACGCGCACAGTATTCCGTGTAGAAGTACAAACCGGCCTACGCAGGCAAAATAGTGGCGAAGCTTAGGCGAGTGGTAGACGCATAAAACTCACCCGAGTTCCTTTAGTTTTACTTTGCGTTCCAGGGCCCTGGTATCCCTTTAGAACTTGCCGCTGCCCTGCAATACATTTGACGTTTAATATCACTGCTATTATTCTCTATGGCACCATTCAACTGCCTCGTTGATCTCGTGGTCGATAGCGCGACTGCTGAGCGTGGGGTACGGGGTATTATTCCTAGGTCGGGGTTTTTTATTAGAGATTCCTCAGTAGCAGACTGTAGTTTGGAAGTCAGCGCTGCCTAGGAAACCACACAATGCCGTTAGTGCTGTGCGTGTTCTCTCCCCGGTCGTGTCGGTTTACCATCGTAATATAAGAGTAACCGAGAGTAAGTAGTCCCATCGTAATGTAAGGAATAAAGAGTGTACCCGTGTTAGCGCACACATTAAAATTTGTGCACTGTATAACATCTCTTGCGTCTTGGCTTGGCCACACTGATCCTTTGGTTGGGAGGATAAAATTCAATTATTATTTAATATTTTAAAGAGTGATGTCAGTGATGGGATCGGAGACTCTGCACTCGAAGTTGTAGACGATTACGTTTACCTGGGACAGACAATCCAGCTGGGTAGATCTAATTTCGAAAAAGAGGTCAACCGTCGAATCCAACTCGGCTGGGCAGCGTTCGGGAAGCTGCGCGGTATCTTCTCATCCAATATACCACAGTGTCTCAAGACGAAAGTCTATGACCAGTGCGTGTTGCCAGTGATGACGTATGGTTCCGAAACGTGGTCGCTCACAGTGGGCCTCATCAGAAGGCTCAAAGTCACCCAAAGGGCAATGGAAAGGGCTATGCTCGGAGTTTCCTTGCGTGATCGAATCAGAAATGAAGATATCCGCAGGAGAACCAAGGTTGCCAACATAGCACGAAGAATCGCCAAACTTAAGTGGCAATGGGCATGGCACATTGCTCGCAGAACGGATGGCCGTTGGGGCCGAAAGGTTCTGGAGTGGCGACCGCGTACCGGAAGACGCAGTGTTGGAAGGCCCCCTACAAGGTGGACCGATGACCTGGTGAGGGTTGCGGGAGTCCGGTGGATGCGGGACGCGCAGGACCGTTCTTTATGGCGACATTTGGGGGAGGCCTATGTCCAGCAGTGGACGTCTATCGGCTGAAATGATGATGATGATGATGATTTTAAAGAGTGAGCGCGGCCCTTAAACGCAAAGAACAACTGAAGGAACAAATGTAGATCAGTAAAAGTCTGACATTTCCTCTTGCTCCACACAGCGTGAGAAGTTAGATGACGACATAACAAATCAGAAAAAAAAGTTCGTGACTTTGATTTAGTTTTTATTTTACTTTATTGTATTCCTTTTTTAATTTTAATTTAATTCAATCATTTAAATCATGTATTTCTATAATGCAATGTAATTATCAATTGTCATTATTATTTCTTGTTCTGTGTTATTATTGCTGACATAATTCTAATTATAATTTTTTTCTTGACATCTTATACAATGAAAATAAACAAACTAATCTTATGTATTTTAAAATCAAATGTTTTGTATTAATGTAGTTTGTCTCTAAGTGTTGCACTTGCACTTGAATAGTGTTATAAAATGATCCTATAAATTCCCAGTACCTGTAATGTTAGCGATCATAATAATAATAAATAAATTAAAATTATATATATTTTTTGTTCTTTTCTACAAATTCCTGGTATCTTCAGAAGACGCTATAAATGGCACACAACAGAACTAATTATTTCCCTAACATTCCCATATCGGACATAATTATAACTAACATCATATTGGCATTTACAACACTAGTGCTTATTAAAGCATTGCGTACACCTGCGTATTCCATTCATGCGGAGAAGCAAGTTGCCTTGTGTGGTGGTAGCACTGATTGCGCTCCTTGGTATCGTTCGTTCGTTATGTTGGTATTTACTTGATTGTGTCGCAACGGAAAACAACTGTATTGTTTGTGGTGATGGACTTTATTATGGAGGCCCATAAATGTGAATGACCTTTGTTGAACATCACGGGGTTCTTAATGGGCTGCTACAGTTTATGGTAACTGTCGAAAATGTTTATGGTAATTGCTGATTGTTAGGTCACAAAATGTAAGAGAAATCAGCGAGTTACAACATACTGACTAGTTTTCGAGGAAGCTTGGGTCAGGCAGTAGCTACCGCCGCAAAACTGCGAAGTGACGTCGCATTATAAAAATCTGCAAGCTCGCACAACGCATCGTAATGGTGCGTTTACATATGTGCCCAGGCTCGGCCAATCGCCATCCCTGGCCATTTTGTAAATGGGGTGTTGGTCTTGAAATGGCATGAACATTCAACCAACATATGGCGATTGGCCTAGGCTGGGCCCACATGAAAACGCACCATAAGAACTTGTGAATTGATTCGCGTCGCACATTGTATGGACGAATTCTCATCGTAGTAATTCGCATCGTATAGCAACTTTCTGCGATGCGGTGTCACATCGCATCGCAGATTCGTGTAGTCATTCTATCCTACATAAGTGATACGGGGCCTCAGGCTATAGGGCCCCCATCTGTGTAAAAAATAATCACCACAATCTTAAATTCTCATAAGAGCCCATCAGTAGTTAATAAATAACGACTATAATTTGATGTTCCAATTTTATAGCTTTGGTCCCTCGTGATGTTTTTTTTGACACGGGGCCTGTTTAGTACTCAGTTGTTCTAGATACTTCACTGGCGAAAATAATTAAATCTACTCGTACTAATTACTCAACCGGACCTATAGCATAGTTGGCCTTATAATGTTCCCACTGTTGGGACTCAGGCTTCTTCTCTAGGAGAGGGAACGGGCCGTAATCCACCACGCGGGCCCAGTGCAAGTTGGTGGATGTCACAAGTCTTCGAATTTTCGGTTTTAAGACATGCCGGTTTCCTCACGATGTTTTCCTTCACCATTTTGAGAGCAGTAGTGATGAAATAAATTACACAAAGTGATGCGACTGGCTGGGTTTGAACCCGCGAGCTACAACTCGTAAGTCGGGCCGTTACCACTCGGCCACCACTCGGTCCTCGGACCTTTAAAATGTTACTAATTACTGTATCTATCTTATAAGTTTTTATAAATGTATGTTTTCGTCGTCAAGTTTCGTGCTGCCAAGAAATTGATATGCATTGAATCGAGCAGAACGTTCCGCGCTGTGACTCCACTCGCGTTTACCTTCACTGAACTTACCCGTTGTCCTTATTCATATCCTAGAACAATCGTGAGAAATGATTGTAATCGGGTAAAAACATTATTGAAGGAAATATAACAAAGAAGTCGGTATCAAATCAAACTGTTTTTATTTAACATTTCACATAGGCCTACATGAGTAATTATAAAACGTTAGAAACTAGGGCACGGTTCCAATTAATAATTCCAAGTCCAAGCTCCAAAGTCTCGAGCTCTGACGCCGAGTTGCTAGCCTGTCGGTTTTCTACCAGTTGTTTTTCGGGGAATGTACGAAACTCGAAACATACGGTGATGCCCATTAGGAGCATGGTGGACATTCCACCCATACGCACAAAACGTTTTGGGAACATATTCATTGTGCGTACAGCTAAGTAAGGAGTGGAATACCCTGCAGGAGTCTGGGTTTCCTGATAGCTACAACCTAGGGGTCTTTAAGTCAAAGTAACTGTGAAAGTGAGTGTGGTTACTTCTAGGCAAGCGTGCTCTATCGCCGGTCAGGCGAACCTAGCAATAATAAACAAAAGGCAGATGGATGACATACGATGAGGGTGAGATAATCAGTTTGGTGCATAGAACGGCAAAGCACACCTTTGATATTTCAGATGTCCATAGGCGCGGGTTGGTCGTCTTTCTTGTACTCCAATTAATAAAAAACATTGAAACTATATTGTCAGGTCTTTGATTATTTTATTGTTACTAACCCGTATTGTTCGACTGCTGAGTAAAGCCCTTCCACTATTCCTTCCGTCGATCACGATTTTGCGCTTATTTTTTTCCAATTCTCAAGGAAGACCAGGCATCCAGGTCGTCCCGCCATGTCCTTCGTGGTCTGCTGCGGCTCCATGTCGCTGTGTCTAGGCAACACCCAATAACCTCTGGCGTTGCCGTAAAGACACACAATGTTAGTTTTCTTTTTTTAATATCTTAAGTTTCTATTTATTGTTTCTACTCTGTGTCTGCAAAATAAAATATATATTTTTTTTTCTTTCTCTATCGTTCAGACTTTTTAATACTACACTATTATAATAGTATAATCAGTCTTATAATATTCCCACTTCTGGGAATAAATCTCCAGGAGAGGGAAAATGGGTCGTAATTCACCACGTGGGCCTATTGTGGGTTGGTGAATATCACGTAATATGTCAGTACGTCTTCGAATTTTTTGTTCTAGGACGTTTCGGTTTCCTCACAATGCTTAGGCTTGATTTAATATATTCCGTATTTCTGAATGCATTAGAAACTAATAATGCATGCATTTTATCGATCACCTTCACCGTTCAGCCTTATAATGTCCTTATTCGTGATTTATCTAAGAACTTTCGCGAGGACAGCTGCTTTGTGATCAGGTTACAAATGTTTTATAGAAGTTCACCACTTTGTAAGCACTGGTGAAGAAATAAATTATACAAAGTACCGTTACACCTAGCTGGGTTTGAAGCCGCAACCTACAACTCGTAAGTCGGGGCCGTTACCAGTCGGCCACCACTGCTCTTAACTGCAAAAAAAAAAGAAATGAACAATTGGAATCCCCTAAACCCATATCTTACTATTTCAACAAAGATATAAACTCCAAGCGTAGAATTCCAGTAATTAGTGCCAGTTAATATTTACTTAGTTAGCATATAAAACAAATGTCTGAACCGGAGCAGGGCAGCGAGGGAACTTTCCCGGAATTCGCGAGATTTGATAAGATTACTCGTTTCACTTGAAGCATGTCTGTTTAAACGTCCGAGATAATGTTCTTTGTTCTTCGTGCCGGCGAATTGTTCAGTGATAACGGTATCTTTGGAATTCTTCAGTTTATAACATAATATAATATAATCAGCCTAAAATTTTGTTATTGTTGCAGGGAATTTTGCTAACTTCCTGTTATAGATTGAGTTGTAAGCACAAATATACGTACCCAGTAGTGAACTTGCGGACGGCGAGCAATGGGTAGCTCGCTGTCTGGCTGTCCAGTAACCATCCGGACAGAGCCTGAGTCGTCAACGGTGCGTAGTGTTCCACGCTTACCTCAAAGAAATGTCAGCAAAACCGTAGGGGCTCAGCAGGGCCGGAGCCTACTGGGACACATCCGAAAGGGAAACCCGGAGTCCTGGAACGCAAGGCAAAGAAGGAACGTAGTAGTAGGTTTCAGTCTCTAGTAAAAGTCTGACACTCCCTCCCGCTACACCCTGAGCAGAAGTAATTAAGGGCCTATTACACTACTTGATATTCAGTCTTAGTCTATGTAGCGTCACACGAGAAAAAGAGCAACTTACGCCGATTTCGTGTAAAGGAATGAAATAGAACGATGAGATACATAGATGTACATAGAATAAGACTGTCGGAATATCGAGTGGTGTAATGGGCCCTTTAATTGATGATTTCCCATTAAAAAGGGCCGCTACGTTACTGTTGCTTAGGGATACCCCGGCAGACGTAGCTCGTAGCAGTGTGCTACGAAAAACTGCGTAGCAACAATTTAGGGCACGAGATATAAATCAGGATACATTTATAAATCTCTAAGTTTCTCTTTCATAAAAATTTTTCACTGCTATTCTTTTTTCAAATTTATTTCGTGAACATAGACATAGTCCTTCAGTCGAACGTTGAATAGCAATCTATTCATCGTGTCAATGCTGATGCTGCCAGCGTTCTGGGCACTGTTCCCATTGAGAGCGATGTGAATGAATTTTTTGATGCCCAATGAATTCTTTTCTGCTTATTTTCAGTTTGTATAAATAGTAGGTATTTAAGGTTATAATATTTTTAAGTTTTGTTGTTTGTAAGTAAGTAAATATATTATAATTAAAATGATAAATCACAGTTGATAAAAATAACAATCAAAAATTCTTCATCAGTCATTGAATTTAAAAAAGTAGGAAATATCGGTGCGAAATTTGTAAAAACTTTAAGTGTGTGCACAGAAAATTACCGCATAATAAAGAAGCTAATGAACATTCTATTTTTAAACTCGCTAAAATCAGATTTCATTTTGTCGAACAAATAGGAAGCGTCTCTGTCTGTGTATTTTTTTTTTCAATTGCTTTCAATGATTTTTCGCAATAACATGATACGTTGCGTGTTTGTGATTTAATTAACATTTTCCCGTTTGAAAAAATATGATGATTTTATAAGCAAAGTAGTAGACACAGTGTCCGAATTGACACATTTTTATTTCAATATTTTTTTACTGACGAATCGGACACACACTGTTTATTACATTCAGCCAAGAAGTTTTAAAATCTATATATTTAAAAGCGAAATACCACTCACTGATTAATCACGAAGTCTCAGAAACTATAACACCATGGCTGGTAGGTTTTAGCCTTAGAGGGTGTAGACATCCGCTAAGAACGGATTTGACGAAACTCCACCTCTAAAACGGGGATTGGGAGTTTGTATGGAGAACTTTTACGCGGGCAAAGCCGCTGGCAGAAGCTAGTATAATGTATGGGAAAAAAGTGTTATCAAAACAATTTTAGACTGGATTTAAGACAGCAACTTCGGGTAACGAATTTCTATTTATAGGGTTCCGTACCTGAAATGGAAAAAACGGAGACCTTGTAGGATCACTTTGTTGCCCGTCCGTCTGTCTATCTATCAAGACCCTTTATTTCGCAAACGCGTAGACTTATCGAGTAGAAATTAAAACCATGAAAAAATCAAACATCTGAGTTAACAAAAAAAAAAAGATACGGCCATTTATGTCGCAAAAAACGTGTATTTCGACACTCTCAAGGGAATCAAATTCATAGGGTACTTCCCGTTGGCCTAGAATCCTGAAATTTGGCATGAAGCAAGGTCTCACACAGGAAGCACAAGTATAGTAAAAAAACCTGGAAACTGTAAATTGGTAGTTACCTCACACAAAAACTATTTTTGTGATTCGAAAAAATCTTCGTAACTCAATTCGGGAATGAAACTGTTTTCATAGGTAAGTTTGTATGGAACCCTCAGTACGCGAGCCCGACTCGCACTTGTCCGATTTTTTTTTATCTGACTACTAACTAAATAGCTTCAATAAATTTGGTGGTATCCGAGTCGTCAGGAAAAAAATGTTGAAAATAAAATGTGTCGATTCGGACATTTGTTCCGAATTTATTGTGTCCGAATCGTCAGTAACTCAAATAATAGATGGCCGACCCGGCTGTCTGCTATTTTTAAACCGACTTTGTGTTACTTACTTGACTTTATTGTCTTTTAAACTCCGTCATTTATTAGCCGATTTAAATAATCTTTGTTTTTTAAAAGGATGTATTTCCAAATTGCTTCCATTTTTTGTTAAAATGTAGTTCTTGCTTAAGATCCATGAGGATTGTTTGCTTAAATAGTCCTCAAATATTATAGGCGCAGTAGGCAGGCATCTTAGGGCATCAAGTATGTGAGCTTGTGGTCGGCGAGAAATGAGTGACTTGCCGTCGCGCGTCGGGCTGTTCGGTAAGGATCAGCGAGTCGATAGCGCATAGTGTTTACAAAGAGATGTCAGCGAAACTGGGGGCCCAGCAGGGCTGATGTCTGCTAGGGCTCCGGGAACGTTTGGAAGAGTGACCGTGGCCCTAGAACTTAAAGAGCAACTGAAGGACACAGATGTGGTTTTAGTCAGTAAGTCTGACACACGTTCTCATTCCACCCTTTTAAGAGTAGGAGGACAAATTTAAGAATTTCCCACCTCCAAAAAACTGGCCAAGTGCGAGTCGGACTCGCACATAAATGGTTCCGTACTACAATATTTATATCTAACAAAAAACGTTTGTCGTATGGGAGCCTCCCTTAAATATTTATTTTATTCTGTTTTTAGTATTCCTGTTATAAAGACAACAGAAATACATCATCTGTGAACTTTCTGTCTAGCTATCGCTATTCATGAGATACAGCCTGGAGACAGACAGACGGACAGTGGAATCGGAGTAATAGGGTACTGTTTTTACCTTTTGGGTACGGAACCCTAAAAAAGGTATCTGTGATTGTGTAACATTTCAAACAGGATTATGTTAAACTAGGAAATTCCCAAGTTTGTATTAAAAGTTAAAACACAAACATACGCTTCATTCAAAGAATCGGACGTCATTTACTTGGAAAAAGCCATTAGCTGTCATAATACGATAGTGATTTAATTAAATGAATGACACAATAACGTGTTTTGTGTACACCGCATTTATTTATCTATATCGTTTGGTGATTCATTCATTGCCGTTATGGCCCAGTGGTATCAGGCACCCATCTTTCATGCATGCGTATTATTCCACGCGCGCCTCAGGGAGATGTCAGCAAATCGTAGGTGCCCAGCAGGTTCGAAGCCTACTGGGGCCATGGGTAGTGTGAAAACGAAACCCGGGGCCCTGGGACGAAGGCAATGAAGGAACAGGAGTGGATTTTTTGTCGTAAAAGTCTGACACTATCTCCCGCTCCGTCCAAAAAAACCATCAGTCTATCCATGGAGTATCGTGTATCCAGTAACTGGGTTGTGGAGGTCTTATAGGCAGTCACTCCATGTAAAACACGGGTATTCAGCCGCAGCCGGTTGGACTGGAAGCCTGCTCCAAACTAGTTGGGAAAAGGCTACGGAGATGATGAGATAGTATGTTATTGCAGGTTCGTCAAAATGATACGAAACTAAATTTGTCCCTATTTGTACTACGTATATGTCGGAATTTCGGAAACGACCGCAAGAAACAGAAATCAGATACGTTTATTTCAAATAGACCAATTACAGGCACTTTTGAATTATCAAAATATCGGTCAGTCAAAAAAAAAAACAAGTGAAGCTAAATTGCACGTTCCAAAATGTAGATCTCTATGGAGAAGAACGTGCAGGAAACTCCATGGACACTCTTTTAAGCCATATGAGTTACATAATCGTTACATAATCTTTCTGTTAACTTATATATTGGGGGAACTCGACAAACGTACAATCTACATTCATTCTCCAGAAAAAATGTCTTAAAACAATATATAATATGCATAGTTCAATCGTGTATGGAATACTGCTCTCATCTTTGGTATGGGTCTGCCAAATACCAGCTTGATGCCCCGGAGTCGATTGAGAAGCGAGCCAAGAGGATCATCGGTGAAGATGCACTTGTCGAGTAAAAACTCCAAAGCCTTGAGCATCGACGCCGAGTTGCTGGCCTGTCAGTTTTCTATCGATTGCATTTCGCGGAGTGTGCGTTGGAATTGTACAATGTAATTCCACCAAGTCCGTTCCATCATCGGACCACTAGACGTACGGCGTTGCGCCATCGGTACATGGTGGAAATTCCACCCGTACGTACAAAGCGTTTAGAGAACACATTCGTTATGCGTACAGCTTAGGAGTGGAATTCTTTGCTGGAGTCTGTGTTTTCTGATACAATAATAACCTAAGACTCTTTAAGTCAAGAGTGAATAGGTTACTTCCAGGCAAGCGTGCTCCATCGTTGGCTATATCATCGCTTAGGTGAAATAGCGGTCAAAAGTGGGCCGCAAAGGGCATCTAAAACACACTGCTGAGAAAAGGCTTGGAAGTTGATGTTTGGTGATTCATACATTGTGCGAATTACCATAACTTGTACGCGCACTTTGTAATAGTAGTCACAGAGCAAAAAAACTCGCAACTACCTGTTTTTTAATGAACTCAATCACCATAAAATAAACAAAATGCTTATATATAATCAGCCATTCCTGGGGCCATGGGTAGTGTTTACTGGGGCCATGGGTAGTGGGCCCCAGTAAGGGGACATGGGTAGTGTGAAGTACGAAGGTAAAGAAGGAACAGGAGTGGGTTTTTAGTCAGTAAAAGTTTGACGCTATCTCCCGCTTCGCCGAAGAGCGGGATTTGTCAAAAGATGATTTTCCCATCCAATAAAAATATAAATAAAAAAAAACAGCCTTATAATGTTTCCACTGCCACTCAGGCCTCCTCTGTAGGAAGGAATGGGCCGTAATCCACTACGCGCGGGCTCGGTGCGGATTGGTGGATGCCACATCATGTCGAATATTTTTTGCTAGGACATGCCATGCCATGCCATGCATGCAAAAAAGTGGGAGAGAAATTAACCGACCGTGTGGTTGGTTGTCTTTTTTAAATTCTGATTGGTCCACTCTACATGCTGTCAGTTATGCATGTGTCACAACGACTTGAAGAAACTGAAAGGTATCGGTCGCACATTCAGTTTGTTTGTTTCGCCCCGTCCCGTTTTCTGAGCCTATGGTCTTAAATTCACCCCAGAATAATATTAATCAACTAGCTTTTGCCCGTGGCTTCACCCGCGTACATAAAATATAGCATATGTCACTCAGAAATAAAGCAGCTTTCTTTTTAGCAATCGGACCAGTACTTTCAGAGATTACGTCCTACAAACAAAAAAACAAACTTTTCCTCTTTATAACATTAGTGTCTGTGTGTAGAGCAGTGGTGGCCAAGTGGTAACGGTGCCGACTTACGAGTTGTAGGTCGCGGGTTCAAACCCAGCCAGGCGCATTACTTTGTGTAATTTATTTCATCACCACTGCTCTCAAAACGGTGAAGGAAAACATCGTGAGGAAACCGGCATGTTCTAGAACCAAAAATTCGAAGACATGTGACATTCACCAACCCGCACTGGGCCCGCGTGGTGGATTACGGCCCATTCCCTCTCCTAGAGAGGAGGCCTGAGTCCCAACAGTGGGAACATTATAAGGCCGGCTATGCTATGCTAACATTAGTGTAGATGTTGGATCCAGCCTGACCGTTGCTGTCCTCCCCCAGCAAGCAACGTCGTAAGCCGTGGTCCGTATCTTAAAGAGGATGCGCTTTTTAACCCACTTCAAAAAAAGGAGGAGGTTATCAATTCGGTTGTTTTTTTATGTTTGTTACCTCAGAACTCCGTTGTTTATTAGGTCAATTTGCAATTTTTTTTTCATCTTTTCATCGTTAAATAAGAAACAAACAATACCGAGAAACACCGACCCTCGAAATTAAATTTATTTTGATCCTTTTAGTGCATTTTTTTCGTGAAGTCGATTTCTTTTTTGTAAAAAGTTTTTTATTTTAGTGTTTTTTATAAGTCCTGGCTGGAAGCTTGAATTATATTAATGTCATCATAGGCAAGTTGGATTAAGCAGACAACCTCATAGGATGACCTGCAAAAGGACGCTCATAAAAAAATATCTCTGTCCACACATGGCCTGAATTACCATCAGAAAATGAAAAAAAATCTGAACTTAATTTTCTATCCTAGCCTTCATGTCTATGCTAATGCTTAGTTCTAATGTGTGGGTACTGTGTTGCTACAAAAAACTTATCAACTTTTTTAAAGGCACGTGTATAGATATGTATGTAGACCAGTGTATTTTGGCACGCGGCTTATTGAGGAACTACAATGTTTCTGACGTTTGTCTATACTAGCTGTGCCTATCAAGTTAAAATGGACAACATGGCCACAGCATTCAACAAAGTTAGCCAAAAAAATCAACGACAAAACGTTTTTAGACAACACAGTCACACCCACAAATTAATTTCCAAACAAATTTTTGCGGATCTAAAAACCGTATCTCGATAGAAATAAGGTCAAAAAATAAGTGTACAGTGGTTTTATTAACTTGGCCAACGTTCCCAAATTACGTTTAAACGATTTTGAGCCTTATGACTATAAATTAAAGGCGAAATATACTTTAATAACGAAAGAGCTTTAATCATGTACTTTGCCATTCTAATTACGACTCTGTTATTGGTAAAATAAAGGTTGATTTTGTAAGAATAAAATGGCTATCACGTTTGCTTGGATTTGTCTGGCATTGGTGTCGAGGTCGATGGAGTACTTTAATAGATAAAATTATTGACTTAAAGTCAATGTCAAGTTTGGGTTTAGCTCGCATTGTATTGGTTTCACGGTAAACACATTAGTGTTCAAACGATTTCCGTCTGTTTCTTTGTTTTCAGGAGTTTTTTCAGTGTTAAATTGCTATTACACAAAGTGGCTACAAAACGCAAGAATATTTTTGAGCATGGGCAAAATCATCAAATAACTTCTCTCGTTTTGAGTGGAGCGAGAGGGCTCATCTGAATTTTACTGACTAAAACCCACCCGTGTTTTTTCAGTTGCCCTTATCTCTAAACTAAGCTATCTGTTAGTAATTAATTTCGAAGATATCTACCTCCCCCCCCGGAAATAATTCCCGTTCTCGCGGGAAAATGAAAAGTAGCATAAGTTACTTCCTTGTAACATCAGCTATCCGTCAATTAAAGTCTCGTTAAAATCTTGGAATCAAAATTTTGGAGATTAGCCGGAACATACAGACAGAAGAAAATTTTATAGTTATATATATAATAGGTATCGAATAAACTTTCATATGCCCATCACTGTGCCTGTGGGACGGTACAGACTAGATATAATATATAATCAGTGCCGTAACTAGCCTTTTCTGCGCCCGGTGCCAGTTTCTGTAATTGCGCCTGGTGCCCCTTAGTCTGAGCTGGGTAAGTTTAATCCGCGTGGCGCAGGTCCCCGCCGGACATGACAACAAACAGGTATCTTCCGAAACACTTCGGAAGATACCTGTTTCAGATCTGACGAAACAAAATACAGAAACGCTCGCGTGTCACCATTATGTGGATCGCCCGGAGCACATAGTGAAACATATAGTGGAAGATTGCCCCGCTTGCGCGGAGCACTGCCGTATCCTCGATCTTTCAGGCCATGGTACCATCATCCTGGTTCAAGCCATGGTACCGAGCAGGGGATAATAAGAAACAGTATAACCTTCTTCTGATAAAATGAATGATACAAAACTTGTTCTTAGTTTAATAATTTCCGCACCCCATCAAGGTCTGCGCCCTGTGCCAAGGCACTGCTGGCACCGCCCTGGTTACGGTACTGATAATAATTAAAGTAGAATAAAATGCAAACCGCATTAATGGTACGGACTTCAGCTCTATTCAGCGATCTATGCAAAAAAGAACATGCTCACAGTCGTCACGTGTTTGCGGTTAGACGAGTAGGTATCTATATTTTATTATTCAAGAATACTAGTCAGTCAGGCACGGGACGGAGTCGATCGCGTGATGCATTTGCCATTCATATTTACTAGCTGTCAAGGTATAAATAAATATCTTGGAATTTCATTCAATTTATTCTAATAAAATCTTTTCTGATTCTAACATTATTAATAAGGGTGATTCAACCGCTCTAGGTACAGCGAGAGGAAATGACAGAATTTTACTGAATAAACTACCTGTGCCTTCAGTTATTCGGTGACTTCCAGGGTTGTGGTGACTCTATTGAACAATCTTGTAGCTTTGGTAGGCCCTTACGTGACGGGTCTCGCTACTCATGTTGACGTCTCCTGGCCAGTGCCGTAACTAGGGCGGTGTCAGCGGTGCCCAGGCACAGGGCGCAGAAATGATCAAACCAGAACAAGTTTTGTATCATTCATTTCATAAGAAAGAGGTTACTGTTTACCATCCCCTCTCACTATACGTATCCTCCGTGGCGGCCTAAGAGTATGGCCATGGTACGCCATGGCCATACTCTTAGGCCGCCACGGAGGATACGGCGGGGCTCGGCCCAACCGGGGCAAACTTTCACTTATAATATGCTTTTCCGTGTGTTCTCTGTCAGATGCAAACAGTTACCTCCCGAAACACTCCTAACCGGTGAGCCAGCTCGGAAACTGGCACCGAGCGTATAAAAGGTAGGTTATGGTACAACATGTCTGCATTGCATTTGTTTATTTATTTATTTAATGCTTTATGCACACAAAAGTACAAAGGCGGACTTAATGCCTTAGGCATTTTCTACCAGTCAACCTTTGTTGGTATTGTATTTATGATGTACAATAAAGTGTATATGTATCAGTTCCTGGCACACGTGGAACCAAACACGCCGTCTACCAGGGCCAGGTCTTTATCAGACAGCGAGCTAATTACGGAACCCTGACTCTCCAATGGTCCAATCTGCAATTCGAACCCACGCACTCACGCTTAACATTCCTTCCACCACTAGAAGACTATGACACTGATCTAAAAATACTTATGAATAACAAAACAATATTTGCTTGGTTCTGATAATAACTATTATTATGTCACTGTAAAAGTTTAGCTCAATGATTTCCAGTAAAATCTAAATTTAGCTTTAAAAAGAATTACGCTTGGTTTTCTTTTGAAAATTAAAAAAAAAGATTTTCAAAAAATGAATAGCCATTCGTATTTGGCAATTTTATTTTGATTTTTTTTTTTAAACGAACACTAATCGCACTACAATATAAAAAAAAGGAAAAAAAAACACTGACAAAATAGCGTTATGTGTTTCGATCCAGCGGAGACACTCGAGCTAGACCGAAAATATTAGGCTAGGCTTTGCTTTGTTTGTTCAATGTACTTACGAATTTACTAACAAGATCCGATGTGCCTCAACTATTTTGATAGAAATCACAATTAATCGCCTCATCTATCCAGCAGCACCCTTGGTAGAACCGAGAGCGCTCCGGCGATGAGGGGGTTCCGTTTATCTACTTATGTGGGACAGACAGCGGTGGCTTAGTAATAGGGTCCAGTAGGAACCCTAGATAATATCATAAAAATAATAGTTACCTATTATGCAGGTTAATCCACGGATATCGAGGTTAATCAATAAATTAATTATTTTTCTCATAAGATATTGTTTTCTTAAATAATTAATTTGTTGTTATCATTTGGTAATATTATTGTTACAAACTTCGTTATTTTCCAACATTTGGTAGTTTCGACTTTAAAGTCTTTCCCTCGATTTTTTTGACTCTATTTCTCAAAACAATTCAGAAATCCGCCATGAATTAGTAATTCTTAAGTTCTACTTCTAGTAAATATTGGGATTATTCGCAGTTAAAACTTGTTCAG
The DNA here is from genome assembly GCA_949316375.1 of Mythimna vitellina. Taxonomy (NCBI): domain Eukaryota; kingdom Metazoa; phylum Arthropoda; class Insecta; order Lepidoptera; family Noctuidae; genus Mythimna; species Mythimna vitellina. The sequence goes on along the minus strand of OX438700.1, from coordinate 21,290,228 downwards.
TAACATACATAATATTATACTAGTGAATTAATTAAGTAAACGTGTCTGTTCTAGTGAACACAGTATCAGAGCCTGCAATGAGTCAACGTTAGCTTCACAATATAGGCGACTTCCTACCTCCAGCCTCACGATGATACCTTTGTTTAGCTTCGTGAGTTCTTCGGCTATTCTCGGAATTTGCTGATAAGTTCGCCTTTGTACACCTAGCCTTTGTGGTTAATTAGTGGAAATGAGATTATGACAATCACCGGTTCAAGTCGGTACCAATTGTACATTTTGATACAAGTACAGAAAGTTTGTCATTGCAACGAAGGCGGAATTCGCACGGGCCGTAGGCGAGTGTGTTATGGAGCCGACGGCTGCAGTGACAAATTTGCACGAGTATCAAACGACTTTTTCAATACACTTACGATGAAATGATTATACGGGGGTTGACCGGTGACTCGTGGGGGTCGAGTCGCACCCGGTCTTATTCGATAAATGTAATAAAACTGTGGCGGGGAGAGCACACGCACTTTTTTGCGCGGAAAATATTTTTTTTGCGTGTCGAAAAGCGGTGGGATAAGTGCGGGTTATCAAGTAAGAGTATTGAAAAAAATTGAAAAAAATTATATTATAGAAGTTACTGCAAAAAGTGTCTTGACGACCCAGTGAGGAAGTCGGTATTAAATAACAAGCAAACAATACTTACCATAAACACCAACGTCCGAAATTAAAGTTATTTTGATCGTTTTAATGTTTTGTTTTTTGTAGTCGGTTATTTTTTTTTTGTAATACATTTTTTTCTTTCTAAATTTTTTCAGAGGATAATTTACGAAGTAGGAACCTAGTACATAATCATCTTGAACAGCCAGAACGAGGACAGGATTTTTTTATTAATTAATCATAATCATTTATGTCTGGTTATGATAACCAGGATAGGTCTTAAACTTGACCTCATCCTGCTTTTCACCACTCTTTCATCTTCAAACAACTCACAACATTTTAAGGAGTTCTGGTTCGTGGAATAATAAATTCATCATCAAAATGAAACCACCAATATGTCATGTCGTTATAGTGACAGACATGTTTGTTTTGTTATAGCGTGCCGTAAATTCTTTAACCATAATAAACACCCTTACAACCACTTTCAATTAAAAAAAGAAAAACTCACTTACACAAAGGATTTTCAACTATACAGTTTGAAAAATAAAGTTTAAAATTCATTAAGTTATTCAGAATTTTTAAGTAGCGCGAGCCAATGCATTCCAAAGAGGCGTGATGCATTCCTTGCCTTTGCTCAATATATCACTTTAAAAAAAAAAGTTGCATTCCTCTACAAGCAGAGTGAACGTAATCTAGAGTTACATATTTCACGGCTTGTGACGTCATAATGTCTTTAGTCAATGAGTTTTCGTAAAAACGTTCATTGTTAATTTCACACTTTAGTTGAAACGATACCAAGATATGTTGAGGACTTCGTAAAAACAGCTTTGGGTTTCTTTATTTACTTTTTCTTGTGAAATTCCGATAACATTAGCAAGAAAAATTTTTAAAAGTACTGTTTGGACCTACTTGAGTACTTGCTCTTGGCGCACATACCAGTAGCAAGTTAGCAAGTAGGTCGTAGGCGCACAGCTGCACAACAATATCAAGTTTATAAACTTAGGTACGCTTTTTATGCTAATCTATTTAGAATTTTTACAACCATTATTTTAGAGATCAGCAAGTATCCACATTTCAAACGGCTGTCGTGCGTACTTTATGCGTCTCGAATACATCAGTCAGGGCGATAAAATTAGCAGATAAACATCGTAAATTAAAGAACAGTCACTACACGAGTCCATCACCTTTACAGTCTTTAGGAAGATTGTGCAAAGCGATTTTTTGCATAAATTCAATAGTAATAAAATAGCATGAATATCGTGATTCAGTCACGCCCTTTACCTATCACAATAGGGTAGGGTAGGTATTTTACTTTATATGAGAAAAAATCTAAAAATATATTGTTAAGATAGCTTAGGTAAAATGCAGTCGGTAAGTGTTGGTTTTAGTTTATAAAATAACAAAATAAATTTTAAAATTCAATTCAAAGTTTTCTGTTTTTATTATCTGTTCTTTAAAATCTTGAAATGATGGCCACCATGTTATTACGTCATTCGTGATTCGGCTGTGTAAAATAAAGTGACAGGTGTCAACTGTCAACTGATCGGCCATACCGTGTGCATTTGTTTACACAGCCAACTGACGTCACGACCGCAGAGTAAATATGGCGTCCACTGCTTTCTACATTTTCGTCAAATACGCGCGAAATGTAAATTTTAAATGCATGTTTAGGGTACTTAGCAACTGAATAAAAATATTGTGTTTTTTTAGCACTATATAATTGAGACACTTTTCAAAAATGAGTATAATACCCTATTCTCCAAGAGTCCTCAACAATTCTGAATCGATAATTCACTACTAAATACAGCATAGATACGATGCAGCATCAATACTTTCGTGCGCTGTATTTACTACAGAAACGCCTGTTGATTTCATTGATGGATTTACTCGTCAGTAACGATGCAACATCATTACCTATAGTCGCGCGTTTGAGTCGACGCAGTCAAAAGTAGCCAAAACACATTGCTGAATCTATGCAAAAACTCTCTTGGGTGACCTCCCTAACTTGCCAGTGTGCAAAATAAACATCGAACTAAAAAGTTACATTACCCACGTAAACCAAAGTTCCAGTGATCAAGGGAACATGATGTAAAGTTGCCTACTTGTCTCAGGTCAAGGCGAGTGGGCGAGTAGGTACTTCACACATGCGAGTCTGCGAGTGCGTGTAAACAGTGCTTAGCATTGAACGTTGACGGTTTCAAATTAGGAAACAATTTGAAATCCTTGACATTCATTTTGTTTTCGTGTTTCAACAATTTATTAATCAAAAATATATTTAAGTACCTAAATAAATAAAAATCAGTTACTATATAATGACAGAGTATGTGTCAGTATCACTTGAGATCGGCTCGACCGATTTGTCTGTCACTTTTGTTTTGTTTTTGATTATCAGTTTAAAAGATTCGTATGAAAGAGAATTTCAAAAATCAAAATTAAAGTGCTTCCATGCAAAGCCAGAGCCGGTCAGGGGCGCTCGAACTTTATCATTATTTCAGCCGAGAGACGTCCACTTTTGGACATAGGCCTCCCCTAAGTGTCGCCATAACAACCAGTCCCGTGCGTCTCGCATCCATCGGATGAACTTCGAAATTAAATAATACAATTGCCATAATTGTTTTTTTCAATGACATAATTTGTAAGATGTGAATTGGCGTCGTGTGTCTCCTGTAATCGCGCATCCTAATGCACGATTTTGGACAAACTACGCAGCAAGGGGCCCTGGTCCTTCTGGACAGAAATCGTCAGTGATTTGTCGAAATAGACCAGAAATTTCACGTAGCAAAGAGAATTAATAGTCGAGCGGCGTTAAGACATACGATCTCGTTGGACAGTGAATAGAGGTATACCTAGTCCTTGAAGAATTGAACGCAGAGCACGGAACATAAGGCGAACAGTTTAAGCAGGTTTTTGAATCGTGTATTGGTTCCACGGGCAAACGTCAAGACTATCATGACGTTCCAAGTAAGATTGTTTCATTCTTATTTCAGTGTTGGTAAGAGACAGAGCTATACAGGTTGTCTAGCGCCATCTCTTACCCACACTGGAAATAAGAATGAAACAATCTTACTTTGAACGTAATGGTACAGGTCATATGATGTATATCCATCAAATGTGACAGCTGCAGCTTAACTTTAGTTCTATATGTAACTAACACTAGTTCTAAATTTAAAATGTTACTAATAAAATATGGCAAGTTCCGAAATAAACGTTATTATTATTATACAAGATAATCGCTTTATAGTATCAACAATGTTTTTAATATTTTTAGTTGTAGTATCCTTCAGGGAGCAGTGGTGGCTGAGTGGTAACGGCCCCGACTTACGAGTTGTAGGTCGCGGGTTCAAACCCAGCCAGGCGCATTGCTTTGTGTTATTTATTTCATCACCACTGCTCTCAAAACGGTGAAGGAAATCATCGTGAGGAAACCGGCATGTCCTAGAACCAAAAATTCGAAGACATGTGACATTCACCAATCCGCACTGGGCCCGTGAGTGGATTACGGCCCATTCCTTCTCCTAGAGAGAGGAGGCCTGAGTCCCAGCAGTGGGAGCATTAAAAGGCTGATTATGCTTATCCTTCAACCTTAAATTGTGTGTAAGTATAGAATATAACCATTACTAGTGTGCTTATAATATTTGAAGAGTTCCCTCGATTTCTCCAGGCTCACTTTATCAGATGAACTGACCTGATGACAAACTGGGAAGTCAGACCCTTTAAAAAAAAGGCCGGACAATTGCGAATCGGACTCACACACTGAGGGTTCCGTACAAAGTTACCTTTGTAAATAGTTCAATGTCTTAATCGAGTATCGAATGAATTTACAATGTTCAAAATTTTTCTTATACTTGTACTATGAAACCTTGCTTCATGCCAAATTTCAGGATTTTAGGTCAACGGGAAGTAGCCTACAGTTTTTGATTTCCTAGTGAGTGTCAAAATTTGATGAGACTGCGTCGACTTAGAAGTTTGTTTTTTTCTCTACTGCTTAGGTTAGCAACACCTGAGTCGATTACTGATATTAATTTCAGCTTCATACCCCTACGTATTCCTAAGAAAAAGGGTCTTCACAGGTGGACAGACAGACAACAAAGTGATCCTATGAGGGTTCCGTTTCTGCCAACTTAGGTATGGAATCCTAAAAAAACCAAATTGGTCCACAGTCAAGTCCACACGTTTCGAGTAATCGGAGAATATGTAGTAGTAGTAGTAGTTACCCTATAATGTCCCAATGCTGGGCAAAGGCCTCCCTCTCCCTTTCCCACAAATTGCCCTCCGGTAGTTGTCAAACTCATCTCATCGGGGAATATACAATTACATTTAAATGTATTTTTTTTTAATTAACACCTATTTTCCCTAACTAAGGTAGAGTAGGATAAAGTAGGATAGAGTAGGGCAGAGTAGAGTAGGGTAAAGAAGGGTAGAGTAGCGTAAATTACGGTAGAGTAGACTAAGTTGTTAGTCAGTAGACGAGAGTGAAGCCGCAGGCAAAAGCTAGTATATATGTATAAAAAATAAAAGATTCCGACGAATTGAGAACCCTGCTCCTTTTTTGATGTTGATTAAAAAGCTTAAATTAAAAAGCGTCGTTACGCAATAGCTTTTTTATTTTTTTATTCATATTAACCAGTGCTTGACTGCGATCCCACCTGATGGTAAGCAGAGATGCAATCATTGATGATGAAGCGCACTAGTTTATTAAGATCCTATTCACTCTAGCCTTGAAGACACCTGAATTATAAATTTAGTTTAACAGTTCTTCGGATTCGTAGTTTCTAGAATTGTTGTCTGTTACAGAAATTGACCTAAATAAACACGTGTTTGTATTACTTGTTACCAATGCTGTCGTCCTTGACAGACTGGTTTACTTACTTTATCCTAGAATATTGAGTATTAGTATTAGTATTTCGATACCTCCTACGCGGTTTTTTTTTTCGGTGGGAAAATCATGACATCCCCCGCTCTTGTGCGGAGCGGGAGATAGTGTCAGATTTCAGGATCAGGATCCCGGTGGCGGTAGGGGCGTGAGAACAGTTGCCTCACACGATCAGCCGCCTCTTTTGTTAGTATTACTGCTTCGCAGAAGGAGGCGACCGCCTACCACTCCTCCTCGCTCCGAACCGTGGTCGTAAGACAAACATTTTCTAGGAGTGTCGTTTTTGTAATAAATTGTTTTTTTTTTATTATTAAATTATTTAATTGGCTCTTCGGCAATGAGTACACTATAAGAGCACTACTTACATTATTTTATTAATGGCTAATAATAAATTAGCTAATAATAAATAATTAAACAACAGAAAAAGAATAAATACTAGAAAAAAAGAATAGATTGAAAACAACAGGCCGAACATAAAATTTGGACCAACAGAATTTAAGAATAAATATATATAATTACGTTGATTTTGTAGCATGTTACTGATACCTACTTATAAGTATAATTTGTGAAGCACTTTCAATTTTAACCGATGTTTTCGCATTATGTAATGAAAAAATATTTTAAGATCACGGTACCTGACGCTGGATGTAACAAGAAATAATAATACATATTTCGACTTTGTAATCATGGCAGAGACTACGGAAGAGCTCAGAATGCTCAATGACCTCAGTAGAGCTTCCGAAAGAGTGGGTCTTAAAATGAACATGGACAAAACTAAAGTCATGATAAATCATGTAGCACCCACTCCTGTCAAGATCGGAGACTTTATACTCGAAGTTGTGGTCGATTACGTCTACCTCGGACAGACAGTCCAGTTAGGTAGATCTAATTTTGAGAAAGAGGTCAACCGTCGAATCCAACTCGGCTGGGCAGCGTTCGGGAAGTTGCGCGGTATCTTCTCGTCCAGCATACCACAGTGTCTCAAGACGACAGTCTATGACCAGTGCGTGTTGCTAGAGATAGCATATGGTTCCGAAACGTGGTTGCTCACAATGGGCCTCATCAGAAGGCTTAAAGTCACCAAAAGGGCAATGGAAAGGGATATGCTCGGAGTTTCCTTGCATGATCGAATCAGAAATGAAGATATCGGCAGGAGACTCAAGGTTGCCGACATAGCACGAAGAATCGCCAAACTTAAGTGGCAATGGGCAGGGCACATTGCTCGCAGAACAGATGGCCGTTGGAGCTGAAAAGTTCTGGAGTGGCGACCGCGTACCGGAAGACGCAGCGTTGGAAGGCCTCCTACAAGGTGGACCGATAACCTGATAAAGGTTGCGGGAATCCGATGACCGTTCTTTTTGGCGACGCATGGGGGAGGCTTATGTCCGACAGTGGACGTCTTTCGGCTGCAATGACGATGATGACTAATAGAGAAAAGTACTCACGATAGTTTGTTTGTATGTTTGTGTGTGTATGCTTGTTACTCTTTCAAGTCCAACCGGCACAAAGGATGTGGATTAAATTTCGCACACGGTTAAACCATGTCCTATCATTGACGTATTTACGATTATTTTTAGGGAGAGGGGAGGGGCTTGCTCCTGAGATTCGTGTGCCAGATTTTTGGGTATAGTCATCAATTAGTTATCTAGTTCCTAGTTTGGGAATTCGACAATTTTGACTGATTGGTACAACCTTATGTTCTGTGTTGTTGTTTCTTATGTACAAAACTCATCATCTTCCTGCCCTTATCCCGTGTTATTTGGGGTCGGCGCAACACGTTTTTTTCTTCCACTCTGCCCTGTTACTCGTCATGCTATCACTAACTTCCTTTTCTTTCATATCACTCTTCACACAATCCATCCATCTTTTCTTTGGTCTCCCTCTCCCTCTCCATCCATCCACATGTAAACTCATAACTCTTTTAGTAACATGCGTTTCATCCCTCCTCTTCACATGACCATACCAAGATAAACGATTCCCTTTCAACTTTTCAGTCACTGGCGCCACTGTCAAACTTCCCCTAATATATTCATTTCTCACTTTATCCATTCTCGTCACACCACACATCCATCTTATGTACAAAACTATTCACTATTAATAATAATATCATTCCCTCTCCTAGAGAGGAGGCCTAAGTCCCAGCAGTGGGAACATTATAAGGCCGACTATGCTATGCTATGCTATTAATAATAATACTTTAACGTCCATAGAATTTTGAATCGGTAGTGCAACATCCTGGGGTGGATACGGCCCAATTATCCCCCACCCCTCCCTATGTTCTTATTACGCAGGGGAGGCCGCTGGCAAAAGCTAATAGTTATCACACTAATTTAGTCATTTTAGATGAAAGGTACACGGGAAGACCATGTTCTGAAGCAGCACTTGGATAATGAAAAATAAATTCTTGGGATAATTTCTTGCTTTCAAGGGGGTGAAGCCGCTGTCAGAAACTAAGTATTCTGTAAGATAAACACACAAACAAGTAAAAACATACAAATGTTTTATGAAGTTATGACTTATGCGTTATGACATAATTGCTATGAACGCAAAAAATAACACTTCAAGCAAGAGTCATGTTGATGAGTCGTGGGTAAGTAAAGCCATGTTTGTCTTTATGTCCAACATTTTTTTTATTCAGGATCAATGCCCTTTTACATGAAAAAACTGACTTCTGTACCACTGAAAAGTTAGCTACAAGTTTCTTAGAACTCTTCTGAGGAAATTGTAACTAAGTTTTCGAGATCAGTGACCTTACAAATATCCTTTACAATATTCACAATTGACGACCGAATGCAAATGCAAAGTAACTTTCTCCAACCACGCAACACTATTGGGTAAACTCACATGTCCAACGTAACATGACCTCTAACGCGCTACCGAATGCTCGACATTTGGTCACTTTCCATCGAATAGGTGGATCAAGGTATACTGGCTGTGAACAATCATGGCGGCGGCAATGGGTTTTTCCGATGGCTGCAATAAAATGTATTTGTTATTGACGACGTTAATCTTTGCGGTTAGGTATTGTGTGGAATACCTAAATGTTGGAGCTGATAATGTTGTGGTGGCTGGCGCAGATGTTCCTCAGAATTATCGTAGGTACCTACTACGACACCCACTATAAAAAGGGCCTATTACACCACTCGATATTCAGACAGTTTTGGTCTATGATTCGACATATCGCGTAGTGTAATAAGGGTCAGACTGTCTTACTCGGAACAAAAAATAAGGCCTTTAATGAAGAAATGCCTATTGTTCTCGAAAATCCTTATTTACTTATAATAAATTTGTAGAAGTTTTTATTTGTGCGCGCATCACGTAGAATATACGAAATCGACGTTGATAACTTTTATACATTAAAATTGTGTGTAACTTGATATATTACTTAGACTTTGTTTCATCGCAATCAGTTGACGATATCGAAAGATATACTACATTCATTGACTGTTAGGCGGTACGAAGTTCTCCGGGTCAGCTTGTATATTTATTTATTTGAATCAACAATTTGTTGTTGATCCAAATAAAACTAATCTAGAAAGTGTAAATCCTGTAACGAATTAACTACGTACGGTTGAAAACCAAAAACCTTTCATAGGTTTCATTATACATTATTGCCTTTTTTTTAGGTGTGAAATCATTCAATGACTTCGCGAGAGGGCGTGTTAGACCTTTACTGAGTAAAACCCACTCCTATGTTCCTTCTTTGCCTTCGTTCCAGGACCCCAGGGTTCTTTTTCGCACAACCTATGACCACAGTACAGGCTTCGCCCCTGCAATTTTGCTGCTATCTCCTTGAGGCGTGGTATAGCTAGAAATAATCACCCCAACCGAATTTCGATCACAGAGGCCAATCTCAACAGAGAATAAACACAGGTGCACTGTGTGAGGCTGAACGTAAGACAGCCGCATTATCTATCTATCTATTGTGATCTGGTTTCCGCACTTAGTCCTTGGCGGACCATTGTGCGTGAGCCATCGCGGCCTTCACTCCAATCAGTCCACTTCACTCCAGAAACAGATGAGTCTTTTTAGTTTTCTCAGGGCATCTGTGAGGGAATTCGGTGCTCCCAAAGTTTTTTATCAAAAAGACAGCCGCATTATTACAGCGACGTTTTTGAATCTGGCGCGCCAACTTGTACTGCGGCGTGTTATACGAAGATGCCGAAGAATAAATATGGTGGTGTATATGTACCACCATATTTATTCTTCAGGAACTCGTAAATATTATCAGACATGTCTATTGAAAAATCTGTCGTAAATCCTAAAATAAATAAAATAAACTAAATACTTTTTAGGTACCTACCTTTAACAGTTACTGATAACAATTAAAATTAAGGAAAACTTTGAGGCAAACGAGCTAAAATCTTTACCATTATTTATTGTTTGTTAAAACAATTCAATTTGCAACAAATTTTCCTCTCTGTATCAATCTAACACTGTATATGTATTTTAATTCCAATTAACCTACCGGCTAGCGGCTCTGTTATGATAACCTACCTATGACACGCAAAATATAATTAGGATAAATGTCAAACAATTCCACCGAGGGAATATTGTTAATTAATCATTGTTTTCAGGGACTTTTGAAGTTCGAAGTAATGGCATTTGTCCACACAATGTTTTGACGCGGAATGGTAAAAGGCAATAATTCTTCAATATCTAGATGTTACAGGTATTTTATGAAAGGTCATTTGTATATTATAAACAAAAGTAGAATAAAAATAATGTTATATCTGTCTTGGCCAGATTTTGAATTTGATCACTTCATGAAATGGCCAACTAAAACTGGCCAGATCATTTTAAATGTTAAAGTTTGATGACATGTTAATCCTGTCAAGTGGATCTATAATGTGCAAACAAAAGTATATCTTTTGCACATTATATAGTAAAACTCACGATTAGCTCGGACTACACAGAGTACACACGAGTTTTATTTAATCTTAAGGTACTGACAACTTATTTTTAAGGAAGCAGGAATCCTTGACGACCTAAGTTTGTCTTGCATTAAGAGGCGGTTGCAGTCACAGAGTATTTTGTACTACCTACTGGCCCCGGCCTATGTTGGAGTCCGCAGCCCCGTAACAGCGATTTTATTTTAAAAAAAACAGTCAACATTTTTGTTTTAGGGTCAGATTCATAATTGATCAAATTTTTTTTTATCGAGCCAACTAAGTTATATCATGTTTTGATTTTTACCCAGCGGTTAAGGAATGGAAGTAAAAAACGTGTTGCGCCGACCCCAAATAAGACGGGACAAGGGCAGGAAGATGATGATGGTTGGTCTTATGTTTTTCAATGTGTTTGTGACAACTTTAATAAAATATTTATTCATGGTGTTCTCATTTATATTTGTGGTATTCCAGAGGTTAAACAGAATCAAAATGAGTGCAACCTCGCCTTAAATACAAAGTGATATGATCTGTGTTTTGTGTAATGTATACATACTCGTATATTGCACTTAATTATGACTTTACGGTCGCACCGAGGACGTTCCTACAGTAAAATGTTTATGATTGTGCGGTGACCATGACGCTGACGGACATTTCTTTGTTTGTGCCATTTTCAGGTTAAGGGTATTTTAAGGTCATGTTAAAGTTTTTTTATTTTAGGTAGGCTCGCTTGACACTATCTCACCTGAAGGAAAGCGACGATGTGGTTGACGATGGAGCACGCTTGCCTAGAAGTTAGTAGGTACTTAACCTATTCACTTTTGAGTTATGGACCCTCAGAATCAGGGGCGCCGACTGCGTGGGTGCTCGGGGCCTCGAGCACCCATGAGAAATAAACAGTGGTTGCCGAGCATCCCCTGAGAATAGACATCAAGAAACATCAGTAATCGCCTTTTAGGGATAGGCATTTTTCATCACCCGGCGCAGTGGTTTAGAGTAGAGTGCCGGTTAAGACGCAAGGGTTGCAGGTTCGATTCCCGCACCAACACAAATGTTGGTTGATGAAACAGATATTTGTGTTGGATCTGGGTGTTTGTGGTACCTTCGTCGTTCCTGGTATCCATAGTACAAGGAAAAACCTTAGTTTGAGACCAGGACAATGTATGTGATGTTGTCTCAATTTATTATTTATTAACGATACGGGTAACGGATGCCAGTTACTGATGGTATCCGTCATCAAAATGTTGATCAATGCGTATTTCTCTTCTCACACTTCGCCACTTTTTCGAGTCATCAAATGAGCATGAGCACCCATGAGGTTTTCTAAAAGCCGGCGCCCCTGCTCAGATTGTAGCTATCAGGAAACATATACTTCGGCAGGGAATTCCACTCCTGAGTTGTACGAAGGATGAATGTGTTTCCAAATCGTTTTGTGCGTATGGGTGGGATGTCCACCATGTACCGGTGGTGCATCGCCGTACGTCTGGTATTCTAGTAATTTTCTTGAGATGGGGAATCTATCAAATACGGCACACTCGGCGCGTTCTGTACTTTTGTTGTCTTTTACTATGTCTGTCCCGAATAAAACTTTGTCCATTCCATTCTAAATAACTTCTCCCACTCTGGGTGGAGCGAGAGTCTGCGAGATGTCAAACTTTCATGACTAAGACTCACCTGTATTCCTTTTTACGGTTACGGTAACTTTCGATAATTCCCGCAGCCCTCACAGGTCTCGGGCCTACTGGGCTGAATACAACGAGCTGTCGACTTGTAACGCCATCTATGTTGCAACATGGGAACTAAAATTTAAAAATCTTGCCAAAAAAAAAACTGTCAGTGTCAGTTGCCCGAACTGCCTGTTCCAGGTAACTACTCGTTAATTGATTGGGCAACGTCGGTATGTTCCGCATATCCCAAAACGCTGGAGTTTAGTCCTAACGGGACGGCCGGACGGCGAGCTAATAGACGGTCACCCTATCGCTTTGACCTCTTCCGCCTCTTTAGGTCTGTTGAGTGTAACAAAGTGTAGGTATGGCTAGACTTACACGTGGACACGCATCAACACATACTTAATTCTAAACTATCAAAGCGATAACTATTTTATTAGCCCACACGCTTTGCTATTGGTCTAGAAGGCAGCTCATAACATAAACGGTCTTCTGAATATACCCCTAGTCTTAATTCCTGACTAGATTTGTAACCTAGCTCGGTCAGCATAGATAGATAGATATTCTTTATTGTACACCAAATATACAAATTACATTAGGAACTTAAAATTAATAGGGTGTCACAATGGGCGGTCTTATCGCTAAAAGCGATTTTAGCGAGCATAGAACAGGGGCGTGTGAAAATGTCAGTCGTGACTTGAGAGTGAGAAAGAGGGATGAAGTTATACACCCTATATAGCTCCATCCCTTTAACTTTTCAGTTAAAGTCGCAAAATGGATCGCGTTAGGGGGATGCAACTCGACATACATTTTCACTGCTTTTCATACAACCGCTCTTACGCGATTATGACGTTATTACACATTGTTCATTAGATATTTTGGAAACACAGTATCTTGTGGATATTTTCTAGGCTTCTATTGAAATCGATTTATGAATTTGTGTAAAACTAATTCAGTAAAGACCTTTGAAAATCTGCTATTTTGCATGAACTTTCACACTTCATAATTTACTCAAAAATTTAAAAAGTTAAAAAAGTATAACAATAGAAGTATTGCAAATTTAATCAAGATTCTAAATGACGACAAATTTTTAAAAACAACTTTGAAGTGTTAAAAAAAAACACGTATATCCTGGAACAAGTTTTGTAAAATATTCGAGTAAATTACGTAATTACAGAATGCTAACAGAGTTTTCAGGCGTTATCTTTCTTTTTTGGCGTAGCCTTTTCATCAAACATCGCGTTGGATTGCGTTAGATGAAATAACAAGCTATGTTCAACCATGCTCGATGATGACGATAAGCGAGTGGAAAAGGACCCTCTTAAGAGCTCGTGGCAGGGCCTCCATAATCTAAAGTAATATGGAATTGTACTAACATTAGGAAACCTCAAATCAAAAGGAACTGAACGAAAAAGTTTTATTCAGAAAAAAATTCTGACACATCCTCACGCTTCATCCAGAGAGGAAGACCTTTTTTTTTATTGATATAAACTAGTGCTTGACTGCAATCCCACCTGATTGTACGTAGTGATGCAATCGTTGATGGTGAGGCGCACTTGTTTATTATTTGATGATTTCCCCACATCAAAAAAATGGTGGCGTATATAATGGTATGTGTTCCATTCTTTTTAATATTATTATTAATTATCAATAAATACAAGTTTTTTACAAGGCATTTATTTATTTATTTAAACTTCATGTATAATGGTGGTACATAGGCGGACTTAATGCCACAAAGCATTCTCTATCAGTCAACCATTGGGCATTTGGCATTCCGATACGTATTCTTCCAAATTTTTGATAATCAATGATAAAACTTCACTTTGTCTATGTCATTAGTCATAGGGTCTCGTCGGTATCTATCGGGAGCGCTACAGAAGAAAGTGGACAAGTTAACAAAGTTTACGTAATGCTCAGCAGGTGCCGCTCATCGTCACGTACTTGTCTGTCTGCTGTCTACATAATCTCCACGCCATTCATTATCCTCACATGTCACTAACTAATTATAGATAGCGAGAAGGGTTCAACACGTTTCCAAGCATCATTAGTTGCAGTAGCACTGATGGTAGTGTAGGGATTAGAGTAGGTGTAGTGTGAAATAAAGTCTGAGGTGCACAATAGAAAGAAAGAAAGAAAATATATTGTACAGAGAATAGAAGGAGTGGTAGAAATAAGAAGATGACGGAACACACAGAAAGACCGTATAGAAGTACAATAGATTTAGCGCGGCGAATTATCTCACCCCTCCTAGCCAAGTTACGATCGTTTCGTTTGCGTCGATCGCCTCGAGTAGGCCATGCCTCCGATTCCTTTGTTCTGACCACGTGATTGAGCGTTCAGATGACGTCAGAACAAGGGAATCAGAGGCGTGGCCTACTCGAGGCGTTCGACGTAAACGAAACGATCGTAACTTGGCTAGGAGGGCAGATAGATAAACGTTGGCGGTAGACTCGCAAAGCGTATATATATCTACAGAACCCTAAAAAACGTTAATATTTATAAGAAACAAAGACAAATTGACAAATGAAATGACATCATGTCGTTAATTCTTTATTGTACACCATGATAAATTACAAAAAAATGTGGATATCAGAGTTCATGTACATAGGCGAGCTTAACTCAAAGTTGAGTTTTCTTCCACCAAACCATTGAGTGATTGAGAGAGATCACAGTAGAGGGTAAGATCCAGTGCACAATGAAAAAAAAAACAATACATAAACATACTTACATACATAAATACATACTTATATAATATATATATAAGGTGTTAAAAAATTAACGAGTTATGCGAACATAAAAGTAGGGTACAGCTGATTTTTTTTCGCGATCAGGTTTGGTCCCATAGTAAAAGTTTTTCATAAGGAGAAGTACAATGTCCCCTCGAAATTCTTAAAGTTAATTTTTTAACACCTTATATATACATATATGCACTATGTCATTGTGAAAGGAAATGCTCTTTAATTTTCCTCTTAAAGACATCCAGAGAAGGGCTGTCACGTAAGGAGTTTTAAAGAGAACCCTCTTTAAAACTCCTTACGTGACACATAGACGCACTGCAGTGACAGAGAAGGAGCCGAGAGGAGGAGAGGAGGAGGGTCGTTCTCTCACGAATGCGTTTATATGTAAAAGCAATGTTTTTATAATAAATAAGAATAAGTCACTTGTTACTTGTGTATCGTGTATCCGTTCACAAATATATAAACTCACATATCCAAGACACCCTGATCGAAACATCTATCTGTTGGTCATAAAAATTTTGTACCGTGCGGGAATCGACCCCGCAATGCCGCAGCCCACTGCGCCAACCGTGTCGACAACGACACATTAACAATACCACATTACAATCTTTTAGAAACCATCCACACCTTTTGTCTCGACAAATAAAATCTATATTTATCTCACGTTCTTATTTATCGCCAGTTCGTCCATATGTATTAGTGGCACCATAACAGCTGGTTTATGGGAGTGTTAAGTGCTGTTCAGCATTTATTTTTAGATTGGCTAGCTTCTGCCCGCGGATTCGCTCGCGTTGAAGTCAGAAATTCTTCCAAGGAAACTTACTACCGGGATATAAAGCATCCTGTGCCCTTCTCCTGTGGTTTTAAATTGTTTTTTATATTTTTAATTTTGTGTTTTTTGTTTTAGGTATTTGGTATATCTAATAAAAAATGAATTGAATTGTATTTTTAACTATATTTTGTATCACAGAGAAAACGAATTGCAAATATTATGTACACTGTTATTGTTACCTACTTGTACTTCACTGTACAGCAGACCATCTATGATGAAATCGTTTTTTTTTTGTTTTTTAATTATAAATATATTTTAATGTGGCCGTACTCAATAAATAAATGTCTAATCTTTCTGTACACCAACTTTCATCACAATTTGTTTAGCAGTTTTGGTGTGCAAACGTAACAGACAAACAGACAGAAAAAGTTATTTTCGGATTACAATATTTACTAGCTACTGCCAGCGGCTTTGCTCGCGTTCGCTAAAGCCCAAAGGAATATACTCCCGGTATAAAAAGTATATAAATACATGGTCTACCCGTTTGGGAAATCAATCAAATCTCTTCAGCAGTTTCAGCGTGCAGGAATAACAAACATACAGACATAGAAACAAACTTTTGCCTTTATAATATTAGTGTGTTATAGAGTCATGTTCATTGATATCTGAAGGCTGATCAAATGCGTGCATAATGAAACCGTTGATTTATTGTGTTACTGCGAACATGGGATTGTTAGATACTGTACGGGGTTATTTTATAGTTTGATTATGTATTGAGATAGGGTTATGTATCTGTTAGTGCGCGATATGTATTGCATAGCAGCAGCTGGCTTTTTTTTTTTCAAAAATAAATCATCTTATGACATCGGACGGGGCGGGAGATAGTGTCAGATTTTTACTGACTAAAAATCCACTCCTGTTCCTTCGTTGCCTTTCGTACCGGGGCCGAGTCTTCCTTTCAGAATCAGACCCTTGACTCCAGTAGGCTTCGACTCTGTTAGGCCCCTACATCTGTTGGTACCTCCTTGAGGCGCGCGTGAAATAGTACGCTTCCGAACTTACCATGTCCGGTGAGGACCTGCGTCATGTGGAAGGTAAGGACGCCGTGTTGCCTTTCCAGCCACTTCTCAAAGAGGGTACTTAGCGAGCAGCAGCTGGTTAGTACCAGATCAGGCACACCCACAGTATGCTATGTGCCCCGCACATTGGAGTGGGCCTTGAAACCAGAAATCAGAAACTTTTATTTCAAAGAAACTACTTACAGGCACCATTGAATTGTCAAAATGTCAGTCAGTCAAAAGAAGTAAAGCTAAATTGCACGTTCCAAAACGTAGATCTCTATGGAGAAGAACGTGTAAGAAACTCCATGTACACTCTTTTAAATCATATTTCATTGTATGTAACTACGTCCAGAAACCAGTCAAGATACCTTGCTATTTAAAATTTATCTAATTCTCTTTTCCATAAAGACAACAGAGGCAACACTGCCCTGCAAAACAGCCTATGGACCCATCGAGGCCCTACAGCCAGTTAAAAGAATAAATAAGATAAGTTTTAATTTGCTGTCATTTATAAAGACAAACCTTTTAACCGCCTATATCGGATTTATTCAAAAAACACTCTCGCGTTTATTTCGCCAGGGTTGCACATCTACCACCAAATACTCCATCTCGTCAGCTCTTATGTCACCTATGGGTATAGACGAGCTAAACGAGATGGAGTACCAGTCGCAAACATACAACCCTGGCGAATAGGACTCAAAACACTCATTGAACCAATTAAACGAAGCTTTAAAGGGTTAAGGGGGTACCTCGGTAGAATTTGTTACAGGCCCCAGCACCACATTGGCTTAATCCGGTACTGCAGCTGGTTCTGAAACGAAATAATACTATATCAAATTATTGTTTTGCAAATCTAACCTAAATAAGTCATTAAATGACCTGTACTGGACTAGGCACAAGGTGTGTAAGTACCCCTTTTGTTGCCAAGCGCTGAAAATTAACTGGTTTTCGTTATAACTATGTGATTTGAATTTGGAACCTTAACTTAATAGTCGTATGAAAAGTTTGACCACGTAACATATATCTAACAGGGCAGCCTAGCACTTTTCGCGGTGGCCAGTCTCCACTCCTCACGGCTTCCTTGAGGATAAAGGTGTGTTTGCCTTAAATTACTTCTCTCGCTCTAGGGCGGTACGGGAGGGTGTGTAGGACTTTTACTGCCTAAAACCACACCTATGTTCTTTCTTTGCCTTGTTTCCCTTTTGGAAGTCAGCCCATGGTAATTAACCCAGTAGGCTTCGGCCCTGCTGGGTCCCTACGGTTTTTTTGACATCTCTTTGAGGCGCACGTACAACATACAACACTACACGCCGTCGACGAACCTTAATTTGCCTTGGTCTAGCTGGATCCATCATTGCAGTCGAGATTTAATAGGGGTCCGTGACATAATACACTGTTTTTTTTTTCTCTGATGGGTTGTACAGTTTGAAATCTTTACATGATTTTCACTGACTGACATCACGCCGTGAGAAAAAAAAAAACTAAAAGTAACGCCAACACGACACTGGCAGCATCTGTTTTCCATACTAACTTATAATTATCGAAAAGGAATCTTCTGGAACAACGCGTCTCAAAAAAAGACACTTTGTTGTCAGCTTTTGTAGTAGGGAAGGGCACAGAATAAGTAACAGCGTGTATAAGCAAGGGACACTCCTAACGCGATTACAGCGATAAAGTTCCCTTGTACTTTCCATTCTTAAAGATAACAAAATCTAATCTTTTGAAAACATACCGTTTAAAGCATTGTTCAAAGCTTAAGAACCATAAAATTAGGTACCACAACACCGATATCAATATTGTTTAATGGCTAGGAACAATAACAGCAAGTAACTAAAAAAAGAGTTCATTTTTTTGGAGAGTTGTAGATAAGTAAGTACTTAATTTTTCCATACCTCAATACCAGAAATGGTTCTTCAAATAACGTTCCAAAAATCGATCAATAAATAGAATACGTTAGTAACAAAAGGGCAGGAAACTTTTTTAAAGTAGCACAGACTATTATAACGTCGTATATTTGGCGGGGCGGCGCCGGCGCCCGGGTGGCGGGAGCGGCGCGCCGCCGTGGCGCCCTACGCCTTCGCCCCCGACGCGCCGGGTATTACTATTGCAATTCGACTTCTTTCTAGAATAATGAGTTTAATGACCGACTTGTTGGCGGGAATTAAGAATAGTTCTATGGGGTATAGCTTTATGGTCATTTTATAACCATATCTAGACTATTTCTTAACTACTTATACTCGTTAGATATATATAGCTACACTATAGCTCGTGAGGTATTTCATAGACTACTTTTATACCAATAACAATGTATGGATTCGAAATAGGCCCCGGGAGGCGGAACCCCACGAAAAACCTTGTATGTTTCTGATATGGCAGAACAGCCCAAAAAAGCGAGTAAGCGATATATGGGAAAAAAACTAGTAAGCCAATAAACCAGATATCGGAGAAAAGCCTAAAGAAGCGAGTATATGCGATATTTCGATGAGAGAAAAGACTGAGAAAACTAGAAAGTGATATAGTTATAGGAAAAAACAAATAAAAGTAAGCAAGATGTGTTGAAACAAGTAAAACAAACTACTATATGGGAGAAAAACAAAAAAAATAACATAAAAAAATGGGATTAGAGCTGAACCCTAAGGAGGGGAATAAATGACCTTGTATGGACATTTTATTAAAATGATAAAGAAAAGAGGAGATGACACAACAAAAAATCGGGTGAATATAATATGCTAGTGAGAGATGAACATGAAAAATGAAATGAGAAAAATCACTGAGGAAGAGAAAACATTGTACGCTGAACCCAAAAGAACCACAAGTAACATGGAACAAACCTCACGTGTTTATGAAGGATGACCAGACCGAATTTGGTGTTAGTCATTAACAAACCAAAATGTGGGACCATGCTACGAATTATGTCGAACGTTTTAAAGAAATAACAGCAGCCAAGAAACTTCAAAGTGGTTGGGGAAGGAGTAGAAAGAAATGATGAGCGGATGTTATGTAGAATTAAAAAAAGGGAGTCATTGAAGAAGACACGACGCCAAATAACTTAGGACACCGGCAAGAAGATGGAGTGGAGTGGAATTTCTTGCCGGAATCTGTGTTTCCTGATGGCTACAACCCGAGAATCTTCAAGAGAAGTCAAGAGTGAATAGGTTACTTCTAGGTAAGCGCGCTCCATCGTCGACCGCATCGTCGCTATCCATCAGGTGAGATAGCGCTCAATCGCGAATCTGTCAAGAATAATAAAAAAAAGAGATATTGAAGTCTTTGATATACAGATACAAAAGCCTACTAAAAACTAAAGCAAAATAAATCTGTCCCAAACACATGGTAGGGGAAAGTAACCCTATATAGACGTGCGATGTATTTTATATTGCTTGTGCGGGGGTCGCTACGCAATGGGTTTTAGCTTAGCGTTTCATTAGAAGTGACAGGGTTAACTGGGAAACGGACAGCTAGCCATTTATGTACATAGCCATCAGGCTTTTTATATTTAAGACTTTTCTCTTAATAAATTTATGTCTTTAAACAACACCGACTTCATTCTATAAATAACTTATGTATGTAGGTCTTGTTAGTTGAAATAAAAGTATAGCCGTTTACTGAAATTATCACACTTATTTGGTACCAGGATGGGATGTACTTTATTAACGTACAAAGCATTCATTATGCGTACATTCATACATTCATTATGCGAACAGCTAAGAAGTGGGATTCCCTGTCGGAATCTGTTTCCTGATATCTACAACCTTGGAAGGTACAAGGGGTCTTTAAGTGAGTAGGTTACTTCTAGGCAATTAAGCGTACTCCATCGTCGGCCACATTGTTGCTTACTATCAGGTGAGATAATTGTCAAGAGCAAGCCTATCCATAATAATAATTTTAAAAAAATACACAGACATAATCTAAATTTAGATTTGATATTAAAAAATATATCTTAATAGTAATATATGTATATTTGTAAATTAAGTTATTATTAGGAACGCTCTACCGGTTCAGGGTCATCTAACAAAGAATAATTCTTTATCTATTCTCAAGTCTTTTGAAATAGTGGTACGATACAGCCATCGTGAATTGAACCCGTATAAAGTTTTTTTTTCTTAATTGATATTATATTAGTGCTTGACTGCGAGCCCACCGATGTAAGCACTGATGCAATCGATAATGATGATGATGAGGCGCACTTGTTTAATAAGAGCCTATTCACTCTAGCTTTGAAGACACCTAAATTATAACGACGGGAGGACCGCAGCAGGCAAATTGTTCCAGTAGAAACAAAAAAAGCAAAGTCGATGAATAAGTGAAGAAGATGAACAGGATTGTAGCTATAGTGAGTTATTGGCATAATTAAGAGCATCCAACTCGACATACATTTTCACTGTTTTTCATACAACCGTTCTTACGCGATTATGACGTTATTACACGTTTTTCATTAGAAATTTTGGAAAAACTAAAAAGATATTGTGGATATATCTAGGCTTATAGGCTTACTTATCTAGGCTTATAGATATCTAGGCTTCCATTAAAATCAATGTATAAGTTTGTTTAAAGGTAATCCAATAAAAACCTCTAAAAAATTGCTATTTTGCATGAACTTTGACCCTTCATAATATACTCAAAAATTTTTTTTTTTTTTAAATATAACAATAGAATCCTTGCAAAGTTCAAGAATCTGAATGACGAATTTTTTTTCAAAAAACTAAAGTAGTTTTAAAAAAACACGTAAATCCTGGAACAAGTTTTGTGAAATATTCTAGTAAATGACTGTATTACGGAGTGCCAGCAGAGCTTTTAGGTATTATCTCTCTGTTTTCGTATTGCCTTTTAATTAGACGTTCATTGCGCTGGATTGCGTTGGATGAACCGGAAAGCTTTTAAACCACGCTCAGGTTGACGATAGACGAGTGGAGAAGGGCACTCTTATATGGAGGGATATGATTAGCATAGGCTGTGGATATGATGAGTGGAACACGAAATAGCACTCAGAACAAGTAAATTTCACAAGACTTGATATAAACTTACATTTTGCACTCAATATCATGGACTCTTGCCCAAAGTTTCTAAGCGTGGGTGGAGTGTTTAAAGTTTATAACCCTCGATAGTAATAAACTGATCTATGTATCCTAGGCCTTCAGAGCTATACTTAACGTTGTGACGTATTGGATTCTGTGGTGACTATATGTTGGTATCATCACTACAATCAATAGAATATTTGATATAATTGCTCAAAGAACGCCGGAATTCTTTAATAATATTTTTTAGCTTTCTTTTTTTTATGCCATAAGGTGTGACACTGACGCGACATTTCGATCACAAGATTTACAAAACTTTACACGAAATGTCGCGTCGATGTCACACTCATGACATTTTAACTCGAGTTTCGTTGCTAAGTCCTCTGATATACACGAAATTGATGCTCCGGTGTCTATCAGCGTAGTATAGACCTGTTCAGCTATAAATCCATAAAAAAAGAACGCTAAAAGATTTATTTATTTATTTATTTTTCCAACTTACAACTTTAGATATTAGTAAATAATTTCTAAATTCTTTTACTAATGAAGAGCTAAACGCTGACTGCCATCAGCTACCAACTCGTCCACACCTGAAAGTGAACTGCAGTGGCTAACTTGGAAACCTCACAAACGGCTGCGGCCGCGCAGCCCTAGGTTATCCGCTGCAAAACCCATCTTACCTCGATCCATTTCAGGGCCAGTGTGTAGCGTGTTTGTGTTCACAGGACATGCGTCACCTGCTACGCTGTCCGTCTTGCACAATCTGCACCTTTCAGGATTTGGATGAGATCAATGATACTGCTGCACAGGTTGTAGAATTCTGGTCAAACAAAATTTACTTTAAGTTAGTCTAAACACAACCTGGCTACAAACTGGGGATCTTTAAGTCAAGAGTGAATAGGTTACTTCTATACTATGAGTACGTATACTAGATAAGCGCGCTCCATCGTCGACCGCATCGTCGCTTTCCATCAGGTGAGATTGCGGTCAAGCGCGAACCTATCAACATTAAATAAAAAGAAATAGAAACAAAAAGAAAACAAGGAGATTAGCTACCTACTTATGATCTCGAAACTAGCATAATTTCTATGGGATAAACCGCAGGAACAGAAACGTGGGTTAAAGATAGTATGTCAAAGGGGGACAAAGAAAAATACTTTAAGAAAACAAGACAACTGAAATATTGATCATAATAATAGAAACAAAAATACAATCCTGAATAATATCAATATTAATAAGTTTAACCACAACATAAAACATGGATGAACCATATGGTTGTGATGAAAAATAACAAAATCATCAACTGAAAAAGAAAAATGTGTTCAGTGTGTATTGGACCATAGACCTCAAACTGTTCATATCCCATAGTTTATAATCGCCATTTTGGTTTTTATAACCACTATCGAACCCACACAATGCAATTGTCACCAGTTTAACTAAGTGAACAATTAATATTGCGTTTGAAAATAGAATTAGCTGAAAAATAGTAGGTACAAAGCTGCGCCCGCGCCGACGTCGATCCGTGACTCACGACCACTGGCGCCACTTGATTTATTACGGACACTTGCAGAACTAAGGGATTTAGAAGATCATTAACTTAAATAATAATTACTTGTTTGTCACTTTCTGGCGCCTGTTTTAGTGATTTCTTACTTTTCTGTTTTAATAAGTTAGAAGGCGAGGATGGACAGTCAGATCTAAGTTTGGAAAAAGATTACTCTCCTTTTTAACTTTTAGTCATAGTGATTATATTTAGCCCTCGATCCTCCGGAATCTTTTTCGCTGAGTACCTACCAATAGAAAAAATCTTCATATCTTTAGCAAAAGAGGCCATAGGACGTAGTCATGTTACAAGAAAAAGGGACCAATTAGTTTAACAGGTTTCAGACAGGCTAAAGTGGCTTCTTCTTTTATGGGGCACTGTTTGAAATGTTATAATAAAATCCCCAAATATTAGAACTCAATGAAACGAAATTCAAATCTTGTATTGAACGCACACTATGCAGGCAAGCGTATTATAAGTTGGATTCAAGATAAAAATGCTTAACTCAATGCTGGTCCAGCTCCACTACCACTAGGGTGTACAAATTGATTAGTTTGGAATTTATTATTATTTTTTATGTTTTTTGAAATGGAGTTTCTTGCACATTCTTCTGCATAGAGATAGACTACGCTTTGGAATGTGCAATTAGCATAATTTTTTCTGACTAACTGACTGACTTCTTGACATTTCAAAAGTACTATTTCAAAAATACTATAAATGGTTTATTTGAAATAAAATGCTTTGAATCATAAACGTGTCTATCTGGTCTGTAAAGTCTCATTTCTAGGAAAAGGAGGTCGTCTAACTTTTCCACAAATGTACAGACGTGTTTAGAAAAGGAATGGCCCACAATGGAAGAAGACAACTTGAGGTATTGCCATAGCATTACAATTGACTATTGAAATAAGGACCTATTCGAAGTTGCGGGATTGTTCGATGGAATTACCGTGGCCTTAAACCATGACGGGCAACTGAAGGAACACACGTCGATTTTAGTCATTAAAAGTCTGGTACTCCCTCTCTCCACCGCGAGCGGGAGAAATCATTTAATAATTTCCTACGAAAAGTAAAGGGGCCGAGTCGAAAGAGACTTTAAGGTGAACGAAAACACCCACGGGATGACGGGAATGCATTTATATGCGGCGGAATTAACGAGGCAGTCGGTAACAAGCTCTTTCTCGCTCTAGTAAAGGACGGTTCTAAATGACAGAAAAGGATAGAAGCATAGGAAAGTGCGATTCAGTGTGACCACATATAGCGCAAGAAGTATCATGCTCTCCTAATTACTGATGAGACAATGTGACTCACGACTTCACGACAGCTGTTCGATTGTCCACCGTCACCAATTTATTGGAGCGAGCTATAAGGAGCCTCATCAGAAGGCTTAAAGTCACCCAAAGGGCAATAGAAACGGATATGCTCGAAGTTTCCCTGTGTGGTCGTATCAAGAATGAAGATATCCGCAGGAGACACCGACATGGTCCGAAGAATTGCCAAACTTAAGGTGACAGTGGGTAGGGCACATTGATCGTAGAACAGACGGTCGATGGGGCCGAAAGATTCTGGAGTGGCGAGCTCGCACGGGAGTACGCAGCGTTGGGAGGCCTCCTACAAGGTGGACAGTTACCTGCTAAGCCGCGGGAATATGATAGATGCGAGACGTACGTTACGGCAACACTTGGGGGAGGCCTATGTCCAGCAGTGGACGTCTTTCGGCTGAAATGATGATGAGTATTAATGACAGGTATTACTACAAGGTCGAGGTTGTCAACAGGTTGCGTCCATTTTGTCAGATTTATACTAAACAAACATGATCGTCAATTTCAACGGCATCGTGGTTTTCCTCCAGGAAAACGTCAAATAAGGAAACAACACGATATTAATGTGTTATTCCTTGAGAACAATATGAACCACGTCGTAGCCAGTCAGGTCACGTTTAACAAAATACCAATAACGTGATTCGACGTAGGTACCTATAGTGACAATACCATACCTCACTTACAATGAATCGGCAAAAGAGCTAAGCTTCGTTCGAAAAAGGTGGCAGACCGCAGGCTTTCGTGCAAAGGTTAAAAATTAAAACACGGGCATTATGGTCTAACTTCTTCAAATGTCGAACGTCCGACCTGCTTGACCTTACTTTTGCCTAATCAATTATTCAAGAATCGAGAATCAAAGCATTTCTGATAAACCATTTATAGGCACTTTTGATTTGTCAAGAAGTCCGTCAGTCAGAAAAATGATGACAACTACATAAATGCAGAAGAATTTACAAGAAACTCCACATTGGACATTTTTTTATCACAAATATGTACACATTTCTTATCGCTTCTATTTTGTGAGAACAATGTAAATAAAACAAAAAAAAAAAACAATTCAAAATATAGAAATTTTAAAACAAAAGTTTAAAAAAAAATTCTATAGACTTTACTTTTCGACCTGCTTTTGACGATGGCCCAAAGTTCTTTTTTTGAATTGGGAAATCATCAAATATCTTCTCCCCCTCTTAGTAGAGCGGCAAGGCGTGTAAGACTTTTACTGACTAAAACCTACCCACCACTAGGGCTCTTATCCTTCTACGTACCGTATCTTTCTTCAGATATCTACGTCAAGCACCTTTGTCTCTCATTCATCATCATCTATCATTTACAATTATAAATTCAATCAACTGCTTGAAACTGATTGATGCACAGAATTTGTCTTAGAATCTGTGTTCATCCGGATAAATAAATCCTCCTCCTACACGCCACTTCCTCGATACTGAAACAGATACATTAAGCTGTCGGACTTTGCCAATATATTTACTAGACTTTTCATTTCGCTGACAGTTTAATAGTTAGCTTTAAAAGTTTACATTGTTAAGAAAATACTGCTCTTTCGTTATGGGAGAGGAAAAATGTATGAAAATACTGCTCTTTCGTTATGGGAGAGGAAAAATGTATGAATCGCTATTTCGCTAAATATTTGAGGGAAATTATTTCATAACCCTGGTTTTAACTATGAAATTTGTTTTTTTTAAATTTCATTTGATTCGTGCTGAACAAACGCCTAGGAGGACGTAGATGTGCCCCGCTTAGGTGGAGCACCGCCGTTTCGTAATGGAGGCGATCGGCAGTGGCGACCTCTCGAGCCGGGCTCTAGTTCAGGCCATGGTCAGAAGCAAGAGGGAA
This sequence comes from Mythimna vitellina, assembly GCA_949316375.1. Classification (NCBI taxonomy): domain Eukaryota; kingdom Metazoa; phylum Arthropoda; class Insecta; order Lepidoptera; family Noctuidae; genus Mythimna; species Mythimna vitellina. Next base: position 21,263,855 of record OX438700.1, on the reverse strand, counting down.
TGGGATGCAGTTGCAACTTTCTGCGAAGCAATAATACTAGCGAAGGAGGCGGCTGCAACAGTGAGAGAAAAGTCATTAGATGATTTACCAAATAAATAAAAAAATACCTAGCACAGATTGTCTCTGCATCATCAAAGGTTGGCTGTATGCATAAAGAATAAAGTTTTATAATTATTATATATTATTATAATTGGAATGGTATAAGAAACATCTGAATGAGGGACGCATGGAACCAGGTGGAATAGCATAAGAAAAATCTGTATGAGGGACGCATGGAACCAGGTGGCTGGCTCGTGGTAGGGCTTCAGGGCATCTTAAGATCATCTTAAAGTCTTTGTGAGTTGGTGTCTCTCTCTCAGACCGAAATTGTGATAATTTTAAGACGACATTTTAGAGCCAGCAGTTGCTAAAATGATAATGATGCCGTAGATGCGGCTTTAAACAATTCCTTATAGCGTTCAAAAATATATAAAATCGTTTGTCATTGTTGCCGACCAAATCCTAATACAATATTCAGTGTCATTATGAATTTTCCAGTAGATACATTAGCATTTGATGACGTCCCATTTGAATTTATTTTCTATTCAGCCGCAGAAACAACAGGGCACCTTGTGTGCAATGTCACACTAATAAAATATACTGCACGACTATAATGCACCTGTCATTTGCATCGGGATTTGATCTTGGAACGTCACCTTCAGCTACCAGTAACTTTGTCCTTGCAATTGATTAGCATATGTTATCTAATGTGTTTGCTGTATTTAACAGTAAATGTATATCGAGCCTTCTCAGCAAGCTTCGCTGATGTAGACTACAATCCTCCTCTCTATTTTATCGAGATTGCACCTATTTCAATTTCATGCATATTGACCAGTTGTATAAACATTTGAGATACAAAACATTATAGATCTACTAGAAATTAAAAAAAAATCCTGACGAAATCTCCCTCTCAAGTGTTGCTTCTTTTAGTATATTCTAGGTCACATCCCTTTTCCTTTTTTTATCTTCGTTCTCTTCCACACGAGCTTTGCTAGAAGTCTACCATTAAGACTGATACCTCTCTTTCATTAAATGCTTTGTGAATGGCCAGTATGTAAAAACAGCATGTCAGTTAAGTCACCATCTACACTTCTAAACTAATATTATAAACTGGTAAATTTTGTTTTCTTGTTTGTAGCAGGTAATCTCTGAAAGTACTCTTCCGATGGCTAAAATTTTTAAAATAAAGCTGCTTTATAGTGGGCATATGCTATATTTTATGTACGTGGGTGGAGCCGCGTGCAAAAGCTAATCACTTTTATATGAAGCTTAGATCCCTACTTCGTCACCGATCGAATTTCGAAACGATGCTAAGAACCACAGATAATAAATTCCGATACGAACAATAGAGAAAATTGGCAGCTAGAAGACGAAGCCCCATAATTGTTGCCATGAATAACGAAACAGCATGATTCAGAGTCCTGTTTTTAGTTTTAAGGTCGCTCTGCCAATTCTAGCTCATCTTAGCTCTTCGACGAATCGTGCGGATCCGAAAATAAATTGGGCCAATAAGAAGGATGGTGACACTTGGAGCAGATGGCCACCACCGTTTTTAGACTGGTAATTCGGTCTTGAATGATGCCTGGTTTTTTTCCTGTGGCTATTGTTCGCGGGTTTATTCGATTAAAATTGATAAAGTGGAACCATAAACTTAAATGTTGGTTTCCTGTGTTGAACCATCTTTATTTTTTTTTATTTATGTTTTTATGTATCACACTTTTTAGTTTGCGTTTTTGCAGGAATAGGTTTTCTCTTCCATAATTAAAAAGTGTTTATGACAATATCGTTATAAAAACCATATGACTGACTGACATATCAACGCACAGCCGAAACTACTAGGACTAGGAGCGTGAAATTTTGCACAAGGCTTCCTTTTATAATGTAGGCGAGCACTAAGAAAGGATTTTCCAAAATTCAGCCCCTAACGGGATGATACGGGGGTCTTAAGTTTGTATGGAGAAACCTACTTTCAAGCAGGCGAAGCCGCGCGCAGAACCTTATCTATTTATAACAGGAGAAACTGACTGACTGATATACTTGTATCTTCACAGCCGTAACTACTGGGACTATAATTAGTTATAGTATCTTTTATATGTATTAGTTTGTTATTTTGTAAGATTATTTGTGAATTTATTTTTTAACTATTGTTAGGCTTGCGTTTGACCACTGTCTCACCTGATGGGCTGATGGTAAGCGATGATATGGTCGACGGTGGAGCACGCTTGCATAGAAGTAACCTATTCATTCTTGTCTTAACGATCCCTAGGTTGTAGCTATCAGGAAACACAGACTCCGGCTCACTCCTTAGCTGTACGTATAATGAATGTGTTCCCAAAATGCTTTGTACGTATGGCTGGGATGTCCACCATGTACTGATGGCGCAACGCCAACGTCTAGTGGTCGGATGCAGGAACAGACTCCGACAGGCCAGCAACTTGGCATCGATGCTCAAGACTTTGAAGTTTTGATTTGACAAGTGCATCATCACCAATGATCCTCTTGGCTCGCTTCTCAATCGACTCCAGGGCTTCAAGCTGATATTTGGCAGACCCATCCCAAGATGAGAACTCTACACACGATCAAACTTGAGCTTGATAAAGATTGAGAATCTGTTCTGACATAAAGTATCGTCTCACCTTAGCTAAGGTCCCTAGTTTTTTGGGAACCTGTTGAGCTTTTGCCTCGATGTAAGAGCCGAAATTGAAGGTAGAAGACAACGTTACGAACGTTACAATGCGTTCCAAATAAGAATAGGATCGATTGCCATGTTGTGACGTCACGTTATACTGTGAAATCGAAGAATTATTATGGTGAGCAAAACAAGAAATTTTTATAATTTAATTTATTTACGAACTGTGAACGAAAAAAGTTTAATCAGAATCTAGTTCTTCAATTTTGCTCATCTCGGAGTTCTTCAATTTTACCCAATTTCTTGCGATTTGACAGTATGACGTGACGTCACAACATGGCGATCGATCCTATTCTTATTTGGAACGCATCGTACGTGTATTTTATTTAAATGGGCCTTGGCAACTAAGGCCTCATTATTATTAAATTTTACAAAAGGCTTCTTTTTATGACATAGGGGTTTTTGGAAATTCAACCTTTTGAGAGGGAAAAGGGGGAATTTCGTTTGTTTGTGAAATCTTATTCTGTGTACCAATAGACTTGAAAGCAATCTTGAAAGTTAGCAAAAATAGTATCCAAAGTATCTTTTGATAAGTTGCTATTATTATATTTTCTGCATTATTTTTCAGAACAGGAATCCCATTCCCGCAAAAGACACAAATTATCGCTTATGATTTTCTACTAGTGAAGGAAAAAATCCTAAGTCTGAAATTGTCACCAACATTAAGTAGATAAGCTTGGTGATTGTGCTCGTGCCTTCTCTGTATGACTTTGCCCTTTAGTAGGACTGGTGCAGGCTTTTATTTTAAACCAATGTTTTCTGGCCGTTTGCTAAAGTTAAGCAACGCTTGCCGAGGTCAGCCTGTGGATGGGTGACCATTCCAACATACTGAGATTCCTCCGTGCCTCGAAATGGTCGCGGCTGTCGTTATGTAAATATATTATAAGGAGTAACTTAGGGTCCAAATTTAATTAAAAAAAAACTTTTTACAAAAAAAGAATAACCGACTTCACTAAAAAAAATACTAAAAGGATCAAAATAACTTTAATTTCGGAAGTCGGTGTTTCTCGGTATTATTTGTATCTGATTTAACACCGACTTCCGAAATTAAAGTTATTTTGATCCTTTTAGTATTTTTTTTAGTGAAGTCGGTTATTCTTTTTTTGTAAAAAGCTTTTTATTTCACACTTTTTAGTTGCGATACACTTATAAACAGAGTGCCTATTTGTCATGATAATTCCAATTAACCCAAACACTGCTAGGTTAGATTGTGTTATTATGAAGTTCCCGTATCTACCTTCCACCTTCCTGCCCCATTATCAGACCATTTTGATAGCACCTTATAGCCAAAGTGCATCTCATGACAATTCTAATAAGCCCAAACACGGCTAGGTTACATTGATTAATTACGGAGTTCCAGTGCCTACCTTCCGGCTCCATCATCATCATCAGATCACTTCGATGATACCATTTTCAACGTAACTATTCAGAACCATTCATTTATTTGTATTGTCATAGTCGCTTAACTATCTTCATAGTGATATCTATGCGAGTAAGAAGTTCCGTTGACTATTTCTGGTCTTTTTCATCAGTTCCACTTCATCAAATGTTACTTTTTGACTGTAAATACTTAAGTTCTCGATGAAAATATCAAAATCACTATATCGTTGCCTATAATATTTGAGGAGTTCCCTCGATTTCGCCAAGATTCCATCATCAGATCCCAACTTGGTGACTATGGGACCATTTGGGAAGTATACCCTTCTCAACAAACAAAGAATTTTTTAAATCGGTTGGCAAGCAACGAAGTTATGCGCGAACAAACATAAAAAAAAATACAAACATCCGAATTGAGAACCTTCTCCTTTTTTAGAAGTCGGTTAAAAAAACATGAAATTTAGATCAAATAGCACAATTTTACTATTCTGATGCGAACAAAGTAGCGGGCATCAACTAGTTGAATTACAAAAATTTAAAAACATTTATACATATTATTATGTAGACACTTTCGCACTCTACGACGACGGTAGCACTGTGGTATGGATCTTCTACTTGAATGAAACTTTTGGGACGCTACACTTTTCTTCAGGATTCAATATCAGCACATCGCGCTACAATGGTTATGTTCGAACTGAAAAAACTAGACATTTCTTTGTTCTACTCAATTTTTAGGGTTCCGTAGTCAAATGGCAAAAAACGGTACCCTTATAGATTCATCATGTCTATCTGTCTGTCCGTCCGTATGTCACAGCCACTTTTTTACGAAACTATAAGAACTATTTACTGTTGAAACTTGGTAAGTAGATGTATTCTGTGAACCGCATTAAGATTTTTATACAAAAATAGAAAAAAAAAAAAAATTGGGGGTTCCCCATACTTAGAACTGTAACACAAAAATTTTTTTTTCATCGTACACGCATACGTATGGGATATCTATGGATAGGTCTTCAAAAATTATATTGAGGTTTCTAATGTAATTTTTTTCTAAACTGAATAGTTGGCGCGTCTCCCCCTGTAACTTCTAAAATAAGAGAATGATAAAACAAAAAAAATATAAAATGTACATTACCAGTACCATGCAAACTTCCACCGAAAATTTGTTTGAACGAAATCTAGTAAATATTTTTTTTTAATATGTCATAAATCCTAAACCGCAATTTACCTTTCAAGTTTGTACGGAACCCTCAGTGCGGGAGTCCGACTCGCACTTGCCCAGTTTTTAAACCTATTCTAGAACAGCAAAATCCTTAAAAGTATATTTTGCAAGCCACTTCGTTAGCTATAACAAACCTAACTCATGCGATCTCATCTACTTCAATGCTTTTCAATAACAAGTATTGGGCATGTTAATTTTACATTTGATTGACGTATCTATTCTTAGACGGAACATTTCAGAGACTATGTACCTTTTACTTTTAAATATGGCGTCAGCCGCTGGCTTAACTTTATAAATTGCAAAAGTATATTACATATTATGTTTTTGTGAAACATTCGGTCAGCTGTCTTTTTGTGTCTAATTGTTAGAAGTGCGGTTGTTCCGAGGATGAAGTTATTAATGGCTGTTATACCTTATTTGTTCATTTTTAACCGTCTTCAAAAAGAAGGAGGTACTATTTTCTGCTGTACGTATTTTTTTTTATGTATGTATGTTCATCGATTTCTCAATCAATTGTGGACTGATTTGCCGGAACTCTAATAAGCCCAAGCACGGCTAAGATACATTGATTAATTACAGAGTTCCAGTGCCTATCTTCCGGCTCCATCATCATCATCAGGTCACTTCGATGATACCATTTTCAACATAGCTATTCAGAACCATTTATTTATTTGTATTGTTATAGTCGCTTAACTATCTTCATTGTGATTCTGATCTATGTGAGTATGAAGTTCCGTTGGCCATTTCTGGTCTTCTTCATCAGTTCCACTTCATCAAATGTTATTTTTTGACTGTAAATGCTTAAGATCTCGATGAAAATACTAAAATCACTATATGGTTGCCTATAATATTTGAGTTCCCTCGATTCCTCATGCATCCCAACATCAAAACTGAATTTTGAAAAAATCTTTAATTCGGAAGTCGGAGTTAATAACGAAGAGACAAAACTATTTTAGAAACACCGACTCCGGAAATTAAAGTTATTTTGCACTTTTTAGTGTTCTTAGGGTTCCGTACCTCAAAAGGAAAAAACGGAACTCTTATAAGATCACGTTGTTGTCTGTCCGTCTGTCTGTCTGTCAAGACCCTTTAACTCGGGAACGCGTAGAGGTATCGAGTTGGAATTAAAACCATATACTCAAGTCTGCGGTCTCGCGGAAGCTATAAAAAAATCAGATTTCTAAGTTAACTAAAAAAAAAGATACGGCCGTTTATCTCGCAAAAAACGTTTATTGCGACACTCTCGAGGGAATCAAAATTCATAGGGTATCGTTGACCCAGAATACTAAAATTTGGCATAAAGCAAGGTCTTATAGCACAGATATAGAAATAAATCTGAGACCTAAATTTGTTGTTATATCACAAAAAAAAAATTGCGATTCAGAAAATCTTTAAGACTATTCGGGAATTGAACTGTTTACTTAGGTAAGTTTGTACGGAACCCTCAAGACGCGAGTCTGACTCGCAATTGCCCTTTTATAAAAACTTTTGCTACTACTATTTTTTAGGGTTCCATATTCAAAGCGTAAAATGGGACCCTATCACTAAGACTCCCCTGTCTGTCTGTCCGTCTGTCACCAGGCTGTATCGCATGAATCGTGATAGTCACACAGTTCAAATTTTCACACATGATGTATTTCTGTTGCCGCTATAAAAACAAAACTATAAATATCGTATCCACCATACGGGCCCGGGCTCAGTATTTCTTTTGAGGTAGTATATCTTCTAATAACTTCACCCGCTCTAGAGTGGAGCGAGATGTGTCAAACTTTTACCGACAGAACACAGGTGGGTGGGCCACCTGTGTTCCTTCATTTTGCGTTCCAGGGCCGCGCAACTATTTCGAAGAATCCCGCAGCCCACCCGGGGTTTATCCGCAAATCGTGCAAAGTATAGAAGGGTTTTTCCAGGAGAACTTCTTAATAGTATCCCGAATTGAATATGTGGGCTGAATAAAGGTAATAAATAGGCTCGCTCCTAAACCAAAGTGTATTGAAGAAGTTTTTTTTTTTTTGCTTCGCATGTTTTTTGCGTTCAGCCAGTGTCAGGTAACAGCCCGGGCCGAGCTCGAGTCGTCGGCGGCGTGTAGTGTTCACGCGCACCTCAATAAGATGTCAGCAAACCGTAGGAGCCCAGCAGGGCCGATGCCCGCTACGGCTGTGGGAATTTTCCATCAGCATTTTTCAAGCATCAACATCCGTTTGTTTATTTCTTCGTAACTAAGTTTATTGAAAAACGTCGTTTGATACACGTGGTTTGTCACTGCAGCCCTCGGCTTCATATACACCCTCGCCTACCTACGGCTCTTGCGAATTCTGCCTCGGGTTGAAATGACAAACTTTCTTCACTTTTATCAAAATTACGTGTTACCACACTCAAAAAAGGGTACAAAGCTCTCTGACCTCTTTCGCAACTATAATATACCTAATTACGCTATAATGTGTTGTTTTGTTAAGCTACATCAATAATTTCTACTTAGCCATTTAATAACAGCTAATTAATAAATGATTTATTATTAACTCATTACTCACAGATCAATATGGAGATACAGTTATTGGATTATTTTATTAAACATATAATTCCTATTAAGTTGTGCTGTCTGCGAGTAAGTTGAGGTCGTTTGGTATCTAAACAAGGCCAAGGTAACTAGCATTTAATAGTATTTAATAGATAAACATTCATAGGTACATACATGTTTATTATTAATTTAATAGGAATGTTTAATCTTAATCGTTTGTTTTGTATTCACATGTCTGATGGCTCTGCACACAATGGCCCAGACTTGGCGGGAAAATATCACAAAGCTATAGAATACGAGTAATTTCTTACAAAACATATTGTCTATACAAATCTGTCAAGGTTTCTGATTTTTCATGAGGTTTTTTTTTAATATTTAAATTGGGAATGTATCGTTGACAGTTTTTTTTTTCAAGTGTTGGAAAATTCCGAAGCAATTTTCCCGCCTTTTTCTTTGCCTCAAAATAAATGATGGCGACTTTTCAAAACATAATATTTTCTTGTGTAAAACAATATAAATACAATACGAAATGTGTTTTACTTTTAAATATATTTTCTAGGCGTTTCCATGAGGTCGTTGCGTCATATTTATTTATTCTGTGTTTTCATCCGTTTTAACGAACAACTGGCACTTGTCCCATTACACTGCGGACCAAATAAATTGACACGAGTTATTAGTTTCATTCGGATATCTATGGTTTCATTTAATTCACATCGTTTTATCTTACTATTTATTTCGAGAAAATAATTTAGCATACAAGCATAAAATAGGGAATCTACGGTTTCTGTAAAGTAAGAGAATTTTCAAAACTAAAAAAAAAGTTATGCACCCAGTGTCTGCATTGAGATAATTAAAGTAGAACTTGATGAGGTTTTCTCAACTACGAATTCTCAATTCAAATACCGGGGATACATCAAACGTCAAAAGTTAAATTAAAACCTAAAACTCATTTAAAAAATCGGATTTACAAAGAGAAGAATGTATGTATAAATAAACGTACATCCCTAGCTATGTCTTACCATAGAGTTTTTCTACAAAAAAAAAACGTATCTACATCATCAAAAATAAATGACTGACTCATTTATTTTCGTATAGCAGTGTGCCAGTAATCGTGCTCGCCCGTGTACTACAGAAACGGATCTTACGCAACATTTTACCAGGAACTGTATTCAGGAACATTTCATTCATCACTGGTTTGGCTCCATTCAGATCATTATGTCGCGCCGTGTTGATAAGCGAAGTTGATGATTCATAGATTAGGTAAATAAATAGTTGGGCTGCGGAATTGTTTGAACGAGTAACCGTGGCTTTGAAACGCAAGGGGCAACGGAAATAACACGGGTAGGTTTTAGTCAGTTTTAGTTTGGTCATAGACGTCTGGGGGCGCGAGCGATTGTGCGGTGACCGCGCCACCCCAGTATGGTCTCATAGGTAATCCGAAAGTGAACCCCGGTGTTCTGGAACGCAAGGCAAAAAGGTATTTAGAAATGAGTTTTAGTCAGCCAAAGTCTAACACGCCCTCTCGCTCCACCCTAGAGCGTGAGAAGTCATTTAATGATAGAGCCCACCCCTGTATATGGGGCCACCGATTTAAAACTATGATGGACGTCAAAATTCTGATAACTTCACAAAAAAATCAAGCCATATACGCCAATGGGGGCACAGTATTATCAACCCTATCACGACACTACTACCCGCTCCGCCCATGGGCGCGATTTGCAATTAGATGATTTTCCCACCTAAAAAAAAATCACTATCACGACTATTCACCTCCAACAGCCCTCCAATGAATAAATTCCTGCTATACTTAATTATAAATTCGAAAGTAACTCGGTTTGTTTTTACCTTTATCCAGGTACGTCTTAACTACTGATCGGATTTGGATGAAACTTTGCAATTTGCGCACGGCTCGACCACATCCTGTATTACGGCTTTGGATAGTTATTATTCCGGAAATAGGTTCCCTTGGGATGCTGCTGGCAGAAGCGAGCAAAACATTGAAGAATAAAAAAAAACTCTATGTACCTATTTCCATTATCCTCCACATGTTGGATTTTTATTACTTTTACACTTCTTATAATATCCATGGCATCATCGGATGAGTCGTCATGGCACCTGAAATAAATAGAAGTGAAATAAAATAAAATAAGAATTTATTTCTCCTAGCAACTCCAGCTTGTGGGGCAAGCTATAAAAACTTTTGAGCTGGTGACATCGTTCAATTTATGCAGTTTGCAAAGTAAATGCAAAAACTATTTTGTACCTATCCTAAGTAACATACTAAATTACTAAGTACTGTGATATCGAAAGGAGATCGCATGAATTAAGTTAACGAACTGGCAAGTAAAATATACTTTTAAGGATTTTGTTGTTATAGAATAGGTTTAAAAATTGAGTACAACAAAGAAACGTCTAGATTTTTCAGTTCGGACATAACCATTGTAACAAGATGTGCTAATATTGAATTCTTGAAGAAAAATACAAAGTTTTTATACTATATCAGGCATTTCATTGAAGTAAAAGTCCCGGACCTCGAAGCAAACCGTCGCAGAGTGCGACAGTACCTACAATTTAGGTGTTTTCAATGCTAATTCTTAATTCTTTACTATACACAAAAAAAATAGTACACGGTGATAAACTCTTATTATACGAGTGCACTTCACCATCAACGATTGCATCACTGCATGCTGACCATCAGGTGGGATCGCAGTTAAACACAAGATTATATGACTAAAAAAAAAACAAAAACATAGGACAAAATCAATATGTCTTTGCATCACCCAAACGTTGACTAGTAGAAAATGCCTAAGGCATTAATTTGTGTGCATAAAGAATTAAGGGCAAGCAATTCGACATACATTTTCACTGTTTTTCATACAACCGCTCTTACGCGATTATGACGTTAGTACTTTAGTAGGTACACATTTTTCATTAGATATTTTGGAATCACAGTACCTATCTTGTGATTATTATCTAGGCTTCTATTAAAATCAATTTGTGTAAAACTGATCAAGTAAATAAATCAAATCTGCAATTTTGCATGAATTTTGACACTTCATAATATACTCAAAAATTTTAAAAATCAATAAAATATAACAATAGAAGCCTTGTAAATTTAATCAAGATTCTGAATGACAACAAATTTTTTCAAAAACTTTTAAGAGCTAAAAAAAAACACGTATTCCTGGAACAAGTTTTGTGAAATATTAGAGTAAATCACAGAATTACCGAATGCTAACACAGTTTTCAGGCGTTGTCTCTCTTTTTTCGCGTTTCCTCTTCGTCAAACATCGCGTTGGATTGCGTTAAATGAAGTAACAAGCTTTGAAAACATCCTCCATGTTGACGATAGGTGAGTAAAAAGGAGCCTCGAGAAATAGTAAGGGCAGGAAGATGATGATGCAGTCCACTGCTAGACACAGGACCTGTTCCAAAGTGCACTAAAAGCGACATACCCCATTTTCCGGCTTCCGCATACGTTTGCCCTTGGTGCATTTTTTATAAGTCATCCCACGCTAAAATTGCCAAGATTGAAGACCTATTTAGATGATTAGTCACCTCATCAGAAGCATTATAGATGCATATGAATCTTGACAAGATCCGACACGAATATTTTAAGACGTAATGACTATTGCACCATCCGGACTAATTATTGCGCATTTACTTTAAAATATTCCATAATTATTCCGCAGGCTTGATACAAATTGTGAGTCACAAATAAATAATATCGAAATATTAAATAAACTTAACTTTGATCACAAATTGGGTATTTGCCTGTACTTATTTTTTTTACAATATTTTATAATAAACAACAAATAACACATAAAAGAAATATTTTTATGAAATCAGCATCAAAATTGGTTATTAGATTAAGCAGCAATTAGCATTCCAAATATTCGTTTGAAGAAAAGTGGGGGTGTAAATATCTCGCTATCTCTTTTGGACACGCATAACCTAAAGGTGACGTCACATTTCAGTATTGTGCATCCTTATATTGTTATTTTTTTATTCTTGATAGGTTCGCGCTTGACCGCTATCTCATTCTGATGGAAAGCGACGATGCGGTCGACGATGGAGCGCGCTTGCCTAGAAGTAACCTATTCACTCTTCGATCGAATTTGAATATTTCCTTCTATTTACGATTTAAGATAAAGTTAGATAGATACTTTTTGAAACAAACAATAAAAAAAAACAGTCAAGTACGTACCTAATTAGGTACATAAATAAATACACACAGTCAGGGGTCAAAAGTGCAATTGCACTTTACCAATGCTAAAGTGATTAAAAATGAAGTGTTCGTAGTAGAAGAGGTTCTATGGTTGACGACTAATTTAATTTGTAGCATAAAATCAAAGTATTGATTAAACTGGTTGTGGACCATTAAACTTCCACTGTAAAGAAATAATACGACTCTTTGCAACTGCACTTTTCACCCCGGACTGCACATTTATTTATTTTGTTTATTACCTACTCATATAATTTACATTTAAAAAATACTTAACTAATTATATTACTACTACTTAACTATTACAGTAAAACCAAAAAATAATAAACTCTAAACTTATTAAAACTAACTAAAAACATTAAACTAAAATATGGCGTCAAGAAACTGTGCCGGATACAATGACAATTGCTCACGAGTATCAAGCGAAGTTTTTCAAAACCCTTGCCGAGAAATAATATATAAAACCCATACAGGCAACTACCCTGCGGGAATATTCGAGAGAGTTACTGCAGCCCTGGAAGGAAAAGGCAACTGAAGGAATACAGGTTTTTTTTTTATTGGTTGGGAAAATCATCTTATGACAAATCCCGCTAAGGAATACAGGTGCGTTTTACTCAGTAAAAGTCTGACACTTCCTTGTCGCTCTACTCGGAGTAGGAGAAGTTAATTGATCTTCACCACAGACAAAAAAGAAATGGAGGAATACTACAACCTATCTAATCATCAATACTAGACTACTGGCTAGGCCCCAACAGAAATCGAAAACATAAGTTTTCTTTTTAGTAAAGAAAAGAAATACAAAGTTATAATTGTGATATTTATTTATCTTCCCAAGAATGTATTACAGGAAACTACGAACACTCACTTCACTGGTATGTTTTCGCTATTTCCATAAAACTAGAGGAAATAAAAACCGAACGACTTCTCAGATTAGTTTGATTTATAACCACTTATGTATGACAATCGGAAGTCGGCCATTGGCATACATTTTTAAACTTCCGAGATTTCGGAAAAACACTTTACGACCATTCCTCGTACCTACACAATGTCCTTCAGATGTTGAAATAAATAATAATAATAAAGTGCCATTAACTCGTTTCCATGAAAATGCGACCCATAAAATTTTCAAGGCTAGCAATTCTGTAAGTTTGCCAAAATCGATGGCAGTGTTGCTATAACACTAGATATCTTTTATCTACGATTTCCTATCGTTTTCAGTGGTAAAATAACTTTCTTTTCAAAGATAGTGAAAAGGCTGAAGAGGGAATGTGAATAAAAAAAATATTTGTCATCTAACCAGTTTGTCAATGAATATGCAAAAATTGAATAAGTATGTAACAAACTGAAAATATTTAACCAAATACATATATCAGTATTTGTCATAAAAACGTCGTACTCTATGGAGGCCATACGTATGTCGTCTATGCATGATGGATTTTAACACCAGAGACATACGGGGTTACCATGACGTTCAAAGTAAGGTTGTTTCATTCTTATTTCAGTGTGGGTAAGAGACAGAGCTATACAGGTTTTCTAGCGCCATCTCTTACCCACACTGGAAATAAGAATGAAACAATCTTACTTTGAACGTCGGTCGTGGTAAAGGACCATGTCAGACTTCTCTTTTTAAATATAAGCCATAGTACTTCGTCGTTGAAGAATATACTTTTAATAAATATGCTTTGAGCTACCACTGACAGACTTTCTGGGATCCAGCAGAATATAAATGCTTATATAAAGCGCAGATAATGGTTGTGGGCAGAATTATGTTTACAATAGTTTATCAGGTAGATCTATCGCAAAGATTTTCTCCCCTGAGTTAGATCTGCGACCACAGAGCAATGAATTACGTGAGTACGACCGGCGCTCACCCTACCCTCAGTATTTATTTATGGCGGCCAGATCTACATTTGATCACTTTCATAATGTGACCGGCCATATCATGAACTCATATAGCGAACTAAAACTGGCCAGATCGTTTAAACGTCAACGTTTGATTATATTTCGATTCACGTTTAGCCATATCACAAATCTAGGATTAATGGACTTTTTACAAAATTTATAAAGGGTCTTGGGGCACCCGCTCTTTCTGGGTCTGTTCTCTCTGCAAATCAACGATTTGCTGATGCCCGGTGTCTATGGATATGCAGACGATAGCACAGTTGTAGAGAGATACCTGCCAAGTGCTTGGGCTAGTAAAGAGTTAATCCAGTCCGAGAAAGAGGCCGTGGTAGAGCGTACGAATGTCTCACTTCAAGCAATCTCCAAGCGGGATGAAGCCAAGCGATATGATCGCCTCTGCCTAACTATTTTACGATATGATCAGCCATGTTTGACCATATCATTAAATAATAATCTGTTTAGCTATTCATATCGTTAAACGGAGAGTTTTCATTGGTTTCGCTTACCCATATGATGTGGCCAGCGGACGAGGTTCTATGTCATGAAATGCCACTATTTCATGATATGGTTGATCATATCATGAAGTCATCAATTTTAAGATCTGGCCACGACATGTATAATCTATATACGCTACTTCATCTGATACAATGCGAGGGACGGGAGTGCGTTTTGCGAACTCTGGTTGTAATAGGCTATGAGTCAAAGACGTCACTCTCGCTCACCTCGTATAATGTGCTTAAAAAAAAAAAACCAGCCACGTGCGAATTCGACTCGTGTGTAAAGTGTTCCTAACGAATTATGTTTCACAAATGCCTTTCAGTCGATATTTCGTGAAGTAGTTTAAATATTATTTTTCTATTTGCATCCCAAAATAGACCTCCATAATCCAAATTTATTATGTACCTACGTTACATGTTCGTTTTTGGATCACGGATATTCATGTATCACATGTGTGTACCTTTCAACCCAATCACCCCTGTAGGTTCGGAGCATGTTGGCTGTGCCAGACTGACAGACAAGCAGACCAACAATGATCTTATACTGGTTCTGCTTTTCGTTCAGACTTCTAAACCCTAAAAAGCGGTAAGAATACCTCATTGAACCATATTTTGACAAAAGGGCGTGCTTTACGCCGTTCGCAGACACGTATGCGCAATTCATTACTCTGTGGTAATTTTAAAACTGACCTATTTTCTTGCAGATAGGTACACAATCGAAATTGAAATCTGTAGCTTCCAATGCCAAGAAAATTAAAACCAACGAAAAGTTTCATATTTATCGAAGAATAATGTTACCATCAAAATATTCAACTAAATGTTTGCATGATTTAGTTCAAAATTATTGTATTTACCTCTCGCTTTCCCATAATTTACGTTTATTCGTTTGTACCTGCTTCCAATCTCCGAGTATCAACATCCCAGCGACAGAGAGTCTGTACCCCGCTGGCACAGCTCCAAGGAGTGTTCAGTACTCGACTGGTCACTGTTGCTAGCCGCCAGTGCGTTGAGTCGTTGACTCATTAGAACAGAGCTGTATGAAGGTCGTACTGTTTCGACTTGCTTGCTTTACTATCGTGCTGGTTAAGGGTTGCCAACTTACAAGTTTTTTTGGAATAGTTGTTGTTGGTGTTCATGCTTTTGGCTGGCTTGGATACTAAGTCCTTTAAGCCATGTTTTCGTCATAATAGTTAAATTGTTTTCAATAAGAATATGGATATACACATTTTAATGTTTTTGCAGTATTTGGCAGTAAATGTTTAAAGTCAACCTTTTTGCCAAACTTCATTGTGGTAGCCAACACTACAACAAAATTCTCAGCTCCATTTTACCGAGATCGTGCCTGTTTCAATGATTCCACATATATTGTCAAGTTTTCCAGGCACAAAACTACACCAATTTTACATCACAATATGCAATAAGAATCAACTTCCGAATAATTAAAACAGCCACCGAACTTCATTCCAAAAAATCCCGCTTAAAACTCCTTTGAGAATAGTTTGCGAGCATAGGCGTAGGGTTACCACTCTTTCGGTATTTTACAGGATGCATTCTGTGCGAAAAAATTTCATGACTTGACTCTGCCATCACCTTTCTACCATCAGACAAGCTGGCATACGGCGAGTGTCCACCCTTAAGTGGTTGACACCTCTACAATCCGGATTAAGCGTTTCCCCGTTTCGTCGTTAAATTTGCCTAATGCGGTCTTCCCGTCCGATTATAATTTAAGTGTCTTCAAGGCCAGAGTGAATAGGCTTTTAAGAGGGTCCTTTTTCATTCATCTATCGTCAACATCGAGCATGGTTTAAAAGCTTGTTACTTCATCTAATGCAATCCAATGCGATGTTTGACGAAAAGGCAACGCGAAAAAAGAAAGATAACGCCTGAAAACTCTGTTAGCATTCGGTAATTCCGTGATTTACTCGAATATTTTACAAAACTAGTTACAGGAAATACGTGTTTTGTTTAAACCCTAAAAAGTTTTTGAAAAAAATTGTCGTCATTCAGATATTTGATTAAATTTACAAGGCGTTTTCTATTGTTATAAATTTTTGACTTTTTTAATTTTTGTGTAAATTATGAAGTGTTAATGCAAAATAGCAGATTTTTTTTATCAGAGGTCTTTATTGGAACAATTTTACACAAATTTATTAATTGATTTCAATAGAAGCCCAGATAATATCCACAAGATACTGTGTTTCCAAAATATCTAATGAAAAATTTGTAATAACGTCATAATCGCGTAAGAGCGGTTTTATGGAAAACAGTGAAAATGTATGTCGTATACCATCAGGTGGGACCGCAGTCAAGTACTAGTTTATATCATTAAAAAAAGTTTTTTAGTTTGAGTTAAGAGGGATGCTCCAGGTTACCACAATTATTATTTTTTTAATTTTTTGCATTTTCAGGTCACAGTGTCAAGTTGTATGTTGATGAGACGAACTGAAAGGGTTTTATATTGATGATTTTAATGTAATATAAATGTAATAATAATACAATATAAATGTGTATTGCGGTCGCCAAACATATTTTAATCAACATACAACTATTTTTAGAATTAGCTTTACCCTGGTGCTTTAATTTTTAGTGCCTTTTTTTGTAGGTGGTAAACCATCGAATAGCTTCTCCCGCTCTGGTTGGAGCGAGAGGATGTGTTTGACTTTTACTAACTAAAACCCACTCGTGTTCCTTTATTTACTAATACCTACTCCAGCTTCGCACGGTGTTTGAATCGGACCGAGCCCGAGTCTTTAATGACGACGATGTGCCTCAAGGAGATGTCAGCAAGACCGCAGGGGCCCAGCAGGGCCAATGGCTTGACTTCTGAAAAGGTTATCCGTGATCCTAGAACGAAAAGGGCAACTGAAGGAACATAGGTGTGGTTTTAATAAGTAAAAGTCCGATACGTAGATATTATACACCAATAGATGAAAATCCGTTTAAGAATTTTTGAGTTTATTGCGAAGAGACAAACAGATGCGGGGGGACTTTGTTTTATAATATGCAATGATTTTCTTTAAAAATAAGCAGCAATTTTGTACTCCTCTATCTATATGTAATTTTCGTTTTTATTGTACCATACCTCAAAAGGGAAAACCGGAACCCATATAGGATCACTTTGTTGTCCGTCTGTCTGTCAAGACAAGACTTTTTATCTCGGGAAATCGTGGAGGTATCGAGTTGAAATTAAAACCATAAACTCAAGTCTGCGGTCCCTTGCAGCTGTGAAAAAATCAAGCTTCTGAGTTAACGAAAAAAAAAAATACAGCCCAAACGCATATTTCAACTCTCAAGGGAATCAAAATTCATAGAGTACTTCCCGTTGACCTAGAATCCTGAAATTTGGCATGAAGTAAGATCTCATAGCACAAATATAGGAAAAAGTCTTAAAACTGTACATTTGTAGTTATGTCATAAAAAAAGTCAACGTGTCAACAAAAATCTTTTTTGCGATTCGGAAAAATCTTCGTAACTCAATTCGGAAAAATAATATTTTTCTTATTTATTTATATACAGTTCAATAACTGTATATAAATAAATAAGAAAAATATTATTTAAATTAAAATATATATATATATATATAAATGTCCTGTCACAGTGTTTGTTATCGAACTACTCCGAAACGGCTTGACCGATTTTTATCAAATTTTTTGTGTATAT
This sequence comes from Mythimna vitellina, assembly GCA_949316375.1. Lineage (NCBI taxonomy): Eukaryota > Metazoa > Arthropoda > Insecta > Lepidoptera > Noctuidae > Mythimna > Mythimna vitellina. Next base: position 21,245,729 of record OX438700.1, on the reverse strand, counting down.
TTAGTAGGTTTGAAAATAGGTCGTAGTCCCTCCCTTTTTTCTTTGATAATTTGTATGGCAGAATAATGTTTGCCGAGTCAGCAAGAAATGAAATAAGCTTTTCTATACAAGTCAAATTTTTATTTAAAGAGCCAACCCTGTATTTCATGCCATGTCATATTGTTTATAAAAAAAAAAAAACTATCGCGAGGTCTAACCTCTGTGGTCTAAGACCTGACCTTTGCCGAAATGATAATAAAATGAATTTAAAAACACAATTGCTTATTGTAGGCACCGAATTGATTATAATAATTAATGTTTTACATTAATTGTATCTATCGAGATAACATTAACGGCTTGTTTAACTTTCTTTGTTTGATAAGGAAAACATAACGTGGATAATTAATGTAGATATATATAATGTACTTATACATACAAACATATAAATATTATTGAACTGTCTGTTGGTCATAATTTTTTTACTAATTTCATAATGTATGTGGATGTATAAGATTCAAAGCATTTTATTTCAAATAAACCATTTACAGGCGCTTTTGAAATGTCAAGAAGTCAGTCAGACAAAAATTATGCTAATTGCACTTTCCAAAGCGTTGATCTCTATGGAGAAGAATGTGCAAGAAACTCCATGGATATTCTTTTTAATCATGTTTTGTTATTACAAATATCTCTGTTACATGTTTTTTGTCGCTATCATGTGAGAACAATGTAAAAATAAAAATTAAATATAAATATTAAAATAGCAACTGATTTTTGACTGATATTCGCAAAAAAAAAACAAAAAAAAATGCAATGAAATATGTTAAGTATACAATTATTATGTTTGTTTGTTTGTTTGTTCCAGTTATCCTCTGAAACAGCTGGACGAATTTATACCGCTGAGTCGTAACGTTTTTTAAAAAAAAGGTAATTTACTTACCCACAGCGGAGCCAGATCAAATTGTCTCTTTGGACAGAGACAGAATTGATTGAAGGAAATTGTCTGACCGTCATAAATTGATTAATGGCCGGTGAATACATACTGCTGATTAGACACTAGGACGAAACAATGCTCCAAAGTACAGTCTGCGACTACACTCATATATATTTTTTTTTAATTGAAAGAAACTAGTGCTTGACTGCGATCCCACCTAATGGAAACATATTTCAGAACTCCAGGTATAAAGGAAACAGATCTACGCTTTGGAACTTGCAATTTAGCTTCAGTTTTTTGGACTGACCGACATTTTGACAATTCAAAAGTGCCTGGAATTGGTCTATTTGAAATAAACGTTTCTAATTTATGAAACTGTAAAATTATGGGTACGTTTGCCCTGTAGTGGAAGAACAATTTAACATTACTGTTCTTCTCTTCGAATCCACAAACTGAAATAGTACATTTTAATATAAGTGGAGAAAGTTTGTCATTGCGACCGAGGTGGAATTTGCTCGAGCCGCAGGCGTGGCAGGTGTTATGAGCCGAGTGCTGCAGTGACCAATTTCCACGTCTGTCTGTGGTGGATTACGGCCAATTCCCCAGCAGTTGGAATACTAAAAGGCAGATTATGCTATGCTATTACGTAATGTTAGTTTGTGGAAGAATAAAAAACTTTTTACAAAAAAAGAATAACCGTATTCACTAAAAAAAAATACTAAAAGGATCAAAATAACTTTAATTTCGGAAGTCGGTGTTACTCGGTAGTATTTGTATCTTATTTAACACATTTGTAAAAAGTTTTTTATTTCACACTTTTTGTTGCGATACACTTATAAACAGATGCCTATTTCTCATGATAATTCCAATTAACCCAAACACTGCTAGGTTACATTGTGTTATTATGAAGTTCCTGTGTCTACCTTCCACCTTCCGGCCCCATCATCAGATCAGTTTGATAGTACCTGATGGCCAAAGTGCATCTCATGACAATTCTAATAAGCCCAAACACGGCTAGGTTAAATGTAACCTAGCCGTGTTTGGGCTTATTAGAATTGTTTAATTACGGAGTTCCAGTGCCTACCTTCCGGCTCCATCATCATCATCAGTTCACTTCGATGATACCATTTTCAACGTAACTATTCAGAACCATTCATTTAATTTTGTATTGTCATAGTCGCATAACTATCTTCATTGTGATATCTATGCGAGTAAGAAGTTCCGGTGACTATTTCTGGTCTTCTTCATCAGTTCCACTTCATCAAATTTTACTTTTTGACTGTAAATAATTAAGCTCTCGATGAATGGTTGCCTATAATATTTGAGGAGTTCCCTCGTTTTGCCAAGATTCCATCATCAGATCCCAATTTGGTGACTATGGGACCATTTGGGAAGTATATCCTTTCCAACAAACAAAGAATTTTTGAAATCGGTTGGCAAACAACGAAGTTATGACCGAACAAACATGAAAAAAAAATACAAACATCCGAATTGAGAACCTCCTCCTTTTTTAGAAGTCGGTTAAAAATAAATTAATATTTTATGTTATGTTAAACAGAATTACTTTCGCAATTTTAATAATAGTACAATATTGATCACTATCAAAAATGTACCTACATTAAATTAAGTAATTAATTTACACAACTAATTTATTGGTGCTTGCATCCGGGTTCGTTAATTAAATCAAGAAAAACAATAGAAGTGTAGAGAGCAGGCAATGTGCCAGAAGCGTTGCTACTGGACTCATTTCTCTTTAGTTTTATACCCTACTAGCTTCTGCCATCGGCTTCGCCCGCATGAAAGTAGAATATTAAACCAAGAGTTTATACTCCTGAAATATGTTGTATCCTGTACATAAACTACCCGTGCACCAAATTTCATCCATTTTTTTTTCGTTTATTTATAAGTTTGAGTTTTTCACAGCTTCAAGGGACCGCAGGCCTGAGTATATAGTTTTAAATTTAACTCGATACCTCCACGCGTTCCCTGACAGACAACAAAGTGATCGTATAAGGATTCCGATTTTTTCCTTTTGAAGTACGGAACCCTAAAAAAGGGATCATACTCTTGGAATAAAAAGTATCCTATGTGCTATTCTAGAACATTAGGTACCGTGTACCAAATTTCATCCTTGGTTCACTTGTTTGAACGAGAAGTTAACAAACATCATAAAACTTTCGCCTTCATAATATTAGAATGGTACTACTTGGCAGAATCTGTGTTTCCTGATGGTTACAACCCGGGAATCTTTAAGTCAAGAGTGAATAGGTTACTTCTAGATAAGCGCGCTCCATCGTCGACCGCATTGTCGCTTTCCAACAGGTGAGATATCGGTCAAGCGCAAACCTATCAAGACTAAAAAAAAAATACTTGCTCTGCTCATATTTAAAAAATAGCTTTTTGCCGTGGCTTCGCCCTCGTACATAAAATAGCCTATGTCACTCAGGAATAAAGCGGCTATCTATAGGTGAAAAATTTTTAGCAATTGGACCAGTACTTCTAGATTACCTTCTACTAACAAAAAAACAAACTTTACCTCTTTATAATATTAGTATAGATTAATAACGTATTTTATGATATAGGCACTATAACTTCTGCCAGCAGCTTCATCTGCGTGAAAGGAAATTTCTCCAAACGAAATTAGCGTTAACGTGTTTAACCGGTTTCGTACCCTTGAGGGGCGAATTTTGGAAAATCCTGTCTTATTTTTTCTTAGTTTTCTAGGGCCAAGGTTTTGGACTGGGCGTTGATATGTCAGTGAGAGAGTCAGAACTTTGCCTTTTATAAGTATAGATTATAAAGTGATTAGGCCACAACACAGGTATTCTGTATCTAACCAATGTTCATTCAAAAAACAACTTAAAATACAGATTTCTAAAGTGGACATTTGAGTTGGTGTTTCCTAGCATCATATGAGATGACAGTTCATTTCACGCCAAGTCAAAGACACCCTGATTTCATCACGCATGCGGGTTTGGCCGGCATGCAGAAAATTTCAAAATACAAAAAAACGCGTCCCGCGTGCGTATTCCTCGCATTACAATAAATACTTGTATGAAATGGACATTTGCAGGGGTTACGTGTGCGGGTCAATCCCGCATGCGTGATCAAAACCGCACGGTATTAAAAACACCCTAAATTTCAACAGAATAAATCTCTAATTCAAATGTTTTCGATTTTCTTTTGTATTCAGTTTTTTTTTCTATTCTTTTAACTTTATAAACCTCACTCGCAACGGTTTATAATCCATAAACAACGTCTGCCTTTATATTTTAAGGTGGTAGTCATTAAATGTTATCACACTCTGAGTGGAGCGCGGATCGAGTGTTCCTCCAGTTGCCCTTTAATAATAATAATAAATGCAGGGGCCATAGCCTTAACATATTTCATGGTAACCAGTCCACTTAAGACTCCAAATACCATAGCCTTATTATCTTTGTTTTCCATATTTATGTCCCAATAATTTTTCACTAACCGGGGGTTGTCGGTTGGTAACTATTCCAGTTGGTTTCGGCTCCTCATACGCCTTCCAAAGGTTCAGAGGGTTCTGAGATATACTGATACATAAAATATTATAATAATAATTTTTATTTCAAAGACAATTCAAAAACAACTCTCAATTCAACTTCGACTTTCGTCAACTTTACGTTCCAGAATCGCGATAACTCTTTCGGACCCTCCCTCAGCCCTGGAATATCTTCATCTTAAGATTACCTAGCCCATACACTTAATTCCTCTTTACAATCGCTGTGCCTATTCGCGTACATCGCTCGTGGATGTGCAGTGGTCCGAAATAGCCACCTTATATTTAACATCGTGCTATTATTGTGCTCCTGCCGAGCTAATTGCAAGTCGTAGTAACAGTTTTACTACACCTAGTAACTGGTAAAGGTGAGAAGGAAGAACGATTAAAGATTTAGATTTTTAGGGTTCCATACTTCAGTAGGCAAAAACGGAACCCTTATAGAATCACTTTGTTGTCGGTATTGTCCATCTGTCCGTCTATAAAGAACTTTGGTTTTAGGAATGTGAGTAATACCATACATCCAGTTTTAAATATAACTTGAACGGTTTTTTTTTTGTTTTGATGTCTTTTGTATCCTTTTTTGTAAAACATTTTTTTTCACACTTTAAATAGTGTGCAAGTTCTATTTTATTTATACTAATGTAGCTAACTAGCTTCTAAACAACGCAACAGTTTTTATGCCGTTTTCACTAATAGAAAGAGCAATAAACAAAGAAGGTTTGTATGTATAATTTACCCCCATACCAAGCCGTGGCGGGGCACTAGTATTAAATAAAATTTATGCCAGTTGAATTTTCTTAAGTCCTTATTTATTTATTTTACTAAATGGTATGTATGGGACAAATTAATCATTTTAGGATCAGTTTCTTTCTCAACAACTTTGGCATTATTTTACTTTAAGTTTTGTAATGTTAATATTTAGAAACTAACTACTTAGCGTATAGTAATGACATTAAATAATTCATGAGCTTATGAATTGTGATATTTCCGTATCTAACGCCTACGCTTCGAAAAGCGATATGCTTTCCTCTCTACTACGACTTGGTAAGAATAATAAGCAACTGTGGGATGTACCTGGGTGGAATTAACAAATTTTATTGTTTTTGCAGTATTTAGCAGCAAATGTATCAAGTTACATAGCTTCGCTGAGGTAGTAAAAAATAGAAATTTAACATTCTCACTCAGCTCCAATATATCGAGATGGCGTTTCAATTATTATATTGAATCAGTGGCGTAGCTAGACGGAGAATTTGGACTAGGGTAGGTTAATTTTTTTATTGTGATCTTATGTAAAAAATTCTAGAACGAACGGAGCGAGCTATAATGTCGGGACATTATCAATTACAGTCATAAGGTAGGTACTTATTAACTACAGGCATCTTATCAAGAAGAGAATTTAAGATTGTGGATAACAAGTTAGGTGCGCAGCACACTTTGGGGCCCTTGTAGCCCGGGGACCCCATATCATTGGTACGGCAGTAGCTACGCCTCTGTATTGAATAATGCTACGAAACTAGACCAATTTTAAGTCACCATCGATTTACGAATAGTTAAAACAGCTACTAAACTCCATTCGAAAAAAGAACAGCCAAAAACTAAACCTATTTGATTGTAAATGTTATACCTAAATAAAAACAAAATGATTTTTTAATTTGGAACCTTGCGTTTATGGTTGCAAAAATGGATGTTTAATAAACTATTGATTGAGACGTTTATTATCCATTAAAATATTGTTTATATACCTAACGAACATGCCACAAAACATCGATTTATGTAATTTTAATGTACATAAAATGCAATAACAAAGGTGTAATTTATTCGGACACGCACCCACGATATCAGACGAGCCATTTGTCCAAATTTATGTAAGTAATCTCGCGACCTTGACGTCTCCCCTACGAACTGGCGGAACAGGGTTGCCCGATGTACGAGTAAATGGCCATCATGTAAATTTCTTTTTTTATTATCTTTTTATGTTACATATTAAATTATAGGTGGATTTGGATACTGAAAATTGCTTCAATGGCAAACTTGTGATCGACCGAAGGATCGCTATCGGTTTAGGTTTTCAGCTTAAATATCGAATACCGGCCTTGAATGAGATTCGGTTTCGGTAGAAAATCTGTCGAACCTACGGCCTTACCAAAAGTTTCAGTGAGGCCTAAGGTATGTAAAAAAAAAAGATATTTTTGATATTTCCAACCAGACACGTCAATTTTATTTATATGAATGTGTAGATAAACAACTTGTAGGCACTTTTGAATTGTCAAGAAGTTGGTCCGTCAGAAAGATGAAGTTATTGGAACGTTCCAAAGCGTAGATCTCTATGGAGAAGAACGTGCTCTAAACTCCATCGTTATACATTCATTTATCAAATAAGTTAATTATTACAAAATGGTGCAAGGTTACATTCATTTTGAAACTATTGACGCATGAAATTATATAAGTATTGTTAATGAGATAAAACCAATGTTAAAGACTAGAGAAGTAGGATTGTTACAAAAGCGCTTCTGCCATGCCATGAGATCTGAGCTTTTTTTTAAGGTGTTTAATCATCAAATGACTGAAGCGAAAGGGCGGCTCAGACTTTTATGACTAAAACCTACCTAGCCCTTCAATTGCCTTTGCGTTCCAGGACCTCGGTACTTATTTAACTCTTTCAAAAATTTCACTGGCCCTAGCGGACATCGACCCTACTGTGCCCCTACGGATGAGGTCCAACCTGGGTTCGATTCCCTAGCCGGGAAGTGTTTTTGGGTCATTCTATGTCAAATATTATATTTGATTTTCAGAATTGTGAATATTATGAATAATTTCTTCGCACACTCACTCTTCTCTAGCATATGCCATTTAATTTTAAGGGGAGGACGCTCAGTTTTTTGTTCTGTGTCTTGACCAATAACACCATAACCAGGAGTCTGTGCTGTGAGACTAGATCTTCTCCCGGCAGTACTTTGCACTCTTTGACGTGCTTTAAGTGGTTGCGCCTAACCAGAAAGAAATCGATTTGGGTCTTGTTTACCACTTTTTTACGTGACCAAGTGTTAGTCTCTTTTTTGGAAACAAGTATTGGCTACTGCCAGGTCAAATGCAGTAGCGGATTATACCTCTATATACGCCTATGCGCACAATGGAAGGTGGGATATAGTCTGCGGAAAGACACCCGTACAAAAATACTGATAGGCACCAAAGATCGGAAAGAGTAAAATAAAATTACTCCCACTGTGCTTAGATTAATCTTTATGGCCTATAAAACCCTTCAAGTGAACGTAACAGTAGAAAAACAACCGTGAAATGATATTATTTGTTTTTTTTTAACTTTAGATAAACTTCGTGACTTGCCCGTTCTGAGGCATTTAAAAACCTTTTAAAACTATTTGTAAGTAGGTAGATTATGGTAGAGGTGAACTGGCCATTAGGCAAGTACCTATACCTCTTAGGGCGGAATTAACCAATAAAACTAATCGCGTTTTAACGTTTGGCTCGCATAATCGCGTTTAGCCGCTGTCACTAGTGTCACTTGTAAAAGTACAACAAAAGAAAAATACAGACAAGTGACACTAGTGACAGCGGCTAAACGTGATTATGCGAGCCAAACGTTAAAACGCGATTAGTTTTATTGGTGAATTCTGCCCTTAGTAATTCAATTCAATTTTTTAAGGTTATGGCTCCATCGACGAACGTCCGATGATTTTGCCAATGTCAAGGTTTGAGATGCGAATAGTCGGTACTTTGTCAAGAATACTAGTCCGGTCAATTTAGACATCTGAGGTTACAAAAATTCGGACCCAGCTGAAAATTGGTAGGATTGTTCAAAACACTATCATCATAAATTAAATCTAAAAAGTCCTCATTGATCCAAACCGAACCTGGAAAAAAAGGTCGAAATGGTAAGGTTTTATCATATAATTAGCTCAGAAAAAAATTGTAGATCAGATAATTATCTACAAAAATGTCTAAATACTTTTTTCCGAAGAGCCACCGTTTTTTAAATATAATTATTCAAAAAGTTGAAAGAGGATATCGTCTTTTGCACACGTTTTCACGCCACCTTTGAAGTAGCGCATTTTTAGGGTTCCGTACCTCAAAAGGAAAATACATCTGTCCGTCTGTCTGTCAAGAAGACCCTTTAACTCGGGAACGCATGGAGGTATCGAGTTGAAATTAAAACCATATACTCAAGTCGGCGGTCAAAAAATCAAACTTGTTAGGTAACGAAAAAATAAGACATGGCCGTTTATGTTACCAAAACCGTATATTTTGACACTCTAAAGGGAATCAAAATTCATTGAGTAGATCCCATTGTCAGAAAAAGACATAAACGGCGGCGTATCTTTTTTATTTACTTACAAGTTTGATTCTTTCACAGCTAGCTAAATAATTAAACATAAATTAACAAATATCATAAATCCAAAACCTGGAGCACACCAGGGTCTTACCATGACGTGATTAAACGTCAAGCATGTGAGCGAGAAAGAGGGAGCTATACACCCTAGCTTCATCCCTTTAACAGTTCAGTTTAGGTCGTCAAATGGATCGTGTTAAGTGCTGGTGCTAGGGTCTCTGTTCTTTAAAATAAAATATAACGAGCATGTTGAATAGAAACAAATCAATTCGCATTAATGTCACTTTTCAGTTGGAAAGTTTCACTATTTTATACCTTTCGAGTTTCTATATTTTGGTACACTACCAGTGGTCTGCGGACCACAGGATGGGAACCACTGAATTATATCATTTACCTAAGTTAGGTGTGACACGTTTTTAACACTAAATGGGGCACTCATTGATTAATATTTAGGTGGTATCTGCAGAGGCCCAATAACGTTCTGTTTCGGCCTGACTACTAGCATTTTTAGTTATTTAGGTACAATACTGTCAAAATAGGTTGACCATTCTAAAGTTTGCGTTCCTAACTATTGTACATACTCGAAAAAATACGCAATATGCATTGTGGCCCCTCGCCCTCGGCCTTGGACACAAAGGGACCTCACTATTGACCACCATTTCACCTGATGGATGGATTTAAGCGACGATGTGGCCGAAACTGGGTTGCGATAGTCGCTGTCTCGTTTTCGAATTTATAAAAGAAAAAGCCCTCGCTGATGCACCTTCGCCCCCGTCGTCACGACATATGATTCTTAAAAAAAAAATACATACTAAGCAGCCAATAGTTCGCAGTTCGGGGCGGACAAGGTATTTCGGCCGCACCTACCTACTGTATGTTTTTCGCTTTCCATTTTCCCTCAAATGCCACAGAGGTTAAAGTTTAGTGTTCACATTGAGGAAAAACCCAACTCTACAATGACTGCAATAATAACTCAAAATTACCTACTAATGGTCTAGTGGTCAGTGGCCCTGACTGCTATGCTGGAGGTCGTGGGTTCGATTCTCATCCAAGATAAATGTTTGTGTGATGAGTACGATCATTTGTTCTGTATCTGGGTGTAATTTATCTTTAATATGTATGTGTTTTGAAATATATAAGTAGGTATATGTATCAGTTGTCTAGTACTCACCACAAGTTTGCTTAATTTGGGAATAGATGACGTTGTGTAAAAGTTGTGAAAAAAAAAACTGCAGAGTAAAAGCTAGTTAAAAATAAAATGTAAATACCTACTACTACCAGCCCTATTTCCACCCTCACAATAATGCAATGTCCACCCTAACCCCAGTGCCCTTGCCCCTGGTTAACGAACTGAACTTATATCTATAGAATCTGGAATATTTATTTTAATTGCCATAGATAAACAGCTGTGTTGTGTATTGAGTACATGCCTACTTATTGTTTGATTAGTAGTAGCAGTAGGTAGTAAAATGAATAGATTTTTCTATTTAATTTTTAGAGATAGGTAATTACCGTAGATTCAGACTACATAATTTTTCTTGAACAGTTGTGTTTATCAAACAAAACAATGGCTTTATATTGTAAATAACAGTTAAAACCACAAGTGCTGATAGGCTACAGCTGTGATAGAACACAAGTAACAGTACCACTTGTTTTGTATAAAATCAGAATATTATTTCGGTGGGTAACTATTCACTGCTTTACCATCTAGTGCCGAGTAGCAAAACTACGAAAACAACGCCACCTAGTGTCTAGTAGTAAAACTGCGTTCATGAAGAAAAAATATCTAATTTTATTGCTCATAGTGCCATCTACTAGAAACAGAATGCAACTGAGATTTTAGGTACAAGTTATTGTTATAAAGGGCCTATTACACTACTCGATATTCAGACAGTCTTGTCGTCTTCGTCTATGCAGCAATGTAGCGTCACACAAGAAAAAGAGCAACTTACGCCAATGTCGTGTAAAGGAATGAAACAAAACGATGAGATACATAGATATACATAGACTAAGACTCTCGGAATATCGAGTAGTGTAATAGGCCCCTAAGTTTTAATTTTTCTTGTTCTATTTATTATTTTATAGATTATCATTGTGTCAATCCACCAATAAATTTTTTGGTACATGGTATCCCAGAAATTGCAAAATTCATGCGGAACGAGCCATGAGAGTGAAGCCGCGCGAAACAGCTAGTTTATATCATTATAGACTAATTTCAGACTGCAAGTTGAAAAAATAATAGCTGAAAAATATATTAATCTTTCTAATGATTCGTTGATAGTAGACACATTTCAAAATAAAACCTATGCTGGGCAAACGTTGTTTCAAGAATGTATTTCCGTTGCGTGTTGTCCAATCATTATGCAAGTTGTGCAATCAAGGCATTTTTTATTATCTGTGCTCTTAACACCATAAACAACATTCGTAACATCGCGTATTGTAACATGATTAAATACAGAAACAGTATTTAAAAAATCTCATTTCCATCGCTGCATCGTAACTAGCAAAGTGTGAATACGTGAAAAATAAAAAAATATTTACTAACGACGCGGTTTTTTAAAAGTGCAACTAGATCTTTATTTTGTGTAAAACTATTTATTTACAACTTATTTATTTCATCAAAATATTTTCTTGGTGGTACTATAAACAAGTTTTTTTTTTAAATATTATTTAGTAGTGGCAATATAAGTTGTCTATGGACTGACTTTCATTTGACGTCTGCCTGCCACATCCGGCCCTCCGACGAAAGGGTCCTTTTTCAAGCGTACGCCATTGCTGGCGTATGGTAGTTTATTTTATTGAACGAAAAATCTAAAACCATCCAATATGGTGAGTATTTAACATCATAATTATATGGCGAAAAGTGTCCCTGTGTATCTGTGCCAACGTTTCGTGCCCATATTTTACGTCTGTCGAGTTTAAAATGGAAATAAAATATTACATTCTTCACGACGGCCGTCTTTGTGATCGGATGACGTTTCCAAGTGTCGCGGTGATTGATCGGTATCGATGTAAACTCGCGGAAAATCAGCTAGAATAGCATAATGCGTTAGCGGAAAAGAAGCCGTAGATATATCTATCGTTTAAAAAAATGAAACGTGCGTGTATCAAGTGTTCCATCTGTGTTGTGATGTTGAATATGTTGACGAGGTGTTTTCTGGTTTGTGCAGGTGAATTTCACCGTAGACGAGATCCGGCAGATGATGGACAAGAAGCGGAACATCCGCAACATGTCCGTCATCGCTCACGTCGACCACGGCAAGTCCACCCTGACGGACTCGCTGGTGTCAAAGGCCGGTATCATCGCTGGCGCCCGTGCCGGCGAGACGCGGTTTACGGACACGCGCAAGGACGAGCAGGACAGATGCATCACCATCAAGTCAACGTGAGTACTTTTAACACCACATGGTGCAACTGACAGCCCTTTGTTTGCAAGACATGGAGGCCGCTGAGCCGGCAATTAAGTACCCTTGAACTTGACTACTGAAATTACTGCCGATTTGGCTATTTGAGGTTATGTTCGCTATGTAAACTCATGATTCACAATTTGAAATAGGTACTGCTAACTTGCTAAATTGTAGCAAATAATGTAATCGACTACAGAAACCACTTGTAGCTTTTGTTTTAACACATGCTATTATTGCCATTGTCAACAAAATTATTCTACATGGTATTTATATGACAAATCAATAAAATCAGCTGTTCTCATATTTACCTAAATATAACACATATTGATAAGTCAGTTCTAGTAGAGATTGTGTTAGTGATTCTAAAATAACCTTTTTCTAAAATATATTTTTGTCATAATTTCACAACATAGTCAATAATGTGAAATATTAAGAAACAGAATTGTAAACAACTCCCTAAGCAAACAATATCCACATGATGAATGTTCTTACCATTAAAAACTGAATATCAATGAAGATCTTTCAGAACGGCCATCTGACAAAACTCTTAACAAGGTCTTACACAATCTATGAAATTATGATGGTGTCTAACAATGGACTTCTTTCCCAGTGCTATCTCTATGTACTTCGAACTTGAAGAGAAAGACTTGGTCTTCATCACAAACGCTGACCAGCGTGAGAAGAGTGAGAAGGGTTTCTTGATAAACCTGATCGACTCACCTGGACACGTTGACTTCTCGTCTGAAGTGACTGCTGCGCTCCGTGTAACTGATGGCGCCCTCGTCGTCGTCGATTGTGTCTCTGGTATGTTGTTATATAGTTTTTACATAAATTCAGCCCAAGAACTAATTTTTGATTTGTGAATTAAACATATGGTAATTTAATTCAGTTACTTCTGGTTCTTAAAGGCTTCTAAAATCACTCAGATATTTATTTTACATAGAAATAATATTAAAAATGCATGCAGCATGTCATGGTCTTTTTTCTAGGATTCTAAAGAACATTGCATAACAATTTTCAATATGGTTGCAATGAAAGTACAATACTTGGTTATTATCAGCTAAAATGTGATACCAAAATGCCAAAGATTATAACATTTCTAAATGACCAGTAGTTTCTAGGTTAATAAATGATTAATTACAAAGTAATGTATATTGTCATTGGATGACATTAACTTTTACAAATAACAGATAAGACTAAACATTAAGTTGACAGAGTTTTGAATATCAATTTCTAGATTACACATGTTATTTTTGAGAAAATAAATACTACATGTTACTAATTAAACAAGTTATGCTACTGTTTTATAACATTATGTTGATAGATCAAGCTGATACATGGAATCTGCATCCTTTTACCATTGAAGCACCTATTCAGAATCAGAACAAAGAACAAAAACATCTAAAATCCATTAAAAATCCAGAAAAACAGTTTCAGATCATAATACACCACATGGCTGCCCACACAATCATTAACCATGTTCAATTTTCATAGGTGTGTGCGTACAAACCGAGACTGTACTGCGTCAGGCTATTGCCGAGCGCATCAAGCCTATCCTGTTCATGAACAAGATGGACCGCGCTCTTCTGGAGCTGCAGTTAGAAGCTGAGGAGCTCTACCAGACCTTCCAGCGTATTGTTGAAAACGTCAACGTCATCATTGCCACCTACAACGACGATGGTGGTCCTATGGGTAAGTTTAGCTGATACTCTATACACTTTTTTTTCTTTTTTTTTAGTTTGATGTGTATGAACAGCATCATCAATTGGTTGCTGCCTCTTCTAAGGTATTTTATTGAGTGTGGGGTACCCAATTGATGCAGCTGTCTGTACCTATTATACATTAGATGCTGCACAGATTTCAATAAAATTTTATACATGGGGAGACCATGTCTTGAAATAGTATGTGGGATAGTTTTTATCCTGGAAGTATGTTCTCTTGTGATGGTTTTCGACAATTCCAAAACCAGTGGCAGCAGCTTGTTCAATACCTATATTAGTGTGGATGAAAAACTCAGCCCAATAACATTGCCAGATCTGCAAATCAAAGTCTGTCAAATATTTTTTATACATTCAGATTAGTAATATCAATCCTGCTGACTGGATCTTTTTTTATCACCACCAAGGTGATGCTTGTAGGTATGATGACTGACAAAATGTGTATGACACTGCATTTCTGTTTCTATTGTTTTTTTTTTTCTTGCTGTGTCAGTTTTTGTAAACAGTAAAATTTTCGTAATTTAATTAGTAACAGTACACTTAACTGCATACATGTTACTGATACACGCATACGGACCCAATTCCCTTACAGACTTCCTGAAAAACCTGGAAGTCCTGAGGCCCTACCACGAGCTTTTAACGCGGTCTATCTGACGACCTAAACTTAACTGTTAAAGAGATATAACTAGACTCCAACAGATACATAGATAGAATAGTAGCTTTTAGTTACAAAGTTAGCATACTATATACAAGATGTTTACTGAAGTTATGATAATACAAACACGTGTTTATACACTTGGCCTCAATGCGTAAAAAACAAATTGGAACATTTTAATTTGTACCTAATTCCCGTGCCTTACTAATACTACGTAATCTCACGAACACTGGTATTTTTATCCTCATTTAATTCCAGACAACAATATACCCACGTAATATTAATGTCCGCTGTTATGTGCGTAGGATTTGATCTATAGAGTATCAGACTTAATGACGTATTACATCCATCTACGTCAGTTCGTTTCGAATTCTTTTTTACTAGGGTTCTGCACCCAAAGGTTAAAACGGGAACCTATTACTAAGACTACTGTCTGTCCATCTGTCGCCAGGCTCTATCTCGTGAACCGTGATAGTTACAGTTCAAATTTTGATTTATTTCTGTTGCCGCTATAACAACAAATACTAAAAAAAGCAATAAAATATATATTTAAAGGGGCTTCCATACAACAACCCTGATTATTTTTGCCGTTTTTATAGATAAGGTACGGAACACTTCGAGTGCGAGTCCGACTCGCACTTGACCGATTTTTTAATGGAATTTTTGTACACAGATAAATTGAAAACTTGATCCACTTTCTACCCATCGACGTAGGTACATACTTTGTCCAATTATTTACGTTCGCTTAAATAAAACCTTCGCTTTGAGAAATAATAAGGGATGGATGGAAAGTTTCACAGTTATAAATATCTTTTGAGCGTCGACGTGTTACGTAAAGCGCCCTCGGGAACAAATGAAATAAACTTGGGGGTGTTGAAAGATGATTCATAAATTTGCCACCACTTGTAGACGAACGCGATTATTTGTTCCTGAATTATTGAGGGCTAATAAAATAGTACTTAAAATAAAATAAAAACCGTAAATCAGTCCAAAACTATCGAAAAATTGACAAACATATCGAAAACAAACCTTCCTTTCAAAATTGTCTGCTACAAATTACTGAAATCGTTGCTCGTCAACTTATTTGAGGAAGTACATCTAACTACGGACTGGTTTTTGGCACTGATGGAGTACCGGCCCCACTCTACACCCGTCGCGAGTTCGTTGACCACATTTTTAAAGCGATGAAAAGAGAATCTCGTCTACAATCACTTTGCATCCGGTGTTGCAAGTCTGTTTCCTCCTTAGCTCGATCGAATCTTGCGAAAAGAGGTTCTTTGTTCGACACGTATTTTTTTTATAGACAAATTGTTTTTTTTGTTTCGTGTTTTTTTTTTTCAATTTCGAATAGGTAATACACACACACAGATACAGTATGAACAGCTGTGGTAATTGTGATCATAGTATGACCTGCGCTTTGCAATGAAAAAAGCTGTTTATGTAAAGCTTCAGCCAACACATTTTGATAGTAATGATCAAGAGAAGCCGTGCGACCCGTGCCCCCCCCCCCCCCCCCCCCAAAATAAATCAACAATTAACTAACAATAGAACTAGATAGAGTTTGAATACAAACGCCAACGTCATTTTATCATCCTGCATGTTTTGTACATGTAAATGGCGCGATCGGCATTGATAAACACGTCTAATCCACGTCAAGGTCGCCCGAAGTGTTCTCGTACAATAAAATTGTGTATTTTTCACATTAGGTACGAAAACATTAAATAAATATGTGAACATCCGTTAAGATTGATAACGATCACATGAATTTCATTTTGACTGCGGTAGATCGCGACTTCAAAGGAATTTCACATTAACATAATCAGCCTTATAATGGTCCCACTGCTGGGACTCAGGCCTCCTCTGTAGGAGAGGGTTTGACCCGTAATCCACCACGCAGGCCACGCCTGGTGCTTTTTCACATTGCAGAAAATAATAAATTAAATTCTTTTTCTGAATACTTCTTTTTGAAATGTGTGACATTTTGAGGGCTGTCTTTTATAACTTTTGACCTTTAAAAGTGCTGATTCACTCTTATTAGTAAGAAAGTCAAATTTCTTAGAAGTGTTAGACAGTTATTTGAACTAAAAAAAACAGTAAAATTGTTCCTTTCAATGAAAAATACATTTAATACATGCTGCAGCTATGAAAGGTTACATTCATTGGGTCAACGATCTTAAGGTTGCGACATTGGCCCTGCTAAGATCGATATTTCATTAATTTACGTCGTCTGAGTAAATACACTTAAATTCAACTGAATTGAATGGAATAAAGAACGAATGGCCGAATAAAATGCTGAAAGAAAGCACTTCCAATGTTTTTAGTGAATATTTCTAAAATTCTTTTTTACGCTTAAACGAATATCTTAAAAAAAAATTAAATTATTTTCTACAAGCGTCGAAAGGAACGCTTTCGTAATTTAATAAAAAATCAAGTTTGCAAACAATTCGAATTTTTTAACCTTTTCTTTTTAAAATATCGTGGCTGTAGAATAGAAAGTAGTTCAATAGAGCGTTTAAATAATTTAGTAATAGTAGGTCAATATGTTTTTTACCCCTACAGTCGGCAGAAAACTTTTACCATCTACACAATTCTTTCGTCGTGAAAAACAGTAAAACAAAATGATCGTTTCAATGAATTGGTTTTAGGCCGGGCCGTGTGTAACGGGCATATAGATTTTAGAGATCGTTGTGCCTCCATTTTGAGCATTTCCATTTTAGAAAAACTTCTAGGGTTTTTACTGTAACCTTTTGAGTATCGTAATTAGAGACACAATAGAAAGACGAATGACCAAGCGAACGCCGGCGTTCGCACGGTGTTTAATGAACTAACCCGTTTACCGCTTACGTCGGATTGGTCCGACGAGTGTTTTCGTGTCCTGGGTACTTCATCTCGTTTAGCTCTTCAATCCCCATAGGTGACAGAAGAGCTGAGTATTTGATTGTAGATGTGCAGCCCTGGCGGAATAAATGCGTAGGCGGTTAAAAGGCTATTCGTCCCATTGATACTGGGTTAAGCATTTAATGCTATACACCAGCGGCAGACCGGGACGAACATTGACTCTCTACCTGGATTGGTGGATTGATCACTGTTGACTTTTCACAACGGTTGTTGAGATACATTTACTGCCATTCAAATAAATCAATAAAGGTCTATGGATTCCATGGTGGTGATGGTGGAGGTTCTATGGATTTCTGTACTTACCGTTCGTAAGGTCGACTAGTAGAAAATGCCTAAGGCATTAAGTCCCTCTTTGTACAGTGTTATTTACTAGTGAATAAAGATTTAATATATAAATAAATTTACAAGTAACAAAATATTTACTTTTACCGCCCGTGGCGCTATCGTAAACGTAAGTCAACTACCTATTGTAAAGAAAAACTACCTATTTTTTATTATTTAGCTTTTGTATGAGAAAAAAATAGGATAATGAGGTGTTCTATTCCTCAAAGGTTGTAAGAAGTATTGTTACCAGCCTAATATAAGCGTTCTAAAAAATCCCGTATCACTTTCTTTTCATTTCCTCATTAGGAGAAAACATAATGACACGTTATCGTCGGGCTAATTTTATTTATCTGACGATGTTCAGTTAACATTACCTTGTAACCGTCTCGAGTATTTAGTCGTACCACAACTTACATCTTTCATTAGAAAATATATGAAACTACCTGTCCGTCGATATTATGATTTTTATCGTTTAATGTGAAAACGTTAACGACCATACAGCCCTAGACGCCTTATGCTTGATCTAACGCCCCAAAGAACTCCGTCAACTAGCTGAGGTATGAGAAAGTGGGGTACAGCGTCCTGACAGGATTAGGACCTACCAAGATCATTACAACATACTAGGGATGACACAGGTTCAGATCTATAAGTCATACGTGTTGACAGACGTCGATCGCACTGTTATGCGTCTATGCGCTGTATGGTCGTTGGAATACGGCCATCGTCAAAACCTAAATTACATGCAGCATTATTGGTAAATAGATTAGTATTTAAAACTGACCGATTCTTCTGCAAATACTCAAATTCAATTTCCGTCTATCAGGTGAGGTCCGTGTGGACCCCAGCAAGGGTTCCGTCGGATTCGGTTCCGGTCTTCACGGCTGGGCCTTCACCCTCAAGCAGTTCTCCGAGATGTACGCTGACAAGTTCAAGATCGACCTTGTCAAGCTTATGAACAGGTACGTTCTTATCCATTTTCAGATTTTTAGGTTTTTCAGACTTGGTTGCGGGATTGTTTGAAAACGTTACCGTGGCCATGGAACGCAAAGGACAACTAAAGGAACATAGGTGTAGTTTTAGTCAGTGGAATTCAGGCACTCCCTCCCACTCCATCATAGAACGGGAGAAGTCTGGATGACGTATTACCTCAAAAAAAAAGGTTTGGTTTCAGTAAGTAAATGTGGGTCTACGCTAGAGCAGCCGAGCACGAGCGACACACCTTAAGTCCGACAAGCCCTCATGCTCCACAGGGTTTTCAGACTCTTGAATGCTTAATGTTAGAAATAATATATCTCTGTCTGAACTTTTTTCATAATTTGTGGGCGGGGGCCACCCATCGTCATTCTTCTTCAAGCGCGTCTAATATTTAGCCATAGGAAAATAATCCAAAGCTGTCTTGCAGATTGAACCTGTCACGTTCAAAATTTTAATTTCGTCTCGATTTACATAACTATAAGTGACAGTCTGAAAGTGTTGGGAACGTTGTTGAATAAACGTTTTGAGGTTATATTTGAACACGTGTTTGTTACTCCGAAACTGGAATCAGTTGCTTCCGAAAATAGCTCACTGAGTTTCTCGAGATGTCGCTAACGTAAAATTGCTTTTCAATTTTCTAAAAAGGTCTCAATAATATTAAGTGACCATCGTCGGCGTCAGCAAAAGGATCTTGTATTTCCATTTTTACTAAAAATGCAAACTGCCAGTGTGTGTTGCCATAACCGTATTCCATATAAAAATAAATGCATGCATGTTCTATAAAAATAGATTTTGTGTAATATAGTTCTACTACAGTTATCTCGAAGAAATATTAAAAAAAATATAAATACAAAAGAATAGAAATAAGGTCTTGAAAGTGTACCTTTAAATAATTTTAAATTCAAGGTCTTACACCGACGCCGACAACATTTTACATTTTTTTCGTCCTTCCCGAAGTTTTTATTCTATTTTAAGCAAGTAAGGTCCCAAATGCAGCATTGCAGATACTCGTAATGACGTGTCTACAGCATTGATTCGTGCACACGCGACCTCGTCTCCGACTAGCAATAGCCTCGCTGAAACGAACCCTAAGTCCTTCAAATAGAACTTAGTTTGTATTGCAGTTTCGACGATAGATGATTACTAAATGATTTTTTCCGTAGCTTGGCTAGCTTCAAATCAAAAGCCTCATACCACTAGCTTATGATGTTTTAATGATCACAGAATGCAACGACACATTTTTATGCCTATATTCTGGAACGAAGCCTCGTCATCATCATGAAACTAGTCTCAACACAAATGGAATTTATTGACTAAGTAGCTTTTCTTGTTTTTTTTTTTTTTTTTACTGTCATTTTGTATTCGGCTTGAAGAGTTGACACGGGCGACGGGAATGATCGGAACAGTTACCGCGGAACTGGAACGCATAAGGCAACTGCATTTCTCATCTCAAAAAAATGAGGTTGACGAGGCATTCTCGTTTAGAAGTAACGCATGGTCGTAGTTTGAGATTCTCTGTTATGAGGGATGCTTAAAGGTAGCACGCAAAAATCAATTTTTCTAAGTTTTTTTGGATCTTGCAGCTCAGAATTAAGTTGGATGTTGTTTTAAGTATGTTATGTTATAATACGTATTTATTTATGGAATTATACTCATTAAAATAATCAATGCAACCCTCTCGGTTTGTCTTATTCTATTGAATGACTCTAACAAAGCGTTTTGGGAACACATTTATTGTGTCTATAGCTGAAGGCTGGAATTCCCTGCCGGAATCTGTGACTACAACCTATGGGTCTTTTTCAATAATGAATAGGTTCTAGGCAAGCGTGCTCCATCGTCGGCCACATCATAGCTTACCATCAGGTGTCAAACGCGAGCCTAAAATATTTCAAGTCAACCCTCCGGGTCTATAAGCTTTCGTCCCATTGATACTGGGTTAAGCATTTAATGCTATACACCAGCGGCAGACCGGGACGAACATTAACTCTTGACTAAATGTGGTGGATTTGCTCAAAGTTGGCTATTTACTACGGTTGTTGAGGAACATCTTATTGCTAAGAAACAAAAACAAGGTTATGACGTAATCCTCGGAACTCGCAAAAAAAACTTCTAGACAACGTTAAAAAATAAATTAGTAAATTAAAAGAACACAATGGTAATAACGTTAGGTAGCGGATGCGTGCGGCCGTAATTTGGTTCTATTTATAGGTTTTTGTTCTTTTTGTGAGAAGCATAAGATAATCAGAAGGATAACAACAAAGAGATGACCAAATTATATCTTTGAATTGAATTTCAGTATTCATAGTAGATCTTAGTTTATCATAACACAAGATTTGATATAAACTAGTACTTGATTGCGATCCCACCTGATGGTTAGCAGTGTTGCAATCGCTGACGATGAAGCGCACTAATTTATTAAGGGCACTCTTAAAGACACCAATTATAATCGGACGGGAAGACCGCAGCAGGCAAATTGTTTCAGTCCTATACGCCGTATAAAAGACGAGGCGAAACAATTAGTCCAGACCATAGAGGTGTCAATAATGTACATCTATTCGACAATCTCGTGTTTATTCCGCCAGGGTCGCACATCCACGACCAAATACTCCATCTCGTTAGCTCTCTGCCACCAAACGAGATGGAGTACTCAGTCGCGTACGAATAAGACACAAAAACACTAGCGGTTAACGGCACTTGGTAGCTAATATACTTACTCTAAAATTTCCCACAGACTTTGGGGAGAGAACTTCTTCAATGCCAAGACAAAGAAGTGGGCCAAACAGAAGGACAATGACAACAAGCGCTCCTTCTGCATGTACGTGTTGGACCCCATCTACAAGGTGTTCGACGCCATCATGAACTTCAAGAAGGAGGAGATCGACGGTCTCCTCACCAAGATCGGAGTCACCATCAAGCACGAGGATGCTGACAAGGACGGCAAGGCCCTCCTGAAGGTAAGATATGTCTAACGATTTAGAGGTATGCTAAACAGGGTGTGATGTCCAAACCAGGGCTTTCTGTCTGATCCGAGCAACTACCCTATAGTTGATTTCGGATTTTTTATGCGTTCTAATCGCGCGGCGCGGAGTATACTTATAGATATCGCGATGCAGAAATTTGAATTTTAGTTCCTAAGTGGCGTCAAAGAGGAAGGTCACAACAACATAAACGTCTATTTGTCAAAATCATATCAAAATACACCAATTTTGACAGAATGAAGCGATCGTTTTTGTTCAGTGTAGTTCGCGATTTCTGTTGGGATTTATAATGGGTTTTGTTTTAGTTCAAGTCTTTGTTTGACTGGACAATGTTTCTGCAATAATCAGAGTAGCCTTTTGTTTAATGAGATTATACGAATGTTTCCAAACATCCAGTTTATTTATACAATAGGTTTACTTGTACTAAAAAAGACTTTCTAAGAATACAAACCAACAAAAAATAATATTATGAGTCCCAAGTGTTGCCAGTTACTTACAATAAGCATCTGGGTGTCAAAGAGGACTAACAGTATCCCTCATACCGGAATTGGTTGTAAGTTCCCATAGCCTGCGACCCCATTAATGTACGAGACATTTACCATAAAAAAAAAACAATTTTGTTATCCATATGTCGTAGATTATTTCTTCTGGTGCCCCATACGAGAAAACTCGTAGTGTCATTACGATTTTTTCGTGGATTCATGCTGATGCCTAAGTACGAGGTGTCTCGGACACTGGACACTGATAAGTAACTTGATTAATAGAGTGTAATTGGCGACTTATTTCTCGTATATGGCGGAAACTGAATTTGACTCCTTGAAATCGTAGGCGCCCATTCAATGTGTTATGCTTTCCACTCAACCTCATTTATATTGTCCAGGTGGTGATGCGCAGCTGGCTGCCGGCCGGTGAGGCTCTCCTCCAGATGATTGCCATCCACCTGCCCTCGCCCGTGGTCGCGCAGAAGTACCGTATGGAGATGTTGTACGAGGGACCCCACGACGATGAGGCCGCTATTGGTATCAAGGTAAATTAACAGCTAATTTGTACTCTGTTTACTATTTATTTGAACTTTTTCAAGTACAGGTTGGCCCATTTATAGTTGTCCAAAAATCTGTATTTCTGAAGTTGTTTTTTTGTTCATCAATCAATCAAAACTCAATCCATGAATTAATATTTACAATAATTCCTGTCTTACTGGCCGTGACTTTAATATAATTGGTTTCTACATAGACTTGCGACCCCGAGGCGCCTCTGATGATGTACGTGAGCAAGATGGTGCCCACGTCCGACAAGGGTCGTTTCTACGCCTTCGGCCGCGTGTTCTCCGGAAAGGTCATCACCGGACAGAAGGCTCGCATCATGGGACCCAACTTCACCCCGGGCAAGAAAGAGGTAAGCCAACAAATTAAAGGATTTAAAGATATGCAGAACTGATTGTAAAGTTCCTCTAACTTCCAATGAAAATTGAGGATCATCCAAGCAGTGTGTTGTCTGGTCCGGGCACCTGTCCAATAGTTGATTTCGCGATGTAGAAATTTAGTAGTTTCCTATGTGGTGACTTAGATTTCTCTACAAGGAGCCAGTTATTTACGTAAAAGAGATAAATCAGTGGCACTGATATTTTAATAGTGTCTAGAACGAAAAATAATGTGACGAACTGTCAGATGCTTGTCAAATTCATCCAACCAATAACAGCATTTAAGCAGCTACTGTTGTAGGTTGAAGGAATTTTCAACATCTGTCTGACGTAATTCGATATTTTAGTGGCATTTGCCTCATCTTTTCGAAGTCCATACTAACTTTTAAAAACTCGTTTGCATAGGACGTGTACGAGAAGACCATCCAGCGTACCATCCTCATGATGGGCCGCTACGTGGAGGCCATCGAGGATGTGCCGTGCGGCAACATCTGCGGTCTGGTCGGTGTCGACCAGTTCCTCGTCAAGACCGGAACCATCACCACCTTCAAGAACGCGCACAACATGAAGGTAAACACATTTATTCATTACAATTGACAGTTAAGGCTGAAAGAATTGGCTAAAAAGATGGAAAAAAGTAGCTTAACTGTTTCAATTAGAAGGGTAGAAGTATCAAGCTAGTTTTATAAGTGGCATTATCAATAATAAAGTGGACATCCAACTATAAAACATTCATACAAAAGAAAATTTAAAAAAAAGAAAAACCTGCACATATTCATCCCAAAAGAAGTGTTATAATAGTTGATGTGATAGAAATAAAACCCGAATATTTTTACAATTCCTAGAATACCTTTCTAGAATATTTCAGAAGTAGTTTCCTCTTTCCCTCATAGGTCATGAAGTTCAGTGTATCACCCGTGGTGCGCGTAGCCGTGGAGCCCAAGAACCCCGCTGATCTTCCCAAGCTGGTGGAGGGTCTCAAGCGTCTGGCCAAGTCCGACCCTATGGTGCAGTGCATCAACGAGGAGTCCGGAGAGCACATCGTCGCTGGTGCGGGAGAGCTCCATCTTGAGATCTGTCTCAAGGTATGTGGAAATTGGTTATTTATTTAGTTAGAAATATGATCTTGATTTCGTGATAAACTTAGGTGAAAGCTAGGGGTCTGAGCATAGCCATGTTCTGGTTAGATTGCAATGAACACAAAATTTTTATTTAGTTGTTAAAGTTGAATGTCCGATTTTAGACACACACTTCATGTCTAAAATCGGACATTCCACTTTATTGAACTTAGTGAAAATTATTACCTTAAAATCCATCTAATTCTGACTGTTAGTCTCAAACTATGGTGCACTTTAACTGAACAAGTCGGATTAGTCCGACCGATATTTTGTGTCTATTTCACCAGGGATATATTTACGTTGGTTGTCGGATTAATGCGACGTAAGCGGTGAAATCGTGTATGACCTATAGATTTCACCTTAAGTTGGGCTAGATTGTTCTGACATTGCACATCTTGTCTGCTAGCAACAGAAAATCATGTTTTTTTTTAAATGGGACTATGTTGAAGCTTATTAGCTTCAACTTAGTCCCATTTTGTGGTCTAGAAAAACTAAAATGGAATACCATGTTTGAGAAAAGATAATGAGTCCCAAGTGTTGCCAGTTACTTACAATAAGCATCTGGGTGTCAAAGAGGACTAACAGTATACCTCATACCGGAATTGGTTGTAAGTTCCCATAGCCTGCGACCCCATTAATGTACGAGACATTTCTATTGCAATAAAATTGAGAAATATGTGTATATTTTATATGTATATAAAAATAGAATACTAACTGATATCAATACCAAAATTGGCAGAAAAGCAAATGAGATATAATAGTTAATTATATCTTTCTCTCTCGCCAAGACGCCTTTTACCATGGCGTCCGCACGGGCGGGATGTACTTTGACGTCAAAGTTCATATCAGACTTCTCTTTCTTATTACCTTGAAGCTTTATAATTTCTTTGTTGATGAAGATTTTTAAAGTTTCATTTTATATTTGTATATTATTCGCGGCACGTAAGTTGAACCATGACCCTCAGTGCGCAGTAACAGATTTTCGGGTTTCAATCGAAGTGCGGCAAAGCGGGTGGCTTCGCGTAAGCATAGCAACGACGACCATTTTAGTTCAATTTATTTGCCGCGTACAATACTAGATTGATATAGCAAAAAAAAAATTATATTGATATACATAAACATGTTTTAATCACAATTTGTCTTTTACCCTAGGACTTGGAGGAGGACCACGCTTGCATTCCAATCAAGAAATCCGACCCCGTGGTGTCGTACCGTGAGACCGTGGCGGAGGAGTCTGACCAGATGTGTCTGTCCAAGTCGCCCAACAAGCACAACCGTCTGTTCATGAAGGCGCAGCCTATGCCCGAGGGTCTGCCTGAAGATATCGATGACGTAAGTACACTCGCACTTTATTAAAATAGTTACATAAGTCAACATGGACCATTTGGTCGTTTCCTATAGAGAAGAAACAGAAACTCTACTTTTGGTTACTCTTTTTAAAAAAATATTGGTTTTGCAATGGGTATGAGAGAACAGTGTAGGTTGGTCAACATTGTTCCCAAAAGCACAATAAAAATAGTAAAACGTGGTTCGAAATAGGAAGTAATCTATGAATCTGTAGAGGTGTTCTCACATTCACATTGTAAAAATGATGGTTTAAATTGATGATAATACTGTGATAAATAAAAATAAAGGCTTTCTGATCACTGTATATTTTTACATTTCAATTATACTTTTATCGTCACAAATACCTTCCGGCACACCGTGCCGCGCCGTAGCGAGCCGGTCGATAACAATCGTCCGCTTCGCGCTGACGGCTGCGGCGTGCGAACGAAGCAGAGCAACGCGAGCCCGCGTCTAAACGCTGCACAGGACCTCTATCCTTATGTCCCGGGACTGCACGCTACGGCGCGGGCGATACATGCGTACTAACTGGTTAACTCTCTCACCACTTGCGTCGAATTGGTTCGACGAGCGGTTTCGTGTCCTATTCACCAGGATCATGTGTTTGCGGCTGGGTACTACATTTCTTTTAGCTCTTCAATCCCGATAGGTGTCAAAAGAGCTGACAAGATGGAGTATTTAGTCGTGGATGTGCGACCCTGGCAGAATAAACGCGAGAGTGTTTTTTGGATATATCCGATGTAGGCGGTTAAAAAGTTGATTGACATCTGTGTTGATTATGAAGTTATTCATGGATTGTTTTCATCTCTCAGGGCAAAGTGAACCCCCGTGACGACTTCAAGACCCGTGCGCGTTACTTGACCGACAAGTACGAGTACGATGTGACTGAGGCGCGTAAGATCTGGTGCTTCGGTCCCGAGGGTACCGGCCCCAACATCATGGTGGACTGCTCCAAGGGAGTGCAGTACCTCAACGAGATCAAGGACTCCGTGGTCGCTGGCTTCCAGTGGGCCGCTAAGGAGGGAGTCATGGCTGAGGAGAACTTGCGTGGTGTGAGGTTCAACATCTACGACGTCACGCTACACACTGATGCTATCCACAGGTTTGTACTGGAAATCTTGTTTTTCTGGGAAACTTCTATATTCGCATAAAAGAGCATTGTTTTTGTTTACCATTATTAATTTTTTTTGTACCATTTTTTTTTTTTTTTGTTTTGATGGAATCGAAATTATTTTTTGTCTGACAATTATTTGTCAATCCTGTACAGCTCTGTTATTGGCCTCGTATAAATTCTGATAATTGCAAGTGGTTGTGCCAGGTGGGCAGTATCCCAGGTGATGCTTGTCCTGTGAAGTGGTTCCACACAGTCACTGTTTGAGATGGGTTGAGGAAGCCCCTTTGGCCAGATTGTTTTTGCAATGGTCAACCTTGTCTGCAGTTCGTTAAGAGATTTCCAGATTGGCCACTGCATTTCACGCCCAGGGGAGATGTTCTGATGAGGAGAGGAGCAGCTTGTAATGTGTTTAGTATTAGAGATGTCTAGAGGTGGTGCCATGTAGCTACGTTTTAACGCCGCAGAAGTGAAAACAATAATAGCCTATTATTACAAAAGCTATATGCAACCTCAAGAATTTGTCAAAACAAAAAAAAAAACAAATTTTCACATGTTTATCTGTTGTACAGGGGTGGCGGTCAAATCATTCCAACGACGAGAAGATGTCTGTACGCGTGTCTGCTGACCGCGCAGCCCAGGCTCATGGAGCCGGTCTACTTGTGCGAGATCCAGGTACGTGTGCCTGACTGAGCATGCTGACTGTCGTGTCTCTAGTAACGCTAATCCAGTCTATGAAGTACAAGTCGGAGTGAGCTCTTTAAATTATTTAGTCACATTGATTTTTAAATAGATAGCCGTTTCTCTGAAAACTACACGTGCGTGTTTGAGATTTTATTGAAACGCATGTTTTATTTATTTATTTAAACTTATGCAACATGGCATTCTCTACCAGAGCAATCTTTGTGTTAAAAAAGGCTACACTGTGTGTGTTATCACTTAACTAGAACCCGCTACATGCAACACAGTCAAAGTCAAACTAATCACTCAACCATTGTGGCAACTGTACCGTAAAATGATTATGTAACGATACAATTAGAAAGTACAGTTTAATTAAGATATCTGTGAAAGTAATTTTATAAATAATGCAGCGACACTACTCACTGTCACCAGACTGGATTGCGATACTATAAAAATATCGACGCTTGAAAGGCAAAAATTATCAAGCGACATTGAACTTTAGTTTTTTTGATATTTTTTTTTATTAATAACAACGAAATAGTCGGATTTAGATACTATTAACATCGTGTTAATAATATCTAAATCCAACTATTTTTAAACTAAAAAAAATATATTTTAAACACTCATGTAAAGTATATTCAATGTCGCTTAGTAATTTTTGCCTTTCAAGCGTCGATATAATACATGTGATAGCAACAATTATCTAGTGTATATGTGTGTGCTAATGTGTGTCCCAGCATGTCCCCCACGTTTTTCCTGAGCGGACTAGCATGTTACGATAGTTCCGCCTTTCCGAGACGTGGCAGATCAACAGTTCTTTGTTTTGGCATTGTCACCCCACAAATACCTTGCCTGAATAGGGGAACTAACACTCCAACAAAATTATAACGACCCTCGATTATTGGGAAATCCTAAAATTGATTTGATAATGAAAGAAAATACCCAATGTTTGCTGCTTTGATACCTTAGTGTTGAAATTGCTTGTGTGTATCTTCGAAATTGAAAGAATGTTGGCATGTTATTATAAATAGAAACTTGTTTATGTGTATAACGCACGCTAAATCATAAAGAGATTGGAGAACCAAGACAAAAAAAAAGTGTTTTTGACAATTGAACGTTATATACATATACACATAATTGAATTTACACATTGTTTTATAATTTTAAGGTTCTGTACCCCAAGGCTTAAAATGGCAGGCTATTGCTAAGACTCCGCGGTCCGTCTACATCAACTTTATCTCATGAACCGTGACAGCTGGACAGTTGAAATTTTCACTGATTATGTATTTCTGTTGCCACTATAACAACAAATATCTAAAACAGAATATGACAATATTTAAGGGGGGCTGTCATACAACAAAAGTGCGCGAGTCCAACTCGCACTTGGCCGGTTTTTTAAATTAGGTCTCATTATGAATGAGCGTGCGATTAATTATCTGCTTTTGATATGGTACATAAAACCATTAAAGACCACACTATTTTGTTACCTCTAAAATGATAAGTTTTTTTTTTTAATTATTGCACCATATCAACGACTGTATACTGTTGCTATGTTGTAAACAAGACTTCTAAAGCAACTTATAAAAGCACGATATTAACAACAAAAATTCTTTACATCCGCGTACAGTGCCCTGAGGTAGCTGTGGGAGGTATCTACGGCGTGCTGAACAGACGTCGTGGCCACGTGTTCGAGGAGTCGCAGGTGACGGGCACGCCCATGTTCGTGGTGAAGGCGTACCTGCCCGTCAACGAGTCGTTCGGCTTCACGGCCGACCTTCGCTCCAACACTGGCGGACAGGCCTTCCCGCAGTGCGTCTTCGACCACTGGCAGATCCTGCCTGGTGACCCATGCGAGCCCAACTCCAAGCCCTACGTCGTCGTGCAGGTTTGTGCTCCGTACTTGTTTTATTCTATTTTACCAGAGATGGCATGAAGAAACATGGTAGACATCCCATCCATACACACAAAATGTCTTGGGGACACATTCATTATGCATACAGCTAAGATATGGAATTCTCTGCTGGCGGCGTCTGTGTTTCCTGAAGGCTACAATCTAGGTCTCTTTAAGTCGACAAACGTGCTCCATCTACCACCACATCACTTACTGTAGGTGTGAAGTATAGCCGCGTGTAGACACTGCATAGGACCTCTATCTATCCTTATGTTATCGCAAACGTTACATTTTCATCTTTTTGTTTTATCAATTATAATTGGATTTTTTCTGTCATTGCAGGAGACAAGGAAAAGGAAAGGACTTAAGGAGGGTCTGCCTGACCTAACTCAATATTTGGACAAATTGTAAACGCCGTAGCTAATGCAATCCATACTGTAATATATGTAACATTATTGAGCGCGCCTCACGCACTATACAAATTTACGTTTTAACATTATGAATAATTTTATTTTGAACATAAAACGGAATGTATCGCCTCAATTAAGTTAAGTGTTAAGCGACGACGCTGGTCGGACCGTTTGTTACTGAGTGGCTGCTGCCGCCCTGAGATACTAAATAAACTATTGAATATACAACTGTCTGTTTGATATGAATCGCTATGATGTGTCGGGAACCATGATTCATTACTTATACTGTAATTAATTTTTAAATTATAATTTTTCTATTGTAAACAACCCTAGTGTTTTTATTTGGCTGGAACAGTCAGCTATGAAAAGGTGAGTTGATCATTTATTCTGAGGCAAATTCTGGTAAATATTTAACTGCTAAGTGTTTTCCTGTCCTATTCACCAGGGTCGTATGTTTGCGACATCTCGTTTAGCTCTTCAATCCCCATAGGTGACAGAAGAGCTGACGAGGTGAGTATTTGGTCGTGAATGTGTGACCCTGGCTGATTAAACGCGAGAGTGTTTGTCGGATGTATCCGACTTAGACAATCAAAAGATTAAAGTTACCCGAATTTGTCTCTTTGTAACATGCAGGAGTGCAGTAGATAACATCATTTTTAGTACAAGTCTTATAAGTATTGTTATCTCTACACTAATGCATAATTTGTTTCTATCTTTGATCATAAAGTAACCGCTGGCCTTGATTCACAGGACAACGTGAGCAGACACATAAAGACTTAACTGCTGCATACCAATCAAATAAGGGTAAGCAATTTTTTTTAAACTGGTTTTGTTTTCTTGTCAATTTTTTTTTAATGTTTTTAACTGCCGCAGTCTTCTATACATGACCAAGCAAAATGTGTCCAGCAAGGCATAGACTGCTTTTCTTATTTTAATTATGTAACTAGACTCATCCCTATTTGTATTATGTGAACTGCTTACTATTTATTTCATCCATATTTGTATAAGATCACAAAAACGAACACTGAAATTGCAGCGTGGCGCTACAATTTCAGTGGCTGCTAACTAGCGGGTTAAATTGGTAATACTTTTTTTTTTGCACAATTCGTACGATAATATTCGTGGTTACCTAATTGCCCCAATAGGGTTATTTTTTTCGTATGTATGTTTCTTTGACACACCCTGTAGCCAAAACAATGCATTTCAACAAATAAGCTATCTATTAGAGAATCTATTGATTGTTTGTTTAGAATTTTTTTCTTGATAAAAACAACTGTAAAATATGGTTATTCAAAGTAAAATAAAAAAAAAATATTAAATGTTTTACGCACACAAAAAAAGTACAGAGGCAGACTGCTTTTGGCATTTTCTGCCAGTCAACCTTTGGGTGATGCAAAGAAAAAAATATTTCAAATTCTTCATAATTCCACTGGATTCGATCTTAATGATGATTATCACAGACCTGTACTGAGTAATGAGGAAATAGTTATAATACACTGAAAATATTAACAAATAAAAAATAATTATACTGTAAATGAATAGGTACTTATTTGATATTCTTTCTTGCAGGCATTGAGTAACAGAGCGGAGAAGAAAATGTTGCTAAATGAATGGTAAATATTGTTGTATTAATTCAATTATGTTTCCAAAACAGTGTATTATTATGTATGACTAAGCACGTTATAATCCTATATTATTTATAAATATAATTGTCGCATGTTACGTAACTAAATAGATGCCAAGTCACAGTGCTATCAGTGTAGCGCGTCATTCCCACTTTATTTTTGTGTAGTCACCTTCCTTCAGATTGACATATCATCAAACTTTAACATTTAAAACGATCTGGCCAGTTAAACTTGGCCATATCCTGAAGTTATCAATTTCTAAGATCATGAGTTACCATGACATTCTAAGTAAGATGGTTTCATTCTTATTTCAGTGTGGGTAAGAGACAGAGCTATACAGGTTGTGTAGCACTATCTCTTACCCACAATAGAATAAGAATAAAACAATCTTACTTTAAATATCATGGTAACCTACCTGTGGCCATGAAATATACATGAATAACAAGTATTTTTCATAAAATGATGAACCTTCACAGACCTGTTCTGAATTATTTTGAGGTCAACTTAATTTCTTCTGATTTAAAACTTTAATTTACATTTCATTGTGATTGATTGT
Organism: Mythimna vitellina; assembly: GCA_949316375.1. NCBI lineage: Eukaryota > Metazoa > Arthropoda > Insecta > Lepidoptera > Noctuidae > Mythimna > Mythimna vitellina. Next base: position 21,213,837 of record OX438700.1, on the reverse strand, counting down.
GAACATTTTGTTTTATTTGACTGTTTCTATTTCAGATACAATCGGTGATTTTACTCACAGCAAAGCGTCGATATGATTCGTGTGTACCGATGTACGCTGATTAGTTTCTTATCAGGTAATTAGCGACGTTACACTGCTAATGTACTTTTTTAGATAATCTTTTTCTGGTATCCATGCTATTATTTATTTAAAATATGAATACTTTTAACTCATTAATAGCTTACGTCGGATTATTCAGACAAAAATTCTCTCCCATCTTTTCAGTTTTTCTGTCACCTACAAGTGACACTGGGAATTTAATAGTTAAAACTGATAAATTATTTGGTAGTAAATATACGAAATGGATAGGAAAATATTTGCCGGATTAATCCGACGTAAGCCTTTAAAGGGTTAATTTCTTTGTTAGCATTCCTGGTTCGGAATTTATTAGTTCTTTGAATTTTGTTTTATTATGATGACAACACCGTTCTAGATGCCCCGTGATGGTTTAACAAGCTCAACAGGCCTGAGAGTTATTTAAAATAAATTCTGTCATCCTTCCAAGTAACCGAGTTTAAATCAATATTTTTAATTGCAGATGCATAAGGAGTCAGTTAAAAGGAACATGAAAGCTAAATGAAATAGGTAAGATATGATTCGGAATTAACTGATTACGTGAATTTTATTGTATAACTTGGTTTATTTCCATCACTATCCGACAGTGTGCTGTGTATTTTATAGCAATAAAAAGTGGCATATGACACTCTGGGATATTGTAAGTTTTAGTAAGTGAAGGATTATTGTAATTAATTGGATGCGACCATAAAAAAGCACCTACTGGGGTCAAAACTTAATAAGGCTACCTTATTAAGTTTGAGGTACTAGCGGTTTTGTCCGCGTGTATATTTGTTATTGAGAACGCAAAGTCGAAGCTACAAATAAAAATAGTCCATGTCCTTCCTTGGGGTACAGCTTACTCTTCAAAAAAAAAAAAAAAAACAGTTTCGTCAAAATCGGTTTACTAACTTAACTGAGTGTAGATGCGTAACAAACAGACTAGAGTTTCATGCACATTTATAATATTGAATACGGATTAAAATTTACGTCTTTATTTAAAAAAAAAAATTACAAAGAGATTATCTCAACATTCCAACACCCCGACACAAGGACTTATGGAAACTGTCGCCATCTTTCAAAGATTATAGAAAACCACTCCCAAGATCTTTAGATAATAAAAAGTTGGATGTGTCACTGGATACATACCACGCAAGCTGCATTATCATAATTATAGCATCCAGCTACATGTTGGAAACAGACAGATAGCAAAAAATTAAAGAGAATAAAAAAACAATCTAAGATGATGACAACACTGTTCTAGATGCCCCATGATGGTTTAACAAGCTCAACAGGCCTGAGATTTAATTCACAAAACCTTTACTAATCTTCTAAACAACAAATTTTAAAGATTCTTTTTTATTACAGATATACAAGTGAAAAAGAAGCGAACCAAAGGATGACAAAAAATTTTCAAGGTGAGAACTTTGTCTACAAAATTTTTTTTTTTTTTTTTTAATTGATATAAACCAGTGCTTGACTGCGATCCCACCTGATGGCAAGCGGAGATGCAATCATTGATGGTCAGGCGCACTAATATTATAGTTGGACGGGAAGACCGCAGCAGGCAAATTGTTTCAGTCCTTCGATGTACGCGGTATAAACGATAACTAGCTTTTGTCCAGGACTTCGTTAGCGTAAATGTCTTCTATAGCGGACGCGAGCCAGATAAATCATAGCGTATTTCTTTCTTTGGAGTTCAAATGTACTCTTTACAAAATTTGATTAAGATTGATTCAGTAGTTTATAGGATAAATATTTTTCATACAAAATGATGAACATTCACAGACCTGTTCTGAATTATTTTGAGGTCAAACTAATAACTTCTGATTTAATTAAACTTTATGCTTTACCTTCTATTGTACTTGGAAACCTTTCCACTAATTTAAATTAATCTGTTTCAGGTACTCTGCTTATTCTGGCGACGACTACTGAAAACTATAATGTATAACAAATGAGTCAATAAATTAATTTGAAAAATTCCCGCTTTTTCGTTTTATCATCCTACCTACTTATATCTTTCTTCCTAACTAGGGCGGTGGCAGCGGTACCCAGGCGGGCGTATAAAAGACTACTTACTAACAAGTTTAAAAAGACTAAACTGCCTCTAGTTTTGGCCTATCTTACGCCCTAGCAGCTAGGGTGTTCTGTGATCTAACTAGTGGTAGCAAACGATTCTGCTTACGACACCCTTATGATTCGATTTCCAAAAACATTATTTTCATCAGGAACTTGCCAATCCAGAGTCGGTTTGCGGTCACGCGGCCACCAAGTTTACTCTGGCCATCAGGCCACCAGCCTTTTTTGTTTCAAAATATCTATGTTGAAATCCTCACAAAACTTAAAATTCTCATAAATGAGTTGTCTTAAGCTCCTACTACTTAGAGAACTTATTACGTAGCAAAAAAAGGGGCGCGGGCCCTAGCTCCCCGCAACGGATGCCTGCGTTAGGGGAAAAACATCACCCAACATGACACGCAAAGCTCAATTCCGTGACTGCAACTCTGCCCAATGTACTGCGAATTGTCCCCAATGTTTTACGACTCATTCACGTGACGCGGGACATGGACAATTTGAAGTTGCGCTGCTACGGTTACCCATTGTCCCGCAATTTCTACCGCAACATTTTTCGACACATTCATATGACAAGGGACATCACAGAGTACTTTGTAATATAGACATGTTGTTTGACAGCGTTGTGCGTCATGTTGGGGAACATTTTGGCCCTAAGCTTGACATCCACTAAGGGGACAATGGAAAAGTTTCATGATGACCTACATCCCATAATATCATAAAGTGAAACCCTATTTAATGAAATTTTCATGAAATAACCATTCAATATGATTAGACGAATTGAGAAGGTTGTAGCTTTGCGCACAACGATTGCAATCTCATTGGAGAGTCGTCGTTGGACCTAGATGAGATCTTTGCATTACAAATCATTTGAATGATGCAAAAGAGTTTATAGGTTACAACTGAGCTCTGACACTGTTAGTGACCTAGTTATTTAATGGACAACTGGATTTTTTTTATGTATTTTAGGGTCATTCAAAAGTTGCATTTGTTGAGGGTTGACAATTGCAAGATACAAAATAATATTCATCTTCTTTTTCAGTTATTGGTCTTTTTAATTAATTTATGGTTTTTATATCAAGTATGCCAAGAAAGGGAACTCGGAATTTTAGAGCACTGCAACATGGACTGGTTACATTAAAAGAGATAACGGGGGCCGGAGCGAGTAAATGAACCAACCCCTTCGTGTTAGGTCACTTTAAACTCTGCAAACATAAACTGGGGGCCTCCGTCGAGCCTACCAAAGCCATTTTTAACCATTCAGTATCGGAAAACAGCGTCAATGCTTAGGGATAGTATCGACCGTACCGACTATTTAATTCTTATCTTTGTTTGAACTCCCGACTAGTTTACCAGCTGAATATTGCGGACGTATACGCTACGCCTGGCCAATGTCTACTTTAAAAACTCCATACCCAGTGGAAAAGGCTGGTGCTCGCTAGCAGGATGCTAATGATAATGATGCCATGGCATCTGGCGAGGCTTTCCCGCATGCGTGACGAAATCCGCACGATATTAAAAAAACCCTAAATCGAAAAAGAATACCAACCCTTTTGGAACAACATTTGTTTACTAATAAGGTACTCTGTGTTACTAACGTTACTAACTTAAAATTACGCTGGCGGATGCACAAGAGTGCTAAGCCATATTCTCCTGTCGAATGGATACATATGGAATGGGATAAAAAAAAAGAACTTGAAAATTCGTTCAGTTTAGTTCGCAAACCGACGTTTCGCGTTGTTCATTCAGTCATTCATTCATCTGTTACGTCAAAACTCAAGGCTGCAGCTGTGCGCATGTTTTATAAAACTAATTGGATTCCAGTTAAATAATTTAGTCTTGCTTATTTAATGCTTAGCAGCGCGTTGCGGCAGTGTTCGCAGTATTTGAACAAAATGGTGCCTGAAGTTGTATTTGTGTTGGGTGCACCAGGTTCCGGCAAAGGAACGCAGTGTTCATTTATTTCTAAAGAATATGATTTTGTACATCTATCCGCTGGCGATTTGCTGCGCGAAGAGCGACAGAGGCCTGGGTCTGAATACGGAGAGATGATCGAGGAGAAAATCCGAAATGGTGAGATTGTACCTGTAGAGGTTACGTGCTCTCTTCTTCACAAGGCCATGCAGAAGTCTGGAAAGACACGTTTCCTAATTGACGGCTTCCCGCGCAACAAGGACAATTTAGACGGCTGGAATCGCGTCATGTTTGACAAGACGAAGCTGCTCTTCGTATTATTCTTCGAGTGCTCGCCGGATATTTGCACAGAGCGGTGTTTGGGACGCGGCGCTGCAGGCAGCGGCCGCTCGGACGACAATCTGGAGAGCTTGCAGAAGAGATTCAACACTTACCTCAACGACACCTTACCCATCATCAACCACTATGAGGAACAGAATCTGGTACGCAGGATTAATGCAGAGGTGGCTCCTCAAAAAGTATTTGAAGATGTGAAAATTGCATTCAATAATATTGGATTGAAAAGAATAGCAAACTAATTCATTTAACTTAAGTAGATCAATCTTGAGCTGTGTACCAATCATCAGAGTATTCTGGCTTGTCTTAGGAATATTATAACATTATTTAACAAACCAGTGTCCTTTAAATGCTAAGTTAGTTTTGCTTTATGAGCAAATCTACACATGAAATATGGCCACTACCTGAAATAAATTTTCCCTTTGTTTGCAGCATTTGCTTGTAATTCAAGGTTTCAGATCTTAGCATGCCATAATGAAATTATGTTTGACCTTTACAATATGTTGTAGTCTGAATCAGCAAGCATTCAGTATATACATCATATATATGACCATCAATGATTGCATCTCCGCTTACCATCAGTTGAGATTGCAGTCAAGCACTGGTTTATATCAATTAAAAAAATAAATAAAATACAGATACAGGATGATTGCTGATTTTGTTCAACAATTATTGATGAAAATAGACAATTGTGTATGTTCACATAGTGATTATCTCTCAATTGCCAATCCATTGTATAATAAGTTTAAATTAATAATAAAATTTTAAGACAAATAAAAATTGAACTGAGCCATTGTATTCTTATTTTTTTAAATTATCCATAAGTTTTAGTTTTAAATGTTGGGTCTACAATTAATTTAAATGAAATGTAATTTCTATCATATTTGTTTTACATTACAATCAAATAGAGTGGTTTCAATTACAAAATCATATTTCTTCATTGGCTTTGTAAGTAGTTAAAAAAAATCTGTTATCTTCAATAGCATACTTGGCAATCATGTTATCGACGAGAGGTTTAAAGTTAACATTGCATTTTATCTATCAAGGCGACACAAATGTTTTGGTAAACATTATTTAAACCAAAAAGGTAATTTTCTTAGATCTTGTGTGGTGAGGAGTATCTTTATGTATTATTGTGAATATAATATTTAAATATCGCTAATATTCCACTGGGCTATATGCAGGTGCAAATTAAACAGACAAGCCTTCCTTGTTTATTCCTTTTTTATGTTATTGGAAACCGCATCAAAAACTGTTGGTGGTTAATAATAATAAATAATTTATTGTTGGGCATCTTGGCCCAGAGATACATAACTTTCAGACTAACATACTATAAAGTAAAGTCAACTTATTGTTGGTAAATAAGACTTATGACTATTTTAGTAACATAAGTCTTATTTACTAACAATAAGTTGAATCTAATTGTGTCACTTTACGCTGTTCTGTGGCACCTGTCCGCAGTTTAAGAGGAAGTATGGGATAAACAGACTAGCATGCAAAGTGATATTGCTATAAATTATGTCTTTACTCAAGATATATATTTCTTTATATGTTATATATTATAAACCTGTACTGTACAAGCTTAGTATGCCTTTGCTTAACTGTTTACCACTAGTATAAAACATTTAATATATTTTCTTATAAGAAAAAAAATAATAGCATTTTTCTGTAATTTAGTATAAGGTACCATACAGTTGGAGATACTAATAAGTTTCAAGTGTGAATTGTTAAAGACACATTCCTCGATTATCTTACTTATAGCTAGCCCAATGTAGATGTCTGTCACATAGATTGTTGATTATGTAGATAATGTGAAAAAATACAATATTTATTGTTGTAAATAATTTGTTTAATTATTGTGTTCATAATACACCCAACTTGTTTTAACGCAGAGTGCCTGAGCTACGGTGCCGGTGCCTAGTGGTAGGTCGAGGTGGTTTTACATAAACGCGTTTATGACATTCAGCGCTCCGATTGGCCCGCTGCAAGCTCTTAACCAATCAGAGAGCCAAACATAGTAAACGTTTCGATCGTGTTCCACCTAGAGCGGGCGGGTCATTTGATGATTTCCCACTGAAAAAAAAAAGAGAACATACAATCATATTGTACACAATTATGTTTAACTAGCTTTTGTCAGCGGCTTCGCCTATGTTACTCAGTGATAAAGTAGCCGGTGCTACTTTATCAAGAGTTTTGAAAATCGGTCCAATAGTTTTTGAGTTAAATCACAAACAAACAAAAAAATAAATCTTTATATATAATATTATTTAGATTCCATGGAATAGAAGGCGAGCTGACCTTGCCGTCAATTCGTCATCCGGATACAAACGCAGACTCCAGTCTGCTACTGAGAAGTTCCAGATGGAATCACCCAAAAACACTGCCCGTCCAGGGAATCGAACCCATTAGGGCCGATGCTCGCTAGATCTCAGTGGCGTAGCTAAGTGACGAACGGAACTATGGCAAAAAAAAAAATGGGGCCCTTTTTTTTACGTGGGAAATCAGCATATTACTTCTTTTGTTTTAGGTGGGAAGTCATGAGCTTGAGCAGCTCTTGGGCGGAGCGGGAGATAGTGTCAGACTTTTACTGACTAAAAACCCACTCCTGTTCCTTCTTTGCCTTCGCCCAGGGCCTCGGGTTTCACTTTCACACTACCCGTGGCCCCAGTAGGCTTCGACTCTGCTGGACCCCTATGGTTGCTGACATCTAGAGGCGCGCGTGGAACAGTACGCGCCGTCGACGACTTAGGCTCGGTCCAGGCGGTTACCGGACGGTCGGACGGCGAGCCACCCATTGCTCGCCGTCCGCAAGCCAACACAATGTTGACACCCGGGTGTTTCTTCCGCACGAATCCGGTGCAGAAACCTCGCGAACTTAGCATCTCCGGTGAGAACCGGCGTCAAGCGGAAGGTAAGAACGCCGTGAGGTCTTTCCAGCCACGCATCAAAGAGGGGACTTACCGCCATAGTTGTGGCGTGCCCAGCACTGGGTCGCGACAGTCGCTGTCTCCACTTCACCGCGGATCTCATTCCCGCCGGAACTCTGTCTACCATACCGCAACTTGTCGCGGCAGCGGAGTTTCGCCCCGCCGCTGCATTTCCACGCGCAAATCGTTCATGCGTGCAAGGACTGTTGCCTCCAGATCCTATGGTGGCAGGCCAGCAAGGAGGCTCCCCGCTTCGAGGGAAAATGTCCGGTATCCCCGCACCATCCGTATGGCCATGACCCTCTGGCATGCGATCAGCCAGATTAGATAAATCTGTGATCAATTACTTTTATAGCGGAATCGGTTAAGGTTATTATCATTATATCTAGCTGCTGGGCAAATACCTTCCTCCGTTCCTTCCATTGTTCCCGGCTCTGAGCCACTTCTTGCAAATTCCTAAGGAAGACATTTAATTCGTCCCGCCATCTTCTTGGTCTGCCGGCCCGCGACCCCATCGTGCGATGTCAGGTCACCAACTTTGTGTTTTACTGGCCCACCGCTCGATTACGGCTACAGACAGATTTTTATAAGTGTATATAGTTTCGGTTAAGGAGCTCTATAACAGCGCTGCCATGCATCATCGATAATGCGAAGTTATATTTAAATTGAATAAAGTATGACATATTATGATATATTAGCATAGTATGATATATTAGCGTTTTACTGAAGTGTTCATAAAAAACACTCATGGTTTGATGTTTTTAAGTTGATAATGATGATAAGAACATACCTACCCATCAACTAATCTAATTGTGCAGATCTGACTCAGCAGATTAAGGTTTTCGTAATTTTCAAGGTAAGCTTATGAACGACGGGTATTGTAAAACTGTGAAAGTGAAACCCGGGGCCCTGGGACGAAGGCGAACAAGGAACAGGAATGAGTTTTAGTCAGTAAAAGTGTGACACACCCTCGTGCTCCACCCTAAAGCGCGAGATGTCATTGGATGATTTTCCCACCTAATAAAAAAGCTTATGAAACAAAAATACTTTTATTTTACTGAGAAACAGTTGGTAGGTACCACTTTTTATCACATTTCCGTGCGCTATGAAACGCGGTTATGATTAAACTTAATTGACTATAAAAAAAAATATTAACCATTACGCATACTTTATCGTACCTACACATATTGTAATGATGTATTTAAGTTTCTATTTAAATACATCATTATAATTCACGTTTTTTCTTCTAGGCTTTATGAGTGGCTTTTCATAGATGAACGTATGAGGTTAACCGAACCTTGAAAAAATTTAAACGTCCCGCGTGCGCCGCGTGCCGTGTAGACTTGCATTAAAATACTCTAAACGTGTAGAACGTCGTTAGAGGGAGGATAACGAGGGACGCGGCGGGCTGTCCTCGATCGGTGGACGGGGTAACCTACAGAATACCGGGTTCCCTACTTGATTTCATTCATCGAAAAATTAAAAAAAAACTACAGTAAGTAATTAAAAAGGAATGTTATGAAAAGGATAATTGGGTATGGTGTTTTTGTTTTTAAATAAAAGGAATGTATTTCCATGCAAAATAAGGTTATTAATTAAATATCACGGAACAGTATGCGTTTCGAACCGATATACCTACTATCGAACTCCTTAATAAATTACCGATCTAATGGGCAATCGCAGTAGAGTTTCTCGCAACAGGATTTTTCATCGACATCGCATCAAAAAAGCATCGATGGAATAAAAAATTGTAATTACAACTGAATTATCGACACTGTGTTCGATATAATAATAGTCGAATCACCCAGTTTCGAAATTTATTTCGAAACTGGGTGATCTTCTGGGGGTACTTTAGTAAGGAACCCTAGAATACCAACTCCTACGATACAATCCGTTTTTTTAAGGATAAGTAAATGAGGAAAATAACGTCTTTGCTAAATCATTATGTACATTTTTTTTTATTTTATCATCTTAATAAGAAAACGCAGGGGCCCTTGGTTTGGGCTCCCTATAATTATTCCGGTAAGTCTCCTCTTAGAGGAGTGGCTGGAAAGACAACAGGGCATCCTTACCTTCCATATGATGCAGGTCCTCACCGGACATGGTAAGTTCGGGAGGTTCCTGCTCCGGATACGAGCGGAAACACCGCCCGCGAGTTTTACCACTGTATGGACCACCTGGAGCACATGGTGAAGTATACGGTAGAGGTGTGCCCCGATTTGACGGAGCACCACCGTGTCCTCGTGGGGGCGATCGGTGGCAACGATCTCTCGCGCCGGGCCTTGGTACAGGCCATGGTCTAGAGCGGCGGATGTGGAGTAGTGACAGGCGGACGTCTCCTTCTGCGAAGAAGTAATGCTAGTAAAGGATACGGTCGCACGCGTGAGGGAACGGCCCTCACGCTCCAGCCGCCGGGATCCCGATTCCGATTTCTAGCCACCTTAGGCACAGGCTTGCGGACGGCGAGCAATGGGTAGTACGCCGTTTGATCGTGCAATACCAGATTGGTTTCGCACCACTTTAGACTGTCTGCAGTGAGACATTCGTACGCTCTGCCATAGCCATACAACTGTGCTATCATCTGCATACCCATAGATACCGGGTATCAACAGATCGTTATTATGCAGCAGGAAAAGAGTTGTAGAGAGAACTGATCCCTGAAGAACTCCGGTATACTACTCTGTCAAGAAAGTACCGGGAAAAGATCAATAATACACAAAATGTCTGTTATTCATCCAAATTTATTTTATCACCTTCTAAGTATGCTCCTTTAGAAACGATACACTTGCGCCAACGAATAATCCATTCATCAAAACATTTTTTTAAATGTTTTGATGAATGGATTGCTGGAATGCTGCTTCCGGAATTGAGTTCAGTTCTCGCCGCGAATTCTCCTTTATGTCTTCTATCGATTGAGGGTGCCACGAAGTGGTAATTTGAGTTTAGGAAAAAGAAAAAAGTCAGCAGGAGCCATATCTGGTGAATATGGTGGTTGCTGGATGGTATTTGTTGAGTGTTTGGTCAAAAATTTGTTCATAATGATAGCCTTGTGCGAAGGCGCATTGTCGTGGTGCAAAATCCAAGAATTTTCTTTCCACAAATCTGGCCTTTTTCGTCGAATTCGCTCTCTTAAACGCCGCATAACGCTCAAATAATATTCTTTATTTACCGTTAGACCTTCCGGTAAGAATTCAGAGTGCACAACACCGCGATAGTCAAAGAAAACAGTCAACATGACTTTGACTTTTGATCGACTTTGGCGTGGTTTTTTCGGTTTTGGTTCAGTTGGAAGGCGCCACTCCGAAGCTTGTTGACTAGTTTGCATGTCAAACTCGTAAACCCACGTCTCGTCACCAGTAACAATGCGTTTCATGAATGTTGGGTCCGAACTGACTCGTTCTAGCATGTCCTCAGCGACTTTCATGCGATTGTGTTTTTGGAGAAAATTCAGATCTTTTGGGACTAGCCGAGCAGCAACATGTTTCATATCCAAAGGATTAGTTAAAATGGTACGGATCGACTCGTGAGATACAGAAAGTTCGGCGGCTATCTCTCTCAGAGTTGAATGGGGATTTTCAGTCACTATTTTCTTCACTTTTGCGATGTTAACTTCAGTTGCAGACGTTGACGGCCTACCAGAGCGAGGGAAATCTTCCATCACATCTCGACCGCTTTTGAACGCTTTGAACCACTCATAAGCACGAGTTTTTGATAAAGTCGATTCACCGTAAGCCTTCTGTAACATTTTCAGTGACTCCGAACACGAAATTCCATTGGCGATGCAAAATTTAAGACAAACTCTTTGTTCGATATTTTTGTCCATTATGAAATTCGCAATACACACTATATATGATATTATTAAAACCAGCACTGTATTTAATATAAATAACAGATGCAACTCAAACTCCGCGCCAAAATGGAAAACAGTTGTGCCAATCAACCATAAACAAATCATCCATTCCCGATACTTTTTTGACTGAATGTATCATGGGCTCTGAAGAGCATCCATCGACAACAACTCGGCGAGATCGTTCACTCAGGAAGTCTTTTATCCAGTTAATCAGACTAAGGGAAGTGTCGTACGTTGGAAGCTTACTCAAAAGGCTGGCGTGCCATACCCTGCCGAAAGCCTACGAGACGTCTAAGTAGACAGCAATCGCTTCTCCATTCTTCTCGAGGGCCTCGCCCCACATGTGAGTGGTATACACTAGTAGGTCCCCAGTAGACCGATTGTGGCGAAACCCGTAAAGTCGGTCACTGAGGAGATCGTTACCTTCCAAGTATGCCATGAGGCGCGAGTTCAATACACGCTCCATAATCTTGCAGAGCATGTAGGTTATTGACACTTCCATTTAATTAAGATAATAATATTATTTCTAATGCAATAGAAAGTTTTCTGTAAACAGTAAGCCATGGTCACCCTATCGATTCATTCGAAACAGTTTTTTTATTATGAATAAAATATATTTTTGCTTTTTATCGGTAGTACTACATATTATTAGGTGTTGTTTACAAAAAAAAAGAACTCGTTAATACCTAATTTCATCGATAGGTTATCACGACTTTTTCTACGCGATATCGTATTCCATCTCCTGAAATATAAACCTAGGATTTTTTCTTGTGTTTTTACAAGTTTCGAGAAATTCAAATCTGTGATTTACAAAAAACTTCAGACCTCTGCGATGCTTTTTCAGCGAGATATCAACGATAATATGTGTGTCACCGTTTCGATGGCGCGGCCATTGGGTTTCTGCTTTATAGCTCCTAAAATATAAACCTAGGATTTTTTGTTGTATTTTTACAAGCTTCGACTAATTTAAATCTATGTTTTACAAAAAACTTCAGACCTCTGCGACACTATTTCAGTAAGATTTCGGCGATGAAGTGTTTCCCGTTTCAATGGCGCGGCCATGGAGTTTTAGTCTTACAGCTCCCGAAATATAAAACTAGGATTTTTTCTTGTATATACAAGTTTCGACAAATTCAAATCTGTGTTTTTCAAAATAATTCAGACCTCTGCGATGATTTTTCAGCGAGATATGAACGATAATATGTTTGTTACCGTTTTAATGACGCGGCCATGGCGTTTTTGCTTTATAGCTCCTAAAATATAAACCTAGGAATTTTTCTATATATTTTTACAAATTTTTTACAAATCAATCTGTTATCTACCTGAATTTCAGGTCTCTACAACGTTTACTTTCAAAGGTCTCCGTGGTCGCGCAATTCACCGCGTTTCAACGGCACGGCCACATTGAAATCCTTAAAATTTTTTAACCATAACTTTGACAAATTTATGATTTTGGGAATACAATAATAATATAATAATATTTTTTTTTTTTTTTACAAAATCTTAACATATATTTTCTGTTTTTAATTATCGTCATGGCCGCGCGGTTGAAACGCTCACGCGACAATAAGTCTATAACTCTTTTAACTACAGACCTTCTCATCTACTGAGAATTCGCCGATAATCTTAAGACTAGCGATATTACACAGAATACACATTTCTATAGGTTACTAGAATAGTGTCTTAAAACATGCGTTTTATTGCGAGAGGGCGTGTTAGACTTTTACTGACTAAAACCATTCCTATGTTCTTTCAGTTGCTCTTTGCGTGCTAGGACCATGGGTTTGTCTTTCAGAAGTCAAACCATGGCCCCAGTAGGCTTTGGCCCTGCTGACCGCCCGGAGAACACGGTGGAGCACACAGTGGACATAAACCCTGCTTGAGCAGAGCGCTGCCGTCTCCTCGTGGGGCCGATCGGCGGTAGTGACCTCCTACGCTGGGCCCCGGAAACAGGCCATGGTCCTCTGTCCAATCCGAGGAGGACTTAGGCAGCGGACGCCACCTTCTGCGAACCAGTAATCTAGCAAAGGAAGTAATCGCAAGCTTGAAGGAACGGACATCACGCCCCCGTCGCCGAGACCCCGACGACCAGCCACCATAGGACACGTGCTTACGGACGATGAAAAATATATATCAAAATTTGTCGGTCACGGGATCAGTGTATCTCCCTGGCTTGCCACATTTATATCTCAAAAACTAAAACACTTCCATGCTTACGGGCGTGAAGTTCCATTTGAGTACGCTGAATAAGTATACATGACCCATTAAAAAATAAAGTAAAAGACTAAAAACCGACTACGACAAAAAAAAAAAAACGACGCTGAAAAATTATGTTCGTTCGGGGTTTAATGAATTGTTAAATTTAACACATGACTTTTCGTCCGCTAGAGGGCGTCCCTTTAAATTTGAGTAATATTTAGTCCCTTTCAAATGATACCAAACACGGCGTATTTATCAGAATTTTTATTTTTTAACACATTACTTATAGTCCGCCAGAGGGCGCCATATCGAGTTTTGTGACACGCCACGAAGCCTATGTTCAGCGGACAATTAAGACGCTTCCAACGATACCTCATACGTCGAGTTCCGATAAGTAGATTAGGAGCTATGAGGGAATAGATGAACATACATACATCATACATAAGCCTGTCAAAATCATAACCCTCCTTTGGCTTTGTCGTAGTCGGGTAAAAATTTTAGTAGCTCCATCACTTGTAGATTACAGTAATGGGGGCTGAAATTCAATTTATGCACGATCGAAAATAAAAGAAGCATTACACATGTAAAAATATTTATTGATATCGGGAATAAGATTAAAAAATATAAACAAAATCATTATATATAAAATAGTAAATATAGGTACATAGTATTGTTACAAAAATAAAGTTAAAAAAGAATACAATTTATAAATGAAAGAACAAAAAATTAATCCATCGAATAGTACACTAAGGCCTACTCTCCACGGACTCGTAGCTTCAAAGACGCGTATTCGAAAAAAAAAGTAATCTGTCGACGAAACTGCAACGACATGACGACACGATGTTGCCGCTTCAGAGTTTCCTATTTTTGTATGCAAGCTTCACGCAGGTGTACAGATAGCGGCACGAATCTTGAACGCTCGGCGAAAGAGCGGGGATCGCTTTGCGCATCGTACACCATCGGCGAGCCAATCACTGTACAAGGATTGCACTCCCCGCCCCCGCACCTCTTTTCGTACCACTAAAGAGACTCGATATTTCACTTCTGCGTAAGTAGAACTGTAGAAGTCTGCGCTCAAGATCCGTGCCGGTATCTGTACCCCAAGCTTATAATGATGAATATACGTTTATGAAGCTACGCGTCCGTGGACATAGTCCTTACACGATATCACGCCGCGTTTCCCTATAGGGTAGGCAGCGTTATAGCTTCAGAGTACACTTTCAGCCAGTTCTATATTCATAGAATATTGGTTATAATAATAAGTTATTGTGCTTATTTAATTGTCTATTTGATTTTTGTTATTTTTAAAATAAGTACTAAATTATCAGTCAACTTCGTGTCTTTTTTAATAGTAGCCAATTATAAAGTCTTTTAAGCCTTACACTTTTATTTAACATGATTAATTTAGTTGAGTACGACGTGCTTCTTATAATATATTATAATACTACCTGACCCGGCAAAATTCGTACCGCCTAAACAATATTGTGATACCTTAGCTAAACTGTAAAAAAATAACGCCATCTACTGGCATACCAGAACAAGCCTAATTCATTTTAAATGACATTTTAATTAGAAATGGCGTTGTATTTGGATTTTTTTCCGTGATTTTTTTTATTTTCTCACCATTTAAACCTTCCCTGGACTATCACGAATATTTCAAGACCAAAATTAGTCAAATAGTTCCAGTCGTTCTCGTGTTTTAGCGAGACTAACGAACAGCTATTCATTTTTATAAGTATAGATAATATTATACATTAAATAATTTGACAGATTATTCCCAAATTTCTGGAAGGAAAAATGTCGAAGCATCACATTTTCCGCCATGAATTTCACCACATTACTTTCGTGATGATATTCATCCCAGAAACTGGCCGTTTACCTAATTATGTTACAATTAAAGCAATTAGTGTTTGCATTACAAAGCTTTGGTCGTGTAACATCAATATTATAATACATTGCCTGTAATACGTTACATTATATTACAGTTACAAACAAAAGATTTTTTTTCTTAAAACATAATAATATCGTATAAATGAGAATCAACACATGGTGCAGATATTTCATAGTGTATGTATATAATTACAAGTACAAACACGTCAATTTGGTCTCAGCGCAGACCAAAGAGGTGTGCAAACAAGCTGATATTGAATATCAACCTTATTATCAGGGTGCAAAAGCGCATAACATTCTGCCCGGTGTGGGATGCCCAAAGACTAAATATTTGCAGTGATATTCGTACAACTTTGCGCTTAAAAATAAAGTAAATTATCCATTGTCACACCTCTGCGCTTCCCATTGTTGTTTTAGTCTGTGCGGGCTTACTTGCTCCTAGAGAGGAGGCCTGAGTCCCAACAGATATGAGGGAACATTACATGGCCGACTATGCTATGCTAAGGGCTTACTTAAGGCCGTTGGCCCGCCAATAGTGTAGCAGATTTTTAGTATTTGTAATCAATAAGTTACTTTATCTAAAATCGCAAATAGAAGAATTTTTCAAATCCGTTCAACTCTGTAAGTTAGAAACCTTTCAAATCTGGTGGGAGGGGAAACTGTTGACAGAATAAGGATGCAGACACTGAAATGTAATGTTAACGTCATTAAGTTACGTGTGTACAAAAAAGATGGCTAGATGTTCCATCACGCCTCCACTCTTCCTTATACATACTAATATTTCAAATGCTAACTGCTGCTTCATTTAATAACCAATTTCTAATACTGTTTTCAGAGAAAGGTTTCTATTTAGTGTTTAATTGTTATTTAGTATAAAAATGTAGTACCCAATTATACAATATATTTAGATACAAATCTATGAATAAGGCCTCATATTCCCTACACCTTTACGCCTAGCGGTGAGGCTGTCATCTTAACACACATATCACTAGCTCTCGACTTCATCACAAAACTATGCTCGTGTAAAGTGTTAGTCCAGAGTTGCTAGTACAAAACAAGATGGCGGATTTCTCCAAATATTTAAGATATTTACACAAAAAAAAACATAAATAATCCTGTATCAAGATTTTCCTACTAAAAGTCATTTGTTACGTTGCCTTGGTTACCGGTTCCCAAACCTTTGGTTGAGAAACCTAGCGACACCTCATTTTAATACTAGAAGCGCGGAATATCAATGTCAATTTGGCAATTTTATTTTAGCTACAATAATATGGAGAGATGTTATACAAATGAAATTGGTAACTGATAATACAATATTTTTATTATAATAATATGTAAAACATAATTATGTATTTTGGTTTACTTTGCGATTCTACGTATAATAATACTAGCGCAGGAAAAGCATAGGAATGGCTCAAATTTGGGACGCCAGCACTTCTAGATTTAACCCCTGGCGGGTGGGAGTGGGTGCTACGAAGTACCGCGATGATTCGGACGTGTGAATGGGATAGTGATATTGTATTCGTCTGGTAATCTTCTCTCTCTCTCTCACCAAAATAATAATAATTTTAAGAATCTAATTAATTATTTGGAAAGTATATTAGTGTTAATGAAGCGTGAATATTTGGACGGATTTTTAATAGGTGGGTAATGAAGCAAGACCCTCTTGTCTTACGTTGTCAATTAACTTTTATGAAATGAGAATAATGTCTGGAAGGACTTTAGGAAAGTCTCAGCCCAGCAGTGAAACAACAACATTAAAACAAAAGAGTGCGCCAAAGGGATGAATATTGAATACATAGCTAAACCATTTTGTATTAAAACTATTTCGTAATATAGTGCCCGAAATAAGACCTGCTACCAGTTCAAAACGAGTAAAAATTATTCTTGAAACGAATTTCTGAACATTCCGAGCTTACACCCGGAGTCTACAAAGGAATTATTGACGTATCACAAATTAGATATAGCGTTTGGCTGAGAAATTATTCATCTAACCACATTAGCAAACGCATATTTCGCACGCTTAATCATAAAGAGACATAACTCAAAAAGAGGTATTTAAAAATTGAACTTTAAAACATATTCATATATACATATGTCGTGTGTAGATCTTAGAAATTGATCACTTCATGATATGGCCAAGTAAAACTGACCAGATCGTTTTAAACGTTAAAATTTGATGATATTTCAATCCTCATTTGGTCTACTTTCTTTAGACCTTTTATCATAGAAATCGTACATGAATGATATGGCTAAACGAGGATTGACCTATCATCAAACGTTAACGTTTAAACGATCTGGCCAGTTTTAGTTGGTCATATCATGAAGTGATCAGTTCTAAGACCTGGTCACGACATATACATAGATTGTTTTTATGGTTTCATTTCTTTTTATTATTAGGCTCTAGGGTGGAACGAGAAAGCGTAAAAATCGCTCCTGAGTCCTTTAGTTTCTATTTACGTTCGAGTTCTTTCAAATTACCCGCAGCCCTAACAGGCATCGGCCCTATCAGCTTTGAATTTCTTTGAGGTGTGACCTTTCGAATCGGGCCATTACCGGGTGGACAACGAGCTACGCATTGCTCATCGTACGATTATGATTAGGCGTGTGATTTTGACATTAATTTTGCGATAATTTTTGTTGCAAAACTAGGCTTTAGACTCTTGCATATCTCTCAAAATTATAACTCAGACGAGGGCAGTCTAAGGCTCCAAGCTGCAATGAATTTTTAAAATTACTAGCTAACACCTTCGCAAGAGCGGCTGCAGAAAATGAATCCCAAGGGAACACTACCGGTACAAAAAACATTAAAAAAAATAGTCTACCCGTGTGCCAAATTTCATCCAAACCCAGTCAGCCCTTTGAACGTGAAGAAGTAACAAACATACATACACACGCATACATACATAGAAACCTTCGCTTTTATAATATTAAGTGCGATAGTGATATTAAATAAATTTAAATACGTATAAACAAATAAAGGAACCACTTTTTTAACTTCCTTGGAGTTCCTTCATAGAGAGCATTTATCTAGTTGTATTAATTCATTATTTAACACAACTATTAAAGTAAGAAACATCTAAGAACAGTCAGCCCCATCACTGTTTTACTAGCTCAGTTACATTTTTATTATAACTTGAGTTATTCCCGTAAAAGGGAATCTCATCATGCATTTAAATTATTTGCGAAATTACATATTTTTTAGTTCTGGTAAGCTAATTTGAAAAATTAAATTAAAACATCTTCATCAACAACAAAGTTATAAAGCTGCTATTATGAAAAAGAAGTTCGACATGCTCTTTGACTTCGAAGGCCGTCATAGAAGCCGGGATTTTTGCGAGAGAGATATATTTGTTTAAAGTTAAATATTGTTGTATCTCGTTTGCTTTCCTACCAATTTTGCTATCGTAGTATTCTATAAGGTGTTAAAAAATTAACTTTTAGAACTTCGAGGGGGCATTGTACTTCTCATTACGAACAACTTTTGCTATGGGACCAAACCTGAAACAGCGAAACAAAAAATCAGCTGCTCCATATATTTTGACGAGTTATGCGAACAGAAATGTATGGAACAGCTGATTTTTTTTTCGCAATTTCAGGTTTGATCCCATAGTAAAAGTTGTTCATAATGAGGAGTACAATGTCCCCTCGAAATTCGTAAAGTTATTTTTTTAACACCTTATATATTTATTAATAAGCTGGTTATCAAATATTTTTGCATGTATATTCCCTAATATGTTTCGTGTCGATTAACATGAACGTTTTAATATTTTGCTTCGAACAAAGAATGTCCGCAACAGATTTGAAAATTAAAACGGAAGAGAAATTGTACAAAAATAATGTGTTATGACTAGAAAACTATTATGGGAATGTAGAAGTTAGGAAAAGGGTTTTTCTACAGTCTTTAAAAAATATATTTAGATTTATAGTCTGCCAAAATTACAATATCTTTTTATAAAGTTACATTTCGCGTATTCGTTTCGGTATTATAAACCGTGTTTGGATTTGTTCGACAAATCTTGTTTGCATTCTTATTGTTCGGTAAAATAATATTAGCGGTTGATTTTTATTTAGCCACTAAAGGACGTAACCACGCTTTTTTAATATTTCCGCGAAGATAGTTTCCTTTTAAATGCTTGATCGGCGATTTCATGTGCTCCTTTGTCTCTGCTTTCTGACCACATTTTAACCTTTTGGCCTCCACAGTCAATCTATACATGAAGAAGCAAAATGTGTCCAGCACGGCACGGACACGATCATATGACAGACGTAAATGCTAATAAATCTTACAAGAAAGTGTTGTTTTTATTATTTTTGTTGATAAAGAATGATATCGCCAATTTTCCCGTTGGCGCTGAGAGCACGTTTTTGCTATTTGGACATAGAGGTCAAAAGGTTAAATATTGTGGTTAGAAATTACCTAGCATCTGTCTGAAAAGTAGCATATAAAAAGTTTGCAAGGCTTTGCCTAAATTGAACCTTTATGTGTGTGGAATATTATTATATTATGTTCACACGACTCGATCTTTAAATTTGAGGTACGCTTGCAAAGTCAGTCTGTGGGTAATTAGATAGGGAGGAGCCGTGGACGTCACGCCAAGGTGAAAGCTACGGGCCCGAGAGGCCATGTAT
The DNA here is from genome assembly GCA_949316375.1 of Mythimna vitellina. NCBI lineage: Eukaryota > Metazoa > Arthropoda > Insecta > Lepidoptera > Noctuidae > Mythimna > Mythimna vitellina. The sequence goes on along the minus strand of OX438700.1, from coordinate 21,193,923 downwards.
TCGCTAGATGGCGCTGATCAGCGAACACCCATCTACTGACGCTATACGCAAAAAAAAAACAAGGCATTTTGAACTTACTACTTATGAACCGACGGTGTTCGGCTAACATTTCAAACATTTTCTCTTGTGACACTCGGTTATTTTTCGGGGGTTGGGGAGCTGGTCAGCGACATTGTGTCGCCCGGACCATTCCCTCCCCCCCAAGTTTAGAGCAAACTTTCATTGTTAGAAAACAGTGCAATATGCTACTTTTTATCGATACGCCACTGGATCTTTTATCCTGCCTGGGATAGGCTACGGAAGCGAAGCCGCGGTAAATAACTAGTTTCTTCTATATTCTTACACAGTCTGCGGTTCATTCTGTATAATATTAAACAGCATGTGGCCCATTCTGCTGCTGTTGCTCTTTGGCGAAGGACAGGAACACTTCTTCGAGCGTGGTCTCCGTGACAGAATAATCCTCGATGAGGGAGGGGAACTCTTCGCGTAGGGACTCCAGCTCGGAGAACAGGTCGCTGTATCGCATCGTCTCGTTGATGTGGTAGTGCAGCATCGTCTGAGGACGAATTGGGATTTAGTTGAGTGGGTTGGAATTTGAACTTTATGTGGTTTGCATAAAAGCTATAATAACATGTAACATAATAAACGCATATCTTGATAGTAGTATGTTCAGATTCGGCTACTGACCCGATTTTTCAAATAGGTAATTAATAAGGAATTATTTTCGGGTAAAAAAAAAACTATTTTAATGTGTATGTATGAATCAATATCGATGCGCTATCAATACAGTGCGTCGATGCCTATATTATTTGCCTACTATTAGAATTAATTTGTCAAAAAAAAAACTACCCAAGTACATTTAATCAAAATGCCAGTGCTTATTTGGTCTTTAACTATGTAATTGTCATTTTTTAAAACTGATTGCTTTGGAGTGACTTGGAATTATTAGTTCAAATAAACTTTTTATTAAAGGTACGTTATTCTTTTTTCAAAATTAGGTATTTATTGATTTTTTTGTGCTTTGTATTTTCTGTAATATCGTAGTACCTGTAACTATTTTTGTATGAAATATAAGAAAACTCGTATTATTTTGTAATATCAGTTTTATCGTGGAAACATGTGTCGCAATATTACAAAAAATACAAAACACAAAGGAATTCTTTGTGTTTTGTATATAAATACCTAATTTCGGAAAAAGAAAAACGTACATCATCATCATCATCATCATCTTCCTGCCCTTGTCCCATCTTATTTGGGGTCGGCGCAATACGTTTTTTTCTTCCATTCTATCCTGTCAACCGTCATACTATCACTAACTTCCTTTTCTTTCATATCACTGTTCACACAATCCATCCATCTTTTCTTTGGCCTCCCTCTCCCTCTCCACCCATCCACATGTATACTCATAACTCTTTTAGTAACATGTGTTTCATCTCTCCTCTTTACATGACCATACCAAGACAGACTATTCCCCTTCAACTTTTCAGTCACTGGCGCCACTTTCAAACTTCCTCTAATATATTCATTTCTCACTTTATCCATTCTCGTCACACCACACATCCATCTCAACATTCTCATCTCCGCTACATGCAATCTTTTTTCATCCGTCTTTTTCACAGCCCAACATTCTGATCCATACAGTATGACAGGTCTTATCACGGACTTGTAGATTTTACCCTTCAACTTGAGGGGCATCCGTGGGTCACAAATTGTTCCAGTGACCTGTCTCCATTTCATCCATCCTGTATTGATCCGATGTGATACGTCTCGGTCTACCTCGCCATCTCCTTGGATAAGCGACCCGAGGTACCGAAAGTCGGAGCAGATTGGTATGGGCGTTCCAGCGAGAGCTATGGGCATAGGACCGGAGAGACCACCGAAATCGCAGAACAAGTATTCCGTTTTGGTTCTACTCAATTTCAGGCCAACACTCTCCAGTCTGTGCCACCACACCAAAAAGAAAAACGTACATTTAATATAAATTTTTCTGAACTTATAATTCCAAGTCAATCCAAAGACGCTTCAAAGCTTCGTTTTAAAAACGGCAATTTCATACTTTAACCCGTATTATTATGATTGTAACACAATTTTCGCGTCTGCATAAAATATTATGCGTTCAATTTGTAGGAAATATATTCAAGAACGTAAATAAGACTTACTTTGTGTTCATCTTTGAGCGTGCAGTTGAACGTCTCTTTCAGCTTCCCTTTTAATCTATTCACTTGTGTCTTAGTGCCGTCGACCTCTGGAAGTGTCAAAAAAACTTTATTAGTAGCTAGTAAGGATTTATTTTACAGTCAATCTGAGATAATCCGGCTCCTGTCCTATAATGCGAAATGCCTGAAATCATTATTATTTCAGTCGAAGGACGTCCACTTTTGGACATAGACCGCTCCCAAGTCTTGGTTGTCATCAAAATACTTAGGTCTTTTTAAAGTGTAAGTTGAATAAAATCGTGTTTTTTGAGGTTTACAAAATGTCATAAAATTTATTAAAAAAGAAACTGGTTTTGTACACGACGAAAAACAGTTTTAGGTCAAAAGATTGACTGATTTTGTGCTAAGAATGAAGTTCAGTATCATTGAATTGAAATTAGAATAACTTTGGGCACGAACAGTTCTATTGCAATAAAATGAAGCACGCGCACTTGGTCGTGTACGTACCGTCCCCCTGCTGCTTGTGCGTGACCTTGAACACGACGGCGTGCCCCTGCGCGTGCGCGGCGCGCAGCCCGGCCGCCGTGCCCAGCGCGCGCACTTGGTCGTGTACGTACCGTCCCCCTGCTGCTTGTGCGTGACCTTGAACACGACGGCGTGCCCCTGCGCGTGCGCGGCGCGCAGCCCGGCCGCCGTGCCCAGCGCGCGCACTTGGTCGTGTACGTACCGTCCCCCTGCTGCTTGTGCGTGACCTTGAACACGACGGCGTGCCCCTGCGCGTGCGCGGCGCGCAGCCCGGCCGCCGTGCCCAGCGCGCGCACTTGGTCGTGTACGTACCGTCCCCCTGCTGCTTGTGCGTGACCTTGAACACGACGGCGTGCCCCTGCGCGTGCGCGGCGCGCAGCCCGGCCGCCGTGCCCAGCGCGCGCACTTGGTCGTGTACGTACCGTCCCCCTGCTGCTTGTGCGTGACCTTGAACACGACGGCGTGCCCCTGCGCGTGCGCGGCGCGCAGCCCGGCCGCCGTGCCCAGCGCGCGCACTTGGTCGTGTACGTACCGTCCCCCTGCTGCTTGTGCGTGACCTTGAACACGACGGCGTGCCCCTGCGCGTGCGCGGCGCGCAGCCCGGCCGCCGTGCCCAGCGCGCGCACGCGCCCCGCCGACAGGATCGCGATGCGCGAGCACAGAGCTTCCATCTCGTCCATACTACGACAAATACAAACATTATAAAATAATACCATGAATCGTTAACTTCAGCAAAGAGATAACTATGCTCGAACTATAAATGCGACTTATACTTACTTTTAATTACTGATATCTATAATTGTATAAATCTGTAGTATAGAAGCCAGTCTGATAACGAAACGAAGTGTTGTGTGACGTACACACCGCTTGGCAAAGTCGGGACTAAAAGTTACAATTGCACAGACGCGGTCCCCTTTTCTACACAGCCCTAGAAACTGTCTTACGGCTCATTGTGTATTGAATATCTAATGCCTACATCATAGTAAATCAGTTGCGTGGTCTGGAATAGTTTGTTTATTACTCGTTACCCAGTCATCACACACACAAATCTACTTTGAAGGAGATTTTCACCGTGATCGACAACCTGAGTCCTATAGATTTTATTTATGTGTCGGCTCGACCATGGTTTAACGTCGAATGTAATCGCGATGAAGCGCTTAAACACGCGGCATATCGAGCATGGGTCGACACTCGTATGCGCAAAGTAAATAACATGAGTCAGAAGAAAAGGTCCTTCAACAGAGCTGCCAAATCCTGCTAAAAGGTGTTGCGGAAGTCTCGGTTTAACCACATTGAGCAAATTGGGAACAAAGTTGCCTCACATCCAGCAAGTAGTCCTATGTGTTATTCCAAGACATGGTCTATTCGTGTACCAAGTGTTATTGAAATCCGTTCAAGCGTTCGTAACAAACTGTTAGATTAAAAAGTCGATGAATGAGTGCATCCCTAATGTCGTCGTGCATCATCGCCTCCACACTAGCATCTTTGGCAGTCGAACAGAGAATTATGCGCCCTTTTTTATGGTGTTATACTTTTTGGATGGTGTGGAGTCATAATTTAATATTTTATGTGTTAAAAATTTAAAATCACGTTTATCTCTAAGTGTGGAAATGAAATCGTCCAATGACTTCTCCCGTGCTGGGCGGATCGGGAGGGTGTGTCAGACTTTTACTGAATAAAACAACACCAGTGTCCTTCAGTTGCCCTTTGCGTTCTAGGACTACGGGTTTCCTTTTCAGAAATTCCCCGCGGTCCTAGCTAGCGTGCGTCGGTCCTGGCTCGGTCCGGTCAATTATCGGACGGCCAGACGGCGAGCCAGCCATTGCTCGACGTCCGCAAGCCCGCGTCTACCGTGGCTGGTAGTCGGGATCAGAACCTCGGCGGCTGGGGCGTGACGACATTCGATCCCTCACGCGTGCGGCCTCCTCCTTCGCTAGCATTACTGCTTCGCAGAAGGAGGCCACCGCCTGCCCTGCCCATACACGCTCACTAACTTTCGCCTTTATAGTGTTAGCGTGATTGAAATTGTGAAGTGAATTGTTAATTGTTGAAAGAATTTCGATGAAACTTGGTACACGAGTAGAACATGTCCTAGACTAGCATATAGGATACTTTTTTTCTCGGGAATATGCTCCCTAGGGATAATTTTCTACTAGTAGCTCCTGAAATACTAGTTGAACAACAGTAATCATCTTTTTTTTTTCAAAATCAATATCCCAATTTTTTTATAAGTTAACTCTTTTTTTAATATATTAGCTACATATTTCATTTTTTTTTTATTTCCACAGTTAAAAAATCCGAGGTAAAAACCCTAGGCATCGGACTATTTAAGTGGAATAAGAGTAAGGCCCAGAGAGAGAATAAGAATAACTTGATGCTGACCTACAAAATGTAAAAAGCTTAAAAATCAATCAATTTGGAACCGTGCACTAGTTTCTGACGTTTTATAAGTGCCCATGTAGGCCTATGTGAAATAAATGACTTTTGACTTTAACTTTGAATCTGTGGGGGAGATCTGTAGCTGGGTATAGGCCCGAAACTGCATAAAGCGGGCGCCCGCCACGACCACTAGTCGCGTGACGTCACGCGAAACTCTCCGTCCGGATCCGGATTATAACCTGCGCAGTGTAGCTAGTTCAACTTTAACGGTGTGCATGCAGTCGTGTCGATGGAGAACTTAATATATTTCCGTAACAAAACGGGCGCGGGGCCCGGCGAGCTGCGACGGATGCCGCGCAAGTCCCCGAAACGGAGCATTTTTGTACGGGACCGCAAGCGTTCGATTTACGCAGTTTCGACCCTTACTTGTGTAAGATGATGACGTCAACTCCAGTAATGCTCAGCTGCACATACCTGTGTGAGGTGATGACGACAGCTCGCTGATGCCTCAGAGCCCTCCTCAGCGCCGTCCACAGCCTCCTGCGGGCGGCCACGTCTACTCCAGCACTGGGCTCGTCCAGTAAGGCGAGGTCTGAACTACCACATAACGCTGCGGCTGCACCTAGGCGTCGCACACAACCTCCGCTGTAGCCTTCCACATGACGACGAGCGTATTTTTCCAGACCTGACCGAGGGAGGAGAATACATCACTTATCAAACAATAGTACCTACATTGTCACCCTAGGGGTTAAAGTAACTTATTTAGTCCCCAGAAGGGGGTTTGGCGCCCGATCGTAGCGAAGACATCAATAATTCGACAATATATATATTTTTTTTATTCTTTATAGGTTCGCGCTTGATCGCTATCTCACCTGATGGAAAGCGAGGATGCGGTCGGCGATGGAACGCGCTTACCTAGAAGTAACCTATTCACTCTTGACTTAAAGATGAAAATAGATGAGGCCGCTGTTTTTTAATTGATTACCCTGAGAAAAAACACCGAAACAGTGTATGTAGACCGGAGTAAAGCTGTGTGGACTTTAAAAAATAAAACAAATGAACTCGCTGTTTCGACCCGGACAGAACGAGGTTTTGTGTCGAGCAAAGAGCACGAAGCGGAGGGTAGCTCAAATCCACTCCGCCCCGCACCGCTTCAATGGAAACACTTGAAACTTTTCACTGCTTTTCCCCGCTCCAGTCCGCCCAGCTCTGCTTCAGTGGAAACGTACTTAAAACTCGTATGCATAGACATACAGCCCATCCTAACCTACAGTGCACAAAGTTGATTTCTTGGTGAACAACTTAAACCATAAGCTAGGCGCCCGAGCATGGCCGCTCTCGCTAGATGGCGCTGAACTCAACATTTTAAGAGCATTATTAAGTCCATTATTCCACTTTATTGAACTTAGTTAAATTATTGCCTAAAATTCACCTAATTCTAACTGTTATGATAATTTTAGGGTTCCGTACCCGAAGTGATTTATAATCTTTAGAAATAAATGAATTCAAACAGTAAGTGTGCCAACAGGACCCTATTACTAATCTGTTCGTCCGTCTGTTAACGGGCTGTATCTTATAAACCGTAAGAGGTAGAAAAATGAAATTTTCTGCGAATGTGAAAATTTCACCTATTGTTGTAGCAATAACAAATAAAAAAATCCTTAAGTTTAAAAACTAAAGGGAGACTTTATTTTATTGACAGTTTTTTTTTTGCTCGATTTTAATATTGTAGTACAAAGTCCTTCATGTGCAAAACCGATTCGAAATTGGCCAGTTTTTCATTTTCGTGAATGTAAAATACGAATATTTAAAATGCCCCACTCACCAACAATATGTATCCAGTTCTTGACTTCCTCTTCGACCCGACGCTGATCAAACCCTCGCAACGTCAGCACCATCGCCAGGTTCTCCTCCCCCGTCTGGAACATGTCCAGCCCGAAGAATTGTGGGCAGTAGCCCAGGGTCTGGAGATACTGTCGGGAAACAACATATTGTTGTTTTTAGAAAACATCTAAAAAGCAATAATTGTTTATCTATTTAATTAATGGAGAATTTTAATCGATGAATTTAATTTAAATATATCACAGGTTGGTCTGATTCAATCCATTTTAGCGCAACCAAAGTCAGACGTAGCAAATAAGTTTTGCGAGTTGGTGTACCACATCGATTAAGATCCTCCACCTAGTTAAGTCTAATTAAAAGCAATGTTGGGTGTCAAGTAGTTTGTATAAGGCATGATGGAGTTGACGTATCCATAGGGATAAAAACTCCAACTAAAAATGTAGATAAAAAAAAAAAAAAATTGTTTATCTATGTGTTAGGTGACATTCGTTACGGAAAATATTTCCTCTAGTGTATCCCAAAATTTTAAAGTAATTGTTACAGTACAATGTAGACATTGTAACAAAGCAACAAGAGCTATAGTTGCCTGTCTTCTCTGGTGGCGTTCTCAAATTTCATCGTGTTGAAGCAGCTAGAATTGTTGCATGGCAATGTGGACCTTGCATCTACGTCATCTACGTAATACAGTTACCTGACTGTTCCCTCTCCGGAGGTGGTATCCGTTGCCGAAGATGTTGCCTCTGGTGGCGCTCTCCTCTGCCGTCATCATCTTGAAACAGGTAGACTTACCCGCGCCGTTCACTCCGAGAAGGCCGAAACATTCGCCTAGAAATTAACGTTAAATTAATTGAATGCTAGCTCTGAATCACTGATCTAGCGACCGAAAGGTTGATCGAGTTGAGACTCGATGTGAGCATTATCTCAAATAGTTCGCTTTATTGCGGAGCGAAAGAGAGAGACTTTTACAGTCTAAAACCATACCTATGTTCCTTCACTTGCTCTTAGCGTTCCAGGACCACGGGTCCCTCTCTAGATGTTGACCCATGGTCCCAGTAGGCTTCGACCCTGCTGGGCCCCTACGGTTTTGCTAACATCTCTTTGAGGTGCGCGTAGAACACTTCGCGTCATCAACGAGTCGGGTTCGTTTTGGACGGATACCAGAGGGCCGGACAGCGAACTACCTATTGCTCGTAGTTCGCAAGTCCACGCCTACGGTGGCTGATAGCCGGGGTGTCACTATCTATTTATTTTAAGCCTCTTAAAAGCTTACCTTTCTTGACAGAGAAGCTGACGCCCTTGACGGCGTTGACATTCTTTTTAAAAAGCGGGACGTAGTTCTTGTGCAGATCGTCCACTAGCATTGCGTCCGGGATCTGTTTCGCAGCTGTAAGTAAATCATAATTTTCTTCAAAAATAAAACACTGGAACGCGACTTAAGTTAATCAAAACATAATAAGATGCTATATAAGCGTATTTTGACGCCAATTTGAACTTTGGAGCTGTACTTATTTAACGGAGTTACATCATGCAAAAGTATGTATTTGTTACTCGGAAGGAAATCGATTATGTTTATTAATACATAAGATAATGCTATTCAAGCATATTCTGATGCCTATTTGGACGTGTATAAAATTTTGAAGCTGTAATAAACGGAACAGTATCAAAATAATTCAACAATTCTAAAATAAAGTGCTCAGGAAAACTGTAAAATTAGCTGAGTACATCAGATATGGCGATATCCTCCAAGAACTTAAAATGCAAAGTATATCACGGCTTTCCACCAATTAGATTGGTTAAAAAATATATTAATATACACAAAATTGACACACTCATCTCACAAAACTCCATCGTCTTCCATTCGTCCGCGAACACATCACAGTCAGGGTACGTGTTCAAAAGAGTGCTGAGAGTAGAGAGAGTGCGAGGGACAGGAGACGGCTCGCGCGTCGTGTGGCTCGCAGGCACAGCGAACAAGCTGTTTCCTGATGCGGCTATATTTAACTGGGGCGCAAAGTTGGGATAGGTCAGCTATGTCGGTAACTTTGCTTCTCCTGCGGATATTTTTATTCTTGCGGAGTTTTAGAAAATCGTCTCTTAGTGCTCGCCTACGTCATAAAAGGAAACCTTGTGCAACATTTTACACTCTCAATTCCAGTAGTATCGGCTGTGCTTTGCTAAATTAATTCAGTTAGTCAGATTTTCTTTTTTATATAATTATATACGCACGTAGGAAACTCAGAAAGTTTTGAGAGACTAAAAAACAAACTTCTATGGAAAAAATATTTTTATTCAATCTTTTCAAAGAACTCTCCACCAGCCTCTTTACAAAATTTCATGCGTCTGAACCAATTTTCGAAAAAAAATTTTAAGTCCGTCGCAGCCACCGCTTCCACGGTCTTCTCGAACGCTGCTAGCGCGTCTTCCGGCGATGAAAACTGTATCCCTTTCAGCTGATTTTTTATTTTAGGAAATAAAAATAAGTCACACGGTGCCAGATAAGGACTGTAAGAAGGGTGCCCCAAGACTGACCGGTGTGGTGTCCAGGAAATCCCTCGATTTGAGCGATGAGTGCGCGAGCGCGTTGTCATGGTGAAGCAGTACCCCACGGTGTTCGGTGGCTTGTTGCTCATTGCAGATAAAAAATCTGGCAGGCATTTTGTGATTTACCATTCGGCGTTAATGCTGCTTTGGTCTCGTAATAGAATTGAAATCCGATACCCCGTCAAAGTGAAGAAACTAGCGATCACAATTTTCCCTGCGCTTCTCGATCGCTTCATTTTCGTATATTACATATTTTAGGCGTTTGTTCGTTTTGAAACAGCCAAATTGCCCGCTTTCGAACTTCAGTGAGGTTGTACGACACCCAGCGGCAAACTATTCTCCTCACGCGAAGGTGCTCGTGTAGAATCTTGTGAACGCGAACCAACTGCAGTGTATGCTGAATCTTTTCGTATGTAATTCATCTGTTTTCTTGAATATTTTTTTTTACTGCCAGCACACTTTCTTCTGTGACAGCCGTCGTAGGACGACCACTCCCTTGTTCATCCCCCAAAGTAAGGTGACCGCGCTTGAACTCGCTATACCAGCGGTAGATGGTTGCTTTTGAAGGTCCTTCATCCATAAAAGCAATTTGAAGTCGATCAAATGACTCATCAGGTTTTAGGCCACATCATAGAAAATCATCGCACGAAAATGTTCTCGTTGCAGATCCATTTTTAAATTAGACTCGATAATTTGATTTGGCTCTCGAAAAAATGTGGAGGGAAATTCAAAATTCGAACAATGGTATTTTTACTTTTAAATAACCAAAGTTTTCAAGTGGCCAGTGCCATATATATACATGAAAACATTTTTTCGCAAAACTTCGAGTGGTCTGGTATAAAAATGAATTCCTTCTATCCTGGTCACGTTATAACTCAAGAACAGCTGAACCAATTTATTTTAATAACTCTTTTTTTGTTTTGTTCACCAGCATACAAGTAAGTTTGTAAATAAGGTAGGTAGGTAGGTAGCGTAGGGTAGAGGAGGTTAGAGTAGGGTAGGGTGGAGTCCACAGAGGGCGATGGCCGTCAGGGCTATCAGGGGGTATCGCACGATCTCCTACGAGGCGGGTTGTGCATTGGCCGGATCTCTACCCTGGGAGCTGGCGGCGAGGGGCCTCGCCTCACTGTACCGGTGGCGCGAGGAGGTGAGGCAGCGGGGTGGTGAACCGATGCAGCGCGAGATCGAGCTGCGTCGGTCTCAGCTCCGCGAGGTCATGGTGGCGGAATGGCGGGACAGGCTTCTGCGCCCTACCGCCGGCCTCACCACCGTCGATGCGATCCGACCAGTGCTCAACGAATGGCTCGGGAGGAAGCACGGCTCCCTGACGTTTAGGACGACGCAGGTGCTCTCGGGGCATGGTTGCTTCGGGAAGTACTTGTATCGCATAAACAGGGAGCCAGACGCTCGGTGCCATCACTGCACCGACTGTCGGGAGGACACGGCGCAGCACACACTGTCAGAGTGTGCCGCATGGGAGGAGCAGCGCCGTGCCCTCGTATCTGAAGTGGGCCCCGACCTGTCGCTGCCGGCCGTCGCTCGTTCTATGGTCGGGAGCGCTGAGTCGTGGGATGCGGTGATCTCCTTCTGTGAAGCCGTCATTTCGCAGAAGGAGGCTGCGGAGAGGGAGAGGGAGGCCGTGGCCACTCTCCCGTGCCGCAGCAGGCGAACCGGGCGTCGGCGGAGGGCAGATAGCGCCCTCTTCCAACCACCATAAAGAGGTCCGGATGGACGGCGGACTCGGGGTGGTCCGCCGTCCCCCATTCAGCAAGACACGAGGCGGCGGCGCGTAGTGTTCCACGCGTGCCCCTATGTGATGTAGCGGGGGAGGACACATCCCCGCGGGCCTGAGGTGGCCCGCATATGCGGGCCGGCACTAGCTGGGGATCATGGATGGCGTATCAGCTCCCACGATCCCCGGTCCAAGTGTGGGAGGGAACACCGGGGTGGTTTTTAGTCAGTAAGAGTCTGACAGACCCCTTCGCCTACCCCAGGCGAAGGACATCCATGAGGATTTTCCACCCCGGCAACAAAAAAAAAAAAAAAAAAAGTGTAGGGTGGAGTAGGGTACATTAGAATAGAGTACTCAGTTGACGGGAGCGAAGCTGCGGGCAAAAGCTAATATATATATATAGATGAATTGAATAATGTACTTACGCATGGTGATAGCCTTGCTAACATAAGCCTTCTCCGCGCGCACCATGTCGTCTTGCTCGGCAGGTTGTGCTGGTTGGTAGCGCAAATTCATCACTTTGTCTACCAAGCCGTTGAAGATCCCACGTTCTGTTAGGAATACCATCGCCTGGGGAACGAAAAAATATGTTAGAATCTGCGCGGAAAGAGAACCAGCGTGGCGGAAAATTAAACTAACATGTAGCTAGCCACAATAACACTTAGGCTAGTTTTTATTAGCGGCAGCTGCCGCTGCCGCTGATAGAAGCTTGTCTAACAAAGTTTTAACATATCAAAAATTGCAGTCGTACTGTAATGACACAGTCTGGGCCAGATTTCACGCGAGCCGCGATTACAGATCGCGGCTCTGGATTGGCGCAAGGTTTGACATATCATCAAACTTTAATTTTTAAAAGATCTGGCCAGTTTTACTTAGCCGTATCATGAGATGATCAATCTAAGATCTGGCCACGACATATACATATATATATTAATACTCACCATCATAAGCAGAAACTGCACCGACAATATGATCATCCCTTTCCCGGGAGAGTATTCATCTATGCAGAAATAACATCGCGGGTTTTCGCCAGCTGAAACAAACGACTTGGGATATTATTATTTCCTTTTTACAACCATATAAAAATCGTTATGTAATACGGCACACTGTTTCTCACTGAGATAGGGGTCTAGGTCCCAACAATAAAAGATTATGATCCAAGATGAATTTGGTTGGTAATCCTTCAGTGGTTAAATTTACGGATGTATAATTATGATTAACTTTCATATAATAACAAGAATAAAAAAAGCAAAAATATAAGTATAAGCATAATCACTAATCAGCCTCATACTTTTCCTACTGCTGGGACTCGGGTCAGTGCATGTTGGCCAACAACCTTACAGCCACTAGACGTCTAATAACAGGCGACGTATGACTGTCAACACATATGATTATAGATCTGATGTCTCGACCAATCAGCCTCCCTAGCCAAGTTATGGAATAGGAGGCATGGCCTACTCGCGGCGTTCGACGCAAACGAAACGATCGTAACTTGGCTAGGGGGGCAGAACGCAGTACCCCGCTCCACCGTACCAATCAGAACGTAGTACCCCGCTCCCCGTACCTCGGCTAGTTGACAGAATTGTTTTGGAGCGCTAGTTCAAGTATGAGGCTGTAAGGTCGTTGATATTGGCCTATGTCTTCGTAATATTTGGTTCTACAATATGTATGCCTCTTCCCGTTGTTTTCAGTCACCGTTTTAAAAGCAGTGGCGATGAAATAAAATACACAAACTAGTCAAAGTCCCTGCCTGGGTTTAAACTCATGACGTGCAACTAGTTAATTGTTACTGCTGGACCACCACAACTCAAGTATCAAATCGACTGAAAAAAAAAAACAGTGTTACCTGAACAACAGATTTTTATTTTAACAGTCCTCGTTTCATGATACACGAAACCATGACTAAATCTTCAGTGACATTGGATTTTTGCTGTTAAGTGATGTGTGTCTGCTCACTTTTGTGATTTTGGAATATTGACATCGTTAACTTAAAAAAACTAAAAAAAAAAATATACTACTGACGTAATCACCATCTAGACCCCCATCCCCCATGTCATCAAAAATAAGCAATGTAAAGACCCCCTCACCCCCCTGTAGTGCTTACGTAATACTTGAATGGCCCCTTGACAGACAGACGGATAACAAAGTGATCCTATAAGACTACGTTTTGTTAAGGATGCTCACCGCAGCACTTGGCACTGTCGAAGCCCGCTTCGTTGATGAACAGCTTGGGGCAGTGCGCGCGCGCCAGGCGGCACCACGCGTTGATGCGGCCCACGCTCAGGCACTTCAGCCCCGTCGTCACCATCGTGTGCGGCGGCGCCACGTAGCCGAATATCCACAGGAAGTAGTACATTATACCGTTGGTTTCGTCGAACATTTCTTGTGCTGCCTTCATGAAGGGGGTTAGGACACCTGTTGAGATAACGGTTATCATTAGTTCGAGATAGGAAGGAATCCGTTGCATGCGAGACGCACAGGACAAAGTGTTGTGGCGGCACTGGTGGGAAACCTAGGTCCAGCACTGGACTACTTTCGGCTGAAATGATAATGATGGGTTTTCATTCTGTATTTCAATCCCATATGGATAAAATTCCAACATAGCAACTAAAATTTCTCTTCCGCGTGACGTTGTAACGTTGCCCGGTGTCCCGTAACTTGCCCTCTCAATTTCAAATTCAAAAAAAGATTAGAGGATATTTTGACAACGTTGCGCATTATGTTGCGGGACATTTTGTCTCCAATACTATGCAAGACTTTAGGGGACTAAGTGTCTTCAAACACGACACGACACGCTAAATCTACCTGACACGGACATGTCGTTGCGTTGCGCGTCTTTGTCCCCTCAAATCATCCAATGACTTCTCAGACTCAGACTTTTAATGAATAAAAGAAACCACACCTGTGTCCGTCAACTACCCTTTCCGTTCTAAAACTACGGGTTTTCTTTTGAGAAAATTCCACGGCCCCAGCAGGCATCAGCCCTGCTGGGCCCCTAAGATTTGCCGACATCTCTTTGAGGAGCGGCCTTGGGCTCGGTATGGTCGATTACCGGACTGCCGGATGGCGAGCTGCCCAAAGCTCAACGTCCGCAAGCTCTCGTCTACAGTGGCTGGTAGTCGGGGTCGGGGTCTGGGCGGCTGGGGCGTGAGGATGTGGGTTCCCTCACGCGTGGGGCCGCCTACCTTACTAGAATTACTGCTTCGCTGAAGGAGTCGTGCGCCTGCTATTCCTCCTCGCACCGTACCACAGCCTGTACCAGGGCCGGGCGCGAAAGGTCACTGCCGCCGATAGCCTCCACGAGAACATGGCGGTGCTCCACCCAAGCGGCGCACACCTCCACCGTATGCTCTACTGTGTCCTCGGGGCGGTCCACACACTGATGACATTTGGGCGTTTCTTCCGCCTGAATCCGGTGCAGGAACCTCCCGAACTGACCTGCGTTATGCGGAAGGTGAGGACGTCGTGACACCTTACCACCCACTCCTCAAAAAGGGGACTTACCGCCATGATTGTGGCGGAAACGTATAACGGCCTGCGTGCGCACCCGGTCGCGAACAATAATGTCCATATTCTTCCGTCGAGTCACTCTCGTCTTTCGGTCTTATCTTCTTGGAGTAAACAATTGTAATAGACGAAATGTCCCGTCCTTTTATTCTATAAAACTTCAAGTTAGACGCCCAAACACTAGCCACCTTTTGTCTTACGGCTATGATCCCCGTTCTTGCGTACAATAATGATAATAGAAATGTACATAATTGAATAACTTACCAAATATAATGATACAAGCAACGAGAATGATGCTGGTGCCTCGCTCGCCGAAGTTGAAGCTCACGAGGTAGCTGAACGCGAAGAACGCCAGGCTGCCCAGCAGCAGTACCACCACAAACGCACCTGGAGAGAAATACATTTTTAGTTAGTCCCACTGCTTCGTGCTTGCTGGTCATGGGACTCCTTTGTACCTCGGAAAGAAGAAGAATTTCGTAAGAAGTTGGCTAGTATCATCACAACGTTTATATTCTCCAATTAAAATAAAAACTTTACTTGAAACTACTTTTTGCTCGCGGCTTCGCTTCCGACTACCTTCTCTTTTATTTATATAGATTAAAACCTTCCGTGTGCCTCAGTTCATTAAACCCCCCCCCCAAGCGAACGCCGGCGTTCGCTTTCTCATTGTCTTTCTATTGTGCCTCTAATTACGGTATTCGAAAGGTAAAGGAAAATACAAAAAAGATGCCATATTGGTCGAGCCATTTTCGAGTTCTGCGCTTAGCAACATTCATTTTTATTTATATAGACTTGAAGTAAATGTAACAATTTATATAAGTACGATGATAGCAACAATAGTTTGAAACTGTGGTGCAGCTATCAAAGCCCACCTTCAAAAACATAATTGTCGATTTCGACCAATTATTATTTAACTAGAGAGTCTGGGCAGAAAGAGAACAAAAAAAAACAAAAAGTAAAGTGGAACTAACATTAAGATTTTTAAATGGTAATTCAACCCATCCGTCAAATGACAAACTTCATTTCGTGTTGATACAGCCTTTTTTTGTCGTGTTATTTATTCGAAATCGTGTCGTACAACTTTACGCAGTTTCACAAGGAAAATAATATTTTACATTATACAGTGTTGCCAAAGAAAAAAAGTGGCAAGTGGCCATTATTGATCTAAACAAAGTTGCTATGGCCAGTATGTAACAGTTTTATTTTAATGTTTATAGTGTTCTTAGGTAAACTCCAGCCCTTGACATCTGAAAATATGTTTAAATCAAAGCAAAGAAAAATAATTTTTTGGTATGCGGAACAGAGAGTAAAGTCCCGCAAACCTCCGTTGAAAAGAATCCTCCGGCCAGACGGATGCAATGTGCAGTTAGGTCATCATCGGCAGTTGCCCACCAGACAACTGCCCGATAGATGATTTCGAGCTGTTCTATATGTTCTAATCATGCGGAGAACTTTGATTGCGCGATGCAGGATTAGTTCTTATGTGACGCCATAGATGTCGCTACAAATTGTTACAATACAAATTTTTGTTTTGAATGCCATCTTTATCTACGGAATAGAAGTCAAGATCGGTTGAACGGATAGTAAAAAAGGTTTTTTAAATGTCTCATCTTAATGCGAATGGAATATAGGTCACCTAACAAGTCGGCCTGGTTGATGGTGTTGTCCTGCTCTATCGTGTAGGCCGCTATGACGGTGGGCACGACGAGCGCCAGCACGCACAGCGCCATGTGGAAGCTCAGCGTGGCCAGCCAGTGCAGCTCGGCGGGGCAGCCCGACATGATGTGGATGTGCCGCGAGCCCGTCTGCCGCTCCTTGCACGGCAGGGAGATGCTGTTGATGTTCGTGGACAGGATAACTGTGGAAAAAAGAAAAAGTATGATTATAATATGGAATATGCATAAAAAATTTTTTTGTTATCTAACTATCAATAAAAATACAAAAATAGAATACAAACTGTTATGACAATTTCAAAATTTGTAGAAAAGCAAACGAGATTTAACAATTTTAAACAAATATTTATCTGTCTCCCTCGCCAAGGCGCCGTTTTCTATGGCAGCCGTAAGGTCGTAATGAACTTTGACGTCAAATTCTATATCGGACTTTTCTTTCTTATTAGCAGCTTAATAAAACTTCGTTATTGATGAAAATATTTCAGCCGAAAGACATCCACTGTTGGACATAGGTCTCCTCCAAGTATCGCCACAACAAATGGTCCTGTGCGCCTTGCCACACCAGAACCTCCAGCACCTTTCGTCCCCATCGACCATCTGTTCTGCGAGAAATGTGTCCTGCCTACTTTCTGATGAAAACTTACCAAAAGTAATACAGATGCCCCACGTGATAATAGTGATCAATTCCTTGGGCTGTCTGGGCTCATCGTAGTTGAGCTCTCTGGTGATGGGGTCGTTCATGGTGGTGATGGTGTTGCCGTCGGACCACGAGATGTAGTGCGCGGCCAACATGTTGGACAACAAGTTGAGCGAGGCCGGCGCCGCGTGCCGCACGATGGTGGTGTATAGTATCTGGGGAAGGGGGACATTGGTAATGGCGATGTCTTATATGATCGATTTCACATACATTTTGTCAGATACATTTTGGGCATTCCATCCATAACACAATAACGTTTTGGGTGCACTTTCATTGTGCGTAGAATTTTCTGCCAGAGTCTGTTTCCTGATTACTACGACTTAAGTAAATAGTGAATAAGTTACTTCTAGGCAAGTGTTTCATCGTCGACCACATCATCGCTTACATCAAGTGACATAATGGGCAAACACGAACCTATCAATAATCATTAAAAAAAACCTTGAATGGACCGAGATTGGCACAAAGTGAAAGAAAAGAAAGAAAACATGTTTATTATATTTATCTAAACTTCATGTACAGTAGTGGTATATAGGCGGACTTAATGCAACAAAGCATGCTATACCAGTCAACCTTTGGGTTAAAAAAGACAACACTGTGGTAGGCTTGCACAATAAACAAATAATTATCCTTTTATCCTTTTCGAATAGACGCACAATAATATCAGTTACTAGCTTCTGCCAGCGGCTTCGCCCGCGTTTAACCAGCTTTCTCCGTACAAATTTTGGACTCTCGTTTCATCCCCTTAGGGGTGAATTTTAGAAAGTCCTTTCTTAGTGCTCGTCTACGTCATTAAAGAAAACCTTATGTAAAATTTCACGCTCTTAGTCTCAGTAGTTTCGGCTGTGCGTTGATATGTCAGTCAGTCAGTTTCTCCTTTTATATGTATAGATCACTAACTAAAACAAACAAAAACCGGGCAAGTAAGAGGCGGACTCGCGCACTGAGAGTTCCGTACAAACTAACCTATGAAAACAGTTCAATTCCCGAATCGAGTTAAGAAGATTTTTTTTTGTGTTGTAACTACATATTATTTACAGTTTTCAGACTTTTTCCTATACTTGTGCTATGAGACCTTGCTTCGTGCCAAATTTCAGGATTCTAGGTTAACGAGAAGTAACCTATAAATTTTAATTCTCTTGAGAGTGTCGAAATAAATATTGTTTGCGACATAAATAGCCGTATCTTTTTTTTTCGTTAACTCAGTAGTTTGATTTTTTCACAGCTTCAAGGGATCGCAGACCTGAGTATATGGTTTTCATTTCAACTCGATACCTCAACGGGTTCCCGAGATAAAGGGTCTTGTTAGACGGACAACAAAGTGATCCTATAATGGGTCAGTTTTCCCTTTTGAGGTACGGAACCCTAAAAAGGAGTTTTCCAAAATTCACCCCCTAAGAGGATGAAACGAGGGTCCAATGTTTGTATGGAGAAACCTACTTTCACGCGGGCGAAGCCTTTGGATTGTTTTTACCCCAAGGTAACGAACCCTAAAAACAATTTCACTGTCAGGGTATGTGACCGGGCATTAACTGTGTTACACCATCGACAAAACGAAACAAGTTGGTTTGAACAAAGAATAAAATAAAACAGAAAGTTTTTTTTTACTATCCCAAAGCTGGCAAAGGGCTCTCCAAATTCTTCCAGACATTCTTCTGCCACACTATGTCTCAAACCAGTCCTCATGGTAATCATACATACATAAATACATAGTAAACTTTGTTGTCTCACCTTTGCATCAGTCTGGTTGACCTCTACTCCCACTATATACTTGTTGTATTGCAAAACGTCCATCTGGCCGATTTTAAGTATTGCTGTAAAGAAAGTATAAAATTATATAAAAACTAGCTTTTGCCTACAGCTTCGCTCACGTACATAAAATATAGTGTATTTCACTCAGGAATAAAGCAGCTTTCTATTGGTGAAAAAATTTCGCCATCGGACCAATAGGTAACTTTCAGAGATTACCTCCTACAAACAAAAAAACAAACTTTACCTTTTTATAATATTAGTGTAGATTAATGATTGGAGCGATGATTCAGCACCGAACAAAAATAGTAGAAACAGTAGCTTTTGCCCGTGGTTTCGCTTACGTAAAAGTAGAGAATTATCTCAAGGGCATATGTCTATTCAGAGTGTATGTGCTATTCTAGGACTTCTGTATAGTATTCTGATCAACAGATCAAATCTTCACTCAATATATGAAGCGGAGTCGAGATACGTCGTACGTTTTTTATAATATGTTTCCACATTATATGTTTAGCCTATACTTTCCCACTGCTGGGCTAAAGCCTCCTCAACTTCTTCCAGGTATTTATTTATTTAAACTTCATGCAACACAAAGCACAAAGGCGGACTTAATGCCTTAGGCATTCTCTACCAGTCAACCAAGGGTGGTGAAGAGACAATACTAATAATATAGACAGGTAATATTTTCTCGAGCCACTTCCAACCAGCCCTTGTGGTAGGCGTCTTGGTCATCTTTCCACCTCTTCCCAAGTCACAAAATATTAATATTAAAAGTTGACGGTGTCAAAAAATCCATTGGCAAAAAACAACTCAAAATTTGATGACGTCAAATCTATGGAACCGAGTTAAATACCATCAATTGCATCAGACTGCGTAAAGTGACTTGTTTTATTTATTTTTAGAAAGCTATTTGTTGGTTAATTTAATAAATTCTAGTGACAACATTAGCAGCCTCCTTAATCTTAACGCGATCGATTTAACGACCTAAACTGAACTGTTAAAGGAATGGTTCTATATAGAATATTATATAGAATAGCTCCATCCGTCTTCTCGCTCGCATGCTGGACATGGTAACGCCCCTGTGCCCGCAGTTGATCCACATGATGCTGCGTGACGTGCGGCGCGGCTGTCACATGTCCAGGATCAAGATATTTGTTAGCTAATCATCGTTTTTGACTGGCCTGTTGGTCTAGTAGTTAGTGGCCCTGCCTGCTATACCGGAGGTCGTGGGTTCAATTCCCACCCAAGACAAATGTTTGTGTGATGATCATGATCATTTGTTCTGTGTCTGGGTGTAATTAATCTATAATATGTATGTATTTAGATATATTTAAGTATGTTTATCAGTTGTCTAGTATTCATAACACAAGCTCTGCTTAGCTTGAGATTGGACGGCGTTGTGTGATAGTTGTGGAATATTATTTGTATATTATTTATTTGTATATTATCGTCCCTTCATATTCTTTGCGGTCTGGCGTGGCCCCTCTTAATGTCTCAGGGCACCGATTTTGTGCAACATTTAAGTTGGGCAAACTTTTGTGCCACATCGGCTATCCATCGGCTTCGGAGAGCAGAATAATGTTTTGAACTCGATCCGTTAAGTTAACAACTAGTTTACTACGAAAGAGATGGTGGAGCGAACTAAAGAAATCGCCAGACTTGGAAGGTGGGAGCGAGGACCCGCGAAATATGGAAGGAGTGGAGAGAGAAAAGGTCTCCCACCAAACCCCTCTCTCCTCTCGGGAAAAGATCCAGGAGTAGGACGGAACAGCCTTACAAAAAATAAATCAAGTACTTACTGGTAGCCACATCATCAGTCTCCTCGAAGGTTAGTTTCGGGTACCGTGCCCGCAGCTTGTCCACATCGGCCTGCGTGACGTGTGGGCCGTCCACGTGGTACAGCAACCGGTTATGCTCGCGCCCACCGTACATTTCCAGGTTCATGGCCAGCGCACGTGATGGAGGATCCGGCTTGAAGTTCGTTAGTTTGGTCATCATGAAGATCATGAATATTGGGATTACGATTTGCTGGGAACAAGATGGATCATATTACAGAAAAATCAAAACACAAAGAAAAACATTATTTATTTGGAAAATGGAATAATATGCTTTAAATATTTATTACTTAATAAATTGGCAGTTTTATACGTTAAGATTTAAAATAAGATTGATACCAAGCTTCGAAAAGAATCAACAAAACATGCTTCGAATATTATCGACAGAAGATGTTTTGAATAGAATCGACAGAAAATGCTTTGAATAGAATGGACAGAATATGCTTTGAATAGAATCGACAGAATATGCTTAGAATAGGATCGAAAGAATATGCTTAGAATAGGATCGAAAGAATATGCTTAGAATAGGATCGATAGAACATGTTTCAAATAGAATCGACAGAATATGGTTAGAATAAAATCGACAAAACATGTTCAGAATAGAATCGACAAAACATGTTCAGAATAGAATCGACAAAATATGCTTACAATATAAACGACAAGATATGCTTAGAGACAAGTAACCGGTGTATACCCAGTATATCATAATCATCAAGTCGATAGCCACGCACATACAGCTGCGCATCACGTCAATCCCTCGTTTGTTTTTGTCAAACAGAGATAGCAATATTCCGCGAACAAATTTTGAACTCGCGTCAAAATTGTCATACGGGCTCTTAAGCGTGACATGAAGTGTAATATCTATCAAACATGCTTTTTTTAAACACTCTTATTATTTCATTCTTTAACTCACCAGTGCCAAGAAGGTCCATTTCTTGTGTATTGCATACTTGGCTTGCCTCTTCAGTAGCACGAACAACTGTCGTATATACAGGGGGATGCCAGTTAGCTGCTTTGGTGGTAGCTCTGAAACACAAATAAGGCCACTTATTAAATTTTAGAGTATTTTCAACGTATATCTTAAAAAATGTTATAAGTAAGTAGCTAATTGCAGCGGCTTCGTCCGCGTTATAGTAGGTAATTACTCCAAGGGAACATATTCCCAATATATAAAGTGTTCTATGTGCTATTCCAGGACATGATCTACTTTCATCCTGATTCGTGTTAGAGCGTGAAGGAGAACCGAACATAAAACTCTGGACTGCATAGTCTGATTCGGATTGGTTTACCCGTGTATCAAGTTTTATCGACATCCGTTTAGCCGTTCAAGCGTAAAGAAGTTAATGACAACTGATATTAATAATATAATAATCTTTATTATCTCAAGGTACAATTGACAGGGTGGTATAGGTACTGGTACTGTCTCCCAAACTAACAGAATGCTTGTGTTTTGGGTGGCAGTTTTCAGTGGTTTAGTGAGGCTCTATGGTTACGATTTACGTTATTGGTGCTAGTGAGTGAACGTAGCCGCTGGGTACATGAGAAAAACGGTACGATTTTTATACATGTATTTATTACGTAGGTGGACCACGTATTGTTGGGTGGGTATGTTGTAATGTTGAGTGAGTGTATGTGTGGGTGTTTGTGTGTAGATGTGTGTTTGTTTGTAGGTTAGGCGATGTATGTCAATAATTCTTCAGATTTTTTCATTTTAATTTTGAAAATAGGTTTTAAAAAACACTTTTACACGTCAATATTTTCTTCCGATTTAACTAGATGAGGCCGGTGTTTCCTAGCTGACTACCCTGAGAAGAAACACCGAAACAAATTCAGGGGTCAAAGTCTCTTTTAAAGTCCATACAGCAAATATGTAATAGTAGTAATAATATAAGTAACAAACATAAACAAATATTCGCCTTTATAATAATATGATGTGATAAAAAAACTTAAATAGTATGTCAGATGTCACACAAAGCATATTTTTAAAAAGAAATCAAATCATTTTTGTGTGAGGCTTTGGATTATTAAAATTCATAAAGTTATTTTTAACTATGAAGACTAGCGGGAATGCGATGGATGCGAGACGCACAGGACCAGTCGTTGTGGCGACAGTTGGTATAGGCCTATATCCAACAGTGGACGTCTTTCGGCTGAGATGATGACGATGAAGACTAGCCAGTCCAAGGACCTTTAACATGGTAGGGGAGCCTAAAAAATGTGTTTTATCTCGGTTTAAAGCCATATTATCTACAGTGAATATGACAACGACATTCAACTCACCCGGCTCTCCAGCGTTGTCAACTTCATCTTCAGACAACGATGTGTCGATATCACTGCATAACCTAAGGATGAAAATAAAATGTTATGAAGAATTCGGTAATCTATAATTTTTTGTATGAAATTATTTTGTGAACATTTTCGCCTGAAAAGTGTTTTTTTTTTATTCTTGATAGTTTCGCGCTTGACCGCTATCTCACCTGACGGAAAGCGACGATGCGGTCAACGATGGAGCGCGCTTACCTAGAAGTAACCTATTCACTCTAGACTTAAAGATTCCCGGGTTGTAGCTATCAGGAAAGACAGATTCCGGCAAGGAATTCCACTCCTTAGCTGTACGCACAACGAATGTGTTAGTGAAATTATTACTATTTTTTTAATCTAGTGTTTACCTATTTATGACAAACGTGATAATTGTACGGAAAACCTAGATCACTTCATCCAAATGGTTTCAGGCCTCTTCTCTAGGATACGTAATTCACCACGCGGCCGCGGGTCCGGTGCGGGTTGAACGGTTCTAACACCTTAAATATTGCACAATCAATTATTATAAAGATTTAGAAAGCCCGGATTCCCAATAGGGAATTATAATATAATAACAAGTTCATCATTTCATCGTTTTTAGAGGTACGTGGAATAGGGTATAAAGTCCCACATACCTCCGTTTAAAAGGGAGGAACCTCCGACCAGACGGGTGTTAAGTCTGATCCGGGCAACTGCACGATAATGTGTTTCAGGCTGTTTATATATGTTTAAATCGCGCGATTTCGTAGTTTAGTTCCTACGTGACGTCTTAGGTGTCGCTACCCGTTCCGTCACACCACTCATGTACAGAGACGGACTAAAAAACCCACCCTCCTCCCACCTAATTTTGGAAAAGAAAAACATACAAAAAATGTCATTTACCTATAAATACGAGAATCTATAAGTCTATGGTTACAAAAAAAAAAACTATTCGGTCAGAACTCTTTACATACTAGTCGCAATTTCGCGTGGTTTTCGAAAAACTACTCACTTCAGAAACACCTCTTCTAGCGTAGACACGCCAACTCCTATAGAATCCAGCCCCAGTTCTGATCTCTTGGCCTCCAGAGCCGCAAACAGTCCCGGGAACTTCCCGCTGTGCGTGGCGGGCAGGTTGTATGATATCGAGTTGATAGTCTGTTCCTTCAGCGTCGCGTCTGGCACGTATGACGTCACTACTGTGCTTATTGCTGCCTCTTTTGGTAAGCCGATCGTCGTGAACGATAAGCGGTAACCGGTACCTGGAATTAAAGTGGGGTAGTTTTAGCATAAATAATGGCAAAATCAGCCCTTTTAATGTTCCCACTGCTGGGACTCATGCCTCCTCTCTATGAAAAAGAATGGGCCGTAATTCACCACACAGGTCCAGTGATGGTTTGTGGATGTCACATGTCTTCGAATTTTTGGTTCTAGGTCATGCCGATTTCTTCACAGTATTTACCTTCACCGTTTTGAGAGCAGTGGTGATGAAATAAATTACACAAAGTAATACACCTGCCCCCCTAGCCAAGCTACGATCGTTTCGTTCGACGCAAACGAAATGATCGTAACTTGGCTAGGGGGGCTGGCTGGGTTTGAGGAACTCGCAATTCGGAGTCGTGACTAGTGAGCGACCACTGCTCTTAAAATCGGGACTACACGACTAGGCGAACACTGCTCTCATCAGAAGAGAGGATGCTTTCTCTTAAATAACTTAGGGCCATGCCTCACTGGCAAGCCGTGTGGTTTTATTTATTTATTTACTTTAACTTAACACGGCCAAAAAACAATTACATTAGTTAAGACATGTTTTTACAACTACACACCACAATCATACACTCATCTCACAAAACTAGAGAGAGATTAATTTAGACTTAATGATAATGTTAGATCATAGCTCAAGGGCCACGAGCGTGGTCATTTTTTCGCTAGATGGCGCTAAAGGGAAATCGAATAAAATTCAAATGTAAAATGACGGATATGAAAATACTTTGTGGGTATATGATGAGGTATTGTACGACACTGATGACCTAAATTAGATCCGTATACAAATCCAAGATTATGTTAAACATTTGTGAATTATTATTTACGACATTTGGCGAACTCCTTAAGATGGCGGACCAATTTCTTAATAAATAATTATTTCTTTCTCTGTTACTCACCCACTGCCTTCTTGAGATGCATTGTGGTTGCGAAGCACCGCAGTACTCCAGCGTGCAGCGCAGCCACGCGGTCGCCCAGGGCGTCTGCTTCCTCCATAAAGTGGGTCGTTAGAAGGACGGTTCGCTCGCCTCGTAGAGACTGTCATGAAAGGACCAAGAAGGTTATTTGAAGTACACAAAAAAGGGAATTTCTTATGACAATATTAGTTGAAAAACATCCACTACAGGAAGCAAGCTACTCCCCTAGCGACCAGTCTTGTGCTTCATATATCTTGCGATGTAGTCGCACCATAGATGGTTCAGACAGGGCTGTGGGAATGTTTGAAAGAGTTACCGTGGCACGCAAAGGGCAACTGAAGGAACACAATTGGGTTTTAGTCAGTAAAAGTCTGACACTTCATCTCCCTCCACATAGAACGGGAGAAGTTATTTGATGATTTTCCTACTCAAACAAAATCATGGATGGTTCAAAATCGTTTTATATCTAGCATTGCGTACATTATTGAACTGCTTTTTAACAAATATTGAGCGCAAGGTATCCCATAGAACAGGGATGGCGAACCAATGGCATGCATGCCAATGGTAGCATGCGGCAATATAATTTGGACACGCCCTAGTAAGATCACAAACAGTACAGGAGTCAATCTACATAGAAAGCGTGCTCGAGCAACGCACACATAGACTCCGTGCACGGACATGATATCTCAGGCTGATTGGGACCAGTGCGAGCTTAAGTGCCATCCGCTTGAGATACGCGTCTGTGAACTTTTTTGTGTAAGAACGAATTAACAAATAAAAAGTTATTTTAACTGTTCAGTGGACGGTTTTTTATATTTAGCATTTAATGGTGAATTGTCGTTTTTTAAGCTACCCGTTGTTTCACAGAGGTGAGTAGGTATTTGTTTGTATTTTGATGGTTAGTTTTAACAAACGGTAAAACAGGTTAGGTTAGGTTAGTTTAAATAAACAAACAATTGTAAACGCTATACGAATTGCAGGTACAGTAGAGATAAGGTAGAGTTAATAGCATTTAGTTGCAAAGTTTGGCCATTGAGTTTCAATGTCAAGATTCTTTGGCGGCACATCATGACCATTTTATTTATTTTTATCATGCACGATCTCCAATAAGGGTACGCCATCCCTGCCATAAAAGAAATTCAAATAGTTACCAGTAGCAAGTCCCACAGCTCCCGGCGCGTCTCCACGTCGAGCCCGGACGTGGGCTCGTCCAGCACGAGCACGCTGGCGCCGCCGGCTAGCGCACAAGCTAGTTGCGCTCTCCTCTTCATGCCCCCCGACAGTTCTGTTGTCAATGAACCCAGCTTCTCTGACAGACCGAGACGGTCGGCTAGTTTGCGAGATGACATCCGCGCTTCAGCGTAAGAGCCTTGCTTGAGCTGTGGGTGAATAATAATAATAATGTTCCACATCTTTTACACAACGCCATCTAGTACCAAACTAAACACAGCTAGTGCTATGAGTGAAAGACAACTGATAAATTTATTGTAAATACATACATATTATAGGTAAATTACACCCAGACACAGAACAAGACCGTGCTCATCAAACAAACGTTTGTCTTGGTTGGAAATCGAATCCACGACCTCCGGTATAGCAGTCAGGGCCACTAACCACTAGACCAACAGGCTAGTCAAGATAATAATTACGTAAATGTAAGTTTCATAGTACGTATAGCTAAGGACTTGAATTTCCTGCCAGAGTCTGTGTTTCCTGATATATATAACCTGAATTAACCACATCATCGTTTAACGTCAAGTCAGATAATGACCAACGTCAGTACTACAACGAAAAAAAAAACTCGTAAAAAACACAAACGCATTAGACACCTTTCAACTGACTTCGTGTGGAATTTCGCATATTGCGGTTCAGATAGTATCCTAAATTCCGTGACCGTATGTATAAATCAGGGACGTGCGAGGAATACAAGTAAATAAGCCCGGCTTTTATATGAAAATAAATAATACCTAACATCTAAATCATAGAATAGCATAGTCGGCCTTATAATTTTCCCACTGTTGGGACTCAGGCCCCCAGGAGAGGGCAAGAGCAGTAATCCACCACGCGGGACCAGTGCGGGTTGGTGGATGTCACGTCTTCGAATTTAAGGTTCTAGGACATGCCGGTTTACTCACGATGTTTTCCTTTACCGTTTTGAGAGCAGTGGTGATAAAATAAATCACACAAAGTAACGCAACTGGATGGGTTTGAACCCCCGACCTACAACTCGTAAGTCGAGGCCGTTACCACTCAGCCATCACTGCTCGCCAATCATAGAACACAACAAATGAATTAAAAAAATAAAAATCTAAATCAAACTCAACAATAATTTGCTTTATGTGTGCTTTGTTATCTGTTTATAGTAAAGAAGCAAAGAACTAAGAGCTGTCACTTTACATTGTAAGTACTTGCTAAATATTTATCAACATCGTAAACAATTTGTAGTTAGTCTCCACTAGATGGCGCACAAACGATTCAATTCGAGTGGAATCATGAGTGGCCAGCTAGAATGATGAGACCGTGATTGTAGCGACGCAAGAGTTGCCGCAAAAATGTCCATAGATGGCTCTTATATATATATTTGCTATTCGGAATATTAGGAAAGTAGTAGATAGGTCAAGGTGCATTGGTTTGCCCCCTATAAAGGCATCTGGTACGCCGCTTATAGCAATCAGTATTCATGACAAGTCTACTATGTGTATGAGCGGTCGAGTACGCACGACGTTAATTGGCTGCTGACGGTAAACTGGATTGTGTGTGGCATAACTTATATTAATTAAGCAATAAAAAGGCGGTTTCACATGTTTTCTAAAAAGCTGTCAAATAACAATTTTTACTACTCAGATAAAAAAATTCTGACAGTTGAAAAATCGACTTTAATGCAAAGTAACTTCGCTAACGTTCAGTTTACTCACCAGCGAAAAGAACATGATATGTTCCTGCACAGTCAAGTCTTCAAAGAACAGGTTGTGTTGTGGACAGAGGCCGAGGTTCTTGCGTACTTCTTTCTTCTGTGTCACCGTGTCCTTTCCGTTGACGTACACTTTCCCTTCGGTGGCGCTTGTCATTCCTGAGGACAAAGAAGATTGACTAGGTTATGTTTATTGGCGTACCCGCGCCCCAGAAGGGGTTAGTGTTTTTTGAGAGTATGTTTGTTTGTCTATGATATAATGAGGTGTCATTAGATTCGTCGTAAGTGCTGAAATGACATAAACTATATATGAGTTTAAAAAAATGCAAGTGTTTCCTTAGAAGCGGGGTGGATTGGATTTGAGCTACCCTCCGCTTTGTGGTCTCCACTCGGCACCCGAGTCCGTTCAGTCCACTCAAGGACAAGTTTTCAATTTTTTTATTTGAATATCCGCTCAGCTCCACTCCACTCCACTTACATTGTTTCACGGGAGTGGAGATTTCGAGCACTGTGATTGTCAAACTCACGGTGCGCTTCTCTCTACTTCGCTCAGCTCAGTGGAAACGTACTCTTAAGATGGTATCTAGTGGAGTTTTATAGTTCCTGGAAAATGTATGATTCTATTTGATTGGATAATCTCATTTTTTTTAAATTCTTACCTGTAATGATAGACATGAGAGTAGTCTTGCCAGCTCCGTTGTGCCCCACCAGCACCGTTATTTCTCCCTTGTACACCTCCAAAGAGACGTTCCTCAATGCTCGGTGTTTGGGGTACACCTGATAAAAATAATTAAAACATTATATATATACTAGTTGACCCGGCAAACGTTGTTCTGCCATAAAAATAAATTAAAGAAAAAAGAGGGTGGGGATAGGAGGGTACAAATAGCCTACGACCTATTTTCAGACCTACCTAAATATAAAAAAAAAATCGGTCAAGCCTTTTCGGAACAGTTCGATTCTATGACACGAAATTTTTATATACATTTTAGATATCAAAAAACTTATATTATACGTAACCTAACTATGGCATTATACAAAAGCAAAGTCCACATAGGTTATATAAATCATTTGGTAATAATTACATTTTACTTTCTTGTGTACATAATATTGTTACTAAACTAATTACACATATTATCAAAATGGTGATTTCAAAATTAAAGGCTAATTTTTAAACAGTCAGATAGCTTATATTTGATGAATAAAAAAATGGCGGTTTACATAATTTTTTATACAAAAGCAGTTTTTATTTCCAAAATCAACGGATTTTTCAAAAACACAATGGTTAGGTTTATTTTTTTATAAATTAGGGGACTCCATGAGTGCTTTTAGCTATACTTCACAATGTCGGCTTTGAACATACACGGCCAGTTCAACAAATCATCCTGTATACTAATTATCTGAGAGATCAGATACCTACTGTTAATAACCATAGACAATTAATTTGTTCTGACATTATTTTTTGGGCTCGTTTCGGAAACGTTTGTCGTTTGTTTGTAAAGAGGAGGGATGAAACGTATTTTACTAAAAGGGTTATGAGAATACATGCAGATGGATGGAGAGAGAGAGGGAGGCCTAAGAAGAGATGGATGGATTGTGTGAGAAGTGATATGAAAGAAAAGAGAGTTATTGATAAAAGTGACGGGTGATAAGACAGAATGGAAGAAAAAAATCGATAGTATTGCGTTGACCCTAAATAAAAAGGGACAAGGGCAGGAAGATGATGATTATTTTATTCGACTGGGTTTTATTTAATTTTCTCCGTACCTTGGACACATTAACAATTTTGATCCCGACTTCAGTATGCGCCGGCGCAGGTTCGAAGTACCGCGGATCTGTAGTCATGTGCTCTTCCTCCTCGCCATCTGCATCCGGTTTCACCTCGTTGTTACTCCAATACTGGGCCTAAACAGATAAATAATTGTTAAAAGGCTGATTTTTTAATAATTAATAAGTCAGTTTGTAATTTTTCATAAGAGAACGAAGTTGATCGACTTAGTTTTGTTTTTTAGGTAGGAAATAAAAACAATCCTAGTTCCTTTGTTGCCTTTCATTCCAGGGCAGGGTTTTCCTTTCAGAAGCGAACCCATAGCCCCAGTAGTAGGCTTCGACCCTGCTGCACATGCTAGGCCCCTACGGTTTACTGAAATCTCTTTGAGGCGCGCAGAAAACTACGCGTTAACGACGGTTTGGGCTCGGTCCGGACGGCTACCGATAGTGGCGATAGCTTACTGGACGCAGTGTCTTATATATTAACTAGCTTCTGTCAGCGGCTTCGCCCGCGTGAAAGTAGGTTTCTCCATACCAACATTGGACCCTCGTTTCATCCTCTTAGGGGGTGAATTTTTTGAAAATCCTTTTTAGGGTGCGGTACCACAAAATGAAAAAACGGAACCCTTATAGGATCACTTTGTTGTTTGTTTGTCTGTCTGTCAAGACCCTTTATCTTGGAAACGCGTGGAGTTATCGAGTTGAAATTAAAACCATGTACTCAGGTCTGCGGTCCCTTGAAGCCGTGAAAAAATCAAACTTCCGAGTTATTGAAAAAAAGATACGATAAAAAGGCTAGCTTAACCCACAATTGGGTTTTCTTACGCTAAACCTTAATATATTTGTAAGAAATTTTATATACGAGGATAATTCAAACAAATATACAGCAAAAATCTTAGTCAACATAAATTAGATCACATTTATAACTAAAATAAACTCCACAAATACGTGCACAGCACACAATACGTATAAAAATGCTATATAAAATAAATAAAACCTACACATATGTATTTATGGGTCATATTGACAGGAAATGTTCCCTAATTCTTTCCCTGAAGATCTCCAACGAGGGGCTAGCCCATAATGTGTGCGGAAAAGAATTCCAAAGGCGCACAGTTTGAACAGTGAATGATCCCCGACTAGAGGAATGGAGAGGAAAACGAAGGAGAAGAGAGGATGAGCGACAAGACATTCCTCTCGGAACAAGACACTCAAGGCCTTCACGAAGATACAAGTGGGAGTTGGGATTATGAAGAATAGAGAAGAGAAAAGAATGTGGCAATCCCGACGCTGCCGAATAGGCAACCACTTCAATTGCCGTCAAAATTCCGACACATGGTCGTACTTTCGAAGGCCAAAAATGACACTCTCAAGGGAATCAATTTTTTATTTATTTACGGATATCATGGTCCAACGCTTAGTATATATGCATTGTTAGTATAAAACTATTGTTAGTAATAAAAATAAACTCACGCAAAGACAATACTATCTATACATATAACAAATCTGTAGAAGTTATTAGTTGTGCACGCATCACGTAATATGTATGAAATCGATTTAGATAAATTTTATACAATGAAATTGTATGTAACTTGATATATTACTTAGGTTTTGTTTCATCGCAATCGGTTGACTATATCGAAAGATATATTACATTCGTTGACTGTTATGTGGTACGAAGTTTGCCGGGTCAGCTGGTTTCTAAATAAAGATATAATTTAGAAATAGTATTGTCTTTGTGTGAGTTTTCTGGTCCTGACGAGATTTCAGAACTAGGAAACAGTA
Organism: Mythimna vitellina; assembly: GCA_949316375.1. Taxonomy (NCBI): domain Eukaryota; kingdom Metazoa; phylum Arthropoda; class Insecta; order Lepidoptera; family Noctuidae; genus Mythimna; species Mythimna vitellina. Next base: position 21,162,364 of record OX438700.1, on the reverse strand, counting down.
AAAACAGTTCCTGAGACTCATAAATGGCAGTGTGTTGAAACACTCCGCCTTGTTAAGATAACCAACAGAGAGATACTCTAATTGATCATCAGACGAACGAAATGTTATACAGGAATGTAATGTAATAAACGAAATACAGGACCACGCACATCCTCAGCTATGGTTTTCAGGATTCTGTTGTGACTTCCCCGCGCCCTCCTCATAAGCGATTGGGTCGCTTATGAGAAGGGCGCGGGGAACTTTTTTCCGAATGACGGCATAAAAGGCGTCAGCAGTTTTTAATTTTCGATAGCGCACCAACTAACATTTTACAGGTTTATTAATTAACTACTGTTCGCCTCATGGCTTTGCCCATGTAGAACTATACACTGTACAAAATCTAGGTCAGAGCGTTATACATTTTGACAATATCTCCCTTGGAAGAATTCACTATAACGATCATAAGCAATTTCATACTTCGACTCGCACTTGGCCGATTTTCCCGTGGCTTTCAGCTGTGACCACCATCCTTTCTGGGGGTTAGATCCGTCCCTGCCTACACAGATATTTTCTTTTATCGTTGATAATGCGTATGCTGCATTTGCGGCGGGTGCATGAGACTTGCACACTCTATAAACACGTATAACATAATTGGGTACTTGCCTGTACAATATTTTGTACTAAATACTAAATGGGATCATGAACTGCATTACACATGTGGTTTAGCCTAGCTACCATATGTGCAGAAACACTCATTGCAAAACAAGCGTGTCTTCAACTTAGTCTTCAACCTTGTAACACGCTTTTTTGTTAAGGCAGCAATTAACATTTCAAATATTTGTATGAGGAAGAAGGGGCGTGTGGTATCAACATCTCGCTCTTTTCTACGCGCGTAACCTAATGGAGATGACGTCACAGTGTGGTTTGTTCATCCCATTATCTGTTACTAGACAGTTTCCCCTTCCACCAGATTCTAAAAATTTATAACGTTTCGAATTTTGAACAGATTTGAAAAAAAAGTTTATTTCTGGACCAAGTTACTTTTAAATGAAAATAATTTAAAAAAAATGGGTTTAGTACCTAATTTTGATAAGATACTTTCCCACATATTACAATATATCGACTGGGAACTACTAACATCATCATCTTCACTAATAACGTAATCACTCAGTCTGCCGATCCCCTGAGCCACTCTTCTGACTTCATAGTTGGCCGTTCTATAGATTGCCGTGGATACAATTGAGTTCGCACTCTCGGACATTTCATGGTCTCCACTTTGCTCTTGGATTTTCTTTTCTTTCGGTTGCCGCTGAAAGCAGGAACGTACAGAACCCTAGTGTTAATAAGACACATCGAGAGAAATAGGAGTTCTATTTCTGTGTGTAACCTCTCCGAGATGAACGCTATTTTTTTTCATCTGATTCGTCCTCAGTACCTCTTAATTCCTCATTTTTCCTGCACGAATTGGTAAGAAAACTTATATGTATATACGAATTTTCAAAAGAAATCTATATATAGTTGTCTAGCATTATGCTGAACTGGACCTATTTGGCGTAGCCGTGAGAAATATTGTTATTGTTAATGTTACTTCTCCTTATTTTTATTTTTTATTTTAGTTTGTAAATCAATTATTATTTGTTGATTAATGAATCACGGTGTGTCAAATAAACATATTTTCTTTACTTTTTTTCTATATTATCCAAGGTAAGGTGCTAAAATTATCGAGCTCGCTTCGCTCGCTCTTGCATCCAGTGCCCCTATAATTAATATTATCAAATCGCTGCCCGCATAGCCATTAGAAAAACACATAAATGTTTAAAGAATAAATATTAAAGATGAGAACTATAGAGAAAATAATTTGTGTTAAGACTAAAAGCAGTTTTTTATTTTTTTATTTGGCCAGTGTAATGTTGAGTTAAACTATGTAAGGCTAAATGAATATTAAAAAAATAACAAAAACATTAACATTAGTTTTCTTTTTTTTTAGTGAAACGTAGTATGTAAATAAAAGCAGAAGCAAAGAAACGGTCTATCTTTTGGTGTCTACCTTTTTATTCTAACAATAATTTGTACTAAATATTTTATTTGTTTTCAAAAGTTGTTTGAAATGTCAACACATACACGTATCAATACTATGATCGCGGTTTAGTTTTCAAGCATTTAAAAAAATAATAATGGGATTTTGGAAAAAAACACTCAAAAATTATAAAAAAATTATGACTTCATAAACTTTAATAATATAGTTTTAGTAATTCTGAAATGAACTCAATTTAGGTGGAATATTTGAATAGAAATAGCATAAGCATAATCAGCCTTTATAATGTCCCCACTGTTGGGACTCAGGCCTCCTCTCTAGAAGAGGAAATGGGCCATAATCCACCACGCAGGCCCAGTGCGGGTTGGTGGATGTCACATATCTTTGAATTTTTGGTTCTAGGACATGCCGGTTTCCTAACGATGTTTTCCTTCACCGTTTTGAGAGCAGTAGTGATGAAATAAATTACACAAAGTAATGCGCCTGGCTGGGTTTGAACCCTCAACCTACAACTCGTAAGTCAGGGCCGTTACCACTCGCCCAGCACTGCTCTCCTGAGTAGAAATATAATATCCTCATCTAGTTTAAAATGACGAAAACAAAATTGACGTGTAAAAGCGTTTTTTTAAACCTACTTACAAAATAAATATCATTTATCATTATCATTTATCAATAACATTCATTAGAAACAAAACATTCAAGTCATTTCACAGGTTTAGTTAGAAACAAGGTCTTTCTACTTATTTCTCTAAATAAAAGGCTACACACCTTGAAGAGGAAGTCCCAGGGTAGCGCCTGTCCGTACTGGCCTGGTCTGACCAGGGATAGATACCAAGCGAGAAAGTAAAAGATGACGGATTGTAGTAGCATGAAGAAGAGACTGACGAGGGCAGAGACGTTGTTGTAGGTATGTGCTGTGGCGATGTTGCTGAAGTGGGCGCCTATACCTGTTAGAAAAATGTTTGTTTTTTAAATTTATACTTTGGGAAGGCCTTTGCCTAGCAGAAACCTTTGATTGTCAACCTATACTATTTTTTTTTAAATTGATATAAACCAGTGCTTGACTGCGATCCCACCTGATGGTGAGCGGAGATGCAATAATTGATGGTCAGGCGCACTAGTTTATTAAGAGTCTATTCACTCTAGCCTTGAAGACACCTAAATTATAATCGGATGGAGACCTCAGCAGGCAAATTGTTGTCATGTTCTTAAAGTGTTTCGGTTGGTACCTATAACGTGTGACTGCGGCTTTTCTTTTTGTTCTGTTCTTGTTTTTTCAGTTGCCTTGTTTATTTCAGCGCAATGAAAATCTTGTTTCATACTTTTTCAGCGCCGTTTTTTTTTTGGTCAGGTAGGGTTAATTTTTTTTTTATTTGAACAGTTTTGGTGTTAAATCACTGTGCTTCTATGCTATTTATTTTGGTATTTTAAATGTGAAGCCCTTTCAAATGATACCAAACACGACGTATTTACTTATCTTTTTTTTCAACCCAAAACTTTGTGTCCACTAGAGGGCGCCACATTAAATTGATGATATGTTTTGATAAGTACCAGTGGAGCCCTTTCAAATGATATCAAACATTATATTTATCTTAATATTTTTTTAACACATGACTTTTTGTCCGCTAGAGGGCGTCACTTTAGAATTGATCAATATTTTGGAAATGTACAAGCGAAGCCCTATCAAATGATACCAAACACGGCGTATTGATCTCCATTTTTATTTTTAACACATTACTTTTTGTCCACTAGAGGGAGCCATATCGAGTTTTGTGACACATCACGTAGTCTATGTTCAGCGGACAATTAAGACGATTCCAACGATACCTCATACGTCGAGTTCCAATAAGTAGATTAGGAGCTATGAGGGAACAGATGAACATACTCACATATGTATACACATACATAGCCTGTCAAAATCATAACCCTCCTTTGGCTTTGCCGTAATCGGGTAAAAAATAAATACAACCGAATAAAGAACCTCCTCGTTTTTTGTAGTCGGTTAAAAAGTGCCCTGTGTCTCTACGGTCAGAAAATTTATCTGTTGGGCTCTCGCGAACGTCAGCCCAGATTCTGTCAAAGTGATGTTACTTCACCGCTGTCGTTCGTTCTCAAGCATCTGTACTATTGAGGTCGCCGAGAGATAGATGAAAAGGAATGCCGAAACAGTGACAATTTTATTTTTTATACAAGGAAAAAGGACAAAAAAAATCTAAATAAATACTAACCATAAATCTCCAGCGTAGAGACCTCATTCCAGAACGCGTACATAGGCATATGAGGCAGGAATCCACACGCCAGTGTAGCTAGGTAAGGCAGGTTGCGCTCTGAGAGTACTCGCATTGGCATCCATAGCGTGATATACGCCAAAACTGATAGGGTTGCAGCGTATTGAGCTGAAAGAAAGAGAGCAAGATTTAGCGTTGAATTTTGATGTGTAATCGTGTATTTGACTTAATTTTTAGGGTTCCGTTCCTCAAAAGGAAAAAACCAAACCCTTATTAGGATCACTTTGTTATCCGTCTGTCTGTCTGTCTCTCAAGACCTTTTATCTCGGAAATCTGTGGTGGTATCGAGTTGAAATGTACCTGAGGTTTAACCGTGGCAAAGCTAGGGCGGAACACAAATATTTATACACACCTCTATTGTTTAATTAGTACAAAAAAATGGGGCTCTATCCGTACTTGTTACTGAACACATTTTTGTAGACAAAAGTAAAAAAACGAAACCTCAAAATTGTCCACGAAAATTGTTTTTCCATTTTAATCGCCATTTATTCAGTCATAATCTTTCCATAAATTGTGTGACATTTTGGGATATAAACATACGCTAACAACTTTGCTGTTTATGAATATTATTTATTGAGACTTTACTTAAATAATAACAAGACTTTTTTTTAACAAGCCTTTTATATATTTCGCCAAATTAAAAATTATTGGTGTATAAAAAAAATCAAAATGAATACTTACTCCCTCTCGAAATATAACTGCAGACGAAAGCCAAAGAGATGACGGTGTTGAAGTACAGAAGCAGCATCAGGCACATGAGGACCCCATCGGTGTTGGGCACCAACGGGTTGTCTGTCACCTTGAAGAGTATGGTGCCTCCGATGGCGAAAATCAACCCACATGGCAGCACGTTGAGGAAGTGAGAGAGACCCAGGGTGTTGAGGGATACGCCTACCATTTTCATTAGTTCCTGGGGAGGGAGAAATGTTATTATTGTAATTGGACAGCGTTGCGCGTCATGTTTGACTGGCCTGTTGGTCTAGTGGTTAGTGGCCCTGACTGATATGCCGGAGGTCGTGGGTTCGATTCCGACCCAAAACAAATGTTTGTGTGATGAGCACGATCATTTGTTCTGTGTCTGGGTATAATTTATCTGTAATATGTATGTATGTAAAAATATGTAAGTATGTTTATCAGTTGTCTAGTACTCATAACACATGCTCTGTTTAGCTTTAGACTAGATGGCGTTGTGATAGTTGTGAAATGTATTATTATATTATATAGTGTTGGGGGACATTTCGTCTCCTAATATTTTTTTAAGGAGAGAAATCGTCCCATGACTTCTCCCCCTCTAGGGCAGAGCGAGAGGGCGTGTCAAACTTTTACTGACTAAAACCACAGCTATGTTCCTTCATTGCTTAGCTTTCCAGAACCCCAGGTTTCCCTTAACCAACCCGTGGCTCTAGTAAGTTTCGGCCCTGCTGGACCCCTATGATTTTGCTGACATCTCTTTGAGGCGCACGTGGAACACTACGCCGCGCCGTCAACGACTCGGGCCCGTTCCGGATGGTTACCGGATGGCCAGACCGCTAGCTACCTTTTACTCGTCGTCCGCAAGCCCACGCCAACGGTAGCGTGAAATTCGGGTCGGGGTCGGGTCGCATTAGGATGTCCGTTAGCTCACGCATCATCATCATCATCATCTTCCTGCCCTTGTCCCATGTTATTTGGGGTCGGTGCAACACGTTTTTTTCTTCCACTCTGCCCTGTTACTCGTCATGCTATCACTAACTTCCTTTTTTTTCATATCACTCTTCACACAATCCATCCATCTTCTCTTTGGTCTCCCTCTCTATCCATCTACATGTAAACTCATAACTCTTTTAGTAACATGCGTTTCATCCCTCCTCTTCACATGACCATACCAAGACAAACGATTCCCTTTCAACTTTTCGGTCACCGTTAGCTCACGCGTGCGGTCCCCTAATGTATCTCACGTCATAACTTAATTTAAAATTAGATAAAGCTAATATTTGTATAAATGGAAACCACATCAAAATGGAAACAGAGTAAAATCTTTATTTCCTTATACTTGCCTGTATACCAGAGGTTCTCTCCTGCAGCAGACGACACATGAGGAACACGAAGGTCAGCATCAGCGATAGCCAGCACAAGACCGTGAGGAATTTGCAGATGGCTGAGGTGTCCGCGTTTTTGGCCGTGTGGTAGTAGGGGAACTCTTGGAGAGAGAGGTTCTGTAGGAAAGAATTAGTTGAATTAAATACATGTTAGTGTCATATATTATTATCATTTACTACGTAAGACGATTTTTAGTAGTTTTTGATCCCTCCCCCTTAAAAAAGAAAAAATAAGAACAGGCCGACCCCCATCCCCTCTGTTTAATATTTATTACGTAAGAATTTAAAGGAAAAAATTAATATAGATTTGTTTGGTTGGATTTGATGTTTATTTTTAAAAGTAACAGTTTTTAGGAACGTTTACAAGTTTGTCGTTTATGCAAACAAGTAATGTCTAATTCACAAGCGGAGAGGCGCAGTGACGATGCTATGGAAATAGTTAACCTATACGCATCCGAGCGCACATAGGCAAACGCGCGGTTGCCCGCGCTTTTTCAAATCTTAACTTTGCGTATTTTTGTTTGTTCCATAGTCTTTTGATCCGTAAATAAAATAGGCATAATATTTTATGCAGACTCTATTTTTTTCCAAAAATCTGTGAATGCTGTTCAAAATATGTTAGTTATGGTCTTATGATTAGGTTTAGAAAAATGACTTTTCTCTTAGGAACGTTTTTCTGTAACTCATTAACGTAAACGGTTAACGTACCTGCCCTTACTGACCCGTTTCAAAAAGCTACCCTGTATAGATGTCGTGGCCAGATCTTAGAATCGATCACTTCATAATATGACCACCATAAAACTGGACAGATCGTTTAAACGTTAACGTTTGATGATATGTTAATCCTCGTTTGGCCATATCATTGATGTAGGATTTCTAAGATAATAAAAGGTCTAAAGAAAGTAGGTCAAACGAGGATTGACATATCATCAAACTTTAACGTTTAAAACGATCTGGCCAGTTTTACTTGGTCATATCATGAAGTGATCAAATTTCTAAGATCTCGCCACGGCATAGATACCTATATATATTGTAATTTAATAAAAGATTTTGAAGATTAAGCTAATTTACCGTCGTTTTGCGCGGATGTGACGCATATTTTCCCTATAACTATTAATATATAATAATTATATAAAAGGAGAAACTGACTGACATATCAACGTACAGCCGAAATTACTGGGACTAGAAGCGTGAAATTTTGCACAAGGCTACCTTTTATGACTTAGGCGAGCACTAAGAGAGGATTTTCTAAAATTCACCCCCTAATGTAATGAAATGGGGGGTCTAAAGTTTGTATGGAGAAAGCTATTTTCACGCCGCTGGCAGCAGCTAGTCTCAAGATTGCGTCATTTCGTGCAAGTAAATTATTTTTCTTTCTTTTTTTTATTAATGGTGTGACTAGACGGTTGCAAACTAATGTCCCAACCAAAGTGACCTTGCTAGTTTCAATCCGTGTAGACAGCAGTAGAAATCCATGGCCTCCAACGCCCTTGGTAGGGAGGTGTGTTTTCCTAACCACCGAACGTGTTGGCGCGTGGTTTACATCCATGTAGCCGCAACACAAACCACACACATAAACCAAGGTCACCTCGGTTGGAAAGCTGGTATACAACCATCTGGTCACCCCTTAAGATGAGTGTCTTTACTAAGTAGTCCTTCATCAATCCATATTTAGCCAGTTTCGCTACATTGTCATGTCATTGATTGCAGCGTTACGAATCTTAGTCAAGGCAATTACTCTGCAGTGACAAAAGACACTTACGAAATCACTTAGAGTTTCTCTTAGCGCAAGCTAAATTTTATTGTGATACTTTAAAAACCAATTGTTCATAAAAACTGTCCCGACGGTCCGACCAGACGGTCGCGAAAATGTGACTGCTTTACGAGTTATTCTGGAATACGTTTTTTTTTTTTTGTAGGTTGGAAAATCACCCAATGCAATCCCCGGCTCTTGGGCGGAGCGAGAGGGCGTGTCAGAATTTACTGATTAAAAACTCACTCCTGTTCCTTCGTTGCCTTTCATACCAGGGCAGAGTCTTTCTTTCAGAAGTAGACCCTTGGCCCCAGTAGGCTTCAACCCTGCTGGGCCCCTACGGTTTGCTGACATCTTGAGGCGCACGTGAAACAGTACGCGGGGCTCTGTCCGGACGGTTACCGGACGGCGAGCTACCCTTTGCTCGCCGTCCGCAAGCTCGTGCCTACATTGGCCGGAAATCGGGATCGGGATGCTGGCGACAGGGGTGTAAGGGGCCGCGCCCTCGCGCGTACACGTACAGCCGTAGTCAAAAAGGAGTCCTTGGCTAGCATAAATGCTTCGCAGAAGGAGGCGACCGCCTGCCACTCCTCGATAGTTGGATACGATGCCTGGATAGGGCACTTTTTTTATTAAATTGATATAAACTAGTGCTTGTCTGTCTATCATATAGGATACTGCCTAGTATCCTATATGATGGTAATCAGTAATGAACTTTACTTTTTTGCGGTACTTAACAATCAAATAACTCCTGCAGAGGCCTTACCATGACGTGTTAAAATATCAGTCTTGCGAGCGAGAAAGAGTGATGGAGCTATACACCCTATATAGCTCTATCTCTTTAACAGTTTAGTTTAGGTCGTCAACATGACTTCCGTTAAAAGCGTGTGGCAGGGCCTCAGTTTGTTTAGACAAATGACTTTTCTGTTAACGTTACCGCCTGTATATATATGTTTGTCAACATTATGTATGTGTGTACAAATAAATCACTGTGCCCTGTCACCTTTCAGTTTAGTTTTTAGTTAGTTTCACTTGTGTGTCCATACGTACAGTCAGGGATCAAAAGTGCAGTTGCACCTACCAATGCTAGTGTCTAAAATTTCTTTGTTATAGAAGTTCAATAGTCCGCAACTAGTTTATTCAATCCTTCAGATCCTATGCTACCAATTAAATCAGTCATGAAGCTTCGGCCCTCTTTAAAAAGAAATTATAGACATTTTAGCATTGGTAAGGTGGAAATGCACTTTTGACCCCTGACTGTACAAACAAACATAACAACGCAAAGTACAAAATGTATGGCACGACATTACTTGTCACGTCATTTGTCATGTGACTTCCCCAGAGGTTATGTCACATATTATGTACTTTGCATTTTCAAAACTTGCTGTTTCCGGGTGGAGCGAGTCAGACCAGTATTTGGCAACCTGTACCATGTTATTGGCCTCGTATAAATCTTGAACGGTCCAGGTGTTGTATACTCGATAACGCAGTCTTGTTGACCAATCCTTTCACCGCAATGAGGACCCGAACTCAAACCCGCAACCCTAACTTCGGAACTGCCGAATAGTGTTAAGAAAGAATGAAAGTGTTAAATGTGGAAAAACGTCCAATGAGTGATAAAGCGTGTCAGGCTTTTGCTGATTAAAACCAACCCATATTCCTTCAGTTCTCCTTGCGTTCTAGGACCATTCAGGGGTAAGTCCTTCGAACAATCAAGCAGCCCTGGCAGGGGAATGTTCGCGCAGCCCTGGCAGGGAAATGTTCGCGCAGCCCTGGCAGGGGAATGTTCGCGCAACCCTGGCAGGGAAATTTTCGCGCAGCCCTAAGCTCAGTGATGAATAATGTTCATACAGTTGCTATCTGGCATTCATCTGACAATACTCAGACATAATTGCATGGTGATTCGCTATGACCGGCTGATTTTGTGACAGTTTCCTGTTCAACACAATAGCTATTGTTTTTTAACATGATTGAACACTGTAAGGCCTTTGCAATGTGGTGTAGCAAAATGATTTGCCAATGTGTGTCAGTATTGGTAGAGTGCAGTAAAGGCCTCCCATAAGGTGGAACGATGACCTGGTGAAGGTTGCGGGAATCCGATGGATGATGCGAGACGCACAGGACCGGTCATTATGGCGAAACTTGGGGAGTCCTATTTCCAATCACCAACGTTGAATGTCATGGCCGCGGAAATTGGCCAGCTGGTTTAGTGGTGAGTAGCCCTGACTGCTATGCCGGAGGTCGTGGGTTCGATTCCCACCCAAAAGAAATGTTTGTGTGATGAGCACGATCATTTGTTCTGTATTTGGGTGTAATTAATCTATAATAATGTATATTATTATTTAGAAATATATAAGTATATGTTTATCTATCAGTTGTCTAGTACTCATAGCACAAGCTCTGCTTAGTTTGGGACTAGATGGCGTTGTGTGAAAGTTGAGGAATATATGTAGGGATTCCATGGTCCTTGAAAGCAAAGGTGCAACTAAAACCCACCGGTGGGTTTTAGGCAATCAACGTTTTTCCCATTCAGATGCTGAGGCCACCATAGGGAAGTCCAGTTAAGCAGATAACAACCTCGTAAGTTGACCTGCGAGAAGTCACTCCGATAAAAAAAACACGAATGGACCATGACCTAAATTATAAAGCTTCTGCTAGCGACTTCGCTCGCGGGAAAGTCGAAAATTATCTCAAGGGAATACATGTTTTACCTAGTACCAAGTCTCACCTAAATCTATTCAGCCGTTTGAGCGTGAAGGAATAACAAACATAAACACACAGATATATTATGTCATCATCAACATTTTAACTGATCGCTAGACATTAGCCTCTCCCAAGTGTTGCAACAACGACCGGCCTTATGAGTCATCCATCGGATTCCCGCGACCTTCACCAGGTCATCGTTCCACCTTGTGGGACGTCTACCAGCGCTTCGTCTTCCGGTACGTGGTGGCCTTTCGGTCCAATCGACTATCTGTTCTGCTAGCAATGTGCCCTGCCCACTGCCACTTAAGTTTGGCGATAGCACAGACACACAGCGTACCTGTGGTGTATTGGCCGTTTTGGTGGTTTAAAGCGACAGTGGCATGATATATTTGACACCTGTCAGTCGCGATCGGACAGGCGACCGAAGCAGTTGGTGGTGCAAATATGTGTGCCGTGACGTCGGTAAACCGTAAAATACTTCAATAAGCAGTACAAGACAATACCTATACACAGTTATGTCCTTTCATACATACAAACTTTTGACTTTATAATATTAGTACGATATTTTTGTTTGTTTCTAACCAGCGCGGCAAGTCAACTTAGACCGACGGTACGTGCAAAAAAGTACACGATGTTTTCCTTCACCGTTTTGAGAGCAGTGGTGATGAAATAAATTACACAAAGTAATGCGCCTGATTGGGTTTGTACCCACGACCTACAACTTGTAAGTCGATTAGTATTATTTTTATGTATTCCGAGCGTACTAGAACCGAGGGCCCCGCTAGATGGACGAGGCGATTAATTGTAATTTCTATCAAAATAGTTGAGGTACATTGGATTTTGTCAGTAAATTCGTGAGGTACATTGAAAAGCATTGAACAAACAAACCACTAGTTTTTTCGGTGTGGCTCGAGTGGCCTCGCTGGATAGAAACACATGATATTTTTGTAACCGTCAAACAGAAATAACTTCAGCGAATGGTGACCCGACATTGATATAATTGTCTGTTTAAAGGTCTCCATAAGGTTTATTCACTTATATATGTAGTTCAGATACTGTAGTCAGTAGCAACGAAGTAATAAACAAGTTGTAACACGGTATGACATTTACTTAGCGTTTCAGACTTATTTGTCTTTACCCTTTTCACAATAGTGAAATACAGCAGTGAAACTGAGTATGTTTGAAATGTACAGTCTGTTGATTTAAGTCGCCAGCAAAATTGAGGGGGTGTTTGTACCTGAATAAATGATAAATGATATATATTTTGCAAATAGGGTTTTGAAAACACTTTTACACGTCAATTTTTTCGTCAGTTTAAACTTGATGAGGCCGGTGTTTCCTAGCTGACTACCCTGAGAAGAAACACCGAAACAAACTCAGGGGTCAAAGTCTCTTTTAAAGTCATATCATATGAGAACCATGTAGATTAGTGTGTGAGATGGTCTTTTGAGAAAAGAACCACACAGATTTGAGTGGATCTGTCTAGTCAGTGCAAGCATTTGTCAGTATTCGTATAGTTCAACTTAGGACTATTGACGAAAAAACGATTTGACGAACAGAATATTCGCAAAACATGGTAAAATAAAAATATGGCGGTAAAGATATTACAAAATATTTTTTATTAGAAGAAGAAAAGAAAGACTCGCGTACAAACTTCCCAATGTAAATAGTCCAATTCCCGAAAGGAGTCTCGAAGATTTTTCCGAATCGTAAGTATTTTTTTTTTTTGTGAAATTTACTGTTTTTAAAATTATTCCTATACCGGTGCTAAGACCTTGCTTTATGCCAAATTTCAGGATTCTAGGTCAACGGGAAGTACTCTATGAATTTTAATTCCCTTGAGATTGTCGAAATATACGTTTTTTGCGACATAAACGGCTGTATCTTTTTTCTTAGTTAACTTAGAAGTTTTCACAAGTTCAAGGGACTGCAGACTTAAGTATAGAGTTTTAATTTCAACTCGATACCTCCATGCGTTCCCGTGATAAAGGGTTTTGACAGACAGACGGTGAACAAAGTGATCCTATAAGGATTCCGATTTCCTTTTGAGGTCCGGAACCCTAAAAAGGCAAACGATGTCGCTTACGATGTTCTTCCTAAAAAGGGTCGATATAATCCATACCTAGACGTTATAATGTATAGAAAAGAAATATATTTCTCTAACGATTTACGTAATCCATTTGAAGCAGACTTCAAAAATGGAGGAGGTTAAGCATTGACTGGCCTGTGGGTCTAGTGGTTAGTGGCCCTAATTGTTGTAAAAACAGTTCCAAATTCAAAATTGCCGGGAAATATGGCAACGACAGAACTTAAAAGGCATGCCTAGTATCCATAATATATGTATACATATTTAGAAATATAGAAGTATGTTTATCAGTTGTCTATACTCAAATAGCACAAGGTCTGCTTAGTTTGGGACTATAATATATATGGCGTTGTGTGAAAGTTGTGCAATATATCAAATTTAATTAGATTTTTTAGGTATCTTGTTTTGTAGCGGATGCGGATGCATGCGTCGAAACGCCCCTTATTACATTGTGGTGACAAATGACTCTACTTTTGCTTGTATAATATGCAACTATTTTGCAAACACTTAATAACTGTTTGCTTTGTTGCATCGCTAACTATTATGTATCTATTATGCGTACAACCAAGGAGTGGAATTCCTTGCCGGAGTCTGTGTTCCCTGATAGCTACAACTTGGGGTTCTTTAAGTGAAGAGTGAATAGGATACTTCTAGGCAAGAGTGCTCTATCCTCGACCACATCACCGCTTACGATCAGGTGAGATAGTGGTCAAACGCGAGCCTATCATTGATAAAAAAAAGGTTGTAAGTATGTAGTTTCTTTGTGTAAAAGTATAGAGTTAACTCACCAGAGGCACATCATTGCCTGTGAGTAGCTTGATGTAGCTTGTATCGATCGCCCATTGGATGCGCATAAACGTTCCATAATTAAAACCTGTAGAACATATAACATTATTAAATAAAACATAATTAACAAAAGAATAAAAAAAACATTTTTATAAAGACTAATGTTGCAGTTTTAATGCACAATACGGGTCGAGCTACAAGTATTGCCGACCGTTTCATCGATTCCGCCGCGCACGATCGTACTCTCGCTCTTTTCTTCCTTTTGTAAAAGACGGTTGTAAGTGATAGGAAAGGATAGAAGCATAGGAAAGTGTGATTAGATGCGAACAGATGTAGCTCAACCCTAAAGCTTATATCATCTGTATAAATCATCATTTCGGCGCCCCCGAAATCACCACATTGAACAAGTCTTTGCGTCACGCATCCAGACAATTTCTGCAGCCTTCACCAGGTCACCGGTCTACCTTAAGGATTATGTCTAAATATGACTTAGACATTCATGCTTGTATGTGATACATATCTTACCAAACATCCTGTGAGGTCCCGGTGTATCATCCAGAGTTTTGTACGTCTCCGTGTGGAAGGCGCCCTTCATGCGAATGGTATAGTTCAGCCGCTCTGGCCATGTCTCCCCTGACATATCCTGTCAATGCAACGAACCACTTACAATATGTTAGTTCACACAGTAACACCTTCATTTCGCAAGTGCATTTGCGTTAACATAACAATCAAGTTTTTGGAAGGGACTAAGTTGACCACCCCCTTTTTTTGAAATGGAAATCGCCAAATTACTTCTCCCGGTCTGAGTGGAGCGAGAGCATTGTAAGATTTTTGTTCTTAACTGTACACAAAACTTAATATTAAAACACAGTGATTTGACAATTCATGTATAAAAGCGACCTTAACTCAATAATGAGTTTTCTCCTAGCAAACCTTTGAGTGACAGAGAGAGATCACAATCGAGTGTACGATATAAGACTACACAAATACTTTTATTGACATAACCCCACCCATGTTCCTTTAGTTGCCCTACCAATTCTACAGGCCTAAGCCTAGCAGACACCGTCAATTATTCTGACAGCTCTTAAGGCAGTCGACGCCATCCCCTGGTGAGCAGAATTTGTACGGAGATGTTCACTTTTCCAGTTGCGTGGTTCATTTGTTTGTTAGGCATTTAGTTGTACGTATACGTTACGCCGTGAATCTCGCGTACATTTTTATATATAGCGGAGTTAAGTATACGAGCTTGGCTTAGCCGTGGATAACTGTGGAGAGGCGCCTTTAAACTGGCATATCAACGGCGAAGTGCCAATAACTCGTAACTGTCGAAGTCAATGTCTTGTTCCAAAAAAGTAAGGAGGTAGTACTATAAATTGACACGTTGGTTTAGTTAAGAGGTGACCAGACGGCTGCAAACCAACGTCTCAACCAAGGTGACTTTGCTAGTTTCAATCCGTGTAAACAGCAGTTGTAATCCATGACCAATCACCGAACGTGTTAGCGCGTGGTTTACATCTATGTAGCCGCAACACAAACCAAACACATAAACCAAGGTCACCTTAGTTGGAACGCTAGTTTGCAACCGTCTGGTCACCCCTTTAGGAGGTGTTTCCACAATTGATTGAATGGAATGAATGATATTTAATTGAAATGCAATTGCAACTAAATATCCGCTTCGGTGTTTTCAATAAAACATGCGGCAACACCCATTTAAATTATAAGCGCTAAAAAGTAATTTTCTCGAATAATTACAGAAATTATTGGCACTTCACTGTCGTTATGCGATATAACCAACCCTATACTTTAAAGACGATTTTCTTCTCGATAAAAAGTCTCTCTTTGCTTAGCCATACCTTACTTTACTAGCACTTTTACGCAGCTCTAATCGCGGAATTACAGATTGCTCAAGAACCTCTTCTGGATGAAAGCAATCTTTTGTCCTTTTCTGTACCTACCCCTGACATGTATCTGCATTTATATATATGTATATATATATCTGGACATTCCAGTAGATAAGGCGTGAAAACGTAACAAACAGACTCATATTCATACGCATCATATTATTTAAAAGTTGAGATTTAGGATCAACTCTCCTCGTCGTTCTTAGCCAGACGTGTCTGGGCTGGGTCGATGAGACACCCAAATTATATGGCTTCAGGTCGCCGTTTACGATGAACATCCAGTACAGTGTGACCTCATTAACCACGGTTCTCTCACAACTTCTCTGTAACTATACTTACATGAAATATGACGATAGCTTCCATGATTTGCATATCAGTCGCGAAGTCAGCAAGCCGAGATCCATTCGCGAGCGGAAAGTAGCCTTTTTCTGCACGATCTGTGGGAAATTATAAATATAATATAATATTCCACAACGATCAATGATTACGGTTTCTCGCTTTCTCATTCCAATTCTTAAGTAAGACATCCAGGTCGTCCCGCCATCTCTTTCGTGGTCTTTTGCGGTCACTGTGTCCGGGCACCAATGCTGTATTACGGGCCAACAGCTCATTAAATAGGTCCTGCCTAGTCTTATTTAAGTTGGATCGAATGGAGCGAGACCTTTGCCTAGTAGTGGGACAATACAGGCTAGCTAAAATAATAATATTACACCACTTCCACACAACGCCATCTAGTCCCAAACTAAGCGGAGCTTGTGTTACGAGTACTAGATAACTGATAAAATATTCTTATATATATTTCTAAATACATACGTATTATAGATTAATTACACGCAGAAAAAGAATAAATGATTGTACTCATCACACAAACATTTGTTTTGGGTGAGATCGAACCCAAGGCTTCCGGCGTAGCAATCTAAGCCACTAACCGCTAGAAAAACAAGTTAGTCAAATAGAATTAAATTAACTTATGTATTATGAGATGTGATATGGGCTAAAATAACACCGCTTGGATCCTATAGCTAGGGGGCATACGGCGGCAAAGAGAAGACGGCGGTACAAGATTGAGTCTCACAGTACATAATGCACTGATTGTGATGATGAATGACTTGTTCTCCATTATTATCATCAGATAAAAAAATGTGTATCTCGATCGGCAAATACGGAATCCTTCTAAGATCACTTTTTTGGCTCTATGTTAGTTTGTCTTTCTGTCAAGAGCATTTTCCTCATGAACGCGTGAAGATATTAAGTTAGAATTAATATCAAATACTCAGCTATGCTACCCCTTAGACGCTTTGGAGCATGCAACTTAGCTTCACTTTTTTTTGACCGACCGAAATTTTGACAATTCAAAAATGCCTGTAATTTGAAATATTTGAAACGTTTCCGATTTCTAATTTCCTCGGAGTATTGAAAAAATCAAACTTCTAAGTCAACGCAATTAAGCTTCTTTTAAGCGCATATTTTGACACTGACAAGGAAATTAGAATCTATAAGTACTTCCCGTTGATATAGAATCCTAAAACTTGGCTAGAAGCAAGGTCTCATAACACAAGTAAAGGAAAAAGCCTGAAAACCATAAGTTTGTAGTTACATCACGAAATCCAAGAAAAATCTTCGATTCGGGAATCAAACTATTTACATAGGTAAGTTTGTACGGAACCTTCGTTGCGCAAGTTTTTTCTTATAATGTGTACTATGCCACCAATGTACCTACTTACTCATTTAGCTTCGTCATCGTTCACAAGTACATCTAATCAAACACGTGTGTCAGTTGGACGTACTAATGCATCTGATTATTTGAATATAGACATCACCAATAAGGTCTATGCATGTACTACTGTCTTTCTAGACTCTAAAGCGTTACCGTCCCAGGAATCTTACCTACAATTGTGTCTAGTGCGAATTTGTTTTACGTTGACGCCATCGCCTCGTTTATTATGTTCGACGCTTTGAATTGCTTACTTTGTAACTCCGATTGGCCCGCTCTAAGCTCTTAACCAAAGTACTAAACAGAGAGCCAAACGCGTCTGAATCATTGACTCATCAACGCCTAGCTTAAACCCTAGAAAGCTGAATTAAATTTTAAAATTTTACAAGTCCGTGATAAGACCTGTCATACTGTATGGATCAAAATGTTGGGCTGTGAAAAAGATGGATGAAAAAAGATTGCATGTAGCGAAGATGAGAATGTTGAGATGGATGTGTGGTGTGACGAGAATGGATAAAGTGAGAAAGAGTATATTAGAGAAGTTTGAAAGTGGCGCTAGTGACTGAAAAAGTTCTGAGTATACATGTTGACGGATGAAGAGGAAGAGGGAGGCCAAAGAAAACATGGATGGATTGTGTGAGGAGTGATATGAAAGAAAAACGAATTAGTGATAGTATGACGGGTGACAGGACAGAATGGAAGAAAAAAACGTGTTGCGCCGACCCCAAGTAATATGGGATAAGGGCAAGAAGAAGAGGTGTCGTTTTAAGACAAAGAAAAGGAATAAAGAGAAGCAAAAGATTTTTCGAAATTCATCCCATGAGGGGCTGAAAAGGGGGTTCCAAGCAAGTGAAAACGCGGTCATAAGCTAGCTAACACTGTCTATAACCGAGTGCCCGAGTCGATCCCTAATACGGTGTACGGTTCCTGTGTTCTATGCTTTGGAGTTTCGTCGTGTCATTTGCTTACCCAAAAACAATGTTTTCGCAGATTTTTCTTTATGGAGGATATTTATTCTGGCCTTAATCTAAAACCACTGGTGTAGAGATGAACTCGACTTTTACCGGAGGGACTGGGCCTGGGAATACCCTGCCGGATTCTGTATTAACTGATAGCTATAACCTAGGGGACTTTAAGAGGAGTTCTAAAGTAAATAGGTTACTTCTAAGCAAGCGTATTCCATTGTTAACCACATCATCGCTAACCATCAGGATAGTGGTCAAGCACGAGCCCATCAATAATAAACAAGTGCAAGTCGCACTCACGCGCTAAGGGTTCCGTGCTGTCCGTAGCAAAAAACGACAAAAAAATCACATTTATTTTAAGGGAGCCAAACTAACATACTTATTATATTCTGTTTTTGTATTTGTTGTTATGAGTAATCAGACCCCATGGCCCTAGTGTTTCAACACCAAACGGCTCAAACGTGTAACTTCCGATAAAGTTATTATATTTACGCTATTTGGAGGTTTTCAGCACTTGCACCAGCCGCTCCAGCACAACTTGCCGTACTCAGAAGATGGGATGGCGTAAGGATGTCGAAACATATTGCATCCCACACCAAAGCCCTACCCAACTCCCAGGGCATTATGGTCATCCCGTCTGACCCTTTTCCATTGTCACGTGAAAAGCCGTTGGGCTCTAAAACAGCTGGTACTCCGGCGGTAACAAGAGCTCGGCGGATGATGTCATTAATGGTGACATGCTGTGCTAACCGACCAGCGCAGCGTTTCTACTGCAGGATAGGCCTTGGTGTCCGAGGCGGTCGACTGCTTCACCGCATTGACACCGATGTGGAGCTCCACTAGTAGCACCCAGACGCAGGCATTTAGCGATCCGGAAAGTGGTGTCGCTTAGCATAGTACTTATGTTGGATAACGGTAGAGCCTTTAGCCAGAGACCCGACTCCCATTCACAGCAGGCGGGCACGCTCAGCAGTATTGGTGGACGTATTATTAATGAGATTATTCCGTACCAACCTGCAGAGCGGCTCATCCCAGTCTCTGGGAATATAGATTTTCGGGCTAATCGCTAATTAATGGGCTAATTAGATTATATTAATTTACCAAAACACAAACTCCGTTATAATGAATGACCTTGAAACTGTTTTTCCTCCGCCCATGAAAATGAGTTGAATGGAAGTGAACAAATTGCCGTCGACTATCGCATTTATTTATGTCATACATTTGCTCGGTATCAGTTCTAAAATGAGTCATATTACAGCAATGTTAATTACTATAATATTATATAGACTGGCATTGTTTTGTTTTTTTTACAATGTTTACTACGTTTTTACGACCCGCCTGATGTTCCAATCTGTGTCTACGTTATCCCCATTAAATATTAATAGTGTAAGAAGAAGGTTGAACTTCCAAAACGATTTATTTTTCTTGAATAATTTTCTCTGGAAAACCGGAGTAGGACAGACGTAGGTGTATTAAAGGGTTCCCGTCGTTTGAAGGTGAATCGATTCGTCTGGCATAAAGTTCAGTGTATACCTAGTGCGTGTAGTTACAGTCGTTGACCCGAGTCGGCGTCGGTAGGGTGGGTGTAGTACTTATCACTCACGCACAACGACCATACAGCCCGTAGACGTCTAATAACAGGCGACACATGTCTGTCAACACATATGAAATAAAGATCTGATGCAGGTCAGCACAGAACAAGTTCCAAATAGTCTCGACCACTTCTGTGAGCCGAAAACACTATCGTGTCCGTCAAATAAAAATAAAAAAAAAAGAAATAAGAAGGGAAAAAATGGTAATTGTTCTAAATAATTACAAAAAAAACATCCTTCGTGATTTATTTAAATCTATCTCATACCTAGTATGCCGATGACCTTGGTCAGGCCAATCAGAACGCAGTACCCTGCTTCTCCGTATCTCAGTTGGTTGACAGAACTGTTTTGGTGCACTAGATTAAGCATGAGGCGTCTATGGGCTGTATGGTCGTTGTTCGGGCACTATCAATACTCACTTAATGCGGGTATTCCCCCATACTTGTCTCATTGATTGCCTCGTTTGGGTCATAGCGGCCTCAACTCGGTAAAAAGAAAAGTATTTTAACCGACTTCAAAAAGTTGTCATCATCATTTCAGCCGATAGAAGACCACTTTTGGACGTAGGCTTCCCCAAGTGTCGCCACGAAGAACAGTCCTGTGCGTCTTGCATCCATCGGATTCCCGCAGCCTTTTCTAGCTCATCAGGCCATCTTGTAGGCCTTCCAACGCTGCGTCTTCCAGTACGCGGTCGCCACTCCAGAACCTTTCAACCCCATCGGCCATTTGTTTTTTGAGCAATGTGCCCTGCCCATTGCCACTTAATTTGGCAATTCATCGTGCTATGTCGGCAAGGTTGTTTTTTTTTTTTTAAATTGATATAAACCAGTGCTTGACTGCGATTCCACCTGATGGTAAGCGGAGATGCAAAGTTTATTAAGAGCCTATTCACTCTAGCAGAGGCGGCGCAAGGCGTGGGCGACGTGGGCCATCGCCTGCGGCCTCGCGGTCTAGGGGCCCTCGTACCTGACTTAAAACTATATTACTTAAAAGCCTTGTCTATAGTCATTCTCTATTACAGTCTGAGTATTCTTGGTTCTTAATCATTTTTGCGTGAGACTACAAAGGTACCTACTGTTATTACTTAGTGTAAGAATGGTAATTAAAACAAAGTTAACCTATCTATGCTGCGTCTTCCGGTACGCGGTCGTCACTCCAGGTCCTTTCGGCCCCAACGGCCATCTGTTCTGCAAGCCCCTGCCCATTGCCATTTAAGCAGCATTGGAAGGCCTCCTTACAAGGCGGACCAATGTGTATATACAGGACCGTTCATTTTGGCGACACTTGGGGTGGCCTATACCCAACAGTGGACGTTTTAAGTTTACGTCAGGCTCGCACTGTTCGATCGTGATATATTTGAAAAATGAGTCTTCTTACGCCACCAGAAGGCCTCGCAAAAAGTGCTTTGCCCACATCAGATTTAGATCTTACCCCGCCACTGCACTCTAGCCTTGAAGACACCTAAATTATAGTTGGACGTTCTCCTGTGTATATCTTCATTTCTGATTCGATTGCGTTGATGAGGCCCATTGTGAGCGACCACGTTTCGGAACCATATGTCATCACTGGCAACACACACTGGTCATAGACTATCGTCCTGAGACACTGTGGTATGTTGGACGAGAAGATACCGCGCAGCTTCCCGAACGCTGCCGGCCGAGTCGGATTCGACGGTCGACCTCTTTCTCGTATTAGATCTATCCAACTGCACTGTCTGTCCGAATTGTCACAACTTCGAGTTTCCGATCTGTATAGGATTCGATGCTACATGGTTGTTTATCATGACTTTAGTTTTGTCCACGTAAATTTTAAGACCCACTCTTTCGGAAGCTCTACTGAAGTCATTGAGCATTATACTGAGCTCTTCCGTAGTCTCAGCCATGACTATTGAACTTGTAAACATCTGTACTGCTTTGAACCCGAAAGAAAAAGTCAGTCGACAGAGTGGGTCTTTCCTTTTGAAGATTTGCCGACGAAAGTTAAGAAAAGTTGAAATGTTGGTAAAAAAATGGTTGCTTCTTTTTTCAGCAAATTAGGATATTACATTACAGTATCGCTTGAAGATCAAAGGACAGTGACTGCAAACTGATACGTCAACACTTACTTGCCCAGTCTTAGAAAAAGTTTGCGATAAGTGTCCTCGAAGCAATATACTCCTCCACCACGATAACGCATCCTCACATTCCTCTAAGGGGTTACCTTAGCGGAATGTGTGGATGCGTTATGCACCCTGCGACTTATATATGTTTCCAAAAATTAAAGACTAACTTAGAGGCACACGTTTCACGAGCCCTGTATTGGCGGTGATTGCGTTCCATAAAGCCATTGAAGAGGTCTCTAATCAAGACTGGGCCAACTGCTTTGTACAGTGGTTTCAGCGAATGCAAAAATGCATTAATTGCGACAAAAAAGTGTATCGTAACTCTTATATCTCGTACTCTTATCTAGTCTTATTTATTTATTTAATACTTCATGCACATAAAGGTACAGAGGCGGACTTAATTTCTTAGGCATTTTCTACCAGTCAACCTTTGGGTGATGCTTTTGGTGTGATTTATCAAAATCCAGAAACTTTAAGTATTTCCTAAGTATTGTGTTGGAGGGCGGTCTCAGCGACATCAAGATTAATCGTGATCTGTCTTTCGTTGGTCTTCAAAGGTATAGACATTTTGCTTAATCAAGCGTCTTCAACCAGGTCTATCCTTTGCCGTCTCCTGCCAGCGAGAGGGTTTACGAATGTGACGAAGCAGCTCGATTCAGAGAATCACTGCTTCCCCCGCTCAGCAGGGAAGGGGACTAGAAAAGGTATCCCAAAAAAGTGGTTACTCCAAAATCTATTGGAAGATGGTAACGACGGCTGCCTGCCTATGCATCCATTTCTTTGTTTTCGAAATAATACTAGTTGGCTAGTAAACTATAACGTACCGTATATGGAGTTGTCTCATTGGTCTAGTGGTAGCCTGGGGCTTCCGGGTTAGATTCTCGAGTCGGTCAAAGTATACTTGGTTTAACCCTAGATTTTTTTCATAACCAGCCCGGAATCTGAATTTTTCTCCGATTGAAGGCACACAACGGAATATCGCCAGTCAACACGGTGGCTGTTCCTTACTGTTTAGTGAGGATCCTCACTTACCTGAATTGGAGGCCAGCCTCCGCAGCTTCAGTTTGGCGCCGACGTCATCCATAAGCGAGTTGGTGAGCAGTGACTCAGGATGGTACATAATCCAATATGGCGGAGGTATGATTTCGTCTAGCAGCAGTACGTCCTGCGAAAGAAAGAGTAATAATTAAAAATAAGTTTTTTTAAATGGCAGTAGACTTCCAGAATTTTCGTGTTTTGTCTTTTCAACATTCAGAAGAAATTAGTCGACGGCTGGACATTGGCAACCCCAAACGATGCCACAACGTCCGATCCTATACATCCAGCACCAGTGTTTTGATTACAATTTCTAAATATTTAAGTAGTCATTATTTCTTATTTACATCGTAAGGTGATTACACCGTCGAATAGTGTCCATAACAGCGTTTCACAAAGAAATTAGAAACGTTTATATTTATAGACTGTATTATGGGAACTAAACTGAATTAACTATCACAGAAATGGTAAAAAACGTTAACAACCGTGTGCCTATTGCGAGTTTTGTTTAACGTTAACCGCGCGATCGACACGTTTATGACGCTCGGCGCTCCGATCGGCTGGCTTCAAGCTCTGAGAACCAAACGTAAAAACAATTCGTACTAAAGCCTCACCGATCATATCACATATCAACATCGCTTCGAGTGAGAGCCTATTTAGTGCTATCTCCAAGTAACTTATTTAATTAAATAAGATACTTGTAGTAATTACTACCAAGCATTTTTCTCCTCCCTCCTTTCCTACAAACGCGGAATCCTGTACCTTTTTTGCGGGATCCCACATCTTTTTATTTTTCGAGTGTGAAAATCATCAAATGACATCCCTCGCTCTTAGGTTGAGCGAGAGATAGTGTCAGACTTTTACTGACTAGAAACCCACTCCTGTTCCTTTTTTGTCATTTTTCCAGGGCCCCGGAATCTCTTTCGGATCACCCATGTCACCAGTAGGCTTCGACCCTGCTGAGCCCCTACTACTATCTCCTTGAGGCGCGCGTGAAACACTACGCGCCTTCGACGACTTGGCCTCGGTCCGGACGGTTACCGGACGATCGGGCGACGAGCTACCCAATGTGCGACGTCCACAAGCTCGCGCCTACGCTGGCCGGAAATCAGGATCGGGATCGCGGCGGCTGAGGCGCGAGGGCCACTTCCTCGCGCGTAGATCCCGCATGTTTGCGGAATTGATTTTTTTTATTGGATTCAGACGACGCGCCGTCTCACCCAGCACAGCCTCATTAATACGTAAGTGATGTAACAAGTTTACAAGAAACTCGTGACCTTTCTACGGTAGGTAGTGTATGGAAAAATAATTTTGTTTTCAATTTTTTCCATACAGCTCAATTCTTAACTTTCGTAAGTCCTTTAATGCAAGTTTAACGGAATGTAATCAGTATCAGGTTAGGTAGGTACCTCCTTTATTTTTTTGAGGTGTGAAATCATCCAATGTCTTCTTTTGCTCTATGGTGGAGCGAGAGAGCGTGTCTTATACTAACAAAAACCACGTGTTCTTCAGTTGCCCTTTGCGTTCGAGGACCACGAGTTTCCTTTTCAGAAAATTTCTGTGACCCTAGCGGAAGGGTTGCAGAATTATTTGAAAGAGTCACAGCGGCTTTGAAGCGGGCAACTAAAAGAACACTAAGGGGTCTTCGCAGGAGGGGATCGCCTCCCATTCCCTCCGGATCATGGTCTGAACCAGGGCCCGGATCAGTTTTTTATACTACTTGAATAAAAGATATATACTTATAAAAAATCCTAATCCCGTAAATCCCGCGAGGGCCGTGGGATTGATGACTTCAATCCCGCAGGCTTCTAGGATCGCGATTTTGATACGGGATTGGATTCCTTTATCCCTCTCATATTATAAAGGAGACAGTCTGTACCTATGTTTGGCTTCAAAAACTAAAAGGATCGAAATTGTATAAAATTTAGTACATGTTAAAACATGATCTCGGAACTCTATACTACTAGAGTAAAAATATCCTCTATGTCGTTAGACGTAGTAATACGTGGTAGTTCCGGCTCGAAAGGCAGAGTTCGCCCACCATTGACTTAGTGGTTCAGAATCGAGAGAGACCTCAAGTTAGGCCAATTACCAGAGCTGACCATCCAGGACAGAATATTCTGGTGACGAATAGTGATGAGACCCGACCCTCAATAATAAGAATAGGAGAGAATAAAGACAAAGACTACTTATTGGACAAATCACCGCTCCAATATAGTTCCCCTCAGTCATGATGTGTTCAGCCTACTGATGTGTACCTAACCTACCTACCTTAATTAGTTTCGTTTGGTTTTATCTTCTTATTTTTATGTGAAATATGAATCATCATCATCTTCCTGCCCTTGTCCCATCTTATTTGGGGTCGGCGCAACACGTTTTTTTCTTCCATTCTATTCTGTCAACCGTCACACTATCACTAAGTTCCTATCATCACTAAGTTTATGTGAAATATGAATGATTTGTAAAAATAATGTAAGTACCTATCTTCCTATATGACTATTGTATGCCCCAAGGGCAGGACGTAGCTGGTCTACAATAAAGATATTGAATTTGAAAGTAGTCGGTCCTGTGTGATAATTTTCGATTTTTAGGGTTCCGTACCTCAAAAGAAAAAAACGGAACCGTTATAGGATCACTGTGTTGTCTGTCTATCTGTCAAGACCCTTTATCTCGGGAACGCATGGAGGTATCGAGTTGAAATTAAAACTATATACTTTTATTAAATCTGCGATCCCTTGAAGCTGTGAAAAAACAAACTTCTGAGTTAACGAAAAAAAAAGATACGGCCGTTTATGTTGCAAAAAACGTATATTTTACAACTCTCAAAGGAATCAAAATTCATAGGGTACTTCCGGCTGACTTAGAATCCTGAAATTTGGCATGAATCAAGGTCTTATAGCACAAATATAGGAAAAAATCTGAAAACTGTTAATTTGTAGTTACGTCATTCGGAAATATATACGTAACTTAATTCGAGAATTCAACTGATTTCATAGGTAAGTTTGTAGGGAACCCTCAGTGCGCGAGTCTGACTTGCACTTGCCCGGTTTTTTTTTTATACACGGGCGATGCCGCTGCACAAGCTAGTGAGCTGACGAAATCGTAATCTGAAGTACGAAACTCTCAGACTGTTAATGAGCGCACAGATAAACAAGCTCGTTGTTAATTACTAATTGGCTGTATTCTGCGAAGCATATACTTAGCCGGTGCATAAAACAGATACCTACAGAAGTCAATCTCACGTATGTACCTCACTTTTCATACCAACGCTCGGCGGTCGCACTAGGGTGACCAACTTTGGTTTAAGCACAAACAACTATCGTGGTAGTGGCACCCATATCTAGTCTAGTTGTTTGATTTATTATTGAGAACCCACCTACCTAACTGTTCTGTATTACGTTAAAATGAACCATCGAAAATTAATACCTCCTTACAACTAGTAGCTTAAAAAACGACAATTTACCGTTTAATGTCGAATTTAGACAACTGAAATATACAGTTGTAATTTTTTTTTGTTGCTCCATTTTGCATAAAAAACTCTACAGACGCGTGTCTCAAGCGGATGGCACTCGCGCTCGCACTGGTTCCAACCGGACCGAGATATTACCGAGCAGTGTCTATGTGTGTGTTGCTCGAGTGCACTTTGTATGTAGATTTACTTCTGTACCTATCTCTCTTCTGTGGCCTGTGCGTCACTCTTCGAAGAATTAAGCAATTAAAGAGCCAACTTGATACGCTTTAAGACCTTTCCATTTTGTTGAACGAGCTATAATTAAATTTATAATTAAGATATTTTCAAACTACCGCCAGTCGCCACCAAAAGTGTATCGACTAAAGTTTGTTATTCCAAAATGTAATAATTCTCTCCAAATCTCAATTCAAAAACACTTTCATTAAACCCCGAGCGAATGCTCGCTCGTTCGCTCGGTCATTGTCTTTCTATTGTGTCTTTAATTACACTACTCAAAAGGTTAAAAAGGCGAAATGCTGTGTCTGTATGTATGTTACTTCTTCACGCTCAAACAGTTGAACAGATTTAGACGAAATTTGGCACTAGGGAAGACCATGTCCTGGAATAGTACATTAAAATTTATCTCGGAAGTAGGTATGTTCCTTAGGGACAATTTTCTGCTTGCACTTTATTTTTATTGTTGATAAGTTTACGCTTAACCTTAACCTATCTCACCTGAAGGAAAGCGACGATGGAGCGCGCTTACCTAGAAGTAACCTATTCACTCTTGACTTAAAGATTCCCGGGTTGTAGCCATCAGGAAACAAAGACCCCGGCAGGGAATTTCACTCCTTAGTTGTATGCAAAAGGAATGTGTTCTCAAAACGTTTTGTGCGTATAGATGGGGTGTCCACCATGTGCGAATCTAGTCCATAATATGTGTAAGTTGCAAACTAATAACGTTTGAATTCATTAAACCCCGGTCACGGTCATTGTCTTTCTATTGTGTCTCTGATTACGCTACTCAAAAGGTTAAGTGGTATGAGTGTAGCTTTACAGGAACGCACTTGCGACTTTGACGCTTACGTACTTATGTTGCGGCACTGCAACGGATACGTGCGGTCTACCACACGTCAGTAGTACTAATGAAACTCAAAATCTGCCCTTATCTAGTCAACCAACTCAACCTGTTGAAGTCAACTGCTCTGGCCTATCTCAAGCTGTACCAGAACAGCCGGCCCTCCACCTTTCGCATCCAGTTAATCCCGGCTACATTTTATGACCCCACATTACACTTGTCAATACGTTGCCTCTACTTATGGGGAGACTGAATTGAATTACTTTTTCATGAAATAGTAATTCAATTGGCAAAGACGAACTGAGATGGTTGTATTGATGACTTTATATTATAATTCCGTAAATAAACACGTGTTGTGGCTGTCAATCAAATTTTAATCAACATACAACTTGACACCGGCATGCAAAAAAAAAAATTCGCAAGCTACCCTGGCGACCTGGGACGCGTATGCTTTCCTCAGTTACTGGTTCTTTGATAATTATGGTCGGCATGTAGTGGATATAAAGGTACAGTCAAAGATAAATCATAATGGAACTACAGTTGGTTCGATATACGTAAGGTCCGCCCACTTATATTTAGTTGAAGCAATGACCGTGATGTAGACCGATGAGTCCATTAAGTTCAGATTGTCCTTCAATATGGAGTTGAAAATTCATAGCTCGTTGTATCAGATCTGTAGGGTTTAGACTCGGATCAAAAGTTTTTTTTCGTTTAACAGCAAAATTAAGTTTTTTTGTTAAATGATATAAACCAGTGCTTGACTGCGATTCCACCTGATGGTAAGCAGTGATGCAATCGTTGATGGTGAGGTGCATTAGTTCATTAAGAGTCTATTCACTCTAGCCTTGCCTTGGCCTTGTCTAAGTTTGTCCTTCTTCGAGTTTTTTTAAAGTAATGGCACGTCAAAGATGAAGGCGGTTGTACCCATTATTACATTGTTATCTATTTACTGAACTCGGGGTCTGGCTATATGCCAAAAACTTTTCTGCCAAGGACGACTGGGTGGCGCCAAGTTAAGGGGATGATATCGATTAGCTGGATCCAAATAGAGTTGTTTCGCTGTTGAAGGTTGAATTTGGACAAACAAAGTTTGTAGAATTGTATTTCATGAGTGTTTTATGTTTTATAGCTGTTTATATGGCGTTGAACTCGTAACCCAATTTGTGGCTGACGCCATTCAGTCTTTGACACATTCACGAGAAAGCTTTTCGTTGTTTTGGAAGATACCTACGTGGTAAACAATATATAAAACATAGTATATCATAGGTATTTGGAACAGGGTCTAAACTACCGGCGGTTAGGGCTCTAGAGAGAGGAGCTTCCTAACAATATGAGCCGTGTCCAGAAGTACCACTTTCTGAATCAAGTTCTTGATCCAAGTACTTCACAAAGAGCCTCTTAAAGTTTTAGTCGAGGCGAGTGGCTATAAAGCTATTGATTGACAAAACTATAGTTTCTGCGAGGTCACATCCCACATGTCGACAACCTCGCGAGGCCAAGTCAAGATTGGTTTATCTTTCTTGGCTTTTACGAGATTTCCGTAATATTCTCGATTTGGTTCACCAACACTATTCCTTACAGTGATAATAACCGAACCCAGTACAAGCTAGTGACACTGCCCTTATTGAGAACTCGGTGGGGCACATTTGTAGTACTCACTTTCGATTTTACAAGGAAGTATTTCAGAGCAAGTTCCTGGTTACAAGGTTGTACTGATGCAAGTAATCTTCGTTATCTAGATGAGAACAACCAGAGATAAAGAGGCGGATCGATTCTCCTCGACGGCAACATGCTCGTACTTCCTTCACAACAAAATTCACCCACAGATGACAGACAAAACCTTTGCTGAGGTTTTGAACCCAAAGAGGTCACCGGAACGGGACCAGGCTACATTTAATTGGCCATCTACATAGGAACGGAACCAGGCTACAGACGCTAATTGGTATACATCAAACCCATGAAAGGCCAGAGACTTGGTAAAAGCGTTAAAAGTTATTTACTTTGCCATACCTCCCTGCGATGTTAGTATCAATCACAGCAGCGCCATTTCTCATTAGCCAAAGACAGCAGGGTGTCTGATCCTCCCCGACACTACCTCTCGAAAAATACCCACGTCGACTTCTACGAAATACACGGAGATTGCATATTTCGCAATTGTGGAAGGTCTTAGTATTTAATAAGCCTCGATCTCTACGCTTCCGTGGGGTATATTGTCTCATCAACGACAACCGTTGATGCATACAAGATGGAGACGGCAGTATACAAACCCACCTATCTAGGGCGTAGAGGCCCCTATGAATCCATTCGAGTGACTACGCCGAAAGATTACCGCCTGATAGAAGGTATACCTTCTTTAGGCGGTCAAAGAAGCACTCATTTCAGGTATCGGTTGGAGAAAGGAATCTCAGGTTTATGGAATACTAGAGTTAAGATCCCACGAATTCCGCATTCTCCCCTAGCTAGATGCATAAGCACACGTTTATCCACATCACAAAACTCCATCCCGATGGCAGTCTCTTAGGGCAAAAAGTTTCAAGTCAACTACGTAGAGGAGAAGAGATATAAACTAGCCAACTCTAACCAGTGATAGTCCACATCCGCAATACTTATGAGAAAAAAATATTTCTATTAGTTTCTCGGTATTATTTGTATCTTATTTAACACCGACTTCCGAAATTAAAGTTATTGTGATCCTTTTAGTGATTTTTTTAGTGAAGTCGGTTATAATTTTTTTGTAAAAATATTTTTATTCCACACTTTTTAGTTACGATACACTTATAAACAGACATGAAATGTTACTTTTTGACTGTAAATGCATAAGTTCTCGATGAAAATGCCAAAATCACTATATGGTTGCCTATAATATTTGAGGAGTTCCTTCGATTTCGCCATGATTCCATCATCAGATCCCGACTTGGTGACTAAGGGACCATTCGGGAAGTATATACCCTTTCCAACAAACAAAGAATTTTTCAAATTGGTTAGCAAGCGACGAAGTTATGCGCGAAGAAACATAAAAAAAAATACAAACATCCGAATTGAGAACCGCCTCCTTTTTTAGAAGTCGGTTAATAAAATCATCAACAATAACCGCCACTGCGTGCTGACCAAGATTTTTATCCTTGCCACGAATGTGAAAGCAGTTTAATATTCCCTTCACTTTTCTACAGCCGACTAAGTTGTACTCGGATAGTTTAAGTCGGTTAAAAAATTTTAATATTATTTTGCAGTTTAATGTACAACCGCGTACAAATATGGCTGCCCACTTTTGACCCTAAATGCCCTTAGTCCAGTAAAGTTACAAAATATCCAAGATTTTACTATTACTACCTGTCTCCTGCAGTTTCACCCGCGTCTGTAGTCACTGCTTCGCTCCTTTTGATCGTAGCTTGATTTTATATATCCCTGCCTCGATAAGTGGGCTATCCAAAACTTTATTTTTTTTAATTCGAACCAGTACTTTCTGATATTAGCGCGTTGAAACAAACAAACTCTGCAGCTTTATAATACGAGTATTAGTAAACCTGATAGTACTAAAGTATCAGTGTGCGATGTGATGCAAACCTCATCATCGTCATTTCAGCCGAAAGATATCCACTGTTGAAAATAGGCCTCACCAAGTGTTGCCACAACGACCATTCCCATGTAACTCGCATCCATCGAATTCCCGCGACCCTCGCCAGGTCATCGTAACACCTTGTCCACTTTAACCGGGCATATCAACCGTCTGATCTGCGAGTAATGTCCTTACTGCTACTTAAGTTTAGCGATACTTCGCGAGGGTAAATGTATTACAATGTAACTTAGTCTACTTTATATCATTCCGTGGGAACACGTTTTCAAACTAATTTCTCAATACATATTCGAAATTTGAATATGAATAGAATTTTACTGGGATAAGTACAGCTAGTGTTACAGTTTCTTATTTTCCCACGCGAATGTCCTTTCCATGTCCGAAATGGATGACTTTAGATGTGTTACACGTATAGATTACTTTTATTGAAGGTAATTGACGTTTTGGCCTTTAGCCGTACGTACTATGTGCAAGCAAAATAAATTAGATTCTTACGGAATGAATTGCTCAATTGCTGTTAGGAAAATTCGAAATTTAACTGATTTAGACAAATTCCGTTTAATTTAGACAAATTCCGTTTAGTCTACATTAGGTACTTTCTACACTACAAGATATTCGCTGAAGGTCATACAGGTTTATGCCCCGACCTCGACACACCCCGACGACGAAGTAGAGACCATGTATGAGGATGTTTCCAGAGCCATGCATGGTTATAAGACTCACTTCACCGTGGTCATGGGGGACTTTAACGCGAAACTGGGCAAACGAGACGGTGACGAGCTGCGAGTGGGGCAATTTGGATTTGGACGTCGGAATCACCGGGGACACCTATTGGCTAGCTTTATGGAGAAGGAGGGCCTCTACATGATGAATTCCTTCTTCAAAAAGCGTGAGCATAGGAGGTGGACCTGGCAAAGTCCTGACGGTGCAACTAGAAATGAGATTGACTTCATCCTGTCGACGAAGAAGCAAATATTCAATGATGTCTCTGTGATCAACGTGGTGAAAACTGGAAGTGATCACCGCATAGTAAGAGGCACATTGAATATTAATATTAAGCTTGAAAGGTCACGACTGATGAAGTCTACGCTCCGTCCAGCATAGATCCAGATCCATAACTCCGAGAGATTTCAGCTCGAACTCCACAATCGTTTCGAGTGCCTAGGAAGCTCCGTGGACGAATATAACGATGGGTTCGTGCCTAGCCCTCTCCACTCCAGAACCTTGAAGACATCCTCCATTGCTGCCGTGAACAGTTTCGGAGAAATTACGTCTTCCTGCCTCACGCCCCGCTGCAAGAGGATAGGTTTCGAAGTCTGGTCTTGTAGTCGGACTGACATAGTGGCGTTTTTGTACAAACACTTCAGCACTTCGATGTACCGATAGTCAATTTGGCACCGTTGGAGAGACTGCAGTACAGCCCAAGTCTCAATCGAATCAAAGGCTTTCTCGTAGTCCACAAACGCTAAGCAGAGAGGCTGATTATACTCCTCAGTCTTCTGTATAACCTGCCGCAGCGTATGTATGTGGTCCACGGTGCTGAAGCCTTTTCGAAATCCGGCTTGTTCGGGAGGCTAGAAGTCGTCGAACCTGCGTGCAAGACGATTCGTGATGACTCTGGAAAACAACTTGTAGTCATGACTCAGAAGCGAGATGGGCCTGTAATTCCTAAGCAGGGCATTATCGCCCTTCTTAAAAAAGAGTACCACCACGCCTCTGCTCCACGCCTGTGGCGTTTTTCCTTCGAGTATGACGGAATCAAATAGCTTCTGAAGGGCCTTAAGAACCGGTTTTCCACCCGCCTTCAGGAGTTCAGCCGTAATTCCGTCCTCACCCGACGCCTTGTTGTTTTTTAGCTGCCTCAGAGCCATCCTAATCTCGTACAGGCTGACGTCCGGGATATCTTCGGTATAGTGTCGAGTCAATCTAGCTCTTGGGTCGTTTGCTAGATTTGCCGCGGGTTCAGTGATAGACGTGTATAACTGTCCATAAAAAGTCTCGATCTCTCCCAGAAGCTCCGATTTGGCGGAAATGATTCTGCCATCGTGAGTCTTGAAAAACTTAGACCCGACCGTATGGACAGTTTCCACGAACCCATCGTTATATTCGTCCACGGAGCTTCCTAGGCACTCGAAACGATTGTGGAGTTCGAGCTGAAATCTCTCGGAGTTATGGATCTGGATCTATGCTGGACGGAGCGTAGACTTCATCAGTCGTGACCTTTCAAGCTTAATATTAATATTCAATGTGCCTCTTACTATGCGGTGATCACTTCCAGTTTTCACCACGTTAATGTCAATGGCGAGTACATCACTCACCTTCGGTTTGCCGACGACATAGTAGTCATGGCTGAGACTACGGAGGAGCTCAGTACAATGCTTGATGACCTCAGTAGAGCTTCCGAAAGAGTGGGACTTAGAATGAACATGGACAAAACCAAAGTCATGGTAAACAGCCATGTAGCACCCACTCCTATCAAGATCGGGGACTCTACACTCGAAGTTGTGGACGAGTACGTTTACCTGGGACAGACGGTCCAGTTGGGAAAGTCTAACTTCGAGAAAGAGATCAATCGTCGAATCCGACTGGGCTGGGCAGCGTTCGGGAAGCTGCGCGGTATCTTCTCGTCCAATATACCACAGTGTCTCAAGACGAAAGTCTATGACCAGTGCGTGTTGCCAGTAATGACATATGGCTCTGAAACGTGGTCGCTTACAATGGGCCTCATCAGAAAACTCAAAGTCACCCAAAGGGCAATGGAAAGGGCTATGCTCGGAGTTTCCTTGCGTGATCGAATCAGGAATGAGGATATCCGCAGGAGAACCAAGGTCACCGACATAGCACGAAGAATCGCCAAACTTAAGTGGCAATGGGCAGGGCACATTGCTCGCAGAACGGATGGCCGTTGGGGCCGAAAGGTTCTGGAATGGCGACCACGTACCGGAAGACGTAGCGTTGGAAGGCCTCCTGCAAGGTGGACCGATGACCTGGTAAAGGTTGCGGGAGTACGATGGATGCGAGACGCACAGGACCGTTCATTGTGGCGACACTTGGGGGAGGCCTATGTCCAGCAGTGGACGTCTTTCGGCTGAAATGATGATGATGAGGTACTTTCATTGTGTCATGTCATAGGGCATTCTATTGTGAGGGAATGCCACCGAAATCCAGATAATAAAAAAACGTGAATGAAGTTCACGAGCGACCGGAAATTTTCTCGCAAGTTTTTATTAAATATAGATATGTGAAAGACAATGTAACTATTATTTATGTTAAAGTTTTATGTGTAATTTAATACATTATAAATATATATTTTTTAGAATTTACCATTAATGTATGTTTAGGTACAAGAATAATAGTTTTTACTTGCACTGTTGCATTAGGTTTTAAGGCCTGTAAAGTTAAATGTAAAGAGGATAAATAATAAATAAAAAAATTGACTTTGCAGATAAGGGCTATTCTTTAAATAAATTAAGTTCCGAATCCTCCCTCAGATATGAAATTAAAGATGTTAATTGACTGTGCCTTCTCAGTTGCTATGTAAAACTATTTTGTATGCACATAAGATAAGATAAGATAAGATAAGATAAATTTATTTGTCAAAAACATGTGTAGGATAGAAATCAGTTGGAATGATTACAAAAAAAAAAAAAAGTTTCAACATGTTTTGCCTAGAAAGGCATACAAATACAATAAATTAAAATCAAAATACAATAATAATGAAATTTTAAGAGCAAAAATCATGAAATCAATTTGAATTAATAAAAATAATAATAAAAATGTCTAAATTACATCATTTAAATACTCGTCAACATAAATAATAAAATCAAAGGTGTACAATCATATAATTACGTCAAATGAATTAAAATAATAATAAAAATGTCTAAATTACATCATTTAAATACTCGTCAACACTATAATAGCATTTATTAACTAAAAATGTCTTCATGCTTTTATTAAAACTATTAATATCCAAGTCTTTGAATGCCGTTGGTACCTTGTTATGTTATGTCATAAAAATATAAATCTGTTAAAAAAATACAGTGCTATCCATAAAGTTGATACTAGGAACAAATACAAGTTAGTGGTTCCTGCAAACAGCAACAGCCTCAGAAAAATAGGAAGTCTAAAAAGCAAGATAGACGCTAGCTAGATGAATTATTCACGAGCAAACAGATAGAAACGTCATCACTGTGCATATTGCACAAATGTATGTTTAATCAACATTCATTGTTTACTACTACTTCGTTGATAACTGTTAACTGATAACATAACATATTATTATACTGGAATAAATCATTTTTTTTTTTAATTTTAATTTGTTCTTTTTTACTTCTCTGACAGCTGAACGGATTTGAAAAAAAAATTGTAAAACTTGACCCGGATTATATAATAGGATACTGTTTAACTCAGTAGAATTTTTCTATATGGATACCAGGGATGTTATAGATTTGAAATATCAAATCTCTATAAAGATACGGACATAGTAATGTTATAACGGTTTCAGATACGGTTATGAAGTTATTTCGGACTAGAACCGGCAAACTTCGTACCGCCTAACCGACATTGAATATGGTATTTTTCGATATAGTCAACCGATTACGGACTTGATCCTTGAGCCTTGAGCCTTGAGCACAGGCGTAAGGTGGCCAGCTTTTCGGTGTTTTACAGGATGCACTTTGTAGAGTGTGCGCAGGAATTGCATGACTTGATTCCACCATCTCATTTCTACCATCGCACAAACCGACGAACGGCGTGTATCCACCCTTACGTTGTTAAAACCTCTACGGTCCGGACCAAGCGTTTCACCTCGTCGTTTATACCGCGTACTTCGAGGGACTGGAACAATTTGCCTGCTGCGGTCTTCCGTCTGATTATAATTGAGGTGTCTTCAAGGCTAGAGTGAATAGGCTCTCAATAAATTAGTGCGTCTCACCATCAACGATTGCATTACTACTTAATATGAGATGGGATCGCAGTCAATAAATTTGCACTAGTTTATCATATAACAAGAGAGAAGAGCAAGATTTAAGATAAGAAGATTTTTTAGCATGCATGAAGTATGTAGGTAATAAATAAATAAGATTTGACTTTTATTTCTAATCTAGTTTATTATTTGTTTGGCCGAGCAACACTAATGATAACCTGTTGTAGTCTGTCTAGATTTAAAATTTCGACTCTGCCTTTATCCGAAACTTTCCTACCGGTTACGGTATTTATTACTTTGGGATATCCAATAGTTTCTGTTACTTTGAAGCATGCGTATGCTGTTGGCTATAAGCAACTACGTTATTATAACACAGACATCTCCGTGATTTCAAAAGACGTTTGTTTAAATGGACGCGCTAATCTCAGAAAGTACAAGTCGAATTACAAAAAATCTGTTTGCATTTCATGGACCAATTCTTAGGTAGGGTTTTGATTATTTAACGTCACGCCACAACCTTTAGGAGCAAAGAAGGCTAAAGTGAAAACGAAGTAAAAAAGACTAGGAAAAGCTCTTAACGCGATTTATTTGACGACCTAAACTGATCTGTTAAAGGGATGGAGCTATAGTGTCTATTAATTTTCCACATTTGTTGTAATACATACTTTTTTTTTTCTAACACATTGCTTTTGTAATATGTTTTATAATATTAGACCCCAACTACCATAAATTCGTTACTAATTTATTTTGTTAACATCTCATTTATGATAATTGTAACTATTTTCATATAACCTCTTTTTTATAATGTGAATGTGAGGACACGGTAGACTCCGCGAATTCTTAAATTATTTCCTATTACGACTCACTTTTTATTATGATTATTTTTATTGTACTTTTGAGTACAATACTGACTGGTCTACACTGTCCTTACATCTAATATATAAAATTCTCGTGTCACAGTTTTCGTTGCCATACTCCTCCGAAACGGCTTGACCGATTTTGATGAAATTTTGTGTGCATATTGGGTAGGTCTGAGAATCGGACAACATCTATTTTTTATCCCCCTCAAAAAAATTTTTTTTCAATTTTAGATAAAAAAAAATTATAGCAAAACAACGTTTGCCGGGTCAGCTAGTAATATATATATATTTATAAGTAGAAACTGACTGACTGACATATCAACGCACAACCAAAACTACTGGGACTAGGAGCGTGAAATTTTGCACAAAGCTTCTTTTTGTGACGTGGGCGTGCACTAAGTGACGATTTTCCAAAATTCACCCCCGAAGGCAAGGCAACAAGGCAAGGTGATAAGGGGGTCTAAAGTTTGTATGGAAAAACCTATATTCACGCAGGCGAAGCCGCTGGCAGAAGTTAGTATCTACTAATACTGTAATATGGAATATTTATTTATTTAATACTTTATGCACAAACGTACAGCGGCGGACTTAATGCCTTAGGCATTTTTTACCAGAACAACATTAAAAATAAGAAGAACAACATTTAAGAACAACATACAATATTGTAAGAACAACATTTTTTTAAAAAAAGAGTAACCATGGAGTTTCTTGCCAGTTCTTCTCCATAGGAAAGGACCAATTTGGAATCGTGCACTAGCTTCTGATGTTTTATAAGTGCCCATGTAGGCCTATGTGAAATAAACACTTTTGGATATTTTAAAAAAAAATTATAGGGTGTATAACTCCATCCCTGTTTCTCGCTCGCACGCCAGATACTTTAACACGTCATGGTAACGCCCCAGAATAACAATCTGAATAGATACGAGAAAAATGCCAATAACTACGTTTAAAACTGACAGGTAGTCCAGAAAAGGCGGCTCTCAATCGATAGGAAGTTCCAACCACGTCATAAGATTGGATTGTGAGTCATCTCTCCACTCTCAACTAAACAGTTGTTTTTACAGTGTGTGAGTCATGAATAATATATTTATAAACAGCTATTAAGAATGTCATACAATGTTAATGAGTATTAACAGACATCTATTTGAATAGAGAAGTTTCATGATGTTATATATATGTAATAAATTGTTGAATGAAGCTAATCTACCGCCAGAATTAATTAATATTATATGTTTAAGTTCTGGTACGGTAATCAATATAACACTGTGAGGTGGGCAGGCGCATACTCAGATGTGTATAGGTTAGAGTGCGGGGTGAGACAGCCGGTCTGACATCGCCCAAGTTATTTAATATTTATGTCAACAAGCTGATTGAGGAACTCAGCAGCACTGGCATCGGATGCACTATAGATGGTGTGTCTTTTAACAACATCAATTAAGCTGATGATATGGTGCTGCTGAGTCCGTCAGTCAGCGCTCTCAAGAAATTAGTGAGTATATGGCTATGCTAGAGCCCATGGACTAAGGTATAATGCCAAGGAAAGCGAGCTGTTAGTTTTTATGGCGCAAAACAAGACCTATGGTGTGGTGCCACCAGTCTCGCTATGTGGTGCAAATTTAAACAGAGTCAAGCAATTTAAATACCTAGGTCATTGAGTTACAGAGGATGGCACTGATAACTGAGATGTTGAGAGGGAGCGCAGGGCATTAGCCGTACGGTGCAAAATACTGGCCCGCAGATTTGCAAAGTGCGACAATAACGTCAAGCTGACATTATTTAGGGCATATTGCCAGGTTTTTTATACCTGCAGTCTGTGGACCGGATACACGCAGAAGACGTTTAATGCCCTGCGTGTGCAATACAACAATGCTTTTAGGATGATGATGTCGCTGCCAC
Organism: Mythimna vitellina; assembly: GCA_949316375.1. Taxonomy (NCBI): domain Eukaryota; kingdom Metazoa; phylum Arthropoda; class Insecta; order Lepidoptera; family Noctuidae; genus Mythimna; species Mythimna vitellina. The sequence continues at coordinate 21,123,562 of OX438700.1, read as the reverse complement.
GTTTCTGTAGCGCGTCAGGTATGGTCGCAGCAGCGGACAGATGACTTCTTTGCGATCATACGGAAAAGATCCGCTTCACTACTGCGTCGGATGCGAGGCGGCGACAGTATTCTTCTGAGCATTGTTTCTAGTAAGACTGAAGGCCACCTAATGGGGCACCTGCGTGCAGTGCATGTACTGTTGCCAGGTGTATCCGGAAGGTGGCGAAATTAATTAAGCATTATATTATTTAAATTTGTTGTCGAGTATACTAACATAGCATAGATTATACTAAATACTAACGATCTTATGGGTAATCTGCCTGAATTAAAGATAAATACCTAAATATATTTAAGTAAATGGAATTAAAATAAAGATTAACACCAATAAATTAGTGAAAATAAATGACTGACCAACAATTGCAAAATAATAATTATTTTAAATTTTACTGACCTAGTTATAAGTATTCACCTACCCATAATATGTACAAGACTTGTATTACTGTGTGCTTGGTCTGAAATAAATATTTTCAATTCAATTCAATTCTTTCACAGGAGTATTATTATACCTGTCTACAATGAGATCATTTGACCTACAATGGGATGGTCGCAGGGAGAAGTGCTGGCCCAGAGGTAACGGCCCCGACTTACCGAGTTGTAGGTCGCTGGTTCAAACGCAGCTAGACGCATTATTATTAGTTTTTTTTTTTATGTTTTAATGGGTTTTTTTTTATTTCATCACAAAACTAGAGTCGTGTGACGCAAGAGTAACTATAAACTTCCATAGCCATTTTAAATGGTGAGATATTTTAATTATTCTTTAATATTTTAAGACAATCTCCACAGATGGGGGTTCTCGGACGGTTCCGAACTTCAGTGCTTGTGCGGCGTCTCTCCGCGGACCATGTCCCACCTTCGATCCTGCATCACGTGCTCTGTTACTAGTTCACGTAGGGACCTAATGACAGCATCAGCGGACGGCATTGCCGTGGTCGAATGTTGGGCCATGCAAGGAATTTAACTAGTTTTGCCATCGATACGCTAAGAATATTTTATTTACATTTTACTTATTTATTTCTTTAATAAAGTTGAAACTTCTCCAGATAAATTTTCTAGCTAATAGGTAACCATTCTGGGTCGTGGGATTTTTTCGACCGGGAGGTCCACCATCCCAACTTCCACCTATAAAAATAATATTTTTTTTTTAGTCGTATTTTGGTACTACAAGGAAAAAGGTAATAAGGGTCATTACCAAAAAAAACTATTTTTATAGTTGGGACTGCGGTCCCGGTCCAAAGAGCCCAACAACCCACCATTCTAACAACACTGTCTGGGTTGGACAGTGTCGTATTTTGTGTAAACAAAACTTTATGTGATGTCTATAATCAATCTACAATAAAGCAGAAAAGTTTTTTTTTTTTGTTTCTTTAGGTGCACTAATATTTGAGAACTACCATTTAGGTTGAAAAAATTCTGTATTGGATAGTCAGGTTCATAACGAATAATATAGGCTATACACATCACGCTACGACCTGCGGAAGTGGAGTAGTAACCAAAAAAGCAAAACCACGGGGGACAGCTATTTTCTAATGAGAATCAAAAAAAGCTTGGTCTTTACGTAAAGGGGCCCTGAGAAAAAATTACTTAATACTTTTTTATTATAGTTTTCTCATATGAGATCAAAAGCAGCAACTTTTTTCAGATCAACTTTTTGCTTCAAAGAGTTTTAAATCTTTTTATTCCACATGGGCACTTATAAAACGTCAGAATTTAGTTCATGGTTCCAAATGGTTGTTTCCTATGAAGAAGAACTGGCAAGAGACACTATGGTTACTCTTTTAAAAAAATTATTGGTTTTACAATACTTCCATCTTACCATACTAAAAATAATAATAAATAATAAGTTGGTCAAATTAGAAAGTAATTTATGAATCCGTGGAGTCAGTGTATATTCAAACTATAAAAAAGAGTATATTTATAAATAAACCTATCACTAATGAAGTTTTATTTAATTATTGTGTTATTAAAACTTTATGCACTAGTAAACATTGTACAAAGGTAGACTTATGCTTAGTTTTGTGAGGTCAATGACCGCCAAACCTGATTTTAGGATGACCAAGTTTCGCCTTAGACAATATTAAATCAACATAAAATCGGGAGGGCCTAGGCCAAACCAGTTCACTTAACCTATCCATTCAAAAGATTTTAATCAAAGTCGCTTTCTGTATGTTTTCATCCACTAACTCCTCTTAAACAACATAATGGATTTTTATACCATTATCAATAACAAAGAAATGTTTTTTTTTTTTAAAGAATAAATTCAAAAATTATTGGACCTACTGCAAAAGTAATTTCACTAATAGATTGCTACTTTATCAGAGAGTGACAAAGCCTTATATTTTCTACTTTGATGCAGGCAAAGCTACTAGCAGAAGCTATTATATGTGTAATAAAATTCAGCATTGATTTTAAATCTTAACCTTTTCATCATCTTCCTGCCCTTATCCCGTATTATTTGGGGTCGGCGCAACACGTTTTTTTCTTCCACTCTGCCCTGTTACTCGTCATGCTATCACTAACTTCCTTTTCTTTCATATCACTCTTCACACAATCCATCCATCTTTTCTTTGGTCTCCCTCTTCCTCTCCATCCATCCACATGTAAACTCATAACTCTTTTAGTAACATGTGTTTCATCCCTCCTCTTCACATGACCATACCAAGACAAACGATTCCCTTTCAACTTTTCAGTCACTGGCGCCACTTTCAAACTTCCCCTAATATATTCATTTCTCACTTTATCCATTCTCGTCACACCACACATCCATCTTAACATTCTCATCTCCGCTACATGCAATCTTTTTTCATCCGTCTTTTTCACAGCCCAACATTCTGATCCATACAGTATGACAGGCCTTATCACGGACTTGTAGATTTTACCCTTCAACTTGAGGGGCATCCGTGGGTCACAAGTTGTTCCCGTGACCTGTCTCCATTTCATCCATCCTGCGTTGATCCGATGTGTTACGTCCCGGTCTACCTCACCATTCCCTTGGATGAGTGACCCGAGGTACCGAAAGTCAGAGCAGATCGGTATGGGCGTTCCAGCTAGAGCTAAAGGCACTGGATTGGAGAGACCGCCAAAATCGCAGAACAAGTATTCCGTTTTGGTTCTACTCAATTTCAGGCCAACACTCTCCAGTCTGTGCCGCCACACCTCCAATCTGTTCTGGACCTCTAGGCCACTCTCGGCAACCAACACAATATCATCGGCAAACAACATACACCAGGGAGCCTCTTCCTGAATGTCCGACGTCAGAGCGTCCATTATCATCAGGAAGAGGTAAGGGCTGAGAGCCGACCCTTGATGTAAGCCAACTGCCACATTGAAGCTGCCAGTGGTGCCCACTGTAGACCGGACTTGGGTACTGCATCGACTGTACATCGCTCGGATCAACTGCACATACTTCCCAGGCACACCTTTCTCTTTAAGGGCCCACCACAGAACCTCACGAGGTACCCGGTCGTATGCCTTTTCGAGGTCAATGAATACCATGTGCAAGTTTTTATAGAGGTGCGCTCTATATTTCTCGCACAGCTGGCGTATAGCAAAAATGGCATCCGTTGTACCCCGACCAGGCATAAAACCGAATTGGGTTTGTGAAATTTCACTCTCTTCTCTCAGCCTCCTTTCAATAACTTTCTCCCAGGCTTTCATAGTATGTGACATTAGCTTTATTCCTCTATAATTGTTGCACTCAAGCACATCACCTTTGTTTTTAAAAATCGGCACCAAAGAGCTATTGCACCACTCATCAGGTATGGCTTCTTCCAGCAACAACTTATTGAAGAACAAAGCTAACCACGTCCATCCATCCACTCGCAATAACTTCCACACTTCTACTGGTATTCCATCTGGACCAATGGCTTTACCATTCTTCATTCCATTTACTGCTATTCTGACTTCATCCATATTAACAATTCGCACTAATCCCACATTCACTGGTTTATTCTCTAACGCCCCACTCCAATCATTTTCCTCATTCATCAGTCTTTCAAAATATTCCTTCCACCTCTTTTTGATTTTTTCATCATCCGATAGAACCATTCCAGTTTCATCTCTCATACATCTTACCTGACAAACATCCCTCGCCTTTCTCTCTCTTATTCTAGTAAGCCGGTATAGCTCTTTTTGGCCTGCAGGACTGTCCAGTGTGTCATATAGTTTGTCCTGGTTTAAATCTTAACCTTTTGAGTAGCGTAATTAGACACACAATAGAAAGACAATGACCGAGCGAATGCCGGTGTTCGCTCAGGGTTTAATATACTAATATAGTATGTGTACTACTGATAGTTCAATTAGTATAATATGTATGTAATGTTATAGACTCTAACAGTCTGCAAATAAATAATTAATTAATATTATTTATTTATATAATAACTAGCTTCTGCCAGCGGCTTCGCCCGCATATAAGTAGGTTTCTCCATACAAACATCAACCCCCGTTTTACACCTTTAGGGGTGGAGTTTTGTAAAGTAAAATTCTTAGCGGATTTCTACACCCTATAAGAAACCTATCTGCCAAAATTTTAGTTAATAGATGTTATACTTTCTGAGATTTCGTGACTAATCAGTGAGTGATATTTTGAATTTTATACATAGATACATAATCTATTTCATTCTGAAATATTTCAAATACAATAATTTAAACTTAAAAATAAAAACATTATTTAATTCATTCAACCCCGAGCGAACGCCGGAATTCGCTCATTCATTGTCTTTCTATTGTGTCTATAATTATGCTACTCAAAAGGTTGAACATTTAATTTATGTTATTATTGAAGTTTATCTGATAATTAATTGTATATAAGTGAACTAAATTACAGTCAATTAAGTAGGTACAACACAGACACCACTGACCATTTTTAAATATACCCTCTAAAAGTAAAAGTTGTTGTTACTTGTAACATAATCATTTATGTTTAAGTAATAGAATAATGAAAAATATGTTTCAACACTAGGTACAAACTCACCGTGTTGGCTACTGGATCTTTCTCTTCTGCCATTTTCATTTGAGGTTTCAAGTAATCTTTGAAGGCAAAGATTAACAGGAAGAACAGCAAAGGAGACACACAGTCCACAGCTGTGTGTATAAACCTCCGTATCCTGACCACCGCATGTTTCCACATCAAAACTGATAGCACTCGCGTATTCATTATCACTAATAACTCCAAATATCTTTTTCACAAGGATTTAATTTGACTGCACCACACATTAACACAAAATTACATCTTTATGAGACATCACAATGGATTGTATACAACTGAAGTTTAAACATAAGCTCATATTATTCGCAAGCATAATTGTTTTAAATTACCAGTATAAACATAAATTGCAACAAACCCGTTTTAGTATTGTGCAAAGTTTATGAACAATCTACTGAACATTTTAAGAAATTTCCTCAAAATTTAGTGTTTTCATTTCCAGACCTATTGGAATGAAATGATCGTGTGAATTCGTGTGACGTTGCGTTTGACATCAGAGACGACAGTTGACACTATTGACAGTTCCGCAGAATAGGGCTGCCAGTTGAACGAACATATTTTATACAAAATGGCATTGTTAAAGATAAAAAACGCTTTTTACAAAAAAAAAAAAATACATTGAAGTCGTTTGTATTTTTTTGGAAAAAGTTTTTTATTTTACACTTTTTTGTTAACTAACTTAAGTACTACAGGAAGATGGGTAGACCTTTGGTGTGGGACACTACCTGTGTCGACACTCTTGTGCCATCCCATCTTCCTAGCACGTCGCGCTGTACCTACTGGTACTGCCGCTGCGGCTGCGGAGAACAAGCGGCGAAAATATAACAAGCTCGTCGGCAGTTATATTTTTGAGCCGTTTGGGGTTGATACTCTTGGGCCGTGGGGTCAGAGTGCTCGTGCGCTTTTTCAAGAATTATCCAAACGGCTAGTTGACACTACGCGTGGCTGGCTTTTACCTCGGTCAGAGATTAAGTATTGCCATACAAAGTGGCAATGCCGCTAGTCTTTTGGGCACACTTTACAATCAATTCATAAAAAAAATCTTGCGGAAAATATTAAATATTATTGTTTTAAACAAATTGAGACTAAGGTTAGAATGTTAACGTTCCATATAAATATAGGAATTGTCCCAATGTCAAAGTATCATATTACCCGAATTATACAGATTTTGTATACAATTTTACAAATTGTGAAACTAGCAGCCCTGTTGGACATTGAGACGTTTAACAGCAATAATACAGTGGCAATCGAGTAGTGTTGCCGTAGCCAAATTCACATTTACTTAGGTCCTTCACTCCTGCCAAAGTACCAACTAAAGATGGAGCAGCGGGCGGTGGCAACGGCCACTACCAGAACATGGAACTTCTACTTAATTTGGAATTAAAAAAAAAACTAATTCAACTTTATGTTAACCCATTAAACAGAATTCTTTCATATACGTAAAGTAAATTTTGGAGACGGATTTTTGCTGGGAAACACAATCTTGATTGTTGGTGTCCAAAATCATTTTGAAACCTAAAATGGTATTGGAAGTAAATAATTATAAGCTAGCTTTTGTTCAACCCATAGAATAGAATAGAATAAACTTTATTGTACGCCAAAAAAGTAACATAACTACCCACCCCACCCATCTACAGTAACCAATATGTCTTGAATAAATATTAAAATATGTTACGTACCTGCATAATATTTTATGTACAAAAAGTGCACAGGTATCTTTTTGGTGATTTTCTTAAAAAAGGCTAAACGCGTAATACTAATAACCAGCGTGCTGCATAATTCATGACAAAATGCAGGAGCGATAAGTAGCTACCTACATTGCCTACTACCAGGGCCAGTTGTTCTGTTATGTGATTAGAGACGTCCTTCTGGACACCGAACTAAAGAGGGTCCTAATCATAAAAAAGATGGGCTATGCCAAGGTCAGTAAATGCATTACATATTATACACGTATTATGTTGGTTGGTTATAACAGATAAAAGCAAAAAATCGTCTAGGGCTGTTAGAAAAGTACCCAACGTAACTCATTTTTACCGCAGAAATGCTTTTTTCTTGAAGCGGTGCTAAAACCCTAAAACTTATCAGGGTTATGATCGATTGATGAAATTCACACAGGGCGGATTAAATTAATTTTCCGTTGTGCTTAGAAAACAATTAGACACAGAGACAAGTTATGTTATTCTTATCTATTCGAGACATACTACCACTTCGAATTTAGAATCAATAGCTAGATTTATTTTCAAGGGTAACTGTTATCCCATTTAAAAAAAAGCTACATCCATGATTAACATAATTTGAAGTTAAAGATGCATTTGCAAAAATGAAGGGTTGCCTCTTGAAATTATTCAAAAATGACAGTTAATCGGTTTAGTCATCTGTATACTCAATATCGAATATTAAAATCTGAATACTCAACCCTCAAAGGATGTTGGTGGTTTTCATTGTTTTTCTTTTTGTAACAAGGGGCCATTCAAGTATTACATATGCTCTACAGGGGGGTGGGGGGTTTTTGCTTTGCTAATTTTTGATGACGTGATTACGTTAGCAGTTTATATTTTTTTAAGCTTTTTACGAAAACGATGTCGATATCTTAAAATCAGAGCATACACAAAACACTGAGCAGCAACCAAATGATGTCATTGAAAACTTAGAGTCTTGGATTCGTATGTCATGGACTGAGGACTGTTAATTTAAATTAATATGCCAAAATTTTAAATGAAGTTCAATTTGTTCTACTATTTCAAGCCTGTTCCTTTTTTCTAGACATAACTACTGATCAGAAATTAATAACGAACCCATTGAAACATGCATGTACCAATGTTTACATAAGCATAGGAGGAGAGCTTTGCTTACCTTTATTAACGAGGGGGAGTGGGGTCAATATTTGCAAAAAGTCTACTGACGTAATACTTGAACGGCCTCCAAGGCCTTATACTACCTACCTACATACGCCCTTGAAATCACGATTCATATAAAAATAAATTGTTCTTGTTTGGTTAACGGCTAACTTTAGCACCCACGCATCGCTCAAAAATATGCTAAAAACGGCGAAGTGGTAGATGGCGTTCAATATTTTCTGCCTGAACTCGTAGAGAAAAGGTATAAATTTGTTCGTTGCAAGATAAAAAACCATTAACATCCCAGAATTACGAAAAACCACATTATCTGAAAATAAGAAATCATTTTCCAATACTATTATGCCAAAAAAACGGAGTCCTTAAATTTAAGTGATCTCATGTAATTTTTGAAGGAAAAAGTAATAACTATTAGTAAGTTTACAGATTTCAAAGACCTTTCAGTTATTAGAATTAACTATTTTCCGCGAAGATTAGGAATTACTAAGAAGTTGGCAACTCTCCTTTTAGCGTCAGTCACTGGCGTCCTACTCACCATAAACAACAAAAATCGGGGAGATCCAGTGCAGAAGGTAATATTATTTTACTCTTTGAGGTAAGGTATTGCTTGTCTATGGTTTGAAAGAAATTATGCAGCTCGATTTTTTAAATATTTTTAATCATTATTTACCTGTGCAATATTAAGAACTCAGTACTTATTAAAATAATTGACATCAATATTATTACCTACAGTAGAACAGATCTAGAAAACATTAGCGCTACTGCTGGGCCCCTTTTTACGTCGTGCAGAACATTTGTAATATAAGTAAGTAGGGTGATTGAGTTGGTTTATCGTCCAGTTTTACTATTCGTTCATTTGGCTAAGCTGCTACAAACACATGCGTAAAACTTGAATACAAACTTACCTTCCCGCGCAAGTATGGTCTTTTTGCGATCCGTAAAGTCTAAGCAACAATTCTACTAAGATGAAAGTGTGATTAGATAATTAGCAATATTAAAAAAAATTAACGACGTTAATTTTTTAAAATTTGCCCGAAGTGGCTATTTATGCTTTGAAAAAGTCATCGAGCTAACAAAATATTTTTGGCACGTATGTCTACTTATAGGCTTAATAAATACAATTTAAAGAGATTTTATAGTTTTTTTTAGACAGGTCAGATAAATATTGAGGACTAATTCTAGCATACCAAGTTTGCAAACTATTTGATTTTCGTCCACAGGATGGAAACAGTCAGCTAGGTGAATAGATAGATAGATAGCTAGATATTCTTTATTGTACACCAAAAATACAATTTACATTAGGAAATTAACATTAATAGGGTGTCAAAATGGGCGGTCTTATCGCTAAAAGCGATCTCTTACAGACAACCTTTGGATGGATTTGACAGAAAAGGAGAAAAAAAGATAAGCAGGTAGTTCGTGGTGTACTATTTACTTATATACAATACATAAACTAATAAATTGCATATAATACAAATAATATAATATATATATCTATAATTATGAAAGCAAAGAAATGATGACCTTAATGACGACGTTTAAGAGGAAAGGTAGTGATCCTTAACCATATTTTTAAAAATTATGAGTGTTTGAGCCTGCCTGGTGAATATTTGTAATAGTCATTTTACTTCAACAGACCTATAAAATACTGAATAATTTCTCTCTATAATTATGATCTTTATTGCTATTAGATATTTTAGTTTCCGTTCACTTCTTTGTTAGTGTTGCGCAAATAAAACTAGGTATATTTAAAGGATGTGAACGAAAACTAAAAATAGCTTAAAAAGTTGTTTTACTTTTCGTCCATAAACGAATACTGGGGTGGATGAAAATTAAGAAATAGTTCTTCTTTTGAAATCTTAAAGGAAATAAAGTTTTTTTTTGTTAATTTGTTTATTCTATACAATAATATAATAAAACGAGAGAGTCTTTTGTTTGTTTTAACGTGCTGATCTCTGAAACTACAAGCGAAATTGGAAAGATCTTTCTGTATGCCAGGATCATGGCCAGGTTCATAACGAATACTATCTATAAGCTAAGTAACATTACGCTACGTCTCACGGAAGCGGGGCAGTAACCAAAGACGCTGGTGAAACCGCGGGGGACAGTTAGTTATAGCTAATAAAAAATAATACCTACCTAAACTATAGAGAGCGAATACACAGAAGCTACTGTACTAAAAAAAAAGTAAAAAAAGAAGTAAGTAAAAGTAAGTAAGAGATAGTATAGTGTAGATGGTAGTGTGTGTGTGTGTATGTTTAGTAGTAGTGTAGTAGTGAGTATGTAAGTTGTAAAAGTATATATCATTGTTTTTTTACTTAATAATTAGCCTACACTACTTTTTCTACACTGTTGCCGAAAACTAGCTCACAGTCTGACGAAATCCAATTTTTTTGTACGAAAACTAGCGAAACTACTACTTATTTAAGAAATATTTTTTATAAAAAAAGCCGTGAAAGTGATATATTGTCATGTGATGTTAAAAGAAGAATATATAAGCAATAGAAACAAATACGATATATTTATGTAAAATACTTCAAGATAATTGGACGAAAACCAGCGCAATCACCCTATCCACTAAGCAAGTTAAGCTTAAGGTGCGTCCGCTTATATGATACAGTCCTATGTAGATTACAAATATTACAATATGATTTTGTCTGTACTCAGACCTGTCTGTGTGTCTGTGCGTCAGGTACTAGTTGCTTGGCATTTATGCTGAACTGGACCTATTTTTTTTGCTACTGTTTGTTTTTTTATATATGTATATATTTTTTTGTGTTTCGTGTTACCTTATATTGTGTTTGTGCCTTATGCTGTACCAAATAAATTCTTTTTTCTTTCTTTCTTTACTGTCTGTATCGTTTATACTAAAAGTTAACACTTCAAAGGGATCAAGAAATGAAATTGATAAAAAAGAAATAAAAATATCCATGATCGATTTAATTACTCTTCTGGAAATTTTAAAACCGTTTCCTTGATACCAGAATCTGCGGAACAGCTGGGCGGTATAGGTTGCATACAGTGCTTTTCACATATTTCCTGGGTAGTGAACCTGTTTCGAGTGCCGCCGCATCCACCATATGTATATTTTTCGCATTGATCCTTGTAGGGATTGTAGCCCCATCTGTGAAAAGTTGGCTACAGGTTTAGGCTCTGTGTCAATGTGCATGTTACATTTTCACCGGGTTACTGCAAACCAGGGTTGGCATAATTAAAACAAGTTTTAAGCATTGTACAAAACAATAAGAAAAAATCAAGCTTTAAAACTACTTGTCATGGTGAATGAATGTATATAAAATACAAATAAATTAATATTTAGGAATCCAAATAGCTCGACATAAAACCAGTCGAGTTTATGTGATTGCTAATTTATATTTTTGAAGTTTTATTAGCATAGCAATTAAATAAAACATATTTTTTGTGAATTTCGTGACAATTAATTTATACAATAAAAACAAAATCTAAGTACCTACGAGGATTTATATGGGACAAGATAATACCTATTTTTAAAACATGCATTAGAATATTCTAAATTTCAATTTCAAATTCAAATCAATCAAAAAGCCGCTAGGTAAGTCCCAATGTCGAGAAATTTAAAAATCAACATTAGCTAGACCATACAGGGTGAATGTAAAGCGTTCAATAGTGATTAGAGATATGTAAAATAAAATAAATGTTTATCCATTGATCGTTTTTTGTATATATTTAATTTAAAATGGCGAATTTGAAAAAAAATACTACCTAGTCTAGAAATGAAACATTATAGGTCAAACTAATTTGCAATAATGCCCTAAAATAAAAAGAACAAATAAAGCAAAAGAACACTTGTTTAAAACAATTTGAACTGTTTGTTTTATAAAGATAAAAAATAAACTGTTTTCTTTTTCCAGCCCTCCTGTAAACACTGTCCTACTTATTCCAAAACGCATTTTGATAGCGTTTAATTGAAAGTTTCTTTTCTTTCTGAAAAGTTTCCGACCTATCAAAGATACCCGTCCAACTATAATTTAGGTGTCTTCAAAGCTAGAGTGAATAGGCTCTCAATAAACTAGTGCGCCTGATCATCAATGATTGCATCTCCGCTTACCATCAGATGGGATCGCAGTCAAGCACTAGTTTATATCAATTTAAAAAAAAAGATACAAGGCATTTTTTCTTAGAAATCATTTTTCTTTTTTACATTATCTCCTTGTAACTCTACACACTTCTCCCAGCGATGCTCCTACGTCTCTAACCCGTTCAAATAGTAGTTGGCGTTTTTCTTTGCAATACCTATAATTGACCACGAAAGTGATTGCCTCTGCATTTGACGAAATCTCTATTCTCCGATTGCAATTATTAGATATGTGAACAAAAAGAAGTCACTAGATCTGGGGCCCAAGTCTGCTATTTTTATAAATTCGTCATTCCAACACGATCCCATTGTCATTTTGCTAAAAGTTCATAATCTGATAATTCATAATGGTCGATCATTGATCGGCCAATGATCTTGTGGTAGAATGGCAATATCGAGCTGTCTCAAAACAAATTAAAAGCAATGACTGCACAATGACGTAAAAATGGTAAGTCACTGATCAAAGGAACCGTCAAAATTTTGGCAGTTATCCGCATACATCAAATATTCATTTGTCATTATTTACGAGATTACCATTCTATGCCATTTCTTTCAATGGAATGTCAGCGGTTGACCATTGGAAAGTCATAAGGACGCCATTATATTAGTAGATTATCAAACTTGGTCAAAATCAACAATTATGAAGTCAATGATAGATCATTCTGACACTATTGTAATAGCAGACTTGAGGCCTTGATGAATAAGGCGGATGATCAAACAGTTCAAAACGTAATTTCGCCGTGGCAACCGCTGAGGTGTTAGACGGCGCGTTGTCTTGGTGAAAAAGGGTTTTCTTTTTCTGCATCTCACATTGACTCACTCAAATGACTGTCAAATAACAACTCAGCGTCCAAAATGGCTGGAACTTTGATGAGTAATTATCAAAAGATGCACAACTACCTACATTCACTAGCGTTTATTGACGAGTGTAAAGTGAAGATAGTATCTTCACATTGCGGTCGGAAACTTCAGACCACCCACTTCAAACCCCTCCTTGGGTTAATAAACATGAAACTTGGCACAAATTCTAATCAATATGAGTAATAAAAACTGTCATTAGATGTAGTAGGTATTCAAAACTACCCTCAAAATACGGTTTATGGGGTGTTACAGTTTTTATGAAAACATTCTCAGGAACGAATACACTGGCAAAATCACTAATAATCATAATCATCATTTCAGCCGATAGACGTCCACTGCTGGACATAGGCCTCCCCCAAATGACGCCACAATGTCCTGTGCATCCCGCATCCATCGGATTCCCGCAATCTTCACCAGGTCATCGGTTCACCTTGTAGGGGGCCTTCCAATACTGCGTCTTCCGGTACGCGGTTGCCACTCCAGATGTCCACTGCGATCAATGTGCCCTGCCCATTGCCACTTAACTTTGGCGATTCTTCGTGTTCTGTCGGCAACCTTGGTTCTCCTGCGAATATCTTAATTTCTGATTCGATCACGCAAGGAAACTCGGAGCATAGCCCTTTTTATTGCCTTTTTGGTGACTTTGAGCCTTCTGATGAGGCCCATTGTGAGCGACCACGCTTCGGAACCATGTCTACGTTGGACAGACACTGTGGTATATTGGACGAGAAGATACCGCGCACCTTCCCGAACGCTGCCCAGCCGAGTCGAATTCGACGGTTGACCTCTTTCTCGAAATTAGATCTACCCAACTGGACTGTCTGTCCAACGTAGACGTAATGCTAGTTAATTAATATAATTTCTGGAAAAATGCTAGTTAATTAATATAATTTCTGACCTTATTAAATTTTGATTACATTTTCCTTTTGTAGGCGAAAGATAACAGAGTGACATCTTGCCTACGTTTATGGGGACGTATGCCCACGGTGGAATAGGGGCTCCGGCGCTGCCCTTGCCAAGACCTGCGTTATGATAAAATATAGGGTTATTTCTTTTTTCATTATTACATAAAACAACAATCAAAATAAACATCCGAATCAATATCTTAAGCGGGCTCTACACGCTTGGCGAACACGGCAAACAGTGGCAAAATCAAATACTACTTATTGGCTACTTAAACCTCTCGGCGATTTACTGTCCACCACGATACTCCATAAAATAAGCCATGTTCACGAAGTATTTCCAGTTACTGGGTAACCGAATTAAAGCTGGCGGTGAGTAAAATGTCAAGCAAACGTACTGGGGAGCAAGATAACGAGGGGTCGGCCCACAGACAATCGAACACCCCAGATTTGTTAGAATGTTTTTATCTCCAAAAATATATGTCATCTGAACGTCCATATTGAATCAAGCCAAGATTCTTCTGACCACACTTCGGTAATGCTAATGATAAGCTTAACGATCATAAATCAGCCGGTCAGTTCGGGCGAATATGTTGGCTCGCAGATTCACCCGTGGTAAAAATTGCTTTGTTTAAGGCGTATTGTACCTCACTATACACGGGAAGTTTGTGGGCTGACTACACCCAGAGAGCATACAATACTCTACGGGTTCAATTTAACAACGCGTTCAGGGCGCTGTTGCGGCTTCCACGTTTCTGTAGCGCATCAGTAATGTTTGCTGAAGCATACACGGATGGCTTCGCAGCTATCTGGCGCAAAAAGACCGCATCTTTTATCAGTCGGCTGCATGGAAGTCGCCACAGCATTTTGATTGCCATAGCTAATAGGCACGATTTTCCACTTATGTGGAAATTAGTACACAGCAGACAAAGTCCAATATAAGCGCTCCAAAGTTTTTGAACGAGATCTATGTATTGGGCAGAGTCAGCTCATGAAACCGAAGACCGACGATGGCAGAGTCATATCCACCAAATCGGAGCTTCTGGGAGAGGTCGACGAATTTTATGGACAGTTGAACAAGTCAATCACCAAACCCGCTGCAAATCTAGCTAACGACCTACGATCTAGCTAGATTGACTCGACACTATACCGAAGATATCCCGGACATCAGCCTGTACGAGATTAGGATGCCTGGAACAACAAGGCGTCGGGTGATGACGGAATTACGGCCGAGCTCCTGAAGGCGGGTGGAAAACCGGTCCTAAAGGCCCTGCAGAAGTGGTTCGATTCAGTCATATCCGAGGGAAAAACGCCACAGCTTCTGTGGCGCAGGAGCAGAGGTGTGGTGGTACTCTTCTTTAAGAAGGGTGACAATACTCTGCTTAAGAATTAAAAGCCCATTTCACTTCTGAGCCATGTCTACATGCTGTTTACCAGAGTCATCACGAACCGTGTTACGCGCAGGTTCGACGATTTCCAGCCTCCCGATCAAGCCGGATTCCGAAAAGACTTCAGCATCGTGGACCACATACATACGGTGCGGCAGGTTGTACAGAAGACTGAGGAGTATAATGAGCCTATCTGCTTAGAGTTTTTGGACTACGAGAAAGCTTTTGATTCGATAGAGTCTGTACTGCAGTCTCTCCAACGGTGCCAGATTGACTATCGGTACATCGAAGTGCTGAAGTGTTTGTACAAAAACGCCACCATTTCAGTCCGACTTCAGGACCAGACCTCGAAACCTATCCTCTTGAAGCGGGGTGTAAGGCAGGGAGACGTCATTCCTGAGAAAATATTTACGACCGCAATGGAGTATGCTTCAAGGTTCTGGAATGGAGAGGGCTAGGCATTAATGTCAATGGCAAGCTTTAACCTTCGGTTTGCCGACGGTATAGAAGTCATGGCTGAGATTAAGGAAGAGCTTAGTACAATGCTCGGTGACCTCAGTAGAGCTTCCGAAAGAGTGGGACTTAAAATGAACAGAGACAAAACCAAAGTCATGGTAAACATCCATGTACCACTCGCTCCTATCAAGATCTCTCGGAGACTACACTCGAAGTTGTGAACAACTACGTTTACCTGGGACAGACGGTCCAGTTGGGTAGGTCTAACTTCGAGAAAAACGTCAATCGTCGAATCCGACTCTACTGGGCAGCGTTCGGTAAGTAGCGCGGTGGCTTCTTGTCCAATATACCACATGGCAGTGTCTCAAGATGAAAGTCCTGTGCGTGTTTTCAGTGATGATATACAATGGGCGTTAAATTATCAACGACTTAAAGTCCAAGGAGAACCAAGGTTGCCGACATAGCCCAAAGATTCGCCAAACTTAAGTGGCAGTGGGCAGGGCACATTGCTCGCAGAACAGATGGTCGATGGGAACGAAAGGTTCTGGAGTGGCGACCATGTACCGAAAGACGCAGCGTTGGAAGTCCTCCCACAAAGTGGACCGATGACCTGGTGAGGGTCGCGAGAATTCGATAGATGCAAGAAGCACAGGATCGGTCATTATGGTGACACTTGGGGGAGGATTATGCCCAACAGTGGACGTCTTTCGGCTAAAATGATGATGATGAGACAAAGTCACAGCTAACTATTACTTATTAGTTTTACTTGTCTGTAAGATGGATCTCATTTATCTAATTTAAATCAATTATATTATTAATATTATAAATCGCGAGATAGACAATGACAACCTGCACAATGCAAAAACTAACTGGGATGACTACCGCTATTATCTGGTATCCAATACAAGTCTTAACTGTCTACTAAATCTCCCGCATATACTGAACATGTATGCATCTTAATTATACCATAAATCTGATTTAGGTGGCGGCCTGGAATAATACTCCTGCACTAGATACGTATATACCAGTTATTTATAAATACCAGTCGAGATCAGAAATAAAATATCAACCCATTGACAAGTAATGCTTCTAATACGAATTCCAATCAATCGAGTGAAAAGAGCAAATGTGCTGTATGACTAAGGAGAGTTGGCTCTAACCATCAACATTTCTATCTCTTTGCTCTAGTCTTTGGTCTAGTCTACTAGACTACTCGCATATTGTAGATAGATACATAAATAAAACACATAAAACAAACCCAATGCAAATAGGTATTATCCCCAAGCTTGGCAACGTGTTAGATTATTCCGGACAGGCAAATACGGCGGACGACGAGCTTGTGGCAACTTTCGGTTTGACCTATTTTTATTTTAAAATAAAACAAAAGAATTTAAGGAAATCGCAGACAATTATGGATGATCAAAATTCACAGAAATCCGTCCGCCACCCCCAAACTGACGCGCATTGTATATTGCTACCAAGCGTTTGGATACATCGCAAACTGTTTGTCGAACATCCTTTGATTTGCAAAGAAAAACCGTAACAGACACCGAACGGAAGCGAACACTATGCCACACCTAAGTAGAACCCTAGCCAATATCCGTCTGCGTCTGGTAGCGGGGACCATCATCGGACGCTGTTCACTGAATAGACACTTCTTCACAATTAATATCACGAAAAGTTCTCTGTGCAGAGCATGCATGGAGTTGGAGAAAACAGCACGCACGTGCTCCTCGAGTGCACAGCCGTCAGCGAAATAAGAACATGAACCTTGGGATCACCGAATTCACTCATGGACGCCCTGAGCAAACTGAAAGGACTCACCTGCTTTGGGAATGTGACTCAGGTTGGCTGGACAAATCTTCAAAATAGCTTGCATTTAACTAGGTCAATAGGTCACTTTATGTGACGGCTAAACACCCTTATTTCAGAATTTGTGACGCTACAGAATCTTAGATAATCGATCGAAAACGTGTCCAGCCATCTTGAAAAACCACTTTTCGCTGGTCTCTCAATCTCGGTAACGGAAGTGTTTTTTACGACTTTTTGCATATCAACGGGCGTCACATAAATTTGTGACGGGCACCGAGCTAAAAGTTTTGTGATAAGTACAGTGGTTTAGTAGAAAAATGCAAAAATCTGTGTCCAGCCATCTTAAATTTACGTATAAAACTTATAGCTGGCACTTCCGAATCTCAAAAACGGGGGCGTTTTCGAATATGGTTCCTTTACTAATACTTGGTGACGCAATGTGTGACAGTAATAACATTTGATTTATGGCGTCACATGTAAGGGTTTACGAGAAATCGATAAAAACTTAATGTCCAGCCAACCTGAGTTCAAGATGGCTGGACACATGTATCTCCACTGCCTGATGATCTACGACCTTCGAAATGTGTTTAAAATGTTGTGACGGGGACGATAATGATAACCTGAAATTGTGACGGAGAAACTTTGCGTAGTTTCAAAGATATTGATCATTTAAATTTCCCCATACAAACACTGCAGTAGGGTAACCAATATTGTAGGTTTTATGTAGGACAAGTATATTTTAAGGTGTTTTCATTAATGGTCGAAATTCCGTTTATTGGTGATACTAATACAACTGTAGATATTTAAATCAATAGAAGACAAAAATGTAGAAGTGAGGAAAGGGGGGGGGGGGGTGTAATTTTTAAATGTTATTGATTATTTACGTGCAGATATCTATTCTTTTTAGTAGGTATATATTATGTCAGGAGAACTAAACTAATGCTCTGAAGGTATTTAAATGAAAAAATAATGTTTGCTGTAAATAAAATCACATTTATTGTACTTATACAGCGTTTCAAATGGCGAAAATGACGATGATCAACTCGCATTTGCACTTCCGTAACCCCCGCCTTGTACCACAACGTTTTACCGCCGTCCTAAGGCCGCGTACATTTGGTGGTACATCTCTTCACCGCGACAAACTGAGCGAAACCGAGAACAAGCCAGCCCCCCTAGGGACGCAAAATACAAGTGGGCTCTCTCTTGCAGCGCTGGTGGTCAATTATTATTTTGAATTAACACATACTTACTCTTTTCACTGCAGGAAAACCTTTTATTCCCACGGGGAAATCAAATACAAAGCAGGCGTGGATGCTACCGGCCAATTAATCGATTAAAAAGAAATCCTTTATGTATGTAAAATTATGGTCACCTCAAAATATTAATGGATGTTTGTATGGAAACATTTAAATGGTCAATATCTTTGAAACTACGCAAAGTTTCTCCGTCACAATTTCAGGTTATCATTATCGTCCCCGTCACAACATTTTGAACACATTTCGAAGGTCGTAGATCATCAGGCAGTGGGGATACGTGTGTCCAGCCATCTTGAACTCAGGTTGGCTGGACATTAAGTTTTTATTGATTTCTCGTAAACCCTTACATGTGACGCCATAAATCAAGTGTTATTACTGTCACACATTGCGTCACCAAGTATTAGTAAAGGAACCATATTCGAAAACGCCCCCGTTTTTGAGATTCGGAAGTGCCAGCCATAAGTTTTATACGTAAATTCAAGATGGCTGGACACAGATTTTTGCATTTTTCTACTAAACCACTGTACTTATCACAAAACTTTTAGCTCGGTGCCCGTCACAAATTTATGTGACGCCCGTTGATATGCAAAAAGTCGTCAAAATCACTTCCGTTACCGAGATTGAGAGACCAGCGAAAAGTGGTTTTTCAAGATGGCTGGACACGTTTTCGATCGATTATCTAAGATTCTGTAGCGTCACAAATTCTGAAATAAGGGTGTTTAGCCGTCACATAAAGTGACCTATTGACCTAGTTAAATACAAGCTATTTTGAAGATTTGTCCAGCCAACCTGAGTCACATCTTTGGGAGAGAGGTGGGCTGGTTGGAGTGAAGGCCGCTATGGGCAATGCACAATGGTCCACCGAGGACTAAGTGCGGAAACCACAAAGATAAATGGTGAACACAAACAAAATCAGGCAAATACTGTCAAACACTCATCCACAAGTTCGTGTTTGTTGTTTGGCGTTTGTTTGTCAAACGTGAACAGCCCGCTTTAGAAATCGTTCTAATTCAAAGCGTTCATCATCTTTCGAATGCGCTAACCGGAAGTCGCGACGACGTGGTCGGGTTTGCCGATCATTTGATCGCAATTGCCACCTTTGGTGATCCCGGTGCAGCAACTGGCGCGTGAGGAAATCCGTTCCCTCACGCGTGCGGCCGCCTCTTTCCTCCTTGTTCCAGAAAATGGCCTGTACCAGGGCCCGGTGTGAAAGGTCGCTGTCACCGATCGCCCCCATGAGGACATGGCGATGTTCCGACCAAGCGGGGCAGTGCTCCACCGTGTCCTCCGGGCGTTCTACGCAATGGTAACACCCGGGCGTTTCTTCCGTACGAATGAGGTGCACCTCCACATAACTGCACTTACCATGTCCGGTGAGGATTTGCGTCATGTGAAAGGTGAAGACGGCGTGACGTCTTTTCAGCCACTCTACAAAGAGGGGAATTACCGCCATGATTATGGCGTGCCCAATAAGGAAGGGGTACGCCTTCCTATACATAAATATTATAGTAGAAAAAAGCCGAGAACTCCAAATATTTGTAACACCCGTGCGAAGCTGGGGCGCACGGATCATGAACATAAATCTACCATACCACACACTATATTACCTTTCCATCCGGGTGAATCGGGCCAGCCGCTGCCTGGTCCTCGATTGTAATCTTCATTATAGTCGGATTCTGATCCTCCTGCCCCTTCAGACCCTCCCGAACCAGGTCCCCAAGAACCACCCGCCCCATCTGCTCCTCCCGGCGCTGGGAATCCGTACTTAGTGCAATCTAACGGCTCATTAATTTGCACCTTAATCTTTTTTTTCTTCTTTTTCTTTTTGCCATCACTCCCTTCATACTTTTCCTTACACGCCTTATATCCCGCATACCATCTCTGCCAGTCCATCTGCGTGGCGTTGTCCGGTTTCCAGCCGTTCCACGAAGACATTATGATTCTTTGGATGGGGTCCGAGATGCCTGTTAGGTTTACGAAGAATTTTTCGTCCATATCGGGAACTGGTAAGGTCCCGTTTATCTGAGTCAAGTTCATGAAGACGCCGCCCTCCAAGCTGTCGGTGGGATAGCCGCCGCCCCAGCCCCAGCATGCCAGTGCACTCTTAGACGTTACAACGATGAACAATATACAAACTTGTAATGTCCACTCATTACAAAGATTATAGATTTTCTGTTCAAGTTTTAATTTTAACTTAATACTCTCTTTCCATATAGAAAACCGCATGTTTTCTTTTAGCTAGTGTACAGATATATGATGTATTTGCAACCAAAATCTATTTTTTAGAGTTGCTTGTACTCTACATATAGTTTGCCCGTGTTTCAATAAAGCGAACTAATTTCCAATTATTATTTTTTTAATTTGGTTTCGTTAATTAACTTGTTGATTAATTATCGTGATTGGATGATTTTTTTATTTCATTTTGAATAACCTACCCAAACTAACCCAATACCTACTTTATTCCGCAGCTTTACTTCCAGGATTGAAGCCGGGCATCGCGCATATCCTTTAATCGGGTCCCTTGTCGCAGAGGAAGCCCTTGGCGCAGAGAAAAAGTCAAACTCCTTAGCCAACGCAATCAAAAGGCCGTTTTTGCTCCGTTTATGGCACATACTTTGACACTCGCAAAGGATTCAAAACCTTGCCTATTATGAAGACAGATAATCTATATAGATTATACATGTAAAAGGCGATTTTATATGTACATATAAAAGGTAACTGACTCACCCACTTACTCATTAACGCCCAATCCCAACTCTTGGACCAAGAATGAAAGAAGAAAGGTCAATTGGACTAAGAAAAAGTTTTGTTAAAAGAGACTGGTCTCCACGACACAGGGAATCCTAGTGTGGAGACCAGGGAAGTATTTGATGTAAAAGTGTATTTTTCCTGAACAATAAACCATCATTATTTTTATTTTTTATGCATTTATACATCTCAGAACCCAGAGGTCCTGGACCTTTGGAAGGCGTACGAGGAATCGAAACCAACTTGCAGAGGCCCCTTTGACGCTTTTAATGGAACGTGGTATCAACCGGCGATTATCCCTGTACGCGCTGTGCTATTGTATCCAAGGACAACTCCCCCATTTGGTGGGAAACTATTGTAACTTATGGAAAACCAAAACAATAAAGCTATGGTTTTAGGATTCTTAAATGGACTGGTTACCACTTACCAGGAACTATGTTAAGACTATGGGCCCTGCCCAAAGACATTAAATACATACTACCAATAGACAGGAGATAGCGAACAAACTCGTAATCCGATACTTATTACCTAGTGGTCATAAGTCGCTCAGTCTTACAAGTCATGTCGTGTTTTTATCCGCTCTATGCACTAAAAGAAAATCATTTTCTGTGAAAATATACCGAACTGCGCATTACGCTATTGTAAATCTTGTTATGGTAAAATCAATGGACCTAGCTTCGGTTTCTTTTCGTAAATATATTTGGTATTTACGAAGTAATTATTAGAATTCAATAATTTGTATAAAAAGTTCCAGAACATTTGCTGATTTTGAGATAACGCCATCTATTGCTGAAAAGCTTAACCTTACTTTTATCACACACTGAGGCTCTACCACGAGATCATAACGTGACCCAATTTTACGACCTAAACCGAACTGTTAAAGGGATAGAGCTATATAGGGTGTATAGCTCCATCACTCTTTTTCACTCACACGACTGACGTTTTAACATTATCATAGTAAGGCCCCTGGCCACTTACCGAGCAATAGTTAAATAATTATAAACTTTGTCAAATTGAATTCACAAATTTGCTATTCAATGCCAGATGGCGTTACTGAGGCATAGGATAACAGTGTTTCTATTTTTCTAAGACATTTTTTCTGATAGCCGCTCTATTGTATCTCTTTAAATCTCTTTTCCCCTGCCTGAACAATGTTTATGTTGTAATTTTCATCGATAAAAAGGAAGGGGGTGACTTGCACACTCAACAAATGGGCCCCACCAAAACGGTCGCTAGCACGAAGTGACGTAGCAAAAAGAGGGCAACATATAAACCATTATTATTTCAATCACTAACATAATATGGACATTGAAATTAGTCTGAATTTTTTATTTTATATCCTGAAGTGCTTGAGGATTGGAGAGGAATAACACGGCTATCAGGACAATCCCGGAAGTACGGTCAAGATCCCTACCAGCATCTTACTGGATTATACATCCTTCTCCCGAGCACGTTTGCTCTTGCGAATCTCCACTCAAGCCAGCCAATAAAGGCAAGAGAGAGGTGGGAGCTCTGTTCCTCGTCAGTGTTCATTACGGCAGGCCGGGTGTCGGGTGATCGAGTCCCTGGAGTCGCTAATGCTTACCAGTTCGCCATAAAACTGCCCTGCAGATTGTATCTCTCTTAGTCCGGCCCCTCATCCTAGGCATGTTACAGCAAAGCTTACGCTACCGACGCAGACCTAGGGTTTATTTTATTACCCGTTTATATTATATATATATAGTTTATTACCCGTAGAGATACGGTGATGGAGTTATTATTAATATAATTTGAGTATTATTTCATCATTACATTGTATAAAAAATTATTCAAGTATTTGCCGCCCTCCCGTGCACGTGTACTTGAGTTTGAACCCAGTGTCCCAAAAGGGAGCTGTCCACCTTGTGGCTGAGCACGTTCAGGATGATGTTGGCGCTCCCAACACCATCCGATGATGATGCGATGCCGCAGCACAGTGTAAAAGCCATCTGTGTGCGCGTGCGCAAACATCGCAGACGCACTATAGCGGCGTGGGAGCCCCACCTGAAAACGTTATTATATTCTACTTGGAGAGCGTTGATGGCCCGCTGCGTGTTGATGGCCCGCTGCGTGTAGTTGACCCGCAGATTGCAGGTGTAGAGAGTTTAGCAGAATGCTTTAAACAGAGTGATCTTTACGTCTAAACTACACCTCGCGAATCCGCAAACTCTTTCTAGTCAAACTAAGATGAAAGATGTATACTTATTGAGTTTCTCTAAAAAACTCCGTGATCAAAAATTGTTTTAACCAGGCATGTCTAGTTGAGATGTGTATTTCGTGGCCAGATCTTTTTTTTTTTTTTTTTTTTTTAATTGTTATAAACCAGTGCTTGACTGCGATCCCACCTGATGGTAAGTGGAGATGCAATCATTGATGGTCAGGCGCACTAGTTTATTAAGAGCCTATTCACTCTAGCCTTGAAGACACCTATATTATAGATCTTAAAATTGATCACTTCATTATATGGCCAAATAAAACTGGCTGGGTTTTAGTTGGACATATCATGAAGTTATCAATTTTAAGATCTGGCCACGACATGTATATTAGAAGAACGTCTTAAGTGCAACTGGAATGCTAGTTTCACTTTTGACTGTAATGATACTTAGTATATTGTTCAGGTTCCTACAAAGAGATATTAGGAAAATACCTGCGATTACCACGCCAAAATGAAAAAAATAATCGAAAATGTTTCTGTAAATTATGAACAGTCCCAGGATCAATTGAACGATATCGATATAAGCCGCAAATCACGTAATATTTCAATTACGTTACTATACTGATCACCGCAACACGGGATATTTCAGTTTCATAAGAACACTGATCACCGCAACGAATGGGATTTTACTGATAAAAACCGTTACTCACGGAATATTTCAGTTTCATAACAACACTGATCACCGCAACGAACGGGATTTTACTGATAAAAACCGTTACTCACGGAATATTTCAGTTACGTTACTACACTGATCACCGCAACACGGAATATTTCAGTTACGTTACTACACTGATCACCGCAACACGGGATATTTCAGTTTCATAACAATTCTGATCACCGCAACGAACGGGATTTTACACATATATGCCGTTACTCACGGAATATTTCAGTTACGTTACTACACTGATCACCGCAACACGGGATATTTCAGTTTCGTAACAATACTGATCACCGCAACGAACGGGATTTTACTAATAAAAACCGTTACTCACGGAATATTTCAGTTACGTTACTACACTGATCACCGCAACACGGGATATTTCAGTTTCATAACAATACTGATCACCGAAACGAACGGGATTTCACTGATAAATACCGTTACTCACGGAATATTTCAGTTAAGTTACTACACTGATCACCGCAACACGGGATATTTCAGTTTTATAAAAACACTGATCACCGCAATGAACAGGACGTTTCCATTTTCCAAATTAATTTTCGCTAGCTGAACGCCTAAACCTTAGGACTGTACATAATTAGACTAATAGAGAATTTTACTGATATTTCAGAATTTTATCTGTACACAGGTACAATCGCGGTCTGAAGTGCAGTATACGCACAGCAAACCAGGGGCTTTGCCAATATCAAGCTTGCGAGCGATAAAGAAGGATGGAACAATATAGTTAACAGTTCAGTTTAGGTCGACAAATGGATCGCGTTATGATCTCTTGGTAGGGCCTTAGTTACACTTATGGCGTTCTTCTATAGATACCATCGCACCCAGACAATCATGTATTTCGCACTTTTTGATCATAAAGTTAATCAAAGGAACGCGGTATGCATCGTTCATCTTAGTTTGACTAGGGAGTGTTTTTTCATAATTATCTTTGATAAAATAAAAAAAAAACCGGCCAAGTGTGATTCGGAGTAGCGCACGAAGGGTTCCGTACCGTCCGTAGCAAAAAACCAGCAAAAAAAACACGTTTATTGTATGGGAGCCCTCTTAAATACTTATTTTGTTTTGTTTGTCTAGTTCTGTTTAGTCTGTTATAGCGGCAACAGAAATATATCATACGGACGGACAGACAGGGGGAGGGACTGACGGACAGACGGACGGACAGACAGACAGACGGATGGACGGACAGACGGACGGACGGACGGACAGACGGACAGACGGACGGACGGACAGACGGACGGATAGACAGACAGACGGACGGAAGGACAGACGGACGGACGGACGGACGAAATAATAATAATAATAATAATAAACATTGCGGCCTTGTATTGGAATGGTCTTGTTCCTTAAACTTCTAATAAAGCCAGCCTACGTGGAAATTATTTTAAGATTATATGATGGTCTATTGTGGTGTAAGTACAATTTTTATTTTGAAATAAGTAATTGAATTGCTCATATCAACTGAGTCCGAGGATAAGTATTACCATACAACATGCAGTGTCAGTCTTTGGGGCGTACAAGTCAACAGAAATGCGAATGAGATTAAGAAATTTTAAGTTTTTAGTAATTAAATTTACTATTAATAAATTAAGATTACACAATAGATAGATTTATTACTAAGTTATTTTTTTTTATCGGTTTTTATGTAAAACTTTCAAGTAACTTTCAATTGTTAGATATTATTCTAGTCATCTTTAAAATACAATAAGATAACCGTCATCTACTTTAAACATATTCTTATAAGATAAAATAATTAAAACTAATTAAATAAAAAAAAAGCTTATTATTTACTTATCTTCAAGTCAAATAGGTGCACGGCAAACCCATCAAATACTTACGGATTGGTTCTTTAAGTTATTATAGATTTTCTTACTTCCATTTTCCCAATATCAAATTAAAATACTATAGTAAAACTAATTTTGAACATTTTTCAAAATTTAAAGACATTTATTAGCGTCTAAACTCTTGGTTGATAAAAAAAATGTAAGTCTAGCCAGTTATCCACTTTTCAACATATTAAATTTATTTACTTAAATTCTTACAATGTAAGAATACTATTTTTATCTAAAACTTTTATTAAACTCTTCCATTCTTTATTTTTTTTTTGGAATACCCTAATGCGTTCGCGGTAAATAAATAACTAACGCAAAGAGTACGTAAAGCTAATTAGCTAACGTTAAAGAATAATGCAAAGAGTATGTATAGCTAATGAGCTGTTTACTGGGTGTTTTTTTTTCACAGATTGACAATTTGTTTTTTTTTTCTTGACCATGGATACAAAGTTCTTCAGTCAGATTACTTGTTTCTAAATATTTAATTTGAATTATAAGTGTCCATATTTTACATCCGTTTTTACAGTTGAATCAATTGCTATTTCGAAGCCATTTCATTTGTTTTGTCTCATAAGTTAAATAACTCCATAATTTTCTCTGACTCAATTCAAAAAGTTGCCTTTAAGCCATTTAGTATAGACATTAGTCTATGTCTATGTCGGTCTGCGTCTGCGAAGAAATTCTTATTGTTAATTCACGCTAAATACTCTCCAGCGTTTCATGGTCTTCAACAGCTTGCACGTGTTATTGGCAAAATTGTGGTGTTTTTTTCCACAAATGCCATTAATGAAGACTTGAAGTCACAGAGTACTTTGTAACATACTGAAAGTTGAAGTTGAAGTAGTTTCTATGTTGCTCATAGATGTTGCCAGTGTGATTTCAACGTCACTATTATTTCCTTTAATTGTTAAACGGCTTAATTTTTGTTTGCATGTTGATTTAAAGCTAGGTTCACACACGTACTTTAGTCCCCTCGCCCACGGCGAGTTTTTGTAGCGAAGCTATAGCGCGTACGCATAGATACAGTCGCGATGCTGTAGCGCGTTGGCATCTTTTCTATAGCGCTTGCAAATGCGACTAATGCGCGTTAGTAGCGAAGCTGTCGCGCGCTTACGAAACGCGCGATAGCATCGCTACAAAACTACATAGTTGCCGTGGGCGAGGGGCCTTAGAGAGAAGGATTCAAGTAAAATAATTAAATTCTGATTATGTGAGGTCAAGGAAGGGTCAATCGATTTTGCAAAATTTAGCGGTTATTTGTTTATTTTAGCAGATTTTTATTGGCCGTCGCCTCCTTCTGCAAAGCAGTACCTAATGCTAGCAAAGGAGGCGGCCGAAAGCGCGAGGCAACAGCCCTCACGCGCCAGCCGTCATGATCCCGATTTCCGGCCACCGCAGGCTTGGGCTTGCGGTCGGCGAGTGATGGGTAGCTCACCGTCCGGACCGTCCAGTAACCGTCCGGACCAAGCTCAACTCGTCGAGCGCACTCAGTGTTCTACGCGCACCTCAAGATGTCGGCAAACGAAGCCTACTGGGGCCATGGTTTCACTTCTGAAAGCAAAACCTGGCCCTGGAATAAAAGGCAACGAAGGAAATAGGAGTGGGTTTTAGTCAGTAAAAGTCTGACACGCCCTCCCGGTCCGTAAGGGCTGGAGATGTCATTGGATGATTTCCCACCTAAAAGCAAATTTTTACTGTAACTGTTCGTTTGTCGATGTATTGAAATCTTTATTATTATAAAGATTTCAGAAATTGCTGATTTTAAAAACGGCTTGCTTTGAAGTGTTATATTATCTTTGGATTGACTAGGAATTATTTATTTATTAAAACTTTATGCGCTAGTAATAAACACCGTACAAAGGTGGACTTACCTAATGCCTTAGACATTTTCTACTAGTCGACCGTCGTCGGTGGTGCAGAAACATAACATGATGGTAGGTGGAGCTTAATGGTAAAGAAATAGAAATGAAATACAATAACAAATATATACTTAGATACATATTAATAATTATAACGTACACTAATTGCAAAAACCAATTATCTGCAATTTTTACCCAAATTAAAGTTAATTATCCATTCGTCTCATCACACATAGTCAGTCACATATGGGCTGGTGCTGCAAAATGTCATCTAGCAGCTTCAGTGGAAAGGCGTGCGAAGAGGCTAATCGGGGATCCAGATTTGGTTAAGATCAATCTACAAAGCCTCGAGCACAGGCGCAGGGTAGCCAGTCTATCGGTATTTTACAGGTTACATTTTGGAGAGTGTGCGCGGGAATTGTATGACTTGATTCCGCCATCTCCTTTCTACCATCGGACAACCCGACGAACGGCGAGTATCCACCCTTACGTTGTTGAAGCTACAACGGTCCGGACTAAGCGTTTCGCTTCGTCGTTTATACCGCGTACATCGAAGGACTGGAACAATTTTCCTGCTGCGGTCTTCCCGTCCAACTATAATTTAGGTGTCTTCAAGGCTAGAGTGAATAGGCTCTTAATAAACTAGTGCGCCTGACCATCAATGATTGCATCTCCGCTTACCATCAGGTGGGATCGCAGTCGAGCACTGGTTTATACCAATTTAAAAAAAAAACAAGATAAATCTACAGGTAAAACCGGTTATTAGCTACGACACTTATCTACAAAGATAGCTTCGGCAAAAAGTAAATAACCTACAAATTTGATTGAATAAATAGTAACAACATAATATAATTATACAAAAATGTTGGTGCATTTAGTTGTTTTTGCAATAAGAGTACGATAAGTTCAAATAAACTTTATCATAAAGGTACGTTATTCTTTTTACCAAGTTAGGTATTTATTGGTTTCTTTGTGTTTTGTATTTTCTGTAATATCGCAGTAGGTAGATCACTGTCACTCAAAGGTTTGCCGGGAGAAAACTCATTGTTGAATGAGCTTGCCTTTGTAAACGAGTTGTCGACTTACTGTATACTAGTATCAAGTACTAGTTATAGTAAAACTAATTATAGTAGCAAATTATCCCAAGAGACCATACTTCCGGGATAAAAAGTGTGAATCCTATAAGCATCCAGGACATTTTTTTTTATTCTTTATTGGTTCGCGCTTGACCGCTATCTCACCTGATGGAAAGCGACGATGCAATAGACGACGGAGCGCGTCTACCTAGAAGTAACCTATTCACTCTTGACTTAAAGACATGTTGAAACTGTGTACCAAGTTTCATCGATATCTGTGCAGCCGTTAAATAAAGATAATTTTCTATTTTTTCAGTGGGTGTTCAATTTATGCACAATGGAAAATAAAAGAAGCATTACACATGTAAAATTATTTATTGATATTGGGAAAAAGATTAAAAAATATAAATAAACACCACATTTATTAAATTGTAAATATAGTATAATTACAAAATTAAAGCTAAAAAAGAATACAATTTATAAATGAGAGAACAAAAATTCAATCCATCGAATAGGTAAACTAACACGACATCACGCTGTGTTCCCCTGTAGGGTAGGCAGCGATATAGATTTCGAATATACTTTTAGTCAGTTATACATATACCCCTATTTTTTTAATTAGTATAAAAAATGAGGCTCTATCCGTACCCGTTATTGATCATATTTGTGTAGTCAAAAGTAAAAAAAAACGAAATCCCATAATTGTCCACGAAAATTTGGCATATTTGATAAATTTATAATTGAGCCAATCATTCGTAACAATTGGTAAAAGAAAATACTACGTACAGAGATCTTTCATATTCATCGCCATTCATTCATTCAAAATCAATAGCCTGTACAATATTTCCATAAATTTAGTGAAATTTTAGTATATAAAAACAAATACAAACTTTAATAACTTTGCTCTTTATGAATATTATTCATTGAGACTTTACTTAAATAACAATAAGACCTTTTCTAATAAGTCAGCCCTTTAAATATTTGTACTAATTAAAAATTGGTGGTGTATATTCGTAGAATTTTGGTTATAATAATAGGTATTGTGCTTATTTCATAATAAGTACCTACTAATCAGTCAATTTCTTATCTTTTATTAATAGCACCTAATTATAAAGTTTTCAGAAGCATTACAGACTTTTACTAAAAATGATTAATTTTGTTGAGTACGACGTGCGTCTATATATAATAATATTACACATTACATAATTTGACACGTCATTCCCAATTTTCTGTAAGGAAAAGGTCGACGTGCCATTATTTTGATGCCGAGATGTCTATATACTTATATAAAAGGAAAAGTATCACATTTCAACCTTTTGACCGCCACAGTCATGTATAGATGACAAAGCAAAATGTGTCCAGCACGCCACGGTCACGACTACATGGCAGACATAAACGTCAATAATTATTACAAGAAAGTTATTTTTTTATTATTAGTGTTGTTAAAGTATGTAATCGCTGAACTGCCCGTTGACAATGTGAGTACGCTTTTGCTTTTTAGACGTAGAGGTCAAATGGTTAAATATTGTGGTCAGAAATTGCCAGAAATCGGTTTAAAAAGTAGCATATAAAAAGTTTACATGACTGCCTAAATTGAACCATTATCTATGAAAAACATAGTCTATGTCCAGATGTGTCGATCTTCCAGGTTGAGCTATTCTTGCAAAGTCAGTTTAAATAGGATAGACGTAAACAGCACGCCAAGCTACGGACCTAGTGGAAATGTATTCACTAGATGACTCTGATCGTTGGATACCCTGATCCAATGAAACCCACGAGCGCTCATCTATTAACACCTAACGAAAAAGAAAACAAGGCATTTTGAACCAACTGCGTGTTTAGCTAAAATTTCGAGAGTTTTTTCTTATGACTCTCAATTCTTGTATCTAAGGTTTGTATTCTTGTATTCTCGGTTGTTGTATCTAAGGTTATTTTATTTTTCTAAGGGAAAACGGACGAATACGGAAGCGAAGCCGCGGTAAGTAACTCGTTTCTTTTATATTCTTACACGGTCTGTAGTTGATTCTATATAATTTTAAACAGCATGACGTGGTCTATTCTGTTGCTGCTCTAGTTGGTGTTGCTCTTTGGCGAAGGACAGGAACACTTCTTCGAGCGTGGTCTCCGTGACGGAATAGTCTTCGATGAAGGAGGGGAACTCTTCGCGTAGGGCCTCCAGCTTGGAGAACAGGTCGCTGTATTGCATCGTCTCGTTGATGTGGTAGTGCAGCATCGTCTGAGGACGAATTGGGGTTTAGTTGAGTGGGTTGAAATTTGAATACTATGTGCTTGCATAAAAGCTATAATATACAAGATACAGTTTTGAATCTTCACATTTCAGGAATTTGTTCTAAAACTAATAATAATAATAATTTATTTCTAAAACTTCAAAATACATTACATCAATGTGGTCTCAACCCCTGAAATAGGACAACCTGTATGACAGGGGTTGAGGTATCTCCGATTACAATGATCCGATATGTGTAAACTGTGCGTCAAAAGAAATAAATTAAATTAAAAAAAAAATTAATAATAACAAAATTAAGATAATTGCTAAAAGCTCACAACAAAGTTTATATTATTAAGGAATAGCGATAGTGTGTGTGTGGGTGTTTGGGTTTGTGTCGGTATATGTGTGTGTGTGGGTGTGTGTGTGTGCTATTTATTATCATTCTTCTGTGTGCGTGACTGCGACAGCCTGTAGGAGACTCCGCCCACTTACTCTACGAAACGCTTTTACCGATTTATATAAATAAGATTGAATTGACCTGCTCCATTACTGACTATAATTGTTGTAATATATTTATAAATCTTACTTTTAATGCAAAAACTAACTAAATGCATTATATTATTATTATTATATTCGATCAAATATGTGGGTTATTTACTTTTTGCCGAAGCTATTTTTGTAAATAAGTGCTAATAACCGGTTTTACCTGTAGATTCATCTCGATAAGACGAATCGATAGCTATATTTAACTTAATTTGGGAAAAAATTGCAGATGTTTGATTTTTGCAATAAGGGTACGATATATTATAATACTTTCCTTATTTAATTAATTTCTTTTTTATTTTTTCCGAATTTCACATTGTTAAAATCACCATCATCATTAAAATATCTTATATTTTGACATTAATGATATATTTGTGCTTTTATTTTGACATTAATGATTGCCATACTTGTGTATGGCAATGTCTTATTTTACTTATAATAATACCCTTTTATACTTTTTAATTTTAATACATAGTAACATATGTATCTAGTTTGCAATATCGTTTTTTTAAGTAAAACATTTGTAAGGTATTCAGTAAAAATATTTTTTTTTAACCGACTTCAAAAACAGGAGGAGGTTCTCAATTCGGTTGTATATTTTTTAATCATCATTTTTTATGTTTGTTACCTCAGAAATCCGTCGGCTAAACTGTACTATACTGGACAGCAAGTTTTACGCTCATATTTTTTTTATTGAAAAGGTTTATGTCTAAAAAGTAATTATTCAAAGTCTCAATGTTAGGAAACATATAGTTTTTGAGAAAAAAATAAATGAAAATCGATAATTTTTCGTAATATTTGACGCAATTTTGACAGATTTCGTTCACTTTTTACTTTGTTTGTAGTATTATGACAAAGGCATTATTATTCCATATAGCCACAATGAATATTTAACAAAACGCAAATTTACTTTAATTTACATTAAAAATAACAAATAATGTAGCCAAATGACATTATTATACATAATTAATTGAATTTAGCTTGTCCAATGCTAGAATAATAACATCTGAAAAACATGAAAGTGTACAATTTCTACTGTGGAGAGGTAGGTTAGGGTTAATTTTTTTTTAAACCACCCTGAAAATTATATTTTAGTGCACAAATATTTTAATACAATGGTAGAGCGCACCCAAAAACATTTTTTTTTTTCATTTTTAAATACATGATAGTATACAATTGCTACTGTGGGTGTTAGGTTAGGGTTATTTTTTTAAACCACCTAGAAAACTATATTTCAGTGCACAAATATCTTTATACAATGGTAGAGCGCTCTCCGACAACAATTTTTTTTTTTCATTTTTAATTACATGAAAGTATACAATTGCTTCTGTAGGGGGACGGTATATGGGGAGAGGTTGACCCTCCCCCCTAAAACCCTCAAATCTGCCCCAAAAATGCATAAAATGTACAATTTTTTTATTCCTACCCTCAAAATTTAAATCTTGAATATCTCCAAAAGTATACGTTTCCTAGATTCGGGAGGGGGTTAAGGGGGATGGGACACCCCCCCTCCCCCGAACCCAAAAATCCCATTATTTTGCTGTCCAGTACAGTACAGTTTTACCAATCCGTCGCTTATGGGACCGATATGCTTTTTTTCAAAACCCAGTTCTGATGATCCATGAGGAATCGAGGGAATTATTCAAATATTCTAGGCAACTATATAGTGATTTTGGTATTTACGCCGAGAACTTAAGCATTTACTGTCAAAAAGGAACATTTGATGAAGTGAAACTGATGAAGAAGACCAGAAATGGCCAACTGGCCAACGGAACTTCACGCTCACATAGATATCACAATGAATATAGTTAAGGAGCTATGAAAATACAAATAAATAAATGGTTCTGGATAGTTAGGTTGAAAATGGTATCATTGAAGTGACCTGATGATGATGGAGCCGGAAGGCTTCATAATTAATAAATGTAATCTAGCTATCTAACCTAGTTACAATATTTCCATATTACAGTATTAATATATATAATAGAATAAAATAGAATAGAATAAAACTTTATTGTACACTAAAATAGTAACAAAAACTTTTAAACTAACTTAATCTATGGTAAAATGGCGGTCTTATCGCTAACAGCAAAATCTACCAGACAACCTTAGGATAGACTGTAAGAACTTAACATAAAAAGGGGGGTAGTCTGCGGTGCACTGCAAATTAAATTTTATATTAAAAATATATATCAGACTACTAGATATAAAATTATATTATATAGCTATTATATAAGGTCCCATTAAAATAGTGGGACAAATTTTAACACAGCGTTCAGTATGTCTAACCAAAGATATCCAAGAAAAAAAAAACAGTGATTAAAGTATTTTTATTTTGACCCATTAAAATAGATGGACAAACTTTCAGAAATCATTCAGACCACCAAAATAAAGACAATGGTAAAAAAAAAAAACTGTACATACTTACTTACAATGAAAAACAAAACAGCTAACGAAAATTTACTAAAAATGTTGGTTACCCGATGCATAAACACATCTCATAATACTACAAAATACCTACGCGACGTCACCGGCCGCCGCGTTCATTGATCAATTCATGCCTTCTCACTCTAACATAGCCTTTCGCAGGCGCCCGCGTCGCTTGCTTGCCGTAGATGACAATGATGACGCAATTTCAGCTTTCGTCGAGCAACCGAGACGGTAACGTGTTTCGCGAACGTCGAATGTAAGTGTGTGAGTGTTATTACGTACCTAGGTAGTTATCACAATCGACAATAATGCCTTATTACGCGTACACCAATCAAGAATACTTGGAAATAGCATACGACAAGCCCAAATCCTTTACCATGAAAGATTTGGAAGGCGGCCGAGCCTTGCGACAATCCTGGGAGCAGTACAGCGCCATCGTCATTAAGGCACCTTCATGCCACCAGCGGTTGACACAGGAAGACCGCGCTATGCAGTGCGCTAAAATGTCTTTTTCAAGATAGAAGACATTTTAGACTTTAAACGACACTCCACGGCCGATGCTGGTAGTGTATTCAATGTCAGTGATTTTTACGTGTAACTCCTTCGTGATGAACTCCACCCGTATCATTACACTCGTGTGCAGGAACTAAAAGTGAAGACACTCTTTTAAAAGTGAAAAGACACATAATTAAACGCGCCCGCAAGTGCATTGAACAAAACAGTAGGCATGTTCAACAATTAATCTAAACCTACCGGCGTAGAGTAAGTAGTATTTCAATTAATTACTGTAAATTTTTGCTGATTCTAATTTTTAAACACGCCTGAATCAGTGTTTTACTGTTATCGAACTTTAAAATAATCAAAAATGATTCATATCAGTACACTGTTTCCACTGCGCGCTTGTTTATTTACAACTTACATACTGCAATAGCTTTGATACCTTGATAACAGTTCAGCACGCAATTAGATAGTCCAAAGCCTGGTAAAGTATGTTGGGAAATTAGAATCTTTTCTTAGGCACCTAGACGGTTCATAATCATGTGTGTTCGAGAAAAGTTTATACACACTCCATGGTAGCCTGTTCTTGAGTTGCGCGTACTTACTATCTTCTACTTATCCAGAATAGCAACACTATCCTAAAAATGCGGTGTGTAGACAACTGAAAGTAACTATTACGATTGAGTAGCGTAGGTAATTAGACACACAATAGAAAGACAATGACCGAGCGAAAGCCGACGTTCGCTCGGGGTTCAGTGAAATAAGCGCGCGACGCGAGGCGCGAGGCGCGAGTTTAAGTACCTACCCTTATTGGATGTGTTTATTCTTGAGTGCCATTTATTATTTTATATAGGTCAAAATAAAAATACTTTAATCACTGTTTTTTTTTCTTGGATATCTTTGATTAGACGTACTGAACGCTGGGTTAAAATTTGTCCCACTATTTTAATGGGACCTTATATATAAAAGACAAAAATCAAACTCATGAATATTATATATTCATGAGGTTCCATTATAATAGATGGACAAATTTTAACACAGCGTTCAGTAAGTCTAACCAAAGATATCCAAGAAAAAAAAACAGTGATTAAAGAATTTGGGCTTGTCGTAAGCTTTTGTTACGTTCCCGTTAACACACGACCATTTTCAAGTATTCTTGATTGGTGTACGCGTAATAAGGCATTGTTGTCGAAACATGTTACCGTCTTGGCTGCACGACGAAAACTGAAATTGCGTCACCATTGTCATTTACGTCAAGCGAGCGACGCGGGCGCCTGCGAAGTGTTATGTTAGAGTGAGAAGGCATGAGTTGAACAATGAACGCGGCAGCCGGTGACGTAGGTATTTTGTAGTATCAGAATTATAAGATGTGTTTATTTATGCATCGGGTAACCAACATTTTTAGTGTATTTTCGTTAGCTGTTTTTTTTCTTTGTAAGTAAGTAAGTACTTACAGCGTTTTCTTTTACCATTGTCTTTATTTTGGTGGTCTGAATGATTTCTAAAAGTTTTTCCATCTATTTTAATGGTACCTTATATACATATATACATACATATTATGTGTTACACAATTTCAAAGAAAGAAATAGAGAAAAAATAAAAATATACAAAAAGGTGAAAGAACTGAATTTGGGTAGAAGCAGAATTAATTACAGTGAAAGAAAATGGTTTTTGACTGGATTTTTAAAAGAAATTAGTGACTGGGGTTGCCTCATTGGCATCGGCAATGCATTCCACAATCGCACTGCTTGGACCGTGAACAATTTGTCAGTAAACTTGGTTGAATGTGAGGGCATTAAAAGTTTCAAATTCTCCGATAATCTCAAGTGTCTAGAATGTATGTCATGAAGGAAATTAAAATGTTCTTTGAGGTAAGAGGGGGTTGTAGGAGTAAATAGGACACTGTAAATCAACGATAATATATGGGTATTCCGGCGAAGGCGGATCGGCAGCCACTTGAGCTTAATACGGAATTCAGAAACATGGTTATATTTGCGTAAACCAAATATGAACCTAATAAAAAAGTTTTGTAGTCGCTCAAGCTTATCTAGCTGCACTTCTGTTAGATCTAAATAACTGACATCGGCGTAACCAAGGATCGGGAGAAAATTGCGCAGCCTTTGCAAAGAACCTGTAGACGCAAACAACTTGTGGCTAACTTCCTGCAATTGAGGACCCCACGAAAAGTCTCTGTCAATAAAAATTCCAAGATCTTTCACTGAATCGCTGTATGCGATAATTGAGCCATCAAAAACTATCGGTGGTAGCTGCGTCCAGTTGATTTTTGAGCGCAACCTAGGGCTGCCGACAACAATGATTTAGGTCTTCTTAGGATTGACTTTTAAACCATGAGCCACACTCCAGTCGGCAATACGAGCCAAATGTTTATTGACCATATTAACCGTTTCAGGTAGATATTATGTAAGAACAGTGTAGATCAGTCAATATTGTACCCAAAAGCACTGTATACTCCCGAGGGTCCGTTTATGGCGAGGTAGGGGTAAATAATATAGCACTACAGTCGATACTTATCGCGTATATTATAAT
This sequence comes from Mythimna vitellina, assembly GCA_949316375.1. Classification (NCBI taxonomy): domain Eukaryota; kingdom Metazoa; phylum Arthropoda; class Insecta; order Lepidoptera; family Noctuidae; genus Mythimna; species Mythimna vitellina. Next base: position 21,086,227 of record OX438700.1, on the reverse strand, counting down.
CACACTTGAAAGGTTCACACAAAAACTAAACATTCAGTTTACCTTAGCCTAATGCCGGTAACAAAACGCTTGCGAGATCTAACTCGACGCCAACGCCATCTATCGAGCTATGAGACAACTCGTAACAATAGTTTGACAAATGTCGTTGGTCGCCATGGTTTCGTTCCGGCCTTAACATACCGCCCACCAAGGACATATTGACAAAAATGTCCTTAATCACCGCCCACCATGCCAAAGGTGTAACAAGCAAGATCCTGAGCAATCAACTCCAAATATTTACGTCCTTGGTGGTAGGATAGAATTTATTAATATAATAGTAACTCTATTATAACACATTTTTTTAACATGTTTTTACACATAAAAGTAACTTTAGCTTAAACAGCAACATAAGATTTAATTAATTTGCTGGCAAATGGGCAATACGCATAACCTTGAGGCCGGTCTCTTAATAACAGACGCCTGCGTGCGTATGGTGACTACCCGAGTAATTCCGTCAGGCCCAGGATGCTTCTGTTCAATTTTACCCATTAACCATTTGCCTGGAGGCAAGTTATCCTCCTTTATTAAAACAACATCCCCTACAGATGGTTCTAGATTTGTATGGGCCCATTTATGCCGTTGTAAAAATTGATGCAAATAATCGTTGGACCAACGCCGCCAAAAATCCTGCATCATCCGCTGATGGAGCTGCCATCGTTTCAAATTATTAACATTTTCCGACTTTTCGTAATTTGAATCTGGTGGTAAAACAGGCGGCTCTCCAATCAGGAAATGACCAGGCGTTAAAATAGTACACTTATCTTGGTCCTCTACGTAAGATAATGGCTTGGAGTTGAGGCATGCCTCAATTTGAGCCAACACTGTGGCCATTTCTTCGTAGGTCAGCGTGGAATTTCCTATTACCCTTTTTAGATGGTACTTGGTGGACTTTATTCCTGCCTCCCATAGCCCTCCGAAGTTCGGCGAATGAGGAGGAACAAAATGCCACTCGGTACCATTATTAGCGAAGTATTCTGCTAATTCGGGGTTAAAGTTACGTTTCTCTTCGTTAAATAAATAAAGTAACTCGCGTGCTGCTCCCACGAAATTTGTGCCATTGTCGCTATGTAACACAGCGCAACGACCACGCCTTGCCACAAATCTCTTGAAAGCAGCCAGAAAGCCTCTTGTGCTCAGGTCACTGACAGCTTCTAAATACACTGCTCTAGTGGACATGCATATAAAAAGCGCGATATAGCCCTTGTAGGATTTATTACCTCGACCCTTTGATACCCTTATGTTTATAGGGCCAGCGTAATCAACTCCGCTACACAGGAATGGTTTGTTGGGAGTAACACGTGCCGATGGTAATTGTCCCATTAATTGTGTCCTAACCTTAGCTGCATATCGAATGCATTTTATGCATCTCCTTACATGCCCTTTAACCAGGAGTTTACCTCCTATGATCCAGTATTTGGACCGCAAATATGTTATCATAGCTTGCGGACCACCATGCATTGTTTTTTCATGTGCATCAGCGATTAAAAGACCTGTCAAAAAGGACTCTTTCGGTATCAAAATGGGATGAACCCGATCGTAGTTCAATTGGGCCGTCTCAAGCCGTCCTCCAACCCTTATTATTCCTTTTGTATCTATGAAAGCATTTAGTGATTTTAAATTGCTCCCTTTCTTTCCTGCCCTACTATTTTTTAAAGCGTCAATGACGTCTAAAAACTCTTCCTGGGATTTCTTCACACATATCTCTAAAGCTTCCTCGAGTTCAGAGTTCGACAGATATTTGGTACTGTGTTTTGTCTGTGCGGACTTCCTTAAATTTAAAAACCTTCTGCAGTAAGCTACCACTCTAATCAATCTGCTTAATGATGAAAACTTTAAGAGGGATTCTTCGTTAAAGGTAGTCGTGTGCACTCTAACTTCTTCCAAGTGTGTGATGGGATATTTCGGCTTCTTGTATTCCACCACCTGCTGTCTTAAATAATCTGGACCATTCCACCATATAACCGTGGATTCAAGATCAGCAGGGGAAACACCACGAGAGGCACAATCTGCAGGATTTTGTTTCGATGCTACATGAGACCAGTGGTGCGTATCTAAGATGTTCAGAATATCGGAAACCCGATTGGCTGCGAAGGTTTTCCAGCGATTAGGGTGACTATTGAGCCAAGCTAACACTACTTCGCTATCTGTCCACGCGTGCCAATGGATTTTAGGTATATTTAACACTTCGCCCACTTCCACCATCAACTTAGCAAGGAGATGTGCACCACAAAGTTCTAATCGTGGAATAGAAACTTGTTTAATGGGTGCTACCTTCGTTTTCGAAGTGATCAACGAAGTTCGAATATCTCCTTCGTGATTCACCACTCTAAGATAGATGACTGCTGAATACGCTAACTTAGAGGCATCTGAGAACCCGTGAAGTTCAGCTACTACGTTGCTAGATTCCTGCTGCAACCATCTTGGGATTTTAACACCAGCCAAACAGCTTAAGCTACTGTGGTAAGTAACCCATTCCTTTATTAAGTTTTTTGGAATTTCTTGATCCCATTCTAAACCCGCTAACCACAATTTTTGTATAAATATTTTGGCTAACACAATACTTGGTGCCAACCACCCTAGAGGATCAAAGAGCCGTGAAATCTCGGAAATAATTTTTCTTTTTGTTACGGGTGCAGTCAAGGATTGGAGTTCTACAGAGTACTGAAAGCAGTCTTCGTTTGAGTTCCAGGTAAGTCCCAGTATCTTCGTGATATTATCCATTTTGATTCTTAATTCATCGTACGTAGCTCCATTCTCTTCTCTTATATTATTCAGTAATTCCTTACTATTACTCATCCAATTTTGTAGCTGAAATCCACCTTTATTTAAGGTTTGATTCATCTCCTTGAAGACTTCAAGGCCCTTTTCGATGCTTTCCACCCCAGTCATCAGATCATCCATGTAGAAGTCATTCAGAATAATTTTCTGTATTTCCGGATTATGTTCACTTTCGTCATAAGCCACTTGGTGTAGAGCACGTACTGCCAAGTATGGTGCTGAGGCAGTACCAAACGTAACCGTTATTAGTTCATACTCTTCTATCTCCTTTTCAGGACTATCCCTCCAGAGTATGCGCTGATATGTTGTATCTTTTCTGTGAACTAAAACTTGTCGATACATTTTGACGATATCTGCCACCAAACATATCCGATATGACCTCCAACGCATAATAATATGCCGAAGATCTGCCTGCAAGGTTGGTCCGATCAACAAATTGTCGTTAAGTGACATCTTATTAGAACCTTTGCAGGAAGCATCGAATACGACACGCACCTTGGTCGTATCCTTATCTTCCCGGATGACAGCGTGATGTGGTAAGTAAATCGCCTTGTGATTATTCTTATTATCCTCTGAAACTTTCTCCATGTGGTTCAACTGTAAGTATTCCTGAATAACCTTTGAATAATCTTCCTTGAATTTAATATTTTTTCTGAATTTAACTTCTAACGACTTTAATCTTTTTTCAGCAATACTTTTCGACTCACCAACCTCCTTGACCGGGTCAACACACCGTAACGGTAGCCTTACTATATATCGACCACTCGTATCACGTTCCGTTGTATTTTTAAATACTGTTTCGCATTTCTTTTCTTCCTCCGTTAGCATTTTCTTTCCAGATGGTTCTGCTTCTAACTCCCAAAACCTTTTCAGCATTTCATCGGAGTCAAGACTTGAGTGCATAGCAGTAATATATGATGGATAACTGGACTGATCCACTTCAAAGGTGCCCGACAATATCCATCCCAACGTGGTGTCTTGCGCTAGAAGAGTTCCACCGGTATTCCTCTTTATGCCCTCTTGTATGACTTGGCTGTAAACCTCAGCACCTAATAAAACATCAATTTTATTAGGCCTGAAGTATTCAGGATCAGCCAAATCATCATTAGTCAAGTCCACCCATTCAACCTCAGCTACCTTTGTAGCTGGGAGAAGAGCCGTGACTGACTTCAAGACGAATGCATTAACTTCATATTGTACCGTCGGGTCTCTTCTAGACCTGACTTTGAGGACTACGGTGGCCTTAGCCATCGCACTTTTGTCCCCGCCTACGCCAATCACAGTTTGCCTTGATGGCGTTTTATTTAAACCCAAAAATTGAACCGTGGATTCCGTAACAAAAGAACCCTGCGATCCTTGGTCTAGCAAAGCCCTCACTACTCGATAGGACCCGTCCCTTGACTCCGCTTTAACCAAAGCGGTAGCCAATAAAATGGTTTTTTGCCCCCTTCCTGTCGAGAGACATGAAACGAGTGGCTTGCTTGACCCCTCCGCTTGCGCGGCTACTTCCACTTTTCTAGTATTATTAGCCTCCATCATCTCCCTTGGTGCGGTTGATAAGGTTTCCTCGTGAACCCTACTACCATCTTCACCCATAACAGACCCAGAAACACCTGTTGGGTGCAACAAAGAATGGTGACGGCGTTTGCACACCTGGCACTTAAGAGTGTTTTTGCAATTTTTAGCAGAATGGTTATTGTATAAACAAACAAAACATAAATTATGTTCCTGAGCGAACTTACGACGAGCATCATTAGACTCTTTTCCAAATTTCGGGCATGAAGTAATCTTATGATCTGCTGAACAAAACGTACATGACACTACTTTTTTTTGCAACATGAAAAGATTGAGTTGCCTTTGGCTGTGGGTGTCTATCTTTGTTATCTACCTTATTATCTAAATTTTCTAACCCTCTAAAACGACTGTTTAAAAATTCCGAAAAAAGTTCAAAGGTAGGTAATTCATCACTTGGGTCTGAAGCTGCCTGAAGTTCCCAAGCCTTCCTAGTCTCTTTATCTAACTTTCCACTAATGATATGTATCACAATAAGATCCCAGGAGGAGACATCTACACCCAAATTCCTAATAGATTCTAGACACTCTGAAGTAGTAGTTATGAGTCGCTTTATTTCGAAGGCTGATTCAACAGCCAAAGATTTTTGCGACAGTAATCTTTTTATTATTCCATTTGCCAGAAATCTTTTATTATTGTACATTTTATCCAACTTCAACCATGCTGTTTTATAATTGTCCGCAGTAATATTAATATTTCGCAACAATTGTTCAGCTTCCCCAGTCAAATGCCCCTTTAAATAAAAGAATCGTTGTGCATCATCTAAAGACTTGTTATCGTGTATCAGACCTATGAATAAATCTCTAAACGTTTGCCACTCAGAATATTTTCCCGAAAATGAAGGTATTTTTATTTCGGGCAGCTTAACACGGTTAACATTCTTTTCTTTCTGACAACAAGTTTTTGAATCCGCGCATGAATCAATAGAATGAAGAGAAGAAATTTTTATGCTCAATATGTGTTCTTTTAATTCGCATTTAAATTCTAAATAAAATTCTTCAACTTCATCGTAAAGACTATTTTTCACATAACTTGAGCTCAACAATTCAGCTCTTTTTATAGTGCTCAATATATCTTTATGAGTGGACATAAATAGGTTCCATAACTGTTCCAAATTTTCTAGATGTGTTTCTAAATATGCTGTATTTAGGCGCTCCTTTGGAGATTTCTTAAAATTTGATTTCGCCTTGAGCATTTTAGCTTTTACGTCTTCCTGTATATTAAATAAGGAATCCATTTTGGAACAATTACGTCTAAATTACACCCAAAAATAAACAATTTAATTAAACAACAAACTAAAAATAATATTCAAAAGTCAGAATAAATTAAAAGTGTTTTAAGTTACTTGAATTCAAAATCGGGCATGGATTCCCAGTCAGAACCACTTTTTGCACAATGAATCACAAGTCCCAAACTAAATGTTAATTTTCCAAAGTTCAAATTTCTTCAATAAATTCCTGATCTAAGTTGCAATAAAATGTACTCACAGTTTTTCCACTTCACTCACTGACACAAATGCTGTACTGCACCACCCAAGCGACGTGCTGCACTGCACCGCACAATGGTGTCGTCTGCTTGACCACAACCTCCCTTCCGTCGTTCCTCCGAATGTCGCTACCAATACTGCTGCTTCTACGCTCCACACTTGGCTGGCTGCGCACGTTCCACAACCCAGCTGCTCAGCTCACGCTCCACTCGGTTCCACCTCCAACTCTTGGGCCCCTCACCTGGTGCCCGCTGAAGGGGATGCTCTGAACAGCCATCCACTGTCCAGTATTGACGCGAAGGGTGGTAATCAGTGCCACCACCGAAGACTACCACAAAACACTCCCGACCGATCCAACTCGAAGGACCATGTATACTCCCGAGGGTCCGTTTATGGCGAGGTAGGGGTAAATAATATAGCACTACAGTCGATACTTATCGCGTATATTATAATCACACTTGAAAGGTTCACACAAAAACTAAACATTCAGTTTACCTTAGCCTAATGCCGGTAACAAAACGCTTGCGAGATCTAACTCGACGCCAACGCCATCTATCGAGCTATGAGACAACTCGTAACAATAGTTTGACAAATGTCGTTGGTCGCCATGGTTTCGTTCCGGCCTTAACAAGCACAATAAAAATAATCATAATAAAAAAGTGAATCGTCGTAATCGGAAGTAATCTAAGAATTCGTGGAGTCTACAGTGTTCTCACATTCACGTAATAAAAAAGAGACTATATAAAAAAAGGAAGAAAAATATAAATAATGACAACAATCAATAAATGAGATGTTAATAAAATAAAAGTATTTCTATTCTATTCTATTGCTATCGAAGTGACCTGATGATGGAACCAGGTAGATAAGTCAGGGAACTTCTTAATAAAATAATGTATCCTAGCATTGTTTGAGTTAATTCGAATTGTCATGAGAAATATGTACTCTGGATATAAGTGATCACAACGAAAAACTAAAAAAGTGTGAAATGTTTATTTACAAAAAAAAAAAAAAATAACCGACTTCACTACAAAAAACAAAACACTAAAACGATCAAAATTACTTTAATTTCGGAAGTCGGTGTTAAATAACAAGCAAAAAATACTAGAAGGCTAGAAGCACTATGAAGTCGGTTATTTTTTTTGTGTAACAAGTTTTTTTTTAAATTAATGAAGCCTAAGTTTAAGTATTAAGGGCATGCAATTCGACATGCATTTTCCTGTTGTTCATACAACCGCTCTTACGCGATTATGACGTTATTACACATTTTTCATTAGATATTTCGGAACACAGTATCTTGTGGATATTATCTAGACTTCTATCGAAATCAATTTGTAAATTTGTGTAAAACTAATCTATATATAATTTGGTTTTATAAAAAATGTGTTTGCTGGAACAAGTTTTGTGAAATATTCGAGTAAATCACGGAATTATTTATTTATTTATTGAGGGATAACAAACGACTACAACATAAAACTCATGCATATAAATAACACTAAGTAGGTGGTAATGTTGCAGCCAAATTATCGAATGCTAACAGAGATTTCAGGCGTCTCTCTTTTTCCGCGTTGCCTCTTCGTCAAACATTGCGATGGATTGTGTTAGATGAAGCCTTTAAAAACCATGCTCGATGTTGACGATAGGCGGGCGAAAAAAGAGAAATAATCGTTTACAAGTAGATCACACACTTTTCTAAACGATCATAAGAAAACCCTGAAAAATGATCATGATGAAATAATAGGTTTTGATCAGTTTATAATAGGGTATTACACTCATTTTTGAAAAGTGAATGAATATTCTTTATTATATTCCCCGTTTAGTCCATATTGGTTCATCATTCCCCTGGATTGGTCGACATCCTGGATAGCGAAGGACTTTTTTCCATTGTCTCATACATGACTCAAGGAAAATGCGTAGAGTTGCATCTATTTTATTCTTGCGAGATCGACGAACCGGTTGGCTTATGGCCATGTCAATGCGGAGTAGCTCCTTAGTACCACAGGACCCATTCCTACATCCGTTCTGAGAGGCAGACATAATCAAGTTTTTCTCTATATGTACCTATATAAATTTTTGCTCTCGGAATGGATGTAAGAAGTTTATAGACCGTCGACAAACATGTAATCGGCCTATAATTCTTCGGTTCCGTGGGGCTACCTGCCTTATGGAGCAGGTGGGTGATACCAGTTGTTAGAAACCAAAGAGATTTAAAGAGATACAATAGAGCGGCTTTCAGATAAAATGTCTTAGAAAAACTGTCATCCTATGCCTCAGTGACGCCATCTGGCTTTGAATAGCAAACACGCGAATTAAATTTGTCAAAATTTATAATGATTTAACTATCACTCGGTAGGTGGCCAAGGGCCTTACCATGATAATGTTAAAATGTCAGTCGTACGAGCGAAAAACAGTGATGGAGCTATACAATATATATAGCTCCATCCCTTTAACAGTTCGGTTTAGGTCATAAAATGGATCACGCTATGAACTCGTGGTAAAGCCTGTGTGTGATAAAGGTAAGGTTAAGCTTTTCAGCAACAGATGGCGTTATCACAAAATCAGCAAATGTTCTAGAACTATTTATAATAATTATTGAATTCTAATTATTTACTGCGTAAATACCAAAAATATTTACGAAAATAAAACGAAATTAGGTCCAGTCATTTTACCATAACAAGATTTGCAATAGCGTAATGTGCAGTTCGGCATATTTTCTCAGAAAATGATTTCCTTTTAGTGCATAGAGCGGATACAAACACAACTTGACCTGTAGGGGTGTCATACTAGACTGAGCGACTTATGACGACTAGGTAATAAGTATCGGATTACGATTTTGTTCGCTATGTCCTGTCTATTGGTAGTATATATTTAATGTCTTTGTTAGAAACCTAGGTAGCGACCCAGATTCTAAAGATAACTGGAATTGCGATGTACCATTTTAACCAGAAGTTGTGCAGTCCGTCCGTACCTGGAGACTTTCAATTAGGTAACGGACGAATTGCTCTGGCTACGTCTAATGGTGTAATTTCAACTTTTTCCATTTCTGATACATCAACGCACACGCGCTCGACATCACGCATCCAGCCACCCTCAGTGTGACAGACGGGCACCGACCAAATGCTGCGCCAGAATGCATTCGTGGCGGCATCATCCGGGCGGACCACGTCACGTTATTATTATTATTATGACATGGTGGCTACTATTTCAAGGCGATAAAGAAAAGATATTAAAAACAGAACTCTGAATTGAATTTTAAAATTTATTTTGTTATTTTATGAACTAAAACTAACACTTACCGACTGCATTTTACCTAAGCTATCTTAATAATATATTTTTAGTTTTTTTATCATATAGAGTAAAATATCCTATTATTCTAACTATCTATTTAAAATCGAGTATGACTTCATTTTATAAAGTATACTTAATAGGTTTTTAAAAATTAAGTGAGCGCTGGTTAGGTTTGACTAACAAGTATAGACTTAAATGCTCTTTTTAGAATATAACGACATCCACCAAGACCAACCGAGTAGTGGTTGAATGCTTTTTCCTTCTCAGAAACAGAAAGCTTGAGTCTTAACACCGCGTAAGGCAAAATTGAAAACTTTTCAGGAGAGCAAATAAACTATTTATTTAGCATGTAATTCAGTTTTTAGAAAAAAACTGACTTATCCGCTGTTGCTATGGGAGTATAACTGTGTTACTGTAGCTTTGGGGCCTTACCATGACATGTTCAAATGTCAGTAAGACGAGCGAGAAAGAGGGATGGAGGTAAAGACCCTAATATAGCTCCATCTCTTCAACAGTCCAGTTTAGGTCGTCAAATGCTCTCAAGGTAGGGCACCTGATCAACACTGACGTAGTATTATTTTTTATGTTAGTTGACGCGAGAGGTCTCACGACAAAATATAGCTCTCACAAGAACAAATTGTCTTAATAGAGACAATATGAAAATAAGTTTAGAATTTAATCAAAACTACTTATTAGTCTATATGTAAGGCTATATTGTAATAAAAATAGGGTCCATCCTTCGGATATAATCTAGGACAAGGGAAAAAAAAAGTTGACGTGTCACTATTTTTTAAAACTGGCTCGAATGTTATTCAGTAAATAAATAAGGCTTACTTTGTGTTCATCCTTAAGCGTGCAGTTGAACGTCTCTTGCATCTTCTCTTTTAATCTATTTATTTCTGTCTTAGCGCCGTCGACCTCTGGAACTGTCATTAAAACTTCATTAGTAGCTACTAAAAAGAAATATTTTACAGTTGCAGTTTTTTTCTTCGGTGGCAAAATCATCTAATGACATCCCCCGCTCTTGGGCGGAGATAGTGTCAGACTTTTACTGACTAAAAACCCACTCCTGTTCCTTCGTTGCCTTTCGTACCAGGGCCGAGTCTGTACAATACGCACCGTCGACAACTTAGGCTCGGTCCGAACGGTTACCGGACGGTCGGACGGCGAGATACCCATTGCTTGCCGTCTGCAAGCCCGCGCCAACGGTGGCCGAAAATCGGGATCGGAATCCCGGCGGCGGTTGGGGCGTGAGGACCGTTGCCTCACACGTGCGGCCTCCTTCTGTGCTAGCATTACTGCTTCGCAGAAGAAGGCCACCTGTTACTCCTCCTCGTTTCGGACCATGGCCTGTACCAAGGCCCGGCGCGAGATATCGCCGCCGTTGATCGCCATCACGAGGACACGGCGGTGCTCTGCCCAGGCGGGGCACACCTTCACCGTATGCTCCACCGTGTCCTCCGGGCGGTCCACACAATGGTGACTACCGGGCGTTTCTTCCGCACGAATCCGGTGCAAGAACCTCTCGAACTTACCATGTCCGGTGAGGAACTGAGTCATGCGGAAGGTGAGGACACCGTGAGGTCTTTCCAGCCACGCCTCAAAGAGGGGACTTACCGTCATAATTATGGCGTGCCCAGCACTGGGTCACGACAGTCGCTGTCGCTATTTCACCATGAGATCCCACTGGAACTCTGTCCGTCATGCCGCGATTTATCGCGGCAGCGGAGTTTCACCCCAGCGTTGCATCTCCACGCACAAATCATGCATGTGTGCAAGGACTGTTGCCTTCAGATCCCATGGTGGCAAGCTAGCAAGGATACTCGCCGTTTCGTGGGAAATCGTGCGGTACCCCCGCACCATCCGTATGGCATGTGTTCAGCCGGGCCGCCGCCTGCTTCCACAGTGCCAGCGCCCACACCGGTGCGCCATAAAGGGCCATGGACCGAACGATTCCTGCGTTGAGCCTCCAGCAGGAGGCGTCTGGACTCTCTAGGGAGTCGCTTGAGGGCAGCCCCAGTCCGATTCATTTTGGGAGGCAGACGTCGGAAGTGCTCCTCGAAATTCCAACGGCTGTCGAGAACGAGTTCCAGGTACTTCATCGTCGACCCGACGCACAGTTGCCTCACTCTAATCCGACCATAATGCGACATGCCTATAACAAAATGTAATTGATTGTCAACAGAACTTAGATTTTTCAAGTGTAGTGGATCGAGCGGCGAATGATAAGGGTAATAGTGTTTATAGGTAAGTTAACCTTTTCTTTAAATAGGTCTTTAGAATATTGTCCATAATGATCGTGTTTTTTGACACTTACAAAATGTCACAAGTTTGATTAGAAGCCTGTCACCGTGCCCAGCGCGCGCACGCAGCCCTCAGCAGGATGGCGATGTGTACGTACCGTCCTTCTTCTTCTTCTGCACTTGCTTAACCTTGACCACGACGGCGTGGCCCTGCGCGTGCGCCGCGCGCAGCCCGGCCGTCGTGCCCAGCGCGCGCACACGGCCCGCTGACATGATGGCGATGCGCGAGCACAGAGCTTCCATCTCGTCCATACTGCGAGAAATACAAACATTACAAAAACAATTCCATCAATCCATACAAACGTAATAACAAAATCATTTGCAGATTGAGCATATTTCCGCCATATTATGATGATATTCGGATTTAGACAATACTTATCTAGGTTCCAAGTTTTTTTTTTAATACTTACTTAAAACGAAATTTAAGCGAATTTCATTTCGCATATTTTTATAGCGTAAATGGCATGTTTTCATTTTGTTTTTTCTGTATTATAAACAAATTTTTTTTAAATATTGTTTCCGTAGGAACATAGTTTATATAAAAAAAATATGGAAAAACATTAAGTTTTCATTCATCATTTTTGGTATTACGGAACACATCCAAATTTATCCCAAATTTCCAAGAATAAATATATATATAATAAAAGAGTCCGGTTATATAACATTCCTTCTCACTCTAATCTCTCTCTCTTCAATGAGGCGTCGTGGAGGTCGAATTGTCGTGGAGGTCGAATTGTCGTGGAGGTCGAATTGCCCTGGTACTTCTTCGTAGTATTGTTGGTGTTATGTTAGCGGTAAGATTGTCAGGTGATATAGTTGTGGATGATGATGGTGATCCAGTCGGCTTTGTGAAAGGGGTTGAACTTGAATTTTCTGACACTGTTGGTGGTTCAATTGTCGTTTCAACTTTTTGTCTGATGTGATCTGCATGTCTGGGTTTCAATATTTCTTCAAGTGTTTTGATTACGTACAAATACCTTTGCGTTCGTTTTTCAATTTCTGCTGGCTCCCATCTTTTCTGCTCTTTAGTTCTAATGTAAACTTTACTACCGGGGAGGTAGATAGGCGTTCTATTCTGGTTTTCGAATGTGAGGTTTGCTTTCACTTTTTTGTGTCGTAACATTATCTTGGTGCTGGGGCGCGCATTGTCCAATATGCAATTCAACTGTCTTCCGATCATCATATAAGCTGGAGACTTAAAGGTAGTATTATGAGGTGTATTTCTGTAGGAGAACAGGAAATCCCTTAGACGTTCAGTTGTGCTGTTGTTTTGATTTCCATTAGACGAAAAGTTCGTAGTCCGTTTTGAAAGCGTTGGTACGTGGATGATACGGAGAGTTATGTGCGTTATTCCTCTCTCATTGTAATACGCGTTGAATTTATCTGATGTAAATTGAGGGCTATTATCTGATACTATTATTTCGGGTAATCTGAACGTCATAAAAATGTCGTTCAATACATCACACAGTTTATCAGCAGTGATTTTGTTCATGGGTCTGACTTCTATTCATTTCGATAATGCATCGCAAAGAACTAACCAATATTTACCCTGAAAGGGTCCTGCAAAATCTATATGTATTCTCTCCCACACATTATCAGGAATTGACCATGAATAGACCGGTAATTCTGGGTTGTTCGGTCGATTTTCTTGGCAACCTCGATATGTTTTAACATAATTGTCTATATCTTCTTCAATGAAGGGCCACCAAACATAAAAACGTACTGGTGCTTTCATAGCAGATATCCCTGGATGTCCTCTGTGCAGGTATTTCAATGTTAGTTTTCTCAAAGAAAACGGTATGATGATCCTACCTTGCCATAATATAATTTTATTTTCTACGGACAGTTCATTTTTTAAAATAAGTCCGTTTCCGTTTAAGTTCCGTTTTTTAAAATAAGGCTGTATACAATTGTCACTGTAATTGTGAGAACTCCAATTGGCGTTAATAACTGTATGACTTTTGTTAATATTGCATCTTTTGGCAAGTTTCTGTTCGTTCCTAGTATCAATGGTTTGTGATTTGTTATCAATGTAAATTTAAATCCACCTAGGTATTGGTCAAATTTTTTTATTCCGAAAAATATTGCAAGAGCTTCTCGATCGATAACTGAGTATCGGCTTTCTGCTAACTTTAATTTCCTTGAAGCAAATACTATTGGATTTTCGGTGTTATTTTTTTTATGATATAAGACAGCACCAACTCCTTTTTCGGGTGCACCGCAAGCTAAAAACAGTGGTTGATATTCGTCGAGCGCAATAAGAGGCTTTGACTTTGCTATTTTTTTGTTTTTTCATATATTTTGTTTTCGTATTCTGTCCATTCCACTTTTGTTTTCCACCTATTAATTTATGTAACTCTGCACATAAACTATGTAGGTGAGGTATGAACCTTTCATAAAAGTTTACTAAGCCAAGGAAGGATCGCAACACTTTGACGTTTTCGGATGCTGATGCTTTTAATATAGCTTCTACTTTTGAATGAGTTGGCTTGATACCATCTTTAGTAATAGTGAACTAAATATTCAATTTCGTTTTGAAGAAAGGTACACTTCTTTAGGTTTATTTTGAGTTCTGCTTCTTTAAGTTTATTAAAGACTAGCGACGTTTCGAGATGCTTAATGTTATTTTTGCCAGTGACTGTAATGTCATCAAAGTATACTGCTATGTTTGAAATGTTTTCCAATAGTTTTTCAAGGTAACTTTGAAAAATTTATGGTGCTATTGTAATACCAAATTGCATTCTATTATATTTGTAATATCCTTTGTGTGTCGTCCTATTGCTAGGTATTTTTTTTGACTCTGGTGCTATTTTATTATTAAGCATAAAATCAGTTTTTGCAGATTCTTTAAAAAAACATTAATGAATTGAGGGCCCAAGGTAAACTGCCATAAATATTTAATGTGATATTCTACAGATTTGAGAATTTCTTAAAATATTTTAGAAATTCTTAATGAAATTCCTAAATAATAATTATTAACCCAGATATCGTACTTTCCGAGATTTAGACTGTGCCTCTTTATGCCAGCGTCTGGATTGAGGGCCCACGTTATTTAATCATAACAGTTTTATTTTACGTTTAAGAAATTTATGGGTCATAAGTTTTACTACAGGGCTTTAAGTTTTACTAATTTTCCACTAAATTCCCTGTAAATCTTGTTTCGTTTCATAAGGATTTAAAAAATGGGCCCTCAATCCAGATGCACACCACTTGGCAGAGTCCACGCAAGCCAAGCAGTTAAAATGTGGGTGTCCACCGCGAGGTCCGGTGTAGCTTTCAGTCCTGGGTACTGAACCATCGTCCCTCGTCGGGCCCAGTTTATGATGAAATGCATGAAAAGCGAAAAGTCTTTAAAGGTCATTTAAAGTTTTGCCGGAAAACGCTGAACAAATTGTTATAGAGCAGAACTAGGAAATAGTAAATTTTGGAAGTCCACTGATAATTTGGATGCGAAGCCTGGCCTCTCTGCGAGTGCGGAGGAGATAAGAAGGGAATTGCGAATATTTTCAAAGACCATTTCAAAGTTCAATTCCCACTCGGCCCCTCAACCTTGGTGAATGATTGTGGGCTCATCCGTCCTGGTGCGAACTCTCTGATACGTTTCTCAGCAAAGCAAATATGTGCTATCATTAACAACATGAATCGAGGCAGGACTCCAGGGCATGATGGGCTCAGCATTGAGCACATCAGGCATGCAAGTGTCAATCTGCCACGAGTCCTGTCTATGTTTTTCACAATGTGCATTAGTCACGCGTACCTGCTAATCTGATGAAGATTATCGTAGTTCCCCTTGTGAAGAACAGGACAGGTGACATCGCAGATAAGGGTAATTATTGTCCCATTTCACTTGCGACTATAATAGCAAAGGTGTCGGATGGTGTACTTGATTCTTGCTTATGTAAGTATATACACCTTCATGATGCAGAGTTCGGGTTTCGTCCCGGACTATCAACGAATGAAAGTGCTATTTTAAGCCTCAAGCACACCGTTCAATATTATAAACATCGCGGTACTACGGTGTACGCCTGTTTCCTTGATCTATCCAAGGCGTTCGATTTTGTCTCATACGATGTGCTTTGGAGTAAGATGGGAGACAGGGTATACAATATACCCGAAGAAATATGTGGGCTATTCCAGTACTGGTATGGTAACCAAGTTAATCATGTGTAATGGGTTGATACAGTGTCTGAGTTGTATAGGTTGGAGTGCGGGGTGAAACAGGGTGGTCTGATGTCTCCCAGGCTCTTTAGTCTCTACGTGGATGATCTGCTAGTCGCACTCAGCAGGATACGTTTCGGATGCAGTGTTGATGGGGTTAGAATAAATAACATCAGCTATGCAGATGACATGGTGCTGCTGGGTTCGTCGGCGGGAGCAATCAAAAATCTGCTTAAAATTTGCGAGGCCTACGTTGCCACACATAAATTAAAATACAACTTTAATAAATGTGAATATATGCTCTTTGAGGTTAGCGGCAAACGCCGTGGAGAAGGACTTGAGCTGCTATTAAACGGGTTATCTAATAGCAGGGTGTCAACTTTTAAATACCTATGGCATCTTCTTGCCGCTGATCTCAGGGATGATGTGGACATTGAGAGGGAGCGCAGGGTTCTAGCGATTCAGAGTAATATTTTGTCCTGTACATTTGCACGGTGTGCGTCCAAATACAAGTAACACTTTTCGTGGGTTGCTAAATTCTTGATATTATTTAGTGGAGGTCTATAGCTGGGTTCCTTTACTCTCATAGTCCGATGCAACGGCTATCCGACATGACCGGAGAGAGATCAGGTGCTGGACCAAAGGCTTTACGTGCTTTCCGAGGCACCAACTTCAAAACTCCAGGCTGCTTCAGAGTAATTCATAATGGAAAATCCCAATGGCAGTTTTTGCGTGACCCGGGAATTGAACTCAGGACACCACGCTCAGCAGTCTTGCTTGCGACTACGAGACCAATGAGGTAGAGAGTACACCTGTGTTTGCGCACGCATTTGTGCACAAACTCAAATCTCCTGTGTAATCTCTGTTGGGAGTGGCCATCATAATCGAAATACGGATCGGGAGGAATATTATAGCTGGGTATATCAAGTGTGTTACATGTGTGAGATTATTTTTTAGTTGGGAAATCATCCAATGAAGTCTCACGCCCTTAAGCGGGGCGGGAGGGCGTGTCAGTCTTTTACTGACTAAAACCCACTCCTAGTTCTTTGATGCCTTTCATTCCAGGGCCGTGTTTTCCTTTTAGAATCGAACCAATGGCCTTAGTACGCTTGACCCTGCTGAGTTCCTACGACCTGTGTGAGATGATGCCACTACAAGGTGTCTCGAGGTTAAAGGAATGTGGCCCGGCTACCCGCACCATCGAGCTCGCTCGAAAGGAGCCCGGCACGTTCTACCAAATAGGGTTTCTTGTAAGTTTATCAATGTACCTTTTTATTTATAATTCTCTTGACCAGTACTGTACCTATATAAGTATCGCAGGAAATGGGCCGGTGGCTGCTACTCCGGCCGGCTACTGCTAACCAGTCACAAAGGAAGCTGAAGCGCGCGACAGCCACTTGTGGCCGGTAGCTGCTACTTTTTTTAAACCATACGCGCAGTACCATAATGGACTTTGACGAAGAAGGTTTTAATGCGCGAGTGGCGTGTGACAGCGTTTTATATCGGCGTTTAGTGGCCAGTGCAGGCCACAAGAAGCGAGCAGCGGCGATTTGTATCGGCGTCAACCATGTGCAGCGAATCCATATGAAATGTATAAAACCTACAGGAAATATGCCGGTGGCGGTGTTTTGTGGTTGTAGCCGGTGGCCCGTGTGCGACAACGTTTTTTAATAAATGACACAGATCGTTATTCGCCTTTTAATTACCAACACGCAACCTCTAAAACGTCAACTACAGCGATAGGTACCCAACTAGTACATACCTGTGTGAGGTGATGACGATAGATCGCTCTTGCCTCAAAGCCCTCCTCAGCGCCGTCCAGAGCTTCCTGCGGGCAGCCACGTCTACTCCAGCAGTGGGCTCGTCCAGTAAGGCGAGGTCTGCACTACCACATAAGGCTGCGGCTGCACCTAAGCGTCGCACACAACCGCCGCTGTATTCTCTTACACGATTACGGGCGTATTTTTCCAGACCTGGCGGAGAATAAATCACTTGTCAGACAAAATAAGTCACACTCCTTACACTCAAAAAACTCGTACACATGGGCATCATGTACACACGTCAAAATGATAAATATATAAACACTGCAGTCAATAAAAGTAAGGCTACTTGACAAATAATAAATAATATAAATCACAATTTATCAAAGACCGAAATATTGGATGTCAATGGTAAAATTGTTAAAGATCCAACACAAATAGCAGAGTCTTTTAATGACTTCTTTATTGACCAAATATCAAGCAATAAATGTAATGCCAAACCACAAAACGTCATAGACTCGTTAAATCTCTTTTTATTGCACCCACAATCCCTGCTGACATAAAAAAGAAAATACTTAGTTTGAAAAACAAATCTAGTACTGGATACGATGAGCGTTTGAAAACACGTGGCAAACAATATTGGAAACTGGAAAACGAAGACGTTCCTACAATATAGGAACGTAATAAAGGAGTCAGTTGCAGAATGGATTCCGAAGAAGAAACATTGTTATTACTTAAAGGTACTTCATCAATTAATGATGTTGAAATCAATTTCGTCACTAGAACTCATTTTAAAAATTACCGGTGCATGCGTACTCTTGAACAACTTGCAGTCGACTGAAAAAACGGATGTGGCACGCAACAGCAAGTGTCGCAATAGGTCGATTCGTTGCAACAGACAGCCGAAAGCACGCTGCAAACCATCTCAAAATTGGGTGTACAGAATAAGCTACGTTCCGCCGCTCATAAAACCAATGCAATGCTCACGCATCTACCGTTTTCTCGGATTTCACGCACCAGCCTCTTCATACGAGTGCTAAGGAGTGAGTGACGGATGGACTCTTCATCAGATCGAGCGACGATCTTGAATCGCTCAATATGTTGACGCAGGTCATCCTAGACGCTCTCACCGATTTGACTGCTCGATACAGAGCGTACAATTCCAACTGAAAGACGGTGGTGTGGGGTTCCAGTCGAAAGGTTTTCCTACCTTCATCCCACCATGTAAGAGTAGCTCCAACTTTACTCTGTATTTTGCTTAACGGAGGACCAGAAACGACTGGATGTCCAGTGGTGCCGTAAAATGATAAAAAGTTTAATGGAGGACAGTCATTGGCTGTCTATAATATCGTGACAGGTGACGAAACCTGGGTGTATTGCTTTGAACCCGGATGAAAAAGCCAGTCGGCAGAGTGGGTCTTTCCTTTTGATGATTTGCCGACGAAAGTTAAAAGTTGGAAAAAAAATGGTTGTTTTTTTTCGCAAATCTGGACATTACACTACAGTATCGCTTGAAGATAAAAGGAGGAGTGATTACAGATTAGAATAAAATCGCGAAAAGCGTTCTCGAAGCAGTGTACTCCTGCACAACAAAAACGCATCCTTACATTCCGCTAAGGCAACAGAAGCCTATTTGAATGCTTCAAATATGGAAGTGATGACGCATCGGTCTAACAGCCCGGACTTAGCACCCTGCAACTTATATTTGTTTCCAAAAATTCAAGACAAAGAATGTCTAAAGTATGCACGCAAGTATGCAAGTATGTATGTACTCATGCTTCTAAGCAGTAGTCGCGTCTTCAGCATAGGCCTCCCATATTACTCTCTAACGATTCCTGTCCCTCGCCATAGTCATCCACCCTGGTCCAACTCTCCTCCGAAAGACGTCTTCCCACCTTTTTGTTGGTCGGCCTCGGTGCCTAAAAAACATGAGTACTTAAAATTCCTCACTCACCAACAATATGTATCCAGTTTTTAACTTCTTCATCGACCGTTTGCCGATCAAATCCTCGCAGCGTCAGCACCATAGCCAGGTTCTCCTCCCCTGTCTGGAACATGTCTAGTCCGAAGAACTGCGGGCAGTAGCCAAGGGTCTGGAGGTACTGTTGGGAAAGAACAATTATTGTTTTTAGAAAACGCCTAAAAACAGATAAAATAATTTGTTATCTTTGCGTCACTTAATATTATAAAGGCGAAATTTTGTGAGTGTGTGGGTGTGTGTATGTTTGTTACTTCTTCACACGAAGAAAGAGAAGAATAAGGACCATGTCCTGACATAGCATATAGGATACTTTTTATCCCGAGATAATGTTCCCTTGGGTAAAATTGTCCTCTGCTGGTAAGTGTATAAATAAATACCTGTCACTACCGCAATGTTTTCTCTCTCGGCGCCCTCCTCGACCGTAACTCGGAAACAAGTAGACTAGTTGCAATGCAATGTGAACCTCATTTCAATGTAATAAGAGCAACAGTTGTTTGACTGTTTTTTCTACGAAGGTGGTTTTTATATTTATTTATCTATTTAACACTTCATGCGCATAAAGGTACAGAGGCATTCTTAATGCCTTTAAGCTATTTTCTACCAGTCAACCGAAGATACGTAATTCTTCTGGTGGCGTTCGCCATTCTTCTCAATTTTATTCCGGTTGAAGTAGCTGGACTTGTCGCTATGCAATGTGGACCTTACGTCTACCTTATAAGGGTTAATCTTACCTGACTGTTCCCTCTCCGGAGGTAGTATCCGTTGCTAAATATGTTGCCTCTGGTGGCGCTCTCCTCTGCCGTTATCATCTTGAAGCAGGTGGACTTGCCTGCACCGTTCACTCCGAGAAGGCCAAAACATTCGCCTAGAAATTAACGTTAAATTAATTGAATGGTAATTTCAAATCGTTGATCTTTCGGCCGAAATGTAAATCGAGTCTCACATAATCTCGAATAAGTCACTACTATTTATCTTCAACTTCGCAAAATGGAAAATAATAATAACAATATTCTACAACTATCACACAACGCCAACTGATCGCACACTAAGCAGAGCTTGTGCAATGAGTACTAGACAACAGATAAATAAACTTATATATTTCTAAATATATAAATAATATATATAAATTACACCCAGATACAGAACAAATGATCGTGGTTCATTACACAAACATTTGTCTTGGGTGGGGATAGAACCCACGATCTCCGGCATAGCAGTCAGGGCCACTAACCACTAGACCAACAGGCCTGTCCAGCGCTTACCTTTCTTGACAGAGAAGCTGACGCCCTTGACGGCGTTGACTTTTTTTCCACAAAGCGGGACGTAGTTCTTGTGCACATCGTCCACTAGCATTGCGTCCGGGATCTCTTTCACAGCTGTAAGTAAATTACATTATTATTAACAGCCCAACTAACAAAATAAATGGAACAAAACGTACCCACCTTGTAGTAAATTGAAATTGGGACCATTAGAAAGGTCTTTGAAAATATATTCTGTTGTTATATGGGAGCAACTTTGTGTTAAGAAAAAATATGTTCGACGTTGAAAATACCAAAATCTTTAGTAAAATCGACCACCGTATATCCAACGTTTTTACGATTTTGTCCGTTAGGTACTTCGAACTATTATGCGCTAGCGTCGGTGTGACGTAATTGGTATTCAGTATGCAACCGTATAGCCACATGCGGTGAGTAATACAGTATAGATGATAGAGAGATGAGATATAGATGCGGAGTTGGTTAATTATTTTAACTTCAGGGCTAGCCAACGCAGCAAGCGACATCATCGAATTTTTCAATTGCCTACATCCACCTTGAATATCACTTTTAATAGTCCCCTTACACGTATGGCAAGGCTTTATAATGAAAGGTCCAACTGGATGGATTACCCTATCGATATCTTCTCAATGAGTTTCGCTTCATACAGACGCTGCCTTTATAAACAGTGCGAATAATGTTATGTCTTTATATTTCGGTGTGTTTTGTCTTTGTAGTGTTCTGGATTTAGATATTTTGGGCACACTTTTTTTTTCTGTTTGTCTCTTATATTAATTTTGTCAATGTCATGCATACCTGTTATTTGCATGGTTACTGATATGCCAATTTTAGATGTAAGTTTTATTTGAATTGTAAGTGACTGTGCTGTTGGTGTGCTTATTATAAATAAATAAATAGCCGAGTGGCGGGCGACTTGCGAGCGAAGTAGCTACGTCAGTATCATTTCTACAATCGACAGAAGAAGATGTCATTCTATTCAGTTTGGGAACATACCACTTAAACCTCGTTAGATCAGTTGCCGAGTATTTGCGGGGTGGAGCTGGTATATATGTTACCAGCAATCTGTATAATCTGGTATTCTATACAATACCTAGGCCATGTATAGAATACCTAAAACGTGTAGGTAATATCATTTATTTTATACTTTGCCTAGGTATTCTATACAATACCGAATGCACAGCCAGGAATATGTATAAAAGACGATAGCAGGGAAGGAGGTGACGTAATTTAAGGACATCTCGACACGGACAGGTTACGTTAGAAGGCTAAAGCATCCCTGAGTACTTACTTGGAAGCAAATTACATTATGTTAGTTATCAATTTTATTATGTAAAAGTACTAAGGTGCAATTACTGTCCGCGGGGTTTCATCATCATCATCTTCCTGCCCTTGTCCCATCTTATTATCTGTCCGCGGGGTTTAAAATAAGAAATCTATTTCCAGGTGGTTATAAAAAAAATAACCACGACCTAACCTAATCTGTCCGTGTCGGGGAGCCTAAAATTACGTCAATTCCTTCCCTGTTTTCGTATTTTACACACAATTATTTTAAGTAATAAAACAATGTTTCATTTATCCGTCATTTTATAGTCAGGTCGGTTAACATTGATAAATTATAGACCGAAATCTATTTCATTTTACACCTTGCCGAAACTAGCAAGTACTCTGTACAATCCTTAGGAATTGTATACTTTACCTAGGGAAAGTATAAATAATAATAAATAATAAAATATCTCTATTTCCCAAACCATACAGATATCTTATGCTTACAGTTTTTATCTTCATGGTATGGAAAAAAAAAACCATAAAATGCTGCAGAAATCTGCACACAATAAATTAAACTCTGTCCCTTAAACTAGGTTATCTTTTCTGCGAGCAATGTGCCCTGTCCACTGCCACTTAAGTTTGGTGATTCTTCAGGCTATGTCTGTAACCATGGTTCTCCTGAAGATATCTTCATTTCTGATATGATCCCGCAAGGAAACTCCGAGCATAGTCCTTTTCATTGCCCTTTGGGTAACTTTAAGCTTTCTGATGAGGCCCATTATAAGCGACCACGTTTCGGAGCCATACGTCATCACTGGCAACACGCACTGGTTACCCAACTAGCAAAATTTTAACTTACAAGTGTCCCAAGATCTATATTTTTTACTCTTTTAGCATACTTACAAACAACTGTAAGTGTCGATTTAGGCGCACTTTATAAGAGAATTCTCAATTACAGTCAACTTATAACGCTCTTATTGAAGATTAAGATTACTTTCATCATTTCACCCGAAATACGTCCACTGTTGGACATAGGCCTCCCCCAAGCGACGCCAACGCAACGACCGATTCTGTGCGTCTTGTACCCACCGCACTCCCGCGACTCTCACCAGGTCGTCGGTCCACCTTGTGGAAGGCCTTCCAACGCTGCGTTTTCCGGTACGCAGTTGTCACTCTAGAACCTTTCGGCCCCATCGACCATCCGTTCTACGAGCAATGTGCCTTGCCCACTGCCACTTTAGTTTGGCGATTCTTCAGGCTATGTCGGCGACCTTGGTTCTCCTGCGGATATCTTCAATCTTTATGCGATCACCCAAGGAAACTCCGAGCATAGCCCTTTCCATTGCCCTTTGGGTGACTGTAAGCCTTCTGATGAGGCCATTGTAAGCGACCATGTTTCAGTACCATATGTCATCCACTCCACTTTTAAATCCTTTCCATTTTTCAAACTCCATGCTTAATTGTTACAAACATTTAGCGTTGTTTACACGATTATAATGGCCGAAATTCTATATAAAGTGTTCAGAAGTCTTTTACAAGACAAAATATTCTGATAGAGATCTACTATTATTCGTTTTCTCGGTAATTTGACTCAGAGAAGACAATTCGTACTTACAACTGGTTGGCTTTATAGTAGTTTTATGCAAAAATTTATTAATATCATAAGTGTTATAAAACATTTAGTGCAGAGTCTACTAAGATAGTATGTACTTTTAAAATTTTTAAGTACAACTAATATTCATGAGCTCTTTAGAAATGCACTTGTTAGACAACAGTGCTGATAAATGTGTTACAACGACTCTTTATACTCGTCTATAAGAGCACGTACTAAGTGTTAGTATTCTTTAAGTAAAATACGCCATAAATCATGCCTTTATAATATGTATTGTAATAGTCAAGACACATGTAAGTCAGCTGTAATACCTTAGTTCTTAAATCAGCACATCCACAAGAGAAAATTGCTAGTTGGGTATAGACTTTCGTCTTGAGACACTGTGGTATATAGGACGAGAAGACACCGCACAGCTTCCCGAACGCTGCCGAGTCGAATTCGACGATTGATCTCTTTCTCAAAGTTAGACCTATCTAACAGGTCCGTCTGTCCCAGGTAAACCTAGTCGTCCACAACTTCAAGTGTAGAGTCTCTGACCGTGATAGGAGTGGGTGATATGGATGTTTATCATGACTTTGGTTTTGCCCATGTTCATTTTAGGTCCCACTCTATCGGACAATCTACTGAAGTCACCGTGCATTGTACTGAGCTCCTCCGTAGTCTCAGCCAGGACTACTATGTCGTCGGCAAATCGAAGGTGAGTTTCTCAACACGAAAGTCAACAACTCTCCATTCTAGAAGCTTGAAAACATACTCCATTGCGGCCGTGAACAGTTACGGAGAAATGACGTCTCCTTGCCCCACACCCCGCTGCAGGAGTAGATGTTTGGTCCTGAAGTCGGACTGACATGGTGGCGTTTTTGTATAAAAACTTCAGTACTTCGATTTACCTATAGTCAATCTGGTATCGTTGGCGAGACAGCAGTCAAGTCTCGATCGAATCAAAGGCTTTCTCGTAGTCTACAAACGTTAAGCAGAGAGGCTGATTATACTCCTCAGTCTTCTGTATAACCTGCCGCAGCGTATGTATGTGGTCCACGGTGCTGAAGCCTTTTCGGAATCCTGTTTGTTCGGGAGGCTGGAAGTCGTTGAACCTGCGCGTGAGACAGTTTGTGATGACTTTGGAAAACCGCTTGTAGACATGGCTCAGAAGTGAGATGGGCCTGTAATTCTTAAGCAGGGTATTGTCATCCTACCTAAAGAAGAGTACTACCGCACCTCTGCTGCGGCGTTTTTCCCTCGAGTATGACGGAATCGAATAACTTCTGAAGGGCTTTTAAGATCGGTTTTGTACCCACCTTCAGGAGCTCGTCCATAATTCCCTCCTCACTTGAAACCTTGTTGTTCTTCAACTGCTTCAGAGGGATTCTAATCTCGTACAGGCTGACGTCCGGGACATCTACGGTATAGTGTCGGGTCAATCTAGCTTTTGTCCATAAAAAGCCTCGTTGGTTCCCGAAGCTCCGATTTGGCGGATATGACTCAGCTAACGTCAGTCTTCAGTTTCATGAGCTGGCTCTGCCCAATAGACAGATCTCCTGCAAATACTTTGGAGCCCTTATTCCGCACAATCACGTCCTTAATCCTCTCGGTATTAAATCAACGAAGGTCGCGTTCCAGAGACTTTGGGATCCATCTATTGAGCTGCCGGTATGTGGATGCATCATCTGAAGACTGCAAAGTCATCTCACACCTCTTCTTCATAAGCTCGAGAGTTTAATCTGAGCTGATATTTAAAATTGATAAAAAAACGCGATCGTACTGTCTGTACTGTTATTACAAGTGGTCAATGTGTGCACGGCTTTCAAACTTACTATGCTCTAATTCGTCAAGGGGCATGGCTAAGGTGAGTGATGACGATGACGTCACTATTTTCTTAACGAGAATAGACTGTAGTTAGTTACGGAGTCGCGAATCATACTGAACCCTTCAGGTCGTGAACATAACTAATAGTTACAATACAATATATGTGTTTTTGTTGAGGTAACCCTTAATAAACTAATTCTATTAATAAACATAATTTTGCAACAAAATTCCCATAATAGTCATTTTCTATTACCAAACAAATAACGTTTACAACAAAGAGGGTGTTTCAAAAGTCTGTACTAATATGATAAAGAAGAAATATTTGTTTTTTTGTTTGTAATGAATAAACTCAAGAATTACTGGACCGATTTCAAATAAATTTTCATAACATCAATGTTACTTTATCAAGTGACATAGGTACAAAGAAGAAGGAGGAAGGTGGTAGATATATTTTCTACTATCACTCAGACGAAGCTGTTGGCGGAAGTTAGTGCAGAAATAATAGTGTACGTACGCATGGTGATGGTCCTACTAACGTAAGCCTTCTCCGCGCGCACTATTTCGTCTTCCTCGGCAGCTTGTGCTGGTTTGTAGCGCAGGTTCATCATTTTGTTTACTAAACCATTGAAGACCCTGCGTTCGGTTAGGAATACCGTCGTCTAGGGAACAGAAAAATTATTTATTTTACCTGCCTTTTCCCAACTAAATTGAGGTTGGCTTCCAGTCTGATTTGATGCAGCTGGATGCCAATATTTTACATGGAGTGACTGTCAATGACCTCATACAACACGATACTTTTTAGCAAGACAACCCATAACCTCGGGTACCTGGGCCATCTGATTACCGAGGACCTTAAAGACGACATGGATATTGAACGTGAACGTAAGGCACTGTCCGTTAGGGTGAACATGGTTGCTCGTATGTTTGCGGAGGCGTACATCGATTGCTTCCACGCTATTTTACGCAAGCGATGCGCGTCAATGAGTGCAGGCTAGTCGTAACATTGTTTTAAGAATGAGAGCCAGTAGTGTGGACTGCCTTTGAATCGTTGTATTAGTGTTTGTCTGTCCGTCTGTTCGTCTATTCGTCTGTCCGTCTCTTCGTCTGTCCGTCTGTCCGTCCGTCCGTCTGTTCGTCTGTCCGTCTGTCAGTCAGAAAAATTATAAGTAGATAACACCGAGATACGTCTGCCCCTTTTAAATCACACTAATAATTTAAAGGTTAAAATTTGTATGTATGTGTCAATGTGTGGCTATCTTCGTTTGAGTTCAGCGTATATTTGTTACTCGTTCACGCTCAAACGGTTTATCAGATTGGGAGAAACGTACACACGGTGACCATGTCCTGAAATAGCATATAGATACTCTTTTTATCTCAGAAGCAAATTATATTCCCCACGTGGGTGAAGCCGCTGGCAGAATTTAAATAAAAGTATTTAAATATATGAACACTCACCATGATAACCAGAAACTGCACCACCAATATGATCATCCCTTTCCCGGGAGAGTATTTATCTATGCAGAAATAACATCGCGGGTTTTTACCAGCTGAAATAAATAGTTTCGGATATTATTATTCTTTTTATTCCAATATAAAAAAAAATCGAAAACATTTGATATCCAACTCGCGTGTAATGAAATACCACCCACTATCTCGCACAGAGAGGAGGGGCTAGGTCCCAACAATAATAGACACAAGATGACTTTTTACCCGACTACGGAGGGTTATAATTGATTGGTAATCTGTCAGTGGTTTCAACTACAAATGCAACCATTTCATGAAATGGGGGGCCACATCATGAAGTGATCAATTCTAAGATCTGACCACGACATATCTACACTGTATTATATATATACACGGTGTCTTTGACATCGACGCACAAACAAATACCACGGATCCAATACATGATTCTGGACCCCCAGTTTTTCACCGATAGAAAGTTGCTTTATTCTTAAGTGACATAGGCTATATTTTATATACGCGGGTCAAGCCGCGGACAAAGCTAGTATTTATATAAAAATCAATTGCTGTTCGACTCCCTAGTACTTTTGGAGGTATGTGGAACTGTGAGTAAAGTTCCGCAAACCTCCATTGAAAAGGGAGGATCCTCCGACCAGACGGGTTATGTCTGGTGGGCTACTGCCCGATAGATGATTTTGGGCTGTTCTATATGTTCTAATCGCGCGAAGAACTTTGATTGCGCGATGCAGGATTAGTTCTTATGTGATGCCATAGATGTCGTTACATACTTTTTCTTCCTAGTGATTTTTTTTTACTTCTTAGTGCAGTCTGTACTAGGATATTGAGCAATAATTATGTGGTGTTCGTAGTGATCTTACACGCTATAGAGCTACTTCTTCACCCGTTCTCAACTATAGCCCGTTCACGCTGGTAATTCTTAAAGGAGGTCTTGGGGTGCTTGCTGATTTGGGTATGTTTTTAATCTAGTGGTGTATGTGGTGATATTTGCCTTGATTTCTGCGTAGACAGTTCTTACGTTAAAGTTTTTATGGATCCTTTCATTTGTGACATACCAAGGTGCGTTAACTGTTTGTTTTAGAGTTTTAGAAATTAATTTAACCTTGCCGTGTTTGGGCTTCTTAGAATTGTGTATTGTTTGGAGGTAGGCGGAACAGAGAGTAAAGTTCCGCAAACCTCCGTTGAAAAGGGAGGATCTTCCGGCCAGACGGGTGTTATGTCTGGTGGGCAACTACCCGATAGATGATTTCGGGCTGTTCTATATTTATGTTGTAATCGCGCGGAGAACTTTAATTGCGCGATGCAGGATTAGTTTTTATGTGACGCCATAGATGTCGCTACAAGATGCACTTTGGAACTGATCTGATGATGGAACCGGAAAGTAGGCACAGGAACTTCGTAATTGATCAATGCATCTTAGCAATGTTTGGGTTGATTCGGATTTTCATGAGAAATAGGCACTCTGGCTATAAGTGCATCACGACTAAAAAGTGTGAAATAAAAAACTTTTTTACTAAAATAAAAAAAAAAACAATAAAACGATCAAAATAACTTTAATTTCGGAAGTCGGTGTTAAATAACAAGCAAACAATACCTGAAACAAAATACGCAATCGCCCAATATGAAGATCGCTGAGTTGCTGCCCTACATTTTGTTCGATAGGTCGAAGTGCAAATGCAACTGCAGTGAAAAGTGACGTCAATGAATATTTTCTTGTAGACTATAATTTAGATAATCTGGCATTCCATAATCTTACTTCGATAAGGTTTCATCTCTTTGAATTTAAGTAATTAATTTAATTTTCCTAATAAAATATTTTCCTAAGTTAATTTGGTTTTTTTTCGATCCTCTGACTGCTGCTAACGTAATTAACACCTACTTCCGAAATTAAAGTTATTTTTAACATTTTAATATTTTGTCTTTTGCAGTAAAGTCGACTATTTTTTTTTTGTAAAAAGTTTTTTCCTACAGAATTTACTACAGAAATCCGTCTGGACCTCATAAAATGATATTGAAAGTAGGTTGTCCTGTTATTTTATTAAGAAACCTGGATCCCCCTAAACTGCAATGGCACGCGTTTGGTGGTAAAATCACTAAAAACTTTCCTAATAGAGTGCACAATACTCACTGGATGTGGTACCAGAGAAGATGTATTGATTCCCCTTAAATTCTTCTAATACCATCGGATTTACCTTTTAATTTCCGCTAAAGATATATTTTGCAATGACCATTAATACCTAAATCGCAGGGTCAAACTTTCAACGTTGCAGGCTTAGATTTGAGCGTTGAATGTTTTTCACATTGCATTATATGTCGCTCTTACAAGAGTAACCTCAAAAGAAAACATGTTTGAGGAAAAGGAGGAGGTTCTATGTTCGACTGAACGTATTTTTTTTATGTATGTTCACCGATTTCTCGGTTAATTGTGAACCGATTTTGAAATTTTTGTTTTTGAGTGAACAGTTATGCTTCCGAGTTGGTACTATAGAAATATTGTTATGATCTGTTCATGGACTTCGAAGATATGGGACAGAACTCTTCATAGGATCACAGCAGAACCGTCGTAATATGTAAAATTGCTTTGTTTATACGTGTAGTCGATGACTGACTGAAAGAAGAGGGGAATATATCGAGCTGATCTGATGACGAAGCCTGAAGTTAGGCACCAGAACTCTGTAATAAATTAATGTAATCTAACCGTGTTTGGGATTATTAGAATTTTCATGAGATGCACTCTGGCTATAAGGTATTTAAGTTTAGCTGAGGGGTACTTTTTAGTGGTGGTATCATAACTAAAAAGTGTAAAATTTAATAAACAAAAAGAGCAAAATAACTTTAATTTCGAAATTAGGTGTTAAATAACGAAGAGACAAAACTATTATAGACACATCAACTTCCGAAATTAAAGTTATTTTTCACTTTTCAGTTTTTTTTTTATATTGATGTATTTTTTTTTTTGGAAAAAGTTTTCTTATACTATGACGTGATCAGCATTGCACCCGTGCGAAGCCGGGGCGGGTCGCTAGTTAGTGATAAAAATGATTAACTTTCACTATGACATCAAACCAGACAAATGAAAAAAAAATGTTTCACGGCTAATTTCCATGCTTCATGATATATAAGGTCCCATTAAAATAGTGGGTCAAATTTTAACACAGCGTTCAGTACGTCTAACCAAACATATCCAAGATAAAAAATCAGTGATTAAAGTATTTTTATTTTGACCTATATAAAATAATAAATGGCACTCAAGAATAAACACATCCAATAAGGGTAGGTACTTAAACTCGCGCCTCGCGCCGCGCGTCGCGCGCTTAGTTCATTGAACCCCGAGCGAACGTCTAATTACCTACGCTACTCAATCGTAATAGTTACTTTCAGTTATCTACACACCGCATTTTTAGGATAGTGTTGCTAGTCTGGATAAGTAGAAGATAGTAAGTACGCGCAACTCAAGAACAGGCTACCATCGAGTGTGTATAAACTTTCCTCGAACACACATGATTATGAACCGTCTAGGTGCCTAAGAAAAGATTCTAATTTCCCAACACACTTTACCAGGCTTTGGACTGTCTAATTGCGTGCTGAACTGTTATCAAGGTATCAAAGCTATTGCAGTATGTAAGTTGTAAATAAACAAGCGGGCAGTGGAAACAGTGTACTGATATGAATCATTTTTGATTATTTTAAAGTTCGATAACAGTTAAACACTGATTCAGGCGTGTTTAAAAATCAGAATCAGCCCTATTTACAGTAATTAATTGAAATACTACTTACTCTACGGCGGTAGGTTTAGATTAATTGTTGAACATGCCTACTCTTTTGTTCAATGCACTTGCGGGCGCGTTTAATTATGTGTCTTTTCACTTTTAAAAGAGTGTCTTCACTTTTAGTTCCTGCACACGAGTGTAATGATACGGGTGGAGGCCTTCATCACGAAGGAGTTTCCACACGTAAAAATCACTGACATTGAATACACTACCAGCATCGGCCGTGTTCGCCGTGGGGTGTCGTCTAAAGTCTAAAATGTCTTCTTCAACATGCACTGCATAGCGCGGTCTTCCTGCGTCAACCGCTGGTGGCATGAAGGTGCCTTAATCACGATGGCGCTGTACTGCTCCCAGGATTGTCTCAAGGCTCGGCCGCCTTCCAAATCTTTCATGGTAAAGGATTTGGGCTAGTCGTATGCTATTTCCAAGTATTCTTGATTGGTGTACGCGTAATAAGGCATTGTTGTCGATTGTGATAACTATCTAGCTACGTAATAACACTCACACACTTACATTCGACGTTCGCGAAACATGTTACCGTCTCGGTTGCACGACGAAAACTGAAATTGCGTCATCATTGTCATTTACGGCAAGCGCGCGACGCGGGCGCCTGCGAAAGGCTATGTTAGACTGAGAAGGCACGAATTGATCAATGAACGCGGCGGCCGGTGACGTCGCGTAGGTATTTTGTAGTATTATGAGATGTGTTTATGCATCGGGTAAACAACATTTTTAGTAAATTTTCGTTAGCTGTTTTTTTTTTCATTGTATGTACAGTTTATTTTTTTTTTACGATTGTCTTTATTTTGGTGGTCTGAATGATTTCTAAAAGTTTGTTCATCTATTTTAATGGGACCATATATAGGTCAAAATAAAAATACTTTAATCACTGTTTTTTTTTTCTTGGATATGTTTGGTTAGACGTACTGAACGCTGTGTTAAAATTTGACCCACTATTTTAATGGGACCTTATATATGTTAGCAAGGTTACGGACAAAGCCCGAATAATCACTAAACTTAGGTGGTAGTGAGTAATCGTAGAACAGATGGTTCATGGGGCCGAACGGTTCTGGAGTGGCGATCGTGCATTGGAAGATGCAGCGTTGGTAGGCTTGCCACAAGGTGGACTTTGCACCTGGTGAAGGTCGCGGGAATCCGATGGATGTGAGACGCACAGTGAGTGCTTGTGTCATTGTGGCTACACTTGGGGGAGGCCTATCTTCAACAGTGGACGTCTTTCGGCTGAAATGATGATGATATGTTACGGATACTTACCGCAGCACTTGTCACTATCGAATCCTTTTTCGTCGATGAACAGGTAGGGGCAGTATTTCTTAATGGCTTTGCACCACGCGTTGAGTTGGGCCACGTGCAGGCACCTCAGTCCCGCCATTACCATCGTGTGCGGGGGCATGATGTAGTCACATATCCATAAGATGTAGTACCATTTACCGGCGTCTTCTTCCATTATTTCGAAACCAGCCTTCATCGTGGGGGTTAAGAAACCTGTTGAGGTAAAGGTTATCATAAGTTCAGTAGGCGGAAAACCGTTGGATGCGAGACGCACAGGACCGAGCGTTGTGGCGATACTTGTGCGAGGTCTATGTCCAGTACCTAGTGCTATATTTTTCGGCTAAAATGACGATGAATTCATTTTATTTTCCAATTCTACAGGGTTAAAATTCCAACATAGCAACAAGCCTATACTGCCCCATTGTTGGACAAAAACCATTTTCGAATCCTTCTTTGGTAGTCTTCTAAGGTATTCTTTTCCAGAGCCTCGTCGAACCAGTCCCTGCGTTAGATTTATGAGTTGTCTCGCCACGGCAGGGCCGGGCTCAGCGGAACCTTCCCTCCTCAAACTCCTGTCAATCGCTGTCGTAACCCGACTAATTCTACATTAGCCTAGTTACTTTTTTCCCAACGATATTATAAGTATGAAATTTCTGATTCTGGATACGGAAAATAATAATAAACCGGTTTCGGATACGGTTACGGATATGGAGTTATTTCGAATAATCCGATAGTTTCGGTTAACTATAGTGAAAATTATGAAAATAAAATATCAATAGCAAAATCTAACTTTTGTTTCTAGTCTAGATTATAATTTGTTTTAACAATCAGTGATATAAAGCCGGGTATTCATTAGGCAACATATTTTGTTAATAAACTGTTTACGGTGTGTTTATCTCCAAGTTTACCGTAAACACTGTTACTGAAACCTGGCAGTCCACATTTATCAGTTGTTGCTAGGATGTCATCCTGGGAGGCAATAATGCTATGTGCAGCTTACATAATAATAATAATTCATAAGAGTGCTAATAGAAAAATTAAAAAGGTTCGATACAATCTCATAAATTCAACTTTTTACTGTGTATTATAAAAGTTTCGAAAAAAAAGAATCAGAGGTCAATGATATAGTTATGAGAAACTAGGTTTTGCCCGCGGCTTCGCCAGCGGCTACGCCCACATACATAAAATATAGACTATATCACTTAGGAATAAAGCAACTTTTTATCGGTGAAAAAATTATTGCAATCGGACCAGTACTTTCAGAGGTTACCTCTTACAAACAAAAAAACATAAAACAAACTTTGCCTCTTTATAATATTATTAGTGTACAAAATTGCACATTTTAATGTTTTCACGTCTACAGCAGTGATTTCAATTACTACTTATGTGACAGAATCTTCCATAAAACTAATAAACTTCAATAGTAAAATAAAATTAATCGTCAGTCTCAACTGCTTTTTCGTCGCTTTTTTTAGTCGACTTTTTCGAGTTTTTGTCGAGTTCGAACTTGAAGCGTATTGTTTCACTCGCCTATCGTCAACATCGAGCATGTTTAAAAAGCTTGTTGCTTCATCTAACGCAATCCAACGCGGTGTTTGATGACAAGGCAATGCAAAAAAAGAGATATATCGTCTGAAAACTCTGTTGGCATTCGGTAATTCCGTGATTTACTCGAATATTTTACAAAACTTGTTCTAGGTAAAACGTGGTTTTTTTTAATCCTTAAAAGTTTTTCAGAAAAATTGTTATCATTTAGAATTTAATGTGCAAGGCTTCTGGATGTACAGTCGATGCAGTACCCAAGTCCAGTCTACAGTGGGCAACACTGGCAGCTTCAATGCGGCTGTCGGCTTACATCAAGGGTCGGCTCTCAGCCCTTACTATCGTCCATTATCATCAGAAAGATCTGATGATAATGGACGCTCTGACGTCGGACATTCAGGAAGAGGCTCCCTGGTGTATGCTGTTTGCCGATGACATTGTGTTGGTTGCCGAGAGTGGCCTAGAGGTCCAGAACAGATTGGAGGTGTGGTGGCACAGACTGGAGAGTGTTGGCCTGAAATTGAGTAGAACCAAAACGGAATACTTGTTCTGCGATTTCGGTGGTCTCTCCGGTCCTATGCCCTTAGCTCTCGCTGGAACGCCCATACCAATCTGCTCCTACTTTCGGTACCTCGGGACACTTATCCAAAGAGATGGCGAGGTAGACCGAGACGGATCACATCGGATCAATACAGGATGGATGAAATGGCGACAGGTCATTGGAACAATTTGTGACCCACGGATGCCCCCCAAGTTGAAGGGTAAAATCTACAAGTCCGTGATAAGACGTGTGATTCTGTGTGGATCAGAATGTTGGGCTGTGAAAAAGACGAAAAAGATTGCATGTAGCGGAGATGACAATGTTGAGACAGATGTGTGGTGTGACGAGAATGGATAAAGTGAGAAATGAATATATTAGAGGAAGTTTGAAAGTGGCGCCAGTGACCGAAAAGTTGAAGGGGAATCGTTTGTCTTGGTATGGTCATGTAACAAGGAGAGATAAAATGCATGTTACTAAAAGAGTAATGAGTATACATGTGGATGGGTGGAGAGGGAGAGGGAGGCCAAAGAAAAGATGGATGGATTTTGTGAACAGTGATATGAAAGAAAAGGAAGTTAGTGATAGTATGACGGTTGACAGGATGGAATGGAAGAAAAAAACGTGTTGCGCCGACCCCAAATAAGATGGGACAAGGGCAGGAAGATGATGATGATGGCTTTTATTGATGAACATGACATTCCTGTTGAACATAAAGACAGAAAAAAGTATCTTGCCTCTATTTACTGCGAGGCAAGATAAAGAAGTTGCTAGACGCACTGAGAACGCCTGGAAAAGCTACTTGCTACTAAAAACTTGATAAAAGGATCACTTCCACTTTCTCTTAAAAGGAAACTCATGGAAATGTGCATCCTTCCCACCCTCACCTACGGAGCGCAAATGTGGTCATTAACAACAACGTCAAAAGTCTACACTCGGGGTCTGCAGGCAAGCAATGGAACGAAGTATTTTAGGAGTCAAAAGGTCAGATCGCATAAGGAAAACTATACTTCGTTCCAAAACACAAATAACAATACATTTGCCACTAGAATGACACAGTACGAAGAGGACCTAAAGAATGCCAGCGGCGAAGCATCATATAAAACGATTGCCAGCCTCTCCAAGGATTTCATCGAGTTCAAGAGTCTGGTCTGGAAGGCGCTGAGTTCGTTGAAGTCCCAGATGGAGTGGCTTGTGGTGGCGCTGGATAGGCACGAGATGGCATCCCGTGGCAAGGTACTTCTTTTGCACGGTTTGTCTGAGGACAAGGTAGCTGATCCTGGTGCCCGTTTTCTCGGTATCTTGTCGGAGCGACTGGAGTTGAAGGATATATCTTTGAAATACGTTACGGCATGTCATCGCCTCGTCCCCTCTTAGTTCGCTTCGAAAGTCGCATCGTGCGGAACGAGGTGTGGCGTAGTAAGACCAAGCTGAAGGGCTCCGGTCTGACGCTTTCCGAGTTTCTCACTAGGCCAAGACACGAGGTATTTATGAATGCTCGGAAACACTTCGGAATGCACAAGTGCTGGACATGTGAGGGGCAAATTATCATTCAGGTCACCGATATTACGCGAAAGAAGATCGAGACTGCCTTGGAGTATCGAGAACTTGTTGCACAGTTCCCCGTTTCTGAGTCCTCAGCCGTACCATCAAAGCCAATTCCTGTAAAGAGAACTCGGAAACCAGCAAAATGACGGTGCAACATCACAATACACCCTTTTGTTTCTAAGTATAGGTATTTATAATTATTCGGTAAAACTGTACTATACTGGACAGCGAAATAATGGGATTTTTGGGGTCGGGGGGGGAGGGGGGACGGGAGAGTGTCCCATCCCCCCTCAACCCCCTCCCGAATCTAGGAAACGCATAAAGATTGAAATTTTGAGGTTAGGAATCAAAATATTGTACTTTTTATGCATTTTTGGGGCAGATTTGAGGGTTTTAGGGGGGAGGGTAAACCCCTCCCCTTGTACCATCCCCCCACAGTAGCAATTGTATACTTTCATGTATTTAAAAATGAAAAAAGAAATATTTGTTGTTGGAGAGCGCTCTACCATTGTATAAAAATAGTTGTGCACTGAAATATAGTTTACTGGGTGGTTTAAAAAAAAAAATAACCCTAACCTAACCCCCACAGTAGCAATTGTATACTTTCATGTATTTAAAAATGAAAAATATAAATTTTGTTGTATCGGGGAGCGCTCTACTATTGTATAAAAATATTTGTGCACTGAAATATAGTTTTCTTGGTGGTTTAAAAAAAAATAACCCCAACCTAACCACCCATAGTAGCAATTGTATACTTTCATGTATTTAAAAATGAAAAATATAAATTTTGTTGTGTTGGAGAGCACTCTACCATTGTATAAAAATATTTGTGCACTGAAATATAGCTTTCAGGGTGGTTTAAAAAAAAATAACCCTGACCTAACCACCCACAGTAGCAATTGTATACTGTCATGTATTTAAAAATGAAAAATATAAGTTTTGTTGTATCGGAAAGCGCTCTACCATTGTATAAAAAAAATTGTGCACTGAAATATAGTTTTCCTGGGTGGTTTAAAAAAAATAACCCTAACCTAATGTATAAAAATATTTGTGCACTAAAATACAGTTTTCTGGGTGATTTTAAAAAAAAATAACCCTAACATAACCTCCCACAGTAGCAATTCTATACTTTTATGTTTTCCAGATATTAATATTTTAGCATTGGACAAGCTAAATTCAATTAATTATGTATAATATGTCATTTGGCTACATTATTTGTCATTTTTAATGTAAATTAAAGTAAACTTGCGTTTTGTTAAATATTAATTGTGGCTGTATGAAATAATACCTTTGTCATAATACTACAAACAAGGTAAAAAGTGAACGAAATCTGTCAAAATGGCGTCAAATATTACGAAAAATTATCGACTTTCATTATTATTTTTCTCAAAAACTGTATGTTTCTTAACATTGAGACTTTGCATAATTACTTTTTAGACATAAACCTTTTCAACAAAGACATTCAATATATACTACCAATAGACCGGACATAGCGAACAAAATCGTGATCCGATACTTATTCCCCGGTGGTCATAACTTCATAAGTCACTCAGTCTAGTATGACACACCTACACGTCAAGTCGTGTTTGTATCCGTTCTATGCACTAAAAGAAAATCATTTTCTGAGAAAATATGCCGAACTACGCATTACGCTATTGTAAATCTTGCTATGGTAAAATGACTGGACCTAACTTCGGTTTATTTTCGTAAATATTTTTGGTATTTACGAAATATTTAATTAGAATTCAATATTTTTTATAATTAGTTCCAGAACATTTTCGGATTTTGTGTTAACGCCATCTATTGCTGAAAAGCTTAACCTTTCCATTATCACACACTGAGGCTCTACCACGAGCTTATAACGTGAAATTTTTCGACCTACCTAAATCGGTCTGTTAAAAGGATGGAGCTATATAGGGTGTATAGCTCTATCACTCTCTTTCGCTCGTACGACTAACATTTTAACATTATCATGGTAAGGCCCCTGGCCACCTACCGAGCGATAGTTAAATTATTATAAATTTTGAAAAATTTAATTCGCTTGTTCGCTATTCCAAGCCAGATGGCGTCACTGAGCCATAGGATGACAGTTTTTCTAAGACATTTTTTCTGATAGCCGCTCTATTGTATCACTTTAAATCTCTTTGCTTTTCAATAAAATAATATGAGCGTAAAACTCGCTGTCCAGTATAGTACAGTTTAGCTAATTATTCTTATGTATGTCGGTCACTCGATTTTCTTTTTTCATTTTATTCTCTCTAACATTTTTGTTTTTGTTTTGAAGTTTTGTTTGGCGTTTACACAATGTCACTAATGTCACTTTTAGTTTCGTTCGGAAATATAAGAAAATGTTATTAATTAATGTGGCATATTGGCTTTTCTTCTTATTAATGAAAAGAAAATCAAACTAAATTTTGTCAGCGAGTGCACCGAGGTTTGAGTACCTACATTAATTTTGTTTGTATTTTTATTAGTTTTATAGAATATTAAATTTATAATTTAAAATTATTTATTTATAATTTATTATGTCAAATAACCTCATAGATGACAGTTTCTTCTCGTGCTCATTCAGAGCTTTGCCAGTGCTTCCAGCGATGGCAACTCTTCACTTCTCTGAATCTTCGGGACCAACTTTCTACTACGTTTTCAAATTGTCGCAAATTCTTCAACGTAGTTCATATAAATGCTCAAAGCGTTCCTTCCTATTACTCTGATCTGCTATCATCTTTCGATTCAGATCTTGTTCATGCTATCCTTGTTTCCGAAACTTTTCTCAAGCCTGCTCTTCCATCCACGCAATATTCTCTTCCGG
The DNA here is from genome assembly GCA_949316375.1 of Mythimna vitellina. Taxonomy (NCBI): domain Eukaryota; kingdom Metazoa; phylum Arthropoda; class Insecta; order Lepidoptera; family Noctuidae; genus Mythimna; species Mythimna vitellina. The sequence continues at coordinate 21,047,922 of OX438700.1, read as the reverse complement.
GATACAAGATTGTGCGTAATGATAGAACTGGCAAGGGATGTGAAGGGGTTGCTATTTATCTCTGTGGTGATATCACCTACAAGATTGTTGACCAGTCTCCGAGTGTGTACTCAAAGTTTGCTAAACACATATTCATTGAAATAGACTTACAACACACAAAGCTGCTACTAGGTGTTTACTATAGCCCGTCCTGCCAAATTGATTACTTTTCTTCCTTTGAAACTAAATTAGAAAATCTTTCCTCATATTATGATTACACGCTCATTCTCGGAGATTTCAACACTTGTATGCTTAAAGGAGATTCTCGTAGCCGTAAACTCCAATCGCTTGTTTCTTCTGTCACTATGCACTTGCTTCCGCTAAATGCTACTCACAGGGCTCCTCACTGTAGTCCTTCTCTCTTAGATATCATTCTAGTTTCTGACCTAATAAAGTAGCCACACATGGACAGCTGCCTGCTCCTTTTTCCTACCATGATCTCATTTATCTTTCCTATAAAATTCGACCTCCTAAACGCAAGGCCAAATTTCTCGTTCTTCGTAGTTTTAAAAACATTGATTTGGAGCGTTTGAGGGCTGATGCGGGTGGGATCGATTGGTCATCTGTGTTCACCTGCGAGATGTGGACACTATGGTGTCGGTTTTTAGTAGTACTATATTGATATTTTATGACTCACACGCGCCTCTTAAAAAGGGGAGGGTGAAGCACCCTCCTGCGCCATGGTTATCCCCAGCTATAAAAGAACAGAAGGCTAAGCGTGACAAGGCCAAGCAGTTGTACAGAAAGCGGCCCACTGAAGAAAACTGGGATTTTTATAAGACGATGCGAAATCACTGCAGTCGTTTGTGTAAGAATGCGAAAAGGCGCCACATTTACAACCCAATTGATAATTTCAACCCAGCACAATTATGGCAATTTTTAAAAACTCTTGGTATTGGCAAAGCCACTAGCAAGAGTTCTCCTGATAAGATGGACCTAAATGCACTTAATGCGCACTTTTCTAAGTCACCAATTTTACTTGATGACGATGTTAAATCTTAATTGAGAGTGCTCAATGATATTTCTAAACTTCCATTGCCAGCAAATACTTCTTTCTCCTTCCACCCCATTACTGAACTAGACATTAAGAAATGTATCCAATCCATATCCACTAAGGCGGTAGGTGACGATGGCCTTCAACTCCAAATGCTCTTACCTATTATAAGTGAAATAGTCCCTATCATAACTCACATTGTAAATTTTTCCCTGTTCAATAACTCCTTTCCATCTGCTTGGAAGAAGGCTCACGTCTTACCGCTCCCTAAAGTCTCGAATCCTTCCTCACCATCCCAGTTCCGTCCAATATCCATCCTCCCAATCCTCTCCAAAGTCCTCGAGAGTGTTGTTCAGAAGCAACTATCTTGTTATTTGTCCTCTAACAGCCTGCTGATTCCTTACCAATCTGGTTTCAGACCTGGTCATAGCACTGTGACAACTCTTGTCAAAATAACTGACGATATAAGACTGGCCATGGATAATAAATGTTTAACAATATTGGTTTTACTGGACTTTAGCAGTGCTTTTAACTCAGTTGACTTTGACATCCTCTTAGGAATTCTTTCCTCTCTTAATGTCTCAGTACCAGTAATTGAGTGATTCAAATCTTATCTTCGGGGCCGCTCGCAGTCTGTTCGATCAGATGAGGATTCCTCTGAATGGTGTGAGTTGACTGCAGGTGTTCCTCAGGGTGGCGTCCTCTCTCCTCTTCTCTTCTCGATTTTTATAAATGCTCTAACTAACGTCCTAACTTCGAATTATCATTTCTATGCAGACGACTTGCAGTTATATTGTCATTGTAAAGTGGACGGGCTCGCTGAAGCTGTGGCTGCCATCAACAAAGACCTTGACAACATTCTCAAGTGAGCTAAATCCTTTGGACTCTTACTAAACCCAGATAAATCCCAAGCGCTCACTGTTGGTGGTAGATAATATATGCTCAATTTGTTGGATCACCAGTCGCTCCCGACAGTAGTGCATGATTCTGTGCCCATACTTTACTCTAAAAGCGCTAAAAACCTTGGCGTGCATATGGAAACTAGCCTCTCTTGGGAGGTTCATGTTGCTGATGTAAGTAGGAAGTCTTTTACTCTTTTCAGTCCCTTAAACGTCTCCAAAAATTCCTACCATTTCACACTAAGGTTAATCTTGCTCAATCTCTCCTTCTACCGCTCATAGATTATGCGGATGTCTGTTATCTAGATGCTACGGAGGTACTTCTAAACAAACTTGAACGACTGCAGAATTTGTGCATCCGCTTTATTTTTGGTCTCCGTAAGTACGACCACGTGTCGAAATTTCGGATCAGATTAAGGTGGCTGCCCATTCGGCGTCGGCGAGATACACATATACTATCTCTTCTCTACACTATCCTGCATAACCCTAATGCTCCTCAATACCTTCGTGAACGCTTTGAGTATCTCGTCCATAGGGGTAAACTCTGTCGTGCTGCCTCTTCTCTTCTCCTTCGTACGCCGCGTCACACTTCCAGCCGATATGGCGGTTCCTTTTCTGTAACTGCAGTGCGTCTCTGGAACTCTCTACCACACTCCCTTCACGACAGCCCTTCTCTGCTTCTCTGGATGTCTTCAAGAGGAAACTTAAAGAGCACTTCCTTAGACTTATGTATAATATAATTATATTTTAGATTTAGTTATTGCAAGGATTATATTGTGCACTGGTTCCTACCCTCGAATGTGTTCTCACTCTGTAACTCAAAGGTTTGCTGGGAGAAAACTCATTGTTGAGTTAAGCTCGCCTTTGTACATAAACTGTACTATCTCCGTGTACTATGTATGTTTTTTTTGTGTACAATAAAGATTTAAGAACAAATGTAGGTAACTCAGCCACCAAACTAAAGTGGAACTAGGCAGGTCACATCTGCCGCAGTCGCAACAAAATTGGGCGAAAGGAACCAATGATTGGATTCCGAACAGCATTAGTCGGCGACGCGGTAGGCACAGAAGGATATGGCGTCACAATTTGGACACTTACCATAAGGATTGGCCAGAAGTGGTTAAGGACAGAAAAGAGTGGGATAATAGAAGGGAGGCCTCTGCCCTGCAGTGGGACACAACGGGCTCATAATAATAATAGGCCTTTATCTGAATCTTTTATATCGGTTTCGGATACGATTTTTTTTTATTTCGGATATCCGGTAGTTTCGGTTACGGTTACAAAGCTGCATTCCTGCTGTTTTTCTAAGTCTATGATCTCCATTCTTGAGCGCAGCGTTTAATAATGATAATAAAAATGTATATAATTGAACGACTAACCAAATATTATGGCGCATGTGACGAGAATGAGGTTGGTGCCTCGCTCGCTGAAGTTGAAGCTCAGAAGGTAACTGAACGCGAAGAACGCCAGGCTGCCCAGCAACATTACCACCAAGAATGCACCTGGAGAGAATGAAAATACATTTTCAATACAGTTACTCGAAAACCTGCATCCCTACCGCTTTAAGGAACGCAATTCACTGTTTTCGCACTAATGCGGTGCAGTGCGCTCGTTCGCCCCCGTCAAAATTGATTACATGTGTGTATCAGCCTGGGCGCCGCGAGACCCCTACGAGTCGCGTGTCAACCCCCGTTTATTTATATCTTCGTACGTGTATTGGAAAACGTCGTTTGATACACTTGGAAAATTATCACTGCAGTACTCGGCTCCATAAAACCCTTACCTGCGGTTCGGGCGAATTCCACCTCAGTCTAAATAATAAAATTTCTCCATTTAAATCAAAATATACTATTATACTACTACTTCGTGTATCGGAAAGCACCAACGGGTCCCAGTGGCCATTTGTAGACCTTTGACAGTCTTTACGAATAGTCAGAAGCCAGGGAATCGTCGCGAGTCAGAAGTCATGTAAAATATTGATTATGTGCATTTCTAAAACACACAGCGTTGAGCTGAAGAAAGCTGATGTAAATTCGTCCTAAACTACGACTTGTGCTTGACCGCGATCTCACCTACCAAGAGTCACCGTCGCTTACAATACAAATGGAACGGTTGCTTACGGAATAGAGGTCAAAATCGAACGGGCAATAAAAAGTTTGTTTAAATTGTGTCAAATCTTATTGCGAATGTAGTATAGCTCACTTAAAAAGTCGGCCTGGTTGATGGTTTTGTCCTTGTCTATAACGTAGGCCGCTATCAAGGTAGGTATGATGATACCCAGTACACATATTGTCATGTGGAAGCTGAGCGTGGCCAGCCAGTGCAGCTCGGCGGGGCAGCCTGACATGATGTGGATGTGCCGCGAGCCCGTCAGCAGCTCCTTGCACGGGAGGGAGATGTTATTGATGTTCGTGGCCAGGCCAACTGTAGAAAAAGGAATAAAATATGGTTATGATTATGATTACGATAACGATAACGACTACGATAACGACAACGACAACGACATCGATAACGATAACGATTACGACAGCTGTTTCAACAGTTTTTTTTTTGTATATTTTCATAGCTGTAACATGGACAGCTTTAATTTACCATAGCAGCAGCAGCAGCAGCAGCAGTTTTTTACAGCTTTTTTTTACTATGTCCGATAGTGTAAATGTATTTTCTTATGTGTGTGTGTTCTGTTTTGTGATTGTTATATGGGTGCTATTAGTTGCCTGAAATAAATGCTTTTTTTTTTTTTTTTTTTTAATTTAAGTCCAAAACTGTGCGAATAAATTAAAAAAAAACTAGATAGCTAATGTCACTAATTTTAAATTTAAAAGTAGTCGGTATAATACAATACACATCTAAATAAATTAAAAATTCAGAGTCTACGCCATATATATTTAAAAAAAATTGTAATTGAATAAAAAAATTGGGTCTTATATTCATAAATAAATAAAAAGTTGATGAAAAAAAATTCACCGGGCATGAGAAGTGTTTAGGGGGTCTGAAAGGATAGCAGATGACCCCTTCCGTCGACCATTTCAATTTGGCACATGATGCACCAAACACCTTGTATAATTGGGCGCGCCACAATTATGGCGGTAAGTCCGCTCTTTGAGGCGTGGTTGAAAAGACCTCACGGCGTCCTCACCTTCCGCATGACGCAGTTTCTCACCAGACATAGTAAGTTCGGGAGGTTCCTGCACCGGATTCGTGCGGAAACGACGCCCGGGTGTCGCCACTGTGTGGACCGCCCGGAGGACACGGTAGAGCACACGGTGGAGGTGTGCCCCGCTTGGGCAGAGCAACGCCGTGTCCTCGTGGGGGCAATCGGCGGCGGCGATCTCTCGCGCCGGGCCTTGGTTCAGACCATGGTCCGGAGCGAGGAGGAGTGGCAGGCGGTCGCCTCCTTCGGCGAAGCCGTAATGCTAGCGAAGGAGGCGGCCGATCGCGTGAGGCAACAGTCCTTACGTTCCAACCGCCGCCGCCGGGATTCCGATCCCGATTTTCGGCCACCGTAGGCGCGGGCTTGCGAACGGCGAGCAATGGGTGGCTCGCCGTCCGACCGTCCGGTAACCGTCCGGACCGAGCCCAAGTCGTTGACGGCGCGTACTGTTCCACGCGCGCCTCAAAGAGATGTCAGCAAATCTGACTGACTGGACACTCGCTATGGTGACAAGCACCTCGAGCATGTTTTCCGCGCGCAGCTACGCGAGAGAACGCAGAGGTCGAGTGAAAGCCTCCAGCAGTGGGGAGTCGAGGTTGAACGGCTGATTCGGCGTGCATACATGTCGATGACACCGGAAACGGAGGAAGTAAATCTTGTGCAAGCATTCATCGACGGTCTACGGGATACAGAAGTCAGGGCTACGGTCTCGGACACCACCAAACTCTAAAGAGTGCGATGGCTCTCGCTTTGAAAGTGGAAGCCATACGGCAAGATTCACGTACACACAGACTTCGGGAAGTGGTGGTCTCGCCTTCAGTTCAACCACGTCACCGAGAAGTGTTGGTTTCGTCTTCGGCAAAGTCCCGCTATATTCCAACGTGTTACGGGTGCAGAGAAAAAGGGCACCTTCGTGCCGATTCCCCAAGAGAAAGAGGGAAAGTGTGAACTCCGGAACCTAAGTCAACGAAGAGTCGATAAAACTAAATGTCGCCAGGGCCGCGGGGCAAGTGCTGGCTGGTCAACTGAAGGCCCCAACCATCACCATCAATCAAGTCTACAATGGAAATAGTTAAATCATCGAAGGAACGCTGAATCAACGTGCTTGCAATTTCGCCGTTGACACCGGGGCGTCACGGACTATTATAAGACCTGAGTTGCTGAAACGCACCATCTTGTGGCAAAAAGAGTCTCCATCCTGCCGACTTCCGACAGCAACAGGCCAGCCAGTCTCCGTCCTCGGTGATACAGAAATCGAGTTCAAAATCGGTGATCAAATGAACACTCATCCTGTGTTAATTGCGAACATTACCGACGATTGCATATTGGGTTTGGATTTCTTGCGGGATTATCGATGTATTCTGGACACCCATAGAGGAGTATTGAAATTCCCAGACCAAAAAGTCTTCTTGCGAGGAATTAACACACGCAACCTCTATTGCTTAAAGGATACTTACATTGGCTCCGAGAACAGAAACCTTAGTCGAAGTAAAATTCCCTAAGAAAATCAGGCAAATAAGATGTGTTATGGTTGAAGATATTAGCCAGCACCCGGAACTCATCACCGTGAGGACATTAGTCATGACGAAAGGGAGATCCAAAGTAAGGATTTTAAATATTGGGATAAAGGAAGTCCATTTGAAGAAAAACAGTGTTGTTGGAAGATGTGAAGAAGTGAAGTATCTCCGTCAAATTTTATATTAATATACTATACTATATAATTTATCGTCTTCGGAATTACAGCAAGCCAGGGAATTTCTGCTACTGTTTCGGGATATCTTTGCAACGGGAAAAGACTGCGGAAGAACAGGTCTCGTCAAGCATGAGATAGATACAGGTGATGCTAGACCAATTAAACAGAGACCGCGCCGCACAACTTGGGCTAAGGAAACTGAGGTAGCAGAAATGGTAAAGGACCTAGTTGATAGCGGAATAATTGAGCCTTCTACAAGCCCATGGTCTTCTCCAGTCATTCTGGTGAAGAAGAAAGACGGCAGTTCAAGATTCTGTGTTGACTACAGAATGCTGAATAATGTGACGAAGAAAGACAGTTATCCCTTACCGAGGATAGACGATATGCTGGATATGCTTAGTGGTATGAAGTGGTTTTCAACCATCGACTTGAAAAGTGGCTACTGGCAGGTTGAAATCAGCGAGAAAGATAAAGAAAAGACAGCGTTCAGTACGGGTATTGGCAACGGCCTGTGGCAATTTAACGTCATGCCTTTTGGGTTGTGCAACGCTCCAGTGACATTTGAACGCCTCATGGAGAGAGTCATGGTGGGCCTTCTTGGTGACGTCTGTCTGGTATATTTGGATGACTTCATTACAATGGGTCGCACTTTTAAGGAAAACCTGAGGAATTTGGAGAAAGTGTTCACCAGGATACGAGGGGGCTAACCTAAAACTAAGCCCAAAGAAGTGTGCCCTGTTCAAGAAGCGAGGTCAGCTACCTAGGACATGTTATTTCCGCCATTGGAGTGAGAACCGACCCTGAGAAGATAAAGGCTGTCCAACAGTGGCCGGTTCCAAAGAACAAAACAGAAGTACGTGCATTTCTAGGGTTGTGCACATACTACAGACGGTTTGTTATGAGTTTTTCGGACATTGCAAAACCTTTACATCAGCTGACTGAGGATAAACGAGATTTTATCTGGGACAAGAACTGTGATTCAGAATTTAACGAGCTAAAGCAACGGCTATGTGAAGCGCCTATACTGGGGTATCCGAGCAGAGACGGGAGGTTTGTCATCGATACCGATGCCAGCAGACACGGGAATTGGTGGAGTGCTATCACAGGTGCAAGGAGACAGACAGGTCGTGATCGCTTACTTCAGTAAGGCACTATCAAAGCCAGAAAGGAACTACTGCGTTACTCGACGAGAACTGTTGGCTGTAGTAAAAACCTTGCAACATTTTCACAAATACCTCATAGTAAGGCAGTTTACGTTGAGGACATGCTGCATTAAAATGGCTGCTACAATTTAAAAACCTTGAGGGTCAAGTTGCAAGATGGCTTGAGCAGCTGCAGTTCAACTTTGTGACGGAACATCGTAGTGCAAAAGGGCATAACAATGCTGATGCCCTGTCGCGACGTCCATGTAATGAGGACTGTAGACACTGCCAGCAGAAAGAAGCCCGAGAACACGTGTATCTAATTAGAGCTGAAGGCAACTTCAAGAAGCCCCAGGAAGAAGATGACGATATTCGACCGATACTGGACTGGAAGCGTAGCGGAACTAGGCCCCAGTGGAGTGAAGTATCATCACGTAGTCCCGTCACGAAGAGCTACTGGGCACAGTGGGACAGTTTAGACCTAGAAAACGATGTGCTCTGTAGGAAATGGGAATCGAACGATGGCAAAGAGGTGACCACGCAAGTGATATTACCACGATGTGAAGTGGTCCCCCTGTTTCAGGAGATACACGTTGGCGCTTCTGGTGGACACCTGGGAATCAAGAAAACTCTACTGAAAGTGAGACAGCGGTATTACTGGCTCAATTGTAGAGATGAGAGCAATGGTGTCGGAAATGTACAGCGTGCGCATCTGTGAAAGGACTTTGGTCCTTTTCTACTTCTAGTCCGTGGAATTGAAGTAGGGGCAGGCTTCAGCTGTATAATGTGGGAGCCCCATGGGAACGCATTGCTATGGACGTCGCTGGACCTTTTCCAGTAACAGATGACGGAAACAAGTATATACTGGTGATCCAGGACTATTTCAGTAAGTGGCCCGAAGTCTTCGTTATTCCCAATCAGGAACCGACGCCAGTGGCGAAGAAGGTGGTCGAGGAAAAAGTATGTCGGTATGGCGCACCTTTGGAGATCCATTCCGATCAAGGCCGTAACTTTGAATCTGTGCTGTTCCAGGAAATGTGTACTCTTCTGGGGATTTACAAAACACGCACAACACCTGCGCATCCACAGTCGGATGGAATGGTGGAAAGATTTAACCAAACCCTGGAGAATCACCTAGCTAAGGTTGTCGATGACCATCAGAAGGACTGGTACCGGTATATTCCACTATTTCTGATGTCTTATCGATCAGCAGTGCACGATAGCACGGGAAATACACCAAGAGTGAATTTCGGCAGGGAGATGAGACTTCCGGTCGATGCTATAACTGGCGTGCCACCTGACAAGACTAAGCCAGTTACGGACTACATAAGTGACCTTCAAGATCAATTGGACGAAGTGCATAAACGAGTACGTGAGAATAGCATGAACACCAGCCTTATAATGAAAACTAGATACGACCGTAATGCCAACGCCAAGGGATTTGAGGAAGGTGCACTGGTTTGGCTCCACAACCCGCTTCGACGAAAAGGGAAGTCGCCGAAATTTCAAGCTCGATGGGACCTTACACTGTGATAAAAAGGATCAACGACGTAACCTACCGCATCAAAAAGGGGATAAGAGCGAAGCCTAAGGTAGTCCACGTGGATAGATTGGCGCCGTATCACGGATCTAATAATGCTCGGGACGAGCATGACTAAGAGGGGGGCACTGTTACGCCGTGAAACTTGAAGACGCCATATATTCGTGGAAATCAAGAGTAAGATCAAATAATTAAAACGCATTGCTTCACGAACCTTCTAGAATAGAAATACGTACTCAAGTCTGGAAAGATCTAGAAAAGTTCGACATAAAGTACCTACCATTATTATTATTAAATAAGGTTTGGTAGGTACGTAGGTAGACAAGAGAATTTGCACTTTCCGTAGTTAACCATAGAGTCGAAATTCGCGTGAAAGAAGGGAGGTACATGTTTGTAATAAAAATAATTTATTACCCCGCGATTCGACGACTACTTTCTCGAAGCGTCAGTATCTAGAATGTTCCTGGCTTCGCGTATAAATATGAGCCCCCGACCGGAAGTGAGTCAGTTTTATTTTCGACTGCGAAACGAGTGCGATACCTAAGTGTGTGAAGTGATCTTATCTAACGACCTGAACGATACTTAACGGAACTCTAGTGTACATTGTGATTGGTTATTCGTTGATTGGACAGATTTGTTATTGTTTGTGGTGAATAAAGTTTTCTGCTAGTAAACTGGCATTTAATTATTTATTATTTATTTATTTAAAACTTTATGCAATAATGAAACATTGTACAAAGGCGGACTAATACGATCGGCGGATTTAATTACTCACGTTCGTAACAGTACATTAATTCTTATGTGGCGCCATAGACATCGCTACAACAGTAGACGTCTTCCAGCTGTATAATGATAATGTTATCTTACCAAACATAACACAGAGGCCATAAATCACAAGGGGTTGTATTTCCTTGGGCTTCAGAAAATCGGCTTCGTCGCTCAGCTTCTTGATGATGGGGTCATTCATCGTAGTGATGGTGTTGCCGTCCGACCGCGAGTTGTTATGTGCGGCCAACAAGTTGGACAACAAGTTCAGCGCGACCGGCGCCGCGTGCCGCACTGTTGTGGTGTATAGTATCTGGGGAAATAAGGAACTTCAGTATTAACTTTACAATGTCTTTCCTCTAGAGATAAATTTTGGACATCCATAACACAATAACGTTTTGGGAACACTTTCTTAAGTCGAATTCAACTCGGCTGAGCAGCGTTCCGGACGAAACGCGGTATCTCTTCGTCCAACATACCACAGTGTATCAAGACGGAAAATATATGATTAGTGCGTGTGGCCAGTGATGACTGATGGCTCTGAACGGTGGTCACTTACAATAGGCCGCATCAGAAGGCTTCAAGTCACCCAAAGGGCAATATAAAGGGCTATGTTCGGGTTTTCCTTGCGTTATCGCATCAGAAATGAAAATATCTGCGGGACAACCAAGGTTACCGACATAGCCCAAAGAATCACCAAACTTAAGAAAGGGCTATCAATATCGCGCACTGAGGGTTCCGCAAAAACGTATCTTTGAAAACAGTTCAATTCCCGAATCGAGTCACGGAGATTTTTCCGAATCGAGATTTTTTTTTTGTGACGTGACTACAAATTTACAGTTTTCATCTTTTCCCATACTTGTGCTATGAGACCTTGCTTCATGCTAAATTTCAGGATTCTAGGTCATTGGGAAGTACCCTATGAATTTGAGATTTTTTTTTTTGTGACGTAACTACAAATTTACAGTTTTCATCTTTTCCCATACTTGTGCTATGAGACCTTGCTTCATGCTAAATTTCAGGATTCTAGGTCATTGGGAAGTACCCTATGAATTTTGATTCCCTTGAGAGTGTCGAAATACACGTTTTGCGACATAAACGGCCGGTAAATTTTTTTTTCGTTCACTCAGTAGTTTGATTTTTTCACAGCTTCAAGGGATCGCAGACCGTAGTTTTAATTTTAATTTTAACATCATCTTCCTGCCCTTGTCCCATCTTATTTGGGGTCGGCGCAACACGTTTTTTTCCTCCATTCTATCCTGTCAACCGTCATACTATCATTAACTTCCTTTTCTTTCATGTCACTGTTTACACAATCCATCCATCTTTTCTTTGGCCTCCCTCTCCCTCTCCACCCATCCACATGTATATTCATAACTCTTTTAGTAACATGTGTTTCATCTCTCCTCTTTACATGACCATACCATAATATAATTCAATACCTCAACGCTTTCCCGAAATAAAGAATCTTGACAGACAGACAGACAGACAGACAGACGGACAACAAAGTGATCCTATAAGGGTTCCGTTTTTTCCTTTTGAGGTACAGAACTCTAAAAACCTGGAATGCAAAGTTTTGTTCTAGACAAGAGAAGTCCCAAGTCCTTCCAGACATTCTTCTGCCGCACCCTTTCGCACCAGTTCTCATGGTACGCGTACATACATAAGAACACGCGTCCGCATACTAAACTTTGTTGTCTCACCTTGGCATTAGTCTGGTTGACGTCCACTCCGACTAGATACTTATTGTATTGGAAAACGTCCGTTTGGCCGATTCTACGTATCGCTGTAAAGAAAGTATACAGAATAGAGTTTATTTCATTTCGAACATAAAAAATATCCAAGTTTTTTTTTTCCGGTGGTTAAATCATCTTATGACATCCTTAGACGTTAGTTAAGACGAGAGTTAGTAACTGAAATAATTAGTGTTAGTACCAATTACCCTTTGCACAAGAAATTTTACAATCGGAGAATTATAGTTGTCCGCAGATTCGCAACAGCATCCTGAGAACTGTATTCTCAGAATGCTGTTGCGATTCTGTCTCTCTCCTGAGCAACGAATCACTTTTCATGCGAACAATCGCGTGAAACCCGTCAGTACGAGCCTGCGCAAACATCTTCGAAACACTGCATTAAGGAGGCAGTCACAACAAAACCCTGAACGCATATATAGTTATATAGTTGAGAAAATTATAGAAAAATCATTGGGGCAGTGATTCTCTACCTCAATCAGTCCTGGCGCACTCTGCGCTGTAAGTATGAAAATGTACCTACGGGTCGCGGCCCTATAGTGGCTATTTCAGTTGAGTATATTTTTTTTTAATTGATATAAATTGAGTATCACACACGCTAACAAAAATTATTTTCGAACTCTATCGAGTTATTTCAAATATTTGCGTCATTTTTTACCTAACAATTTTTAAGACCATTCAATATAAGTAGACCTTAAAGATCATTAAATATAAGTAGAAAGGAGGTTAACTTACTAGTACTAGTGTTTACTTTACTAATGCAAGGTCAACATATACGGGAATTACATCTTACAAAATGTTAATTATTATGTATAATAACGTCTTAAATGAACGCGAAGCTAACGCACACACAAAACTAATAAAGTTTTTTTTATGTATGTTCACCGAGAGTAAACTGATTTTTTAATATTTTTTAATTTTATTTTAAGATTATGCTTCCAAGTTGGTCCCAAAGAAATATTGCAATAATCTGATGATGAATTCAAAGGTATGGAACGGAACGCCTTATAGGATCAAAGCAGAACTGTCGTAACAAGTAAAATTGCTTTTTTTATAGGTGTAGTCGATAAGAAAGAAAAAGGGGGGGGGGGGAGGCGATATATCGAATTGATTTGATGATGAAGCCGGAAGGTAGACCTCGGCTTGGTTTATTGGAATTGTTACGCAATGTTTTAATGATTAAAATTTAGCACACTATTTAAGTTTGGTTGAGGGGTACTTCTTAGTTGTAGTACCATAACTAGAAAGCGTAAAATCTCTAAATCCGCCTGCACCTATCAATCTTTGCGACCGATTTTCTTACGCACGCTCTAGCGACGCACCGTGCAGCTCACACCTAAGATCCCTTCTTAAATCCTCTCATTATAAATCCAGCTATTACTCCTACTCTTTCTCTGTCCATGTGCAGTAAGGTTGTGGAACTCTTTTCCGCCTAGCATTGATTGATTTGAAAACTATTTCACTCGTTAAGATCCAAGTAAAAGAGCTCTCTTTCGTCTCTTGTGTGATAATCATATACAGGCTGTTTGGTGCATCGTGTGCTAAATTGAAATGATCGACTGGAAGAGTCATTGCTATCCTTTCAGACCCCTTAACACTTCTCATGCCCTGTGGATTTTTTTTCATCGACTTTTTATTGTTTTATGAAAATAAGAACTAAATTTTCCATTAAAATACAAATTTAAAAAAATATGTAAGGCGTAGACTCTGAATTTTAATTTTATTTAGATGTGTACCTATTGTATTAGAATACTTTAAAATTTAAAATTAATGATATTAGCTATCTAGTTTTTTTTAATTTTAATTTACTCGCAAAGTTTTGGACTTAAATGTTACAGCTATTTACATGGCTATAAAAAAAATAAAACAAAAGCGACCGGAATCTTCCAACTCCCTCAAAAATTCTCTAGTTTATCCTCTTGCTAGTAATGTGCCACATGCCATAAAAATCTTTCTATAACTTTGTGAATTCCCTAGAATTGTGAATCGAGTCACATAAAACTAATATTCAAAATTAATATTAAAAACAATATTTTTGTTTGAACGTACCTGAAAAACCCATTAAAAATGTCATCTCACTTTTATAAGGTAAAATCTGAAAGGATAGTAGATGACTCCTCCAGTCGACATTTCAATTTGGTACAGGATGCACCCAACACCCTGTATATATTATGTATTTATTTTTAAGTTTTGAAATGCTACTAAAAATTTTAATTTTAAACAGTGTTTACCAGTCTCAGTTGATGGAACAGGAAACATCACATGAAGCGGACTTATTTGCCAGCAAATTTAAAGCAGATCCCTTGCATGCAGATTGCCAGCTCGGCACTGATACCATCGCCACTGAGTCCATGCCAATATTTACGTAAGAAAATGTAATCTCTGCTGTGAGGAAAATGAAGCGTCGCAAGTCACCAGGACGCGATGACCAGATGGCACGATGGCAGTGTTAAGCACCTAATCTGGCGAAGTGGCAACTTATATCACCATTTAAGCGTCTTATTAAACATGTGTGAAATACGTCTACTTACCTAAACTCTTATTGAATACTATGGTGTTCCCTGTTGTCAAAATCAGGACAGGCGATTTGAGTGCATCAAGCAACTACAGACCAATCTCGCTCGGAACTGTTATAGGTAAAGTGCTGAAGAGTCTCATAGAGCCCAAACTGCAGAGGTATATAAAAACTGACGATGCTCAGTAAACGACTTACAAATTATGTCTGATTTGTCATGATACATATATTTGCCGGCACTTTTAAATACTATTTGAGAGCAGTGGTGGCCGAGTGGTAACGGCCCCGACTTACGAGTTGTAGGTCGCGGGTTCAAACCCAGCCAGGCGCATCACTTTGTGCAATTTATTTCATCACCACTGCTCTCAAAACGGTGAAGGAAAACATCGTGAGGAAACCGGCATGTCCTAGAACCAGAAAAGTTCGAAGACATGTGACATCCACCAACCCGCACTGGGCCCTCGTGGTGGATTACGGCCCATTCTCTCTCTTAGAGAGGAGGCCTGAGTCCCAGCAGTGGGAACATTATAAGGTCGACTATGCTATGCTATACTTTTGAATAGTCAAATGTAGGTCAGTCCAAAACAAAAAGTGAAGCTAAATTGCACGTTCCAAAGCGTAGATCTCTATGGAGGAGAACGTGCAAGAAACTCAATGGACACTCGAGCCCTTAAAAATGGTCGCTAGCACGTAGTGACGTAGCAATAAGAGGGCAACATATCCCGAGATACTTGAGGAGTGGAAAAATATACTACGACTAAAAGGACAATTCCGGAAGTACGGTCAAGACCTTACTGGATTATACATCTTTCTCCCGAGTACGTTTGCTCTTGCGAATCTCCACTCAAGCCAGCCAATAAAGGCAGAAAAGGAGATGTGGGAGCTTTGTACTTCGTCAGTGTTCACAACGGCTGGCCAAGGCAAGCCGGAGATGAAGAATAAGGATTCTCTCAGGAGATCGGATCCGTGGGGTCACTAATGCCCAACAGTTCGCCACAAAATTGCCTGCGGATTGTATCTGTCTTAGTCTCGCCTCTCACCCTAGGCATGTTACGACAAAGTAAATGCTACCGATACAGGCTGAGTCTATATTGGAGCGCGCAAGCCCCACCACGACAAAAAGAGAAGATCTCTGCTATGGTAATATAGATTAAATCCAAAAAAAGAAACACAATAGCAGCTTTATCAAAATTTAGCGCCAGGTGGGGTACCTGGCGCTAAAATTTGACGCGTTATTAAACAGAGACAAAAAGCACAAAACAGCTGCTATATATAATCCAGCAACAACAAAACGTCTAAAACTACCTGGAAAAGTATAAACAATCTAAAAAGGAACATTCCAAAAAACAGATATTAACGGTATTGAGGTAAGCAATAAATGCATCACCAACCCTTAAAGTATTGCGCAAAACTTTAATGATTATTTCATAGACTTAGTTCAACACAATACAAATTGTCAGGCATAATAATATGAATGTTTCAAAATCCCACAAATCTATGTTCATGGAATCAATAGTCTCAAAAGAAATGGTTAATATAATAAATAATATCAAAAACACAAACAGTATAGGGGTATGATGACATTAAAACCAGCGTGGTAAATTCAGTGGGTCCAGTATTGAGTGATATAATAAATAGTTGTATAGAAAATGGGGTTTTTCAGAAGCTCTGAAAATCTCGATTATCAAGCCATTACACAAAAAAGGAGACAAAATTGTACAATTATAAGCCGGTAGCATTAATTCCTAAATTTCAAAAATTCTCGAGAAAGTCATTTATAATGGACTAAAAAATTATTTTGATAAAAAAAACAACATATTCTGTAAGGAACAAATGGGGTTCAGACAAAACAAAACGATTAATATGGCAGTGTACAATTTTCTTAGAAAGATACACCATAACAATGTACATAGACATGACGCGAGCATTTGATTACGTTGAGCATAAAATATTATATAAAAAACTCTATAGTTATGGTATTTGAGGCAATGTGCTTGAGCTTATACGATTTGTTGTATTTGGAAGGCAGAAAACAGTTTACTTAAATCAGTCAAGTAAATATCAAGTTGAAAACTGAAACTGTACCCTCCTCAAGTACGAGAGAAATTTTGTATGGTGTGTCTCAAGGATCTGTGTTGGGTCCATTACTTTTTATCTGCTACATAAACGGTTTCCCTAACGTAACCACTCATCAGATGTGTTTATTTGCAGATGATAGCACAATTGTTTTCGATAAGGGTAATTTTAAAGAAATTCAAGAAGACGTAAACACAAACCTGGTTTCAATTATAGAGTGGTCAAATGACAACTACCTTAAAATTAATTTAGCTAAAACCAAAATAATGGACTTCAAACTCCGACAAAGAAAACAATCACATTACCAAATTCAATACAAAGGAGACGCAATACTGGAAACGAATACGACAAAGTTTTTAGGATTGCACATCGATAATGATATGTCATGGAAAACCCAAATTGTTAGTGTTTGTCTGAAACTTTACAGATTTTCTTACGACCTATACATGCTAGGTAGAATTGCAAATAAAACTGCCCTCTTTACAGCATACTGTGGATATGTAGCCTTCACGAGTGTGTCTTCATATTTTAGGGTAATGCTACTAATATATCCATCTTGTAAACCACAGTCTTAATTTCAGGGATTTAAGGATTTTGATAGTACTGTCGCTATATAGCGACAGTACTATCAAAATAAATATATGTAGATATATATCTATGAGGTTTTGATATTCGTCAAACATGACTAAACAAGTGAATATTGCTTGTTTAGTCATGTGGAATGTTGCTCAGATAACTGAAAAACACTATTTACCAGAACTACTTTTTTAAAAGTTTCTATGCAATGGAACCAAAGCTGTATTGTATAATAAACTAACTTGTAATATTTAATTCAAGATGAGACAGCAATATGGTCCACTTTGTTAGTAAAATATCTTAAAATTAGTGTTAGTAGTACATAAACAAAGAAATAATAATAAAAACATACAGTGAAGTGTGTATCTGAGGCAAGATGTTCAGAGAACGATGTGGCAAGAAGTAAACTATCTGACATATTAAAAACAGTAACAATATTAATGAATTCAAAAACAAACTCTTTAAGCTACTCAGTGACAAAGTTTATTATTTAGTTAAAGTTCATCTGGATGACCAATTTTTATAATATTTGTTATGTTTTAAATTGTTATTATATTTTATTTTATTTTTATATATATTATGCAATCTATTGACATTCTGTATTTTTAGTTTATTTTATTTTGTTGTGACCTTTTTCCTATTTATGACAATTTTATTTTGCTCATTAATATGATAGTTTTTTTTTGACATTTGTTTCAATTATGACTATTTTAATTTTTTTTTAGTGCATTTTGTACTTGACCAAATTTTGTATGCCTATCGGCGGAACATGGACTGCACCCTATAATTTATGGATGTATATTGAAAGCACCTGTAATCACCTGTGTTCACAAAATAAATCATTTGAATTTGAAATCCGACCGCAAAAAGAACAAATAAAATGTTGATGGCATCAAATCTATAATTGAACTGTATGATGTACTTTCTAGAAAGCTATTAGTTAATCAAATAAATTGTAGTAACAATATTATCAGCCTTCTCAAATGGTACTTTCGGGTGTAGTGGCTGCAGTTTACCCACATCGTCCTGTGCAATCATGTTCCTAAGTCATTCTACCTGACGTATCTTGTGAGCGCTGAACTGTAAACAAATGCAGAGATAAGATTAGTAGCCTGTTTATAATGAACCAATGATTTTCAAATACACAACTTATGATTTTTTCTAACACACACGTAAGACCTACCTCACAACTATACAACAGAAATATACATAATTGTTTTAGTCACGTACCTAATAAGTTACAAATAAAAATAGAAATAAATTCAAAATGCAAAACCACTAAATCGTAAGGTATACTTACACAGCTTTCTTCACACATAACACTTACACTACATATATAACACACACATAGCACTTCTTCCACAAATTCAGCTCGACGTCCGTATGCCACCACCGGGACCCAGCAGAATACCAGCGTCAGGTATATTTGCCTGACACAAGCTGAGTTGGGCTCCCATTTGATGCAGCCTTGAAGCGCACACCGCACTATGCTATTCATTTCTTGTTTTGTTTATCTCACAAAACGAAGTACCTACCGATGATTATGTGTTTAATGTAGGTACTCGTAACATTGATGTTTGTGATTGTTTAATTTTTTTTTATTTTAATTTATGTGCTTTGTTTTGTAATTTTTATTGTGCTTTTGTGTATTGTCTGTTAATTTTTGTGTGCATCAAATAAATGTTAATCTATTTATCTATCTATCTATTAATGTGTAGCGCGGTGCTTGTGCGAGCAGTCACTTTGTTAGCTAATAATTAATGTATGTCTAGTTCGTCCCATCATTTTCTTCGTGGTCTGCTGCGACCCCGTCTCACTGTCTCAGGACACCAATTTTGTGCTACTTTGGCTAACAGTTTGTCGGGGACGCGGTAGACAAGTCCTGCCCAGTCCTATTCAAGTTGGGCAGCCTTTTGAGCCACATCAGCTATATTAGTTTTGGAGCGCAGTAGTAGTCTTTTTTGTGCTTTTTGGATATTTTAAATTGATAGGCTATATATGTAATGGATCCAAAATGGTCTAAAATAAAGGTTTATATTATTTTTATTCCATTTATTCCTTTTTACACATACCTCTTATAGTTTTAAATATTTTTTAAATAAAACTAAAAAATTTAAACATATAAAAAATAGTAGATCACCGGCATCGGGAACAAGGTCCAAGCTACCGGTGGTTAGAGCACCTGAGACAGGAATCTCCTAATTATTATTTCCTTTATTTGTTCAACATACATATAAATTACATTTATATTTTTTTTTTAAAACAAAACTCATAAAAAAAAAACACTTAAAAATATAAAAAATAGTAGCACACCGGCATCGGGAACAGGGTCCAAGCTACCGGTGGTCAGGGCTCCTGAGAGAGGAATCTCCGAACTATACGCGCCGTGTCCAGAAGAACTGCCTTCTGAATCAAGCCCTTGATCCAACTGCCTAACGAGAGCCTCCTCAGGTGTTGGTCGAGGCTCTTGGCAATTAAGCCATTGGCCGTCACGACTATCGGCACAATGACTGCTGTGTCCACTTCCCACATGTCGACAACCTCGCGAGCCAAGTCAAGATATTTAGTTTGTTTATCTTTCTCAGCTTTCACAAGGTTCTCGTCATGAGGGACCGCTATATCAACAATCATTGTGCGACGCTTGTTGTTGACCCTTGTCCACCACTACCTATCTCGGTGCATCCCCACGTTGGTTTTAAGGAAGTATTCCCTGAGACTGCATACCTCACGGTTGTGTAGGGTCTTAGCGTTTAAGAAACCACGACCCCCGCACTTCCGCGGGATATACAGCCTCATCACCGATGACCGTGGGTGATGCATCCGATTTGCGGTAAGCAGTGTCCGGACCCTTCTATCCAGGGCGTCTAGTTCTGTCTGAGTCCATTTGAGTATGCCAAAAGAGTACATCAGAACCGGCATGACCCAACCGTTGAAAGCGCGCACCTTGTTTCCGCCTGATAAAAGACTATTTAGTACCTTATTCAGGCGGCAAAAGAAGCGCTCCTTCAACGATAGTTTCACGTCAGCAGTATTATATGCCACGCTCGATCCTTATTGGTTCGCTGTTCTCCAAAAATTTGTCGACATCCTGGATAATGAAGGACTGTCCTCCACTGCCCCATACACGACATCAGGAAGGTGCGCAGAGTTGCGTCAATTTTATACAGCTCCAGCACCCTCATGAGCCATGTATGCGGCATTGAATCATAGGCCTTCTTATAATCTATCCAACATGTCGACAGATCTCTTCCAAAACGACGAACCTGTTGGCTAATGGCAACATCAATGAGGAGCAGCTCCTTAGTACCGCGGGACCCGTTCCTACATCCATTCTGAGAGGCAGACATGATAGAATTTGTCTCAATGTGAGTATTAATTTTGGCTCTCAGTATGGATGTAAGAACTTTATAGACCTTTCGTAAACATGTAATCGGTCTATAATTTTTAGGTTCCGCAGTACTATCTGATTTATGGAGCAGGTGGGTTATTCCCGTTGTAAAAAACTGAGGCAGCGATCCTGACTCTAGGGCAGACTGGAATTGAGATGCCAAACGAGAGTGCGACCTTTGAAACCATTTAAGCCAGAAGTTGTGCAGCCCATCCGGCCCTTGAGATTTCCAGTTGGGCAACGGACGAACTGCACGAGCTACATCTAGGGAGCTGATGGTAATTGCCCCCATTTCTGGTACAAGATCGCACACACGCTCGTCCTCTCGAGTCCAGTCACCCTCGGTGTGACTGATAGGCACTGACCAGATGTTGCGCCAGAATGAATACATCGCGTCATTATCTGGTAAGCGCGTATCAGTCACACAATGGTCCGGTCGCTCCCAAGCCCTATAAACCCACCTTTCGTTGCTTTGGAATGTGCGATTCTGAGTGTACCGCTCGACTCGTTGCTTGTAACGACGAATACGGTTTGGCTATGCATAGATCTTCTGCTTCAGGAAGTCGATACGCTCTGTGACGCGGGGCAAATAATCTCGAGGACTAATATCAGTCTCCGAAAACGCCCGCCTCACAAAGCGCATCACCCTAGGGCGAGTGTTGCCCTCCCTGAAGCAGATAAGCTTGCCGATGAGTGCTCTAGCCTCACCGATACGACGCTCGATCCTGCACTGCCAAGCTGGAACAGCTGGTCGTGTAGCTTGATCACTATTAGGAAATTTGACGTGAGCTACACGACACGCCGCTGCAGCCGCACAGTATAAGATCGAGTGAGTATCAGCATGGTCTTTGCAGCTATCAAAATAATTTGATAGCTGCGAATCTAGAGCACACACCAGTGCCTTATTTTTTTATGCATGGGTAAACGAGGTAGACGAGGTCTAAGTTCAGGCGGTGTGGAGCGATACTCTCGAAATGCATCCTCCAAAGCGCTCCTCAAACGTGCATTGCACTGGGTACTCACAGATATAGCCGCGTCATCATCGGCGTCACCAACGTGGTCGGGTCGCGGTGAAGCAGTGGGTTGACGTTGCACCGTGGCCGGTGGTGTAGCAGGTGAAACACGGCTACTCTGTGATTCCAGACGCAGTCTATCAAGTACGGCGTCATCCAACATACGATTACGCTGAATGACCCGCACCTGATCCGATAGTCGTTGGGCAGAAACGTTGACAGCTGGCTCAAGCACCTGAAACAGAGAGAGCATCCGACCACGATACGCAGTCAGGTTAATTCCCCGCTCTGTAGCCCCAAAGTATGAGCGCATGACATTTTCATTAATGGATGATGTCCATCGCATGCGCTGCGCACTTCCACCGGCAGCGGGGACCCTATCAGAGGCCGGTGGGCCTCGAGGTCCTAAGCTGGCCGGAGGTCGGCCTCTTCCCCGTCGACGCGCAGGTGGTGGTGTCGTCGGCGGCGAGAAGTATTCGTCGCTCGAGCTCGACGCAACTGCAGCGACCGGAATCTCTGGACTCACGGTTGGCGCTGGTCCCGGCGGCTGCGAGGCGGAGCTGAGCGACGAACCCGAAGATGTTGGTTGTATGTTTCGTTTTTGGGCCCGGCTTCTTGTCAGCATTTTTACAGTTCAGTTCATCGCCATGTCATCGTTTGAATTCGTCGTATATTTTGTTTTTGTTGGAGATATTATTTATAGTTGAATGTGATGATGTTTTTTTTTTATTTTTTCCTGGTGGTTTTCCGGTGATTGCACATTATTAGCGTATATTATGGAATAAAATTACGTGAAAAATTTCGGCGAGAAAATATTTGCTGTCAGTCAGTTTGACAGCCGAGCCACAGATTATTATTATAGTGTTTCAAACTCGATCCGTAAATTTAACACCATAGCTCATAGTTTTAAACACGAAGGAGATGGCTGGACGAACTAGATAGATCGCCAGAACTAGAAAGAGGGAGATAGTTTTTGTATAAAATACTATCTCCCTCTTTCATGTTCTGTATTGTGTGCTGTGTACGTATTTGTGTATTTATTTTAAATCTGATCTGTTTTTTTAACTTAGATTTTTGTTGTGCATTTGTTTCAGTAATAAATAAAATTTCTTACAAATATATTTTGGGTTTGCTGTAAGAAAACCTAATTGTTGGTTAAGCTCGCTTTTGTACATCAGCTGTCCAATGTTTTTAATAATTTGTCATTTTATGTACAATAAAAATATAAGAGGGAGCACAGGCCCGCGAAAGATGGCAGGAGTGGAGGGAGGAAAACGTTTCCTTCCGAACTGCATCAAAGCTTATCATCAGGTGGGATCGTAGTCAAGCTCTTGTTTATATCAATTACAAAAAATAAAAAAAAACCCTTTCTGCTCTCAGGCAAAGGTCCAGGAATGGAATAGGATAAGCTTACAAAAAAAAAAACAAATACTTACTGGTAGCTACATCATCAGCCTTCTCGAAGGTTACTTTCGGGTACCGTCGCCGCAGCTTGTCCACATCGGCCTCCGTGACGTGCGGGCCGTCCACGTGGTACAGCAGCCGGTTGTTCTCGCGGCCATCGTACATGTCCAGGTTCATGTTCAAACTGCGCATTTCTTCTTCATCATCCGGCGGCGGCTTGAAGTTCGATAGAGCGGTCAGCAAGCAGATCAGTATTATTGGGAGTACCAAGTTCTGCGGACAAGGTAAGGCCATATTACAGAAAATATTAACAATTTAGTAGTTCTAATCTATTCGAAGCTTCGAATAGAATCAACAGAACATGTTGGGTTTCGTAACTTTAATCATTTCAATTGCAGGGTACAAATACGTGACTTGCAAGACGCAAAATCATCCCACCTATCTCCATCCCATTCTCCCGTACACACGCTGACTATTGTTTACTCTGTCATCGCCATTTGGGACCGTTTTTGACAAGGATATGCGAAATATGAATTGCTTTATTCCAGCACCATAAAACTTCGCCTTGAGAAACACGCTTAAAAACTAGTGCTTATATTTTTATTTTACTTTTAGCGAACCGATACGCCTGTGAAAACCTAGCTGTTGTTTAGAACATTGTTTGAAAAGTGCGATTATACGTGAAGACCAGTCCAGTTCGAGTACCCATATCAATCCAGGGGGTCCAACCTTCGATTGACGGACGAAGCCAGGACCTGTACCATGACGTTTAAAGTAAAATTGTTTCATTCCTATTTCCAGTGTGGGTAAGAGATGGCGCTAGACAACCTGTGTAGCTCTGTCTCTAACTCACACTGAAATAAGAATGAAACAATCTTACTTTGAACGTCATGGTAAACCCATAGGTCAGGTGTGCATGATCCTAGCCTAATTTTCCCAATTCGACCCAAAACCCAATTTTCGTTGTCCAAATTGTGTCGCATTTTGCAAGTTCACGTATAATAACATAATAACATGTATTTCACAACTTTCACACAATGCCTTCTAGTCCCAAAATAGGTACTCAGACACTGAACAAATGTCGTGTTTATCATATTTATAAAGGTTTGTCTTAGGTGGAAATCGAACCCATGGCCTCCGATATAGCAGTCAGGGCCACTAACCACTAGACCAACAGAACAATCATCAGAACAAGCTTAGAATGGAATCGGTAGAATATGTTTAGAACAGGACGTCTACTCTCTTTCTCCGAAACGAAACTTTCGTAAACGAACGATATTCAAATGAAGTTTCGTTAGTGAACCTACTCTCATTCATTTTCGGATACACACAAGAATACTGGAACCACAGACAATTTTCTTGATAGAATGAAAGAAACAATTATGTGTGGGTCTTTTTATGTCATTTAAAATAAATTAAGGCGCCGTGCACAAAATTAACTAACTTTGAACTTTTTTGATCACCATTTGTGACAAAAGTAAGAAGAATTTAAACCTTCTGTTTTCAGATTATGAAAGTCAAAATCTTATTCTCTCAGTTTACATGACGATTTTTTTAAAATAATGTGTGTACTAATGGCAATTACCCATACTCAAAACCCTTTTCTCGCAAAAATAACGATCGAGTGATGTTTGGCTACGTTTTACACTAAACTAAAAATGCTTTATAACATTAAAAAAATACCAGTAACATTATTATATAGTCTACTCTCAGATGATTTGAAAACATTATTGACTTCAATAGGAAATATAGCAGAAAAAAAATGTTGAAAAAACACAATTCTTGGAAAACATCTGGTCAAATAAGTATTTTTTTCTATACCTTAGCACTTTTATATAAATTTAAAAATTGCCTAATAATCTTAAGAAATCCCTTTAATAGAATCTAAAATTTTATAAATAAACAATAACTTCATGTCGTAAATTACAAGCAAATTGAACTAAATTATCGATCGCGTCAGTAACAACCGGGCTCTCCAACTTTGTTTTGCAGCCCCTCGCGAATATTACGTGAAAATATTCCCAAGATTGCACGCCGACTATCACATCCCCACCGACCGTGTTCCCACGTTGTCGTCGTGGTGGGGCTTGCGTGTCTCTGTGACCCTGAGGGCTATGCCGGTAGAGCTACTCATGCCGGAAGGCCTCAAGTGAGAGACCAGACCAAGAGGAACACACAGGCGGAGTCCAGACGGACCGCCACGGAGGGTGCACTGTCCAGAAGCATCGGCACCAACAGCTGTTGTTGTTTTTGGACAGTGGTTATGGGAGAGTGGGTTCGCCTCGGGTACGCGTCTGCTTATCAGACGTGACCATGATGGCGAACGTGTTATTGGGGACCCCACCCCATTGACAAAAAGGCAAAGCTAGTTTAGCACAAACCATGAGCGCAAGTAGAAAAGAAACAACTACCCCAGGAGGGTACCTGCATGCAGGAGAATCCCTTCCCGAGCAGAGCTCGGGCTGCCCCTCGTATTCTGGGGGGGGCAACTACCGCCTCGGGTCTTCGGACCCTGTACCGTTCTCGATGGACGCATTGAGCCAGGGTGGCTCACCTGCCGGCGACGTGGAGTCCCTGGGACCCGTTCCTAGCACGTCCGTGGTGCCCGCAGGTACTGAGAAGGTCGGCAGGAGCTCCGGCCTTAGGGAGGTGAGCGGAGATACGGTGTCAGATTCCGATACCGCATCTTCGCTCACTTCGGAGAGAATGGAGGTTGAAAAAACCTCGTCCAGAAGGGATCATTTCGTCCGAAAGCGCCCCATGTCGGGAAAAGGCCAGAGGTCGTCTTCCGACGAAGCTTCGGCCCGCAAAATCTCTACCGCTAGGCGGGGGGCGGGCCGCAAGACGGGGAAGGGGAGGGGGCTTACTGCCCAGGAGGCGGTCCGCCGATCCCTAGAAATCACTGGGGAGGGGCGCCATCCCGGGGCGATAAGCGGTAGGGCTGGCCCCTTGGAGCCAGAGCTTTCTGGCAGTCAGTCAGACGGCATGAAGGAGGCAATGGCCAACTTCACAGAGGTCGTGGCAGACGCTTTAACAAGCGTCGCGCAGAAAAGGGAAAAGTCCTCCAAGGGAAGGGCCAAAACCCAAGCCACGATCTCAATCGCGAAGGCCCTTGAGACCGTAATAGAGACCCTCAAAAAGTCCCTCAACAAGAAGATTGAGGGGCTCGAGGCGGACTTGGCCGATCTCCGAAGAGCTGGTCCTGAGATGCCAAAAAGGGGGCGTAAGCAGGGGCAAAGCGAGACCCAGCCCCAAACCCAGCCGGAGAGTGAAGTGCTAACCCTGTTGCGGCAAGAGCTGGCTACCTTCCGGCAGCAACAGCAGCAGCAGCAGCAGCAGTTTCAGCAGCGGGTGCAGCAGCAGTTTTCCGTTCTGGAGGGCATCGTGCTGCGCCCACCGCTCACGGCTTCCATCCAACAGAAGGCGGCGTCATACGCCGCTGCCGCTGCAGTCACAGCTACTGCGCCTAAGCCGGGCCCGTCGGGACAAACCAAACGCGGGCCCACGATGGTGTCAGAGCCTGCGAGGCCAGCCCCACTGGCTAAGCAGCAGCAGGGGAATGCTGCCCACCCTAGAAAAGGCAAGGCGGTGGTGGTTGCTAAGGCGGCAAAATCTCCTGCCATGGCAGCGCGCCGTCCGCCCCCGCTACCCCAGCCTGCAGAATCTCCGGCCGACGCCGAGTGGCAAGTGGTCGGAGAGAAGAAAAGGGTGGGCAAGGCGGCAAGGGCGGCCAAGAAGCGGAGAAGGCAGCGGCAGCGTAGTAAGAGAGCCCTTGCGGCTAGGCTTCGCGCCCCGGCATCCGCAGCTGTAGTTATCACGTTACAGCCGGCTGCGGAAAAGAAGGGCGTGACTTACGGCAAGGTCATCTCAAAAGCAAGGCGGGCGGTGGACCTTACCGAGCTCGGTATCTCCGGGGGCTTCCGGATGCGGCATACTGCGACCGGGGCCCTTATGTTGGAGGTCCCCGGGGCGAACAGCGACCCCACCGCAGACGCCCTGGCCGACAAAATCAGGGCGTTCTTAGATGCGGAGGAGGCCCGAGTATCCAGGCCCACAAAGTGCGTTGACATGCGCATTATGGGCCTGGACGACTCCGTGACGGTGGATGAGGTTGTGGCCGCCGTCGTCAAGACGGGAGGGTGTTTTACTGACCAGGTCCGGGCAGGCACCATCCGTGCTGACAGCACGGGCATGGGTGCAGTGACGGTGAGTTGCCCCGTGTCGGCGGCCAAGACCATCACCGAGGAGGGCCGACGGCTTTCGGTGGGCTGGGTCTCCGCGCGGGTAAAACTGCTGGAGCCCAGACCTCTGCGGTGTTATCGCTGCCACGTGGGACACCACGTGGGGGCCAGTTGCGCAGCGGAGGTGGATCGCAGTGACCGCTGCTTTCAGTGCGGTCAGCCCGGTCACAAGGCCGGCACTTGCAGTGCAGCGCCGCATTGCTACGCATGTGAAACGGCAGGCAAGCCGGCCGACCACCGGGCTGGGGGCAGGTCCTGCGATCCCCCCACCAAGGTCAAGGGCAAGGTCCCACCACTTCCACAGACGCTGCCGCTGCAACCAACGCAGCAGGGCCCTCACAGGGGACTCGGGAGGAGACTGTAATGGACTGCCAATAACGGCTCCATTACGTCTCCTCCAGGCGAACATCAACCACTGCGCCCCCGCTCAGGATCTGTTGCTCCAGAGCATGGCGCATTGGTTGATCAATATCGCCGTAGTCTCCGAGCCGTACTATGTCCTGCCCAGGGCTGACTGGGTGCAGGACCTGAACGGCTCGGTGACATTAATTTCGTCGGCCGCCGCTGGTACCCCGTCCCTCGAAGGTATCACAAGAGGACAGGGTTGCGTGGCAGCACGGTTCGGAGAGATGGCTATAGTTGGGGTGTACCTCTCCCCGAATAAAACTCTCGCCGAACTCCACAACTCCCTTATGGAGCTGAACGCCGTCGTCGCTGGGTTTGGATCCCTCCCCGTGGTCGTTTGCGGGGACTTCAATGCCAAGAACTTGGCTTGGGGTTCCCGGTTCACGAACCAACGGGGTCGGATGGTGGAGGACTGGGCTCTGGAAACAGGCCTGGTTATCCTTAACCGGGGTTCTGTCCCCACGTGTGCGGATGCGGGGCAATTCAGTGGTGGACATTTCGTTTGCCAGCGCCGCTCTGTCGCCACGTGTCATCGACTGGCGCGTCATGGAGGGGGTGGAGACGTAATCAGACCACCGGTACATCCGGTTTGACGTCTCCGCCCAGACCTCGACCGCGCCGGTCCAACCGACCCCGTGTGGTCCACGGTGGGCGCTGAAGCAGCTGGACCGGGAGCTTCTCCTGGAAGCCGTGATGGTACAGGCCTGGGTGCAAGCACCGGACAGGCCTGTCGACATCGACGTCGAGGCAGAGTGGCTCCGGGAGGCCATGTCACAAATCTGCGACGTGGCAATGCCCCGAGTCCAGCCAGGATGTGTTCAGCGCCAGGTATAATGGTGGTCGCCGGAGATTGCGGCACTGCGTAGTGCGTGCAATGCCGCGCGGCGGCAGTACGCCAGACATCGCAGGCGCCGCATCCGCCCGCCGGATGCGGAGGCTAGAGAGGCGGAGCTGTACGAGGGATACAGAGCGGCGAAGCGCACCCTCCGAGCGGAGATAAAGCGGGCCAAGCTGGAGGTCCGCAACGTGTGGCTGGGGACTCTGAACGGAGACCCGTGGGGATGCCCTTATAAGTTGGTGCAAGCAAACTCCGCCCCTGGGCTCCCCCGCTGACGCAGAGTCTCCGGCCCCAGCTTGTAGAGGGTGTGGTGAGCTCTCTCTCTCTCTCTCCGAAACTCCGCTGCCGCGCCAAGTCGCGGCATGGCGGGAAGAGCTCCGGCGGGATCTCATGGTGGAATGGCGACAGCGACTATCGCAAGCCAGTGCTGGGCACGCCGTAATCATGGCGGTAAGTCCCCTCTTTGAGGAGTGGCTGGGAAGACCACATGGCGTCCTTACCTTCCGTATGACGCAGGTCCTCACCGGACATGGTAAGTTCGGGAGATTCCTGCACCGGATTCGAGCGGAAGAAACTCCTGGGTGCCGCCACTGTGTGGACCGACCGGAGGACACGGTGGAGCATATGGTGGAGGTGAGCACCGCCGCGTCCTCGTGGGGGCGATCGGCGGCAGTGATCTCTCGCGCCGGGCACTGGTACAGGCCATAATCCGGAGTGAGGAGGAGTGGCAGGTGGTCGCCTCCTTCTGCGAAGCAGTAATGCTAGCAAAGGAGGCGGCCGATCACGTGTGACAACGGTCCTCACGCCCTAACCGCCGCCGGGATTCCGATCCCGATTCCCGGCCACCGTAGGCGCGGGCTTGCGGACGGTGAGTAATGGGTGGCTCGCCGTCCGACCGTCCGGTAACCGTCCGGACCGAGCCCAAGTCGTCGACGGCGCGTGCTGTTCCACGCGCGCCTCATGGAGATGTCAGCAACTGTAGGGGCCCAGCAGGGTCGAAGCCTACTGGGGCCACGGGTAGTGTGAAAGCGAAGCCCGGGGCCCCGGGATGAAGGCAAAGAAGGAACAGAAGTGGGTTTTTGGTCAGTAAAAGTCTGACACTATCTCCCGCTTCGCCCGTTATTATGATTATTAAAATTTCTTTCGACTTCAATATTAATTAGAGGTAACAGTTGTATGTTTGTATGTAAAGGTTATCTGCGGAATTAATTTACTACTATCCAAATACAAAAATTATTTCACTAATGGAATCTACAATGTCTAATGGCAGCTATATTATCATCCAGTGTTAAAGACTATGTACAGGATGTTGATATTTTTTATGATTACCTATTTAAGACTTTAAGGTTGAAATTCAAGATGTAGTTTTCGAAATCATTTATCATTTCTTTTTTTTTGTAGATAATGGGTCGAAAGAAAGAGACGCAGTATCAATTATCATTATCAATGCGTCACTAAAAGAAAAAGGAAACGACATGTGATGAATGAATGAAAATTTTGAAATGACTGTGAATACTATAAATGTTGACAACATGTGTGAACTTGATCTAAACATGGTAATTATAACCTTTGTATTACGCACAGAGTGTAAATTAATGTCAAACCTATTTTTAGAAATTCATAACTTTTTCAGTTGTACTATACATGGTAGTCAGCTGATCGCGACAGTTTATATAAAAAGTTAAAAGTAAAAATATTTACCATTTTTTCAATGATAAAAATAAAAAGTAATGGCTAAATAGCCGGCCGGCAACAGAAAAAAAATAACCGTGAAAGTAGCAATCGGCTCTGTATTTATTTTTTCGAGTGGTGGAGTTCCGTTTATACTATTGTATCTCTGCTATATGAGATTTGTATTAACACGATAAGTTCATTAGATTCAGATATGGATTTAACGCCTGATTCTTAAGAGAAGAGGCAACAGCAGTAGGGGAAAACCTTTTACCGCCTAAATCAAAAGAAATATACCTAAAATCATACGGCGACCTTTGACGACGACTCAGGTATTTATTTTTACTTTCCTTGTATTCGTAATGAAAAACACGGTGTTTACTTCGGGTTAAAGATTCGTTTAGCCCTTCGAACTATTGGCAACCTCGCTACGCTCGGACACCAAACTCCTTTATGGGACTAAATAAGTTAATTTCACCCCTTTAGTAACAATGTATTATATGATTTATGGTGACATTACACTATTAAAGTATTTGCTAGTTATAATTTGGTAAATTTTGATAAAAGAGACACAAAGATGGCGATTTGTGTTTCAGAAAAGGGTTATTCTAATTTACTTAATAACCAACTTTTGACTGCGGCTTCGTTAATTTCGATTTCCATTAAGATTTGAAAGACACATGACGGCATCTAGGGATCATGAGTACGTTATTGTTATTTTCCTCGGATAGTTATTTTCTTCGGGATGAAAGTTACCCTGTAACTGTTTTTGTACACCAGACAACATATTATATGTATAATTTCAGGATGATCGTTTCATTGGTTTAGGCGTGATAAGCTAACAAACAAAAACAGACTTATTAAATTAAATTATTTAAATAAAATCTATTTGAGAGAAATTTATAGTAATAAACGTAATGAATGACTCCCTTTACAGTAAATATGAAAATCTTTTCAATGTTTATAAAAATGTACATCTGTTTTAAAAACTACTGTGATGTTCTAATTTATTTTGCATAACGCAATGATTTTGTTAATGAAATGTGTTATTTTTATTAAATTTGTTGTGAATGTTTGGACTATGTTGGTCTTTTTATTTCCTTTTTCACGTAGTTTTTCACGACAGCCTGGACTAGGTATTGCTATGTCAATTCATTCATTTCTAAGTTGAGCTATACGTTTACTGACAAATGCTTGCACTGGCTGAACAGGTTCAAAAAAACATCTTAGACACTAGTTTACAATGTTCTCATACACCTTTACTGAGATTATATATCTGGATTTTAAAAGAGAAATCTCGAAAACTTTATTTTATACCACCTGCCCGATAATCCCCTTTTATATGTCATACATTCTGTCCCTAGGGAGATGATGTAATATAGGCGATCCCTACGGAAAAATGAGATTTTCATTAGGAACGAAAAAAACCATTATAAAAAGAAACACATTGTAGTGATATTTGTTTCAAATCTTAAAACTTGTCGCATAATAGTTGAGATTAACTTAAAATAATATATATACCTGATGAATATCTATATGAACTCCTTCGCAATGTTCGGGAGTTAATTATATAAATCCCTGACGATCGAACAAATTAACACTTCGCAAAAGATGTGTCATTTTATTTGTTCATCTCGATTTGTGATAACCCGGACTAAAATATAGAATTAGGACTCAAACTGATATTTTTGCTGAAACTTTATTACAATTTTACTTAAAGGTACTACTGATAATGATTTCGGATTGAAAACTAATAATATAGATAATTATAAAATCACAAGTCCTCTTCTTGTACAATTTTCGCTTGGAACTCTTATAAATTGTAGCGATAAAAACGAATCGAGAGTCGGTTTCTTCCAATGCAGACATGTAAATTCACAGTTAACCGGCCAAATAATGTCATAATCATGGCGGTAAGACCCCTCGTAGAGGAGTCGCTGGAGAAACGTCATGGCGTCCTTAACTTCTACATGACGCAAGTCCTTACCGGATATGATAAGTTCGGGTTCCTGCAGTGGGTTCAGGTGGAAACACCCGGGTGTCACCACTGTGTGGACCACCCGGAGGACACGGTGAGCATTCACTACTGGCCAGTTTTAGTTGGCCATATCATGAAGTGATCAATTCTAAGATCTGGCCACGACATATATCTCTAGCATTCTATAGAAGCTGTAGGCCCGCAACCGCGCCGGACGCGAGTGAAAACCGCTTCGCGAGTTCTTAGTCTACGTAAAAGGCCGAGTGTAAAAAACATGACAATATTTTTGAATATTTTAATTTTCAATTCACATTAAAATCTAAACAAACACTGTCGTATCTTGGCCCTACTTTCCTTAAAGGTTGTATTATTAAAAGAACTGGTATAAACATCAAATTTGGAGCCATAAATTTAATCAAAAAGCAGGCAAAATATTTTTGGAGTTTGACATTTGCACTTGTCAAATCATTATCTTGGAACGGACTTGTGTATTATGAGTCACATTTCACCCGAGCGAAGCCGGGTTTTCATCTAGTAGTAGTGTACAGATACCGGCACGGATCTTGAGCGCTGACTTCTACTGTTCTACTTGCGCAGAAGCACGCAGAAGTGAAATATCGGGTCTCTTTAGAGGTATGAAAAGAGATGCGGGGGCGGGGAGTGCAATCCTCGTACAGTGATTGGCTCGCCGATGTTGTACGATGCGCAAAGCGATCCCTGCTCTTTCGCCGAGCGCTCAAGATTCGTGCCGCTATCTGTAAATGTGTTTCATCCATTAACTCACCAGTGCTAGGAACATAATTTTTTTGTCCATTGCATACTTGACTTGTCTCTTCAAGAGCACGTAATATTGTCTTATATACAAGGGGATGCCAGTTAGCTTCTTTGGTGGTGGTTCTGGAACACAATAAGACAAGCAATATTTTAGAGCATTTTAATAACCCATGACATATCTTGAAAAGGCCTAAAAAAAAAATTATAAGTAAGTTCCCGCTGCCAACGGCTTCATCCGCGTAAAGTAGATAATTACTAATGATAGGAGTAGGTAGATTGAATTGGGGTCATTTTAAACCGGAATTGGTCGATTATTAAAAAAAAAACCCGGAAATTAGGTAGGAACTGTATTAAAATTAGCAATATCATATATAATAATATTATTTTTTATTATTTACATCATTTTTTTTACGGCGACGTCACGATTTGACACAACCCAACGACCAATCAGAACAAAGGATCATGGGTGGTGCACTAACTGGCTATGAAAAAAAACCATGCGTACAGTATTCCCAAATTAATAATGCGCATGCAGATCTTCGCTGATTGCCGTATTCCCTGAAACACCCGAATCATTGAATCGTAAGAGGCCTAAACAATGCACTTGCATTTTGCACCTTGTTCGAAAGAAATAGGAGTCAATATTATGTGCAAACAGTCGAAAACAATTTGGGCGGTCGGCGGCGGTCGCCGGTCAGTCAAAGGTCCGTCAATCGTCTTTATATATTGGTGGTGACTGCACGTGCATTTATGATACAAGTACCAAAAATCAATCTACCTACTCCTATCACTGATAATTACCCCAAAGGAACATACTCCCAGGATAAAAAGTCCTATGTGCTATTCCAGGATTGTGACACGGATTGCGATAAATCTTTTTAAACTTTTTTTTTTTTTAAATAAACCAGTGCTTGACTGCGATCCCACCTGATGGTAAGCAGTGATGCAATCATTGATGGTGAGGCGCACTAGTTTATGAGCCTATTCACTCTTAAGAAAAGAAAAGACAGAGAGAGTATTAAAATTTATCGAAATCCGTTTAGTCTTTCGAGCGTAAAGAAGTAACAAACATACAAATATTCACAAATTTCGTCTTTATAATAATACAAGCTAATGCCAGCAGCTTGGAAGCTGAAGACGGACAAAAAAAGTTCATGTCCATCCTTGGAGTTCAATCTTTGTACCAAATATCAAAATTGGTTCAGTATTTTAACCGTGAAAGCATAACAGACAGACGGATACAGTTATTTTACGATATAGTCTGATAAAACTTAAGTAGGCTGTCAGAATACAAAGCATATTTTTACAAAGAAAACAAAATATTTTTGTATGTGGCTTTGGATTACTAAAATACATCATCATCATCCTGCCCTTATCCCGTGTTATTTGGGGTCGGCGCAACACGTTTTTTTCTTCCACTCTGCCCTGTTACTCGTCATGCTATCACTAACTTCCTTTTCTTTCATATCACTCTTTACACAATCCATCCATCTTTTCTTTGGTCTCCCTCTTCCTCTCCATCCATCCACATGTAAACTCATAACTCTTTTAGTAACATGTGTTTCATCCCTCCTCTTCACATGACCATACCAAGACAAACGATTCCCTTTCAACTTTTCAGTCACTGGCGCCACTTTCAAACTTCCCCTAATATATTCATTTCTCACTTTATCCATTCTCGTCACACCACACATCCATCTTAACATTCTCATCTCCGCTACATGCAATCTTTTTTCATCCGTCTTTTTCACAGCCCAACATTCTGATCCATACAGTATGACAGGCCTTATCACGGACTTGTAGATTTTACCCTTCAACTTGAGGGGCATCCGTGGGTCACAAGTTGTTGCCGTGACCTGTCTCCATTTCATCCATCCTGCGTTGATCCGATGTGTTACGTCCCGGTCTACCTCACCATTCCCTTGGATGAGTGACCCGAGGTACCGAAAGTCAGAGCAGATCGGTATGGGCGTTCCAGCTAGAGCTAAAGGCACTGGATTGGAGAGACCGCCGAAATCGCAGAACAAGTATTGTTCGAAATGTTCTGGAACTAATTATAAAAAATATTGAATTCTAATTAAATATTTCGTAAATACCAAAAATATTTACGAAAATAAACCGAAGTTAGGTCCAGTCATTTTACCATAGCAAGATTTACAATAGCGTAATGCGTAGTTCGGCATATTTTCTCAGAAAATGATTTTCTTTTAGTGCATAGAACGGATACAAACACGACTTGACGTGTAGGTGTGTCATACTAGACTGAGTGACTTATGAAGTTATGACCACCGGGGAATAAGTATCGGATCACGATTTTGTTCGCTATGTCCGGTCTATTGGTAGTATATATTGAATGTCTTTGTTGAAAAGGTTTATGTCTAAAAAGTAATTATGCAAAGTCTCAATGTTAAGAAACATACAGTTATTGAGAAAAATAATAATGAAAGTCGATAATTTTTCGTAATATTTGACGCCATTTTGACAGATTTCGTTCACTTTTTACCTTGTTTGTAGTATTATGACAAAGGTATTATTTCATACAGCCAGGTCCCGAGGTACCGAAAGTCAGAGCAGATCGGTATGGGCGTTCCAGCTAGAGCTAAAGGCACTGGATTGGAGAGACCGCCGAAATCGCAGAACAGGTATTCCGTTTTGGTTCTACTCAATTTCAGGCCAAAACTCTCCAGTCTGTGCCACCACACCTCCAATCTGTTCTGGACCTCTAGGCCACTCTCGGCAACCAACACAATATCATCGGCAAACAACATACACCAGGGAGCCTCTTCCTGAATGTCCGACGTCAGAGCGTCCATTATCATCACGAAGAGGTAAGGGCTGAGAGCTGACCCTTGATGTAAGCCGACTGCCACATTGAAGCTGCCAGTGGTGCCCACTGTAGACCGGACTTGGGTACTGCATCGACTGTACATCGCTCGGATCAACTGCACATACTTCCCAGGCACACCTTTTTCCTTAAGGGCCCACCACAGAACCTTACGAGGTACCCGGTCGTATGCCTTTTCGAGGTCGATGAATACCATGTGCAAGTTTTTATGCGCACCTCTATATTTCTCGCACAGCTGGCGTATAGCAAAAATGGCATCCGTTGTACCCCGACCAGGCATAAAACCGAATTGGGTCTGTGAAATTTCACTCTCTTCTCTCAGCCTCCTTTCAATAACTTTCTCCCAGGCTTTCATAGTATGTGACATTAGCTTTATTCCTCTATAATTGTTGCACTCAAGCACATCACCTTTGTTTTTAAAAATCGGCACTAAAGAGCTATTGCACCACTCATCAGGTATGGCTTCTTCCAGCAACAACTTATTGAAGAACAAAGCTAACTACGTCCATCCATCCACTCGCAATAACTTCCACACTTCCAATGGTATTCCATCTGGACCAATGGCTTTACCATTCTTCATTCCATTTACTGCTATTCTGACTTCATCCATATTAACATTTCGCACTAATCCCACATTCACTGGTTTATTCTCTAACACCCCACTCCAATTATTTTCCTCATTCATCAGTCTTTTAAAATATTCTTTCCACCTCTTTTTGATTTTTTCATCATCCGATAGAACCATTCCAGTTTCATCTCTTATACATCTTACCTGACAAACATCCCTCGCCTTTCTCTCTCTTATTCTAGTAAGCCGGTATAACACTTTTTGGCCTGCAGGACGGTTCAGTGTGTCATATAGTTTGTCCTGGGCCTTTGATTTTGCTATTGCCACGGCTTTCTTAGCTTTCTTCTTTAGAACGTCATACTCATTCTTTTTTTCAGCTTTTAAACTAGCGTTTCCTGGCTCTACACACTGCCATTCTTTGAATTTTTTCTTCTTTTCTTTCAACACACTCTGAATTTCTGTCGACCACCACCATGTATCCCTATCTATTATGCCCTTTCCTCTCGTCTCTCCCAAAATATCTTTCGCTGCATGCCTGATACACCCAGCCATGTCATTCCAGCTTTCATTTATACTTCGATCATTCATGTCTCCCATCTCTATCATTCTGTCCACCACTCGCTCCCTGAACTTCTTCGCACAATCATTCTTCTCTAACATATGCCATTTTATTTTAGGGGGAGGACGCTCTTTGTATTTGGTAGACAGTACTTTGACCACTGATGTCATAACCAGGAGTCTGTGTTGTGAGACTAGGTCTTCTCCTGGCAGTACTTTGCAGTCTTTGACGTGCTTTAAAAACGTGGATTACTAAAATACATAAACAAATATTTTTAATTATGAATGAAGACTAAATAATGGATCAGGTTGGACCCGTAACGCAGTACGGACGCTTAAAAATGAGTTCTGTGTCACCGTTTCTAAATATGACAACGATGTTCAACTCACTCAGCTCTCCGGCGGTGTCCATTTCATCTTCGTACAACGATGTGTCGATATCACTGCATAACCTTGGGACAACAATAAAATGTCATGTAGAAGTCATTTGCCTTTATTTATTTTTTTTATAAGAAATTATAGCAATATCTACAACGTCACATATGAATTAAACTACTATATCCTGTATCACACAATTACAGTTCTCCGCGCGATTTGAACATATACAACAGCCTGAAACCATCTAGATCTGGTAGTTACCGGAATCAGACATAACACCTGCCTGGTCGGGGGAAAGGGGGGGGGGGCTTTTCAACGAAGGTATGTGGGACTTTACACCCTGTTCTTATTTGATTATGATTTAGGTGTCTTCAAGGCTAGATTTCATAGGCTCTTAGTAAACTAGTGCGATTCACCATCAACGATTTAATCTCTGCTTACTATCAGGTGGGATCGCATTCAAGCACTAGTGTATACTAGAAAAAAAAATCGTTAAAAATAAGATTTGCACGAATCGTAATCCGTTCTTGAAAAACTACTCACTTCAAAAACACCTCTTCAAGCGTAGACACGCCAACACCTATAGATTCCAGCCCCAGTTCTGATCTCTTGGCCTCCAGATCGGCGAACAGTCCCGGGAACTTCCCGCTATGCATCGCAGGCAGGTTGTATGATATCGAGTTCTTAGTTTGATCCTTCAGCGTCGCGTTTGGCACGTGTGACTTCACTACTGTGGTTATTGCTGCCTCATTCGGAGAGCCGATCGTTGTAAATGATAAGCGGTAACCGGTACCTGGAATTAAGGTGAGATAGTTTTAGATATAATGATAATGTAGATCATCAATAAATAAATAAATAATAATAGTTAGTCATAGTTTAAGAGGACCCTTCTGCACTCGCTTAATGAATTAAAGATAAAAGGACAATTACATGTACTGATTGAGCAGAATCCACATTTGTGGGCATAAAGATGAGAATTAGGAGTGTTAGACTGAAGGTCGCGCATGGAGAAGTGAATATATTGGTCTTGTCAGCATTGAATGTTAGTAAATTGCTTTGAAGCCAATTAGTCACACTGTTTAAGCCTAATTGAGCGTATTCGTATAATTGATTGCTGGTTTTAGCGGAATAAATTAAGGCTATGCAGCATATATGCAGGCAGCATATGAAATAATTTTGCCTTGTTTAATGTTCAAATTACACAAATCATTAATATCAAGAACAGGGTTAGGCCCAGAATGCTTCCCTGGGGAACACCAAAACTAGGTTTTTTTGTTTATCGCTTGTAATATAGTCAATTCTAATACATTGGTATCGATCGTCTAAGTAGTCGCCTAAAAGTTTTAGCGGCGTTCCCCTA
This sequence comes from Mythimna vitellina, assembly GCA_949316375.1. Lineage (NCBI taxonomy): Eukaryota > Metazoa > Arthropoda > Insecta > Lepidoptera > Noctuidae > Mythimna > Mythimna vitellina. The sequence continues at coordinate 21,009,357 of OX438700.1, read as the reverse complement.
ATTCTAAGATGATGTATGTTTTCAAAACATTGGGGAATGTATCTGCAACCGCAGATGAAAAATTAAAACAAAAAATTGTATACCTCGCATTGGCACAGTTCTCATTGACCTAATGTTTCACGTTCTGGGGAAGAGCGCCTAAATCTAATTTGAAAGACCTAGAGAGAGCGCAGAGAGCTATCCTGAAGACATCTTTCATTTCTTCCACACCGTTTACCCGACACACCAGTTGTATAGAGACACTAAGGTTCGTACAGTTCGTCAACTTTTTCTGTTAGCCACAATACTTATACAACCTAGCTTATTGGAATATCACCCTTCATTCACTGTCGGTGGAAGGTGAGTGAATCCAGTGGATCGACTCCAACACTCCCAATGAACCGAATTCTCTACAATAAAATAAACGGCACCCTAGTCATAGTTTACCTAACAAAAAAACACTGTAAAATGAAAGTTACGAATTGGCTTCAACAGCTCAAGTATAGTGAGACAGAAAAATATATTTTATGTATATCCCGGAGTAGTAGTACAACGCAAACGAACGAACAAACACACACACAAATACGCACAACAAAGCTCGTAAAGGACGTGTCTGAGACAGATTAATGAAGATACAATATTGTAATTTTTACATCCACTAAAAGTGGGGAAGACCTGGTGACCAGAAACACAGGCTAAAAGCCTAGCTTAAGCACCAGTCTTCCACAGTATGAATCCAATTATTGTCATAGTCTTAGTTTTGTTATATATTATGGTGAGAAAATAAACAAATTATTATTATTAGTGAAGTCCTAAATTAGATCCGTATCCGTATAATGATGGACACCTGCGAATTACTAATAATTAATAAAATTTTCCCCACACTAAAAATAACTCCTGTATCGCGGTTGCGTTCAGAAAAATGAAAACTCACATACACAAGACACCCAGACTCGGAACACTTATCGTATACATCGCGGGGATCGAACTCGCGACATGCAACACAGCATTCAGTCTCCCAACCATTGCGCCATCCGTACCGTCAAAATTTGACGAATTACTAAAGATGGCGGACCATTTTTTTTTATTAATTATTTCTTTCTCTTTTACTCACCCATTGCCTTCTTGAGATGCATTGTGGTAGCGAAGCACCGCAGTACTCCAGCGTGCAGCGCAGCCACGCGGTCGCCCAGGGCGTCTGCTTCCTCCATGAAGTGGGTCGATAAAAGGACGGTTCGCTTGCCTCGTAGAGACTGTCATTAAAGGACCATATTATTAGAAGTACAAAAAAGGTGCAAGAGTTTAGAGTTGGAAAACTTGAAATGCTAAAAGGAATTTCGTTATTTTAATATTTATTTAACTATATAAATAAAAATTAATGGCCAAATGTGTTGCTAAGCGCAAAATTCGAAGGTAACTGGACCAATTTAGACAAACTTTTTTTTAACTAAGACTTGAATTCTCAAAAAGATTCTTGCAAAGAGGAAACTTGCTGAAATGGCACGGAAAGTCATAAAAAATAACTAATTTTTCTTCATTACATTCAAAAAAGCCTTCAAATTCTATCTGTCAATATTAGGTTTGGCAGTCAACAACAGCTGTTCACAGAACAACGCCTATTAGGTGAGCTAGTTTGTTAGGGATAAATATTAGCTGAAAAACGTTCACTACAGGACACAGGTTGCTCTCTGGGCACGCCACATTTATGGTGGTAAGTCCTCTCTTTGAGGCGTGGTAGGAAAGACCTCACGGCGTCCTCACCCTTCGCATGACGCAGGTTCTCACCAAACATGGTAAGTTCGGGAAGTCCCTGCACCGGATTCATGCGGGAGTGACGCCCGGGTGTCGCCACTATGCGGACCGCCTGGAGGACACGGTGGAGCACACGGTGGATGTGTGCCCCGCTTGGGCAGAGCAACGCCGTGTCCTCGTGGGGGCGATCGGCGGCGGGCGGTGATCTCTCGTGGCAGGCCTTGGTTCAGGCCATAGTCTGGAGCGAGGAGGAGTGGCAGGCGGTCGCCTCCTTCTGCGAAGCACTAATGCTAGCAAAGGAGGCGGCCGATCGCGTGAGGCAACGGTCTTTACACCCTGACCGCCGCCGGGGTTCCGATCCCGATTTCCGGCCACCGTAGGCGCGGGCTTGCGGACGGCGAGCAATGGGTGGCTCGCCGTCCGACCATCCGGTAACTGTCCGGACTGAGCCCAATTCGACGATGGCGCGTACTCTTCCATGCGCGCCTCAAGATGTCAGCAAACCGTAGGGCCCCAGTAGGCTTCGACCCTGCTGGGCCCCTACGATTTGGTGACATCTCCATGAGGCGCGCGTGGAACTGTAAGCGCCGTCGACGACTTTTTTTTTCTTTGTAAGTGGGAAAATCATCTAATGACATCTCTCGCTCTTTTGTGTCAGACTTTTACTGACTAAAAAACCACCCCTGTTTCTTCGTTGCCTTTCATACCAGGGCTGAGTCTTTCTTTCAGAAGCAGACCGACTTGGGTTCGGTCCGTACGGTTACCTGATGATCGGACGGTGAACTACCCATTGCTCGCCGTCCGCAAGCCTGCACTGTAGGCCGTCGGTAGGTGGACGGAAATCGGGATCGGGATCTCGTCGGCTGGGAAGTGAGGGCAGCTCCCTCGCGCGTGCACGTGCGGCATCCTCCTTCGCTAACATTACTGTTCCGCCTGCCACTCCTCCTCGCTTCGGACCATGGCCTGCATCAACGCCCAGTGCGAGAGATCGTTGCCACCGATCTCCCTCACAAGGACATGACGGTACTCTGCCCAAGCGGGGCACACCTCTGTCGTGTGCTCCACCGTGTTCTCCGGGCGGTCCACACAGTATTGTCACCCGAGGGTTAATTCCGCACGAATCCGGTGCAGGAACTTCCCTAACTGACTATGCTCGGCGAGAACCTGCGTCATGCGGAAGGTAAGGACGCCATGATATCTTTCCAGTCACTCCTCGAAGAGAGAACTTACCGCCACAATTATGGCGTGCCCAGCACTGGGTTGCGATAGCCGCTGTCACAATTCCACCATAAGAACCCGCTGGAACTCTGTCCGCTATGCCGTGACTTGTCGCGGCAGTGGAGTTTCGCCCAGGCGTTGCATCTCCACGCGCAAATCGTGCAAGGACTGTTGCCTCCAGATCCCATGGTGGTAGGCCAGCAAGGAGGCTAGCCGCTTTGTGGGAAACCGTGCAGTATCCCCGCACCATCCGTATGACCATGACACCCTGGTATGCGTTCAGCTGGGGAGCCGGTCGCTTTTGTAGCGACGGTGCTCACACATAAAGGGCTATTGACCGATCGATGCCTGCGTAAAGCTTCTGGTAGGAGGCGTCTGGACTCCATAAGTTGGGCAGAAGCCACTTGAGGGCAGCCCTAGTCCGATTCAGTTTGGGAGGCAGACGTCGGAAGTGTTCCTCGAAATTCCACCGGCTGTCGAGGACGAGTCCCAGGCACTTCATCTTCAAATCGACGCCGATGTGAATTCCTCCTACCGTTAAATGGGAACGCCGTGGTGGCGCGCTCCGAGGGCCGTGAAAACACATGGGCTTGGACTTGTGTAGCGCCACCTTGAGTCCCAACTGCTGGATCCTCTCAACGACTATCGCAATCCCGCGTGTCGCTATTTCGACTACCACCCGATACAACTCTCCCTGCGCCAAGACGCACGCTGACCCCGTCAAAAGCTCGTTGCACAGCACGTAGTCGTACCCGATGTTCCACAAAAGCGGTACTAGTACAGATCCCTGCGGAACACCGCATGACATCTACCAAATTAATGCTACTTAGTTATGACAATTTTAGTGTATGCAGTTGTTTTAACCGTAAACCTATGCTGCGGGTTTTTTTTTAGGTGGGAAATAATTCAATGACATCCCTACCCTTTTCGTGTCAGACTTTTACTGACTAAGACCCACTCCTGTTCCTTCGTTGCCTTTCATACCAGGGCCGAGTCTTTCGGATGGCTTCCACCCTGCTGGTCCCCAAGGGTTGCTGACATCTTCTCGAGGTGCGCGTGGAACACTACGCGCCGTCAACGACTTGAGCTCGGTCCGAACGGTTACCGTACGGTCGGACGGCGAGCTACCCATTGCTCGCCGTCCGCAAGCCCGCCACCATAAGCGGTGGCCGGAAATCGGGATCGGGAGCCCGACTAGTGAGTGAGGGCCGCCCCCTTGCGCGTGCACGTGCTGCCTCCTCCTTTGCTATCATTACTGCTTTGCCGAAGGAAGCGACTGCCTGCCACTCCTGCTCGCTTCGGACCATGGCCTGTACCAAGGTTCAGCGTGAGAGATCGTTGCCACCATCTATAGTGTTAAGGGTACGTACACAATTGCAACAATATTAAAGGTCCATGCACACTATGTATTTATGCATGTTGATGCACTGAGGGTGCGTGATGGAGATACGATCTCTTTATAGCAATGCAACATCATGTCGATGAGAAACTTGTTGATAGCTTTTACTGTGATACAAGCTGTGCTGTGTTTGTGTATGTGCCCACTCTGCTAAACAACTCAGATCTTATAATACTTTTTCATTATTTATTTATATTGTGCTCGCTTAATAGAAGCGGCAAGAAATAATGTAACCAAGATTTTAGTAACTCATAACATGATTTTAAAAGAGTGTCCATTCCATGAGGGTCCATGTCTCTTGTACGTTCTTCTCCATAGAGATCTACGCTTTGGAACGTGCAATTTAGCTTCACTTTTTTGACTGACCAACATTTTAACAATTAAAAAGTGCCTGTAAATGGTTTAAGTATTTGAAATGTTTCTGATTATTGAGTTACCGTAGCCCTGGATCGCAAAGGACAACTGAAGGAACAGAGGTGGGTTTTAGTCAATAAAAGTGAAACTCCCTCTCGCTTTAGAGCGGGAGAAGCCATTCGATTATTTCCCTACTTAAAAAAAAAGATGCTACACAATCGCTGTTGCGTGAGCTGTTTTTACGTTAACGCGATTGAGACGTTCACTGCGTTTGGCTCTCTGATTGGTTAAGAGCATGAAGAGGGCCAATCGGAGCGCTGAACGTAATAAACGTGTCGATCACGTTAACGTAAAACAAACACGAAATATTGACTCTGATTACTGACAAATATTGAGGGCATGGTATCCCACTGAAGACGATGTCGTTGGTCGTTACCAGTAGCAAGTTCCACAGCTCCCGGCGCGTCTCCACGTCGAGCCCGGACGTGGGCTCGTCCAGCACGAGCACGCTGGCGCCGCCGGCTAGCGCACAAGCTAGTTGCGCCCTCCTCTTCATGCCCCCCGACAGTTCTGTTGTCAATGCACCCAGCTTCTCTGACAAACCGAGACGTTCGGCTAGTTTGCGAGATGATATCCGCGCTTCAGCGTAAGTGCCACGCTTGAGCTGAGGGTGAATTATAACGTAAATACAAGTACCTATTAAAAGGCCAGATATTTTGTAAACTTAATATTTTTCTCACAATTAGATTAGCTACTTTATGTAACTAACACCTAACCTAACTAACACTAAGTTACTTTCAAAGCGGGTAACAACTAAAGAGTGGAATTCTTATCATCGCCATCATCATTTCAACCGAAAGTCATCCACTGTTGGACATAGGCTTTCCTTAAATGTCACCAACCACTTGGGAATTCTTATAACTTGCGTCAATCACATTATTACTCAACATCTGGTAAGATAATGGTCAAAAGAAAGTCCTTCAATAAAAATAACATAAAGAAAACAAATCATCTAACAAATTTCGTATGGTATTACACAATATTCTTTACGTCACAACAGTCAAGTCAGAAACGATTGTCAGGAAGCTAGAAATTAAAGGCTAGAACAAGTACTTAACGTGCTTTCCGAGGTGTGGAGGAGCTCTGTATCTTAAGACGGTCACCCATCTACAGACCGGCCTGGACCAGCGTTGCTTATACTTGGAGATCGACCCATGCCGAGTTTGTTTTCCAAACAAAATATGTCAAATTTATTATTTTGTTAGGTCGATTTATATGAATAAATCTGAGTATTGAAAAATCAACCTTAATAGAGTCTTGCCGGTCCGTCTATCGCCTACGTGAGCATGGTTCAAAAGCTTGCTTCATCCAACGCAATGTTTGGTAAAGAGGCAACGCGAAAAAAGAAAACGCTTGAACGCTCAGTTGGAATTCGATGACTTCCATCACTCACTCAAATATTTCACAAAACTTGTTCCAGTAAAAACGTGTATGTCATTAAATTCTCATTCAGAATCCTAATTAAATATGAAAGTTTAATATAAACATACTTTCTTTGCTTTTTAATTCATGAGTACATTATAAAAGGCCAAAATTCACGTAAAATAGCAGAATTTCAGTGGTATTTACTAGACTACTTTTACACATAGTGTAATGGAAAATTCTCGAACAAAATTTTGCTAGCATATTTTTTTAGCGTCAAGTAATGAAAAATTTACAAAAGTATATAGATAAAATTTCTAAACCATTTTGTCTTAGACATTACTATTAATAGAATCCTCGTATTAATAAAGATATTCCAGTTGATGTGATGAGATTACATATATTATGTCAATAATACTTACGTACTTTCTTATGACTTTAAAAAAACGATAAACGCATCTTTGAACGAACGACAAGATGTCATGTCATATTGTCGTGTTTTTACAGCAGTTACTTTTATTTTTATCATTATTATCTAGTGCGGAAATATATTTCGTAAATATGCAAAGCATAAAGCATAAAGTAAAGCATATTATGTTACTTGGCCAATATTTGTAGTAGTGGCAACATTAACACTTAAATTTATCCAAAAGCCATTAAGTAAAGTAAGCAAAAAAAAAAAAATTGTCATTATTATTATCGTAAAAATCTAGTCAATTCAATTTCAAATTATGACGAATTTTTTGCGAAACTTAGGCTGGCCATTTGCTTGATTTGATAAAGTATAGTAAACTAGCTTCTGCCAGCGGCTTCGCCCGCATGTAAACAGGTTTCTCTGTACAAATTTTGGACCCGCGTTTCATCTGAGAGAATGAATTTTGGAAAATCCTCTCTTACTGCTCGCCTTTGCCATAAAAGGAAACCTTGTGCAAAGTTTTACGCTCCTACTAGTATCAGTAGTTTCGGCTGTGCGTTGATATGTCAGTCAGTTTTTCCTTTTATATATGTAGATTATTTCACCGGTATATATCATGGTGACACTTAATAATTTCATTAACAATTATCTCGCCATTATTCGGATTGATTACAATATAAATATAGATACTATCCACAAGATATGAAATATAATCTTAGGTTGGACGCTCTTAATTTAAAGTCAATATAGTAACGTCAAGTGTACTTACCAGCGAAAAGAACATAATATGCTGCTGCACTGTCAAATTATCGAAGAACAGGTTGTATTGAGGACAGAGGCCGATGTTCTTGCGTACTTCATTCTTCTGTGTCACCGTGTCCTTTCCGTTGACGTACACTTTCCCTTCTGTGGCGCTTGTCATTCCTGAAGACATAGAAGATCGATTAGGTTATGAAGTTTTTTGACGTATACTTTAATCCGACTTCTCCAGAAGGGAGTTGTGGACGGCGAGCAATGGGTAGCTCGCCTTCCGGCCGTCTGGTGACCGTCAGGACCGAGCCCGAGTCATCGAAGGCGTTTAGTGTTCCACGCGCGTCTTAAAGTGATGCCAGCAAAACCATAAGAGCCCAGCAGGGCCGAAGCCTATTGGGGTCATGGGTTTGCTTTTGAAAGGAAAACCCGTGGTTCTGGAATGCAAAGCTAAGAAGGACTATAGGAGTGAGTTTTATTCAGTAAAAGTCTGATGCGCCCTCGCGCTCTGCCCTAGAGCAAGAGGATTCATTTTCAACCTAAAAAAAGACCTCGGAAGGATTAATACTTTTCGAGACTATGTTTGTATGCAAGTTTGTTCATACGTCTATTTCTTTGGTAAGTTCTGTAGCCTAAACGGGTGGATAGATCATAACCAATAAGGTATCATTTGATTTGTCATACGTGCTATCGTTCGAGTGACGTGTCGTCGTACGTGATTTAAACTAATTGAATTTGAAAAAAGTCAAGACGGTTCCCGCCCTTAGGTACCTAAGTGACATCGTATTTTCTCGTAACATAGTCCTCAATATACGGGGATCGAGGAGAAGATTTCAAAAATATAACAAAAATAAATTGTAGAAAATAAAAAAATACGCGTTCCAATGACTTGATCGCCAAAACAACTAAAAATAACAATATAAAACAAAATTATTGAAAAGAAAGTTTTGATTTATGTCTATTTGTATGTTAAGATTCAACTTAAATACTAGGTACTTGACTAATTTCAAAAATTCTTTCACCGTTAGAAAGCTACATCTTCACTGAGTATCATAGACTATTATTTTCTATTTTCATGCGGGTGAAGACAACAAAGGTTTGTTCTACTGTGTCCCTAGACGTAGCACAAGCATTTGTCGAAATATGGTATGAAGGCCTAATATGTAAACAGTAAAGCCGAAGCAGTTCGCAGATATTCTAGAATCCTACGTTCTAAAGAGAGTCTTCGGAATAAGACAAGATACCTACTCAGAATTGAAACAAATTAAAGCCAGGGTACCACAAGGAAGTGTATTAGGTCCGGTCCTGTACCTAATATACACTTGCAAGATTCCAGAATCAGAACAATACCATTAAGGTCCAAATGCTGATGACACAGCCCTCATGACTGTAAAAAACAGCCACGAAGAAGCAGTTGAAAAGGTTCAAATGGCTGTCAATAACTGGACCAAAACCTGGAGGATTAAATTAAATGAATCTAAATCTCACGTAGAGTTTAGTAACAAGAAACACCAGTACTCTCCAGTTTATATAAATGATAAACAAGTCCCATACGAGAAAACAGCCAAATATTTGGGTATAACCACGTCAAGAAGAAAAACGATGAACTCGACTTACTATCCAAAAGAATGTATTGGCTGCTTGGAAGTAATTTCAAGTTCAGAATCAGAATCAAAATGTCTTTATTGTGGGCATAGGTTACATACAAATGTTAAAAATAAATAGTAAATTATAGTTCTATTATGTTCTGCCAAATAGGCATACAATAATTACAATATAAACTAACAAATACTTCAGATATTTAGAGTGAATTGAGGCAAGAGAATTATAAATATCGAAAATACATAACAACATTATTCAATTATTTAAGAAAATCTGGATTGTGTAGTAAGCCTTATCAATTAACGAGTTACGGAGTTTATATTTAAATAGTGGAAGTTCCTTAGTGTTCAAAATGTCAATAGGTATTTTATTATAAATTTTTGATGCCACACCAAATAAGCTTTTTATCGAACTGAGCCGATTTTTGTGGTATGTTGGATATTTTTGACATATGCCTTTTTTATTTAAGTTTACCAAATAGATTTTCATTTGTTTTTATAAATACGGTTACTTTACTTAAATATGTAAATGGATGGAAAGTTTTTTTTTTATATGGTTTAGATGCCGATCCAATTGCTCGCACTCATCTTTTTTGCGCTTTAAAAACTAAATCCCTATGCGCAGTGTTATTCTGGGGTAACCCAGAATATCACCGCGCATTTCAGTGTTGAAGCAATATAGGCATGGTAAGCGGTCAATATATATAAAGCAGCTGATCAACACTTTTTGATAACTAACTATCAAAAATTGTTTAGTACTCTTATTACTAATTAAGCTTTTAACATACTGTGTCAATGTGTGTGTTTGCCATATCATGTCAATATCTATCCAAACTCCAAGAAAGTGAACGCTGCTGACTTTTTCAATTACTGTCCCTTTAAAGTAAATCTTAGTGTTTGTGTGTTTTTTATTTCGTGTGATATCTACTAATTTAATTTTTTCTAAGTTGATAACCAGGTTATTATCGGTCAATCAGTTAATTTTATTGCAAAAAGTGACATTTATGTCTTTTTCCAGTGTATCAATATTGTGACCGGCAAAAATGGCTGTGGAGTCATCAGAAAAAAGAATCAACCAAAGTCTCACAGCACCCCATGCTGTGAGACTTTAATAATAACAATAATAAATCGTTTATTACTTGGTGGCCCTAGCCCGCTACTTTGAGGCACCCCGTATAAAACTTTTTTCGGTTTTGACGTGTTTTTTTTCTTCGGTATTATTTATGGAACTAATATGGTCTACTCGTATTTCGACCACTTGATATCTATCATTTAGATTCTAAAAGTTTATGGACGTTTCCCCTTATTCCATAACTGAAAAGTTTATTTAGAAGTGTCTCGTTATGCTTTTTTTATTTTGGCATCAAAAAGTCATATACAAAAAATATAATTCTTAAGATAATTGTTTCCTTACAATAGACCTATAGTGCCGACAATGTAGTATTTAGGTAAAATTTAGTACAATAAACTCCACTTTGAAAGGACGCGTTTGAATTGTACATTTTAATTTTTTTGTATATAAACATAAATTCACTGAAACAAATATTATTATCAGTTTGAAAACTAAGTAAAGTGAAAAAGGTAAGGCTTAATTAGGTGATATATCGACTTTTTAGCTTTAGTGTCAGGCTATTAAGAGAAATATTTAAAATATCTATGACTGTAAATTCTCTGTTATAATTGTTAGTGGAACGGTAGGAAAATGAGTTAGGGGTATATGTTTTATTTAGTCGAGGAGGAACAAAGAGTGGTTTTGTACATGAGGGGCGTACGGGTAGGCGAGTGCGTGCTTTTAGTGATATTTTACCAAGTAATAAAGGAGAATTGGTTAACGAATTTAAAATTTTGAATAATTGAATAATGTCAAACATATTAAGTCTGTTTCGCAGACTTCTCTGTTTCGAAGACTTGGGTAAGTTCCAATCGTAATTTTTATTATTGGTGTACAATAAAGAATATACATTCAGTCAAAAAAGTATCGGGAATGGATGATTTGTTTATGGTTCCAAATTCAAATTTTTGTTTTTTTTTTAGTTGTTAGATTGGCACAACTGTTTTCCATTTTGGCGCGGAGTTTGAGTTGCATCTGTTATTTGTATTAAATACTGTGCTGGTTTTAGTAATATCATATATAGTGTGAATTGCGAATTTCATAATGGACAAAAATAACGAACAAAGAGTTTGTCTTAAACTTTGCATCGCCAATGGAATTTCGTGATCGGAGTCACTGAAAATGTTACAGAAGGCTTACGGTGAATCGACTTTATCAAAAACTCGTGCTTATGAGTGGTTCAAAGCGTTCAAAAGCGGTCGAGATGTGATGGAAGATTTGCCTCGCTCTGGTAGGCCGTCAACGTCTACAACTGAAGTTAACATCGCAAAAGTGAAGAAAATAGTGACTGAAAATCCCCATTCAACTCTGAGAGAGATAGCCGCCGAACTTTCTGTATCTCACGAGTCGATCCGTACCATTTTAACTAAACATTTGGGTATGAAACATGTTGCTGTGTTGATCTGAATTTTCTCCAAAAACTCAATTGCATGAAAGTCGCTGAGGACATGCTAGAACGAGTCAGTTCGGACCCAACATTAATGAAACGCATTGTTACTGGTGACGAGACGTGGGTTTACGAGTTTGACATGCAAACTAGTCAACAAGCTTCGGAGTGGCGCCTTCCAACTGAACCGAAACCGAAAAAACCACGCCAAAGTCGATCAAAAGTCAAAGTCATGTTGACTGTTTTCTTTGACTATCGCGGTGTTGTGCACTCTGAATTCTTACCGGAAGGTCTAACGGTAAATAAAGAATATTATTTGAGCGTTATGCGGCGTTTAAGAGAGCGAATTCGACGAAAAAGGCCAGATTTGTGGAAAGAAAATTCTTGGATTTTGCACCACGACAATGCGCCTTCGCACAAGGCTATCATTGTGAACGAATTTTTGACCAAACACTCAACAAATACCATCCAGCAACCACCATATTCACCAGATATGACTCCTGCTGACTTTTTTCTTTTTCCTAAACTCAAATTACCACTTCGTGGCACCCGTTTTCAATCGATAGAAGACATAAAGGAGAATTCGCGGCGAGAACTGAACTCAATTCCGGAAGCAGCGTTTAAAAAATGTTTTGATGAATGGATTATTCGTTGGCGCAAGTGTATCGTTTCTAAAGGAGCATACTTTGAAGGTGATAAAATAAATTTGGATGAATAACAGACATTTTGTGTATTATTGACCTTTTCGCGGTACTTTCTTGACAGAGTAGTATGTATCTATCTTGTACAGAACAAACTGTTATTTTACAGACAAGTCCTGATGCCAGTTCAGAAATAAAAGTTGAGTTTATCGAGTGGAGTGGATAAGAGCGTTTCCATTGAAATGCACGGGGCGGAGTGGATTTGATCCACCGTCCGCTTCGTGGTCTTCCCTCGGCACCCGACTCCATTCTGTCGAGTCGAGCCGGCCGGGCAGCCATGTGTTCATTTGTTTTATTTGAAAATCCGCACAGCTCTACTCCGCTCCACTTACACTGTTTCCGCGGAGTGAAAATTTCGAGCACTATGATTGGTCAATTTACGGTGCGCTCTATACTACTTCGCTTAGCTCAGTGGAAACTCACTCTTAGGATTTTATCGAGTGGATTTTTATAGTTCCTGGAAAATCTATGATTTCATTTGATATTTTTTCTTGTGTTCTTACCAGTAATTATAGACATGAGAGTAGTCTTGCCAGCTCCGTTGTGCCCCACCAGCACCGTTATTTCTCCTTTGTACACCTCCAAAGAGACGTTCTTCAAAGCTCGGTATCTGGGATATGCCTGATAGACACAATTTAATTATACCTACTAGCTAACCCGGCGAACGTTGTTACGATATATAAATCCAAAACAACAAAAATAAGGGTCCATACGAGAGTAAAAAATACCCTACGACCTATTTCCAGACCTACTAAATATACATAAAAAAAATCAGACAAATCGGTCAAGCCATTTATAAGGAGTTTGATTGATAACAACAGTGACGCGCGATTTTTATATATTAAAATCAAATATCAAAAAAACTTATAATGGCGCCGATTCTCTTGTACACCAACAAAACTTATTTTAAACTATCGTATCTTATTTTAACTCTCTTTTAGAAATCGTTAAAACTAGAAAGAGATAGCAATAATTTTACTCCTTTCAAATTAGTTTACGTGAAGTATTTCTTTGTATTCTAACCCAACTGTTAATCTACATGTTCTGAAATCACATCAAAAATTTTATGGCAAACGAAATAATTACTAATTTGACAGGAGTAAAATTCTTTCTATCTTTTTTTATCCGTTACTATTGTAAGAGAGAGCAATTGTTTAAATAAGTTAAGTTAGTGCACGGCGCCATTGACTAATTAAATATACAATATTAAACCTGTCTATGAAAATATATAAAAGCAAAGTACACATATATTTAGGATTACTGTATATAATTTGCTATAAAGTTTCTTGTGTATATAATATTGTTGCTTATCTAATTACGCATATTATCAAAATAGTAGGTACTATGCGTTCCAAATAAGAACAGGAACGGACAGGTCGGACGGAGTGTGGAAACGGCGAGAGATGTCGTGCGGTGTTCCGCAGGGATCGGTACTAGGACCGCCCTTGTGGAACATCGGGTACGAATAAGTGCTGCGCGGCGACCTCCCTGACGGGGTCAGCGTGGTCTGTTACGCAGACGACACGCTGGTCCTGGCGCAGGGAGAGTCGTACCAGGCGGCGGTCGAACTAGCGACACGCGGGGTTGCGATAGTCGTGGAAAGGATCCAGCAGTTGGGACTCGAGGTGGCACTGCACAAGTCCGAGGCCATGTGCTTTCAAGGCTCTCGGAATGCGCCACTACCGGGTTCCCAAATAACGGTAGGAGGAGTTCACTTTGACGTCGGGTCGACGATGAAGTACCTGGGACTCGTCCTCGACAGCAGAATTTCGAGGAGCACTTCCGACGTCTGGCTCCCAAACTGGATCGGACTGGGGCTGCCTTCAAGCGGCTTCTGCCCAACCTAGGGGGTCCAGACGCCTCCTGCCGGAGGCTCTACGCTGGAATCGTTAGGTTCATGGCCCTTTATGGGGCGCCGGTATGGGCGCCGTCGCTGCGAAAGCGACCGGCGGTCAAGCTGAACGCATGCCTGAGGGTCATGGCCATCTGGATGGTGCGCGGATATCGCACGATTTCCCGTGAAGCGGCGAGCCTCCTTGCTGGCCAGTCACCATGGGATCTGGAGGCAACAGTCCTTGCACGCATGCACGATCTGCGCGTTGAGATGCAACGTCGGGGCGAAACTCCGCTGCCACGCCAAGTCGCGGCATGGTGGGAACAGCTCCGGCGGGATCTCATGGTGGAATGGCGACAGCGACTGTCGCAACCCAGTGCTGGGCACGCCACAATTATGGCGGTAAGTCCCCTCTTTGAGGAGTGGCTGGAAAGACCACATGGCGTCCTCACCTTCCATATGACGCAGGACCTCACCGGACATGGTAAGTTCGGGAGGTTCCTGCACCGGGTTCGTGCGGAAGAAACGCTTGGGTGCCGCCATTGTGTGTACTGTCCGGAGGACACGGTGGAGCATATGGTGGAGGTGTGCCTTGCCTGGGCATAGCACCGCCGTGTCCTCATGGGGGCGATCGGCGGCAGCGATCTCTCGCGCCGGCATTGGTATAGGCCATGGTCCGGAGTGAGGAGGAGTGGCAGGCGATCGCCTCCTTCTGCGAAGCAGTAATACTAACAAAGTTGGCGGCCGATCGCGTGAGGAAACGGTCCTCCCTAACCGCCTCCGGGATTCCGATCCCGATTTCCGGCCACCGTAGGCGCGGGCTTGCGGACGCCGAGTAATGGGGTGGCTCGCCGTCCGACCGTCCGGTAACCACCCGGACCGAGCCCAAGTCGTCGACGGCGCGTACTGTTACACGCGCGACTCAAGGAGATGTCAACAACTGTAGGGGCCCAGTAGAGTCGAAGCCTACTGGGGCCACGGGTAGTGTGAAAGCGAAGCCCGAGGCCCCGGGATGAAGGTAAAGAAGGAACAGGAGTGGGTTTTTAGTCAGTAAAATTCTGACACTATCTCCCGCCCCGCCTGAGAGCGAGATTGGTCATAAGATGATTTTCCTACCTAAAAAAAAAAAAAATAAGAACAGGAAAATCAATAATCTCGGCCTGTCAAATCTTGATTGAGAAGAACAGTTTGCAATGAAAACTTATTTGCGTAGCCTTTTTTTATTTGTACGAGTATTACTGAGTATTAGTTAAATCTAGCTGAAGCAAAAAAGTTTGTTTAAATTAGTTAGTATAGCAGAAATTAGCCAAATTAAAGAACTGGATTCTAATTAAAATTTTTCGTTCATGATTCGTAAATAAATATTATTTTAAAAAATCTTGTTTTGCTCACTCTACCAAATTTTTCTATTTGTCAGCTATGACGTCACAACATGGCGTAAAAATCTATCCTATTCTTATTTGGAACGCATTATAATTGCTAAATTAAGGGCCAATTTTGAAACAGTCGATGGCTTTTATTGGAAAAATAAATATGGCGGATTGACATTGTTTTTTTTTTTATACAAAAGCAGTTATTGTTTCCAAAATCAACAGATTTTTCAAAAACACAAGATTTTGTTTATAATTTTTGCACTATTCTTCATAATTATGAAGTTGAACCCTGTATACTAATTATCTAAGAAAAAAATATGGTTTCAGATACCTGTTAATAACCAAATACAGAATATTTTATACTTAAATTATTTTCTTTGGCTTGTTTGGGATATGTGAAGAAGAGGAATTAAATACACGTTACTGAATGTGTTATAATTATACATGTGGATGATGGATGGAGAAGGAGAACAAAAAAAAGTCTGATGGATTGTGTATGGAGTGATATAAAAGAAAAGGGTGTTAGTGATAGGGTGACGAAAGACAGGACAGAATGGAAGAAAAAAACGTGTTGCGCCTACCCCAAATAATATGGACAAGGGCAGGAAGATTATAATGATTATTTTTTCGATTGGTTTTATTAAATTTTCTGCCATACCTTAGAAACATTAACGATTTTGATACCGGCTTCAGTATTCGCCGGCCCAGGTTCGAAGTACTTCGGATCAGCAGTTATGTGCTCTATTTCCTCCTCATCTGCAAACTGCTTCACCTTCTTTTTATTCTAAACAAAGAAATATGTATTAAAGGGCTGATTTTTTCATGTTTTATACAGTTTGTAATTTTTCAAAAGAGAACTAAGGTTATCGACATTTAAGGCATTATTTGCGGTAAGTAAGTCGAACTCTGTTAGTTCGACTAATTTCGGGTCTCAATCGAAGTGCGGCAACGCAGGGCCTGCGTGTAACAGCAATTTTTTTTTCCCCTTATAGGATATGCTTACAGATTGGTCCCAATTCTTTTAAAATCCAGTTCTGATGATGGGATCTATGAGGAATCGAGGGAACTCTTCCAATATTATAGGCAACCATATTGTGATTTTGGTATTTTCATCGAGAACTTAAGCATTTACAGTCACAAAATAACATTCATCAAATGAAGTAGGAACTGATGAAGAAGACCAGAAACGGTCAACGGAACTTTATACTCAGATTGATATCACAATGAAGATACTTAAGCGACTATGACAATACAAATAAATGAGCTTTCTGCTAAAGTTAATGCAGTATTATCCATTTTATAGTTTTTGGTTTGAGAGTAACAAGCTCATAATAAACATTGAAAAAACAAAGTTGTTTAGCACAGCTCGATATAAAAACAACATGAAAATCACACTTAATGAAATTAAAATTGACATAGTGAATGAGGTAAAGTTTCTAGGGGTGTACATGGACAAATTTTTAAATTGGAAAAGGGAATTGCAAGCCATTGATTCGTATATTCAGAGACATTCCTCAGCGTGTTATGCCTTATGTACTCTTAGGGATGAAATAGACATAAAATAACTTAAAATGATAAACTACACTCTAATAAAATCAAGGTTAAGATATAGTATTCAGTTTTGAGGAAATAGTTTCAAATATAACTCCCAGAGAGCCTTTGCACTCCAGAAGAGAGCTATACGAACTATGGTCCGAATATCACAAAGAGAGAGTTGTCAGCCACACTTTATAGATTTGAAAATTCTTACTGTGCCAAGCCTCTATATTTTAGTGTTGTTGGTGAATTTAAAAAAATATCTACATAGCTATGAAACAAACGAGGAAATACAGTTAAGGGAAAGTACGCATGGGAAAGATTTTAAAAACAAAATAATACTTGAATATTGTTCAACATAGTCCTTATTATTATGAGTATACATGTGGATGGGTGGAGAGGGAGAGGGAGGCCAAAGAAAAGATGGATGGATTGTGTGAACAGTGATATGAAAGAAAAGGAAGTTAGTGATAGTATGACGGTTGACAGGATAGAATGGAAGAAAAAAACTTATTGCGCCGACCCCAAATAAGATGGGACAAGGGCAGGAAGATGATGATAGTCCTTATTATCAAGTAGTCCGAATTTTTAACAGGTTGGACTTAAAGAGTATAATTTACACGAGCTCGTTTAAATCAAAGCAGCTTTCGATGCAAACGATGACATCTCAACAATTTAAAAAAAATTATGATATTTAATTAATGTGAGACCGAGTAATGTTAGACTAAGTAGTAATAATGTAAGTAGTAATTGTAATGACATAAAACTTTATTTATTGATGTAATTTTATGTGATTGCAGACAAAACATGAATTGTTGTCGCAACTAAAAAATGTGAAATAAATTGAAATTGAAAATATTTAAATTACGTTGAAAATAGTATCATCGAAGTGATCTGATGATGATGATGGAGCCGGAAGGTAGACACTGGAACTCCGTAATTAATTAATGTAACCTAGCCGTGTTTGGACTTATTAGAATTGTCATGAGATGCATTTTGGCTATAAGGTACTATCGAACTGATCTGATGATGGAGCCGGAAGGTGAAAGGTAGACACAGGAACTTCATAATAAAATAATGTAACCTAGCAGTGTTTGGGTTAACTGGAATTGTCATGAAAAATAGGCACTCTATAAGTGTATCATCGCAACTAAAAAGTGTGAAATAAAACACTTTTTACAAAAAAAAATATTACCGACTACACTAAAAGAAAAAACACTAAAAGGATCAAAATAACTATAATTTCGGAAGTGTTAAATAAGAAAATAACAAAACCGAGAAACATCGACTTCCAAAATTAAAGTTATTTTGATCCTTTAGTGAAGTCGGTTATTTTTTTTTTTGTAAAAAGTTTTTAGTTCAACTTCGGTCGTTGGTACGCGGCGTTTATACTAATGAACGATCAATAGAAGATCAAAAGTACTGGGGCCTTACCATGACATGTTAAAATGTCAAGCGTGCGAGCGAGAAAGAGGGATGGAGCTATACACCCTATAGCACCAACCATTTTAACAATTCAGTTTATGTCATCAAATGACCTTGTTATGTTCTGTACCTATTGATATGACGTAATTAAATCATGAATTTAACGCTAAACTTATAAAAACCAGCATTGATGATAATCCTCAAAATTATAAATTATAGATTTTATATTGTTTTTTTAATGTAATAAGTTGTTTGAATCAGTATATACAAAGATGGAGCAGTTAATAGACACAATATTAATGAGTTACCAGGGGGCCACATGTGCAGAAGTAGTCATTGCCAAACAAGCGTATCTCCAACATAGTCTTTATTTAACTTTATAACCTACCTATTTTTATAACAATCTGAGAAATTTGTAGAAGATGGCGGGATATTGTATTTGACGTTTAAGTGTCAACCCAACTTTACTTTAAAAGAGTTGAGATACATATTTTTTTAATTGATTACTTTATATCCAGCGCTAGACTATTATTGACTACCAAAACTTACGTAAATTATTTAATATTATTGCTTATAGTTGTATTGATTCAGTGTATGTGTCATACTGTGACTATTGTTTCTAATTATGTTATTGTGACAAACTATAATAATGATATAGTAGAATGTGTCTATAAAATACTATGATTGAGCTTCCGAAGAGTTTCTTGCCTGTTCTTCTCTTCTACGACCTAATGTTAGGTTTCAATAAAATCCTAGTAATTTAATTTTCCAGTTTATTTTCTGTGGCAACATTTAAATTGATTTGAGTGGTGGACTGGAAGTCGTTTAAATAACGGTTTTAAAATATTAAAGAGGAGATGTCTTCCGCCTTGCACTAGCACTAGCTCGGGTAGGGGCATTCGGTCGAGAGCATTCGTAGCTTTCAGACGTAAATTTTAGTGGCGACTACATTTTATACTAATAATTATTAAGTAACAGTGTGATTATCTGAAGAAATAAACGGGTGCATTATTTGAGGTGTGTATTATTCTTTGAATAAGTTATCTTATCACATTCCTTCAACCGAATGTATTTTATATGTTTTGTAGCCCCGTTGTTATTCAGTTAAAATACTACACTAGTTTTGAAATGATTAACGAGTTTTTTGATTAATTGACAAGCCTATTTGAAATAAATACTTAGTATTGACTTTCTGTGCTTTTTTTCTTAGAACCCTTTCCTTACACACCTCAGTCGTTGAAACTTTAATAGGTCAGCGGTCTAGGCTGTGCGTTGATCCGTCAGTCATTCAGGAAAAAGCATTTTATATACATAGATTAACGTAACGTTCATTATTTTATTCAAGTTTTATCCAAATAAATACATTTTAGTCTATTATATAGATCATTATTTTTGCTACTCTTTCTAAAAATAGATTATTTAGATTTTTTTTTTTAAATTTAGCCTTCTCAACTGCTGACCAAAGCGCACCAGGCCTGGAGCTGAGGTGTGGTGGTACTCTTCTTTAAGAAACACGAAAAAGAGTGGGTCTTACGATAAACACGGACAATACCGAAGTCATGGTAAACAACCATGCATGTAGCACTCACTCCTATCAAGATCGGAGACTCTACACTTGAAGTTGCGGACGATAATGTTCACCTAGGACAGACGGTTCGGTTAAGTAGATCTAACTTCGAGAAAGAGGTCAATGCGTATTTTCTCGTCCAGCATATCACAGTGTCTCAAGATTAATGCCTTAAAGATGTGCGTTGCCATTGATAACGTCGTTGCTCACAGTGGGCCTCATCAGAAGACTTAAAGGGCAATGGAAAGGATTATGCTGCGTAGTCGAATCAAGAATGATGATATCTGCAGTAGTACCTACCAATGTCACCGACACACCCTAAAGAATCGCCAAACTTAAGTGGTAATGGGCAGGCGCAGGACCAGCCGTCGTGGAGACATTTGGGGGAGGCCTACAGCTACCCTGTCCAAAAGCTGAAGTCTTTTAGTTGAAATGATGAATGGTGATACATACTTTGAAGAAGAAGTTCCAGGGTAGCGCCTGTCCATATTGGCCTGGTCTGACCAGGGATAGATACCAAGTTAGTAAATAACAGATGGCGATTTGTAGTAGCATGAAGATGATACTGACGAGGGTAGAGCAGTTCTTTTTGGCATGTGCTTTTCTGATGTTGCCGAAATTGAGGCCAATACCTGTGAAAAAAAAATTTTTTTATTGCTTCTTTGATTGACAACTTTTACGACGACCCCCTCTCATGGCAGTGGGATTTCGTTCGAAAGAAAGGAGGGTTTTAGCAGTAAAAGTCTGGCACTCCCTCTGCCTACATTGGAAAGAGTCATTTGATGATATCTTAAAGATAAAATACGTTAAATAATTTCCCACAGCAAGGCAAACAAATACCTTTACGTAGCCTACTACTCTTTCTCGTGTCTTACCTTTTCCAACCATTTCAGCCTAAGTGATTGTAAGTCCTCACCTACGCTGCAACGATTTTGGCCCATAGGAGCGTTTTAGGTGCAAAATGCCTAATTCTCAAAATGACAACCGAGTCACAAAAGGACTACTTCTCAAATCGGCCAATTTTATAAACACCTAATTCTAAAAATGGGTAATTCGCTAGGAGCCTAATTCACAGAATTCCCACTTCTCTAAATGGCTAATTATAAAAATGGCAATTTTTTACAATTGGGAATATAAATAAAAGATTTATGATTATCAAAGTCAAAGTGAAATATATTTATTTTTTATACGTGATATAATGTACATGTACATGGTGTTAGTTAAAAAATATCGTTTCACTATGTGTTGTCTTACTGGGCATATAAATATTGTTTACCAAAATATAGTTATAGACTGTGTTAGTACAGTTTCAATTATTACTTGTTTAACATTAGATATTAGGTCCCATTAAAATAGATGGACAAACTTTCAGAAATCATTCAGACCACCAAAATAAAGACAATGGCAAAAAAAAAACTCTGTACATACTTACTTACAAAGAAAAAAAAAACAGCTAACGAAAATTTACTAAAAATTTTGGTTACCCGATGCATAAACACATCTCATAATACTACAAAATACCTACGTCACCGGCCGCCGCGTTCATTGTTCAATTCATGCCTTCTCACTCTAACATAGCCCTTCGCAGGCGCCCGCGTCGCTTGCTTGCCGGAAATGACAATGATGACGCAATTTCAGTTTTCGTCGTGCAACCGAGACGGTAACGTGTTTCGCGAACGTCGAGTGTAAGTGTGTGAGTGTTATTACGTACCTAGGTAGTTATCACAATCGACCACAATGCCTTATTACGCGTACACCAATCAAGAATACTTGGATATAGCATACGATAAGCCCAAATCCTTTACCATGAAAGATTTGGAAGGCAGCTGAGCCTTGCGACAATCCTGGGAGCAGTACACCGCCATCGTGATTAAGGCACCTTCATGCCACCAGCGGTTGACGCGGGAAGACCGCGCTATGCAGTGCATCGTGAAGAAGACATTTTAGACTTTAGACGACACCCCACGGCGAGCACGGCCGATGCTGGTCGTGGTTTTTACGTGTGGAAACTCCTTCGTCATGAAGGCCTCCACCCGTATCATTACATTCGTGTGCAGGAACTAAAAAGTGAAGACACTCTTTTAAAAGTGAAAAGACACATAATTATACTGCAAGCTTCGTTCGAAGATATATTTTACAATGCAGTTACCCGTGTGTACTCGGCAGACCAAACGCATTTTCAGATCCTGAATTCAAAAAATACAGAACGCACCGAATCCTGCGCGTATCTGACAGTTATGTTATATGTCATTCCTTACGTTTACGCGGCAACCAATACGTTTTATGTTGTGTTTTATTTGCTTTTTTACCATTATAAGTAATTAAATAAGAGCATAGTGCTTACATAATTTATAATAAAGTTTGCTAAAACGAAAAGATATGAAATATGATGAATAGTTTGAAAAAAATATGAAACGACGATACCATAGTACGTCACCTGTCCTATCTGTATTTAATTCTTTGATTCCAGGTAAAGTAATAGATTTATCTATTATATTATGCAATGAAGTAAGAGTTTCACGTACCTAACCCAAATTATTGTATGCATTGACACGACCAAACTTGTCGGGATGTTTACGAGATGAACACGCGAGCTTGTTTCCTTGTTTCATAACTTTGGTGTATTCCAAAAGGCTTTGCTATGGTACATTATACAGTGTAAGACTGTAAATCAAATGGGTTTCGAATTGACGCGATCAGCTGACTCGGGATGTTTACGAGATAAACATACGAGTTTGTTTTTTGTCCCACACCTTTGGGGTAACCTGAAAAGCTTCGTCAGGTAAGCTATCTATGGTAAAAAAATAAGAAGAAGATATAGAAAGATATAGGGAACCCACCCTACCCTACCCAGCAAAACTAAGATTTATCTTTAACTCTGAAAGAATGACATGTAACATAACTGTCAGATACGCGCAGGATTCGGTACGTTCTGTATTTTTTGAATTCAGGATCTGAAAATGCGTTTGGTCTGCCGAGTACACACTGGTAGCTGCATTGTAAAATATATCTTCGAACGAACCTACGTATAATAACTATCGAACATCACAGGTAAGTTCGTTTGATCATCTATTAAACGCGCTCGCAAGTGCATTGAACAAAACAGTAGGCATCTTCAACAATTAATCTAAACCTACCGGCGTAGAGTACGTAGTATTTCAGTTAATTACTGTAAATAGGGCTAATTCTAATTTTTAAACACGCCTGAATCAATCTTTTACTGTTATTGAACTTTAAAATGATTCATATCAGTACACTGTATCCACTGCGCGCTTGTTTATTTACAACTTACTGCAATAGCTTTGATACCTTGATAACAGTTCAGCACGCAATTAGACAGTCCAAAGCCTGGTAAAGTGTGTTGAGAAATAAGAATCTTTTCTTAGGTACCTACCTAGACGGTTCATAGTCATGTGTGTTCGAGGAAACTTTATACACACTCGATGGTAGCCTGTTCTCGAGTTCCGCATACTTACTATCTTCTACTTATCCAGACTAGCAACACTATCCTAAAAAGGCGGTGTGTAGACAACTGAAAGTTACTATTACGATTGAGTAGCGTAGGTAATTAGACACACAATAGAAAGACAATGAGCGAGCGAACGCCGGCGTTCGCTCGGGGTTCAATGAACTAAGCGCACGAGGCGCGAGTTTAAGTACCTACCCTTATTGGATGTGTTTATTCTTGAGTGCCATTTATTATTTTAGGTCAAAATAAAAATACTTTAATCACTGTTTTTTTTTCTTGGATATCTTTGGTTAGACGTACTGCTGTGTTAAAATTTGTCCATCTATTTTAATGGGACCTACATTATTAATGAAATCTTTAGTTATAAAATATAATTTTATTTTATTTTTTGTGATTACAAACAAAGAATTTTAAAATTAAACAAAATACGTCGCTTATAACGTGGTTGCACTCGGTGGCTCGATCAGTACGTTGTGAGTCATTCCGCGTGGCAAACAATAAATAATGTTACAGTTCTTTTATCTCACGAGCGCGGTTGAGCCATAGTTCTAGTTGAAGCGCGTATAGACACGCGCATTTGTGTGCGTAACTACAAGTAGCGTTAGCAAGCTCATTCATTGTTTATGAACAAAATAATAAAGGTATTATATAGTGTGGTTTTAAATTAATTTTTGATACTAAATCTGGTAATTGCAAAATGAAAAAAATAATAAAATAAAAGCTTATATATGGCTTTATTTTGACTCCCTTTGGTAAGAAATAGATATAGTAAAAATTTGGCACGCAAAGTTTTTTTGTGACAGCCACTTTAGTTTTCATGACACATTTTGATTCTTATCTTACAATTATGCTTGAAAACACATTTTTTAAACCATATGTTACGATTGTTTGTAGTATTTAATTTGAGGCTGGTCTACCACAAGCGTTCAACCGAAAACTGTTCATATTCAAGTCCATTTTCACTGGTTTTTCATGCTGGAAATGACCTACGGGAACCTCTCTTCTTTGCGTTGCCATTGCTGCCAGATTTATATGACAGAAGTCGAAATGTGACTGTAGAAAGTATATTTTGAGTGGGAAATTATAATCCAATTCTGGATACATTTAAATTCGTTCCTTTATGAGATTTTTACAGTTATTTTTTTTAGTAATATTAAAAAAAAAACAAGATGATTTAAATCATGAAAAAGATGATCTAGATCAGTTTGTATCAATTATTAGTGTTCCTCTCTTATTAGGTACAAAGGCTAGATCATGAATTTCATCTGCAATTGCATTTCATGTTGGCATCAGTTCTTGCGCATAAGTTTAATTTGGCACTTCATGTATTGGTACATCAGCACTGGAACCACCAGCTGGAAGTGGTTATATCGCAGAATCAACTTTTGCAAATCTTGCAGTGTGTGTTTACGTCAAACTTATCACATTAACCCATGTATAATAAGTCAGGCAAAAAGACCACAGACACGTGTCTGTGGACTTCAAGATCTTGTTCAAATTATAGGGTTTCCGAAGCCATTTATCGCGCTCCTTTTGTGTAAACCGCAATTTTTTAATTACACTAAAATAAAATGAATACCTGTACTAAATTTTTTGGTAAATGGAGATGGTTTGTCTTTTTGAGCCCAGGTATTATTTCGAACGTGTGTTGTTAATACGTAACTTTCGTCAGTATAGACAATAGGTCGGCCTTGAGAACGGTATTCGGATATTTTTTTCTTAATATTTCGAACTCCACATCTGGATATCATGCCGTTCTACTAAAACTTTTCTATTATTATCGGTTTTGTGCCACTTGTAGCCCAATTTATTTAGTAACTTATGTAACGTAGCTAGGAATCCACTGAATCCAATTTTTTCGTTTAAGACTGACCTGCGTTTCGCCAATGTTGGAATTTGTTTTTGTACGATATGAAAATTTTGTATTATGCTCCGAATAACATCAGCTGTAAATCCATCTATATCTACTTTATTTTCTCTCTTTCGTCGGTTTCTCATTGGTGAAGTGAATTTCGAAGATGTGCTAGCTACATCTCTTTCATTAGACATGTCTCGTTCTTCTTTTAATATTTCTGCACTGTTCGTTCACCAACTCCCTTCGCTGATGCAGTGCGCTTTGTAATATTACACAAATGTGATACATCACAATTTGGTTCTCGATGCAATTCAGTGAATTCATATTCTTCTTTGAGATAATGATAGATATTTGCAATCGACGACTCTAAAAACAATAGATTATTAAAATCACATTTATTAAACTAACTCAATACAGTAAATAATCACAACGTAAATACACACTAAACATAAACATTAATTTGCCTTACCTCACTGCGAACAACTTTTCTTCGTTTACTCGTACCTTCCATGCTGGCGGTATTAGTTAAATATTTTTGGCGTGAACTGGATACCACTACTGACTCAGCTGTCGACTCGGCCGAAACTGAGTGCTCCCGAGCGTACGGAAACAAATATAATGTGCAGTTACATTTACGCACACAACTATGGCACACCCGCGCACGTGAGATAAAACAGCTGTAACATAAAATACGACACGCACTGCTCAGATCACGCCGCTTATTATTCAGAATGATTTAAACCTAATTATAAATAAACCTAATTTCATTAATTATTATTAATTAATCATTGCATTAATCGATTTTCGGGTGTTAACCGACCGCAGAGAGTGCGGGCGCAACCTGCCGAGGCACCAGCGTCAGTTGTACAACGTCCTTTGGTGAAACCATACTGTTTATCGTGTAGAATGTTATTTGTGTTAAAATGATTAAGCATTTGATTTAACATCACCTTTTCAAATATTTTCTAAAAACCGGCAACACGGACACCGGCCTATATACTGATCCGGATTATTACTGTCTTTACTGTCCCCGGATTTAAAAAGTGGTATCACTTTACTATATTTCATTAGATCCGGAAAAACTCCTTGATCTATACACAAATTATTATTAAAGCTAAGTACGGCGCTATAGTCTCAATAATTGAGGTGCAAACTTTGATAGACATACCCCCCAGATCTTCTGTCAATTTAACCTTGATTTGTTTAAAGGCTTTTATTACTGTTATGGGGTTTATATGCTTAAAGTTAAATTCAGTCGAACAGGCTGCAACGTTCGCCTGTAATAAACCAAAAGCATGCGATGGCGACGAATTTTGGGCTTCAGTAGTTTTACTTGGTATACTAGCAAAGAAATTTACGAATTCTTCTGCAACTAGTTTGTTATCACTAATAACACCATTATGTGTCTCCAATATGTAATCATTGTTATGTTTTTTGTTCCTGTTGGTTTCATTATTTATAATTTTCCAAACCATTTTTATTTTATAGTCTGCTGATTTCACTTTGTTGCTAATGTACAAGGCCTTAGCTGCCTTACAAGTGTTTTTAAACCTTTTTGAATATGTAGCAACATACTTATTAAAAGTTTCAGTGTTAATAATAGGCTTAAGGCCATACAGCTCAAAAAGTCTTTCCCTATTTAATCTGATTCCTTTAGTTGCCCAGGCACTAAATCTAAACTTAGAACAGTTACTTTTAGTTTTTTTCTCAAAAGTCTTATTGAACTCAGTTTGGACTATTGAAAAAAATCGTTATACAGAAAATTACCATTGTTCACTTCAAGATTCCAATCACCAAACTTGCTAATTAAAGTGCTCTTAAATTTATTTAGTTTACCGGATGTTATTGGTCTGCACTGAATCTGTACTTGTTGTAGTGGTAAGTTTGATTCAAAAGTTACCATTAGGCCGCTATGATCAGAAGGCAGATAATTTACAATGGCCTTTTCTAAATAGTTGCAGCAACAAAAAACATTATCGATACCTGTAGCAGTAGTTGTCGTAGTTCGAGTAGGTTCTATAAACACATTTGATAAACTAAATGATTTGAAGAGATTTAATAATCTACTGCTATCTGAATTATTTTCTAAAATATTAATATTAAAGTCTCCACAGATAATTACTACTTTGTTACCAGTTGCAAGTTTTGTCATAACATCCTCCATGACAGACTCAAAAATAGAGTAGTTTTGATAATTAGGGGGCCTGTAAACGCTCACTATAACATGCCTATCCAGCTCAACGCAAGACAATTCAATGTTATGTTCAACGGACAGTGCAACAATATCTTTACAAGTTTTAAATTTAATACCATTTTTAATTAGGATTAGTGAACCCCCACGTAAAATTGATTTTCGGTTAAAACAACTGCCCACATTATAATTCTCAAAATTAATTAGCATTTCAAAATCCTTTAACCAATGGTCAGTGAAACAAATGATGTCAAACATTGTTTTCACTAAAAATAATTCAATTTCCAATTGTTTTGAAGAAATACCCTGAATGTTTTGAAGAACCAAATTAAATAATTTTTGCCTAGCCCTTTTAGCTTGAATGTCAGAAGATACTTTATTGTTAAGTTGATCTAAATTGCCAACAGTACCATCTGTTGTGTTATTAACTAGTTTAAAGTAACATTAGTACTATTACTAATGGTGGGACTAATAATAATTGGGAACTTCGACATACTAACTATGTCCGGGTTAATATTATAAGCTAATAGCCTCACTATTTGACGTCTAAATATAATAGGTAGGTACACAGTATACCTACTCGATAAAAGATTATCAACAAAATTGTTGATGTCAAAAAATGAAAACTTATCACTATGGTGACTAACTAAAAAATGCTTATGCATATTTAGCATATGTATGTACTTATTTTGCCTATTTGACAAGTGCTCAAAGTATGGAAAAGCACATAAAATAATCCTCTTACAATCTATCTTCAATAGTTCTGTAACATTATAAGTGATGTCATCTTTGTTAACATTTAAGCTATTACCCACAAATACAGTTAAAATAGCATTGGGATCATATACTTGTTCATTAACTAATGAACACAAAATGTTTTCATACAGTTTGTCGAATCTAGATCACCATAGCTCTATCGCAAAGGCATAAATGACCTTCCTATTAGATGGCAGTAAAGTATAGATAATAATGGTAATTATTTTGATTAAATAAATATGTTAATAATAAAAAAAAACGAATTTCGATTTTTCAGTACAAATCGTCAATTTCATACTTTAATCAATAATATTTATTATATTTATGAAAGAAAAGGAAGTTAGTGATAGCATGACGAGTAACAGGGCAGAGTGGAAGAAAAAAACGTGTTGCGCCGACCCCAAATAATACGGGATAAGGGCAGGAAGATGATGAATCAATAATATTTATTAAGGGATTATATGATTAAATATTGAAGTCTCAAAACATGAAAAAAAAAACAACTTTAAAATAATCAACAGTAGTAATAAAAGTAAAAAATTTCAATCAGTCATTTTTAAAAATATAGAAAATCATCAATATTGTAAAAATCGTTATAAAATTGATATACTAATTAATATATATATCGCATTCGGGTGGCTTCATTACGGGGCTCTCGGGGATCGGGGCTCTCAATGAATAAATAACACTTTGAGAATTAGGCGTTTCGAGAATTGTCCATTTTGAAAAGCAGTCTTTTTGCGACTCGGTTGCCATTTTGAGAATTAAGCCTTTGGTTGTATGGACGGTGTGTGTGTGGTGTAGGTACTCACTGGGTAGTGGTGAATAAATAAAAGTCCTTGCTGAATCTCCAGGTATATTTTTCACACACAACACTACAACACTGTAAGTTAGAAGGCGCAAGCGAGCTAAGTACAAGCACGTATATTACGAATATAACAGCTAGAATAGTCTTTGCAAGTCAGCTATGAGTTAGCGCGGGTAGGTGTCGACAACTTTTTATCGGCGCGAGAGTACGTATATCCTTCTAGCAGCGTAGGTCGTGACTAGTGAAGAACAAATATATTGGACGAATATTATAACGCGGCGGTAGAAGAAAAACTCTCGCCGGCGCGTCATCGACAATGCGTCACGTCATTTTACACGTGGTGTTTAATGTCAGTGTATATGTGTGTTGACATCTTGGAAATATATATATAAATAAATATTTATGTGTAAATATACATAAATAGATAGATGTAGGTGATTTATATAATTATTGTTTACGTGTAGTGTGTAAACTGTGTAAATATATGTGAGTCGCCCACAAGCCTTTTGCGCCTAAACCATAGGACCTGATGCACATTCCCCACAATACTGCTGCAACCTGGCAGCCCTATTACTACATACATGGGACACTCAGAAAGTTTTGAGAAACTAAAAAACTAACTTCTATGGATAAAATATTTTTATTCAATCTTTTCAAAGAATTCTCCCCCAGCCTCTATACAATGTTTCGTGAGTCTGAACCAATTTTCGAAACCTTTTTTCCAGTCCGCCGCAGACACCTCTTCCACGGCCTTCTCGACCGCTGCTAGCGCGTCTTCCAGCGATGAAAATTGTATCCCTTTCAGCAGATTTTTTATTTTAGGGAATAAAAATAAGTCACACGGTGCCAGATCAGGACTGTAACGAGAGTGCCCTAAGACTCTGATGGTGTCCAGGAAGGCCCTCGTTTTGAGCGAAGAGTGCGCAGACGCGTTGTGATGGTGAAGCAGTCCTCCGCGGAGCCCGGTGTTTGGTCGCTTGTTGCTCATTGCAGACAAAACTTCTGGCAGGCATTTTGTGGTATATGTTTATGTGGTATGCTACTTTGGTCCCGTAATGGATTTAAAATCAGATACTCCGTCAAAGTGAAGAAAGTAGCGATCAAAATTTTCCCTGCGCTTCTCGAACGCTTCACTTTCGTAGGCGTTGGTTTGTTTGTCGACTGACGCTTTGTTTCTGGATCGTATTGATAAATCCAGGATTCGTCACCTGTCTCAAAGTCTTAAACGCGCCGAGATGAGCAAGCTTCAAATTTTTTAATCATATAACGGCACCACTCTATACGGGCCTGCTTCTGAGCTTCGGTGAGGTTGTGCGGGCACCCAGGGTAAACTATCTTCCTCACGCGAAGGTGCTCGTGTAGAATCTTGTGAACGCTTCCCGAACCAATCTACAGTGTATGCTGAATGTCTTCGTATATAATTCGCCTGTTTTCTTGAATATCTTTTTTTACTGCCAGCACACTTTCTTCCGTGACAGCCGTCGTTCCGTAGGACGATCACTCCTTTGTTCATCCCCTAAAGTAAGGTGACCGCGCTTGAACTTGCTATACCAGCGGTACATGGTTGCTTTTGGAGGTCCTTCTTCCATAAAAGTAATTTGAAGTCGATCAAATGACTCATCAGTTTTGGACCACATGTAAGGCATTCAGTCCGCCTTTGTACAGTGTTTATTACTAGTCCATAAAGTTTTAATAAATAAAAATGAATAAAATCGTAGAAAATCATCACACGAAAATGTTCTCGATGCAGACCCATTTTTATATGAGACACGATAATTAGAAAAATATAGGCTCTCGAAAAAATGTTGAGAGGAATTTAAAATTCGAACAATGGTATTTATACTTTTAAATAACCAAAGTTTTCAAAATAATCACAAGTAGCCAGTGCCTTATACATAAAAAAAATCGCAAAACTTTCTGAGTGGCCCGGTACTTTTGAAGTGGCAACTTTTTTATGCGCACCGTAAACTTTCGTCTGATATAGTTTATCAACCCTAATATAGCCACCCTGAGGTACTCGGAAACGCATGGCCATCTATCCACCCTGAACGGGGTGGAACTTCCCTCCACCTTCCCATGGCCCAGTCAACTAGCAAACGTTATACGGCCCCCCGTATAACGCTTACGTAATTGTGGGGCGGCAGCGGACATAGCTCCCTTGGCCATCTTATTTTAGTGTGTAGTAAAAATTAGCCATCTGTGTCCCGGTCTGCATTCTCCCTAAAGGGCTTACACAACCATAAAAAGCTGAAACGATGATATTTTTATTTCATAAAAATTATAAAAAATATCTAAATAAACACTAACCATTTGCTTCCTGAACAATGATTTCTAGCCAGAACCAGAACATAGGCATATGAGGCAGGAATCCAGTCGCCAGCTTCACTAGATAATTCATGCTGCGCTCTGCGATTACTCGCGTTGGCACCCAAAAGAGGATATACATCAAAACTGACAGGGTTGCAGCGTATTGAGCTGAAAGAAAGAGAGCACGATTTGGCGTTGAATTTTTATAAGCAATTGTAATTTTTTTAAATTGTTATAAAAAAAACACGATGTTACTTTTGGAACATAAAACCTGTCAACGAATATTATAATCATGAATTTGCGTTAGTGAGGGTTTTTAAGAAAGTTCACTCCACCTGTTAGCGCCACTTTGCCGAGTTGACGTCAATTTAACTAATGCCATTAACACAAGTGTTTTGACAGGTGCCTGGACCTGAAGACTCAGTGCTGCCACCTGGTGAACGTCATTTTAGAAAACCCTCACTAGGACACTTAGATCTGCTCAACGATCAACGTTGAGTAAGGTACTAAAATGTTCGACCCAGCGTTTCAGGACCCCCGCTCTACTCGTGAGTAAACTTCCAATGTACGGCTTTTATTGGCACATTCATTTGGTGCTGCGCGCCAATCAATTCACGCAATTCTCCGAAAAAGTCACCGAGTTGATTAGAGTCAGCAAGCCACTGCATTCGGTGTGCTCTGTCTTCCCACCACTTGTTTTTTACGCTACGGACGAAACTCCGCAATTCTGCAGAGCTCTTTTTAATCGCGTCACTTTGAAGATCTGCTGATGAAGAGTCATTACGGTGCAAGAGATCTCAATAGTTAGCTATAGCGGTAGTAAGGAGCGTATCATTTTCAACGAACCAATCCTTGTGGTATTTGGGTTTCAGACCTAAGGTATTAAAGCCTATCTTGGTTACTTGCGAAGACAGCTCCCGCCATTTTCGTATTCATTTGGTACGTCATTTAAGAAAACCCTTACTAGGACACTTTAAAAGCAAAATAATATATGACACATAAAACAGTAATAAAGAGTAAAGAGGTAAGTTTTATTTTGTTTTCTACGGTGAGTCTTTTTTTTTCAAAATAGCTCACAAGTATTATAAACTTGTGGCCGGCTCCAACTTTTACGGACGATAAACTTCAGAACCACAGCAAAGCACCTATTCCAAAAATTCTTGCACCATTTGAAAGTCAGTTCGGATGGTCATTGGCTATAAAGTTGTTCACACGCTCTTACATAAAAAAAAAATTAATACTCACTCCGTCTCGAAATATAACTGCAGACGAAAGCCAAGGAAACGATGGTGTTATAGTACAGAAACAACATCAGGCATATTAAGACCCCACTGCTTTTGGGCATCAGCGGGTTTTTTGTCACCTTGAAGACTATGGAGCCTCCAATGGCGAAGATCAACCCACATGGCAGCACGTTGAGGAAGTGAGAGAGGCCCAGGGTGTTGAGGGATACGCCTACCGATTTCGTTAGTTCCTGTGGAGGGAGAACGAGAAGATGTTGGGGCACATTTTGTCCTGATGTATTTTTTTTTTAGGGTGGGAAAGTATCCAATGATTTCTCGGACTTCAGACTTTTCGGCGTATCGGCCTTTTACTGACTAAAACCACACCTATGTTACTTCTTTGCTTAGTGTTCCGGGACCAAGGGTTTCCCTTCTGGAAGTCAACCCATGGCCCCCGTAGGCTTCGGCCTTGCTTGGCCCCTAAAGTTTTGCTGACATCTCTTTGAAGTGCACGTGGAACACTACGTGCCGTCGACGACTTGGACTCGGTCTGAACAACTGGACGACGAGCAACCCATTACTTGTCACCCGCAAACCCACGTCACGGGCGTAAGAATGTCCGTTCCCTCACGCGTGCATTCTCCTAATGTATCTGAGGCTAAAATTTAATTTAAAATTATATACAGTTTATATGGGGTGTATACGGGGTCCCAATCAATACCTATCGGGACTCAAGCCAACCCACCTGCACGTGGTACACCCTGCTGACAAACAAACGAGGCTATGGCGACCCGCCAACACGCACTGGACCAGCGAGGCGGGTTATGGTCCAAACCCCCCCCCCATATGCATAATGCTATAGGAAACAGGCCCCAAGTGCCCGGCGACTCCAGCGGTTGTGCTAACGTGGACGGACGTGGGCGCAGCCCTGGGGTCTGGGGTACTAAGAATCTCCGGGTGTGATTGATTAACCGTCGACGACTGGACCTGGCGACGTACAACGCGCGTACACTCCGGTCCGATGAGAAGATCGCCGAACTTGAAGAGGAGTTGAGCAGGTTACGATGGAGTATTGTGGGATTATCTGAAGTCCGAAGACAGGGGGATGACACAATAATCCTAAGATCTGGTAACCTGCTCTATTTTTGGGAGGGGGACCAGCAGTCCCAAGGTGGTGTCGGGTTTATCGTCCACAGGTCCCTTGTGAACAATGTGGTGAAGATCGAGAGTGTGTCGACCAGGGTGGCGTACCTTATATTCAGAATATCATCAAGATATTCGCTGGAGGTCATACAGGTTTACGCTCCGACCTCGACACACCCCGACGACGAAGTAGAGACCATGTATGAGGATGTATCCAGGGCCAGGCATGGTTATAAGACTCACTTCACCGTGGTTATGGGAGACTTTAACGCGAAACTGGGCAAACGCAACGGTGACGAGCTGCGAGTGGGGCAATTTGGATTTGGACGTAGGAACCACCGGGGACACCTACTGGCCAGCTTTATAGAAAAGGAGGGCCTCTACATGTTGAACTCCTTCTTCAGAAAGCGTGAGCATAGGAAGTGGACCTGGCAAAGCCCTGATGGTGCAACTAAAAATGCGATTGACTTCATCCTGTCCACGAAGAAGCAAATATTCAATGATGTCTCTGTGATCAATGCGGTGAAAACCGGAAGTGATCACCGCCTGGTAAGAGGCTCATTGAATATCAATGTCAAGCTTGAAAGATCACGACTGATGAGGTCTACGCTCTGTCCTGCACAGATCCGTATCCAAAATTTCGAGAGCTTTCAGCTCGAACTTCAAAATCGTTTCGAGTGCCTAGGAAGCTCTGTGGATGAATACAACGATTAGTTTGTTGAAACTGTCCATACGGTCGGGTCTAAATTCTATAAGACTCGTACAAATAAGAGCAAGAGGCTCACAGATCGAACTCTTCAGCTTATGACGGAGAGGCGTGAGATGATTCTGCAGTCTTCAGACGATGCGTGCACATATCGGCAGCTCAATAAACGGATCTCTAAGTCCTTGAAACGCGATCTCCGTCACTTTAATACCGGAAAAATTAAAGACGCGATTGAGCGAAATAAGGGCTCTAAGGTGTTTGCAAGAGATCTGTCTATTGGGCAGAGCCAGCTCACGAAACTGAAGACCGATGATGGCAGAGTCATATCCGATAAATCGGAGCTTCTGGGAGAGATCGAGGCTTTTTATGGACAGTTGTACACGTCAATCACAAAACCCACTGCGAATCTAGCAAACGACCCAAGAGCTAGAGTGACCCGACACTATACCGAAGATATCCCGGACGTCAGCCTGTACGAGATTAGGATGGCTCTGAAGCAGCTTAATAACAAGTCACTAGGTGATGACGGAATTACGGCCGAACTCCTGAAGGCGGGTGGGAAACCGATCCTTAAGGCCCTTCAGAAGCTGTTTGATTCCGTCATATTCGAGGGAAAAACGCCACAGGCGTGGAGCAGAGGTGTGGTGGTACTTTTCTTTAAGAAGGGCGACAAGGCCCTGCTCAAGAATTATAGGCCCATCTCACTTCTGAGCCACGTCTACAAGCTGTTTTCCAGAGTCATCATGAACCGTCTCGCACGCAGGTTCGACGACGTCCAGCCTCCCGAACAAGCCGGATTCCGAAAAGGCTTCAGCACCGTAGACCACATACATACGCTACGGCAGGTTATACAGAAGACCAAGGAGTATAATCTGCCTCTCTGCCTAGCGTTTGTGAACTATGAGAAAGCCTTTGATTCGATCGAGACTTGGGCTGTGCTGCAGTCTCTCCAACGGTGCCAGATTGACTATCGGTACATCGAGGTGCTGAAGTGTTTGTACGAAAACTCCACTATGTCACTCAGACTGCAGGACCAGACCTCGAAACCTGTCCTCCTGCAGCGGGGTGTGAGGCAGGGAGACGTTATTTCTCCGAAACTGTTCACGGCCGCAATGGAGAATGTCTTCAAGGTTCTGGACTGGAGTGGATTAGGCATCAATGTCAATGGCGAGTACATCACTCATCTTCGGTTTACCGACGACATAGTAATCATGGCTGAGACCGCGGAAGAGCTCAGCACAATGCTAAATGACCTCAGTAGAGCTTCCGAAAGAGTGGGTCTTAAAATGAACATAGACAAAACTAAAGTCATGATAAACAACCATGTAGCACCACCCACTCCTATCAAGGTTGGAGACTTTATACTCGAAGTTGTGGACGAGTACGTTTACCTTGGACACACAGTTCAGTTGGGTAGAACTAATTTCGAGAAAGAGGTCAACCGTCGAATCCAACTCGGCTGGGCAGCGTTCGGGAAGCTGCACGGTATCTTCTTATCCAATTTACCACAGTGTCTCAAGACGAAAGTCTATGACCAGTGCGTGTTGCCAGTGATGACATATGGTTCCGAAACGTGGTCGCTCACAATAGGCCTCATCAGAAGGCTCAAAGTCACTCAAAGGGCAATGGGAAGGGCTATGCTCGGAGTTTCCTTGCGTGATCGAATAAGAAAGCAGGAGAACCAAGGTTGCCGACATAGCACGAAGAATTGCCAAAATTAAGTGGCAATGGGCAGGGCACATTGCTCGCAGAACAGATGGCCGTTGGGGCCGAAAGGTTCTGGAGTGGCAACCGCGTACCGGAAGATGCAGTGTTGGAACGCCCCCTACAAGGTGGACCGATGACCTGGTGAAGGTTGCGGGAATCCGATGGATGCAAGACGCACAGGACCGTTCTTTGTGGCGACATTTGGGGGAGGCCTATGTCCAGCAGTGGACGTCTATTGGCTGAAATGATGATGATGACAGTTTATATTAGATTAAATGAAAACACCATCAAATTAGAAACAGAGTAAAATTTTTGGTTCCTTATACTTGCCTGTATACCAGAGGTTCTCTCCTGCAGCAGACGACCCATGAGGAATACGAAGGGCAGCATCAGGGACAGAGCGCACACCTCTCTTGCTATAATGGAGGCGGCACCTCTCGCCGCTTTCTTGAGCTCTTGTGGGTCGGGGAACTCTTCGTGAGAGAGTTTCTGCGGGCAAGAATTAGTTGAATGAAATATATGTTGGTGTCGTATGAAGGTTTTCACGAGACTTTCCTTTTCTGATTTTAGACTTTGAAGTTAAGAACCAGGGGCCTTACCAAAACGAGTTAAAATGTCAAGCATGCGAGTGAAAAATAGGGATGGAGCTAATATAACTCTACGAACTACTAACAATACCCTATATAATTCCATCCCTATATTAGTTCAGTTAAGGTCGTCATCGTCGTCGTTGATCGCGTTAAGAGCTCATGGTAGTGCCTCAGGGATGGTGTGGAGCTCCGAAACCGTTACTGAAACTACTGGATATACAAAATAGAAAAAAAACGAGAGTGATGTAAAGGTTTCGGATAGTTTCGGAGAAGGGCGGAATTTAAATGAAAGCTTATGACAAGTTTTTGTTTGTTTTGCCCGGCCAAACCAGTGATAATGTAGACTAGAAACATAGATCAAATGTTGTTTTTTTTATTATATTATACTTTAATAATTAAAAAAGTGAAATACTTCATTGTTTACTATTCGTATTAATTTATTATTTTTTATTTTCCCTTCACAAAGTTTTCTTATGCTACTTAACAATGCTTATAATTTAGAGGTAACTTTGTAAGAGACTGGTGCCTGATGTAGGTATATACAACAACCTGTATTACAGGTCACCAGGACCCTCCCGTAACTAGTATGCTAGAAAGAGTAGTATGCATTTCACAGCGAGTAAAAGTAGAAGCTAAGTTAAAAAAATATATATATATAGACAAAAAACTAAATCTTAAGCAAACAATCTTAAGTAATACAGTAGAAAAACGACAATTTATATTTTATATTAATTCCAGGATGTAAATGTGAATTCTTAGTTAAAGTGTGAATAACTGTAAATACCACCTTAAGAATTGCTCGTTGGGCCCGTTCAACCGATCGATGATGTGGGTTTCGCAGCACCGCCCCAAGATATTATGCAATAGTCAATCAATGATTGACCTAAAGCAAAATACACCATTTTAATCGTCTGTCTGCCTGCTGAATATCTTAAGGTTCTAAAAATATAGATCAATTTTCTCAGACGAGATACTAAGGCTTTAATATGCTATTTGAAGGTGAGAAATTGACCAATATTAACCCCGAGGTATTTAAGAATGTCAATACTTTGTAGCGTGGGACAGGTGTAGCCATCAAAAGATATCTTGGATCCACAAGCATGAGCTTTAACGCCCAGTGACTCAGGAGTTAAAAGGTTCGCTCTGAAAGCAAAAGTTATATATTTTGTTTTGCTAACACTTTTTTTTTCCTCCCCCGCCCAAGAGATAGAGATAGTGTCAGACTTTTACTGACTAAAAACCCACCCCTGTTCCTTCGTCGCCTTTCGTACCGGGGTCGAGTCTTCCTTTCAGAATCAGACCCTTGGCCCCAGTAGGCTTCGACTTTGCTGGGCCCCTACAGTTGCTGATATCTCCTTGAGGCGCGCCTGACACAGTACGTGCCGTCGACGACTTGGGTTCGGTCCGAACGGTTAACGGACGGTCGGACGGCGAGCTACCCAATGCTCGCCGTCCGCAAGCCCACACCTACTATGGCCGGAAATCGGGATCGGTATCCCGGCGGCGGTTGGGGCGTGAAGGCCGTTGCCTCACGCGATCGGCCGCCTCCTTTGCTAGCATGACTGCTTCGCAGAAGGAGGCGACTGCCTGCCACTCCTCCTCGCTCCGGACCATGGCTTGTACCAAGGCCCAGCGCGAGAGATCGCCGCCACTGA
Organism: Mythimna vitellina; assembly: GCA_949316375.1. Lineage (NCBI taxonomy): Eukaryota > Metazoa > Arthropoda > Insecta > Lepidoptera > Noctuidae > Mythimna > Mythimna vitellina. Next base: position 20,971,123 of record OX438700.1, on the reverse strand, counting down.
TTGCTCCCACGAGGACACGGCGTTGCTCTTTCCAAGCGGGGCACACCTCTACCGTGTGCTCCACCGTGTCCTCCGGGCGGTCCACGCAATGGTGACACCCGGGCGTTTCTTCCGCACGAATTCGGTGCAAGAACCTCCCGAACTTACCATGTCCGGTGAGGACCTGCGTCATGCGGAAGGTAAAGACGCCGTGTTGCCTTTCCAGCCACTTCTCAAAGAGGGGACTTACCGGCGTGCCCAGTTTTGCTAATAATAATCATAATAAATGAGTACGTCATGCGCGCATATTACGGGTCTACAGAGGGGGGAACTAACCTCACTGCGTATCGCGATAGGATGCTGTCTCTTTTTTAGGAACTGGAACCAACCGTCAACGTCTCGGCCCAACAATTGTCGGATCAGGTGCGGGTTATCCAACGCAACCACAGGTTGGACGACGCTGCACTTGATCGGCTGCGCTCAGAGATACTGACCAACCAAATCGTTTTGACATCTAAACAAACACAGACCGCGGCAACGTCGACTACTAACGCAATCTCGCTGCGGTCCAGTCCTAATAATGATGATGCAGATGATAGGGACAACCCTCACAACGGTCACAGTAAGTAACCAGTGCAACGATGAACTGAGGAGTGCTCTGGAGGATCCGCTTCACGAGTACAGATAGACTCCAATTGAACTTAGACCCCGTTTGCCACGGTTACCCATGCACAAAAAAAAAATAGGGCGCTGGTGTGTACTTTGGACTCGCTGCTTAAAAACATCTTTGAGAGTAGCGAGAACCTTGTTGATACGCACTCAATTTTGTATTGTGGGGCTGTTGCGGCATGTCGTTTAGCAAACATCAAGTTTTCTAATATAGATGAAACTATTCGACTAAAGTCTGCTGTGCCAGCCTGGCAATGCAGGATCGAGAGGCGTATCGATGAGGCCAGGTACTCATCGGCAAACTACACTGCTTCAGGGAGGGTAACACACGACCACGAGTGATACGCTTTGTGAGGCGGGCGTTTTTGGGGACTGGTTGATACCACAAGAATACATGTCTCGTGTAATAGAGCGCATCGACTTCCTGAAGCAGAAGGTTTGTGCATGGGCGAGCCGCATTAGGCGGGCGGCGGGTTGATCGGTACTCGCAGAATCGCATGTTCCAGAGCGATAAGAGGTGGGTGTATAGAGCTTGGGAGCGACCTGAACATAATGTGATTGACGGGAGCCGCCCAGATGAGTTTGCCACCATTTTTTTTTTTCACATTAAATTCTGGCAAAACATTTGGTCGACCTGTCAGTCACACTGAGGGTGGCTGGATGCGTGACGTCAAGCGCTTGTGTGAAGCTATACCAGAAACGGAAAAAGTTATTATTACTCCAGCGGACATAGCCAAAGCAGTTCGTCCGCTATCGAACTGGAAATCACCGGGACCGGAAGGATTGCAAAATTTCTGGCTGAAATGGTATAGCAACTCACACGCGCCCCTGGCATCACAATTCCAGTCAGCCTTAGGGTCTGGATCGCTACCAGAGTATCTAAAAACTGGCGTAACCCACCTGCTCCATAAGACAGGTAACCCCGCGGAACCCAAGAATTATAGACCAATTACATGTTTGTCGACGGTCTATAAACTTTTTACATCCATTCTGAGAGCAAAAATTAATCGACACATAGAGAATAACTTGATTATGTCAGCCTCTCAGAATGGATGTAGGAATGGGTCCTGGGGTACTAAGGAGCTACTTCTCATAGATATGGCCATAAGCCAACAGGCTCGTCGATCTCGCAAGGATCTGTCGACGTGTTGGATAGATTACAAGAAGGCCTATGGCTCTGTTCCACATACATGGTTCATGAGGGTGTTGGAGTTATACAAAATAGATATGACTTTACGCACCTTCCTTGAGTCATGTATGAGGCAATGGAAGACAGTCCTTCGCTATCCAAGATGTCGACCGATCCAGGGTAATGATGAGCCTATTAGGATTAAACGGGGAATATTTCAGGGCGATAGTCTCAGTCCGCTTTGGTTTTGTTTAGTTCTGAATACTCTTAGCACATTGCTGGAGAATTCAGGACTGGGCTATTGGTTGAGAAGAGGTGGTCAGGCCATATCTCACCTCTTTACATGGATGATCGGCAATGAGTTTCAACTCATTGCCCCCAACAAGTTACCACTGATGGAACTACTGAAGGTAACTAAAACTTTTAGTAGTGCCATCAGGATGGAATTTGGTGTGGATAAATGTGCAGTCATGCATGTAAAGCAAGGGAAGATTATGGAATCTGAGGGGATTCAACTCTCAGATTCCATATACCTTAGATCCCTTTCTTCGACCGAAACCTATAAGTATTTGGGTATGTCGGAAGCGTTAGGCATTAACGTTGCTGACATGAAGCAATCGTTGAAGGAGCGCTTCTTTGGCCGCCTAATGAAGGTATTAAACAGCCTTCTGTCAGGCGGAAATAAGGTTCAACGGTTGGGTCATGCCAGTTTTAATGTAGTCTTTTGGCATACTCAAATGGACTCGGACCGAACTAGACGCTCTGGATAGGCAGGTCCGTACATTGCTGACCGCAAATCGGATGCATCACCCACGATCATCGGTGATGAGACTGTACATCTCGCGGAAGTGTGGAGGTCGAGGCTTTTTGAACGCAAAGACTCTGCACAACCGCGAGGTGTGCAGCCTCAGAGAATATTTTCTTAAAACCGATGTGGGTATGCACCGAGAAGTGGTCGCAGTGGACAAGGGACTCACCCCGTTATCCATGGCTAAAGAGGGCTGGCGCAAACCTGTAGCACTGACTACTGATGACCGCAAGGAAATATGGAAAGGCAAGGAGCTCCATGGGCGCTTTTACCGGGCTCTTCATGAGCCTGATGTAGATTTCTTGGCGTCAGTGGTCTGGTTACGTTTTAGCAACCTCTTCGGAGAAACTGAAGGTTTTATCTGTGCGGTTATGGATGAAGTTATCTTAACGAACAACTACCGGAGATATATAATGAAGGACGGGACGGTTGACATGTGTCGGGCATGCCACCGTCCGGGTGAGTCTGTCAGACATATTATCTCTGGTTGTTCTCGTTTGGCTAACGGCGAGTATTTGCACAGACATAACCAAGTAGCCAGGATTATTCACCAGCAACTTGCTTTGAAATACAACCTAGTGGATTCTGAGGTACCGTATTACAAGTATGTGCCCGACCCAGTTCTCGAAAATGACCATGTCACGTTGTACTGGGATCGGTCTATCATAACTGACAGGACTATTGTAGCCAATAAGCCGGATATAGTGGTGATAGACCGATTAGCGCGCCGTGCAATGATAGTCGATGTCACCATCACACATGACGAGAATCTCGTGAAAGCTGAGAAAGAGAAACAAATCAAATATCTCGACTTTGCACACGAGGTTGTCGCCATGTGGAATGTGGACTCGGCTGTCATTGTTCCGATTGTCGTGACTGCCAATGGCCTTATAGCCAAAAGTTTCGACGATTATCTGTCGAAGCTGTCGGATCAAGGGCCTGATACAGAAAGTAGTGACTCCTAGTTTTTTTTTTTTTTTTTTTTATTTATCTCATACATTTAATACAAAATAGTTTAACATATTTTTGGCTCGCCAAACTTTATAGTTTGATGGCGAGAAACGCTCGTTATACAATTACCTTTATTACATCATGAAAAAGTAAAACTATAAGTGGCTTTGCTGTCTCAGGATGTGTACAATATATCACATAAACTTTATGTACATAAATATATATATATTACGGCTACGGCTATTACGGATACGGCTAGCATTGTGAGGAGGTTCCTGTATCTGGAGCCCTAACCACCGGTAACTTGGACCCTGCTCTCGTTATCGGAGGACTATCTCTCAGCAATAGTGCTGTTGTCTGCATACCCAAAGGTACCGAGGTTTAAGCAAGTCATTTATGTGCAGAAGAACAGTGTTGCCGAGATTACCGGCCCCTGAGAGACCACGGCATTAATATCCATTTGACCAGACGAGCAGTCATCAAAAACCACTTGGATGGATCGACCCCTCAGAAGTCTGCGATCCAATCACATAAGCCAGTAGGCACATTGAAGGAAGGAAGCTTAGCAATAAGGGTTTTGTGCCAGACCTGGTCGAAGGCCTTCGAGATATCTAGGGAGACTGCTAGCGCTTCTCCATGTCTTTCGATGGTTTCGCTCCAGATGTGAATGGCATACGCTAGAAGATCCCTAGTTGACCGATTTTGGCGAAAGCACTATTGACTATCATTGAGGATGTTATTAGCTTCTAGGTATACCAGAAGCTTATTATTGATCACTCGTTCCATATTCTTACAGAGGATGGACGTTACCGAGATAGGTCTATAATAAAACAGGTCAGCCCTACTAGGGTTTCTTAGGCACGAATTGTACTTTAGCTTGCTTTCAAGCTATCGGTACTTTTTCAGCCTCAAAGGAAAGGCGAATTAGGCGTGTCAAGATCGGAGACAGTTCAAGCGTACAAGTTTTTAAAACAATTGCCGGTAGTCCATCTGGACCTCTGGCTCTATTCACGTCAAGGTTACGTAGCACCTTATAGACGTCTTTCTGACGGATACGAATATCAGCTATAGTCGTCTCGCATCGCTCAGGAAAGGTAGGGGGCACGCGTTACCAGAATCAAGACGTGAAGATTCCGTTAGAGAGGCAAATATATTAGCTTTCTCCTCAGTGGTGTGGGCCAGCGACCTATCGGGTTTCAGTAGTGGTGGTAGTGACGGACGGCAGAAGTCCGATTAAACTGACTTAGCCAGGGATCAAAACGCTTTACTACCGGCTGGGTATGAAGCAAGTTTGGACCCGATTCGGTTTAATCCAAGTCGCCAAAAAATGTATGTATTTTTTAAAACACTATGTAAATAATTAAAATTTATATGTAAAATAAATAATTAAAAATAAAATTTTAAGACCATAATAAAATATATACAAATTTTTGTAAATAGTTTTTTTTTTATTAAAATATTTAATTGAAATTATTAAATTTTTAATCATTTCTTTTTTTTTTCTTTTTAATTTTAATGTTTCTTTCAGTTTCGTTCAAAGTTACATTCAAGGCTCTTTCTCAAATGTCAAAATGGGCCTTTTATTTTTTAACGAATTTAGTATTACACCAAAATGATTCCAGTATTATAATCTCTCATCAAAACGTGCATCTCCGTTGTATGTATCTTTTTGTGTAATATATAAAATTAACTTACCACAGGTACATCATTCCCTCTCAGTCGCTTGATGTAGCTTGTATCGATCGCCCATTGGATGCGCATAAACGTTCCATATTCTAAGCCTGTAGAACATTATTAAATTATATAATTAACAAAAGAATAGAAAAAATATTTATATAAAGAATAATGTTGCAATTTTAATGTACAATAATGGTTTAGCTACAGCATTACCGACCGTCTCATCGTTTCCGTCCCGTGCGATCGTACTCTCTTTCTCGCCTCTTGTAAAATACAGTTATAAGTGACAGAAATTGACAGAAGCATAGGAAAGTGCGATTCGGTGCGGTCAGATGTAGCTAAACTGTAAAGTTTATTCCATCTATCTAAAACATTATTTGGGCCCCCCAATATCGCTATATCAAACAATCGTCTCTCTTTGCGTCTCGTATTTAGACGATTTCCACAGCCTTCACCAGATCATCGGTCTACCTTATGGATCCTATCAAAATGCGATTCAGACATTAATGCTTGGACACGGTCGTGCTCTGCCCAGGCGGGGCACACCTCTACCGTGTGCTCCACCTTGTCCTCCGGGCGGTCCACACATTGGTGACACCCAGACGTTTTTTCCGCACGAATCCGGTGCAGGAACCTTCCGAACTTACCATGTTCAGTGTGGACCTGCGTCATGCAGAAGGCAAGGACGCCGTGTTGTCTTTCCAGCCACTCCTCAAAGATGGGACTTACCGCCATAATTGTGGCGTGCCCAGCACTGGGTTGCGACAGTCGCTATCGCCATTTCACCAAGAGCTTCCGCCGGAACTCTGTCCGCCATGCCGCGACTTGGCGCGGCAGCGGAGTTTCGCCCCGGTGTTGCATCTCCACGCGTAGATCGTGCATGCGCGCAAGGACTGTTGCCTCCAAATCCCACGATGGCAGGCCAGCAAGAAGGTTTGCCGCTTCAAGGGAAATCCTGCGGTATCTCTGCACCATCCGGATGGCCATGACCCTCTGGTATGCGTTCAGCTTGGCCGCCGGTCGCTTTCGCAGCGACGGCGCCCATAGAGGGCCATGGACCTAACGGTTCTTACGTCGAGCCTCCGGCAGAAGGCGACTGGACCCCCTAGGTTGGTCAGAAGCCGTTTGAGGGTAGTCCCAGTCCGATCTAGTTTGAGAGCTAGACGTCAGAAGTGCTCCTCGAAATTCCATCGGCTGTCGAATACGAGTCTCAGGTAGGATCGTTGATTCGACGCCGATGTGAACTCTTCCTACCGTTATTAGGGAACCCGAAGGTGGCGCATTTCGAGGGTCGTGAAAGCACATGGCCTAGGACTTGTGCAGTGCCACCTCGAGTCCCAACTGCTGGATCCTGCCCACGACTGTCGGGGTTGCGACCACCCCGCGTGTCGCTAGTTCGACCGCCACCTGGTACGATACTCGCTGCGCCAAGACCAATGTGTCGTTTGCGTAATAGACCACGCTGATCCCGTCAGGGAGGTCGCCGCGCAGCACGTAGTCGTACCCGTTTTTCCACAAGGGCGGTCCTAATACCGATCCCTCCGGAACACCGCACGACATCTCTCGCCGTTTCCACTCTCCCTGGTGACATGAACCTGTCCGTCAGGTAGGCCTCGATAACACGACAGAGTTAGTCGGGCACCCGATGATACCGGAGTGCCTTCCTAATGCTACTCCAGGGCAGGGAATTGAAGGCGTTGGCGATGTCCAAAGACACCACCAAGACACTGACCTGAGATACTGCATCCCCCGTCGTAAGCGCTCACACGCGCATGATGGCGCCCCTAGTGGAGCGTCCCCTGCGAAAGCCGAACTGGCCGTCCGCAAGATCCGGCCCCCGTTAGGTGCATCCGTTAGGTGCGCGACGAGGCGGTCTGCAATAACTCTTTCAAAGAGCACCTCGTTAAGCAGCTCGATGGGCTGGTATGCGGACGGTGAGACCGCAGGGCGCCCTGGCTTCATGATGAGGACCAGCTTCCCCGTCTTCCAGCTAAGTGGGAACTGGCCCCTCTCTAAGCATGCGCTGAAGAGCCCTCTTAGTCGAGGTCCGAGTTTCTCCATAGGCAGGACCCAGGCTTTTCCAGGCAAGCCGTCGGGTCCTGGGGCGGTATTCTTGGCATTCAGCCTTCGCACCGCCACACTCATCTCTACCTCGGTCGGAAGTACTAGCTAGCAAAAGAGACATCCGATCGCGTGAGGCAATGGTCCTCACATCCCAACCGCCGCCGGATTTCTGGTCACCGTAGGCGCGGGCGTGCGGACGGCAAGCAATGGGTAGCCCGCCGTTTGGCCGTTCGGTAACCGTCTGGACCGAGCCAAAGACATCGATGGTGCGTATTGTTCCATGCGCGCCTCAGGGAGATGTCAGCAAAGCGTAGGGGCCCAGCAGGGTCGAAGCCTAATAGGGCCATGGGTAGTGTGAAAACGAAACCCGGGGCCCTTGGATGAAGGCAACGAACAGGAGTGGGTTTTTAGTCAGTAAAAGTCTGACACTATCTTCCGCTCCGCCCATTAGCGGGATTTGTCATAAGATGATTTTCCCATCTAAAAAAAGGCCTTCCGGCATCAGTAGCTCTACCGGCATAGCCCTCAAGATCACAGAGACATGCAAGCCCCACCACGATGATAACGTGGGAACACAGTTAGTGGGGATCGAACAACCTATGAAGGGCCTTCATGACCGGTTTTCCACCCGCCTTCAGGAGTTCGATCGTAATTCCGTCATCATTCGACGCCTTGTTGTTTTTAAGCTGCTTCAGAGCCATCCTAATCTCGTACAGGCTGACGTCCGGGATATCTTCGGTATAGTTTAGGATTAATATAACTCTTGGGTCGTTTGCTAGATTCGTTGTGGATTTTTAGTTTTTTTTTTGTTTTAAATTATTTATACATTAATCTATTTAAAAAAATATATTTATTTACTCTAAAAAAACTAGTTCACCTTACCATCAACGATTGCATCACTGCACACCATCAGGTGGGACTGGCTGTGACTGGTAAATTAGTGACCGACACTTAAACACGTGATTGTACTCATGATTACAAACAACTTTCCCGAAGAAACTTTTTTTATATACAGATTAGTTTAATCACAATAACAAAACATCTTTTTGAAACTTTAGAACCCATAATCTTTTTAAACAAACTAACGTCAGGAATTGCGTTTGTTTTGTTAATTATCTACGATGTTAAGAAGCGACTTATAAGATACTACTACATTATTAACTAACTTGATATCTACTTGACACTGGTGTTTGAGTTATTTCAAGTGTCCCATCATTCTTGGGTACAAGAATTGGTACAATAGCCTTGCTGCTTCGCCTTTACCCCCTTCCGAGTAGCAACCAATCACTGACAACACTATGTCACTGTACTCACTCACTGTGTAATTGTACAGCACCGTGACTGTGCGCGTCAAATAAAAAAACGAAACATGTGACTGACTGTTATTATTACCTACGTTACTTCAGCACGGCAAAGGGAGCGGTGCGGACGGGGTAGGGGGGGGGGGGATGTGGCTCGTGAGGCGTTCTACTAGTTTATTGTCCTTTCCCGAGCGCGCGCGTATTTCAAACAGCTGTTTTGTTATTATCATGAAACTAATGAGTATATAAAAAAGTTTCTTTGGGAAAGTTGTTTGTAATCATGAAGACAATGAGGTGTTTATTAGTCACTAATTACCAGTTACCCTATATAATTATGTACATATCTTACCAAAATCCTTGTGAGGTCTCGTTATATCATCCTGACTTTCGTACGTCTCCGTATGGAAAGCCTTCTTCATACGAATGGTATAGTTGAGCCGCTCTGGCCATGACCTCCTTGACATACCCTGTCAACATAACGTTTTATTTACAAATATAATCACACATTAACATCTGCTTTTCACAACTGTAGTAGCGTTAACATGGCAATCAAGTTATTCAAAGGGAGTCTAGTCGACTATTCCCCCTTTTTTTGGCGGGAAATCATTAAATAACTTATCTCGCTCTAGGTGGAGCGAGAGGAACTGTCAGACTTTTACTGACCAAAACCCACCCGTGTTCTTTCAGTTGCTCTATGAATTCTACAGCCCTGGCAGGTATCGCCCCTAGAAGGCGCCGTCAATTATTTTGATTTGATAATAATAATAATAATATTCCATAATTTTCACTCAACGACATCTTGTTCCAAGCTAAGCAAAGCTTGTGTTATGAGTACTAGACAACTGATAAACATACTTATGTTTCTAAATACATACATAATTATTATAGATAAAATTACAACCAGACACAGAACAAATGATCGTGCTCATCACACAAACATTTTTCCTGGGTGGAAATCGAACCCACGACCTCCGGCTTAGCAGTCAGGTTCACTAACCACTAGACCAACAGACCAGTCATGATGTCTTTAATTTTATTAGTAACTAATTTCTGCTAGCGGCTTTGCCCGCGTGAAAATATGTTTTTTTATACAAACTTTGGACCCCCGTTTCATCCCCTTAGGGTGTGAATTTTGGAAAATCCTCTCTTAGTGCTCACCTATGTTATAAAAGGAAGCCTTTTGCAGAATTTCATATTCCTAGTCCCAGTAGTTTCGGCTGTGCTTTGATATGTCAGTCAGTCAGTTTCTCAAATCAAATCAAATCAATTCTCCTTTTATATATGTAGATTTCTTATTGTATATGTTACCGGCAATGTATAAAATACGATATTCTATACAATACCTATCAAAAGTATAATGGATCTCATCAGAAGACTTAAAGTCCCCCAAAGGGCAATGGAAAGGGCTATGCTCGGAGTTTCCTTGTGCGATCGAATCAGGAATGAGGATATTCGCAGGTAACCAAGGTTACCGACGTAGCACGAAGAATTGCCAAACTTAAGTGGCAATGGGCAGGGCACATTGCTCGCAGAACTGATGGCCTTTGGGGGCTGAAAGATTCTGAAATGCCTACTTTTTATCTTAGGGCTTGATGACTATTCTAATAAACCCGAACACGGCTAGGATACATTGATTAGTTACCTAGTTCCGGTGCCTACCTTAAGGCTTCACCATCATCATCAGATCAGTTCGATGATACCATTTTCAACATAACTATTTAGATCCATTAATTTATTTGTATAGTCATAGTTCCTTAACTAACTTAATTGTGTTTTCTATGTGAGTGTAAAATTTTATTGGGCATTTTTTGTCTTCTTCATCATTTCCACTTCATCAAATCACTTTTTGACTGTTGAGTGTAGTTGCTCGACTTCTTAATGAAAATACCAAAATCACTATATGGTTGCATATAATCATCAGAACTGGATTTTGAAAAAAAAAATGGTGTTAATATAGAAGCATAAAATTTTTAGTAAAAAAAAAATAGCAAATTAATCCATTTATGAAGAAATTCTGAGGAAAAAAACATAAAAAACAACCGAATTGAGAACCTTCTCCTTGTTCGAAGTCGGTTGAAAAAAAAATACATTTGTTTGCAATTAAAGTTGTTAAAAATGTTATTTTTAGTTTTATTCTATAACAGTAAATCAATACCCATCCGATTCTAAAAATAAGTAAGGTACTCGTACTTAGTTTTATTTCAAAAAGTATTAATATTTGCAGTCGCAGTATACAGATCGGCACAGGCTACGATATTTATTTTTTTCAAGAGAGTGATACACCCATCCTTCCAACAGCGCGTCCCAGCGCGGACTGAGGCTTGGAAGTTGTGCGTTCAATGAAAAATGTATAAAGAATTTATTAGAGTGGTTTTATTTTGGTCATAAATCATAAAGTTATTCATGTAGGTACAAAATAATTAGCTATATGTGTATAAGACTATATAAACTATCTAAATTTATGATTTTTATGCTAAAAATGTGCACTAAATTTAGCTTACACGAACCTATTCAGACCCCTTTTTTTGTTATCTTCTTCGATTAGGGCGTTGGTAAAATCGTATTTATATGAAAATTTTATATGACACCATAGTATTTTTTTATGCCATCCTGGAAATGAATATATTGTATTTTAATTGATACTATGACATCTGCATAGTTTTTTTTTTTTATTGGGTGGGAAAATCATCTTACAAAACCAGCTCTTGGGCGGAGCGCGAGATAGTGTCAGACTTTTACTGACTAAAAACCCACTCCTGTTCCTTCGTTGCCTTCGTCCCAGGGCCCCACGATTCCTAGTGCCGAGATATTTGTCAAAAAATTTAAAAGTGTCCTTAAAATAATGCCCAAACCCAAAAAAGTTGAGATTTAAGATCAGCTGTCCTCGTCCTTCGCCAGATGTGTCCGAGGTGGGTCGACTAAACATTCAAATTTTATGGCTTCAGGTTACTCTTTACGACGAACATCCAGGTTAGTGTGGCCTCCCTAGTCATGGTTCTTCTATCAAGACTTATTGGTGAAAAATAGACAAACTTGTACTTACATGAAATATGACGACAGCCTCCATCATCTGCATAGTAGTCGCTAAGTCAGTGAGCCGAGATACTTTCGCGAGTGGAAAGTAGCCTTTTCCTGAACGATCTGTGGGAAATAATAATAATATCAAGAATCTCGTGAAAACTGAGAAAGAGAAACGAGAATTTCGTGAAAGCTGAGAAAGAGAAACAAATCAAATATCTCGACCAAGCCCACGAGGTTATCGACATGTGGAATGTGGACTCTGCTATCATTGTGCCGATTGTGTTGACCTCCAATGGCTCAGTAGCCAAAAGCTTCGACAACCATCTATTGAAGCTTTCGTTGCGCGGTTGGATCAAGGGCCTGATACAGAAGGCAGTACTCCTCGATACGTCTCGCATTGTGAGGAGGTGCCTGTCTCTGGAGTTAGGACTCCACTAGTAGCTTGGACCCTATTCCCGACACCGGCGAATAACCATTTTTTTATATTTTCAACCAACTTCAAAAAAAAGGAGTAGTTTATCAATTGGGTTGTATTTTTTATATATTTTTTTTGGTTTGTTACTTCAGAACTTCGTTATTTATGGACCGATTTGCAAATTTTTTTTTATTGGATATGCATTAAAAATGTGAACAATCTGGAATGTTCCCATTTTTTTCAAAATCCAGTTTGATGATGGGATCCATGAGGAATCGAGGGAACTCTTCAAATATTATAGGCAATATAGATATAGATACACTATAAATCATATAGTGATTTTGGTATTTTCGTCGAGAGCTTAAGGATTTACAGTCAAAAAGTTGTATTAATTGATGAAGTGGAACTGATGTAGAAGACCAGAAATGGTCAATGGAACTTCATACTTGCGTAGATATCACAATGAAGATGGTTAAGCGACTATGAGAATACAAATAAATGAATGGTTCTGAATAGTTACGTTGAAAATGGTATCACCGAAGTGATCTGATGATGATGATAGAGCCAGAAGGTAGGCACAGGAACTCTGTAATTAATCAATGTATCCTAGCCGTGTTTGGGCTTATTAGAATTTTACATGAGATGCACTTTTGCTATAAGGTACTATCGAACTGATCTGATGATGGAGCTGGAAGGTGGAAGGTAGACACAGGAACTTTATAATAAAATAATGTAACCTAGCAGTGTACGAGTTAATTGGAATTTTCACGAGAAATAGGTACTCTGTTTATTAGTGTATCGCAACTAAAAAGTGGGAAACAAAACTTTTTACAAAAAAAATTTACCTACTTCACTAAAAAAAACATTAAAAGGATCAAAATAACTTTAATTTCGGAAGTCGGAGTTAAATAAGAAACAAACACTACCGAGAAACACCGACTTCCGAAATTAAAGTTATTTTGATCCTTTTAGTGTTTTTTTTTAGCGAAGACGTTTATTTTTTTTGTAAAAAGTTTATATTAAAGGTTTTTTATATGATTTTTTAATATTAAAAAATGTAACTTATATACTCGTATTTAAAAAAAATGAATAATGGAGATAATAATTTAATGTTCCACATTGATCAACGATCACCGTTCCTCGCTTTCTCATTCCAATTCTTTAGAAAGACATCCAGGTCGTCGTGGTGGGCTCACAACTCGTTAGACATATCCTGCCCAGTTCCATATAAATTGGATCAAATGGAGCGACGCCTATACCCAGCAGTAAGACAATACGGGCTAGCTATAATAATAATAATATAGCATAGTCAGCCTTTTAATGTTCCCACTGCTGGGACTCAGGCTTCCTTTCTAAGAGTGGGAATGGGCCATCCAATCCATTTCGCGGGTCCAGTGCGGGTTGGTGAATGTCACATGTCTTCGAATTTTTTGGTTCTAGGACATGTTTTCCTTCACTACAACTGTTGTCTTATTTTTCTCTTTTGTTTTTATTTTCATTTTTGTTTTTTATTATTATTATTATTATTTTACAATTTGATATTGTAGATTATTTTTATTTTGCAATTTGACTTTTTTTATATTAATTTTTGACATCAATATTTACATTACTAAGTAAATCACATTTTGTAAATTATATATTTCCTTTTATTATTGTGAACATGAGAACAATGTTGATTGCTTTTTTTTTTCCTTTTCAGTAATTTAAACGTATGTCTGGCAATTTGAGTATATTCTGTGGCCTACCCAAATGTCCTTTCCTTGGTATTGTTCGTCAAGTCGTTGAGCTCCATAGTAGTCCTGGGTTGAGCTTTACGAATACTGACAAATGCTTGCACTGACTGGACATGTCCACTCAAATCTGTATGGTTCTTTCTTCAAAAGACCAGAGACTTTGACCCCTGATTTTGTTTCGGTGTTTCTTCTCAGGGTAGTCAGCTAGGAAACACCGGCCTCATCTAGTTTAAAATGACGAAAAAAAAATTGACGTGTAAAAGTGTTTTTTTAAACCTACTTACAAAATAAATATCATTTATCATTTCACCGTTTTAAGAGCAATGGTGATGAAATAAATTACACAAAGTAATGCGCCTGGCTGGGTTTGAACCCGCGACCTACAACTTGTAAGTCGGGGCCGTTACCATTTGGCCACCACTGCTCTATATAATAATAATAAATAATAATTTTAGTTAGTACAAGTCTGACACACCCTCTCGCGCCACCCCACCTATACACACAAAACGTTTTGGGAACACATTCATTGTGCGTACAGCTAAGGAATCGAATTCCTTGCCGGAATCTGTGTTTTCTGATGGCTACAACTCGAGAATCTTTAAGTCAAGAGTGAATAGGTTACTTCTAGGTAAGCGCGCTCCATCGTCAACCACATCGTCGTTTTCCATCAGGTGAGATGGCGAACAAGCGCGAACCTATCAAGAAAAAATAAAAAAATAAAACCTAAACTACACTAGCCGACTACTGCCGCTTATTTTCGGCAATACAGTCATCCCTCTCTCGCCTCACGTTAAAGACCTAGGTTTATATATTGACAATAGGTTAAGCTGGAATAAGCAGTTTGCTCAGGTTAGCCAGAGAGTCACCTTCACGCTGCGGTCTCTCTATAGATTCAAAAATTTCCTCTCGTCAAGCACTAAAACTGCGTTGGTCCAGTCGCTTGTGTTACCTATAATTGACTATGCTGATGTTTGTTACTCTGATCTTTCCTAGGAACTTCTAAACAAATTGGATCGACTTCTCAACAACTGCATTCGCTTCATATTTGGCCTTCGTAAATATATATGATCACATCTTTTCCTTCCGTTCTCAGCTTAAATGGCTGCCTATCCATCACAGGAGACCCTTCATAATTAACGATCCTTGTGCTCCTGATTATTTAAAAAAATATTTTAAAGTGTTGGGCAGTTCTCATAATCTTAACCTTCGTGCATCCATGGGCACGCCACAATTATGGCGGTAAGTCCCCTCTTTGAGGCGTGGTTGGAAAGACCTCACGGCGTCCTCACATTCCGCATGACGCAGGTCCTCACCGGACACGGTAAGTTCGGGAGGTTCCTGCACCGGATTCGTGCGGAAACGACGCCCGGGTGTCGCCACTGTGTGGCCCACCCGGAGGACACGGTGGAGCACACGGTGGAGGTGTGCCCCGCTTGGGCAGAGCAACGCCGTGACCTCGTGAGGGCAATCGGCGGCGGTGATCTCTCGCGCCGGGCCTTGGTTCAGGCCATGCTCCGGAGCGAGGAGGAGTGGCAGGCGGTCGCCTCTTTCTGCGAAGCAGTAATGCTAGCTAAGGAGGCGGCCGATCGCGTAAGGCAACGGTCCTTACGCTCCAACCGCCGCTGGGATTCCGATCCCGATTTCCGGCCACCGTAGGCGCGGGCTTGCAGACGGCGAGCAATGGGTGGCTCGCCGTCTGGCCGTCCGGTAACCGTCCGGACCGAGCCCAAGTCGTCGACGGCGCGTTTTGTTCCACGCGCGCCTCAAGGAGATGTCAGCAAATCGTAGGGGCCCAGCAGGGTCGAAGCCTACTGGGGCCACGGGTAGTGTGAAAGCGGAACCCGGGGCCCTGGGACGAAGGCAACGAAGGAACAGGAGTGGGTTTTTAGTCAGTAAGAGTCTGACACTATCTCCCGCTCCGCCCAAGAGCGGGGATGTCATTAGGATGATTTTCCCAGCCAATAAAAAAAAAAAAAAAAAAAAAAAAAAAAAAAAAAAAAAAAACCTTCGTGCATCCAAAAACATGTTCTTTCATATTCCTTCCTACCGTGCTGGCTTTATGTCCAATTCATATGCTGTTTCCACTATAAAACTTTGGAATGTGCTTCCCCTTGACATCAAAAAAGCTGAAAGTAAATTTTCTTTTAAGCGTAATATTCGGAACCACTACTTGAAGTCCTTTCTACTTTAGTTTGGTCTTCGTCAGAATTATTATTAAGTTTTGTTTTAATTGATAAAAATCAGTGCTTGACAGTGATCCCAGATTCTGTCTAAATGATGATGAGTTCTCTTAATGATTTGCTATTTTTCATAGTATTTATTAGTTTATAATTTTAGCTTAAATATGTATTTTATTATTATAAATAACTTATTTTTTATTTTTTTGTGAAGTATTTGTTATTCGTTTTAACCAAAAGGTTGACTGGTAGAGAATGCCTTGTTGCATTAAGTCCGTCTATGTACCGCTACTGTACATGAAGTTTAAATAAATAAACTACTGGACCATACACGTCAAGGGCACAGAAATGGACATAGGATTATTCAACAGCAACTTGTTTTGAAGTACAACCTATTGCATTCCGAGGTACCGTATTACAGGTATGTGATCGTTGCGCAGTTTGTTTTACATCAGAAACTTTTCATTATCGGCCCAGAACTTGGAATTTTACCTGATCTAAAGCACAACATTGAATATCGCTAGTCAATATGGTTGTAGAACGAGGTTCTCTCACTTACCTGAATTGGAGGCCAGTCTCTGCAGCTTCAGTTTGGCGACGTCATCCTTATACGAGTTGGTGAGCCTGTCCTGCGAAACAAATAATTTAATTTGATTAAAATTAACTATTTTTAGGGTTCCGTACTCAAAGGGTAAAACGGGACCCTATTACTAAGACGCCGCCGTCTATTTGTCCTTTTGCCTCCAGACTGTATCTCATGAACCGTGATAGTTACTCTGCATCTTCACAGTTCTGGGTACCGTGTACCAAATTTTGTTTGCAATATCCGTACAGTCAAATCTATTGTGGCACAGACCGTGCAACATCATTACATCCAAAAGTAATCGTCTGGATTCCAAACTAATAATGTTGTACTTGCGTAATAAATGTATGTAGGGAATCTCCGAATGATGACATCTGCCGTTCATGCCACGCAAGATTTTTTTCTGAACCAATTCCAATTTGTTACAATATTTAATGTAATAAGGATTCCAAATAGGTACAGCGTATTCCATAACATCAAAAATGAAGAGGGTCACACAAAGTCCTTTGATGATCTCATGAATAAGCCATACATTTGAAAAGCTTTATTTATTATATATTGAATGTGCTGGTCAAAGTGCAAAGACGAGTCCATAATAACACCTAGGTCGCGAATGGCATCTACCACATTTAAGTGTTGATTATTAATACTGTAAGTTAACTTATTCTTAGTGAATTATATATTATGGCAGAGATACTGAGAAAGAGCTTGTTCACTTTACAATAGGCATCATGTCTAGTAAGATCGTCTTGGAGGAGTTGGCAATCTTGGATATTTTTGCAAGACTTATATATTTTTATGTCATCTGCGTACATTAAGAAACGAGCATTAACGAAATATGATTTAACGTCATTTATATATATCATCATCATCATCATCATTTCAGCCGAAAGAAGTCCACTGCTGGACATAGGCCTCCCCCAAGCGACGCCACAACGACCGATCCTGTGCGTCTCGCATCCACCGCACTCCCGCGACTCCCAATCATTTATATATATAATAAAAAGAAAATGTCCTAAAATAGATCCTTGAGGAACGCCAGAATTTAGCGTAACAGTTTCAGATTCATAGCCATTGATGACGACTTTTTGAGTCCTGTTAAAAATATATGAGACAAACCAACGCAGCAAGTTTCCGCGAATTCTGTAAAGACAAGCTTTTCCAAAAATAGGGCATGATCCACCTTGTCAAAAGCCTTCCCAAAATCAGTATACACGACGTCAACTTGGACACGCCGGGCCATGCTTTCGAATAGAAAGTTGGTAAACGTCATAAGGTTAGTAGTTGTGGAACGCTGTTTAACAAAACCATGTTGTTCGGGTATGGGTCAAGCCGATGAAATTGAAAATATGTTTGGTATAGTCTCGTATTCTCACTTTTTTTGGTCACGTATGCCGAGGAGAAGTGGCTTTTGAGCGACTTATGGTCCAGGGAAAGATTGAAGGTACCAGGCCGTGAGGAAGATCGCCTATGAGGTGGACTGACCAGATTAAAGCGGCAGTAAATGATCATCACTGCATGAATGCACGAGGTAGCGGCCATCAGAGAGGAGTTCCGGCGACGCCGAACACCAGAAGTGATGACCACGACCACTCTGTCAAGAGTGATACCGATTGATAAAAGGAAATTCCATCAATCACATCGATGTTTTAAAAAGTAATATTTTTATTTATTTATTAATGATAGGCTCGCGTTAATACCTCTCCAGGCGCTTGATTTCTCTCTACACCCTTGGCCACCTGCATCCCTTCAGCCGTAAGTCGTTCGTCAGCATGGTCCCATTCGAACTGTTCTTCTTCAACCAGCTCCAACAGGGGATCTGCTAGGAACTGCAACATTAGAAAATTTTTTTTATACAACGACATGGGACAAAGAAATCGTAGGATGACCTGGTTGTCTCCCTGACGTGTCTTACGTGAGCGATTTAACGCGAATACGATTGCGAAGCGATCCGATGCGGCTCATACTATTTCAACGAAACGAGGCGGCTACTGTCTAACGTGCGCGCGAAACCGCTGCTTCATTCGTAGTTTATTTAAAACAAGTCACCGCACCGGGCGAAAATATCAAACCAACTAATTACGATTCGCTTCACTCGACACCATACCGCTCCCACGTGCGGTTGGTCACGTTGGCTACCACAATAGAGTATCAATTGTTTATTCCACTCACGCCGCTTTGCTTTGTGCTCGCGTTTGCATTGTATAGCCTACACCGCGTCTCTCCACGTCGCGTCGGCGTTGTTACACCGCGTTAAGTAATGGAAAAAAGTAACGCTGAATCCGTTGGAAAGTCTCTACTCAGCTATAGGACAGTTCGGATAAGTAATACAATAATGTTAGGTACTTTATCCAGACTAAGACTGAAACGAACAAAGACAGAAGGTAAAAGGTCAAAAAAGTGTTAATCGCTTCTGATAAAAGGCTGCCGGACTGTGTACACGAGTCAACGGGTTTGATCTGAAGAGCCCTTAAACTCGATATGAACTTACCCTAAGAAGGAAAGAGTGCCAAGTCTCGGGGTCGGCTGTGCCGACCTGACATGGTGAAACACGTACACCTATGGCGGGTCGACATGGACCGCCAGGCACTTCTTCTCGTGCCACCGAGCGGGTGGGCAGGTTGCGTATAGCCCAGCACTCTATCCGGGATGCCTCGGGTAAGGCTCCGGACAAGAGCAGCTACCCGAAGCCAAATCCCAGGCTAGGTTAACTCCTTACCCTCTATTCCCGTCTTCCCGTACCCCCAAACTTTTCAACCTTTCCCCAACCTGTCATCCCCACATCCTATCGATTCAGAGGACAGGCAACCTCGATTCCAGAAAAGCCCACCCTTCTTGAAAATGAGCAAGTAGACAAAAAAAAAATTAAATTACCCAAGTGGGTCCCGGCCAAGCCAGGGAATCCCATGCCGACTCGTCGGTCAGCCCCCAATCTATACTGGTAGGGTTCACTTCTCTGCTCATTGGGGCCGCGCCTTCATCGCGGCCGGCTGCTGCCTCACCGCCGCTATCCTGCACACACCAGGCTGCTGTCTCAGCGCCTTTATCTTGCACAGACCAGGCTGCGTCTAACGCGCTAGAACCGACTTCGCCGGCCGCTACTTTTGCGCCTACTGACCCTGACATAACTGGTGCGCAAGCGCCAACCAGACTGACATTGAGTTTACCGTCCACGAGTGCCTGGCAGCAGAGTATCGTTCAAAACAGTATAACCCCGACAACGACACAGATAAATCCCAACTGACCAGTCTCGGTGACGAACTGCGTGTGCACAATAGTGTGCAAAGACGACTAAGAGAAGCTGACCCAGAACTAAGTTTGGGGAAGTTGATGGCTCAGGTGGGTCCACCCCGATCCCTGCGGATGAATTACGCTTGCTTTCTTCTAAGCGCGAAAAAAACCGTATTAGGGAGAAGGAGCTGAGTAACTGCAAGCGCGATGCGCAGGCGGCAGCTAGCTCAAAAGGAGTACGTGACCAGCCCGACATATGCGAAGTGCTGAAAAGCCGGAAATGGAAACTGTCGGAGTACGCGACCATCCCGCAGTACGTGAAGGGAAAACCCTACACGGAAAAAGACCGGACGCGGAAATACGCGAGCGGGGACAAGTCTGCGACGGGGTCATCTGACGCGAAACGCCCACCAGACCCAGGACCGGACAGGCAGACCGTACACCAAAAAGAGAAGAGGAAACGCTGGGACTAATCGCCACTTTCGGATCCCTGCTGGGCGAACTACGCCGAGCACCTCCAAGCCACAACCTTGGCCAAGTGGCACAAGGGCGTCGAAGAGAGACCGGCCGGACGACTCGGCCTCACCAAGCGCGCTGCAGGGGGACCCGAAACGGGTGACGACCTAGGCTGATCAAAGGGAACAGAGAACATAAGCGCTAGCCAAGAAGGATATTTCGGCGCAGCTGGCCATAGCAATCTGCTTCCCTCCCCCTTCAAGAGACCTGACAAGCGACGAAGCGACTTACGCCAAATCGGAACTTGAAAGATTACTGATCGTGTTGGACCCCACAAAATCACTCCCGGCCTTCCGAAGTTACCCTCGGGTGATGTACGGCACTGAGCAGATTTTGTGTGAGCACGACAATGCCCTGACTTGTTTAACCCAGAACACACCCTTACTGAGACTCGCTAATACCGAACAGATACTGACAGTTATTAGATAGTCCGACGTGCCGACCCGTCTCCGAGTCGCGCTTTTCGTCACCAAGTTCAATGGGGACATTGCGCTGCTCCAGAGCCTTCTAGTCCATCAGAAGGCTTGGTACGATATTGGGAGGTGGTCGCTATACAGGGCCACCCCTAGACCCATCCCACGACTGAAGATACTGACACCACTAAACGGACAAAGACGGAGACCACTGACAACTGATATGGACATTGACACGCTCGAGGAAGAAATGGCACGAACAGCCATGGCTGACGCCGACGCTGAGCTGCAT
The DNA here is from genome assembly GCA_949316375.1 of Mythimna vitellina. NCBI lineage: Eukaryota > Metazoa > Arthropoda > Insecta > Lepidoptera > Noctuidae > Mythimna > Mythimna vitellina. The sequence goes on along the minus strand of OX438700.1, from coordinate 20,950,164 downwards.
CCCCTGGATGGATGGTGCCGCTGTTGGCATCCTCACCCACTCGACTGGCGGAGGATGGAGGAAACAGAAACACTTTCTGATGGCTCCGCCTCCTCCTAACTCCAGTCCGCCGTCGTCGAGTACACCAAACCTCATCTCGATCATTCAGACCAACCTCCAGCACAGTCAGACTGCCACAGCTACCTTACGTAGAGTAATAGAGAGCAATCCCCGAACCATAGCACTGATTGAAGAGCCGTGGGTCAGAAATGACAAGATATTCGGCCTTGAAAGCATTGGAGGTAAACTAATATCTATAAATTCATTACATTCTTTTTAAACTCTACAACACAACCTTCTATATCTATTAATCTCAAAGCTCACGCCTGCCAAACTAATTCATCTTCCTGCAACTGCCCTACTATAGCCTCTACTGACACAACTAAATACCTCGGTATCACTCTTAATAAACACCTCAATTTTAAAGCACATATTACTCACCTTACTAGCCGGGTTCGTAAATTAATTTATTTAAAACATTTAGACACATCGCTAATGCTTCTCTAAGACGCACCGTTTATCTTGCCATGTGTCAGTCAGTCATCTGTCCATCCAAAAAATATTAATAAAGTAATTTGCCAAGTACCATTCCCACGCTTTGCTTTTACTAAACGTTTCTTTTATTACCTAGGTCCTTTCTTATACAACAAATTAAGTAAAACTATCCCTATTTATCAATCTTCTTATGATATTTGTAAAAAGCTGATAACACCCTTCCTAGCTAATAAAAACTACGACGAAACTGAACTTCTGCTCACATAACTATCTTAGCGCTTTTCAAGTAACACTCCGTGTCTAAACTCAAACTATTTCTAATTACCACATTTTACTCACACACACACACACACTCCACACTAAGCATACATACGTACAAACACACATACTTACACTATCCATTTGCCCACCGGCATCGGGAACAGAGTCCAAGCTACCGGTGGTCAAGGCTCCTGAGAGAGGAATCTCCTAACGATGTGCGCCGTGTCCAGGAGTACTGCTTTCTGGATCAGGCCCTTAAAACAGCTGCCTAACGAGAGCCTCCGCAGATTTTGTTCGAGGCTCTTGGCTATTAAGCCATTGGCCGCTATGATTGCTCCATCCACTTCCCACATGTCGACAACCTCGCGAGCTAAGTCAAGATACTTAGTTTGCTTATCTTTCTCAGCTTTCACGAGGGTCTCGTCATGAGGGACCACTATATCAATAATCATTGTGCGACGCTCTAGTCGATCTATTACTACTATATCAGGTTTATGGCAACAATAGTCCTGTCAGTGATGATAGATCGATCCCAATATAATGTGACATTGTCACTGTCGAGAATTGGGTCGGGCACATACCTATAATACAGTACTTTTGATTCCACAAGATGGTATTTAAGATCAAGTTGCTGGTGGATAATCCTGGCTACGAGGTTGTGTTTATGCAAATACTCTCCGTTAGCTAGATGAGAACACCCAGAAATAATGTGTCGGGTAGATTCTCCAGGCCAGTGTCATGCCTGACAGATGTCAACCGTACCGTCTTTCACAATTTATTTCCGGTAGTTGTCCGTCATCATAACTTCGTACATAATTGCAAAAACAGCCGAAACGCAGCCAAGATACGAATGCTAACAGGTCTACATCGCACACATGTAAGGCTTGGTAAAAGCTTCCGTGAAGCTCCTTGCTCTGCCATACTTCCCTGCGCTCATTAGTATCCAGTACTATAGGTTTGCGCCAGTTCTCGTTAGCCAAGGAGAGCGGAGTGAGGCCCTTGTCCACCACTGCCACATCTCGGTGCATACCCACGTTGGTTTTTAGGAAGTGTTCCCTGAGACTGTATACATAACCTCACGGTTGTGCAGGATCGTAGCATTTAAGAAGCCACGACCCCCGCATTTTCGCGGGATATACAGTCTCATCACTGATGACCGTGGATGATCTATCCGATTTGCGGTAAGTAGTGTGTGGATTCCTATCCAGGGCGTTAAATTCTGTCTGAGTCCATTTAAGTATGCCAAAAGAATACATTAATACCGGCATGACTCAACCGTTGAAAGCGCACACCTTGTTTCCGCCTGATAAAAGACTATTTAGTACTTTATTCAGACGGCCAAAGAAGCGCTCTTTCAACGATTGTTTTACGTCATCAGTATTGATGCTTAACGCTTCCGACATACCCAAATACTTGTAAGTTTCGGTTGAGCAGAGGGATCTAAGGTGTATGGAATCCGAGAATTGAATTCCCACGGATTCCATAATCTCACCTCCCTTTACATGTATGACTGCACATTTGTCCACACCAAATTCCATCCTGATGGCACTACGGAAGGTTTCAGTTACCTTCAGTAGCTCCACCAGTTGCAAGTTGTTGGGGGCAAAGAGTTTCAGATCGTCCATGTAAAGAGGTGAGATATGACCTGAACGCCTCATTTCAACCGGTAACTTTAGCCAGAACCCTCCAATAGTGTGCTGAGAGGGTTCAAAGCTAGGCAAAACCACAGTGGACTCAGATTGTCACCCTGGAATATGCCTCGCTTAATCCTGATTTGTTCGCTATTCACCTGAATCTGTCGACATTCCGGATAGTAAAGGACTGTCCTCCACTGCCCCATATATGACACCAGGAAGGTGCGCAGAGTTGCATCAACTTTATAAAATTCCAGCACCCTCATGAGCCATGTATGAGGAACAGAGTCATAGGCCTTCTTATAATCTATCCAACATGCCGACAGATTCTTTCGAGAACGTCGAACCAGTTGGCTAATGACCAAATCGATGAGGAGCAGCTCCTTAGTACCGCGGGACCCGTTCCTACATCCATTGTGAGAGGCAGACATGATAGAATTTGTCTCAATATGACTGTTGATTTTAGCTCTCAGAATGGATGTAAGAACTTTATAGACCGTCGGCAAACACGTAATTGGTCTATCATTTTTGGGTTTCGCAGTACTACCTGATTTATGGAGCAGGGTTATTCCTGTCGTTAAAAACTGAGGCAGCGAACTTGACCCTAAGGCAGACTGGAACTGATATGCCGAGCGAGCGTGTGACCTTTGGAACCATTTAAACCAAAAATTGTGCAGCCCGTCCGGCCCAGGAGATTTCCAGTTAGGCAACGGACGAACCGTACGAGCTACATCTTGGGGTCTGATGGTTATTGCCCCCATTTTTGGTAAAAGATCGCATGCGCGAATCTAATCCAATCACCCTTGGTGTGATTGACAGGTGCTGACCAAATGCTGCGCCAAAAGGAACACATGGCGTCATCATCCGGCAGGCGCGTATCCGTCACACTTTGGTCTGGTCGCTCCCAATCCCTGTAAACTCACCTTTCGTTGCTTTGGAATGTACGATTCTGAGTGTATCGCTCCACTCGCCGCTTGTACCGACGAATACGGTTTTCCCATGCAGAGGTCTTCTGATTTAGGATTATTATTATTATTCCATTTATTTATTTTTATACATATCGTTTACATTTTTAAATATTCTTAAAAAAAAACATATGAAAAAATAATTTAAAAATATAAAAAAATAGTTGTTCGCTGGTGTCGGAAACAGGGTCCAAGCTACCGGTGCTTAGGGCTTCAGAGACAGGAACGTCCTCACAATGCGAGCCATATCAAGGAGCACTGCGTTCTGTATCAGGTCCTTGGTCAAACCACGCAACGACAACTTCGACAGATGGTCGCCGTATGATGGAATAATAGCCGAGACCACATTACACATGTCGACACCTCGTGTGCTAAATCGAGATATTTGATTTGTTTCTCTTTTTCAGCTTTCACGAGATTCTCGTTATGTGGAATGGTGACGTCGACTATCATTGGGCGGCACGCTAATCGGTCTATCACCACTATATCCGGCTTATTGGCTACAATAGTCCGGTCAGTAATGATAGACCGATCCCAGTACAACGTGACATGGTCATTTTCGAGAACTGGGTCTGGCACATACCTGTAGAATGGTACCGCCGAAACCACTAGGCTCTATTTCAAAGCAAGTTACTGGTGAATAATCCTGGCTACTTGGTTATGCCAGTGCAAGTACTCGCCGTTAAAGGATACTTATTATTATTATTTGATGGGAAACTTAAGTTTTTAAGTAATTAGTCGTAGGCAGTCTCTCTGTATTTCTACATAACTGTAATAATGGGACCTTGGGCCGGCGAACCTTAATACAGGTTACTGTGTAACCTAGCTAGGACGCCAGGACACCGTTCTTCTACTTTTAATTGGTCATTTATCTATCGTAAACTGTTTAGACCGCTCCACAAGCAGCAACATGCCTACTCCACGGGTAAAACCACGGAATCTGCACTACACACCGTGATCTCAAAGATCGAATGCTCCTCGCTAGCAGTCTTCGTCGACATCGAAGAAGCTTTCGATAAGACTATATTTCGAAGCATCAGCACAGCACTCGAAAGTCACGGTGTAGACTCGACCCTGAGTGGCTGGATCACAAATATGCTCAGAATAAAAGCGGTGCAAGTAAACATTAACAAAACCACAAGGCCCATGGTGGCGAAGAGTTGTCCTCAAGGGGAACCCCCTCTCAAGGGCGAGAGCCCTTACTATTGAACTTACATGCAGACGATCTTGTTAAAAGACTCAGCAGTAAAGGTTACTTCGCCGCAGGATATGTTGACGATATAATCATTATAATAAACGGTACCCACGAAAATAAACTATGCAACCTCATGCGGCAAGCCTTAAAAATAGTAGAAGATTGGTGCAAGGAACACCAACTGACTGTGAAACCCACCAAAACTGAATTGGTTCTCTTCTCCAAAAAAAAAGAAATTGGCATCACTACCATTGCTACGTTTCTTCGGAACTACCCTTAGCTTATCAACTGAAGTCAAGTACCTGGGCGTTTACTTGGACAAACAGCTGAATTGGGCAAAATACACCGAGTACATCACTAAAAATTATATCCATGTGGCAGTGTAAGCGCATGTTAGGTCGAAGCTAGGGTATAGCCCCAAAGGTCACCCACTGGCTATACAACATTATTTTTAGTATATGTGAAACCTGAATATAGTTTGTTCAGAATCAGTAACTGAATCGATTATAAAATTTTTACACCACGTTATATTTTTTACAAAATTATTTAAAAAAGTTCTGTTCAGTACTAAGTAGAACACAGGCCACGGCAGGTCATAGCCAGAATTACGCACCAGAGCACAGCTAGGTATGGGAGCGAAACAACCTCTCAGTCACTCGGATGGCCCGGTGACCAAGTATTTGTGCAGACAACCAGGTAACATTACAAGCTTATAACTTTGTGATTTTTCATGATATCGTAACGAAATTTTATACATAGATTATTTACATAAGAAAACTAGACACGTGTTTCGGGTTTCGCGTATACTAAAACTAATGTTGTATACCACTGACATCTAACTGATAATCACATATGGCTCTCTAGTTGACTGAACTCTCACATGTGAACTGAACTGAGCACAACCCAAAAAGACCTTCAAAAACTGCAACGACTCGCCTGCGCTGCGTAGCGATCACTAGCAGTATGAGAATCAGAACTGAGGGTCTACATGGATGGATCAAAGACAGAATGATACTGACAAAAGAGTCGGAGTCTTTACTAATGACCTCAATATCAGAATATCCAGACCGCTAGGAAAACACAACGCCGTCTACCCGGCGGAATGTGTTGGTATAATCCTAGTGGCGCACGCCATAGAAACGGAAACGCACATTCGGTTATTCTCCGACAGTGTCTCAGTCCTACAATCCCTGGGCAAAAACTCTACCACCTTGAGAATAATACCAGAATGCCACTCTGCACTGGAAAGAGTCACAGAGCCGAAACGAAACACGGTGATGCTACAGTGGATTAAAGGAAATAGCGGCTCACTGGACAACGACGCGGCGGATGAACTGGCCAAGAGAGGATCTAGTGCGGTGGTGTTTGGGCCCGAACCCATTGTGCCGGTCCCCTTTGGTCGCTGCGTAGTTGGCTACGTCAACACTCACATATACAAGCAGAGCGCTGGTGACACCAGGATGAAGGCAGGCCAAAGAGGCCATGCCACATGACAAAAAAGCCCTTACAAAAAATCTCATGCGACTAGACAGAGGCAGCCTGCGCCTGGTAGTGAGCACCATCACTGGACACTGCACACTGAATCATCACGGACGGTCCTCTGAAAACTTCAGAGGCCTAATCAGAGAGGTGAGCTGTATGGAATAAGCCCAGCAAAGATTATGGCCACCATGGTCCACGCACAATGGTCCAATTAGGACTATGTGTGGAAACTATACTAAGACATAAGACATAAGAAGGAGAGAGTTCCAAATATAATAATACTCACTTCAGCAGCAATTTTCGCCATCCTTTCTTCTTCTTGGCGTTGCTTCTTAACCCTGGTGGCTTCTTCTGCGGCATCTCGCGATAGTCGTGCTTGCTCAGCAGCTAAACGTATTGCCTCTTCTTTTTCTTGGGGCTGAATTAAAAGTTATGTCTGTAATTACGCATATCATCTCGACATTTGATATTTTTATGTCTTGTGGGAGAAAAATGCTAAAAAAGTAAGGTAATCTGGAAATTCAAGAAAACGTGCCTTTTGCTATCAGCATTTTTGCTTTTTTGTTAAACCCAAAAATCAAATCCACGACTCTCAACCAATGTCAGTGGCAAAGTATTGGTAATACCTTTACTAAAAGCTCGGCATATAGGGTAATTATGTGTTTATCTTCCGTAGTGGTTAAGTTTTATCAGAAGCACGAATGTCTGACAACTAGTCTTGTCTTTGGATTCCTATTCCCGAATTACTGTGGAGGTCAGACGCAGATACAGTCAGTGTATGTAAAAAACTCTAGTATATTCACTTGATTACATTGGAAGCCGACCTTAAAATAGTTGGGAACGGGATCCTCACCATTTTAACCAGTTTATCGTTGTACTGGTCCTTGCGGATTTCCTTTGTGGTCTTGCTGATGCTGACAAGGCGTTCATAGGCAGGTGTTCGAGGGAACTGCTTCTCAGGAGGCACACCCTTTTTGAGTATTGGGATTTCCCCATATAAGGTGTTACGCATCAGTTCTGTTAGGGTGGAGACAGAAAAACACAGGTTTTATATAATAAAGTAGTAGTATTTAAATAGACTACGTTCCTTAATATCCTGACAATAATAATTCTGAACTTTTTTGGCTGAAATTATGTTGATGATGATGATAATGTTGACAGAAGAATACGTTGCTGTAACAATATTGCACAACTTTCTCTATGAGTAGGGGTTAATACCTACACACTTACAAAGTCCCGGGTATCCGTACAGTAACGGCACGATCAAAGTATCGTCGTCGAAAAGCGCATGCAGACAGGCCTCGTTGTGATCGATTCGTTTCTAGGTAATTGTTTTAAGGTAAATACATATCTATTTTAAAATTGATATACCTCGTTGTTAATAATTATATGCTTTGTGATTTTAGGGTTCTGCACCTCAGTTGGCAAAAAAGGAATCTTTGTCGATTTGTAAGTCTGTCCATTTGGTATGACCCTGCTTTTCAAAAATGCGTGGAGGGACTTGCACACTATTGGGATCTTTCTGAACCTTGCTAAAGCCTTTGACACAATTTTTTGTTCTATATTACTTGAAACACTTGGGATAAGAAGATTGCAACTTCTGTTATTCTCCGATTATCTTAGAGACCATCAACAATGTGTTAAAATAGGGTAGTACACAAATTCTGAGATAGAAAATAGTTGTATTGGAATACCGCGAGGTAATATTTTGGGCCCAATATTTTTTTTTGAAGGCACACCTTTGAATATCGCTAGTCAGCATGGTGCAGGATCATTTCCTGGCATTAGAACGAGAATCTCTGACTTACCTTCATTGGAGGCCAGCCTCTGCAAGTTCAGTTTGGCGCCGACGTCATCCATAAGCGAATTGGTGAGCAGTGACTCTGGGTGGTACATAATCTTATATGGCGCAGATCTGATTTCGTTTAGACGCGCTACGTCCTGCTAAAGAAAGTGAAACGGAGAGTTTTATTTGAGAGTGATAAAAAATAACTGTTTTTAGGTAGACCGTCTGTCTGTTTGTCCATCTGCCACCAGGCCGTAACTCATAAACCGTGATAGTTAGACAGTTGAAATTTTCACAGATGATGTATTTCTGTTGCCGCTATAACGACAAATACATACATAAAAATTGAATAAAGTTAATATTTAATTATACACGATTAAATTTTGATCGTTTTAATCCCGTGGAGGGTCGAACCGGTGCATGAAACACTATCGATTTGTAAACATAAAATTAAAAAATAAAATACTTTTTTTGATAACTCGAATCAATTTACGCATGAGTGAATAAATAATGCGAACCATTAGTAGGCACCATTCGATAATAATTACAATGATGCGCTTGTCTAGTCAACGTGGACTCACAAACACTAGCCAATCCTAGACCAAACCCCGCCCCCAAAACCCCATTTGATTGGCAATGCGAAAAGCGCGCGCCCCACGCACCCCGCGTGCTAAGGTCAGCGCAGGAGTGACACGTCATTGAATAATTCAATTTCTCTAAGAGAGACGTCATCGTGTGTTGGTCGCGCGAAAATTATGACGTCTCGGAATTACGTGTACTCCAGGAGTTCGTTGCCATGCCGCAATCGCGGGTTTTGATGCGCAGGCGGCTCGACGTCTTTACAGTGAACTAAACCACTTGCAATTTTTGCGACTGCGTGGTATACCCAACCCGCAAATTTCGTTTGGGCAAACAATTGTGGCGACTACGCAGCGTTTGTTAGACCACGAACATTTCCGGACACCTTCACACGCTTAGGGCCGCGGTCGCCAACCAGTCTACATACCTGAACTTGACGAAGAAATTCTCGAGTACTTTGAACGAGATCCCAGGCGTAGTATGAATATGGCTGCAATTAGCTTTAACGAAAGTCAATACTACGTCTGGAAGCTCTTAAATTCAGGACCTTACCCCGCTAGGTTTTTATTTGTGGAGTGAAGTGAAGCGATTGGTGTACAGAAACGAGTATCAAACTCGTAAACAAATGAAAAGTATGATAGTGGACGCATTCGATGTTTTGAAAAGTGACAGGGACACGTTAATAAAATTAAAAGACAATTTAACTAAACGTGCAAGATTATGTATCCAAATGCACTTTGAACAATTATTACGCTATCGTGAAGTGTAACCAATGATGATTCAGAGCCTCAGAGGTGATTAGTTATTATGTTTATAACATAACTCTTTTTTAATCGTTGTAAATAATTTTGATTAGGTGCCTACAAAATTTTATGAACATTTTTTACGTGTCGTAAGTGTTAAATAAATAAAAATACAAAGCTGATTTAGGTATGTAACAGAACTTTTTTAAATCATGTAATTAGAACTTTTTTTTTAAATCATTGTACATCATTTTGATTCCACATTTTTAAATACACCATAACTAGCAGGCCTGAGATTATTTTTTTCATGTAGCTTGTAGATAAAGATAAAGATAAAGATATTTTTATTTGCTTAAAACATGGTATAAAAGGTGTTATTGAAAATAGATTGATCTAACATGTTTTGCTTAAAACTAAAGCGTGCAAACTTATACACTAAAATATTATTTATGTCAAAATTGAAATTAATTACATTATAAATTCATTTTAAAAGTCATTAATACTATAACAATTATTAAAAATTCATTTTAAAAAGTCATTAATACTATAATAATTATTATTATTGAGCCATTTATACAGTTGCATTTTGAATTGCTTACAATTTAATGTTTTAAAAATACTTGGTAATTTATTATATAGTCGTATACACATAGCCAAACAATTTTTATTATATTTTGCTGATCTAGGTAGGTCTTCCAGCACAAGCCTATATTGGTCACGACGACTTCGAGAGCTTTTAAATAGTTCTTCTGCTGTTTTAAATAATTCTAAGTGCTTTCGAACAAACATACATGCTTCATATATATATAATGAAGGTAACGGTAGCAAACCAAGTTCCTTAAATATTGGTTGACATGATTCGTCCGATGGAATCTCGTATACAGCTCTTAGACATTTCTTTTGGGCAACAAATGCTCTATTGCAGTCAGTACTATTTCCCCACATAATTAGTCCATATCGTAGTGAGGACTCCACATATGCGCGGTATGTCATCACAGCCGTTTTTATATTAGTCAGTTTTTTTATTTGTCTCAAAGCATACACAAACTTATTTATTTTATTGCATACAGTATCTACCTGTGCTTTCCAGTCTAAATGTTCGTCAATTACTACTCCTAGAAATTTAGTTTTTGTCACTTGTGTAATTTTCGGAATATCCATTTTAAAATTAAATGTATTATTATAAGATTGATTAAATTGTATATATACTGATTTATTTAGATTAATTGATAAATTATTATTATTTAGCCAGTTAATTAGATTATCTATTGTATTATTTATGTCCGCTTCATGATCTGTAAGTGATTTATATTTTTTATCGGTAGTAACGATTATGGAAATGTCATCGGCAAAAAGGAAGCATTGATGATTAGTTACATTAACTATGTCATTTATATAGAGTAGAAATAAGATAGGGCCCAATATGCTACCCTGGGGGACGCCCCTTTTTATACTTCTATATTCAGACGAATATTCTGTCATGTTCCTACTTTCATTTAGTAAAGTAACAGTAACTTTCTGTTGTCTGCTAGTTAAATACGATGATATCCATTGTAGTGGCAGTCCTCTAATTCCAATAGCCTCAAGTTTTTTTAATAGTCTTTCATGTGAAACGAGGTCAAATGCCTTGGACAAATCAAAGAATAGCCCTGTTGTTAGCTGTTTGTGGTTGATATTAGTCAATACCGCTTTCAGAAGTGAAAAGATGGCAAGAGATGTGGACTTGTGTTTCTGAAACCCAAATTGTTCTTTTTTTATAATATTGTACTTTCCGCAGTAGTCGACTATTCTTTGATACATGCACTTTTCATAGATTTTTGACATGATGGGTATCAATGTTATGGGGCGATAATTATTCATGTCACATTTTTCTCCCTTTTTAAATATCGGTTTGACAACTGATATCTTCAAAGCGTCAGGAAATAATCCTTGTGAAAAGGAGAGGTTAATGAGATGAGTCAATACTCCGCTTATTTCACTAACACATGCCTTAACAATTCGGGTACTGAGTCCATCATAACCTACAGAATTGGTATTTTTTAACGATAAAATGTGTTTTCGTACCTCATTTTCGCTTATAGGTGTAAGGAACATGGAGTTAGCAGTTAAGGCATCACTGCGATAACTACTTGTACAATTTTGAGTAGGAATAGAATTTGTAAAATAATCATTGAAGGCAGAAGCTATTTCTACTGGTTTGGTAAGTACAGAATTATCAATTTTAATACATTCAATGTGGTCTTTGGGGTCCGTATTATGAATTTCATTTTTTACGACTGTCCATGCGGCTCTACATTTATTGTCATTATTATCCATAAACTTTATGTTAGCATTTCGTTTAGCCTTGTAGATACACTTTTGTAATAATTTTGAATATGTGATATATCTACTTTTGTTCATTATATTTTTATTTTTGTAATATTGGTATCGTAAGAAACGCTTTGTTTTAGAACTTTGTTTGAGCCCCTTACTTATCCACGTTCGTTTTTTATTGTTTAAATTTATCTTAACCCTAACTTTTGGAAAACAGATTTTAAAAAATAAACATATTAATTCATGGAAAACGCGGAATGCTGTATTTGCATCGCTCTCCATGTAAATATCTGTCCAGGATAGATTTTGTAAGCATTCCCTAAATTTACGCATATTATCTAGACTGTAGTCTCTTTTGTAAATATGGTATAATGCGGTCTTTGCTGTTTGAAGTGTTAAAGGGAAGCTTAGCATTTGTGCTGTGTCGTGGTCAGAGAGATGTAGTGGTAGTACTGTTGGGATTGCATTAGGTATGTTGCTCAATATATGGTCTATACAAGAAAGTTTCCGAGTAGCCACCTCAATATGAATTTCCATATTGTGATTATTTACCAGGTCTTGAAATTCTTGAGTGATTTTACTTCTTTTTAAGGTATTAATATTTAAGTCACCAGTCAAGACTATACGTGTGCTAGATTTGTATTTCTTGTGTAAATCCTGTAAGACTCTGTCTAACTTAATTAAAAATTGATTAGGGTCCGATTGAGGGGTTCGATATAAACAAACAATCACTAATTTTTTATTTTCTATTTCTATACCACATGCTTCGAACGTATTTACCGATGCATATGTTTTTATAAACTCTAATTCTTTGTAGTGTAAACCCTTTCTGACTAGAATGCAAATGCCACCTCTATTTTTATCCCTGCAAAAATTTGCAGCCATTTCAAAATTTAATAACTTAATATAGTTCTCTTGACCTTTTTTAATGAATGTTTCGGAGAGGCAAATTACATGAGGTTCATTATGAAAATCACGCATTTCCTGTAAAGTTAACTCCAACAGTTCCCGTTTAGATAAAACACTCGCAATATTTTGGTGGAGTATTTTAAAGTTGTGTGTTAAAGGTGTTACATTTTTAGGTACGAAAAAATGTATCGTTTTTTTTTAATGTGGGAAAATAATATGGTATTGTGCCTTTTCTGTGCTCTGCAGAAAGAAGATGAGAGTTGACATTTTTTTCAGTCCCGTTATTTTTGTTAATTCTGAAATAAAAGGGAATAGTTCCTTTTTTGGGTATTGTTTCCCGTTTTCGCAAAGAACTTGATTTGCTACTCGCGAGGTGTTTTCTGACTTCGGCTGGATTTAAATATTTTTGGTTATAATATTCACAATCTATTATGTAATTTATTGTTTTGCAAATGTCAGATACGTTGTTATGAACAGAATTAATAAAATTACAATTTTTATAATGTTTGCAAATATTTTTGATACGATAATTCAATTTTTCGACATCGAGATGGTTACTTTTCACAACATTTAATATTATTATACTATACTTAGAAAATGTCTTTAATATTTTTTTTAATTGAAACAGTACATGTCCCATATTATTGTCATTTTCACCTAGAGATATTACAATTTTGTCACCTGGTTCAAAGTTTATGATATTACAGCTTTTCGTTATTGTGTCGCTCTGCGCATTTGGCATCGTGTGGGCGAGGACTCTATATTTTTCATACTGTGTAGTCTCTCTCGAATGTATAAGAGCAGCAGCAAGACCGACGCATTGTTGCGCACCAAAGATCCTTATAGTTTTTCCGTATCTTTGTTTTTTTAAGCCTGGGGAAATTGTGTTTGGTGTATTGGCTAAAAAACTCTGTTCTGGTTTTGATGTGGTTTTATGAGATTTGTTCAAAATCTGTATTTGTGTATTTAGAGTTTTTATCTCATTCTCTGCGATTTGTAGTTCCTTTTGTAACGCTGAGATATTTTGTTCCAGATGCAAATACATAAAGTTATTATTGCGTTCGACATTTGTAGTGAGTTTCGGCGAGGAGGGAGTTGAAGACACGATTTGACTCAAACGAGAGTGTCTTTTCTTTTTGTCAGTGCTTATAGGGCTGCTTTCTTTATTTGTAGACGAATGACATAATGACTTTAAAACATTAACTTCTTGAGTCAGCCTGCTCACTTGTCTTTTTAATTCATTGTTTTCTAATATTGTGTTTTCCAACTCATTCTCCGTGCTATCTAATTTTATAGTCAGCTGGGTTATTGTATCTTGCATTTCAGACATAGAACATATATTAGACGTAGTACCGTCTACACTTTTTGAGAGTTTATTCGGTGTGGTGTCAATTTCGGAAGATGTATCGCAGTCGGTCAGTACATATCGTACATATGTAGGTATGTACTTATCGCTTTTAGCATAATTATTTTATTATGTATGTCTTAGGCACAAAGCAATTATGTTGGTCCTAAGCACGTAGAAGTATGAAGGAAAATTTGGAATCATTTAATTTGTTTACGTGAATATCAGCTGAGCGAGTCGATAACCTTTTACTTGATCGGGCAGTGTAGGTAGCCTACGACGCAACGGCGACAACGTAGGTAACTATCTCGTGGCGCTACTACTTATTTCATGCATTTTGCGAGTATTATCTTATCACTCGCTATTTTTTTTATTTTAAAAGTTACATCGCTGTACAAGCTTTTGATGAATAGTATTTTGTAAGTCAAACCACCGTTTCCAAGGATTAAAACGATCAAAATTTACCGGTGTATAACGCATTTTTGTAGATAATTGTACGAAACCCTTCGTATTCGAGTTCGACTCGCACTTGGCCGGTTTTTTTTCAACTGGCTTTAGACTTCCATCTTTTCTGTGTTATATCGGTCCGACATTCAGATGAAATTCGTCCACTGCTGGACATTGGTAGCACCAAAAAACGCCGCAACATCCAATCCTATTCAACCAGTAACAGTGTATAATCAATACACTGTTACTGGTCATACAATTTGTATATTTCTTATTTTCTAAACGTAAACTAATCACCGTCAGAAAGTGTCCAAATTTCAAAACATTTATGTTTATTTGGAAACAAAACTGGATTACCTATTAAATAAATGGCACATAATATCAACAAAAGTATGCCTTTAGCGAATTTGTTTTACGATAAATCGATCGACACGCTTATGACGTTCAGAGCTCCGATTGGCCCGCTTCAAGCTCTTAACCAATCAGAGAGCCAAACCCGGTAAATGTTTTGACCATGTTAACGCAAAAACAACTCGCATTAAAGCTTCTCCGATCATATCACATATCAAGGTCGCTTCGAGTGAGAGCCCATTTAGTGCTATTTCCAAGTACTATAACAGTCAGAAGTTGACTAGCAATGTCCAAAACTATGGCATAGCAATATTAGTTGTACTTATGACCTTCTTCTGTAAGAACGTTTGACAACACAACACATTGGCAAGTTGTTGCCCACATAGGATTGTTGTTACTTTCAATAAGTTTCTTATGCGTTACGATGGCCAAAGGGGTTAGCACTGTGTCTTGCATGGCGAACGTTCGGGTTTGAGTCTCTCATCGAACATAAAAAATATTTTTTAAGTATTACATTTTTAACAAGGATACACGCACAACCCCTTTTTTGTTCTATTCTACAATAATGTGCAGCCAAATTATAGTTAGGCAAAAATAATAAATTGTGATACCCCTCCATGATTGGGCACGCCACAATTATGGCGGTAAGTCCCCTCTTTGAGGCGTGGTTGGAAAGACCTCACGGCGTCCTCACATTCCGCATGACGCAGGTCCTCACCGAACACGGTAACTTTGGGAGGTTCCTGCACCGGATTCGTGCGGAAACGACGCCCGGGTGTCGCCACTGTGTGGCCCAACCGGAGGACATGGTAGAGCACACGGTGGAGGTGTGCCCCGCTTGGGCAGAGCAACGCCGTGTCCTCGTGGGGGCAATCAGCGGCGGCGATCTCTCGCGCCGGGCCTTGGTTCAGGCCATGGTCCGGAGCGAGGAGGAGTGGCAGGCGGTCGCCTCCTTCTGCGAAGCAGTAATGCTAGCAAAGGAGGCGGCCGATCGCGTGATGGGCTTGCGGACAGCGAGCAATGGGTGGCTCGCCATCACGTGACAAATAAGTTTTTTTGAAGTGAAAACTTCTTTAGCGGCGTTGAGCACTTTTTCTGTAATGGGTATAAAATCTTAAACTCGCGTCAGGACACGTGACCTGATCGAAAAAGCGTAAGACGGCCACCAGTCAAATTTTCTCATTCGATTTTGAACTTAACCTTCAACATTTTATGGTTTAAAATCATTTAAAGAAATTTTTAAAATTTTTCCAATCAACTTTGAACCTAATGCTTTAGGGATAAAGCTGACAAATCTATTAAATACATTCAGTCAAAAAAGTATCGGGAATGGATGATTTGTTTATGGTTCCAAATTCAAATTTTTGTTTTTTTGTAGTTGTTAGATTGGCACAACTGTTTTCCATTTTGGCGCGGAGTTTGAGTTGCATCTGTTATTTATAATAAATACAGTGCTGGTTTTAGTAATATCATTTAAAGTGTGTATTGCGAATTTCATAATGGACAAAAATATCGAACAAAGAGTTTGTCTTAAATTTTGCATCGCCAATGGAATTTCGTGTTCGGAGTCACTGAAAATGTTACTTCTGTAACATTTTCACGGGCTTACGGTGAATCGACTTTATCAAAAACTCGTGCTTATGAGTGGTTCAAAGCGTTCAAAAGCGGTCGAGATGTGATGGAAGATTTGCCTCGCTCTGGTAGGCCGTCAACGTCTGCAACTGAAGTTAACATCGCAAAAGTGAAGAAAATAGTGACTGAAAATCCCCATTCAACTCTGAGAGAGATAGCCGCCGAACTTTCTGTATCTCACGAGTCGATCCGTGCCATTTTAACTAATCATTTGGGTATGAAACATGTTGCTGCTCGGCTAGTCCCAAAAGATCTGAATTTTCTCCAAAAACTCAATCGCATGTAAGTCACTGAGGACATGCTAGAACGAGTCAGTTCGGACCCAACATTCATGAAACGCATTGTTACTGGTGACGAGACGTGGGTTTACGAGTTTGACATGCAAACTAGTCAACAAGCTTCGGAGTGGCGTCTTCCAACTGAACCGAAACCGAAAAAACCACGCCAAAGTCGATCAAAAGTCAAAGTCATGTTGACTGTTTTCTTTGACTATCGCGGTGTTGTGCACTCTGAATTCTTACCGGAAGGTCTAACGGTAAATAAAGAATATTATTTGAGCGTTATGCGGTGTTTAAGAGAGCGAATTCGACGAAAAAGGCCAGATTTGTGGAAAGAAAATTCTTGGATTTTGCACCACGACAATGCGCCTTCGCACTATCATTGTGAACAAATTTTTGACCAAACACTCAACAAATACCATCCAGCAACTACCATATTCACCAGATATGACTCCTGCTGACTTTTTTCTTTTTCCTAAACTCAAATTACCACTTCGTCGCACCCGTTTTCAATCGATAGAAGACATAAAGGAGAATTCGCGGCGAGAACTGAACTCAATTCAGGAAGCAGCGTTTAAAAAATGTTTTGATGAATGGATTATTCGTTGGCGCAAGTGTATCGTTTCTAAAGGAGCATATTTTGAAGGTGATAAAATAAATTTGGATGAATAACAGACATTTTGTGTATTATTGATCTTTTCCCGGTACTTTCTTGACAGAGTAGTAAATTGCCACCCGCCGCGCGCCGGCGCAGCGCTGCGAAATCTAGTCCTCTGGCTATCTTCATCGTCCTTAAGATTGTGATAGAACCGTGGTCTTTGGGGGATTCGCACCGTGCTAACTACGAAGGCAATTTACGTGCTATTTACAAACGTTACGTACCTGTAGGTATGTTAGTGTAGCTAAAATTCCGTATTTCCTTGCAATTTTATTGATTGACGCATAATGACAAGAGATTCTAAAATCAATAAGACAGTGTTGTCTTTGAGTTTGCAGCTTTCTTAGTATTTAGTAGCTATTAAAAGTACTTGTGAAGGCTTTTAAGATGCAAGCACAATCATGATAATAAAATAAAAAAGGAAATCGTTCAATCGCAATAAGTACCATCCGAGTATTAAATTGCTAAACATTTTCACTAAGGCGTTTGTTGTTTGGTAAAATAAAGTTCAGTTTATTTAAATCTGCTTTAAAAATAATTTGATTACAAGTATTTACAAGTAAGTTAAAAAGCACGAGTGTTATTGGTATAGGAAACCGATAAATTCTCAGCTAATTCTGTAGTAAGATCGAATGTGACGTTCCTGCTTACGTGCTTACTAAGTGCCTGTGAAAAGATGTATCGCACACATTTTTATGTGCGAAAGATTACTTCCACACTTTTAATTACAAATTCTTTAGGCAGGATTCAATGATAACATAACATCCTGTAATCCCCGAAGGCTCAGGCAGGGGTGCACCGAATAGTACACCCACATTTCGCAAGTTATGTTTTAAGTCTTTTTATTCATTTATTTACTTCATTTATTTTTGTAATCACTGACATTTTTACTTGAATCTGCAAGAAGTTAAGACTTTAGTTTTTAAATGAATGAATTAAACTTGCGGTATCACAACAATCCGCAGTCTAAACTTATGTGTGTAATATCGAAATTGTCATGTTTGTGTACGATAGCGCAATAAATGAATATTGTATTCTACCACATAAATGATAGTACTTTTATACTGATAAAGCAATTGGTGCAAAATTATTCCCTAACCATTCCAAAATATCAAACATGCTCAACGTTAATAATCAAGTTTTCACTTCTGCCGGCACTCCCGGAGTGCAACCCGTCTTTTTTTTTTTATACCTTATTATTTATTTGGGTGGAGAGGGAGAGGGAGGCCAAAGAAAAGATGGATGGATTGTGTGAACAGTGATATGAAAGAAAAGGAAGTTAGTGATAGTATGACTTTTGACAGGATAGAATGGAAGAAAAAAACGTGTTGCGCCGACCCCAAATAAGATGGGACAAGGGCAGGAAGATGATGATGATGATTATTTAAAAAAAAAATATTTGTCCAGATGTTTTCCCAGAATTATGTTTTTAATTTTTTTTTTCTGCTATATTTCCTTTTGAAGTCAATAATGTTTTCAACCCATCTGAGAGTAGACCATATGATAATGTTACTGATATTTTTTGAAATGTTACCAGCTTCTGCCTGCGGCTTTGCCCGCGTAAAAGTAAGTTTCTCCATACAGAATTTGGACCCCAGTTTCATCCTTTCAGGGGGTGAATTTTGGAAAATCCTTTCTTAGTGCTCGCTTAGTCATAAAAGGAAACCTTGTGCCACATTTCACGCTGTTAGTTCCAGTAGTTTCGGCTGTGCGTTGATATGCCAGTCAGTCAGTTTCTCCTTTTATATTTATAGACTAGCTTCTGCCAGCGGCTTCGTCCGCGTGAAAGTAGGTTTCTCCTAACAAACTTTGGTAGATATTTATAAGATCTACAATTAATTAGAACATTGTATGATTCTATCTTTTATAGTTTAGTCAACCAGAAAAGTTAGGTACTTATTTTGCGTACACTGCGTACGCAAAATAAGTAACTTTTCTGGTTGACTTTTTACACGTTGTGTCTGAAAAACTCAAATATCTTACGGAACCCTATTTTTTTCCAAAATAAAATATAGCCTATGTTACTCGTGGATAATGTAGCTTTCGAATGGTGAAAGAATTTTTAAAATCGGTCCAGTAGTTTTTGAGCTTATTCATTACAAACAAACAAACAAAGTTTTCCTCTTTATAATATTAGTCATCATCATCTTCCTGCCCTTATCCCGTGTTATTTGGGGTCGGCGCAACACGTTGTTTTCTTCCACTCTGCCCTGTTACTCGTCATGCTATCACTAACTTCCTTTTCTTTCATATCACTCTTCACACAATCCATCCATCTTTTCTTTGGTCTCCCTCTTCCTCTCCATCCATCCACATGTAAACTCATAACTCTTTTAGTAACATGCGTTTCATCCCTCCTCTTCACATGACCATACCAAGACAAACGATTCCCTTTCAACTTTTCAGTCACTGGCGCCACTTTCAAACTTCCCCTAATATATTCATTTCTCACTTTATCCATTCTCGTCACACCACACATCCATCTTAACATTCTCATCTCCGCTACATGCAATCTTTATAATATTAGTGTAGGTAAATAATTTTTAATCTAAAACGTAATCACTTGCTCATTAATTTAGCGAGAAAATTGCCATTAATACACACATTATTTGAAAAAAAATCTTAAGCCAACTGAGAGAATAAGAACATGACTTTCATAATCTAACAAAAGAAGGTTTAAATTCTTCTTACTTTTCTCACAAAACATGATCAAAAAGGTTCAAATGAGTTGATTTCGTGCACGACCTCTTAAACTAAATGACAAAAATACATTTACTAAAAATGAGCTGCCTACAATCAGAATACGGCGGGTTTTATTTCATCCCTACCTGTATACACAAACATAGATCAACAGTTCAAAATTGTAGCGCTTAATGTCTCCATAGCGGTGCTCGGTATTATACACTTTAAAAGTAAAAGTTGTTGTATTGTAACTTTTATCATAGAAATTTATTGTTTTTCTTTTTATTTTATCTTTCAACAGTCTGCAATAAAATAAGGAAAAATATGTTTCATATTTCACACTAGATACAAACTCACCTTTTGGGCTTGTTGCAATTTATCCATTAAGAATTGTTCAATTTTACGAGTTATGATAAATACTAACAGGAAAGACAGCAAAGGAGACAAACATTCTATTGCTGTCTGTATAAACCTCCGTTTCCTAACCAACGCATGTTTCCACATCAAAACTGACAACACTCGGGTATGCATTATCACTAATAACTCCAAATATCTTTTTCACAAGGACTTAATTTGACTTCACCACACAATAACACAAAATTACATCGTCATGAGATATCACAATGGATTATACAACTGAATTTTAAACATAAGCTCATATTATTCGCAAGCTTAATTGTTTTAAATTACTAGTATAAACATAAGTTGTAACAAGTTTTAGAATCTTGTAAAGTTTATGAACAATGAATTGAACATCTCAAGAAGTTTTTCTAAATTTAGCGTTTTCTTTCCAATTCCCAAACCTATTCGAGTGAAATGACGGTACGTTTGACATCAGAGACGATTGTTGACAGTTCCAAAGAAGGCTACCAGTTTTACGAAAATATTTTATTCAAAACTAGCTTTTGCCCGCGGCTTCGCCTGCGTAAATAAAATATAGCCTATGTCACGCAGGAATAAAGCAGCTTTCTATCGGTGAAACAATTTTAGCAATTGTTCAGTACTTTCAGAGATTACCTCATACGATCAAAAAAAAAAAAACTTTACCTCTTTATAATATTAGTGTAGATGGAATTGTTGAAGATAAAAACCAAATACTTCAAAGTAATTTCAATAGAACAGTGAATGAAATGGCTGATGGCTTAAGCTTATTTTTTTAAATTCTTATTCTTAATAGGTTCACGCTTGCCCGCTATCTCATCCGATAAAAAGGGACGATGCGGTCGACGATGGAGCACGCTTACCTAGTAGTAACCTATTCATTCTTGAATTAAACATTCCCGGGTTGTAGCCATCAGGAAACAGATTTCGGCAAGAAATTCCACTCCTTAGCTGTACGCAAAAAATATATAAGGCGTAGACTCTGAATTTTAATTTTATTTAGATGTGTATTGAATTGGAGTACTTTTAAATTTAAAATTAGTGATACTACTCGTAGCTATCTAGTTTTTTTTTTAATTTACTCGCAAAGTTTTGGACTTCAATTAAAGCTGTTCATGTTAAAGCTATTTACATGGCTATAAAAAAAAAAACCAAAAGCGACCGGAATCATCCAACTCCCTCAAAAATTCTCTAGTTTATCCTCTTGCTAGTAATGTGCCACATGCCACAAAAATATTTTTATAACTTTGTGAATTCGCTAGAATTGTGAATTGAGTCACAAGACTATTATTCAAAATTATGATTTAAAAAATATTTTTGCTTAAATGATCTCTGAAAAAACCTATTAAAATGTTATCTCACTCTTATAAGGTAAAATCTGTCTCGTATCTCTCTTTTCGTGGTTTTTTTTTAATTCTTGATAGGTTCGCGCTTGAACGCTATCTCACCTGATGGAAAGCGACGATGCGGTCGACGATGGAATGCGATTACCTAGAAGTAACCTATTCACTCTTGACTTATAGATTCCCGGGTTGTAGCCATCAGGAAACACAGATTCCGGCAAGGAATTCCACTCCTTAGCTGTACGCACAGTGAATGTGTTCTCAAAACGTTTCGTTCGGTTCAGTTTTACTAGAATAAAATAAAAAACTTTTTACAAAAAAAGAATAACCGACTTCACTAAAAAAAAATACTAAAAGGATCAAAATAACTTTAATTTCGGAAGTCGGTGTTAAATAAGATACAAATACTACCGAGTAACACCGACTTCCGAAATTAAAGTTATTTTGATCCTTTTAGTATTTTTTTTTAGTGAAGTCGGTTATTCTTTTTTTGTAAAAAGTTTTTTATTTCACACTTTTTAGTTGCGATACACTTATAAACAGATGCCTATTTCTCATGATAATTCCAATTAACCCAAACACTGCTAGGTTACATTGTGTTATTATGAAGTTCCTGTGTCTACCTTCCACCTTCCGGCCCCATCATCAGATCAGTTTGATAGTACCTTATAGCCAAAGTGCATCTCATGACAATTCTAATAAGCCCAAACACGGCTAGGTTACATTGATTAATTACGGAGTTCCGGTGCCTACCTTCCGGCTCCAACATCATCATCAGATCACTTCGATGATACCATTTTCAACGTAACTATTCAGAACCATTCATTTATTTGTATTGTCATAGTCGCATAACTATCTTCATTGTGATATCTATGCGAGTAAGAAGTTCCGTTGACTATTTCTGGTCTTCTTCATCAGTTCCACTTCATCAAATTTTACTTTTTGACTGTAAATACTTAAGTTCTCGATGAAAATACCAAAATCACTATATGGTTGCCTATAATATTTGAGGAGTTCCCTCGATTTTGCAAAGATTCCATCATCAGATCCCAACTTGGTGACTATGGGACCATTTGGAAAGTATATATTTTCCAACAAACAAAGAATTTTTCAAATCGGTTGGCAAGCAACGAAGTTATGCCCGAACAAACATAAAAAAAAAAATATAAACATCCGAATTGAGAACCTCCTCCTTTTTTAGAAGTCGGTTAAAAAAAAAAAAGATTTTTAACATTTTTACAAATCTTGCTCAAATTGTTGGCCACTGTTGTGATTGCAGGCCCAATATCTGTTTCGTATTTCGACAGTTGTTGTACGAAGCCGTATTTCCTCCATAATTGTATTAAAAACCGTACACGTCTTATGTGACTCATTCACAATTCTAGCGAATTTTCAAATTTGTAGCAGTGGTTGGAAAATAGGGAGGTACTGGTTCAACGCATTGAAAAGGCTTTCAATACAATTAAGGACGAAATTTAAATTTGTATTAGAATGACAAATTTGGGTATTATTTTATAAAACAATAAAAAGTCGATGAAAAAAATCCACAGGGCAACAGGGAACAGGGAACTATTTAGGACTCCTAAATAGTTCCATAGTTAAGAGGATAGCAGATGACCCTTCCCATCGACCATTTCAATTTGGCACACGATACACCAAACACCCTCTAAAAAGGATTTGTAATATTGATAGTCACTATATGGCCTCATTGACGAAGACGAGTGGCGTCGCGCATCACGTCGTTGTGCGCGGCCCGCACTGAATTCAAACATATGGCGTTGTATGAATGCGTTTACGGAGAAGCGATTTTAGACGCGTTTGCTTGTTTGTTTGTTTGTGCTTTGTTTTTGAAATAGAGCGCTTTTTGCGGCCAAGTCCGCGACTAGCACCGCGGTGTCTCACGCGGCGTTTATCGCGGCGGCGCACGCAACTGCAATTCTCGATAAAGCGATGCCCACGGCGGAATCTTCTGCCAGTCATATTTGGAAATTGCAGAAAGCAGACGTAGTCACCGTCACAATGGAAAAAATAAAAAACCATATCGTACGATTATCAACTTTTTATTGGAAGAAAATTCTATTTTAAAAAGTGAATTATTTAATATAAGAAGTGGCCCAGTATTTACAGTAACGGAACATGAGTAGTTTGGGGAATACATATGTTGCAAGTTGCGACACGTGCGCTCCCATCTTCCGCTAACCTAAAACTGGTCAGTTTGATTGAGTATACCGCGTGCGACGCAGCGTTGCACGCCGCGTGCGTGCAGTGACGGGCTCCGCCACGCTTCCCGCCCCGCATTTCTATGAACAACGTCTTATATTGCCATACGTTTGTGTTTACGCGTGTGATGATGAAGTGCCGCTTGATGTGCCGCCGCTCCCCGTAAACAGAAAAAATTGTAGGACGTGCCGTGAGACGCCACGCCGCACGCGACGCGCGACGCCCCGCGTCTTCGTAAATGAGGCCTAAAATGTTGCAAAAGGTGCCCTAAGTAGGGACTGAATAAATTAACTGACTTGGTATTACATGGATCTCACAACTTATTAAAATAGAAGAACCGAGTTGCGAGCCGAGTTGAGATCTTCGTCGTTCTTTTCAAAGTAACAATGTCAGTTAACTAACATTTTTTTTTTTTAATAATCTACCCCCCACATTAGGAATTACTATAATTATCGAAAAATCGTTGAGTGTGTTCACAATGTAAGTCATGTAAAGTCACAAAAGACGCACGGACGCGGAACAACTATCTGTATGCCGTAGTCAAATACGTGCGGGAATTGAACCCACGACACGCAATATGGCAAGCCAATCGGTTAACCACTACGCCAGCCGTGCCATCATAGATATCTACATAAATAATCGGAACCAGCCCCCCTAGCCAAGTTACAATCGTATCGTTCGCCCCGAACCACGTGACTGAGCGTTGAGATGACGTCAGAACAAAGGAATCGGAGGCGTGGCCTACTCGAGGGGTTGGGCGCAAACGAAACGATTGTAACTTGGCTAGGGGGCAGAGATGTTATGGAGCTCCGTAACTGTAACCGAAATCGATATAAAAGTTTGAACTAAAAATAAAACTCATATTACATCATTACTATTTGTATATTACTTTTATAATTTTTAAATTCTAATATCCGTATCCGAAACTAGCGGATAATCCGAAATAAATTCATATCCGTAATTGGTAGCTAATATTATTCCTGTATCCGTGTCCAGACCCGAAATTTCATATCTATAAGATCCCTGATCAGAACAGGGTAAGAGTGTAGGTATGAACTTGTACATTCAAGTCGAACACAACTACACACCATCAAACTTCATATCCAGCTTCAGTAAAAGCAAACATACATTGGCAAATATTGGCCACATCTCGGACGGTACCGCGTCTCGGCATGGGTCCAGCTAATTAACTGGACCCGGACTTTGCCTTATTAGTATCGTTGGGATGAGACAAATCATCCATCAGGATCACCAGGACAGATCCAGTATTTCATCACCACCACAGGGAGGGGTCCAGGACCACTGTGATGGATGCAGTGATTAAGGTAAGGATCATTGAGCCGCCTCAGGTGCTGCTGCTACCTCAGCCGCTGCTACCTCAGCCGCTGCTACCTCAGCCGCTGCTACCTCAGCCGCTGATACCTCACCCGCTGCCTCTTCAGCCTTCTGCTCGCCAGAAGCTTCAGGTTTTACCTGAGAACAAATTTGAGGTTAGTTTTCAGTTATAGGATAGAATTATTATATATCTACACAGTTTTATTTAATTAACTAGCACTTTGCCCGCGACCACGGTTTTAAGGGGTTTTTATTGTCATCGCAATGTAAACTTTCAAAGGAAACTGCACTCTTTTGAATTCGAAAGGAAGATCGTCCAGAATTAATAGAATACTATAATACTATATTTATAGAATGAATAGTGGTATGAACTCTCCCTAGGCAGACCTGGTTAAAATAACAACCTCAACAATATTGCGGTGGTAATTTCGGAGGCTGCAAGTTCCTGAGCAACATCACGGATGTGCCAACACGGAGTGCACATTTATGGTCCATACCATTTTCCATACCGTAAATGGTATGGAAGGCCAGCAGGAGTAATAGTATTTAGAAACTCAACCGGATAGTGGACTGTTTCGTTTGTATTTACCACAGTGTGTATTGAATTACACACTATTTTTTCAGCTTCAAACGATGTTAGCAAATTATCACTGATAATATAATTTTTTCTATTATCTCTTCGACTGTACTTACTACCATGCGAATATGAGATGCACCTCGGTTTCACCCTTACTAATAACTAATAAAATATAATATACGTGTATAATACCTCAAACGCCGTTTCTGTGGGGGCTGCAGTGACCTGTAAATAGAAACGACAAGAAATATGTAACCAAGATTTATGTAACTCATAATATGATTTAAACTCCATAGAATTTCTTGCACGTTCTTCTTTATAGAGATCTACACATTGGAATGAGCCATTTAGCGTCACTTTTTTATGACTGACCAATATTTTAACAATCCAAAAGTGCCTGTAATTGATTTTTAAACAGGCAGCGCGTTACAAGTTGTAGTTCAAGGGTTTTAACTCAGGCAGGCACTTTACTTTGAGGCACGACTCCAACTAATAGCAACCTTATGCGTGAGCTTGCGAACGACGAGCAATGGGTAGCTCGTCGGTCCAGCCGTCCGGTAGCCGTTCGAGCTTGAGTTGTGGGCGTGTGGTGTTCCACGCGCGTCGCAAAAAGATGCCAGTAAAGCCGTAGGGTCCCAGCCAAGCCGATTTGGCTGGGCTGGGACGAGCTGGGCGAGTGAAACCGCAGGGGACAGCAGGCAGTTCAAATATAAATATACTCCTCACGATTTCCACTTCTTCTTCCTTAACGCTCTCCTCTTCGACGTAGTCATCACCATACCCCACGGGGAACATGACGAGACATTCCCTCTCGCCGGAGGTCACGTCGGAGCTGATGTACACAGGGTTCAAGCCGGCCAGCTGAAGGAGAGGTAAACTGCGCTTTCGGGATACCATGAGCGCTAGGCGGTCGTAACTGGGGGAGACAATAAGATGCTTTTTGACCTGGGTAAAGTGGCACCTGCACTAAAATCGAAGCTTTTAGATTATGCAGCCCTAAAATTATGCTTTTGCCTTTATTTTATAATTTGTCATGTGAAGGCCTTATTACTGTGTTGCCAGTATATCGAACTTAGTCCATAGACAATTAGGGCTCCGGCCATAGGTCGGATTTTGAAAAGGGGACCGTATTGGGACGCAAAAGGTAATTGAAGGAATATAAGCGTGGTTTTAGTCAGTAAAAGTCTTACATGGATGTGTCAGACTTTTACTTAAAACAAGCAAAACCATAGGTTAGCCCCAACAGGGCTATGGGGCCATGGGTTGTCATCTGAAAGAAAAACCCGTGATACTGGAATGCAAAGGCAAAGAAGAACATAGTGATTCAGTAAAAGTGTACACGGCCTCCCGCTCCACCTTAGAGAGAGAAGTCATTAGATATCCCACCTTAAATAAAAAACCCTTTGAGCACGAAACCTACAAAATGGACAAAACAAATGTTTCATTGAACATACTATCTTCTCGGTCGTATAATCTTGTCGTACTGCTTGATGGTGTACGCAATGTGTTCTGACTTATACGGATCGTC
The DNA here is from genome assembly GCA_949316375.1 of Mythimna vitellina. NCBI lineage: Eukaryota > Metazoa > Arthropoda > Insecta > Lepidoptera > Noctuidae > Mythimna > Mythimna vitellina. Next base: position 20,922,986 of record OX438700.1, on the reverse strand, counting down.
CCCCACGAAGATACCCATCTGAAATAAAACATATTTATTTTATTTATTTATTAATTCTTTAAGCACACAAAAGTACCTTTGGGTGATGCAGAGACAAATTGTGGTAAGTGCAATATTAAGCATTACATATTGTTTAAAACACAAATACATAATATGTCTATAAGTACTCAAATTAGAAATAAGGAAAATACACGAATCTAGTGAAACAATTGGTGCAGACAAATATAAGAAAACAAATTAGCTACTGCTGCCAATTTCTTACGGATGTACTCGCGAACCTTCACTTTGAAGGTCAATCGGTTGGTTGCCATTTTGATTTATGTTTCATAATGTAATCTTATTTAATATACCACTAATTTTTAATTAGTACAAATTCTTAAAGGGTTTATTAGAAAAGGTCTTGTTATTATTCAAGTAAAGTCTCAATAAATAATATTCACAGACAACAAAGTTATTAGCGTTTGTTTATATCCCTAATATCCCAAAATATCAATCAGCGAAATATTGTACAGATTATTGATGATGAATGAAAAACAATGGAAAAACACTGCGTGAATAATTTTCTAGTAGCAATTGTTACTGATGATTGATTAATTATGAATTTACCAATTTTGACAATTTTTTGTGGTCAATTTTGGGATTTCGTTTTTTCTACTTTTGACTACACAAATATGATCACTAACTGATACAGATAGAGCCCTACTTTTTTGTACTTATTGAAAAACAGTGGTGTATAACAGGAATATGCATGCATTTTTTTTATTTGCTAAACTAAGTACTTTTAAGGAACGGTGAACAAATATGACAAAAAAGAATTTCGTCAACTACGAACTTAGCTTCAAAGCTGCTATTATGAAAGAGAAGTTCGACATGGTCCGTGATGTCAAAGGCCATGACACCGCTTGGCGACAGGGGTAGATTTCATAAGTTATATCTCGTTTGCTTTCCAACAAAATTTTGATTTTATTTTCACAAGTAGGCCATCAATCAACTAAGAAGTACCGTTTGACGTTTCACACTTTTCAAGCCGAAATAACTTGGTTTCTAACCTTTTCCGTAAAACCACGGAATAATTAAGCTGTTTTTATTTTATCACCAGATAATTTATAATCAATAAATTAAAATTAAAATATCTCAAACAAAACAAAATAATCGATTTAAACAACAGATTGCTTTTGTTCTTGACTTCCTGTCAAAATCACGTAGTATAGTGAATTTACAAATTAGATACTCATTTAATATCTCTACTCCGGCAAAGGTGGTATATGTGATTCCGTCTAATATTAAGATGTATATTATCTTCATATACCATGTACTCAGAAATAAACGATTCTATTCTATTCTATAAGTGGGTCCCTAGAAGGTTTGAAAATACATTTGGACCCGGTAGGTAGAGCTGCAATTGCGTTCTCAACTTTTTCTACTGTTCACTTTATCTATAAACTTTTATTTGTGTGTTTACAAAATAGACCGGCTGTAAATTATTTATATCCCCACTTACGGAGGCCATTACGTTGCCAACCAATTAAAATAAAACAATAAACTCACGTTCAAAATCTCGGAAGGAAAGTTGCTGATAACTTCCTGCACATCATATCGCTTGTCTATGGGAAATATGACGAGCACGTGTGGCGGCAAGAACTCCGTCTCTATGATTTCAGCAAATTCTTTCACTTGCTGCGAAACAAATGATACTGTAGAGGCACCTATACCATTCTCATCATCTTACAAAATACAAAATACACGTAACAAGGGTGGTTTTATCGCAAAGGCTTTTCTTATATTATTATTAGCACACCAAAAAAACACCAAAAAACCCAAAAAAACACCAAATAATCACCAATAAATATATAAAATAAACAAAAAAAAACCTTTTTCGGAATTATTCTAGGAAAATCAAAAATATTAAAAACAAAATTTCCGGCTAAAAAAAATCGTACAAACGTGTGTACAAAACGACAATCAAACGTTTTTCAAGGTCATTCAAGTTGTACAGACGTATGTACAATCGGCGGTCAAGGGGTTAAGCTGGGTATCCAATAGGCCCGCGAACCTCGTGTGCTCCGCGCTCCTGCAACTGCTCCACATAATGGATACGTTCGCGCTCCTGAAGCATGCAACGGTGCGCACACCGCGCTCAGCGCTCCAATCGGTTGCGTTTTTTGGATGAACACAAAGGAGGCTCAGTCTGCTCGAGCAAAATACCACGCTAATGGCGTATGTGTCGTGTATCATGCTCCACGCTCGGATAAGTGAAGTGGTCAGATGAAAAATGTTTACAAGGGGACTGTGGAACAAGCGTGTTTCTTACGGAGATGCCTGTACTGTCTCCATCAGACAAACAGATGCGCGGAGGTTGGTTAGTTCGCGAAAATAGTGGATACACGGCTTGAACAGTCAACGGAATTATTTTCTTATTGGGGTGTATAAGGGTGTGAAGTATTCCAGTTACATTTTATACATATTTATCTTTTTTATATCTAAAATATTACCTTAGGGAAGAAGTAAGCGAGTCCACAAGCCTTGCCCAGCTCGTTGGCAGGTGTATACAACCCGGGCACGAACAGGCCTCCTTGAGGTATAAAGTCCTCGCCCTCCACCTCTACGTCTGAATCGAATACCTCCTCTTTTTCCTCTTCTGGCACAACTTCCTCTGGTGGAACAGGTTCTCCTGCTTCACCACCCTGTTATTGATGTAAACTATACATATATGTCGGTGAAGCCAAAATTATAGAAACTGACAACGAGATAAAACGTCTAATATGACGTTCATATTGTGACCAGCTAGAATATAAAAGAAGTGATCAAGACTCCATGAGCTCTCTGAATAAATAGCGCAAGCTAATTATTCGGTGCACGTGCACTGAGCGATGTAACACACAATACCATGTGGCTCACACACATACATAAATCGTCCTTGCGATCTAAACCGTAACCGGCTCGCTTTGGAAGCGGGTTAGACGGGGGTCATATTTCCTACTGTAGGTCCGTAACAAGTCGGCATACTCGTCGCTGATCGTCCCCCGCCGTGCTTCCCCTAGGGGTCTCATCTGGTGGGGACTGACCGCTGATATCTCGTGAAAAGTCGGCGCTGTGGGCAGCAGCATCGTGACGTGCCTACAGTACACACATACATACAAATACATATAGAGCCATCTGCTCTATATTCATCATCGCCTACTAGGTACCCCGACGACGTGCCCGTTGTCACGGACTCCGGTTGGAATCTGCGACCAGAGGGCGAAGCCCTGAAGCCGCTAGCCGCGCCCCCTAGCGGGGATGTAGCGAAGGTTGGCGTCCCAGGGCCCCGGGTATCACTTTCACACTACCCTTGGCCAATAATGATGTTTGGAGGTCGTCATTTTGGCCAAAAGGAAATCCCACAAAGTACATTGTATATTTATAAAATGATACCTCTCCCGGTGGCTGTTCGGCACCTTCAGTAACAGCTGTGGCCCCTTCACCCTCGACCGCCGGTGCCCCTTCCCCTTCTTCAGCGTGTTCCCCTTCGACCTGTTCTCCTTCGACCTGCTCCCCTTGCACTTCTGGTTCTGGTTCCGGAGGTGGAGGGTCTGCTGGTAACTGGAACATTATAAATATAACTTTTTGTACAGACACGACATGACACTACAGCTGGCTACGAAAGGTATCGTAGGACGACCTAAACCGAAAAGGGAAGAAGTAGCACAGAAACCTTTGGAAGGTCTTTACCCGACTATAGGACAGTTCAGACTAGTAAAAACAATAATGTTAGGTAGGTACTTTACTCGAAACTTCTTTACTCTTTAAATTGGAACTAACAAAGACAGAAAATAATGACAGCAATGACTGGGTCAAAGGATTTGATCTATAGAGTCCTTAATCCCGTTAATGCATCGTGTCTCGGTATGAGCTGATTCAAAGAAAGAGAGCGTTCAAAGTATAACTTACTCCAGCAGCAATCCTGGCCATCCTTTCTTCTTCTTGGCGCTGCTTCTCAACCCTGGCGGCTTCTTCTGCCGCCTCCCGCGCTAGTCGTGCTTGCTCAGCTGCTAAACGTTCTGCCTCTTCTTTTTCTTGGGCCTAAATGAAAAGTACGAGTTTTATGTCTGTAATTATGCGTTTCATCTTGACATCCATCAGATATTTTTATGCGAGCTATAGGAAAGCTTGTGAGATGAAAATGCCCAAAAAGCAAGCTTTTAAGGAGATTCAAGAAAGCGTGCCTTTTGTCATCAACTTTCTTTTACTATTTTGTCAAACCCATAAACCAAATACACAATGTCATGATGTCAACCAATGTCAGTGAAAAACTATTATTATTAATTTAAGTAACATAGGGTAATAGTTGTGCGTTTATGGTAGTTAAACGTTGTCAGAAGCACAAATGTCTGACAACTAGTCTTGCCTTTGGTTTCCTATTTCTGGGTTACTGCGTTGTGGAGAAGTTAGGCAGTTAATGCATGTTGCATGCATTGTATTAGAAGCCGATCTTAAAATAGTTGAGAACGGGATCCTCACCAATTTAGCCAGTTTGGCGTTGTACCGATCCCTGCGGATCTCCCTCGCAGTCTTGCTGATGCTGGCGTAGCGCTCATAGGCAGGTATTGGAGGCACCTGCTTCTCAGGAGGCACATCTTCTTTGGGTATTGGGATCTCCTCATATAACGTGTAACGCATCAATTCTGTTTTGAAAGAGATAGAGAAACACAGGTTTTGTAAACTAAAGTAGTAGTATTTAAACAGACGACGTTTCTTAACATCTTGAAAATACTAATTCTGAAATCTTTCGGCTGAGTGCTGATGATGATGATGATGATCATAGTGACAACACAAGAACATGTTGCTGTAACAATATTGCACAACTTCCCCTTTGAGTACGGGTTAATACGCACTGACAAAGTCCCGGGTATCCGTGTCAAACATTTTGAACAGTACAATCAGAGCTTCGCCGTCGAACAGCGCGTGCAGACAGGCCTCGTTAGGATCGACGTCACTCATATAGAGGGCCTCCTGCGCACCTGCCTCGTCCATCTGCATGGTCTCCTTAGCAGCTACCGTTATATCTGGAAGTAGGAAAATGAAAAGAACACTAAAAAACAAGACCCGACCATATCATAACCTCCTTTTTGAAGTTTGTAATAAATATGTCAGGCCAAAAGTAAAAGCTGATACAACATGGCAGGCGTGGATATTATCTGCCATGATTGCCTGTTCATATTGACGTACTTGCAAGCGTGTAAACGTAGCATGAGATAAATGTTTATGTTTTGCGTCCTTTTTAACAAATTACTGTGACTCTTATTACTGTGACTGTAAAGTGCTACATGTTGGTTTTTTTATACATATGTTGTGTCTGTTGTGTTGTTGTTGTGTACGTAATTGTGAGCTATAGTGAAAAGTGGAACAACAAATGAAAAATGTTTTAAAAATGTCGATAGTGATGGTTATCATAAATTCGAAAATAATTAGACCGAATTTAATTTCACCTAATACTTTTCGACATCTTTTCGTTTTTTTTTTTTATTTCATCGAAGTCACGTCTGCCACTGTATCAGTTAACTTATTATCAATTTGATTTTTTCGTTACTCCGACGTTTCATTTGGTCGAAAAACTATTTACCGAAGTTACACTTACCCAAAATAACATTTTTTCGCAGTATTATGTTTCAGAACATTAATTATACCACTGTTTTAATTATCATATTTTCATTTCACCAAACACCTAGAAAGTTCGTGCACACTATTTCTAATTCAATTTGAAGGCAACAGGAGCTAATTTCACCTAATATTTTGTTTAATTAATTGTTTAAATGAAATGGCACTTAATAATGCCGTAGATTATGAACAAAAGTGGTTTTAATTAGTTCCAGTAAGAAACATGCAAACAATAATGCTTACTTTAAGCATGCAGCATGCAAGCAGGCATGTAGCATGCAAGCAGGCATGTAGCATGCAAGCAGGCATGTAGCATGCAAGCAGGCAAGCAGCATATAAGCAGGCATGCAGCATGCAAGCAGGCCTGCAACATACAGCAGGCATGCAACATACAGCAGGCATGCAACATACAGCAGGCAAGCAACATGCAAGCAGCCATGCAACATACAGCAGGCATTCAGCATGGAATCAGGCTTGCTGCATGTTGTAAATAAATAAATAATTTGCCAAATGAAAAAAGTTCAAAAGAGGCTTCGGCCAATAGCAAAAACTTTGTAAATCGGCGAAATATAGTTCGATAAAATAATACTTATGACACATGATACTGCGATGATCTAAACATATGTCAAATAATGGGTATAGCAAAAAAGACGTCGGTCAATAGTTTTCGGTAAAATGAAATTCGAACAAAAAAAAATCGGAAAAGTGATCGGTTTCCCGATTGTGATGCATTGGTAAATGAAATTCCTTATAAAGGGCATAAAACATTTAATTGAAATTGATTGATTATCGATTGACTAAAAGTGATTTGTAAAAGAACCATGTTTTCTTCAAAACTTTTCGTGAACCTATTCTTAGGTATATGTAAAATCTTCGTTACTCAATTCAAACGAATTCTCACGATAAAATTGACTGTAAGATCGCCGAGACATTTCCAAAGTACTTATTCAAATCTTCCAGATCGATCAAGTCAATAATTGTATTAAAATCCATTTTGGACGATTTCGATTTTATCACATAATAATAATCAAAGCTACCCTTAAATATATTAGTATCGAAGTTGGTACCATAGTTAAACTAGGGGTTTCGGCGGTCTAACCTTACTACCATAGATAGTTCAGAAACTAGTAATAAACTTCATTTTATAAAGTTTTATTTAGTCATGGTTTTAAACCTAGAAATAATCCCGGAACTACATTTTAGATCTCGTTGTTGAATAAGACAGAAAGAGTGTTTTTTTTATTGGTGGGAAAATCATCCAATGACTTCCCCTGCTCTTTTGTGTCAGACTTTTACTGACTAAAAACTCACCCTGTTCCTTCGTTGCCTTTCATACCAGGGCCGAGTCTTCCTTATAGAAGCAGACCCTTGGCTCCAGTAGGCTTTGACCCTGCTGGGCCCCTACGGTTTGCTGACATCTCCTTGATGCGCGCGTGGAACAGTACGCGCCGTCGACGACTTGGGCTCGGTCCGGACGGTTACCGGTCGGTCGAACAGCGAACTACCCATTACTCGCCGTCCGCAAGCCCGCGCCTGCGTTGACCGGATATCGGGGCCTAGATTCTTGCGGCTGCGGCGTGAAGGCCGCTCCCTCGCGTGTGTACGTGCGGCCTCCTCCTTTGTTAACATTACTGCATTGCAGAAGGAGGCGACCGCCTGCCACTCCACCTCGTTTCGAACCATAGCCTGGACCAAGACCCGGCGCGAGAGATCGTTGCCACCAATCTCCCCCACGAGGACACGACAGTGCTCTGCTCAAGCGGGACACACCTCTACCGTGTGCACCACCGTGTCCACACAGTGGTGACACCCGGGCGCCACTTCCGCACGAATCCGGTGCAGGAACTTTCCGAACTGACTATGTTCGGTCAGAACTTGCGTCATGCGGAAGGTGAGGATGCCGTGAGGTCTTTCTAGCCTCTCCTCAAAGAGGAGACTTACCGCCATAATTATGGCGTGCAAAAGAAGGCTTCCTTGAGGAGCTGGGGTCGATCGAATGACACATTTGTCCAACCCTACACAAAATACGCGCTTTAGACGGAGTTGCGGACACCAGCCTAACATACAAATACAAACATACAAATTTACTTTGGTTACGTAATTATCCGAAAGAGTATTCGTGACTTAAATCGCAAAGAAAAATTGAAGGAATACATGTGGATTTCAGTTAGATCTACTCGCTTGTGGAAGCGGCCAAAAAGAAGAAGAATAACTTACTGATATTGTCCCATTTCTCATATAAATCGTAGTGCGCCTGGTGGCAATGCGGCCAAAACAAGATGAAGTTCAGGTGCTGGATCTGTGCGGCCAGGCGTTCGTTCACTCTCTTCTTGCGGGCAGCCAGGGTCAGGACGCGAAGTCTTTCCGCTGCTTCTTTATATTCCTCCTCAAGTTTGATATCTTCTTCTAATCTTAGCTGCAAGATAACGTTTGATTCAAAGCGTTCGTCAATGAATTGCTTTGCTAAAGCGAGCTCAAATGGTAGACCGCAGGGTGCTTTTTCCTTGCAGTTTATCTACGCTTTCAAGTGTATTCATGTAGAAAGCTGTAGCTGATGCCAATGTGCCAGTAAAAATTGATCAGATCTAAACTAGTCCACGCTTGTTGACAATAAATAGTTCTTCCCCTTTTTATGAAAATAAAACATGTAAACATTATGTCTATTTAACCATAGCTAAAGAGACAATAATATTTACTTGTTTTTTTTAGCCACGTAAAGCTTACAGAAAAGTATGAAAATTGCCAGTCAGCGATAAAAACCTGCGTGAGTCGAAGCCTATAAGCGCTGGCGGACCGGTACCCGCTAGCTTTGTACAAAAATGCTTTTTTACATCGGTGAAATACTCGCTGCAATTTAAAACATATTCTGTAATAGCCCGAGAACCCACGACCAGACCTTTGTCATTTATAAAAGCTGAAAGTTTTTCTGTGCATATCTCCTATACAGGTAACACCAACCAGCGCCTATACGGTTTAGGTTGTGGTTACTTGGGCAGGTAACGGATAGTAAAGGTGTATAAAATAATACCTTAAATTCGTAAAAGTATAAAGTTCAAGTTTTTTAAATGTTTTCTTTGGGATAAATTTAGAAATCTCGTCATCCATTGCCGGACACTTATGACAGCTGCTACCCCCCTGGCTCTTAGGATGTAGCTATCAGGAAACACAAACTCCGGTCCGATAATGGATGATGGAACGGACTTAGCGGAATTAAATTGTACAATTTTAAAGCACACGCCCCTAAATGTAAACGATAGAAAACCAACAGGCTAGCAACTCGGCGTCGATTCTCTAGACTTTGGAGTTTTGACTGGACAAGTGCATCATCGCCAATGATCTTACTTTTATAATTATACATATTTATTAATTACTTCTACAAGACCGACCTACCGCTTCTTCAGGCAACATGTCAGAAATCTCCAGTCGCATCCTGTCAACTGGATGGCCCGCTTGTTCAGCCGCCGACTTCTTCAGCTCTTCCTCCATGATATTACACAAATCTATCCCGTTCGGGCCGAACATTGCACGGACCAGTTTGCCAGCCTGTTGCAAAATTATAGGGCTGAAATTATATTTAATTACTTCGTTTGCAGATTTCGATTTTTTTTATGTCTTTTTGTTAAAGCTTCGAGTGTCACCGATATTATGATTATGAGCACTACGGTATTTTTTACATAGCATGGGTAGGATGACGGCAGGATAAAAATATGCATATATATATTATATATTCTTTAAGATGAGAGAAACAGAGAGGTAGCTACATTTTATGAATCCGATAGCTATCACTCGCACCATCCTATATCAATAATTGTAAATATTATTAGGAGTTGATCGCGGGTTTATTTGAAGGAATTACCAGGAACGCAAAGGGCAACTGGAGGAACACAGGTGGGTTTTAGTCTGTAAGATGTCCTGCCATTATTGTTAAACATGAATTGTTTGGAGCAGATTTTTTGTAATTAGTTATTATTTTGTTGCAGTCATAACTCCGTTATTCTACGTTTTCCACTGCTAGGTAAAGGCTACTCTCTCTTTGTCCACTCATTCTGTCCTCTGCTTTTGTGAACCAGTCTTCGTTAGGAGTTCACTTCGTTCTTTCATCATCGTTTGCTACGATGCCTCCTCTGACTGGATCTTATCTCAATCGAATCTAGCCCTAGCAGGAGCTAGGGCTGCGGGATTTTGAACGCAAAGAACAACTGAAGGAACACTGAAACCCACATAGGGTTTCAGTCAGGAAATTATCTGACACTTCCTCTCGTTTCATCTAAAGAAGAAGAGATAATTAGATGATTACCCACCACAAAAAAGGAACCTAGTCATTCAGTTATTTATGGGAGTGGGCTGGCCACATCTCACGAATGCACTCGGACAGATGGGCGAGAATTGTCATTCTCTAGACACCTGAGGAAGGTCGCCGCCGTCGATGTCAAATGGGGTGAAGGTGGTGTGATGATCTGATCATGTTTGTGAAGTAAACTTGGCCAGAAATTGCCCTAGACAGAGAGGTTTGGAAGGTGAAAGGGGAGGCCTTTGCCCAGCTAGCTAGCAGCTAGCTTAGCGGGGCAAGCAAAAAATTATGATCGAAGAGATAAATACCACAATAAACAGAAATACAGGTTCGCTGTGGTGCTTGAATCTTGCCAAAGCTTCTATATGGTCGGCGGGACACTGCAATAGAAGATGCAATGTCAGTTAGTCCATTAGGTTGGGATACGTGTAAAGGTATGTGTTTTAAATAAATAAACAAGTGTATAGGATAAAATGATGTTTTTTGGTTGTATTGTAAGTTTTTTATACTGTATGGAGATGGTACGGAACTCCCTAATAGAATTATAGCAGAAATGTGGTTACAAGAGAAATTGCTTAGTTCATACTTATAGTAGATAACTGATTGCAGGAAAAGTGGGAGGGGGTTCATCGAAATTATGAAAAGATTAGCTTCGGCCAGCGACTTCACCCACGTGAAAGTAGGCCTGAAATTCAAGTTAGCATAGTATAAATTGTTGGTGTCGAAATGATCGTGCTCATCACACAAACATTAGTTCCAGGTGGGAGTAACTATTCTAGACCAACAGGCCAGTCAATATAACCGACTTAGATATAAAAACACAAATAAGTGCAAAATAACTTATAACTAGAAACACACGGTTGTATTATTTTGTGTTTCTTTGTTATCAGGTAGGTCATCATTTATACCCGTCGCATTTAGGGAATTATGTTAGCTAATTTTACTTACCCTGACCATGACGATGCGGTCTTGACCGATCTCCATCTTACCCTTTCTGATAGCGTTACCAGTTGCGAGACAAGGACCACAGAACTCCGAGTATACCTCCATACCTAGAGGTCAATCAAAGTCATTTTTTTATTTAATTTATATAAACTAGTGTTTGACTGCGATCCTACCTGATGGTAAGTAGTGATACAATCGTTGATAGTGAGGTGCACTAGTTAATTAAGTGCCTATTCACTCTAGCCTTGAAGACACCTAAATTATAATCAACCAACAACCCAAAGTAAAAGAGCACTATCTTTCCTCTCTAGTGTGTTAATTATATATACATTATGTATTTATTTTTAGTAAAGGTATATATAGTATAGTATGTATAGTATATAAGTATTTTTTATTTTAATTTAAGATTTCACATTCTCTTCTTCAATTACTTCTACACACTATTGTCTACTTTTCTTTTTATTTCTCCTTTCGCAGGTCTGCTGGAAGAAATTTCTTATTGGAAATAAGCAGTACCTTTGTATAATTTTTATCAGAATGTATCTTCTTTCTTTATTCGTGTGTACATAAATTAAAAAATAAATAAAAAAAACCCAGGGGTGGATACTCGCCGTTTGTCGGGTTGTCTGATGGTAGAAATGAGATGGTGGAATGAAGTCATGCTATTCCCGCGCACACTCTCTAAAATGCATTCTATAAAACACCGAAAGGCTGGCTACCCTACGCCTGTGCTCAAGGCTTTGTATATTGGACTTAACCAGATCTGGGTCACCAATTAGCCTCTTCGCAAGCCTTTCGAGTCCAAAGCTGCCAGGTGTAATTTTGCCGCACCAGCCTATATGTGGCTGCAGTACTCCACACACGAACAGACCTGTGCTTTGTATTACATTAAAAGCTGTCCCAATGATGAGATCTACAATAAACTACCAAGTTTGCTTTTCTTTATAGACTAAATTGAGGTTAAATGGTTTTAAAGGTTAACAGTTTTTATTATTATTTTTTAGGTGGGAAGTCATCCAATGACATCTCCCGCCCTTTCGCGTCAGACTTTTACTGACTTTTATTTTTAGTCCACTCCTAGTTCTTTCGTTGCCTTTAACTCCAGGGCCGAGTTTTCTATTCAGAAGCGAACCCTTGACCCCAGAAGGCTTCATCCCTGCTGGGTCCCTACGGTTTGCTGATATCTGCCGCTCTGGATGAAAGGAGAGGGCTTGTCAGACTTTTACTGACTAAAATCGTGTGTGTCCTTCAGTTGCCCTTTTGCGTTTTAGGACTACGGGTTTCCTTTTCGGAAATTCCCTGCGGTCATAACTAGCGAGCATCGCACCTGCTGGGGGCCCCTATGATTTGCTGACATGTCTTTGAGGAGCGCGTGGATCACTACGCGCTGTTGACGACTGGGCTGGGTCTGGTTAATTGCCGAACGGTCGGACGGCGAGCTACCCATTGCCCGACGTTCGCAAGCTCGCGTCTACCGTGGCTTGTAGTCGGGGTCGGAATCTGGCGGCTGGAGCGTGAAGACCTTCGTTCCCTCGCGGGTGCGGCTTCCACCTTTGTTAGCATTACTACTTCGCAGAAGGAAGCGACCGCCTGCCATTCCTCCTTGTTCCGGACCATAGCCCGAACCAGGGCCCAGCGCGAAAGTCTGCTGCCGCCGATTGCCTCCACGAGGACACGGCGGTGCTCCGCCTAAGCAGGTCACACCTTCACCGTATGCTCCACCGTGTCTTCCGGGCGGTCCACACAACCTGGCGTCATCACAATGGTGATAACCTGGCGTTTCTTCCGCACGAATCCGATGCAAGAACCTCTCGAACTTGCCATGTCTGGTGAGGACCTGCGTCGTGCGGAACTTGAGATCGCAGTGTTGCCGCCCCAGTCACTCTTCAAAAATTTGTCTTGGACTTGGCTGAGCGTAGTACGGAGTGTGAACAAAATGCGAGGCCCTACCACGAGCTCTGAACGACCTAAGCTGAACTGTTAAAGGGATAGAGCTATATAAGGTGCATGGCTCCATCTCTCTGTCTCGCTCACTCGCCTCACATGTTAGCATGTCATGGTAAGGACCCTGGTTGATACCAGTACTTGCACCCTCCCACACCAATTTACTCACATATCAACTTATCCTTATGTGTTTCGAGATAGTTTTCAAAGTCTTCATTAGTTTCTACAGTTTCTTGGATAGCTACTGCTGGTTTACGCGCCATTTTCTTAGTCCTTCAAATAGCTAATTACTTCAACTTCAAATCTTCATTAATTGCATTTGTGAAAAAGACACCACAATACAATATTTTGTGAACAGAAAATTTTTTGAAGTTTCTGACAGAACTTTGAAACTGACATAATATTTTAGTTTATTTTTCTTCGTCCATCTTTTTTTAAAGTGAGGATACATGATTATTTCCATAATAAGGTCGGTTTATTGCATAAGGATTGCACAAGGGACCTGGTGCAAGGTGTATATATATTGACAACGACACCACTGGACCACACCACTGGGGTGTTGATCACAATTTTTTTTATAATCTCACCACCGTTATAAAGTTATACAAAAGATATGAATAGAATAGAATAGTATTTATTCGCAGGCAATACAATAGGCAACAACACAAAAAAACTGCAGACTTTCGATCGGCCGATAGTTTGATTGGTTGTTTAATCAGGAGGTATGAATCTAAACTTTTTGTCGGCTGATTCTGAATCGTTTTGTGTGCGCACTTCCATATAGTTTCAATTTGCGGGGTCTCTAGTTGATATCATTGCTAAGATTACGACCATAACATTGATGATCTTCTTCCGCAGATCCATAGAATCGTTATGAATATACCAGTTATATAAATAAGCTATTGAAAAACTAACAAGGGCGAGATCTATTGCTGAAGCTTGTCGATTAGGATAAGGAACAGTTGTTGGTGATCCATCATTCAGAATACACAAATCACATTCATCAATTATATTATACTAGCTTCTGCCAGCGGCTTCGCTCGCGTCAAAGTGGGTTTTTTCATAAGAACTTTGGATTATCCATTTCATCACCTTAGGGGGTGAATTTTAGAAAACCCTCTCTGCTCACCAACGTCATAAGAGGAAACCTTGGGCAAAATTTTACACTCCTATTCCCAGTAGTTTCAGCTGTGCGTTGATATTTCAGTCAGTTTTTCCTTTTATATATGTCGTGGCTAGATCATAGAATTAATCACTTCATGAAATGGTCAACTAAAACTGGTCAGATGGTTTAAACGTTAACATTTCATCAAATATCATCATATGTCAATCCTTGTTTAGTCATATCATTGGTGTAGGATTTCTATGATAATAAAAGGTCTAAAGAAAGAAGGCCAAATGATCAAATCAAACTTTAAAGTTTAAAACGATCTGGCCAGTTTTACTTGGCCATATCATGAAGTGGTCGATTTCTATGACCTGGCCACGACATATACATAAACATTATATAAACATGTACCATCATGTATTATCACTATGGTATCGAAAAGCTATGTTATGAGCGTTAAAATCGCCCATTATTATGCAAGGTTTGGGTATGTTATTGATTAAGTCTTTTAATTTTGCTGAATTATATCTGTTGCTGAATTAATCGAGCAGTGGTGGCCGAGTGGTAACGACCCCGACTTACGAGTTGTAGGTTGCGGGTTCAAACCCAGCCAGGCGCATTAATTTGTGTAATTTATTTCATCACCACTGCTCTCAAAACGGTGAAGGAAAACGTCGTGAGGAAACCGGCATGTCCTAGGACCAAAAATTCAAATACATGAGACATTCACCAATCCGCACTGGGCTCTCGTGGTGGATTACAGCGCATTCCCTCTCCTAGAGAGAGGAGGCCTGAGTCCCAGCAGTGGATACATTAAAAGGCTGATTATGCTTATGCTACTTGGAGGGCTGTATACACAAAGTAATGTCATCGCTCCAAATTGTGTTTCTATAGAAATACATTCGTTTTGAATAGATTCTGAGAAGTGTGTATTAACTACTTATACTTTAAATGATAATTCTCTAAATAAAGTAGCAAAGTCCATTATGAAAATTAATAGAATTTTTGTGGATTTAGTTATAAGAGGAAAAGTGAGGAATTATAGACTTAGACCTAAGCCAAGATTCATTAACGTTCATAAGGTCTTCAATATTACCGTTGTTACCGTGCTTCGGGTCATATTTGACCCATTATCAGAATAATACTGAAAAATGACTTAAAATTGAAGAATAGTTTTCTAATGAATTAAATTTACATTACTTTTATTTATTTTTTTCAGAATCTCTATTTATTTATATACCTATATTTATTTATGTACATAAAATATTTGTATTTTAATGTTTTTTCACGGCGAATTTGTGTAAATTAATAATTTACACAAATTCGCTGTGTTTTACATCAGTTTCAGCGCATAGGCTGCAACAACTTCTTTTGAGAGCTTTCTTTGCTAAACTACTTATAATTATTTATTTTCCACTTGTTACGCCGAAGTTGATGGAGTCTACATAAAAAAAAATCTAGTGACAATTATGTAAATATCACTAGATTTTTTATTATTTTTGGAATTTGCTGAAAAAAGATTTATTGATAATATCACATAATATAATCACTAGTTCTTTTTTCAGCATATTCTATTGAGGAAGGTGCCCCTGGTAATCATTTCAAGTATTTTATATACCTACTACCTTCCAGATATCAGCAGTGAATTATACTAAAACTTTATATTCATGCTGATATTATGTACACCATGTTGCCAATGCTGCTTAATACTATTTGAGTTCAACAAAGTCTTTCTTTGCAAGAGTAACAGGATACAGCTTTTTCTAGAGCATACACACCCATTTGCATTTACTATAGTCTAAAATTATCACAGGTATTAATCTGCGCTATTACTTATTTCTTAACTGTAATGTAATGTGCTAAGGAGATACACTGACTAATTTATTTATTTAATACTTTATGCACAAACGTACAGCGGCGGACTTAATGCCTTAGGCATTTTCTACCAGTCACTCAGTCAGTCACTTAGACAGTCAGTGACTTACTTTTTGTTTAGAAATTAGGATACAAGCGTGGTATCTCTGAGAAAAGCAAAACGTTATGGATATTATGGTGTTCCCTACGTTGCTACTACAAATAATTGGTAATAATTGGTGGTAATTTTCTACTGGAATTCCTTTTAAATTTCATGTAACTTAAAAACGAGTCTTTCAAATAGTTAGACGATACATAAACAATTAGGACGGCAAACGGGGTACTGTGTGCTTTTTATAACCCGAGGTAAATTCTGGCCCGAAGACCGTTACAGTAAAAAAATACTTATCTTGAAAAATAAAAACTTTTTTAACACACTTATTTCAATAAAACGCTTATAAAAGCGACTCATTAAAAGTCAAAAAATATCACACTCCTAAAACGTTTATTTGCAGAAAAAAAATAGATTTTTATTCCAAAATGGGTCAAAATTGACCCGAAGACCTTATGAAGAGAAGACTCTATATTTTTTTTTCAATTAATACATTTTGTATTAGGCTTTTTTTATTATGTAAACTCTATATATTATGCTGTAAAATATTAAGATGTTTAACCATTAAATTAAATTTGATAAAAATACGTCTTTTATTTTCTTATGTGTGAGTGGCCCATCATAGTCACTCTTGTTACCTAATGCAACCAACGTTTTAAAAATTGCGTTTATTATTATATACCTTGGGAAGAGCGGGAAAAGATTTCTCATTTTCTTTTCAGTGGCATACGATCGCTGCAGAAATTTGGCCTTTTTCTCTACAATTTTCTTTTATTTTAATGGGACTGTGTCTTGAAATGGCAAGATTACCTAAATAACAGTTGATGAATGTGATCTCTCAATCGCATTCTTTGTAGGAATGACGACTAGCACAAGAAGAGCAGTTCTGCTCGCTTCTGCAAGACTTAGCAGAATGATTAAGTTTAAGACATTTGTAACATTGCAAACCGTTTATATATATACCACTATTAGGTGGTATATATGGTTTTACTTTATATCTAAATAGTTTTATGTTTGCGTATTGAGTTAAAGAAGTCGATGCAAAGGTGACGGCAACTGTATTGAGAGGCACTAAATTTCCCTCACGCATGAATCTTTTAATTGTTATCATCTCTGAGTCACACATTATATTTTTATATATGTCCTCATTGGAGAGTTCTTTGGGCACAAATCTTAAAGCCAATTGTTTCGGTTAATGATGGTATGAAAGCTTTGAACTTATTTTTCCACAGGAAGTCTTTCATATTCAGAAAACTTTTGGCCGCAGCCGCCTTTCTAAAAGTCTATTTTGTGTGGATTTACTCTATAAACTCCGAAGACTCCTTTCACATTGTTTGAAATTAAGTTAGTGAGCGTGATAGGATTTCTATTTCCTTTCTTCTCTTGCTCTGTTGAATCAAAGTAAGCTACATATTATGAATTTATATTTTCTATAAACAGCTTTTTGTAATCAAGCGGAAAAGCCAGCCCTTGGGACACGCGAAGTGTCAACTAGACGTTTCGACAGATCTTTATACAACTTGTGAGCACTCGAACCCCACGATCCGAGAGTTTCAACCCCAAACGGTTCGAAAATATAACTTCTAACAAGGTTATTATAGGTATTTCCACCGCTTGAGCTTCTTCCCAGCCGCAGCGGCGGCATCAGCACAACACGAAGAGCTAGGAAGATGGAAAGGCGCAAGAGTATCGACAAAAATAGCGTTCCATACTAAAGGCCTGTCTATTTTCCATGGGAAAAACGATAAGTCGTCCGGTCTCTTGCTATCGTCGCGTGCTAGGCCACGGGGTTCCAATACGGCTGGAATGCCGACGAAGACAGGAGCGCGTCTAATGAAGTCGTTGATATTCGCGTGTCATGCTATGCGACCAGCACTTCGGCTGCATGACGGACCGTGGTATCTGAGCCTGTTGACGACTTCGCCACAGTGGAAGCGATGAGCAGAACGGCAGAGAGTGCCTAGACGACGGTAGTGCGTGAAGCCAGAGACCCGACTCCCACTCTCCCACAGCCAGCAATCTGTTTCAATCAAGTTTTCCTGAACTACTTTGCAGAGCGACTCATCCCACCGTCTTTGGGATGATGGATGGTTCATTGGGCGGATTAGATTTCGTACAAGTGAGTCTCCAGGTACCTATAGCCTCGGTGAAGCACGGCACATTTAAGTCAATCAGTGAGGGAGATAGGATATTCCTGATTAATTTCTCAGTGTTCTGAACCGAGAATGTAAAAGCCGGGAAATTAATTCTAGTAATTTTGCGGACGCCGAGGCCACCCATATGGATAGGATGAGCTTCAGCCCAAGCTCGGTTATCCATGGCCACGTTTAAAATTGACGTAAGAAATAATTTAGGACCGAAAAAGCAGAAACGATAATGGTAGAATGCATGTTAATTTGGAAAGTTATTGCAAAGTTTAGTTGAAGAGAGAAAAAAAAAAAAACAAACTTGTTTAAGCTTGAGCCATCAACAACTTCATTCGCTGTTCTGTTAGAATTACTTTGAAGTATGGACCTAAAAACAAAGGCCTGAACTTTTTTTCTATGTACATGCTTTGAAGTATTTTATTTTTTATCTTCTACAATCCCATTTTGTATAAACACTGTCAACTGTCACGTTGTCATTTCCAATAATTTCATTTGAATAGGTCATGGAATTGAAAACACAAAATTTTAATATTAGGAAGTTTCTTCAAATGTTCAATACATTGTTTATTAACTTCGCACGATTCTAAAACCGGTTTGTTACAACTTATGTTTACACTGGTAATATAAAAAAAAAACATATGCTTGCGAATTGCGAATAATATGAGCTTATGTTTAAACTTAAGTTGCATATAGTCCATTGTGATCTAAAATAATAAAGAGGGAAGATTTAACGATTTAATTCAAAAACTACTGGACCAGTTTTAACAATTCTTTCACCATTAGAAAGTTACATTTTTACTGAGTAACATAGGCATATATTTCTATTTCTACGCGGACAAAGCCACTGGCAAAAGTCTCATAAAGATGTGATTTTGTATTATTTGTGGTGAAATATAATTAAATCCTTGTGAAAAAGTTATTTGGACTCATTAGTGATAATGGGAGTGTTGTTAATTTTGATGTGGAAACATGCGTTGGTTAGGAAACGGAAGATTCTGAACACAATTGTGATATGTGTGATTCCTTTGCTGTTCTTTCTGTTAATGTTTGCCTTCAGAAATTACGTCAGATCTAAAATGGATGCTGATAAAGATACAATGGAGAAAATTTCAGCAGCCAACACGGTGAGTGATGTATCTAGTATTGAAACATGCAACATGTTTTTCCTTATTCTATTTTTTTCAATAGAAAAACATTTTATTATGTCATAAATGTAAATGTTGCAAGTTACAACAACTTTTAATTTACAAATTGTATGTTACAGGGTAAATGTTTTAATTAGGTCAAAGTCCTCTCAGAATTGTACTTGTCTGACTGTAATTTTTAACATTAATCAAATATTTTTTTATATTTTAATTAAAATTGTTGGGTTATTGGTAAGAAATATTTATTTTGTATATAAGTAAATTATCTTAATTATTTACAGACTGTTAGGTCTATAGCATGACATACTATACTAATTGAACTATTGATAGCAGGGACTTATTTTTTAGATGGGTTAACCAAATCATCTAATTTCATCTCTCGCCCTTGGGAGGAGCGCGAAGGCGTGTCAGACTTTTTACGACTAAAACTCACTCGTTTGTTCTTATTTGCCTTGCGTTCCAGGGCCAGGTTTATTTTCACTTAACCCATGACTCCAGACCCTGCTGTCTCCCTACGATTTGCTGATATCTTGAGGCGCGCGAGGAACACTACGCGCCATCGACGACTTGGACTCGCTCCGGATGGTTATCGGACGACCGAACGGCGTGCTACCCATTGCTCGCCGTCCGCAAACCCGCACCTACGGTTGCCGGAAATCGGGATCGAGATCCCGGCGGCTAGGGCGTGACGGCCGTTCCCTCGCACATGCGGCTGCCTCCTTTGCTAACATTACTGCTTTGCAGAAGGAGGTGACTGCCTACCACTACTCCTCACTCGGGACCATGGCCTAAACCAAGGTCTGGCGCGAGAGGTCGTCGCTGGCGATTCCTTCCACGAGGACACGACAGTGCTCTGCCCAAGCGGGGCACTAGAGGTGTGCCCAACTTGTCCACCTTGTCCTCTAGGCGGTCCACACAGTGGTGACACCCGGGTGTTTCTCCCGTACGAATCCGGCGCAGGAACCTTCCGAACTTATTGTGTCCGGTTAGAACCTGCATTACATGATAGAAAAGTTTTCTGGCAGCTGCTAGAAGACGATCAGTGATATAAGTAGGAATGCTTTCACCCGAAAAACTGGAATGCTCACTGTTTAGTTTTTCGGAGGGTAGCTTCCCTTTGTTGAAATTACGTATGGCAAGAATAACTGCATTTTTCAAAGTAACTGATTGAAATTCTGCAATAATTAATTACCCTGCACTTGATAAATGTCCGGAATCTTTTCCGGTTTTACTTGCACTGCCAAGGATTTCCATATACCCGTAACTATATCTGTTAAACCATTGTCATTTTCTTTATCTTTTGGAGAAATATTACGCAGTTCGATCCTATGAGTCCCATGCTTCTCATGAATTTGTTTTTCTAGCTGGTCTATAATTATTTTCATTGCTCCGAGCGTTCACTTTCCAATCTCCCCATACGAATCCTTATGTTCTCGTATTTGGTGTTTATTAATTTTGCAGAATCTACAATATCGGTCCTAATTTTTTTGCAATTCTTCATTTTGAGCTCTTAATTCTGTCAGTTTTTTATTTTTATAAACCAGTGCTTGACTGCGATTCCACCTAATGATAAGTTCCTGCGTTATTTCATACATACAATTTTGTAGAGTACTTTCCTGATTTTTATTTTAGCTATTGAGCATTGAACGAATCTCTTCTTTAAAATCATCGAGCTTGCTGGTGGGGCTAGGGGGACTAAGTTCCGAGCACGACCAATTAGATCTTTGCTGTGTATGAATGAACTCATTCGGTGGAGTCGCAAAATTAGTGATAGATAACGCGCGTTGTACCTACGTCCTGTATCGTAGATGCGGACTGAGTGGGGGGTGTGGCTTGTTTTTTAATTTAGGCATTTGAAAAAAACTTTCAAAATATTTTAAGACTCTTAGCATGTAGAATACAAGTTCAGTAAGAGTGTTGCAAAACAAAGAACACGTAGCAGATAAAAAATTTACACCCAAACGCGTAGCCGATGTGTGATAGTGACGTAGCGCACACTCCGTAGCACGTAGCACCAGGACACAAACGACGTCAGAGTTGATTGGCGTAGTCGCTGAGTGCACTGTCTCGACGCTCGCTGTCTGAAGTTTGAATCTTGCGCCACCCCCGGGTTCCCAAATAACGATATGAGGAGTTTACATCAGCGTTGGGTCGACGATGAAGTACCTGAGTCTCGTCCTCGACAGCCGATGGAATTTCGAGCATTTCCGACGTCTGGCTCCCAACCTGGATCGGACTGGGGCTGCCCTCAAGCGGCTCCTGCCCAACCTAGGGGTCCAGATGCCACCTGTAGGAGGCTCTATTCAGGAATCGTTAGGTCTATGGCCCACCACCGCACCGTGTCCTCCGGGCGGTCCACACAGTGGCGACACCCGGGCGTCGTTTCCGCACGAATCTTATCGTGTCATGTGAGAACCTGCGTCATGCGGAAGATGAGGACGCCGTGAGGTCTTTCCAACCACGCCTCAAAGAGGGGACTTGCTGCTGTTTCTTCACTGTCTGTTTTCTTTTTTTGAGCACCATACGGTTGCAGACAGTACCGTAGGGTCTAAGTCTACTGGGGCCATGGGTGATGCGAAAAAGATCCCCGGGGCCCCGGAACAATGGCAAAGAAGGAACAGGAGTAGGTTTTTAGTCAGTAAAAGTATGACACTATCTCTCGCTCCGCCCAAGAGCGGAGGAGATGTCATTAGATGATTTTCCCACCTGAAAAAAAAACCCCTTTCCCAAATTTTTCCCCGTCCCACATATTATCATCATATACACACATACACGCACACAGACACCATCACACACACAGTTATTTAATAAAATTCACTTGTAGTTTGCGTTTTTAACCGACTTCTAAAAGAAGGAGGTTCTATGTTTGACTGAATGTATTCTTTTTTAATGTATGTTCACCGTTTTCTCGGTAATAATCATACAATTTACCACATTTATGCTTAAATTAAAGTACGCAGCTATTTCTTGTAAAATTATAAAGCTGTTTTTTTTTATTTTTTTTTATTAGTTAACCACTAAAATTCAACGAATAAGCTTTTTTCTTAGTTTGTCTATGACACTAAATGGCATCAGCCAAAAACTGGGTTACGAGTTGGCGCTACAGAAAAATTTATAAAACATAAAATACACATGAAATACAATTCTAGAAACGTAGTACGTGGACGTACTACGTTTCTTGAATTTTATTTATTATTTTTTATTTTTTAATAATATAATATAATAATAACCTTTTTAATTGTATCGAATGTGTTCTCACTCTGTAACTCAAAAGTTTGCTGGGAGAAAACTCATTGTTGAGTTAAGCTCGCCTTTGTACAAAAACTGTATTATCTCCGTGTACTATGTATGTTTTTGTGTACAATAAAGAATTAAGAATTGTATTTCATGTGTATTTTATGTTTTATAAATTTAACCTTTCGACAGCGGAACAACACCATTTGTATCCAGATAATCGATAAATATAATAAATAAATATCATCTTATCCCGTTAGGTAGATAATATCGATAGGCGCCATCCAGGCGTCCTTGGCAGAATTTTCTATGGCAAATAGCTAGATCCCGAGTTCAGTAAATAGATAACAATGTTACAATGGGTATAATCGCCTTCGTCCTTGACGTGCCAGGGAGGAAGTTAAACAATGTTCCTACTTACTTTGAAAGAACTCGAAGAAGGACAAGTCTAGACAAACAAGGCCAAGGCAAGGCTAGAGTGCAATTTTGATTCTTAATAATCTTTGCTTGGGCGCTGCACCGCCATGACCTCGTGGGGGTGATCGGTGGCAAACTTTTGTCACCGCCTGTGCTCAAGACGACAGCGACACGAAAATAATACCAATGCTAACGTGTGAGTGAGACATATTACTGCGTACCGAACATTGCCGAATAAGTACGAAGCTTTACGAAGTTACCGAAGAGAGATGTCCAATACGCGCGTCTGAGGGTGTTGTTTAATCGATTTTTTTTCAAATCAATTTTAATTAAGTAATAAAAATATATTTATTATTTAATATTCAATTTTCTATGGAGGTTTAAAATATTCTCAAACAAACGTTGTTCTAGTAGTGGTTTATAAATAACTGATGTAAGCTTGTTAAAAATCGTTTATTTGCTTAAAACACAACAAGAACACATGCAACGGGAAAATACATTTGCGCGGACGCGTGTCATCGAAGGTCGAAGATACAATATAGCGCGTGCGGCAATTTAGGCGGTTACGCAGCGAGAGAGCGAGATTTGCCTGCGCGTCGCGGACCACGCTGCGTCTCGCGCATGCGCGGTAGTGTTCGTTGAAGTTCGGGGACGATTCGCGTATGCTCGGGCGACTGGACGCCGCGCCGATCGCTCGGGTACCTACCTACCACTGGTCCGCGCGTTACATCCTCCCCCTCTAACCCAGGCGTTGCGCCCTCGCTGCTGGGTTAGCTTTACGGGGCCTTCCCCTTTTCCGCTTCTCCTGAAGAGGAGCCTGTACAGAACCCACAAAAGGAGTTAACAAGGATACATGGTACTTTCCTAACAAGACCCCGTCACTGATGCGCTCGAGCGCATAGGTGGTGAGTCCTACAACTTCCCTGATGCGGTACGGACCGTCTCGCCGGGGAATAAACTTCGGCGTCTGTCCTTTACCTGTGTCATTGGATCCTTGGGTTTTCAGTAACACCAAGTCTCCTACTTTATAATCCGATTCTGGGCGGCGTTTTTCATCTGCATACTTCTTCTGAGAAACCTGGGCTCTTTCGTGAACTTCTCGAGCATCGAGCAGCACGGCCGACAACTTCCTTAGATAAGGAGTTATTGACGCGACCACGTTGTCCTGCTTGATAATAGCGCGCATGTCGGATAAGACATCAGCAGGCGCACGTATTTCACGCCCGAAATTCAGGTATGCAGGTGTTTGACCAGTACTAGCAGTAACTGCGGAGTTCATGGCGAAACGTATCGCAGGGAGGTGTGTGTCCCATGAATTATGGTCCTTACCCACAAGGATTGCAAGCTGTGGTTTTAGATCGCGGTTTTTACGCTCCACGGGATTTGACTCCGGATGGTAATACGACGTCAATGACTGCTTGATGCCCATTACATGACAGGTTTGCTGCATCACTTCGCTTACAAACTGCACGCCATTGTCGCTTATAAGCCTCCTAGGAACTCCGTAGCGTAAATATACTTCGTTCACTAAGGTTTTGGCGCACTCTTCAGCCGTTGCGTTTGGAAGTGCAAACAACTCTACCCATCTGGTGCAGGTGTCTTCTAGTATCAAAATCCATTTATTGCCGCTTGGTGTTTCGGGTAGAGGCCCGAATAGATCTACTGCCAGGACTTTAAATCGGCGGGCAGTAGCTGGCACCTGGAGCAAGCCGGCAGGTTTCCGCGTGTCCACCTTGTAACGTTGACACGCTACACAGTTTTTTATATACTGTGAAACATCATTTCTCATCCCAACCCAATAATATTTACCTAAGAGTCGCTGCAACGTCCTCTCCACGCCAAAATGGCCAGCGGTAGGAGCATCGTGATACTGGGCCAGGACGTCATTACGCTCGTGCTTCGGCACTACTAGGTTCGCGTCATCGTTCTCCTCGTTCTCAGGCCCGTAACGATATAATATACCATCGACAATAACATATCCCTTGTCAGCCCACACTCTCCCCCTAAACGGATCGTCGGATTCCATCGCGTCTATGATCTTGCACACCTCGGGGTCTTTTAATTGGTTCTCCCGGATCTCACTTGGGCTGCGTGTAGGCAGATCCATTACGGTGAGACACAAGTCACAGTCGGTATCGGTTGGGCAAGCAGGGCGTGAGAGGGTGTCTGCGATCACATTCGCCTTGCCTGGGGTATACTCTATTTTTAAATTATACTCCTGCAGAGTGAGCGCCCATCTTGCTAAGCGACCACTTGGTGATTTCAAGCCCATCAGCCATCTGAGGGGTTGGTGATCAGATTTGACCACTACTTCTGATCCATCTATGTATCCCCGGAATTTCGAGACCGCCCAAACGACGGCCAAGGCCTCGCGTTCGGTCGTATTGTAGTTCCTCTCGGCCGAAGTGAGGAGGCGACTGGCGTACTCTACAGGTCGCTCGTCGTTCCCCTCCCCCTGGAGTAATACTGCTCCTATAGCGTATCCACTGCTATCAGTCCTGAGTACGAAAGGTTTTGTCTCATCAGCCTGACGTAGGATTGGTGCCGTCACGAGAAGAGACTTGATAGTATCAAAAGCGGCTTGTTGCTCTGGACCCCATGTCCAGGTGCTCGCTTTCTTCAGTAGCGAAGTCAGAGGTGCACTGACTTCGGCATAACCTGGTATGAAACGCCGGAACCAACTTGATGTTTGTAGGAAACATTTAAGGTGTTTCACGTTCTGAGGTGGTGGCATGTCAGCAATAGCTGAAGTCTTATCTGGATCCATGTGAATCCCTCCCGGCACGATAACATGACCTAAGAATTTGACGGATTCCCTCGCGAAGTGGCTTTTCTCACGATTCACTCGCAAATTGAACATTGCCAAGCGATCGAATACAGCCTCTAAATCTGCAAGGTGCTTCTCAAAAGACTCCTCAGACAGTATAAGCAGGTCATCCAAATAAGCTACTATAGTGATATCTGGCAAATTAGACTTGAAACGGTCGATCAACCTTTGAAAGGTAGCTCCGGAATTACGGAGGCCCATGGGCATACGTTTGAATCTGAAGGTTCCGAGCGGTGTCGTGAAAGAAGTGAGGTCCCTGTGAGCTGGATCCACGCTCACCTGGAAGTAGCCTGATCGAAGGTCCAAGGTCGTCATATATTTGGATGTCTTGGCGGCGTGGAGCACGTCTTCGATCCTGGGCAGTGGGTAGCGATCAGGCTCGGTGACCGCATTGAGTTTACGGTAGTCGACGCAAAGTCTGTAACTCCCGTCTTTTTTGCTGACAAGAACGACGTTCGAAGCCCAAGGAGACTCACATTCTTCGATAACATCAGCGCTGAGCAGCTTTTGAAGTTCCTTCTCCAAAGCTTCCTTCTTCAATGGCGATAGCCTGTAAGGTGGTGAGGCCAGAGGTTCCTGGTCGTCACTCACCTTAATCTTGTGAGTGGCGAAGTCTGTCGGGGGTCCCTCGGTAGCGAACTGGGCCGATCTCCTATTTAAAAAGGAGTTGAGTACGCCCCTGTGCTCTGGTTGTAACCCATTGCCTTCGTCATCACGCAAGGATACGTCGGAGATGTCGGCTTGCATCAGTTCGGTGTTATTTAAAAGGACAGATCGTACAAACGGAAATATTTGTTCGGGGTTGTCAGAAAAATACCATGACTCCTGGGCTAAGTCCAGTGTGACACCAGCCTTAGCAATAAAGTCGCGACCTAACAATGTTTTGGTTTCTTTTTCAGGTAATACTAGGAACTCTGTATCTACCTGCCTCCCTTCTAAAAACACGGGTACCGTCGCAATAAGTACTGTTTTTAATCGTCGAGAGCCGTCCGCAAGCCCGATGGTGCGCTCTGCCTCGCAAAACTGTACCCCTTCCGAAACCAAAATATTATATAACAGGGTACCTGCAACACTACAATTAGCCCCTGTGTCCAATATAGCCACACCTACCCTATTCGCGATGTTGATGGAGACAGTCGGATGTGGTGATGATGACACGTGCGGGGTGCGCGTGGCGTCATCGTCAGTCAAGGTGTTAAAGTCGCAAGTCCGCGGGGGTACACTCTTACCGAGGCAGTTCTCGCATTTTGACCTCACTACGCCAACCTGGCCACATCCATAACAACGTATCGGATTAGGATTATTATTACTGCTTTTCCCCGAGTCTGAGTGGGGGTTTACGGCTTGTTTGTTTTTTAAATTTCTACAATCGGCTACGTTATGACCGTAAAACTTACAAAATGAACAACGTACGCGCTTTTCGCGTTTCGAATTTTCGTTCGAGTTACAGGTGACTTTCGAGTCGGTGGTAACGCTAGAACCAGTGGTAGGGGTGCTCCTCTCGGTCTTAACAAATTCGCGATCGCGTGAAACGTGCGAGCGGGAAACGTTCGTTATTTCAACAGATGGAACGCTCGGCTTTGCCGTGTAGGTACTTGTGGTACTTACCGATAATTCGGAAATCGCGTCTTCGATGACCCTCGCCTTCTCTACAAAACTATCAATATCAGTGATATCACCTCTTTGTAACCGTTTTCGAACACGACGGTGTAACAAACCGTAAATTATATCTATTTGCATAGGTATAGGCACTTCGTATGGCAATTTTACAATTAGAGACCTAACTTTACACATAAACACTTCGGCACGTTCGTCTTTTTGTTCCTGACTGAACACTTCTCGTAATATTTTGTATGCCGGTTTCTGCGTCCCGTACATGGAGCGAAGCCGGGCCACGGCCTCCTTCCAGGTGGTGACGGTGGTGCGGGCGCCGCGCCACCACACGGCAGCGTCGCCCTCCAGCAGCATCGGGAGCCCTCGCAGCGCGTGATCGTCGCTCACGTCCGCGCACTCCTTGTACACTTGAACTGCATCGATGAATGCTTCCAGCATCTCCGGCTCACGGGAAGTACCATTAAACCTCGCGGTGCATTTCGCGAAGTTTCCAGCAGTCGAACCCGTGGTGGTGTTTGGTGTCGGCGTTGACGCCGGCAGCGGCGATTGCCATGGGCCGCTATTGTAGGGTAGCGATCTCAGCGTTTCCACCAGGCTCCTGTTGGTTTCTGCCTGCATCTTGACAAACGATTCCATCATGTTGGCAAGGAATGTTTCGCTGCCCATTCTTGCGTTGGCGTCGGCACGTTCAGGCGCTGGGACGGGTTCGGGGGCCCGTTCAGGACTCTGCTCCGTAGCCTCGTCGTAATCTTCACGATCGCTGACGTCGCTCGGCTGGTTGTCTGCGTCCGAAGCAACATTGGCAGCTCGCATAGCTCGCGTGTTTGGCATAGCAAGCGTTAATGTAGTTTTCCCTTTTTAGACTTTTCGCGTGAGTATCTAGATAGGTACTAATAATCACGGCCACGGCACTTAGCAACAAAACTGTAGGTTATAGAGTTCGTGATTCGTAGCCACTAGTTGGAGCGCCACTGTAAGCTTGTTAAAAATCGTTTATTTGCTTAAAACACAACAAGAACACATGCAACGGGAAAATACATTTGCGCGGACGCGTGTCATCGAAGGTCGAAGATACAATATAGCGCGTGCGGCAATTTAGGCGGTTACGCAGCGAGAGAGCGAGATTTGCCTGCGCGTCGCGGACCACGCTGCGTCTCGCGCATGCGCGGTAGTGTTCGTTGAAGTTCGGGGACGATTCGCGTATGCTCGGGCGACTGGACGCCGCGCCGATCGCTCGGGTACCTACCTACCACTGGTCCGCGCGTTACACTGATATTAAACTGAATCATGTCTTTCAACCAAGAAAATAAAATTTTATTAGTTTTTTTTCATTAAAGTCGAAATCTCGTTTACTAACGACAACATTCGCTGCGTTTGTAAATCTATTTCGTTCAATATCTCATAGAAACAAAAATTAATAAATTCGAAATCGATAAAAATCGATTGCGATATTTGATTGAATAAAGGGCCGATTGTGTTTACATAGAGTCAATCTCTAGCCTAGACCTCCGCCCCGCGCGCGTCGCCTCATGCCACCATTTTGTAAAAAACGTTCGTGCGCAGCCTTCTGCGCAAAGTTTGGGCTCGCCAATTAGAAACAGTTCCCATAATACATTCTGTAAACATACCATTTCAAATTTCTTTGCGAAAGCTGTTAGACGTTTTTCGATGGTGATCGCCTTACGGTGTAAATAATTACTATTTAGAACTTGTACGACCAATGAAAACACAGGTCGGACGCTGTGGTGTCGTTTAGGGTTGCCAATATCCAGCAGTGGACGAAACACAGAAAACTCAAGAAGTGTAAAGCCAGTTGAAAAAAAAAAACCGCCAAATGCGAGTTGGACTCGCGCACAAAGAATTCCGTAACATTATCTATAAAAATACAAAAAAAAAACATGTCTGTTATATGGGACCCATTAAAAAAATATTTTATTCTATTTTCTAGTGTTTGTTGTTCTGAATGTTGGGCTGTGAAAAAGACGGATGAAAAAAAATTGTATGTAGCGGAGATGAGAATGTTGAGATGGATGTGTGGTGTGACGAGAATGGATAAAGTGAGAAATGAATATATTAGAGGAAGTTTGAAAGTGTTGCCAGTGACTGAAAAGTTGAAGGGGAATCGTTTGTTTTGGTATGGTCATGTAAAGAGGAGAGATGAAACGCATGTTACTAAAAGAGTTATGAGTATACATGTGGATGGGTGGAAAGGGAGAGGGAGGCCAAAGAAAAGATGGATGGATTGTGTGAACAGTGATATGAAAGAAAAGGAAGTTAGTGATAATATGACGGTTGACAGGATAGAATGGAAGAAAAAAACGTGTTGCGCCGACCCCAAATAAGATGGGACAAGGGCAGGAAGATGATGATATGAGTGTTTGTTGTTATAGCGGCAACAGAAATACATGATCTGTAAAAATTTCAACTGTCTATCACGGTTCATGAGATACAGCCTGGTGACAGACGGACAGATAGACTGACGGACAGCGGAGTCTTAGTAATAGGGTCCCGTTTTACCCTTTGGGTACAGACCCCTAAAAACAATTATTTTAATCACTCTCAAATAAAACTCTTTCGCAGGATATACAGCCAATAGACAATATCCAGCCTCCACCATATAGGATTATATACGCCCCTGACACACTTCTCACCAACATACTTATGGATTATGTCAGCAGCAGTCTGAAACTGAAGAAACTGGCTTTCAATGCAGGTAAGTGAGAGATCCTTGTTTTACAGCCAGGATCAGTTACCATGTTGACTAGCGATTTTCAATGGTGTGCCTTCAATCGGGTAAAAATCCAAGTTCCAGGCCGGTAATGAAAAGTTTCTGCGGTAAAACCAACTATACTTTGACCGACCCTGCGAAACTGACCCCGACGCCCCAGCAGGCCAGCTACCACTAGACCAACGCGATAACCCCATATACTTCGCAACGAAAGTTAGCCAACTGATATAATTTGGACCACAAAGTAATGGATCGTATGCAGCCGTGGTTACCACCTCCCATATTGTTCTTGGAGTAACTTTTTGGGACTCCTTTTCTAGTCCCCTCCTCGGCTGAACGTGGGAAGCGATGCTCTCTCTCTCTGAATAGAGATTCTGCGAAGCAGTAATGCTAGCAAAGGAGGCGGCCGACCGCGTGAGGCAAAGGTCCTCACGCCCCAACCGCCACCGGTATTCCGATCCCGATTTCCGGCCACCGTACGCGCAGGCTGGCGGACGGCGAACAATGGGTAGCTCGCCGTCCGATCGTCCGGTAACCGTCCGGACCGAGCCCAAATCGTCAACGGCGCGTACTGTTCCACGCGTGCCTCAAGGAGATGTCAGCAACCGTAGGGGCCCAGCAGGGTCGAAGCCTACTGGGGCCATGGGTGATGCAAGACATCAAGACATCCCTGGAAAAAATGGTACAGAAAGAACAGGAGTGGGTTTTGAATGGGTATGAGTCAGTCAAAGTCTGCCACTATCTCCCGCCCCACCCAAGAGCGGAAGATGTCATTGGATGATTTTCCCACACGAAAAAAAAACTTTTACAGCAAAGATTGGCTAATTAGTAATATTAGAGCACATGATCAAAACCCGTTGTTGCACTGATGACAGTAAGTAGTCACCGTAGTCAAAATTGGCAAGCGAGTAGGTATAATATATATAGTCGACTAATTACCTACGTAATAGATATCATAGATAACAATGCACAAGCGTATGTGAAAACATAAGGTGCCCTGTTTTTTTACTGTCTGTTTTCTTTCTTTGAAAAAAAAAAAACAATCTTGTAAGCCAAACGAGGCGATCAATGAGAGAATACCCGCACTAAGTGTGTACTACACCCTACTATACCCACCTTATCGACTCTGTTCAACGACTGTAACTATAGGCACTAGTACAGATACCGGCACGAATCTTGAGCGCTCGGCGTAAAAGTGGGGATCGCTTTGCGCAACGTACACATCGGCGAGCCAATAACTGTTGATGCTGCTGATAAGGATTGCACTACCCGCCCCCGCGTCTCACTTCATACCACTAAAGGGACCCAATATTTCACTTCTCCGCAAGTGGAAGTCAGCGCTCTAGATCCATGCCGGTATCTGTACGTCGCTATCGGAGGACCCAAAAAAAATCAAAAAGATGTCAAACTAACTTTAATCAAAGTAAAATTACAAAGTAAAAGTTATTACTAAATTATTACAATAAAAGAATCCTATTCTGATCGATATTGTATATGATGCACTCGTTGAGTAGAGGCTCCAAAGTCTTGAGCATCGGCGCCGAGTTGCTAGCCTGTCGGTTTTCTACCGGTTGCATTTCGGGGAGTGTGCGTCGGAATTGCATAACCTAATTCCGCCTAGCCCGTTCCATCATCGGACCACCAGGCGTACGGCAACGCGCCACCGGTACATGGTGGACATTCCACCTATACGCACAAAACGTTTTGGGAACACATTCATTGTGCGTACAGCTAAGGAGTGGAGTTCCTTGCCGGAATGTGTGTTTCCTGATAGCTACAACCCGGTAATCTTTAAGTCAAGAGTGAATAGGTTACTTCTAGGGAAGCGCGTTCCATCGTCGACCGCATCATCGCTTTCCATCAGGTGAGATGGCGGTCAAGCGCGAACCTATCGAGAATAAAAAAAAAAAAAAACAGAATGAACAAATAATATTTTATAAGTAATTGGTAAAAAGACACATCCGGTAAACAGGGGACATCCATCGACTGACAACCGTCGCCAGCGTCGTCAGCGGTTTCGGTTACATGCGTAAGGCTGTTACTATCTGCTTTATCGAGGGCGGTGCATGCTTGCAATTTACTTAATAGTGAATACGAGACCAAGCTATAATAAAATAAAACATTTATGTAGATAAAACTTGAATAAAATAACGCACGCTAAGTTATTTATGCATAAAATTACACTTTAGTTCGGAATTTAATAGAAAAAAAACTATTTTTCACTCAATTTGAAAGTTTTCACGCCAAAGGGAATTTTCCATTCATAAACCATTTCTACACATAACACAAGCTCTGCTTAGTTTGGGACTAGAGGGCGTGGTGTGGAAGTTGTGGAATATTATTATTTATTATTATTATAGCTAGCCTGTATTGTCTTACTGTTGGGCAAAGGTATGAAGCTTTGCCTCTGTTCCGTTTATCTACTCATGTATCTTCGCTCCATTCGATCAAATTTAAATGGGACTGGGCAGGACATGTCTGACGACCTGTGGGCCCGTAAAACACAGGATTAGTGCCCAAACACAGCGACCGCGACAGACCACGAAGGAGATGGCGGGACGACCTGGATGTCTTTCTTAAAAATTGGTTTGAGAAAACGAGGAACCGTGATCGTTGATCTTTGTCGAATCACCATCGTTCATCATTTCAGCCGAAAGACGTCCACTGTTGGACAAAGGCCTCCCCAAGTATTGCCACAATGAACGGTCCTGTGCGTCTCGCATACATCAGATTCCCTCAACCCTTACCAGGTCATCGGTCCATTTTGTAAGAGGCCTTCCAACGCTACGTCTTCTGGTACGTGGTCGCCATACTAGAACCTTTCGGCCCCAACGGCCATCCGTTCTGCGAGCAATGTGCCCATTGCCACTCAAGTTTGGCGATTCTTCGTCCTATGTCGTTAAATTTGACCTGAGGATATCCTCATTCCTGATTCGATCACGCAAGGAAACTCCGAGCCTTCATGTTTTCTGATGAGGCCCATTGTAAACGACCACGTTTCGTAGCCATATCACGCACTGGTCAAAGACTTTTGTCTTGAGACACTGTATATTGGACGAGAAGATACCGCGCAGCTACCTGTACGCTGCCCAGCCGAGTTGGATTCGACGATTGATCTCTTTCTCAAAGTTAAACCTTCCCAATTGGACCGTCTGTCCCAGGTAAAGGTAGTCGTCCACAACTTCGAGTGTAGAGTCTCCGACTTTTATAGGAGCGGGTGCTACATGGCTGTTTACCATGACTTTGGTTTTATTCATGTTCATTTCTCAAGTCCCACTCTTTCGGAAGCTCTACTGAGGTCACCAAGCATTATACTAAACTCCTCCGTAGTCTCAGCCATGACTACTATGCCTTCGTTGTCGAATATTATATTATTATTATTTCCCACAGATCGTTCAGAATCAGGCTACTTTCCGCTCCCGAAAGGTACTCAGGTTGCTGACTACGCACTTGACCTGCAGATCATGGAGGCTATAGTCATATTTCACGTAAGTACAGTTAGTCTATTTTTCACCAAAAATTCTTGCTAGAAGAACCGTGATTAAGGAGGTCACACTAACCTGGATGTTCGTCGTAAACGGTGATCAGGCGCCATAAAATTTGGAGGTCTCGTCGATCAGACCTCGGACACATCTGGCGAATAATGACGAGAACGAGTTCAAATAATAGAAGGCTAAATTTGTATGAAAAATTCTGCTACTGTATCAGTCGACCTATAATCAATTCGACTTTTTTCGCTACTCCGAAGTTTTATTTGGTCGAAAAAAAATTCACCGATGTTATACTTGGCCAAAATAACATTTTTTTTGAAGTACGAGTATTATGTTTCCTAACATTCATTATACCACTGTTTACACTTAATAGGTCCCAGTAAGAAGCATGCAAACAAGAATACTTGCATTAAGCATGCAAACAGGCATGTAGCATGCAAACAGGCATGTAGCATGCAAACAGGCATGTAGCATGCAAACAGGCATGTAGCATGCAAGCAGACATGCAGCATGTAAGGCGGCATACATCATGCAAGCAGGCATGCAACATGCTGCAGGTATGCAGCATGCAAGCAGACATGCAGTTTGCAAGCCGACATGCAGTGTGCAAGCAGGCATGCAGCATTAAAGCAGGCGTACAACATGGAGCAGGCATGCAACATGCAGCAGGCATGCAGCATGCAGCATGCAATCAGGAATGCAGTATGAAAAGCAGGCATGCAGGATACAAGCAGGAATGCAGTATGCAAAGCAGGCATGCAGCATGCAAACAGTCATGTAGCAATGGAGCAGGCATGCAAGCAGGAATGCAGTATGCAAAGTAGGCATGCAGCATGCAAACAGTCATGTAGCAATGGAGCAGGCATGCAACATGCAGCAAGCATTTTTTCTGTCACGGCTCCAGCGCTGCGGGGTCTGGGCGGCCCCATGCAAGCTTATCGTCGCAGATGGTTTTAACCTACTCCTCAGCTCGCGGGCCGCCCTACCCCTACGCACCTACGCGGTCTTGAGTTACACTCTAGGGCTAGGACAGACAAGACTGTATGAAGTCGGTTTTGCAGCGATTCATTTCTCTCACTAAATATAGCACAACTTATTGATTTTTTATGACACTTTCATAAAAAGTCAATATATTCATTTCTCCCACCCCTATGTTGCAAAAAGACAGGTCGCCGGAGCCCAGCTTCACGGGGCCTCTACTTATGGGTGGTTTAAAAAAAAACAACCACGAAGGGGATGGCGGGGTCTCCCAAGTCCCGAGGTCACTTCGCTCGCTCTTTTCCACCTTAAGTTTTCTGTGACATTTTACTAAGTGGAATGGTTATATATTTCAAAGTTGTTATATGAGATAATAATAATAATAATATACAGCATATTTTCTAGCCGCCGACGTGGGTATGCATTGTGATGTAGTGGCAGTGGCCAAGGGACTCACCCCGCTTTCCTTGGCTAACGAGAAATGGCGCAAGCCTGTAGTGCTTGACACTAAAGATCGCAAGGAAGTATTGCAGAGTAAGGAACTTCACGGTCGCTTTTTCCGGGCCCTTCATGGGCCCGATGTAGACCAACTAGCGTTCGTAGCCTGGCTGCGCGTCGGTGACCTCTTTGGGGAAATCGAAGATTTTGTCTGTGCAATTATGAACGAAGTTATCATGACGAATAACTATCGGAAATTTATTGTGAGGGGCACGGTTGACATCTGTCGGGCATGTCATTGACCGGGTGAATCTATCCGCCACATTATCTCTGATTGTTCTCGTCTAGCTAATGGGGAATACTTGAATAGACACAACCTTGTAGCCAGGATCATCCATTAGCAACTTGCTCTGAAGTACTCTTTTGTGAAATCGGAGGTGCCGAACTAGGTATGTGCCCGACCCAGTTCTCAATAATGGCGATATCACATTGTACTGGGATCGGTCCATCATCACTGACAGAATTATTGTAGCCAATAAGCCTGAAATAGTGATGGTGGTCCGAAGCGAGAGGCGTGCAATGATTGTTGATATATCCGTTCCGCATGACGAGAACCTCGTGAATGCAGCTTTTCGTGAAAGCCGAGAAAGATAAACAAATCAAGTATATTGCTCGCAAGGTTGTCGACATGTGGGATG
The DNA here is from genome assembly GCA_949316375.1 of Mythimna vitellina. Lineage (NCBI taxonomy): Eukaryota > Metazoa > Arthropoda > Insecta > Lepidoptera > Noctuidae > Mythimna > Mythimna vitellina. Next base: position 20,887,378 of record OX438700.1, on the reverse strand, counting down.
TGGACTCAGCGGTCATTGTACCGATAGTCGTGTCGGGCAATGGCATAATAGTTCGCTTGCCTGCTGAGCCTTGACCAACACCTTAGGAGGCTCGCGTTAGGCGGCTGGATCAAATGCTTGATTCAGAAAGCGGTGCTTCTGGACACGGCTCGTAGTGTAAAGAGGTTTCTTTCTCTGGAGCCCTGACCGCCGGTAGCTTGGACCCTGTTCCCGATACCGGTGGATATACTATTTTTTTTATTTTTAAATGTTTTTTTTTATAATTTGGTTTAAACAATATTTAAAAATGTAATTTATATGTATTTACAATTAATAAAGGAGATAATAATAAATTTATGGTCTCCAAATAAAATACAAAACAAAATTGCTGCAGACCTTGTTAACATTCTACTTAAGATTTGTGTTAGTGAGGAACATCTGTGTCTGAACTAGATAATAAAATCCGTATTTCAGACATCAGCGCCCTTCCCTAGATCTATGCACCAGTTAAATATAGGTAATAATAACAATGATTATAGGTAAGTACCAATTTAAGACAATTAAAAAAGTAAAGCATTTAAAAATTAAAACAATTACATGCATTAGAAATTAAAATTACAATATAAAATTAAAATAAAATAAGAAAATTAAATTAAATTATTAAATAATAAATGATCAAATTATAAAATATTATAAGATAAAATGAATAAAAATGAATCGTTTGCCAAATGACACATTATTAAACAAAAGTTTGTCTGGTGATTTATTTGTAAAGTAAATTATTTGCTAAACTTGTTGTTGTATAATAATGAAACAACGAAACATGTTCTTGCCAATCGCTGGTTATCAAGTGAAAATTTGTAAATCAATTTTTGGTTAACTGACAGGATACCAATATTTTCAAATTACAATATTAATAGATATGTGAGGATAATGTAGACCAGCCAACTTTGTACCCAAAAGTACAATAAAATTGTAATCTCTGAATCCGCAGAGTCTACAGTGTACTCACATTATAAAAAGAGACTACACAAAAAAAAAAAAAAAACAATAAATGAGATGTATAATAAGAAATTACTAATAATTGACGGCGTCCTCTAGGGGCGACACCTATCAGGGCTGTAGAATTGATAGAGCGACTGAAGGAACATAGGTGGGTTTTGGTCAGTAAAAGTCTGACACTACCTCTCACTCAACCCAGAGCGAGAGAAGTTATTTAATTATTTCTCACCCAAAAAAGAGAGTCGTCTAGAGTTCGTATGAACGAGTGTTTGTGAACGCAAATGCAGTTGTAAAAAGCAGATTTTAATGTTTTCCAATTTTTGTAAATGAAATTGTGTTGACAGGATATGTTAGACCCGGCTTGGCCAACTCCGCTCAACTATACCATTCGTATGATGATCCCTTTCCATACGGAGACGTACGAAACTCTGGATGAAAACCCAGGACCTCACAAGAATTTTGGTAAGATATATATAAATAATTTGCAAGCATAAATGTCTGAATCGCAGTTTGATAGGATCCACAAGGTAAATGACCTGGTGAAGGCTACGGGAATTGTCTGAATGCGAGACGTACAGTTTTGTTTGATATGGCGACATTTGGGGACCCAAATGATAATTCAGACAGATGAAATAAACTTCAGGGTTTAGCTACATTCGGCCGCACCAAATCGAGCTTTCCTATATTTCTATCTCTTTCTGTCACTTTAAACTGTCTTTTACAAGAGCGAGAAAGAGAGCGGGAGTACGATCGCGTGCGACGGAAACGATGAGTTGGTCGGCAATACTGTAGCTAAACTGTTATTGTACATACAAATTGCAACATTATTCTTTATATAAATATTTTTTCTATTCTTTTGTTAATTATTTTATTTCATAAAGTATATTCTACAGGCTTAGAATATGGAACGTTTATGCGCATCCAATGGGCGATCGATACAAGCTACATGAGCCGAATGTCACCGGATGTGCCTATGGTGAGTAAATTTCACACATTACACAAAGAGATTCATACAACGGAGATGTACATTTTGGTGAGAGTTGTCATACTGGAATCAATTTTGTGTAATACTATGTAAAGATGAACCTGAAGTCTATTCACGTTAAGAAAACAGTGAGTCATCAGTGCAACTGTAAAGTAAAGGTATAAACTGGGGTAAAAAATAAACGTTTAATATTAAAACTAACTTTTTATTACACTGTATTTTTAAATAATAATGTCACTTTTATTTTTATGAATAGATGAGATATTAATTTTTTAAATTGACAACAAAAAATCAAATGACGCGTATAGTCCATTGTCAAACCAGCCAATAGTATCCAAATAATCCAATCGTCTGCAATTTTTGCGTCTATGTCAGCTAATTGCTGTGCTAAAAATACGACTCTGGATATGTACTTTTCCATTGACGTAAAGTCCTCGAGTCTACACTGCCACAGTTGACGCTGTAAGCTTATTCGCCTGCCCCATCCTTTGTCCTCGTACGCGTTGCACAAATTGTGCCAAACTTCTTGATCCGTTTTTGCAGTATATATATGTGCAAGCAAGCATAACTTGCTTCTCGCCTTTCTATCCACGTATTTTATTGTGGTACTGACGTCACTGGATTCTACGGCAATCCACCAGTTCTTTGACTCTAGGCAGTTTTTCACAACAAACTTCCAGTTGCCAAAATCTGAGGCTCTTTTCAGCTTCTGGATGCCGCATATAGTAGGTGATGAGGGATTTTTGTCCTCTGACATCTCTAAACAATTGACGTAGTGCAAAAGTGAAAATTTTACGGCAACGGCAAAGCGAGACAAGGGAATATAAGGTAAACAGGTACTAACATTCTTGTGCCTTGTCTTCCATCAGCGTGGTCAATACCGCGCTGCTATTTATCATCATCTGCCTTCCCTTTTCCCAACTAGCTTGAGGGCGGCTTCCAGTCTATCCGGATGCGGCTGAATACCCGTGTTTGACATGGAGCAACTGCTTATTAGACCTCTGCAGTCCAGTTACTGGACAACACGATACTCTTTAGATAGACTGGTTGATCAGACTTTTTGGCGTCTGATTACCTGTAACTACTGTCAAAGATCTAGGAATGTCAATTCTGTAATCAGGTTTTCAATATATGCAGTGTTAAACACGAGGAATAATGTTTTCAAAACTGGATTCCGAATCCGGAATAAAAAAAGAGTCAAAGAAAAACTGCATCAAACCTTAAGAAATATTCAAGCCGAAATGTTTAATGAAACTTAACAAGAAAATTCATATCCAACAATTCAAGGACGCTTCCTAAAAGTTAAAATGAACATTCGCGTATTAAATTCTTCGTTTTTAACATTCGCGTATTTAAACCTTCTTCGACAGAGTCCATTATGATACTGCGCGTATGGGTTAAAAATGTAGCAGCCAACGGCCACAAGTGACTATCACGCGCTTCATTTTCCTTTGTAGCTGTTTCTAGCTTCTCGTGGCGGCGTTGAAATATGCCCTAAGTGTCGCCGCACGTGGGATATTTATTTATTTATGTATACTTTATTGCATACCAAGATTACAAATTGAAATTATAATACGAGTACAAAAGAAACATACAATTGGCGGCCTTATCGCACTCGGCGATTTCTTCCAGGCAACCTAGAATGGATAGAGATTGCCTGGACACAAAATGGGGTTTCACTTGGTGCAAATATAAAAGAAACAAAACATACTTAATACTAAAATAGATACACATATACATACATACAAAATATTAATATATTAAGCAAGAGAATAAGTGACGAAGCGAAGACATGATCACAGTGACAAGTAATGATCCTTCACAAGCCTTTTAAAACCAGGCAGTATTGGCGCACGTTTTATTGTCACTGGCCATGCATTCTATAGACGAGCGGCCTGGACAGTAAAAGACTTATCCAGGAAAGTAGTCGAATGCATTGGCATTTTAAGTTTCAAGTTATCCGATGACCTATGAACTCTCATGTGGGAGTCGCAAAGGAATTGGAACCGTTCTTTGAGGTAATGAGGGTAGAAGGGGAAAAGAGAACATTATACAAGAGGGAAAGAATATGAGCATTTCAGCGAAGGTGAATTGGCAACCACTTGAGCTTAACACGAAATTCAGAAACATGGTCATATTTACGCAAACCGAATATGAACCTCATACAAAAGTTTTGAAGTCGTTCATGTTTAACCAGTTGTACTTCAGAGAGGTCAAGATAGTTTGCATCAGCATAATCAAGGATGGGTAGAAGAAGAGATCGTGCAAGCGCAATCTTGGTGGCAGTCGGCAGAAAATTACGTAGTCTTCCCAACAATCCAGCAGATGCAAATAACTTGCGGCTAACTTCTTGTAGTTGGGCAGTCCAAAAGAAATTCTTGTCGATGAATATCCCCAAGCTCTTAACTTTCTCGCTAAAGGGAATTACTGAGCTGACAAAAAAAACTTGGGGAAGAATCGTTCAGTCGACCTTCGAGACCGTCCTAGAACTGCCCACCACTATAACCTGCGTCTTTACGGGATAAGTCCGTACATCTTGCTCCAGTTGCATATACGAGCCAAATCAAGGTTAATGGTCAAGATGAAGAAGCCTCAGAAAGTTTTCCAAGCGGTGCCCGTGAATATATTTGAAGATCATCTGCATATAGGTGGTAGGAAGAATTTGATTTGCTGGAGATTGAGTTAATAAAAACTGCGAAAAGTAATGGATAAAACGCCACCCTGTGGTACTCCGGCAGTAATACTACACAAAAAAGACATGGTCTCTCCGATGCAAATATGTTGCCTTCGACCGAACAGGTAACTATGAAACCAATCAATCACTGGTGCAGATATATTAAGAGAGCATAAAATACCAAGTAAACGTTACAGCATTATTAAAATCTAGCAATGCCAAGACCGTCAGATTACTGCTTTCCATGGTTGACCTTATATCGTCTGTATTGAGTAGCGCTGTAGTGGAAAAAAAGTTAATGCGCAAAGAGGGACAGTAATAAACGCCAAGTAGCAATTTTGAGTGATTAAGTTTGATCTCAAAAAAGAGATATTCTGATATTGCATTTGATGGCGGAGGCTGTGCTGACACATATACAACAGAGAAAAGAATATATGACCGGAGATATATGGCAACACCACCACCATCACCAACTGTCCGGTCATTTCTTATAAGCACGAAGCCAGGGAGAGAGTAACTAGTGGAAGGGAGACAAGGTTTAAGCCACGACTCAGAAACAAGAATAGCATGTTTATTTTTATAGTCGAAACTTGCCAGCATATCGTGAAAATGGACCGAATGCTCTGAGCATTAATATGTAAGATATTAAAGTCCTTAGGAACATAAGAAAACTGCGCTGCAAGACTGTCTGCAAGAGAAGGAACACTCGCAAAACTGTCATCATTACTTGACATAGAAAAAAAAAAACTGACATTATTACTGCTTTCATCTTCTGTAGACATATATTATATATATATTATATAATTTTCTTTTTAACTAATACTACTTACTAAAAACTCAAAACAATTACTAATTCACCTGCTGGTTGCGTTATTCAATAATTGTTTGAACAAAACTTAAAGAAAAATTATCCGAGTAAGAAAACAAAATAAAATAAAAAGATGTCGAAAGAAAATTTCATTTCATTCATCAACATTCTTCAACACTGACACTTTTAATAATATAAAAAGATATTCTAAACTTTTTAGAAAGATCTGCAAGTTAAAGTCCTTTTATTGTTTTCTTTCAGTGAAATCGGTAATTTTTTTGTAAAAAGTTTTTATTTTATTATTGTACAATAAAGAATATATATATATATATATATATATATCTGTCAGCGCTATTTTGCCGAAATTGCGCCTGTTTCAATGATTTTACTTATTAAATGTCCAGTATTGTGTAGACCATATGTCACCAGAGGCTGCCTGCCTACTATTAACATTTGAGATTAGGTATTGCCGGCTTAGAAACTCCGTTTAGCATTTAATTTATGAATAAGAGAAGAAATTTTTAAATTAAATAAAAACCTTTTTCTTGTAACTATGTTTAAAATGTTCAAACGCAATGTTTAAAAAAAAATAAAAGAAATAAATCGAACAGAAAGACATCAATACGAGACATCTATGCATTTCGTTCATTCATAAAAATACGTACGAAACAATTATGAAAAAAATAAAATAATAATATATGAATTATGATTGTTGTTATGTTATCTCAGATTATAAAACAAAAGGCATATTATTAATAAAAAAAATTAATTAGTACGTAGTTCAAAATGGTTGGATGTGTTTGGCGAGGTTTATAACCGACTTCAAAAATGGGGAGGTTCTATGTTCGGCTGAATGTATTTTTATTACGAGTGAAGTTCAATGGATGTTTTGATTATACGACAATTAAGTCCTAGTGGATACCTTTCGAGTACCCTCAATTAGAGACACAATAGAAAGACAATGAGCGAGCGAACGCCGGCGTTCGCTCGGGGTTTAATGTAAAACCATTAGAATGTGGTGACTGAAGGACATACAAAGTCCTTCAGTCACCAAAGACAATAAATAATTAAAAAAACGGAAACAAAATGGTTACATAAATAATATTATTTAATATTATAAACATACATTACATAAATAATATTATTTATACAAACATTAGATGACGTGATATTATTTTAACAATTAATTTTAGTAATCATTTAAAATTTTTGTATAAATAACAATCTTGTCCACGTATTATCAATCTTGAGCCGTATTTTGGACTCTCCCTTTTATAAAAAAGAAGACATTGAGATACATTATAAAAAATCCGAAATACTGTAATATTGTATTTCAAAAAACCGAACTAGCGAATATTGTAAATTATCATCTGAGTGCTAAATATTATAACTTCTACACTTGAAATCTAAATCATTTTATAAAAAGGAAGGGAATAATATGGTTTACACACTAAATATAGCGCCAGCCAAGTAGTGATGGTGGCGGTGGCAGTCTTGATCCATCCCAGAAAGCGACTAGACGTCATTCTTGGGTTGTTCCTGCTTAATGATATTTTGGTTGTTTAATTTATAAATCCGAATCCCTAACTAGGTAGTGATTTAAGTGAACACCACATTAAGCAATGAAGATTTTCACTATTTTTATTAATTAAAGTATAACATAATACAAATAGCAAGATTTGAGTTTTCTTTCTAGTCTACATTATCACTGGTTTGGCCGGGCAAAACAAACAAAAGGAGGACACATACGTACGTTGGAGGTTTTCAGGGGAAGAATTAGGGAACATTTTTTATTAACATGACCCATATACATGTATGTTTATAGGTATTTATTTATTTTATATGTAATGTTTATGTATAGTGTGCTGCATACATATCTGTTTAGTATATTTTTAATTTTAAGTTAGATTTAATTTATGTTTAATTTTTTGTTTTTTTTTGTTGTACATTTAAAGTTCCTCAAAATTTGTAAATTTTCCTTGTAAATGTTATGGTTTGCTGTAAGAAAACCCAGTTGTGGGTTAAGCTCGCCTATGTACATCAACTGTCCTATTTTTATTGTTAGTATAAAATTGTGTGTACAATAAAGAATAAAGAATAAAGAAAAACCTGTCATAAGCTTTCATTTAAACACCGCCTGTCTCCGAAACTATCCGAAACCATTATATCGGTTTGCCTTTTATATCAATTGCCTGTTTTTTTTTTCCGAGCTGACCTGAACTGAACTGATATAGGGATAGAGCTATATAGGGTGTATAGCTCCATCCCTGTTTCTCACTCGCATGTTTGACATTGTAACACGTCATAGTAAGGCGCCTGGTTCTTAACTCTAAATTCACAATTCAGAAAAGGAAAACTCTCGTGAAATCCTTCATATGACACCAACATGTACTTCATTCAACGAATTCTTGCCCACAGGAACTCTCTCTCCAAGAGTTCCCCTACCACCACACGGAAAAGTACGAGAAAGCCGCCATGTTCTGCAAATACCTCTCGCTCTTGTGCTTGATGTCGATGATGACGACTTTCGTGATGCTCATGTCTCAACTGCTTCAGGAGAGAGCCTCTGGTATACAGGTAAGTATAAGGAAATAAAGATTTTAGTCTGTTTCTAATTTGATGTAGTTTCCATTTAACCTTTCGAATACCGTAATTAGAGACACAATAGAAAGACAATGAGAGATCGAAGCCGGCGTTCACTTGGGGTTTAAGAGCACGGTGACGGATAAATTATCATTTGCAAATTGAGCATATTTCTACCATATTATGATGATATTCGGATTTAGACAATATTTATATAGGTTCCTACGTCTTTTTATTTTAAAAATACTTATAACGAAATTTAAGCGAATTGCATTTCGCACATTTTTATAGCGTAAATGCCATGTTTTCATTTCGTTTTTAGAGCTCCGTAGCCAAATGGCAAAAATGGAACCCTTATGTATTCGTCTTGTCTGTCTGTCCGTCCCTATGTCAGAGCTATTTTTTTCCGAAACTATAAGAACTATACTGTTGAGACTTGGTAAGTAGATGTATTCTGTGAACCGTATTAAGATTTTTACACGCAACAATACATTTTTGGGGTTTCCCATACTTAGAAATGAAACACAATTTTTTTTTTCATCAAACTCATATAGTCCAAGATCCCAGAGCGATAAGACATAACTTATTTTCACATGGATGAAACCTTATGTTCTCAGAAGCATCTCATGCTGCTTTGGACAAATGCCACAGGTTCATGGCCACCCGGATAGTGCGGGCACACCGCACGGTCTCCCGCGAAGCGTCGAGCCTCCTTGCTGGCCTGCCACTATGGGATTTGAAGGCAACAGTCTACGCATGCACGCACGATTTGTGCGTGATGATGCAACACCAGGGCAAAACTCCGCTGCCATGACAAATCGCGGTATGGCGGACGGAATTCCGGCAACCCAGTGCTGGGCACGCCATACTTATGGCAATAAATCTCCTCTTTGAGGAGTGGTTCAGAAAAGTCATGGCGTCCTTACCTTCCGCATGACGACACCTCACCGGACATGATAAGTTCGGGAGGGTCCTGCATCAGATTCGTGTGGAAGAAACGCCCGGATGTCACCATTGTGTAGACCACCACGACGCACATGAGAGGGAACTACCACATAAAATATAAACGCTGACACCTTATAGGTGTCATGTAATGTTTCGCACACTTGTTGTTTGACGAAACATAACTATTGGTAGTTTCGGCAGACATACTTTGAACTTCGTGGCGGACACATTAATATTGTATTATTTTTTCTAAATCAAATTAAAATTTCTTCAAGGTTCAAAATTAGTTTATTTTTAAAAAGAGACTTAGAACCGGCCCCGTAACAGATCGGTCTTCTTCACGCCCCAGTCGCCGGGATCCTGACCCCGATTTCCAGCCACTGTAGGCGTGGGGTTACGGACGGCGAGCAATGGGTAGCTCTCCGTCCAGCCGTCCAGTAACCGTCCAAACCGAGCTCGAGTCGTCGAAGTTGCGTATTGTCCACGTGAGCCTTGAGAAGATGTCAGCAAAACCATGGCCTGGATCGAAGGCAAAAAAGGAACAGGAGTGAGTTTTCTTGTCAGTAAAATTCTGACACGCTCTCTCACTACGCCCAAGGCGGGAGAAGTCATTTATTGATTTCCCACCTATAAAAAAGCATTCGGCTCTATAACGTTTTCTGATTTGACAGTGTGTGCTAGTTATCCTAGTATGTTGAGATATCGGCACGGTAATTAAATTTCCAAAAAACGCGTTAATAGTGTGTACATTCACATAAGATTCCTCAAATTATTCGGAAGAAAAGCAAATATTGAACATACAAACACAGCTGCCCACTACGCCAGTCCCAGCTATATTCTGCGAACGAATTTTAAATACGCGTCAACTTGCAGTTGCAAACATCGTTCGCCGGGCTCTTAATGAATTAAATTAAATTATAGCCTTAGATAAATTAAGGGATAACACGCGTGAGGGACGGACATCCTTAGGCTTGTAGGCGTGGCTTTGCGGACGATTAGTAATAGGTCCGGTCGTTCAGACCGAGCTCGAGTCATCGACGGCGCGTAGTGTTCCACGTGCGCTTTAAACAGATATCAGGGGCCGTGGGTTGACTTCCGAAAAGGAAACCCGCGGTCCTGGAACTTTAAGCAAAGAAGGAACATAGGTGTGTTTTTAGTCAGTAAAAGTCTGACACGCCGAAAAGTTTGAAGTCCGAGAAGTAATTGGATAATTTCCCACCTAAAAAAATACCGGGCAAGTGAGGGCTCCGTACAAACTTACTGAATAAGTATTGCGTCCAACCAGGGACGCCTCCTTAAGTTTCCTACAACGTACAGGCTGAACGATAATAGAAATTGGAATTAGTTAGGTACTCACAGGATACTGGGAGCCGGGGATCACCACACTGTATCACTATCAGTAGTATTTCACGATATTTTAAGTTTTCTTTAACCCCGCGGTTGACGTGCTGTTGAGTTCGAACTGACCTTCAATCCGCCGTCAGATGGCGGTGCGATGCGCGTGCGAATGGCGGTGAATTCAAATAAGGGAGGTACGGGAGGGGATTAGGGAAATCATCCCAAAGCCAATTCACTTACCTATGAAAACAGTTCAATTCCCGAATTGAGTTTTACGAATTTTTTTTCCGAATCGCAAAAAAGCTTTTTGTGACGTAACAACAAATTTACAGTAATCAGATTTTTTACTATACATGTGCTATTAGACCTTGCTTCATGTCATATTTCAGGTTTCTAGGTCATCGGAAAGGACCCTATGAATATAATCAATATGACCCTAGAGAGTGTCGAAAAATACGTTAAATGCGACATAAACGGCCGTCTTTTTTTTCGTTAACTCAGAAGTTTGATTTTTTCACAGCTTCAAGAGACCGCAGGCTTGAGTATAGTATATGGTTTTAATTTCAAATCCATACCTCTACGTGTTCCCAAGATAAAGGGTCTTGACAGACAGACAGACAGACCGACAGACAGATGGACAACAAAGTCACCCTATAAGGGTTCTGTTTTTTCCTTTTGAGGTACGGAACCCTAAAAAAGATACATTAGAATAAAATGTCCTTTAACATGACGCGCAACGCTGTCAGATTATAATAATGTTTCTCCCTCCCCAGGAACTAATGAAATCGGTAGGCGTATCCCTCAACACCCTGGGCCTCTCTCACTTCCTCAACATGCTGCCAATTGGGTTGATCTTTGCCATCGGAGGCACCATAATCTTAAAGGTGACAGACAACCCGCTGGTGCCCAAAACTGATGGGTTCCTCATATGCCTGATGCTGCTTCTGTACTTCAACACCATCGTTTCTTTTGCTTTCGTCTGCAGTTATGTTTCGAAACGGAGTAAGTATAATTTTTTTTCGAATGGAGATGCGTGTGAACAACATGCCTATGTCTATCCGAACTGCCTTCCTAAGTCAAGTCAAAATGGCAAGTTTAAAATACTTTTGAGTTGTCTATTTTGAAAAATCTCACCGTAGAAACTACAATGAAGCTTACCTCTTAACCCTTATTACTGTGCTAGCAAAGGAGGCGGCCGATCGCGTGAGGCAACGGTCCTTACGCTCCAACCGCCGCCGCCGGGATTCCGATCCCGATTTCTGGCCACCGTAGGCGCGGGCTTGCGGACGGCGAGCAATGTGTGGCTCGCCGTCCGATCGTCCGGTAATCGGACCAAGCCCAAGTCGTCGACGGCGCGTACTGTTCCACGCGCGCCTCAAAGAGATGTCAGCAAATAGTAGGGACCCAGCAGGGTCGAAGCTTACTGGGGCCACGGGTAGTGTGAAAGCGGAACCCGGGGCCCTGGGACGAAGGCAACGAAGGAACAGGAGTGGGTTTTTAGTCAGTAAGAGTCTGACACTATCTCCCGTTCCGCCCAAGAGCGGGGATGTCATAAGGATGATTTTCCCAGCCAATAAAAAAAAAAAACCCCTTATTACTGTTCTATTAGTCAAACATTTTTTTTTGTATTTAAAGTGTCTCAGTGAGAGTTTTCTTTTTTTTTATATTTAGTTTCGCGCTTGCCGCTATCTCACCTGATGGAAAGAGACGATGTGGTCCACGATGGAGCGCGCTTACCTAGAAGTTTACTATTCATTCTTGACTTAAAGACTCCCGGTTGTAGCCATCAGGAAACAGACTCCGGCAGGGTATTCCACTCCTTAGCTGTACGCACAATAAATGTGTTCCCAAAACGTTTTTTGCGTATAGGTGGGATATCCACCATGTACCGGTGGTGCATCGCCGTACGCCTGGTGGTTCGATTATGAAACAGGCTAGGCAGAATTATGGCTCGGCTACGAAAGTAACGCCACGCTTGAGGCATCAATTCGCTTGTAGCGTGTATGGTGGGGAGATGAATCAGTTCTGTATAGAAGCAGTTATTTCGGTGTGAAGTTCTGTCTGACCTTTGCGAGGATTTTGCAGCCAGTTGAGCCTTTGCTTCGATGTATGGCACAAAGTTGAGAGTTGACGTCAACGTAACACCAAGAAGATCAAGATGGTCGGTTATCGGCACGGTTACAGCCCGGAAAGTTGGAGCAAGGCTGAATTGGCTCCTTTTAGAGAAAAATAGAACCTGACCAAATTGGCATCGCCCCATTTTGAGACTACCTCCAAGGATAAGTTCAAGCGCTCAACCATAGCCTCTCGGAGAGACTGGATCTGTGATCCACTAGCTCGCGCGCTGGATATTATTATTATTATTATAATGTTGCCAAGAGCACTGACCCTTGAGGGACCACGGCAGTAATGGCCATTTGACCTGACGCGCAGCCATCGATGATCACTTGGATGGACCGGGACACTCAGGAATCCAATCCAAGTACTCAAGCCAGCAGGTAAACCGAAAGAAGGAAGCTTACTAATAAGGTTTTCGTGCCAGACCGTATCAAAAGCCTTCGAGATGTCGAGGGAGATGGTAAGCGCTTACCCGTGCTTCTCAATGGCCTAACTCGAGATGTGGATGGCATACACTAGGAGGTCATCAGTTGACCAATTTCGGGGAAAACCGTATTGACGGTCACTTAGGATGTCATTAGCTTCTAGGTATGCCAGGAGTTTAGCGTTGAGTACACGTTCCATAGTTTTACAGAGAATGGACGTTACTAAGATTGGTCTATAGTTAGCTGTATCAGCCCGACTACCCTTCTTGGGCACGGGCTGTATGTGAGCTTGCTTCCATGCAATCGGCACTTTTCCAGTTTCAAATGAAAGCCTAAATAGGCGCGTTAGGACCGGAGACAGTTCAGGCGTATACGTTCTTAAAAAAAAATTCTGGTATACCGTCTGGACCGTAAGCCTTTTTCAAGTCAAGGTTACGCAGCAACTTACGGACGTCCTTCTAATGCATGCGAATATCTGACGTACTTCACCAGAATCTAGACACAAAGTTTCCGCGAAGAGAGAGACAAACAAATTTGCTTTCTCCCCAATGATGTGGGCCAGCGACCCATCGGGTTTCGGCAGAGGCGGTAGTGAGGGACGGCAGAAGTTCGATTTAACCGATTTAGCCAGGGACTAAAATGCTTTACTACTAGCAGGGTATGAAGCGAGTTTGTCCCTGATGCGGCTAATGATGAAGGTAGATGTAGCGATAAAACCGCCCATTGTGACACCCTATTAATTTTAAGTTCCTGATGTAATATTTATTTTTGGTGTACAATAAAGAATATATCTATCTATCTAATGTGATCGAACCGAGACCTCTGCATCGCCTTCTAAAATAACATTCACCAGGTGGCAGCACTGAGCCGTCAGGTCCAGGTACCTGTTAAAACACTTATGTTAATGGTTTAGGAGCGTGTATGTAGTGAGTGCGGGTGCGTGCAAATAAAAGTCACTGCTAGATAGTTACTCACGGTTTATGCACTAGATAAATATCCATACACGACAAATATGACAAGAAGGAGAATAGATAGAAGAAACACACAATAGTCACAGCTCAATACTCAATTTAGTTCACAAAAACAATATCAGTTCGCGCAACAATATGTGAGCGAGTAAATCACGGTTAGCAGCGAGGTCTGTGACCGACTGACCCTCATCAAAACAAAAAGTAAAAGTTGAGCCTGGGCGCTCAACCGCCGCGCGCCCACACGCTTGGGCAGCCGACACCATCCGACATTATAATGTTAAACGTTATAAATGGCGTGAATGTAGAGTAGTGTTATTGATAATAATACTGTGGCTGTGTTTATGTTTATGTTTTACACCTAAGAGGCGCCAACTGCTAGGGTATATTTTCTTAAGAACTCTCAGTAACATAACTTCATGATTACAACATTCGTCGACAGGATTTATGTTCCAAAAAAATACGGCGTGACTGACGTCTTATTTTTTTTAGCAATTTAAAAAAGGTACAATTGCGTAATAAAATTCATTGCTAAATCTGTTTTTTTCAGCTAGTTACGCTGAAAGCCTGTCAGGTTTGACGTATATGATACTATGTATACCTGCGCGAGTACTCTCAGAGCGCAAGATGCCTTATGTATTGAGGTTGGTGGCTGAATTACTGCCCCATATGCCTATAGACTCGTTCTGGAGAGAGGTCTATACGCTGGAGATGTATGGTTAGTATTTATTTATAGACTTTTTGTCCTTTTATAAAAATAAACACATGTCATCGTTTCGGCTAAGTGCGATTATGCAAGCCCATTACGGAGAATGCAAACCGGTATACACGTGGCTGATTTTTGAGGGGATCAAGAAGCGCTTGCGGACACTAAAATAAGATGACCAAGGAAACTATATCCGCAGCCGCCTCACGATTCTCCCCTTATAATGTTTGCTAGTTGATCATACCATGGGAAGGTATAGAGAAGTTCCACCCCATTCAGGGTGGACATGCGTTTTCGAGTATCCACCTTAGGGTGGCTGTTTTAGGGTGGATAAACTGAATAAGCCAAAAGTGCTCGGTGCGCATAAAACAGTTTTCACTTCAAAAATATGTCGCAATAGGGCTCCCAGGTTGCAGTAGGATTATGAGGAGTGTGCATCATAAGGTCCTATGGTTTAGGCGCAAAAGGCCTAATTCTCAAAATAGCAACCAATTCGCATAAAGACTATTTTTCAAAACGGACATCTCTTGAAACGCTTATTCTCAGAATGGCCAATTCGCTCAAAGCCTAGAATGCACAATTCTCTAAATAGCAAATTCTCAAAATAGTAAATTTTCTACTATTGGGAGGATTCTTATGACTGGAATGGACATTAAGATTAATAGGTATTAATCTTAATGTTGACAAATCACACAAACTTCTTACCGCTCCATGTATTTATATTTACGAAATTGCAAAATTTGTTAAAACAAATTTCTCTCTCTTTTAAGCAAAAAATAAATTTAACAAGAGAAAAGTTACACAGTACTTACTAAAGATCCCTGTGCCTAGAATATAAATGTTCAGACGCAATTGCGTATATATGGCGCCACTTATTTTTAACTCGTTACCTAGCTGGATGACTAAATTACTTTACAAAAAATTCTGTGTAGTTTTTAAAAAAATGGTTTATATCACATAGTTTTTACTCAGTAGGCGAATTTCTAAATAAAAAAACTTGTCAATTCAACAATGTCAACACTTCAGGAATGTTTTGTAGTCTGTATTGTGTTTTA
This sequence comes from Mythimna vitellina, assembly GCA_949316375.1. NCBI lineage: Eukaryota > Metazoa > Arthropoda > Insecta > Lepidoptera > Noctuidae > Mythimna > Mythimna vitellina. Next base: position 20,871,792 of record OX438700.1, on the reverse strand, counting down.
TTTTTAAGTATTTCATTTACCTAAATCTCTGGTAATTTGGTTACCTTAATGTGTGTCTAACATTATTTAGTTTAAATAATTTGGGTAAAGATCTGTTCATATTTCTGTTTTTTTTTTAGCCGTAGAACTCTAGATAGTTGTGAGTTACTTTATGTTACTAAAACACTATTAACTATATTTGCATGCCATCACTAAATGGCGGAATGTGTCTTTGCACTTAGTCTCCTTTATACAACATCTTTTGTACCTACCACATTTTACGCAAATAAATGATATTATTATTATTATTAAACAAAGTAGTAATTTAAAAAAAAAAACCTTTTTTCTTACAGGTATTGGCGCCAATTTCGGCAACATCTCCAAAGTACATGCCAGCAACAACGTCCCCACCCTCATCAGTATCGTCTTCATGCTACTACAATCCGTCCTCTGTTTTGGTCTCGCTTGGTATCTATCCCTGGTCAGACCAGGCTATTATGGACAGGCGCTACCCTATAACTTCCTCTGGAGCGTATGTGAACATTACCTTTTATTTAGAAAAAGAAGTAGGAAGACTTTAATCTTAATTAAACTTTATTTTCGGCACGTAAATTGAACTATGACCTTCAATGCGCAATAATAGATTTTCGGGTTTCAATCGAAGTGCGGCAACGCAAGATTCTGCGCGTAACCATAGCAACGATCGCCATTTTTAACTGACTTCAAAAAAAAAAGGAGGAGGTTATCAATTCGGTTGTTTGCTATTTTTTTTTTTTGTAAAAAGTTTTTTGGTTAACTTTTATGCCGCGTACGATACAATGACTTCATTAAAATATAGTTTATTAAAATTATTGCTTCTAATCGATGTTATTATATTTCTACTTTTTGTTTTAGGTGGGAAAATCATCTAATGACAAATCTCGCTCTTGAGCGGAGCGGGAGATAGTGTCAGACTTTTACTAACTAAAAACCCACTCCTGTTCATTCTTTACTGTCGTCCCAGAGGTTTCACTTTCACAATACCCGTGGCCCCAGTAGGTTTCGACCCTGCTAGGTCCCTACAATTTGCTGACATCTCCTTGAGGCGCGTGTAAAAATAGTACGCGACGTCGACGACTTGGGCTCGGTCCGGTCGGTTACCAGACGGTCGGACGGCGAGCCACCCATTGCTCGCCGTCCGCAAGCCCGCGCCTACGGTGGCCGGAAATCGGGATCGGAATTCTGGCGGCGGTTGGAGCATAAGGACCGTTGCCTCACGCGATCGGCCGCCTCCTTTGCTAGCATTACTGCTTCGCAGAAGGAGGCGACCGCCTGCCACTCCACCTCGCTCCGGACAATGGCTTGAACCAAAGCCCGGCGCGAGCGATCGCCGCCGCGCCGCCGATCGCCCCCATGAGGACACATTATATTTCTACTTAAATAAATATACAGCTATATAAATATAAATTGAGTTCATTTCTGAATTCGTAAAACTATTGATGAAGGCATAATTGTAGCAAATTCTAGCAAGCGTCAGGACTTGTTCCAAGTTTGCAAAATATAATATTTAGTACAAAATTATTGTTAGAATTAAAAGGTATATAGACTAGAAACGGTCTACATTTTCGGGATTTCAATAATAACAGTTTTTTATCCCTTTTTTACATACTGCAAAGTTTGTCATTAATATTCATTGAGCCTTGTATAGTTTAACTCAACATAATACTGGCCAAATGTATATTTTTAACAAAGATCTTATTTTGCTCGTATTTTTTGTATGTATACCTTTGCAAGTCTAGTTTCCATATAAAATATTTGGAGACCGACGCGCCCAGATCGAAGTACGTGGCCCACGTGAGCTTAATGTCATTAAATTGTACGCGGCAAATAAGTTGTACTAAAATGGCGATCGTTGCTATGGTTCCCTCCTCCGCTTTGCTACACTTCAATTGAGACCCGAAAATCCGTTACTGCGCATTGAAGATCATTGTTCAACTTACGTGCCGCGAATAATACCTAAAATGTGGCTATGTCGATAACTTTTGCTCTCTTGTGAAAAATTACAAACTTTTGTACAAATTATTCAATATGAAAAAATCAGCCCTTTTATACATATTTCTTTGTTTAGAAAAATGAGGAGAAACAGACTTTAGGTGTGGAGGACGAAGAGCAAATCGCTATTGACCCGCGGTTCTTCGAACATGCGCCGGCGCGTACTGAAGTCGGGATCAAAATCGTTAATGTGTCTAAGGTATGGCGGAAAATTTAATAAAAACGTGATAAAAACCAATCGATAAAATAATCGTTATCAACTTCCTACCCTTGTTCCATATTACTTGGGATCGGCGCAACACGTTTTTTCCTTCCATTCTGTCCTGTCTCCTGTCACGCTATCACTACTCCCTTTTCTTTCATATCACTTCTCACACAATCCATCCGTCTCTTTTTTGGCCTTCCTCTCCATCCATCCACATGTATACTCATAACTCTTTTAATAATATGTGTTTCATTCCTCTTCGTCACGTAATCATACCAAGACACAATTCCCAAACGACCCAAAAAAAAGTACCTAGTAACAAAATAAATTTGGTTATTATTAACAGTGGGTAACAGAAACCATATTTTTTTCTTAGATATTTAGTATACAGGGTGAATTATTCAACTGGTCATGCATGATCAACTTCATAACTATGAAGAATAGTGCAAAATGCTCCCACACAATACTTGACTGGCCTGTTGGGCTAGTGGTTAGTGGCCCTGACTGCTATGCCGAAGGTCGTGGGTTCGATTCTCACCCAGGACAAATGTTTGTCTGATGAGCACGATCATTTGTTCTGTGTCTGGGTGTAATTTATCTATATATGTATGTATTTAGAAATATATAAGTATGTTTATCAGTTGTCTAGTACCTATAACACAAGCTCTGCTTAGCTTGGGACTAGACGGCGTTGTGTGATAGTTGTGGAATATTATTATTATTATTACTTGGGATTTTGAAAAATCTGTAGTTTTTGAAAACAAAAACTGCTTTTGTATAAAAAACAATGTCAATCTGCCATATTTATGATTGCAATAAAAACTATTGACAGTTTTAAAATTAGCCCTTAATTTAGCAATTACAATGCATTCCAAATAAAAATACAATCATTTTTTACGCCATGTTGTGACGTCATAACTGTCAAATCGAAAAATTGGGTAAGGTGAGCAAAACAAGATTTTTTTTATAAATAAAACTTATTTACGAATCATGAACGAAAACTGTTTAATCAGAATGCAGTTCTTCAATTTTGCTTATTTCTGCGTCACTGTGTGCATTGTCTGAGTATTAATGGAAGAAGAAAACGAATTGTTCTTAACAATGAAAACAAGAAAGAAAATTATTTTGAAATTATTAGTTGATTTTTTTAAAACTAATCATGACTTATATTCAGCTAATTTTACTAAGACTCGGTAATAGAAAGCAAAAAAAAAATCGCTATTAATACGCAAATAAGTTTTCTGTGCAAACTGTAGGTACTTACTTTTCAATCAACATTTGACAGATCGAAGTTATTGATTTTCCTATTCCTATTTGGAACGCATAGTACTTTTTTTTATAATATACGTAATTAGTTATGCAACAATATTATGTACACAAGAAACTTAAACATAACCAAATTATTTACTTGTACTTTTTTTTTATTAATGATAGGCTCCCGTTTGACCACCATTTCACCTGATGGTAAGCGATGATGTGGACGACGATGGAGCACGCTTGCCTAGAAGTAACTCATTCACTCTTGTCTTAAAGACCCCTAAGTTGTAGCTATCAGGAAACACAGACTCCGGCAAGGAATTCCACTCCTTGGCTGTACGCATAATAAATGTGTTCTCAAAACGCTTTGTGCGTAAGGGTGGGATGTCTACCATGTACCGGTGGCGCAACGCCGTACGTCTAGTGGTTCGATGATGGAACGGACTTGGCGGAAGTAGATTGTGCAATTCCAGTGCACTTAACTTGCTTAACCTAAATGTGAACTTTGCTATACAAAATATAATAATAAGTATTGTACTGGATATTTAGTTAATTAATGGCGCCGATTCTTTTGTGCACTAACTTAACTTATTTAAATAATTGCTCTCTCTTATAATAGTAAGTAACGTACAAAAAAGATAGCAATTTTAGATTGGATTTCAGATCGTGTAGATTAACACTTGGGTAAGAATACAAAGAAATGCATCACTAATTTGACAGGAAAAAGAAAGCGATAGTTTAAAATAAGTTTAGTTTGGTGCACAGGAGAATCGGCGCCATTATAAGTCTTTTTGATAACTAATATTACTCGTATATAATTTTGATGTATATTCCAAATTGGGGTGTATACGAGGTCCCAATCAACATCTATTGACAAACGAACGAGGCAGTGGCGACCTGCCAACACGCTCTGGACAGCATGGCAGGGTATGTTCCAAATCCCACCCCCCCACCCTATGTATAGAAGGACGAGAGACAGTCCCCAAGTGCTCGGCAACTCCAGCGGTTATGCTGGCGTGGACGGGCGTGTGTACACGTCAATTATCACCTGACTGCGAATCTAGCAAACGACCCAAGAACTAGATTGACCCAACGCTATACCGAAGATATTCCGGACGTCAGCCTATACGAGATTAGGATGGCTCTGAAGCCGCTCGGTAAAAAAAGGCACTGGGTGATGACGGAATTACGGCCGAACTCCTAAAGGCGGGTGAGAAATCAATCCTTAAGGCCCTTCAGAAGCTGTTTGATATCGTCATACTCGAGGATAAAACACTGCAGGCATGGAACGGAGGTATGGTGGTACTCTTCTTTAAGAAGAGCGACAAGGCCCTGCTCAAGAATTACAGGCCCTTCTGAGCCATGTACAAGATGTTTTTCAGTCAACCTTCAGCCTCAGGTTCGATTACTTCCAGCCTCCCCAACAATCCGGATTCCGAAAAGGCTTCAGTATCGTAGATCACATACATACGCTACGGCAGATTATACAGAAGAGCGAGGAGTATAATCTGCCTCTCTGCCTAGCGTTTGTGGACTACGAGATAGCTTTAGATTCGATAGAAACTTGGGCTGAGCTGCATTTCTCCGAAACTGTTCACCGCTGCAACGGAGGATGTTTACAAGGTTCTGGACCGGAGTGGACTAGGTACTAATTTATTTTTTAAGATAAATGCATTTTTTTAATCCAAATTACTCAATTTTTAACTTGATTGAATTTATTGAATGCTTGATTTTTTAAATCTAATTTTAATTTATTGTTCTTTTTTGTGGTTTAAATTAATTATTTGTTTGGTTTTTTTACCAAGACTTGTCTTTGTACTTTTTTTGTACTAAGGATGTGTGTGTATGTGATAGATATGGTATGAAATAAAGGTTTTTATTAATATTATTAATGCCAATATCACTCATCTTTACCCCAGACAGAGACTATGGAGGAGCTCAGCACAATACTCAATGGCAAATCTATGGCGTCATATAAGGACTAATCTTGCATCGCGCAATTAAAGTTCTCCGCGTGATTTAAATATACAGAACAGCCCAAATCACTGCTGGCTGGGCAGTTGCCCACCAGACATAACACCCGTTTGGTCGGAGGATCCTCCCTTTTTAACAGAAGTGTGCGGGACTTTACATTCTGTTCCGCCCTAAACATAACTCCCCAACTAAACCCTCGACAATGAACATCAGCGCAGCCTTCGTGCAGCTACTACTTCGTGACGTCATTATTACTTCTCTCAAACTTTCGAGCAGCGAGCCATGCAACCAGCATCCACGGTTATAAAGGGTATCTTGACCACCAGCATGCCTACCTGGTCATACCTGGCCAACACTTTCCACCTCATCAGTGACCTTGGCTAAGCACACAGCATCTTGTGCCAGTCAAATGAAGAGCCATCCAAAAGAGTGGGACTTAAAATGAACATGGACAAAACCACTCAACCACTCATAATAGACAACCATTTTGCACCCACTCCTATAAAGATCGGAGACTCTACACTCGAAGTTATTGACGATTATGTTTACCTCGGAAAGACAGTCTAGTTGGGTGAGTTAGGTAGATCTAATTTCGAGAAAGAGGTCAACCATCGAATCCGACTCGGCCGGGCAGCGTTCGGGAAGCTGCGTGGTGGGGTGTCTCGTCCAACATACCACAGTATATCAAGACGAACATCTATGACCAGTGCGTGTTGTTAGTGATGACATATGGCTCTGAAACATGGTCGTTCACAATGGGCCTCATCAGAAGGCTCAAAGTCACCCAAAGGGCAATGGAACGGACTATGCTCCGAGTTTCCTGGCGTGTTCGAATCAGGAATGAAGATATCCGTAGGAAAACCAAGGTTGCCGACATAGCACGAAGAATCGCCAAACTAAAGTGGCGCAGGGCACATTGCTGGCAGAATCGATGGCCGTTAGGGCCGAAAGGATTCGGTGCGGACCACGTAGGTACCGGAAGAAGTTACGATGAAAGGCCTGCTACAGGGGGGAGCGATGGCCTGTTGCGGGTTGCGGGAATCCGACGGATGCGAGATGCACGAGACTCTTCATTGTGGCGACACTTGGGGGATGCCTATGTCAAATAGTGGACGTTTTACAGCTGAAATAATGATGATGATAATCCGGGGTGGCGCCGGTAATACGACAATAAATTAAATGACGTTATACCTCATGATGTTCCCAGTCTGCATAACAAAAATTATTCGAATATATCCAGCAGTTTAGTCACAGTATTAAGTCTACGATAACAAAAAAAAAATTTTGGCAGCTGAGAAAAAAATCATATTCGGTGCCATATACATACAAGACAAATGATTACCAAGTTAAAGTGACAATCGATATTTGATATGTCGATTTTCACTGATTTATCGACCCTTAAATCCCGCATTTGGGTAGTGCGTGTAAGAGTGTCACTAGACGATAGAATTTTAAATTACTTTGAACAAAACCCTTCGTCCAGTCTGCGTAGACCAGATAGATATGATTCAATATCGACAATAAGTGAGTGATAGTGAGTGCTAAGTGATGGAATAGTGATTAAGATTAATAATTTTATTAGATACGTAATTGTTTTTATTGAGCATTAATAATAATGGCGCTAAAAAATTACTATCTATATATTATCACTACATTACACGGCGCTATTGTCACAGGTTAGTGAACCAATATTTATAAATGGTGTTTTATTTTGTTAACGATTTTATGCTATTTATTTGTATGAAAAAAAAACTTGATTTCGACTTTAGGTGTTTTTTTGGTAGTTTAAAATAATATTCCTATGGACTATTATACTTTATACTACAACTATTATACTTTATATTATATTTTATACTACGAGTATTTTAATTTAATGTCTTATCGTCAGCACCACGTTGTATATAAAAATAGTGTCACAGTTGTTATCTATCTCCTCTGAAATGGCTTCATTGATTTTTATGAAATTCTTTATATATATTTGCTAGGTCTGGGAATAGGTCGTGGGCTATTTTTTACTCTCCTACCCAAACTACCATTTAAATTTATTTGGCAGAAATACGTTTGTCTGGTTAGCTAATACGTATACTTAAATTGTTTCTATTAGGTGTACCCCAGACACCGAGCATTGAGGAACGTCTCATTGGACGTGTACAAGGGAGAAATAACGGTGCTGGTGGGGCACAACGGAGCTGGCAAGACTACTCTCATGTCTATCATTACTGGTAAGAACACAAGAAAAAAATTCACTCAAATAAAATCTCGGATTTTCCAGGAACTATAAAACTCCATCAATCTTAAGAGTACGTTTCCACTGAGCTACCCATTGCTCGCTGTCCGCAATTCCCTTCTGGAGTAGTCGGATTAAAGTATACGCCAAAAAACTTCATAACCTAGTCAATCTTCTTTGTCCTCAGGAATGACAAGCGCCACCGAAGGGAAAGTGTACATCAACGGAAAGGACACGGTGACACAGAAGAAAGAAGTATGCAAGACCATGGGCCTCTGTCCACAACACAACATGTTCTTTGAGGATTTAACAGTGCAGGATCATATTATGTTCTTTACGCTGGTAAGTATACTGGACTATGCTAAAGTCACTTTGGATTAAGAGCATCCCGAGATTATATTTCATTTCTTGTGGATATTATCTGCTGAACCATGGCGAGAATTTTTTTGATGAAATTATTAAGTGTATACTTTTCATGTTGCCATGATATATACCGGCGAAATAGTTTACTATGTTTTATCAAATCAAGCTGAGGGCCAGTCTAAGTTTCCCAAAAAAATCGTGATAATTGGAATTTGAATTGACTTGATTTTTAAGATAATAAATAATACAGAATAAGACCCAGCAGATGAAAGTCTCCTTAGAGTGCTAGCCACTTTTTAACTAGTTTCAAATACAAAATGGCTCAAAAGGCTCTCAGAAATTGTGTTCGTGACATGCAAAAGACGCTAGAAGCATTCGTACTGAAAAAGTGAGTGTAAAATAAACAAAGCATACTGGATTAATCACTGAACTCATTTCTGCGTCTGAGGGTAAGCCGCTAAACTGTGTTTCAACCAGTGCATAAGCCCAACAGTGGTATAGCAACCGCTTCGTCAACCACGGCTAAATAAGTTCTCCAACACCGCCACTCGACCATCTAAAGCTGCTTGACAAGGAACAGCTGTCTGAAAAACATGAAGCGCTTCAAAAGCTGATTTGTCTAACGACGGCACATCCGAAGACTCCCGAGCCGAGTCGAGTTGACGTAGATAATTTGAACAATTGCGTGTCACCAATTAATGATCTGCCATCGCTCGTCATCAATGACGGTATTGCCATGAAATCAAAAGTGAGGGTGATTATAGAAGCGGGCAGTAATCAAGTTATTTACAAACCTCCAGTTAATACAGACAATGAGGACCAGTGGAAGATCGTCAAACAAAAACATAGGTCTCGTAGAGTGGTGACAAAAACTGGAAAAATGGATGACGAACTAATAACAGTGGAGCGTTTAAAGTGCTCGTATATTCAGGCATGGTAATTTTGATCTGAGACTACGCAACAAAACGTGCTGAACTATACAATTAGAAAATTAAATTGAATTAAATGATTAAAAAAATTAAATTGAAATAAATTATTAAAATAAATGATTAAATTAAATGATCAAATTATAAAATCAAATTAAGATATTAAGAGATCAAATCAAATTGTTAAATTAATTGAATTTGGAACATTAAGAAATTAAATTAAAATAAATGAATAAGTGAAAAGTGAATTAATATATATGTCGGCGCAAGGATGCCGATCATCGTTGAAGCTCTGTCGAGGGACTCTGTTTTGTGGGCGCTGGCTGGGTATCGAGCAATAAACAAACTATTCCAGATCATACAACTGATTTATTATGGTGCAAGCTTTAGGTATTCACTTTACACAACGAGCAGTGAAACAGTCTCTGACAGACGATGTTCATGGCACGACTGCCGACACAGGAAAGAGCACCGCCCAATCCGTGGCATTCGCTACGTCCCCGTCAGGGAGCGTGGCAAGCGGTGTCAGGGCTTCGCCCTCTGACCGCGGAGTCCAGCCGGGGTCCGTTACGACGGACCCGTCGTTTTGGTGCCTAACTAGGCTCGGCGGTTGTAGAGCCTGTGGCTCTATGAGTAATGTTTGTATGTGTATACTGTAGGCACGTCACGGCGCTGCTACACGCAGCGCCGACTCTTCACGACATACCGGCGGTCAGTCTCCGCCAGGTGAGACCCCTAAGGGAAGCCCGGCGGGGGACGACCAGCGACGAGTACGCCGACTTGTTACAGACCTACAGTAGGAAGTGTGACCCCCGTCTAACCCACGCGCAGAGCGAGCCGGTTACGGTTCAGACCGCAGGGACGATTTATGTGTGTGTGTGAGCGGCATTGTACTGTGTTACATCGCTCAGTGCACGTGCACCGAATAGTTAGCTTGCGCTATCTACTCGGTGCGTGAGTCTAGCGCGTGTATAGTGGCGATTGTATGGTTGACTCGCGTCGTGCCTATATTAACTTAGAACACGACGTTTGTCGGGGTGCGAGTAGAATGTAGAGTCTTGTTGTTTGAGTAGGCCGCGAGTAGACTGGTGCGGTCTACTCAGGCGTCAATCCGGGGTAGGGGGGGGGGGGACTCGCTACCCGCAACCAAGTCGCGGGGGAGTCGTCTCGCGTCAAGGGGGCGCGTATGCCATGGCGCCAAGTGCTTGACGTGGGGCCAAGCTGAGGCGTCGGCACGCGCGAACATCCCCTTCGCGAGGCGTCGCACAAACTCATCCAGGCTCTCAATCCCGAGGTCTCGTTCTATGACGTCGTTCCTCACGTAGCGAGGGGCGTCGACGACTCTACGCAACGCAAGGTGTTGTTGCGCGCGGAGTCTTTCTCGGCTCGTCTCACTAGTGAGGGCGAACCAGGCTGGTGCGGCGTACGTCAACACCGGGCGGATATACGCCTTGTATATGCCCAGCTTGACGCGCGCCGGGAGGCGGGACGAGAGCACCGGTTTGAGCCGGTGGCGGACGACTCTACCCTGCGCAACGACATTGCGGGTATGCGGTCCCATTGTGAGCCGTCGGTCGATGGTCACACCCAGGTACTTGGCCTGGGGCGTCCACTCGACTTCGGCTCCGCTGAGTTTCAGACGTGGTGGGAGGGGGCGATAATCTCGTAATTAGGGCCTGCGTCTTACCCACGTTAACCGACAGTCGCCATTTGGCGAGCCACTCTGGAATCAGGTTGAGCGCGCGCTGCATCTTCACCGCCGCGTACTTCGCGTTCATGGAGGTAGTAATGTACGCGGCGTCATCGGCGTACAGCGCGAGCGTGGCGTCCTCTGTAGTTGGAATGATGTCGGTGTAACGTGAGTAGCACGCCGGCGAGACGCAGCTACCCTGCGGTACACTCGCACGGATGGGCCGGGGGGCGGAAAGCGCCCCGTCGACCACCACTCTGAAACACCTGTCAGACAGGAAAGCTTGGACCACTTTGACGACTCTACGGGGCGTGGGAGAGGTGGCGAGTTTGTAAACTAGCCCCTCATGCCACACACGATCGAAAGGTTTTTCCATGTCGAGGAATACTGCCACTCCGTACTCCTTCTTATTCATTGCCGATGACAGGAGGTGCAGTATCCTCGACAACTGGAGCGTCGTGCTGTGTTCTGCCCGGAACCCGAACTGTTCCGGTCTTGGAGTTATGTGTGGAGCGAGGTGTCGCAGCAGGAGTTGCTCGAACACCTTAGAGATGGTGGGCAGCAAGGTGATGGGCCGATAGCTTTCCGGCTTCAGGGGATTCTTTCCCGCCTTGGGCAGCATTATGACGCGCCCTTCCTTCCAGGATGTGAGGAAGACCCCCGTGCGCAGTATCCCCGTGAACAGGCGCGCCAGGGCCGCAATAGTGCGGTGTGGCAGGTGGCGCAGCGCTGTGTTGGTGATACCGTCAGCACCGGGGGCCTTACGAGGCTTCGTACGGAGTATGGCGCGTCTAACAGCGCCAGGCGAGAAGAATATGGGGTCCTCATTGGGGGCTATCGGCGACTCGAAGTAGTCTCTAAGGTGTTGCTCGACTGCTGCGACATGATCGTGCTCAGCAGTCGGGTTCGGGCTAAACTGACGCTCCAGGTGCTCTGCAAAGATTTCCGATCGGTCCTCAGCTACGTATTTGAGGGCCCCGTCGGCTGCAAGTAGAGGGCGCACCGGAGCTGGGGTGTTTGTGAGCTGGTGGCACAGTCTGTGTATCGCCTGCCAGTCACATGTTGCGGCGTCGATTCGTTCCTCCCAGCTCTCGGCGGCTAGGGCCTCAAACTCGGCCTTCACCCTTGCCGCGAGGCGGTTGAGTTGCGTTTTCAGTGCGGGGCACCGCAACTGCTGCCACTGCTTGCGTAGGCGCCTCCTCCATACTATCAGGGTTTGTATGCGTAGTGGTAGCGGGGGCTGAAGCCCTCTCCCCTGCGACTGCGTTGTGGTAGTCGCCTCCTCTAGTGCGTTTTGCACGCAAGCAGTGCCGTCATCCGCCAGGAGGTCGACGTCTGCGGCGGTAGCGACGGCTCGAGTTGGCGTTGTGGTCTCAAGCTTTTCAGCGTATCTTGTCCAGTCCGTTAATCGACGTGGCGCAGGTGGCTTCAGTCGGGTCGGCATTCCCGATAGGACGACGAGTACAGGATGATGATCGGACTGTAGCTCGTCGTCGATGACCTGTTGTGTGATCTGGCAGTGTAGCCCCGTATGGATCACAATGTCCAGCACGTCGGGCATATGTAGCGGGTTATCCGGGTAGTGAGTTGGCGTCTCAGGGCCGGACACTGTGTATCCGTGGGCCTCCGCGTCGTCGAAGAGCCGTGTCCCCTCATTGTTGGTCTGTAGGGCATTCCATGCCGGGTGCTTGCAATTCATATCACCAGCGAGGATTGCTGGAGAGTTGGCTTCCGTTAGGGTGGCCCTCAGCTCGTTTGGGTCTAGTCGAGTTGAGGGTGGTTTATAGCAGGCGTACAGGCGTATGTCCTCGCCAGCCACGTGCAGCTGAACACCCAGCACGTAGAGCGTGTTGAGCGATGATGAGGGGACTTCCTGATGGACGACTCTCCTTTTCACTAGCACCGCCGGACCACGGTATCTAATGTTGTTAGCCGACCTTTCATCCTTCCTGTAAACGAGGTAACCTGGGAACCTAACCCTATCTTCAGGACCCAGGTGCGTCTCGCTTATCAGGGCCACGTCGATATTTTGTTCCCTCAGGAGGTGGCGGAGTGGGGCGACCTTGTCCCGTAGGCCGCGGGCATTCCAATGGAGTACCCTCAACGGCCTAGCCATGGCACAAGGTGAGCAGCTTGGCCAGACCGTCGAGGATCACCTGCTCCGGGCTTTGCCCCTGCCTGATGGCCTTGATTAGGTCCATCAGCAGTTGTATGGCGCAGGTCGTGATTTCGGCGTTTGGGGCCCCCTTTGGGGCGCTGCTTGCGGTGGTGGTGGTGGTGGTGTTGGGGGCGCTTTTGCAGCGCGTTTGGTCTGCGCTGGGCCGGCGCCTTCCGTTGCGCCTCTCTTCCCCTTCACGACCTGCGTCCCCCTCGGGGGAGGGGCAGATTTGGGGACCTCTTTCTCCTGGTGGGTCGCTCGGGGTTTGGGCTTGTCTCCCTTTCCCCCTCGTTTCTTCTTCCTCCGCCGGGAGGAGGTGGCCTCCCCGCGCACAGTGGGCCCGTTTGCTGCCGCCATTAGCGACGCGCCCTAATCGCTTTCGTGATCGTGTACTTGCGCGTTTACTTCTGGTTGTTGGCGGCGCGTTGCTGTCGACGTAATGGCGACAGTACCCGCGCGCCTGTTCCGTATCTCTTTCTGAAATACGGGGCACTTGATGTGGCACGCCGGATGCGAGCCACCGCAATTAGCACAGGTGGCTGGCTCCTCTCGCGGTCGTGGACAATCTCTAGCCGAGTGCCCCTCTCCACATCGGACACAGGCTAGCGGGCGGTGGCACTGGTGCGACGAATGCCGGAACTTTTGGCATCGGTGGCACTGTGCGGGCCCACGTTTGCCACGCCATGCCTCGATCTTGACACCCCGCATGTTCATGTACACGCTTGTGTCATAGATGCGGCGCACGTCCTCAGTGCGGCGCAGCACGGCGTGGAACACGCAACCGGGTTTTCCCTGGCGTCCCCGGATGTGGCGCACGTACTCCGGTTTGTACCCTAGTACGCTGAGCTCCTCCTCTATCTCCTGAGGTTCCGTGTCAGCTGGCAGCCCCCTGATGGCCACCTTCATGCTTCTCTCCGCTGGCAGAGAGTAAGCGAACCAACTGATGCCCTCCTCCCTCTCTAGGGTGGTCAAGTACTTTTGAACCAGACGGTACTCGCCTTCCGTCTCCGGCGTAAAGCGGACGCCGGTGCCGTAGGGGCGAGCATTTGGTGGATGGCCCAGTTTGGCCGCTATTTGGCGGAAGTGGTGGGCCCAGTTTAGTAGTTTCTCTACTACCAGCGGGGGGTAACGCATCCTTTTTCCCTTGGTCGCCTTGGCCGAGTTCGAATCGGCGGGGGCGGACGCAGGGGCTGCACTAATTACACCTTCACTTATATATTGGGATTGGCCACTTACCCCTTTCTCTCTGGCCTGTGTGTCACGGGGCGAGCGCGCGCTGCAGTAGCGCTTCGCTTCGCCGTCGGCGTCGTCGGAGTTCCTACTCCGTCGCTGGGGTCTGGTCACTAGCTCCAGCTCATCCATCGACGGGGTTGGGGACATCGGCGTTTCCGTGTCATCGTAGTCGTTCCTAGAACGCACTTCACTGCCTACCGACGCAAGTGACAGACTCGAGCCCGCGCGCGACGAGCAAGTCGAGAGCACAGCGGGCGAATCATAAGCCGAGGTACGCGGCAGCGCGGGCGATGCAGGGACGGGAGGCGACGCGGGGCGCACGGTCACTGTGCGCAGTCTTGGATCGCGCGAACCTCCTGCTCCACCCGGCATCGACGGACGGGGAGCAAGGGCGAGAGGAGCCTGCGTTGTACCGCGGTTCTGGTTGGAACTGGAGGCGATCGTCATTCGCGTAGACGGTGGCGCCATGGGACGTGCGGCGGACGTACTGTTATGATGGCGATCCGTGGGTCCTTTTTAAAAAAACACTTGTTACTGCTAAAAGAATATTTAATGAACAGAGGTTACACTAAGACACACTGGTTACACAACAACTGAACTCTCGACACGGAATGTACAATATGTACTACGAAATGGCTATGACTGTCTGTCTGAGCACATGGAAATGCCCTTTTATAATATTGGTAACAATATGGAAGCGGCGGGGTTTATATCATAGTCAGCATTTGATGCGTTACAAAGTCCGTTTATAACATCTCCCCCCTTTAGACTGAGCTTTATTTAATTTATTTTAATTAAAAATAAGCGAAGGAATATTAAAATGAATATTAAATTAGTAAATAAAACTCAGTTACGTTACAGAATGTGTCTTAACTAATTACAAAGTATGCTTAAATTTTAAAACTTATTTAAGATACTATAATTATTTATTAATTATTGAACCCAAAAATAGAAATTGAAACTTATATTTAAAATGAAAATAATATTAAAAGTTACTGATATTTCTATTGGTTTTCTTTAAACCAAACAAGGCTTGATTTTTACCAATTTCTATATTTGGAGGACTTTTTACAGATTTGTTATCATTTTCTAAATCATCAGAAATTTCAGTAAGTTCTATGGACGAGTGAACATTATTGTTTTTCCTCGTTTTCTTAATATTATAGCATTGGTTATAAATCTGAATACAACAAGAGGAATTTCTAAAACTAAAACATTTGGTGTACAGTTTATAAATAATAAAAAGAATGATTGCTGATATTATAACATAAGTCAGTCCGGAATAATAATTACCGTATTTAACAATATGGGACTGATTTTCGCTATTGCGAATTTCGGTTTCTAAATTTTCCAATTTATGTGAAGCCAATTTCAATGACTCTAAATCAATATTTGATAAGCTAATTGGATTGATAGAATGAGTACTTTCATTCAGAATATTATACTTGCAACAATCATCCAAGGTCAAATCAAAATTCAGAATTATCTGACTCGGTACAGTAGATTTATACACATTTGAGGGATGAAATTGCAATGTTTGGAAGTATGCTACACAATTATTTTCTAAAGATAAAATTCCTGTTCCATGTAAAATATAATCAGTAATGTTATTGTTACATTTCACAGTTAATTTATTAGGTTTAGATTGTACATAAATATATCTATTGTTATTTAACTTTTGCCAAACATTTATATCACCATAAATAACCTTGGAGTCACAAATTTCAGGAAGTGATAAGGTGACTTCGGTTAATAACTTAGACTCACATGAAGGATTGTTAATCGTTGACAATATTGATGGTGAAGGACATAAAATATAATCATTATTGACATGCTTACATTCACTTATGCTATCTAATAAGACGTAAGATAATCTGTCATCCGTTACTGCTACATATAACTTTGAAGGACGAATTAAAACATAAGTTAAATATTGATTTGTATCGCGTGGAGTAGGTAGCGGTAAATTCTTGTAAAGGTTGAACTTAATAGGATATATTAATGGTACTTGTATGATAAACATTAGTTTGTTATTATAATAATATACAGTTAGTTTGGATAAGTCGATTATAGTGTGAATGTTTTGCAATGTTAGCGAAACCGGGAACTCGGTGGTTCTCTTTAGTTGACTGTTATTCGATAACTCGTTGTATAATTTCTTGGGAGTTATGACGTATGGGTGTAAAATATTAGCTTTAGCGAATAAAATTGAGTTAAGTATTGTGTCTAAAATATTGGAAATTGACAGTAATGACCCTTCAATAATATTAAACATAGAATTGATTTTTTCTAAATTCAATATGTTGTTATTTATCTTAGAACTACTTGCAAATATATAATTAAGTTTTTCAATCTGCCTATTGAGTAAAATTTCATTATTATTTAATTTTTGAATAGAAACATTAAAACTATTTATCGTAGAGCGTACAACATGTATGTTATCTTTCATTAAGGAATAAATATGATGCTCATTTTGTTGACAAGTGCTAACAGCTTCGTCGTATTTTCTAGCGTCGTCAGCATCTAATGTACCAAAAAAGAATTTTAAAATTTCGCCTCCAAATTCAAGAGCGCGTTTTTGACGATTATCGGAAATAAGATGCGACAAAGATTCCAACTTAAGATTATTGGAATTAATAAGTATTTCTAAGGGGTTAATAGTATCCTTACACTCTAAATTAATGTTAGGTAAATTACGAGTTTTTTCGCAAAAATTTGATATATTTTCAATAGACTTTTCTATATTTTCCATATAAGGTCTAATAGGAATCATGTCTACGTATGTGATAACATTCCAGTTATCGTTTTGGAAATAGACTATTGATGTTGGATCAAAATAGATTCCTGCACTATGTTCTATTATTTCAATTGGCTCGGACAAACTTGAACACACGAAACATCTGAAACAAATATTCACGCTGGTTTAATTTCGTTAACATGATATTTTACATGTTTTCTATTGACGCATAGAGTGACATTATTTTTACCATGTGTTTTTAAAATCTTAAATGGTCCCTTCCACACAGGGGACAGAGCCTTACGGAGCCTGTGATGGTGTTTTAAATAAACTAAATCACCGGTTTTATATGTTTTTTCTCGGGCTGTCGAATCATAATATGTTTTTGAGGATTCTTTGCTTTTATTCATATTTTCAATAGCTTTTTCGCGGGAGTATCTCATCCTATATTGTAAAGCACGAATGTATTCCTGATAGGTAACGTTATCATTCGACTCGTAAACACTACTGGGAATTGATGGCTTATAACCGTATAGAAGTTCGAAAGGCGAGAATTCGGTAGTGCAATGAGGGGTTGTATTATATGACAGAATCGCTGTTGCTAGATAGCAATGCCAGTCGTTTTGATTTTCGTTAACAAAAGACCTTAAGTACTCCTTAAGAGTAGCATGGCTTCGTTCTAGTGCGCCATTTGTTTGAGGATGATATGGAGTAGAAAATAGATTTTTTATTTTAAGTATTTCAGTTAACTGCCTAAATAACTCTGACGTAAAGGTTGTACCTTGATCCGTCAATAACATTTTGGGAAAACCAAATAACGAAAAGAAATGTACGAGGCTGCGTGCAACTTCATCAGTCGTACAGGTTATCATAGGATAGGCACATGAAAATTTTGTTAAATCATCCTGAAGCGTTAAAATATATTTGAATTTCTGTAGGCCTGCCTCGGGTAAAGGACCAACGATATCGAGGGCTAGTCTTTCAAAGGGCCTGGTACTCGTTGATGTTATTACCATAGGTGCTTTATTTGATGCTCTTAAAGGTTTATTTACTTGGCATAATTTACAGTCTTTAACAAATCGTTCAATATCTGAACGCATTCCTTTCCAATAGTATGAGGCTTTGATTCTACTTAACATGCGTTTAACGCCTGGATGACCCGCTATAGTCGTCCCGTGATTTTCTTTAAGGATGTTACCGATCTCGGCAGGAGTTGGATAAAGTATTTGATTTTTATAAATATGGATCTCAATTTTAGTGCCATGAAAAATGTAAGAGATTATATTATATATTTTAACGTAAACTAGTTTAGAAAATGGTTCAGAAAAATCAGGCAAAGCTAACTCTTTTTCGTAATCGTTTTTAGAAATAATATCATCACGTAATTTTAGTAGTAAGTTATAAATAGTTTTATAAGTTGTTTCATCGAAATGATGAACTTTAGTGTATAAGAAATAAAGTATCTTATTGTTTTTACAGACAACCGTTTGTGAGGTGTCAGGTTCGCGTTCGCCCGCGCGATATTCCTGTGGGTTGTCAAGCATCGCTAATAATTGCTCTGTATGCGGCATTGAGTTATCTAGATCTAAAGAAACTGGACAGGCAATACACTTTTGTTTTGCTTTGTGTAAACTCTCGCTATGTTCTACGATTTTTGTGTCGCAAACTGAAATGGTTTTTGTGAATTGTTTTTTAAAGTATTCCTCATACGTAGTCGAGTTGATGTTGGAACATGGGGTAGTCACAGCATTGACTGGATAACGCGATAACGCATCAGCGTTACTATTAACTCGGCCGGGTTTATACACAATCTCATACTCGTATTCTTCAAGTTTTAGTCGCCATCTTAACAAACGGCCACCCGGGTCCTTAGCGTTAAATAACCACGTTAAAGGGCGATGATCGGTCACGATTTTAAATTTATAACCGTAAAGATAGGGCCTAAATGTGTTAACGGCGAAAAGTATTGCGAGGAGCTCCTTTTCAGTTGTTGAATAATTACCTTCTTGTTTATTTAAGGTGCGAGATGCATATGCTATGGGCTTATCTTTGCCTATCTCACCCTGTGACAAAACTGCTCCGACGGCATAATTTGAAGAATCCGTCGTCACAATAAAAGGTTGGGAAAAATCTGGATATTGTAATAAAGGAGCTGAGATGAGCTTTTCTTTAAGCA
Organism: Mythimna vitellina; assembly: GCA_949316375.1. Lineage (NCBI taxonomy): Eukaryota > Metazoa > Arthropoda > Insecta > Lepidoptera > Noctuidae > Mythimna > Mythimna vitellina. Next base: position 20,852,836 of record OX438700.1, on the reverse strand, counting down.
TGCTGAAAGCTTGCTCTTGTTCATGAGACCAATGAAAATTAACATCTTTTTTTAGTAGAGATGTGAGAGGTTTAGTTATAAAAGAGAAATTCTCGATAAAGCGACGATAATAACCCGTTAATCCAAGAAAAGATTTTACATCTTTGGGGGTTTTCGGTGTGGGGAATTGAGATATAGCCTTTACCTTATCTGGATTAGGCGAAACACCGTTATCCGTAATAATATGCCCTAAATAAGCCACTTCTCGTCTTAAAAATTCACATTTATCGGGCTGTAATTTTAAGTTTGCCTCTCTAAGTTTAGAAAATACAGATTCCAATTTCTGTATGTGAGTTTCAAGGTTATGTGAGTAAATTATACAATCATCAAGATATATGTAACAATGAAGACCTTGAAGTCCTGAGAGAACAATATTCATCATTCTTTGAAATGTCGCCGGAGCATTTTTGAGCCCGAACGGCATTCTTGTAAATTCAAATTGACCTGATATACTGTTGGTCGTTACGCTGAAGGCTGTTTTTTCTGTATCTTTAGGATCTAATAAGACTTGGTGGAAACCTGAAGATAAATCAAGAGTACTAAAATATTTTGAATGACCTAATTGATCCAAGATGTCGGTTATAAGAGGAAGAGGATAAACCTCGGATACAGTAACGTCGTTTAAGCGTCGATAGTCGATTACAATCCGCCACTTTTGTTTACCTGATGCATCTATTTTTTTCGGAACCACCCACACAGGCGCATTCCAAGGAGAAGTTGAGGGGCGAATAATGTTTTGATCGAGCATTTTTGTGATTTGTTTTTCGACTTCGTTTTTATGCACTTCAGGGAAACGATACGATTTGACGTGAATTGGGGGTGCATCCCCAGTATTAATTGAATGTTTAATTACGTCTGTATGAGTTAAGTTTTCGCCATCAAGATGAAATATATCCGTATATTTGGAAATACAGTTCATCAAAGCCTTATGTTCTTGCGGATTTAAATGAGAACACCTTATTTGTTCAAGAACTCTTTTATGCCGGTCAGTTTTTGAGAAATCTAATTGGTGAATAAATTCTTTATGAGTGTTATCTAATTTAGAAGGCAGTTGGTCAAGTGGAGTTAACTTGACTTCGTAGTTATCAATTGGGACCTCATGTTCCGTGGTGTTTAGAATAGAAACATTAACTCTATTGTTAGGTTTTAAGCTCACTATGCAGTTTGCTAAGAAAACACCGTCACGAATTTCATGATCTAAGATCAAACCTTCTTTTAGATTAGTAATCTCAGAGAGATTGGAAACAGGACACTCAATGACAGTTTCTGATCGCGGGGGTATAACATATGATGGCTTACTAAGAGAAATAGGTATTTTGTAATCTTCTAAATTAAGAGTATTGGTAGAGTAATGAATATCTATTTTAAAATGTTGGATAAAATTACTACCGATAATACCATCGTAATTTAAGTTGACCGCATCGTTAATAGTATGAAATAAATACTCGAACATTATCTTATTTTTTGATGAAATGCCATATTCAAAAATTAGTTTAACGGTCCCAAGGGATTCGCAATATGATTCATTATCGCTTAAACCTCTAAGTTTTATAATTTCGGGACCCAACACTGGTTTATTACGTAAACTTGAAAGTTTAACAATAGAAACTGAAGAACCAGTGTCAATTAGAAAGCATAAAGGCTTGTTATTATAATTTGTTTTAAGATAGACGTGAGGTAAAGAAACTTTATAATTTATATTAAGCGTTTGCTCACGTGTTAGAGAAAATGTGGAAACACATTGTTTAGAATTTTGCGTGTCATTTTTATGATTTGAAGGTTCCGGTAGACACGAAACCGAAACCTTATTTAATTTAAATTATCGGAATTATTAATGTCTACTTGATGCACATTAGAGCGATTATCATTGTTATTCGGTGCACTTGCACTTGGTGGTGTAGAATTACTAGCCTGTGAGTTCTTTGCCTTAAGTTTCCGACACTCGCTTATCAAATGACCGCGTTTTTTGCAATATTTGCATGATTTCTCGGGGTCAAACTTGGAAGTAGTAGTATTATGAGAATTATCTGATGAATTTACATGATACAAATTTGGAGAAGACCGCTTATTTTTGTAACATTCGGATGCGATATGACCACTTTTGTTACAATGTGTGCAATGTTTATTAGAACGCGTAGTTAATTTAGATAAATTAAATATTTTTTCCTCTTCAATGGCATGCGTTATTGCTTCGGATAATGATTTAGGATTCCTACACCGCACTATATGCGAAAAATTGGAGTTCAACCCTAACAAGAAGGTATTGAGGGCGAGATCTTCCATAGCGGCTAATCGACCTATAAGTTCTTTATCATTATCGCAGCTATAATGGATGTCAGATTGCAATCTTGTTAAACATGATTCGATACGCACAGCATACTGCATCGCGTCTTCAGAAGGCAATTGCTTGCATTGTTGTAAATTAACTAATAAATGTGTGGAATGTTTTTTCTCCCCAAAAGTAGTTTTAAGGAACTGTTTGATATCAGCCCAATTGTCAAATTTCTTTAAGCAAGCGGCTAACTGAGCTTTGCCTTCTAATTGCGAGATGATGTATTTACATAAAAAGTTCTGTTGTTCTGTAGTTGCTAAAGATATCGCACTCTCGCAGTTTGTTAAAAATGCGGGTAAATACTCGCGATCCCCGTTATAGGGCTTAATGAATTTAGTGAGAACATTGAGGGTGATTTTGTCCGACATTTTAGTTTTATGTTTTACTGGAATGTTCTCTGATTCTGAACTGGATGAAGATGCGATTTCCTCTGATTTTTCTTTCTTTAAAGACATTAAAATAACAATATGATTATTATTTAGAGCACTTACAGAACATCAGATAAAAACAAAGCGTGCACAATAAAATTTCTAAATTAGATTTTTTTAAATAAAATACGAGTGATTTGAATATTTGGGAAACGGCACTTCACTTCACTAAAGCACTTTCATAATATTTGAAAAACTCACATTAGCAGATGTACAGCAGTCGCACACGTGAACATTCTGGAAAGGTGACGTCACGAAGCACGCGGCGCCAGCGCCTGGCGACCCAGAGAGTCGTATTGCAGGCAGTTCCTGCACGTGGTGCGCTCAAAACACGTGGCTGATGATGGATGGAGAGACAGCCACAAATCCCATGCGTGAGATGTTGATGCAGTTCAGAGATCGTGTGTTGACCTGGTGATGCGGGCTCACACTCGAAAGTGGAGGCTGACCGTCGACCACGTGGTAGCAGATGTGTTCGGGTGTGATGCGGACTCACGCTACACAGCGGAGACTTATCGTCGATCACAGCAGCAGCAGCGCGGACTTAGGCGTTTTTAGGAAGCCTAAGATTCACCGTCGACCACGACACTTGCAAAGGACTTTCGACCACGGACCAAACAACAATGGTGCAGACACGTGGAAATATTCGCGACGCCTACACCTAATGGATCCCAGTACTTAACGATTTTCCTGGGATCCCACTTCTGACACCAGTTTGTTATGATGGCGATCCGTGGGTCCTTTTTAAAAAAACACTTGTTACTGCTAAAAGAATATTTAATGAACAGAGGTTACACTAAGACACACTGGTTACACAACAACTGAACTCTCGACACGGAATGTACAATATGTACTACGAAATGGCTATGACTGTCTGTCTGAGCACATGGAAATGCCCTTTTATAATATTGGTAACAATATGGAAGCGGCGGGGTTTATATCATAGTCAGCATTTGATGCGTTACAAAGTCCGTTTATAACAGTACGCAGAGTTGACGCCGGAATGTTGGCGCCGTTGGGGGCGACTGACGTCACGGGGGCAACTGACGTCACTGGGGCAGCAACTCTCGCGTATGTCGTTGGCTTCTGGCTTCTGTGTGGATTGAGATCAGGCACCGACGGCTGTGCAGCGCTCGTGGGTGTCTGTCTTCTGGGATCTTCATTCTTGGGGTGAGGATTTCTCCTACACCCTCTTTTGCTGCCGTCTTCCTCGCCGAGTTTTTCTCGGCCGTTGACGGTGCGAATATCGGGGGTTTCGCCTGTGCTGGACCACGTAGCGCGGCCCGAACGTTCGGGAGCGACGATGCTCGGTTCAGCATGGGCCGGTCAGCTTCCTCTTCGTCTCGTTCTTCACTTTCTTTTTGGCCGGCGCCTCCACTGTCCGAGGGGCCGTGGGCGCCTGGCTTCATGGGCTTCATTTCTTGTCTGTTCTGAGTAGCCTCCGCGACCACTTCGGTGCGTTGCCACACCGAGGATAGCGCGGGGAGGTCTTCCCTTCGTGCTGTCGCCGGTAAAAACCTGGATTTGCACCGTCGATAACACAAACGGCTGACCCGATTTAAAAAGGGTCCGTACGGTAGTAGTTGCGGGTGGACGAAAATATTACGCGACACGGAGCGCAGCGACTAGGCGTAGTGGTGTCTTCTCCGCGAACTAATGGCTACTGGCCTATCCAGAGCACCGCCCCTCTGCGGTCGGCACTTTTATCTGTTCGGTTCGTGCAAACGTCAGTGCGGATTCTGTCAAAGTGACATGTGTCACTTTTCACTTAGCTCGTTCATTCGTTCTTTAGCTTCCGTACTATTGACTTCTCCGACATATATAAAAGTGAATATTTCACAAAATTTGTTCTTGGAAATACGTGTATATATTTTTTTTAAATTATAAAAGTGTTTGGAAAATTATTTCGGCACTCAAAATTTTAATTAAATGTTAAAGTTTTCCATAAACATTCATGGACGGCAGATTCTCGAAGAAATTTTTGCTGGCATATTTTTTTAGCGTTTATTGATGAAAATATACCAAAGTATAAATATTATTAATAGCCGTTTAAATACGTTAAACTAATACCTCCCTAGTTTCTAACTATCATCACTGCACAACAACTGCTACAAATTTGTAAATTCACTAGAATTGTGAATAAATCACATAAATTGCAAACAGAACATTGAAACGGCTTTCAATACAATTAAGGAGGAAATGTGACTTCGTACAACTACTGTCAAAATTCGAACCAGATGTCGGGCCTGCATTCACAACAGAGGTCAACAATTTGAGCAGGATTTGTAAAAATTATAAAATAAATCATAATAAGAGAAATAAAATTAAAATTCCGAGTCTACGCAATACATATTTTTTTAAATTTATATTTGAATGAAAAATTTGGGTCTTATTTTCATAAAACAATTAAAAGTCGATGAAAAAAAATCCGCAGGGCATGATTAAGTGTTTAGGAGTCTGAAAGGATAGCAAAAGACCCCTTCCGTCGACCATTTTAATTTGGCTCACGATGCTCCAAACAAACTGTATATGTACTTTTTTTATAATTTTAATATACGAGTGCATTTTGGAAGGCCAAACGTCACGTAAAATAGCAGATTTTTTTCTGAGTCTTTACTGGATTGGTTTTACACAAATTTTGATTTCCTTAAAAGCCCAGATAATTTCCTTATGTTATCTGTATATCTAAAATATTTGAAAAAATGTGTGTAATAATATCATAATCACGTAAGAGCGGCTGTATAAAAATGTACCTCGAGTTGCTCTTAATGCCGATTTCTCAGATTTATATGAACAAAATAATTTTGACATATTTTGTTTGGAAAACAAACTCGGGAGCTCGTAGCTAAAGTAGTATGCTACGATGGTCATGGGTCGATCTCCAAGTATAAACAACGCTGATCCAGGTCGGTCTGTAGATGGGTGACCGTCTTAAGATACCGAGCTCCTCCACACCTCGAAAAGCACGTTAAGAATTTGTTCTCTAGATCCCTGACAGTCGTTTCTGACTTGACTGTTGTGACATAAAGAATATTATGTAATACCATACGAAATTAGTTAGATGATCTGTTTTCTTTAAATTATTTTTATTGAAGGACTTTCTTTTGACCATTGTCTCATCACTTGTTAAGTAATAATGTGATTGATGATTGTTATCAGAATTCTGAAGTGGCGATACTTGGGGGAAGTCTATGTCCAACAGTGGACGTTTTTCGGCTGAAATGATGATGATAAGAATTCCACTCTTTAGTTATTTCCCGCTATGAAAGTAAGGTTAGGTGTTACTTAAACTAAAGTAAGTAATATAATTTTAGGAAAAATATTGAGTTCACAAAATATTTAGCTTTTTAATAGGTTACGTTATTATTCACCCTCAGATCAAACAAGGCTCTTTCGCTGAAGCGCGGATATCATCTCGTAACCTAGCCGCCCGTCTCGGTCTGACAGAGAAGCTGAATTCATGGACAACAGAACTGTCGGGGGGCATGAAGAGAAGGGTGCAACTAGCTTGTGCGTTAGCCGGCGGCGCCAGCGTGCTCGTGCTGGACGAGCCCACGTCCGGGCTCGACGTGGAGACGCGCCGGGAGTTGTGGGACTTGCTACTGGTAACGACCAACGACATCATCTTCCACCGGGATACCATGCCCTCAATATTTGTCAGAAATCAGAGTCTAGTGTTAATTTGTTTTACGTCGATCGACACTTTCACGACGTTCAGCGCTGTGAATGGCCCGCTTCAAGCTCTTAACCAATCAGAGAGCTTGAAGAGAGTAAAAACAACTCAAGCAACAGCGATTGTAAAGCATCTTTTTTTGAGTAGGGAAATAATCAAATAACTTCTTTCGCTCTTATGGAGCGAGAGGGAGTATCAGACTTTTATTGACTAAAACCTACCTGTGTTTTTCAGTTGTTTTTGCGTTCCAGGACTACGGTAGCTCTTTCGTATATTCCCGCAGCCTTGTTGTGAGCGATGGATACGGTACGACTATATTGTAGGAACTATAGAGAACATGATTGTTGTGAGCGATGGATACGGTACGACTATATCGTAGGATGTATACAACACATGATTGGTCGCTAAGGCGATGGTTGCGAGTTGCCTGTGTCCTATAGTGACCGTTTTTCAGCTAATATTTATCCCTTACAAACTAGCTGACCCAATAGGGTAAGTAACATATGGTATAATTACAAAATCTCTAATATTTACAAGATATAACAACTGAATCTATAATTTTATTTGATATAACGATCAATTAATATAATAAACGATTGATCTAATTTTCAAATGCCGGGGTCCCTCAGGGGTCAGTGCTCTCGGCAACATTGTTCTTGCTGCATATTAATGATCTGCTTAAGCCCGGTACCTTTGGGTATGCAGACGACAGCACTGTTGCTGACAGTTACACATCCAGCGCGCAAGCTAGGGGGTCACTGATCCAGTCTCTTCGAGAGGCTATGGTCGAACGCTTGAACTTGTCCTTGGAGGCAGTCTCTGAATGGGGCGATGCCAATTTGGTCAAGTTCAATGCTGCTAGAACCCAGGCGTGTATCTTTTCCGCTAAAAGGAGGCAATTTAGCCCTGCTCCAACTTTCTGGGGCGTAACCGTGCCGATAACCGACCATCTTGATCTTCTTGGTGTTACGCTGACGTCAACACTCAACTTTGGGCCATACATTGAAGCAAAGGCTCAACTGGCAGCAAAAAACAAGTCAGACAGTACTTCACGCCGGAACAGCTGCTCAAACTTTATCAAACATAAGTTCGATCGTGTATGGAGTACTACTCTCATCTTTGGGACGGATCTGCCCGATACCAGCTTGACGCACTTGAGGCAATTGAGAGGCGTGCCAGGAGAATCATAGGCAATGATGCACTCGTTGAGTTGAGGCTCCAAAGTCTTGAGCATCGGCGCCGAGTTGCTAGCCTGTCGGTTTTCTACCGGTTGCATTTCAGGGAGTGTGCGTCGGAATTGCATAACCTAATTCCGCCTAGCCCGTTCCATCATCGGACCACCAGGCGTACGGCAACGCGCCACCCATGGTGGACATTCCACCTATACGCACAAAACGTTTTGGGAACACATTCATTGTGCGTACAGCTAAGGAGTGGAATTCCTTGCCGGAATCTGTGTTTCCTGATAGCTACAACACGGAAATCTTTAAGTCAAGAAAGAATAGGTTACTTCTAGGTAAGCGCTTTACATCGTCGACCGCATCGTCGCTTTCCATCAGGTGAGATGGCGGTCAAGCACGAACCTATCGAGAATAAAAAAAAAGTAACTAATTTTTACAAGCATAACATACATTGATTAGAAAACCTTGAGATATACCACTTGAAAGACATAAAACTTATTAATTTATTCTAATATACTCGTATCATATATAAGAACAAAATCTTTTTATAAATCATAATGGCTTTTAACTTAACCTAATCCAAATGATTCACTAACGTTAGAAGGGATCTGGCGCTCGCTCACCTTCGTACTTTAATGGTCACTGTTTTAACCTAATCTTTTGTTCGCTTGCTATCGCCTATAATGGTCACTATTCTAACTTGACCTAATTCAGGTGCGATTTTTAACTGAACCTAACCCAAATAAGTCACTAATTATAGAAGGGGATCAGGCACTCGGCAGCCGCTACCGCGGCACGCTCGCCTTCGCGCTTTTATGGTCACTGTTCTAACCTAACCTAACCCACTTGATCGCTTCGATCGCTCGCCATCGCGTTCACTATTCTCACCTGACCTAGTCCAGGCGCGAGGCTCCGCAGCCGCATTATATTACAGTACCGTTTTTAAATACACCGACTTGTTGTCTATTTGTGTTAAACGATACAGCTGCGACAAATATATATTATAAACGATAGACCTAATGATGTTCGATGAAATAAACTTTATATCCAATAAAGTTACAGTCAAATGGGGTGAATAGAAACTCAGGGGTAAAACGAAATAAAACTTCGAAGGGTATTTTCACGACATTTGAATATTTTTTGCATCATTTAACTATATCAATTTATTAATGAATTGTTATTCTAAAAAGTCGATGCTTTGTTAGAAGCCGTTAATATGGTATCAAAGTAAAAAACCAAACCAAAGCTTTGTTTCTATTCACCCCTGCGTTTCTATTCACCCCGTTTTACGGTACGCGAAATAAGTTTTAGAGTATGTAAATGTTACATGTAAAGAAATTATATCAACAGTTGGTATATCTCACGTTTTTTATATCTTGTGAATGTTATTGAAATGAAAATATACCAAATAACTTTATATAATATGAGACGCACCCGTCCATATAGGTTTGTTGACTACCAACCCTAATATTGGCAGATAGGATTTGAAGGCTCTTTTGAATGTAATGAAGAAAAATGTACTATTTTTCATGAATTTTTCAGCAAGTTTTCTCTTCGTAAGAACCTTCTTGAGACTTCAAGAAATTGTTAAAAAAAAGTTCATACAAATGGTTTCAGTTACTCTTAATAATGGCCAAATGTTTTGCGGTTAGCAACACATTTTGACAATAGATAAATATTGAAATAAGGAAATTTCTTTTAGCATTTTAAGTTTTCCAACTTTATACTCTGGCACTGTCCCAATCATGTCCCAAATTTAGGGAATTTATAATAATGAAAACGAAACCGCTAAATACTATTAACATGACAATTTTTTTGTATTATTTTTTCGGTAACCATAGCGACCCTTTGCTTTAGCGCCATCTATGCAGCTATGGTGAACTAAGTAAAAACATAGTGCGTTAACAGGCACTTTTTTATACGTGTAATAATATGGTCCTTTCATGACAGTCTCTACGAGGCGAGCGAACCGTCCTTCTATCGACCCACTTCATGGAGGAAGCAGACGCCCTGGGCGACCGCATGGCTGCGCTGCACGCTGGAGCACTGCGGTGCTTCGCTACCACAATGCATCTCAAGAAGGCAGTGGGTGAGCAACAGAGAAAGAATTAATTAATAAAAATTTGGTCCGCCATCTTTAGTAATTCGCCAAATTTTGACGGTACGGTTGGCACAATGCTTGGGAGATTGGCTGCTGTGTTGCGTGTCGCGAGTTCGATCCCTGCATGGGACAAATATTTGTATGAACTACAGATAAGTGTTCTGAGTCTGGGTGTCTTGTATATGTGAGTTTACATTTTTCTGAACGCAACCGCGATACAGGAGTCATTACTAGTGTGGGGCAAAGATTATTAAAAAAAAATCGAGTAAATAACAGAATTAACGAATGACAACACAGTTTTCAGGAGTTATCTCTCTTTTTCCGCTTTGCGTCTTCATCGAACATTGCGTTGGATGAAGCAACCATGCTCACGTTGACAAACTAGTGGGGCTCTAGTCCTCTTAACTTCTATGATCTACATTATTGTTACGCCGTGAAACTTTAACAAGTCATAGGTATATCCGCCAAAATCAACAGTGACGTCAAACAAGTAAAACACATTTCTGAGCGAAAGTTCCAGAATCGAAGTACGTCCCAAGGTCTAGCGAATTCTAGAAAAATTATAGAAGAAATTATAGGGGTATAAGTTCTTCTATTATTATTAGATGATTACAGTTGATAATAGTCCGTATGGTGTCCGGACGTAAAGAATTGCACCATCCCATCTCTTCCCGTGGGTGTCGTAAGAGGCGACTAAGGGACATACCAGAGAATGGGCAGCAGCATTCTCTGTGCATTATAACAACTACACTGCGATCGCCAACCCGTCTGCCAAGCGTGGCGATTACGGCAAACCCCCCCCCCAAATATGACAAGCAAAATAAAGAAATCGCCCCTAGTGCCCGGCAGCCCGTCTACCCTTGACTCCGGTAGCGGTCAAGGCCACGGCGAGGCAAGGGGTGCTAAGAATCACCGGATGGGATCCGGCTACCCTAAAAAACAACGACTGGACCTGGCAACATATAACACACGCACACTGAGAACCGACGAGAAGATCACCGAACTTGAGGAGGAATTGAGCAGGTTGCGATGGAGTATTATTGGATTATCTGAAGTCCGAAGACAGGGGGAGGACACGATAATTCTTAAATCCGGTAACCTGCTCTATTTCCGGGAGGGTGACCAGCAGTCCCAGGGCGGTGTCGGGTTTTTCGTTCACAAGTCCCTTGTGAACAATGTGGTGAAGATCGAGAGTGTGTCGACGAGGGTGGCGTACCTCATACTCAGAATATCGCCAAGATATTCGCTGAAGGTCATACAGGTTTACGCCCCGACCTCGACGCACCCCGACGACGAAGTAGAGACCATGTATGAGGATGTATCCAGTGCCATGCATGGCTTTAAAACTCACTTCACCGTGGTCATGGGGGACTTCAACGCGAAACTGGGCAAACGAGATGGTGACGAGCTGAGAGTAGGGCAATTTGGATTTGGACGTCGGAATCACCGGGGACACCTACTGGCTAGTTTTATGGAGAAGGAGGGCCTCTACATGATGAACTCCTTCTTCAGAAAACGTGAGCATAGGAGGTGGACCTGGCAAAGTCCCGACGGTGCGACTAGAAATGAGATTGACTTCATTCTGTCGACGAAGAAGCAAATATTCAATGATGTCTCCGTGATCAATGCGGTGAAAACTGGAAGAGATCACCGCATGGTAAGAGGCACATTGAATATCAATATTAAGCTTGAAAGGTCTCGACTGGTGAAGTCTACGCTCCGTCCAGCACAGATCCAGATCCATAACTCCGAGAGTTTTCAGCTCGAACTCCACAATCGTTTCGAGTGCCTAGGAAGCTCCGTGGACGAATATAACGATGGGTTCGTGGAAACTGTCCATACGGTGGGGTCTAAATTTTTCAAGACTCACTGTACAAAAAAGAACAAGAAGCTGTCAGAACAAACTCTCGAGCTTATGAAGAAGAGGCGTGAGATGACTTTGCAGTCTTCAGATGATGCGTGCACATACCGGCAGCTCAATAAACAGATCTCAAAGTCTCTGAAACGCGATCTGCGCCGATTTAATACCGAGAGGATTAAAGATGCGATTGAGCGGAATAAGGGCTCTAAAGTATTTGCACGAGATCTGTCTATTGGGCAGAGTCAGCTCACGAAGCTGAAGACCGACGATGGCAGAGTCATATCCGCCAAATCGGAGCTTCTGGGAGAGATCGAGGCTTTTTATGGACAGTTGTACACGTCAATCTCCGAACCCACGGCAAATCTAGCAAACGACCCAAGAGCTAGATTGACTCGACACTATACCGAAGATATCCCGGACGTCAGCCTGTACGAGATTAGGATGGCTCTGAAGCAGTTGAAGAACAACAAGGCGTCGGGTGAAGATGGAATTACGGCCGAGCTCCTGAAGGCGGGTGGAAAACCGGTCCTAAAGGCCCTTCAGAAGTTGTTCGATTCCGTCATACTCAAGGGAAAAACGCCACAGGCATGGAGCAGAGGTGTGGTGGTACTCTTCTTTAAGAAGGGTGACAATACCCTGCTGAAGAATTACAGGCCCATCTCACTTCTGAGCCATGTCTACAAGCTGTTTTCCAGAGTCATCACGAACCGTCTTGCGCGCAGGTTCGACGACTTCCAGCCTCCCGAACAAGCCGGATTTCGAAAAGGCACCGTAGACCACATACATACGCTGCGGCAGGTTATACAGAAGACCGAGGAGTATAATCAGCCTCTCTGCTTAGCTTTTGTGGACTATGAGAAAGCCTTTGATTCGATCGAGACTTGGGCTGTACTGCAGTCTCTTTAACGGTGCCAGATTGACTATCGGTACATCGAAGTGCTGAAGTGTTTATACAAAAACGCCACCATGTCAGTCCGACTTCAGGACCAGACCTCGAAACCTATCCTCCTGCAGCGGGGTGTAAGGCAAGGAGACGTTATTTCTCCGAAACTCTTCACGGCCGCAATGGAGGATGTCTTCAAGGTTCTGGAGTGGAGAGGGCTAGGCATCAATGTCAATGGCGAGTACATCACTCACCTTCGATTTGCCGACGACATAGTAGTCATGGCTGAGACTACGGAGGAGCTCAGTACAATGCTCGGTGACCTCGGTAGAGCTTCCGAAAGAGTGGGACTTAAAATGAACATGGACAAAACCAAAGTTATGGTAAACATCCATGTAGCACCCACTCCTATCAAGATCGGAGACTCTACACTCGAAGTTGTGGACGACTACGTTTACCTGGGACAGACAGTCCAGTTGGGTAGGTCTAACTTCGAGAAAGAGGTCAATCGTCGAATCCGACTCGGCTGGGCAGCGTTCGGGAAGCTGTGCGGTGTCTTCTCGTCCAATATACCACAGTGTCTCAAGACAAAAGTCTATGACCAGTGTGTGTTGCCAGTGATGACATATGGCTCCGAAACGTGGTCGCTTACAATGGGCCTCATCAGAAGGCTTAAAGTTACTCAAAGGGCAATGGAAAGGGCTATGCTCGGAGTATCCTTGCGTGATCGCGTCAGAAATGAGGATATCCGCAGGAGAACCAAGGTTACGGACATAGCCCGAAGAATCGCCAAACTTAAGTGGCAGTGGGCAGGGCACATTGCTCGCAGAACAGATGGTCGATGGGGACGAAAGGTTCTGGAATGGCGACCACGTACCGGAAAACGCAGCGTTGGAAGGCCTCCCACAAGGTGGACCGATGACCTGGTGAGGGTCGCGGGAATTCGATGGATGCGAGACGCACAGGACCGGTCATTGTGGCGGCATTTGGGGGAGGCCTATGTCCAACAGTGGACGTCTTTCGGCTGAAATGATGATGATGATGATGATGACAGTTGATAAGGGAATTTGTTCCTTCCGTGTTATTTATAGACTTGAAATTGGCATGAAGTCGCGTGTCGCGTGAGTAGTGATCTTAATCTTAACTTTTCAAAATGTGAATTATTCTTATTTAATAGTACTGACAGACAACTAACTCTTTATAAATTTAGCACACCCCAAAAATCAAAATGATTGAAAAAAGCTCTCTTTATCTCTTTGGGTCTCCGAGGATTCCTTTCTTTGGATTGCTTTATCAAGACTTTAGATACCTGGAGACTCGCTTACCCGTAATCTAATCCACCCGACGAACCATTATTCCAAAGACGGTTGGATGAGCCGCTCTGCAAATTAGTTCAGGAAAACCCGTTTGAAACATCCACTGCTCGTACATCGGCTGTAGGGTAGTGGGAATCGGGTCTCTGACTTCACGCACTACCATCGTCGAAAATTGGCACCTTGCTCGATGATAATACTTTCAATTACAAATAATTTAATTTACTAACAACAACGAGTAACAGGGCAGAGTGGAAGAAAAAAACGTGTTGCGACGACCCCAAATAACACGGGATAAGGGCAGGAAGATGTTACGTCTCTTACCTTCGAGCTTCATCATCAGATCAGCTCAATGCCACCAGCATGTACAAGAGTATTTCAAATATTATGTCACACATATGTTTAAAAGTAAAGTAAATACAGCAGATAATTATAATGATTTATAATTAAATCATATACTATTAAATCTAAAACTATCTCACCTTAATTCCAGGTACCGGTTACAGCTTATCATTTACAACGATCGGCAAACCGAAAGCGACAGCAATAAGCAAAGTAGTGACGTCACACGTGCCAGACGCGACGCTGAAGGAACAAACCAACAATTCGATAACATACAACCTGCCTGCGATGCATAGCGGGAAGTTCCCTGAACTGTTTGCAGAACTGGAGGCCAAGAAATCAAAACTGGGACTGGAGTCTATAGGTGTAGGTGTGACTACACTTGAAGAGGTTTTTCTGAAGTGAGTAGTTTTGTACGAATAGATTACGATTTGGTCCAAACCCTTTGCGCACAGCAAAGCCTTTGGACCTATCTCATTAGTCACTTTCAATACCTATGCTCTTCACACGCAAGAAATCTGCGTTCTTCTAAAAATCTCCTTCTGGTCTGTCCTTCTCATACTTCTGATTTTGTCCATTCTTCCTTCTATATACTGTCCATCCTTCTGTGGAATGCGCTTCCTCTCGATATCAGGACGGCCGAAAGTCGATATGCATTTAAGCGCAGGGTGCGGAATCATTTGCTCCATCAATAGCAGAATCGTCTCAAAACTTCTTTCGTTACTTTATATTAATATTTATGTATATGTATTATATTAAATATATATGTATGTGCATTTTAATTATATGTATATAAATTATTATTTTTTTGCTCTTGTTTTTCGTTACACGAAAAATTTTCTTTTTATGCACCTACCATATTGTCTTTTCACCACCCTAGGTTGACTGGTAGAGAATGCCTAAGGCATTAAGTCCGCCTTTGTACTTTATGTTGCATGAAGTTTAATAAATAAATAAATAAGGGGTTTGGACCAAATCTTATTTTTAACAACTATTTTTTTATGTTGTAAACCAGTGATTGACTCGATCCCACCTGATAGTAAGCAGCGATGCAATCGTTGATGGTGAATCGCACTTGTTTATTAAGAGCCTGTTCACTTTAGCTTTGAAGACACCTAAATTATAATCGGACGGGAAGACCGCAGCAGGCAAATTGTTCTAATCCTTCGATATGCGCGGTATAAACGATTTTTTTTAAATGATTCATAGGTTTTCCAGTTTATAAGTAAAGATAATTTTTTGTATTTTCTTTTTTAAATTAGGGCGAGCAGGGATGCAGGTTTTTTAGTCCGTCTCTGTACATGAGTGAGTGTAAATAGGTGTGAGTGAACGATTAAATGAATAACTTGTACAATAGTGGGACCGGAAGCCATAGAACTTTAAACTAATTGTGCAATATTAGAGACATTAGGGACCGTCCAACCTGCACTGGGCCCGCTTGGTGTATTAAGCCTGAGTCCCAGCAGTAGTAACATTAAAAGGCTCATTATGCTGTAGAAACCGTCTGTATTCATTGCCGTCTAGGGTTTCCATCCAAATATGAAGAGTATTCATAAGTAGGTACACACTATACCCTATTCGTCTGGGCTTGAGACGAAATGTAAAGAAAGAAAACGATATAGGTATCTTCGACCAAGTTTCTTCGACGTGTTTGAATACATTGATAACTATCTCCTTTTCTGTTGAATGCATTGGCGTTTTCTTTGCACGCTTTTTCTTCGGCGAATATCAAGAATTCAACGAAAATATCTTGCATCAACATGTTGATCGATAGTGAAAAAGATGGTGGATTATAACCAGCCCGATGACAAAACGTCACATTTTTATGTAAAATATTTGGAGTATATGTGGTCTATAATTAAGTAGTATTATAAATGGTTTGTTTACCTTTTGTCTCACAGCTCCCTGAATAGGGTATAGATCAATAAAATGATAATATTTTAGTAGCAGTAACCGGAACAGGGTGTAAAGTCCCACATATCTCCGTTGAAAAAGGGGGGTTTGTCCGACCAGGCGGGTGTTAGGTCTGATCTCGGCAACTGCCTTATAGATGATTTCAGGCTGTTGTATATGTTCAAATCGCGTGGAGAACTGTAATTGCGCGATGAAGGTTTTTGTAGGAAGTGGAGTTGGAGCATGGAGTTTCTTGCACATTCTTCTCCATAGAGATCTACGCTTTGGAATGTGCAATTAGCATCATTTATTTTTATTTTTCTGACTGACTGACTTCTTGACATTTCAAAAGTGCCTGTAAATGGTTTATTTGGAATAAATGCTATTTTGATTTTGATTTTTGATTTTGTAGTTTAGCTCCTATGTGACGTCATAGATGTCGCTACAATAGTTTTCGGCCGAAAGACGTCCGCAATATAATTTCTTATAAAAAAAATATATAGGCAACTTATAAAAATATACTATGTAGAAGTCGTAACATTTTATTGTCGTCCCAAGGTTATGCAGTGATGTCGACACAACGTTGTTCGAAGATGAAGTGGACGCCGCCGGAGAGCCGGGTGAGTTGAACGTCGTTGTCATATCCAAAAACTGCGACACAAAACACATTCTTTAAGCTTCTGTACTGCGTTTCGGGTCCAACCTGATCCGTAAGCTAGTTTTCATATGTAATTAAAAATAACTGTTTTAGGATTTAAAAAAGGATTTTAATTATCCAAAGCCACGTAAAAAAATGCTTTGATTTTTTTGTAAAAGTTTTTATATCACACTATCCATATAAATATTCCAAATGTGAAAGTAACTCTGTCCGTCTGTCTATTACGCTTTCACGGTTAAACTACTCAACCGATTTTGATATTTGGTACGAACGTTGAACTCCAAGGATGGACATAGGTTATTTTTTGTCCGTCTTTGACTTCGACTTTGCGTCCGCATTGACCAACATTCACGCACACCAAGCCGCTGGCATTAGCTAATATTACCTACTTATTATAAAGACAAAAATTTTATGTGTAAGTTTGTTACTTTTTTACGTTCGAACGGCTAAACGGATTTCGATAAAACTTAATACACGGGTGACACTTTTATCCTTGGATTATGTTCCCTTGGGGTAATTATCTACTTTATAGTCCAAGATCCCAGAGCGATAAGAAATAACTTATTTTCACATGGATGAGACCTTATGTTCTCAGTAGCCTATCACGTGCTTTAAATACCTATGTGCTTG
Source organism: Mythimna vitellina (assembly GCA_949316375.1). Lineage (NCBI taxonomy): Eukaryota > Metazoa > Arthropoda > Insecta > Lepidoptera > Noctuidae > Mythimna > Mythimna vitellina. The sequence continues at coordinate 20,835,502 of OX438700.1, read as the reverse complement.
TGGAGCTCCCCCTTGGGGAACTTGGGCAGGTACGAGGTGAGAAAGGGAACTAAAAATAAGAGTTACTTAACTTAAATTTGTGATTTCTGTATATGTATTTTATTTTTTTGATGGCTTATTTTTATATATGCTTTGTAGAATATTATTCTAAAGCAGTATCCATAAGTGTTAGACACTTTCCATGGGTCAAAACTTTTGTCAGACGCTTTAAAGCCGCATAGCATAAGCATACAAGCATAATCAGCCTTTTGATGTTCCCACTGCTGGGACTCAGGCCTCCTCTCTCCAGGAGAGGGAATGGGCCATAATCCACCACGCGGGCCCAGTGCGGGTTGATGAATGTCACGTCTTTTTTTTTTTATTGGGTGGGAAAATCATCTTATGACAAAACCCGCTCTTGGGCGGAGCAGGAGATAGTGTCAGACTTTTACTGACTAAAAACCCACTCCTGTTCCTTCGTTGCCTTCGTCCCAGGGCCCCGGGTTTCGCTTTCACACTACCCGTGGCCCCAGTAGGCTTCGACCCTGCTGGGCCCCTACGATTTGCTGACATCTCTTTGAGGCGCGCGTGGAACAGTACGCGCCGTCGATGACTTGGGCTCGGTCCGATTACCGGACGGTCGGACGGCGAGCCACCCATTGCTCGCCATCCGCAAGCCCGCGCCTACGGTGGCCGGAAATCGGGATCGGAATCCCGGCGGCGGCGGTTGGAGCGTAAGGACCGTTGCCTCACGCGATCGGCCGCCTCCTTCGCTAGCATTACGGCTTCGCAGAAGGAGGCGAACGCCTGCCACTCCTCCTCGCTCCGGACCATGGCCTCAACCAAGGCCCGGCGCGAGAGATCGCCGCCGCCGATTGCCCCCACGAGGACACGGCGTTGCTCTGCCCAAGCGGGGCACACCTCCACCGTTTGTTGTACCGTGTCCTCCGGGCGGTCCACACAGTGTCGACACCCGGGCGTCGTTTCCGCACGAATCCGGTGCAGGAACCTCCCGAACTTACCGTGTTCGGTGAGAACCTGCGTCATGCGGAAGGTGAGGACGCCATGAGGTCTTTCCAACCACGCCTCAAAGAGGGGACTTACCGCCATAATTGTGGCGTGCCCATGTTACATGTCTTCGAATTTTTGGTTCTAGCACATGCCGGTTTCCTCGCGATGTTTTTCTTCACCGTTTTAAGAGCAGTGGTGAAGAAATAAATTACACACACATGCACCAGGCTAGATTTGAAACCGCGACCTACAACTCGTAAGTCGGAGCCGTTACCACTCGGCCACCACTGCTCTTTTACCACTCGCCGCACAAAAAATAATTGAACTTTACTTATTTTTGCATGGCTGATTTTATATATCTCACGCTTTATCATAAAAAGACCTAAGTCAAAAAAGGATGTTTGAAAATTGAACCATAAATTATATGAGTTAAGATTCAATTTTCAACTATCAGTTTTTGACTTAGGTCTCTTTATGATCAACCGTGCGATATGTTTTGTAGAATATTATTTTAAAGTAGTAAGTATCCATAATTGTCAGATACTTTCCATGGGCATGTTATGTCTTATCGCTCTGGGATCTTATTCTATTACGCGGACGAAGCCATTGGCAGCGGAAACTTAGTTAATTCTTTATTGTACACAAAAACATACAGAGTACAAGGAGATAATACAGTTTATCTACAAATGGAGCTTAACTCAACAATGAGTTTTCTTCCAGCAAACCTTTGAGTTACAGAGTGAGAACACATTCGAGAGTAGGAACCAGTGCCCAATATAATCCTTGCAATAACTAAATCTAAAATATAATTATATTATACATAAGTCTAATATATAATTATAATATAAATACATACTAATATATATTAATATTATGTCAATAATGAAAGGAAGTGCTCTTTAAGTTTCCTCTTGAAGATATCCAGAGAAGGGCTGTCGCGAAGGGAGTGTGGTAGAGAGATCCAGAGACGCACTGCAGTTACAGAAAAGGAACCGCCATAGCGGCTGGAAGCTTACTTAACTTACTTGATTTTTTTTAAGGTTTTTTCAAGATATGTTACGGGTTATTAAAAATGCTCTAAAACATAACTTGATTTATTGTGTTCTAGAACCACCACCAAAGAAGCTAACTGGCATCCCCTTGTATGTGAGACAATTGATCGTACTCCTGAAGAGACAAGTCATGTATGCAATAAGCCAAAAATCGATGTTCATAGTAATGGTGAGTTAAAGAAAGAAAGAAATAATAAATAATAAATTTAATTTTTGGAACATAACATTTTTGCAATATTTTGTATAGTTAACGTTAACAGCATTAGTTTAATACAGGGACCATTTTGGTTACCCATTGAAAGGGTTTTTGATAGGGTTTTGACAAAGTGTTGTTTTAAAACCCATTTCATATTGGTTACACTTATTTACGAAAACCCTCATCAATGGATAACCTCTTCCAAACCCTTTCGATTTGTTTACCTGTATATTCAAAAACCCATTCTTGGTGGTTTATACTTTTTAACGGTAACACGTTTTGAACGGGTTACCCCTTCAACGACTGTAACAGAGTTACCCATTCGGACTACAAATATTGTAATTTTATCTCTCGTGCCTTACTTTAAAGTACTAAACTGCATGCATTCGGCAGGTACGCGTCAAGTCGCAACACGCAATCTAGGACCTAGCGAATCCACAGTCCATACACATTCGATTATTTTATGGTTATTATTGCAGTGATTTTAAAGTTAAATGTTTTTTTTTTTCTGGAATAGTCGGGATTGTTTCAAGTATAATTTTGTCTTTTTTACGGAATCATAAATGTCATTCGATCGTCTCACTCATCATTTAGTGCCCGAAGGGAAGATCAAAATCTATTCTTCCACTCCAACGTAATTTAAAATGATTTTATTTAAAACCCTTTGATTACCCCGACAAACCCTTTCAAAGGGTTATTTGCTTCAATTGGAACCGGTAACATCTTGAACTAGTTAACTTATTGATAGGGTTACCCTAACGTTAGTGTTATGAAAGGGCTAACACTACGAAGAGGTAACATTTTCCATTACTGTAGGCATACAATCTGTAACCCTTTTGAAAGAATTAACTTATATTCGGGGTTGTACGGTCCCTGGTTTAATAAAACTGTGTCGCAGCCATTAGCGCCCACCTCTTAGAGGATAGACTTCGGTGTTCCAGCTTAATTAATGGAAGTTATCTGTCAGACAGACTCTATTTGCCCTGCGACTTTGCAAACTACTATTGGAGACAAATTCAAGTTCCGAGTGTTTGCGCAGTACAGTGTTGAGGATAAAGGCATGTCTTACTGTAGGAACTTTGCAAAGAGCATAGAGTTCATGTGTGGGGTACCGAATTGGTTTGTGTGTCAGGGGCGCCGGCTTTTATATAACCTCATTTGTGTTCATACTTATTTGATGACTCGAAAAAGTGGCGAAGTTTGAGAAGAGAAATGCACACTGATCGACATTTTGATAACGGATACCGGCATCAGTAACTGGCATCCGTTGCCCGCATCGTTAATAAATAATAAATTGAGACAACATCAGATACATTGTCCTGGTCCCAAACTAAGGTTTTCCCTTTTACTATAGAAAACCAGGAACAACGAAGGTACCACCAACACAAATTTTTACTTTTTTTGTTAGGTCTGGTAACACAAATATTTGAACACAAATTTTTACACTTTTTAGTTAAACTGAAAAGGGCATATCATTACTGAAATGTTTCTTGATGTCTATTCACAGGGGTGCTCGGCACTCACTGTTTATTTCTCATGGGTGCTGGAGCCCCCATGAATTGTGTGAAGAGTGATATGAAAAAAAAAGGAAGTTAGTGATAGCATGACGAGTGACAGGGCAGAATGGAAGAAAAAAACGTGTTGCGCCGACCCATAATAACATGGGACAAGGGCAGGAAGATGATGATGGGTGCTGGAGCCCCCGAGCACCCACGTAGTCGGCGCCCCTGCCTACACTTATTCACTTTTTAGTTAAACTGAAAACGGCATTTCATTACTAATACATTCAGTCAAAAAAGTATCGGGAATGGATGTTTTGTTTATGGTTCCAAATTCAAATTTTTGTTTTTTTGTAGTTGTTAGATTGGCACAACTGTGTTCCATTTTGGCGCGGAGTTTGAGTTGCATCTGTTATTTATATTAAATACAGTGCTGGTTTTAGTAATATCATTTATAGTGTGTATTGCGAATTTCATAATGGACAAAAATATCGAACAAAGAGTTTGTCTTAAATTTTGCATCGCCAATGGAATTTCGTGTTCGGAGTCACTGAAAATGTTACAGAAGGCTTACGGTGAATCGACTTTATCAAACACTCGTGCTTATGAGTGGTTCAAAGCGTTCAAAAGCGGTCGAGATGTGATGGAAGATTTGCCTCGCTCTGGTAGGCCGTCAACGTCTGCAACTGAAGTTAACATCGCAAAAGTGAAGAAAATAGTGACTGAAAATCCCCATTCAACTCTGAGAGAGATAGCCGCCGAACTTTCTGTATCTCACGAGTCGATCCGTACCATTTTAACTAATCATTTGGGTATAAAAAAACATGTTGCTGCTCGGCTAGTCCCAAAAGATCTGAATTTTCTCCAAAAACTCAATCGCATGAAAGTCGCTGAGGACATGCTAGAACGAGTCAGTTCAGACCCAACATTCATGAAACGCATTGTTACTTGTGACGAGACGTGGGTTTACGAGTTTGACATGCAAACTAGTCAACAAGCTTCGGAGTGGCGCCTTCCAACTGAACCGAAACGTAAGAGAGCGAATTCGACGAAAAAGGCCAGATTTGTGGAAAGAAAATTCTTGAATTTTGCATTATATTTATTGTATTGTGTCTGTGATTAATTTGTATGTCGGCGCAAGGATGCCGATCATCGTTGAAGCTCTGTCGAGGGACTTTGTTTTGTGGGCGATGACTGGGTATCGAGCAATAAACAAAGTATTCCAGATCATACAACTGATTTATTATAATGCAAGCTTTAGGTATTCACTTCACACAACGAGCCGTGAAACAGTCTCCGAGAGACGATGTTGTTGCCACGACTGCCGACACAGGAAAGAGCACCGCCCCTCTGCGGTCCGCCCTTTTATCTGTTCGGTTCGTGCAAACGTCAGTGCGGATTCTGTCAAAGTGACATGTGTCACTTTTCACTTAGCTCGTTCATTCGTTCTTAAGCTTCCGTACTATTGACTTCTCCGACACGGCCATCCTGCAGAACACACGTCCCTGTGTGTTAGTCTTCATCGCCACATTAGCTGGAAGATGTCCATTGACGAAATGTCCCAACAAGCCATCCGTCGCACTGTGTTCATTATCACCACCTCAGCCGGAAGACGTCCACTGACGAGACTTCCAAAAAGACGTCCGCCTCTGTGTGTTACTCTGAAACAACAAATCTAGCACAGTACTTGTTCCACTCGGCCATTTCTGACCATCATGACTTCAAACCTTTCTCATGAGAAAACTAATATTCTCTAACGTTCAATGTCACAACAAAACTTTACTCAATAAGCCAAATAATTAAAAAATGGGTAATAGAAATCGTCATCCAGTCATGTACCAACGTTCCTTGTTCTCATCTTAAAGCCTTAGGAGCCACCCACGAGTAAACCACTCTAACACCACGGCACTCATTGCCGAACAGCAATCACAATTGCTCTCTCACATGTGCATCCACCACCCGTGAATCACATTGGGTATCACTCACTGACTACCCACTATGACTTCCGTCAGAGCTAAACGCGCTAGCTACTGGAACCGTCAACTTTACTACGGCTGACAGAGAACCTTACTCGCGTGCTCCGCACAACTTAGGCTTGTTTATCACCACTGTGATCACTATCTACTTCGACTGGTACACGACTTTCAGGCATCTATCTCAACTATAGACACAACTAATCAAACTAAAACAAAACATTAATCATTAAGCTCTACATGTGATCTCTGGCTACTAATAGCCCAGTAACCTCAAGTTACTCAACCATTCTTGCGCATCCCTCCAGGATTGCCAAGTCTCTCACGACTTAAAGGTTTCCCACATTACGTCCCAATTTTTGACCGCTATACCGCGTACTCACGGACTACTGTGACCACTAGATACCGGTTTCTATTAAGCTACGGCTACAAATCAAATCTGGCATAGTCCGATCAACACGTAATCTCAATAATGTCACCGTCTCAACTACTAAATGTTGAGTCTAACTTAGTTTAATTATGCTCTTCGTTCATAATCGAAACAGTCTCCTACCGAAAATTTATCGAGTTTTGCTTTCGTCAGATCAAACCTACACTATGTTGCGCAACGCATCATCATCTATTGTTTAACGATAGAGAACGCGCGACTAAAATCGATGAGAAATGATTTCGTGACAAGAGGCCACACGCGCGACTATTACAGGGCATCATCCGCTTTGGATCCAGCCATATCCCATGGTCTCACCCGCCTTGGATCTAGCCTCCTCACTTGGCATCACCCGCCTAGGATCTAGCCACTCTATGGCATCACCCGCCTAGGATCTAGCCTCGCAACCTGGCATCACCCGCCTAGGATCTAACCATACCGAATGGCATCCGCCACGGATTAAGCCTCGCAACTTGAATTGCATTATCAAAAACGACCACTTTTTCAAATCTAACGTTAATCCGGCTTTAGTCGTCGTTCTCGAAACTACTTCAAGCCTCCCGACACGATCGCGATCTCAATAGTTTTCAAAATATCGACAACTCAAACTACGTTGTAAGTAGGTGTTTACCTACTCGCTTAAGAACATTATCAATCTTCCGTTGGAAAACTCAGATCGTATTTCGAAACTAAATGGCATAGTCAAATGTTTGTACCGACTGTCCGCAGTCATAAACACTACTGAAAACCTGATACACAATCAATTTTGTAAAATGAACGCGCAGTATATAAACGAGTTATTTTGTCTAAGTGGTAACGAATACAGGTTGGGCACGTTGTTATTTAGTTCACAACAATCTTTGCACATTTTATCTGACTGGTCGAGTTTTTAAGTTAAAAGAGCTAAACTAACAAACACCAAATTACTCGGTCGAATAATATTTGCCAGCAACAATTCATCTACCCGCTCACGCATTGTTTTTAATTTTTCCGCGCAAGACCGCTATGGTCGTCTTTATACAGTCAAAGACGAGTCAATTAAATGGATACGTTCACTTTTTGTAACACGCGTTTGTAGTATACCGATAATAAAATAGTCTAATTATCCAACAACGTAGAAACAATCGCAGATTTATATTCTAGGCACACGTCAGTGTCAATAAAGTCAAAATTATCTATGGAGGAATTATAACTGTCATAAAAAATCGAAACGGTATCTACCGGATCTCATGAGGGTAGTTGTAATTACAATTGTTTACGTCGTGTACTTTAGCGATTTTTCAAAAAAATGTGTCGTGGCCATACTATTTGAATTGAACCCTTGCAACAATATTTCACTGCCAAAATATCACTTCGCAAATAGATCTGATGTTGGGCAAAGCATGAAATAAAATCTCAATTAAACTATGCAAGTAATCTGAACACACTAAACTAACCCTTCAATGTAACAACACTGTGTTTACATTTGCCGTGAAATAGTGATGACAGACTTTAAAGTGAAAGAGAGACAACACTCAGCACCAGAATTAAAATGGAATGTGAATACCTGACCTTGTTCCTGGTGGAGAATCGACATCACACGTCAGTCAACCTCTCGCTCGCTACGTGATGCCTTGGCGTCACCGTCACCGCTGAGTCACTTTCATCAGGACACCGGAAGGAGATGTGATCTTGCATGTTGCCACATTTGCAGGATACGATGTGGCTGGCCATGGGATTGAATATTGAAGCTTGAATATCACGTTATTCTGTCGGTTTCCTACTGTTTCTTGCTTATGAAAACACAGCCTGCTTCGTCCAATTTTCCCACAGTGGAAACATTTGACAGTTGACTTTGGAGATGTCTTCATACGTTTTGTGTCAAATGTTTTCTGATCTGGTAGCAGGCATGCACACACGCACTGCACTTTGCATTTTACACTTCAGGTAAGTAAAAGTTTGTAATTCTTGCTGTACTCACTGGTGACTTTGGATTATAAGCAAAGCACGTATCGGAAAGTGGTACATCGTGAACGTGCTTTTGCGTCGGTATTGTCCCGGTCACAATCTGGGTAGTACACGGTGATTTACTCAGTTCCTATTTCTCTCTGGGGAAACAATGTCATCAAGATCCAACATTCGTTGCTCAGGATTAGGGAAAAACCCCAGAAAAAACCTAATCAGACCAAAACTGATAATGACATTGATTAACGGAACTATGAATCTTATTCGGTTCAGTGATTCATTCCAGGTCTTCATTTTCTAATTTTCCATTTCAAATAATAACCGCCACTTGTCTTCGCTCTTGCTATTTTCTTCATGACCGGCGTTACGTAACCTTCGTGCTGCGCTTGTTTATTTGCTCGGAATCCCAATTCTGATGTCGGCGCAAGGATGCCGATCATCGTTGAAGCTCTGTCGAGGGACTTTGTTTTGTGGGCGATGACTGGGTATCGAGCAATAAACAAAGTATTCCAGATCATACAACTGATTTATTATAATGCAAGCTTTAGGTATTCACTTCACACAACGAGCCGTGAAACAGTCTCCGAGAGACGATGTTGTTGCCACGACTGCCGACACAGGAAAGAGCACCGCCCCTCTGCGGTCCGCCCTTTTATCTGTTCGGTTCGTGCAAACGTCAGTGCGGATTCTGTCAAAGTGACATGTGTCACTTTTCACTTAGCTCGTTCATTCGTTCTTAAGCTTCCGTACTATTGACTTCTCCGACATGTATATCTTTTTATATTAACCTTTCTTTTTTCTCTCTCTTTTATTGCACCTACCACTATTCTTCTCTGCATCACCCAAAGGTTGACTGGTAGAAAATGCCTAAGGAATTAAGTCCGCCTCTGTACCTTTATGTGCATGAAGTGTTAAATAAATAAATTGTGCTATCGATAATGATTACAAGATATTTTATATTATTTGTTCCCATCATTACAACTACAGTTAACGCTAATTGTCGAGTGGCATTTGTGTGCAGTAAGGTGCAAGGGTGAAGTTGGTTGTGATGTTTCACTAGGTACAAAAGTTATGAACTTAGTGTTATCAAGGTTTAGGGTAAGGAAACTGCTGGTAAGCCATTCCATAACAACCCGAAATAAAGTTTAGTTGATAGACATTTACACTATTACATCGTATCACGCTTAAGTTCTCCTAATTGAAAATGGGATTGGCAGGTCTGTGAGATAGATCGAAAGAGTCACCGCAGCTCTGGGGCAACACAAGGGGCAACTGAAGGAACCCGGGTAGGTTTTAGTCAGTACAAGTCTGAGATTCCGGCTCTATCGAGAGCTGAAGGAGTTATTTAATGATTTAATTTTACCTGAAAAAAAAACAAACATATTCTATTCGAAGTAACGACCTCTCCATTCTATGCGAAGCATGTTTTGTCGATTCTGTTCTAAACATGTTTTATAGATTCTATTCGAATCTTGTTCTGTTGATTGGTTTGTTGGTCTGGTGGTTAATGGCCCTGATTGCTGTGCCGGAGGTCGTGGGTTTGATTCCCACCCAATATAAATATTTATAAGATGTACACGACATTAAATTTGTTCTGTGTCTTGGTGCTTATTCTGGGGATAGGTGGCGTTGTGTGAAAGTGGTGGAATACATAAATTATTATGTTATTATTCAAAGCATATTCGGTCGATTTTATTCTAAGCATGTTCTGTTGATTCTATTCCAAGCTCGAATAGAATCGTGTATTAGGTCTGTACCTATAAAATCGACGGTTTATTAACTATTAAATATACAGGCTGTTTGGTGCATCGTGCGCCAAATTGAAATGATCGACGGGAGGGATCATCTGCTATCCTTTCAGACCCCTAAACACTTTCTTTTTATTACTTTTTACCCAAATTTTTCATTCAAATACTAATCAAAAAAATATATGTAAGGCGTAGACTCTGAATTTTAATTTTATTTAGATACGTATTATGAGAGTAGAGAGTACTTTTAAATTTAAAAGTAGTGACATTAGCTACCTAGTTTTTTTTTTTTTAATTTACTTGCAAAGTTTTGGACTTGAATTAAAGCTGTCCATGGTACAGCTATTTACATGGCTATAAAAAAAAACCAAAAGCGACCGGAATCTTCCAACTCCCTCAAAAAATCTCTAGTTTATCTTCTTGCTAGTAATGTGCCACATGCCCTAAAAATCTTTTTATAACTTTGTGTATTCACTAGAATTGTGAATCGAGTCACATAACACTTATATTCAAAATTATGATTTAAATATATTTTTGCTTAAATGATAATTGAATAACCTATTAAAAAATTTATCTCACTCTTATAAGGTAAAATATGTCTCGTATTTATCTTTTCGTGGGTTTGACTAGAAATAAAAAAAATGAAATTACATTTTTAACATTTATTTCATAATTTTTACAAATTTGTGTGTTGTGAATGCAGCAACATCTGTTTTTTATTTCGACGGTTGTTGTACGAAGTTGTATTTCCTCTATAATTGTATTGAAAGCAGTTTTAATGCGTTTTTTGCATGTTAATCTTATGTGACTCGTTCACAATTCTAATAAATTTGTAGTAATGATAGTCAGAATCTAGTGAGGTACTAGTTCAATGAATTGAAACGGCGCAACAAAACAAAAAAGATTTATTAAAATTGATCTAGCCGACCAAAACAGCCGTGTAAATTCGCTAAAAAAAAGTCCAAAAAACTAAATCGTTAATTTTTTCTGTAATATGCCTAACCTTGTCCGCAGCACTTCATACTCCCAATAATAATGATATTCATGGCTACCTATAAATCGAACAACAAGCAAGAGCGTTCGCCGGGCGCTTTGGCCATGAACCTGGACATATACGCCGGCCGCGACGACAACCGGGTGCTGTACCACTTGAGCGGCCCGCGTGTCACGGAGGCCGATGTGGTCAAGCTGCGGGCACAGTACCCGAAAGTAACCTTTGAGGAGACTGATGATGTAGCTACCAGTAAGTATTTGTTTCGTTTTTGTCCCATCCCTTTCCTGGACCTTTGACCGATAGCAGAGCGGGTTTTTAAATTTTTTGTAATTGATATAAACTAGTGCTTGACTACGATCCCACCTGAAGGTAAACAGTGATGCGAATTGCCAGGCGTACGGCAACGCGCCACCGATACATGGTGGACATTCCACCTATACGCACAAAACGTTTTGGGAACACATTCATTGTGCGTACAGCTAAGGAGTGGAATTCCTTGCCGGAATGTATGTTTCCTGATAGCTACAACCCGGAAATCTTTAAGTCAAGAGTGAATAGTCGTCGCTTTCCATCAGGTGAGATGGCGGTCAAGTGCGAACCTATCCAGAATAAAAAAAAAACGAATATCAATCCTATGCTTTTTAAAACATAAACCGTATACAAGCCAGCAATATAAGTTTGGCTAGAGGCCACATATATATTGCTGGCTCACACTCGCTTGTTCGGTCACCTTGCTCGATCGCCACATAAGCTACGGCCCTACGAATAGAAATACGAAGGACTATGTTAAGGAAAAAAAAAGATACGGTCATTTATGACGCAGAAAACGTACATTTCGACACTCTCAAATATCAGAATCCTGAAATTTGTCATATAGCACAGGTATAGAAATAAATCTGAAAACAATAAATTTGTTGTTACCGATCCGGAAAAATCTTCGAGACTCCATTCGGGAATTAAACAATTTATATAGGTAAATTTGAACGGAACACTCAGTGAAACGGACCTGCCCAGTTTTATCTACAATTTTGTCAACTATACTACTCTGTCGAGAAAGTACGGGGAAAAGATCAATAATACACAAAATGTCTGTTATTCATCCAAATTTATTTTATCACCTTCAAAGTATGCTCCTTTAGAAACGATACACTTGCGCCAACGAATAATCCATTCATCAAAACATTTTTTAAACGCTGCTTCTGGAATTGAGTTCAGTTCTCGGCGCGAATTCTCCTTTATGTCTTCTATCGATTGAAAACGGGTGCCACGAAGTGGTAATTTGAGTTTAGGAAAAAGAAAAAAGTCAGCAGGAGCCATATCTGGTGAATATGGTGGTTGCTGGATGGTATTTGTTGAGTGTTTGGTCAAAAATTCGTTCACAATGATAGCCTTGTGCGAAGGCGCATTGTCGTGGTGCAAAATCCAAGAATTTTCTTTCCAAAAATCTGGCCTTTTTCGTCGAATTCGCTCTCTTAAACACCGCATAACGCTCAAATAATATTCTTTATTTACCGTTAGACCTTCCGGTAAGAATTCAGAGTGCACAACACCGCGATAGTCAAAGAAAACAGTCAACATGACTTTGACTTTTGATCGACTTTGGCGTGGTCATTTCGGTTTCGGTTCAGTTGGAAGGCGCCACTCCGAAGCTTGTTGACTAGTTTGCATGTCAAACTCGTAAACCCACGTCTCGTCACCAGTAACAATGCGTTTCATGAATGTTGGGTCCGAACTGGATCGTTCTAGCATGTCCTCAGCGACTTTCATGCGATTGAGTTTTTGGAGAAAATTCAGATCTTTTGGGACTAGCCGAGCAGCAACATGTTTCATACCCAAATGATTAGTTAAAATGGTACGGATCGACTCGTGAGATACAGAAAGTTCGGCGGCTATCTCTCTCAGAGTTGAATGGGGATTTTCAGTCACTATTTTCTTCACTTTTGCGATGTTAACTTCAGTTGCAGACGTTGACGGCCTACCAGAGCGAGGCAAATCTTCCATCACATCTCGACCGCTTTTGAACGCTTTGAACCACTCATAAGCACGAGTGTTTGATAAAGTCGATTCACCGTAAGCCTTCTGTAACATTTTCAGTGACTCCGAACACGAAATTCCATTGGCGATGCAAAATTTAAGACAAACTCTTTGTTCGATATTTTTGTCCATTATGAAATTCGCAATACACACTATATATGATATTACTAAAACCAGCACTGTATTTAATATAAATAACAGATGCAACTCAAACTCCGCGCCAAAATGGAAAACAGTTGTGCCAATCTAACAACTACAAAAAAACAAAAATTTGAATTTGGAACCATAAATAAATCATCCATTCCCGATACTTTTTTAACTGAATGTATACCTATATAATGCCTACAGGAAGTTGTTGGAACTGCCTCGTTAATGCAGTGCATCGGAGAGGTTTTCGTAGGCTCGTATTGACTGGTTTCACGCGATTTTTCACAAAAAAGTGCTTCGTTACTTAGGAGAGTGAAAGAGCAAGATGCAACAGCATCCTGAGAACTGTAGAGGTCAACTATAATTCTCCGATTATAAAATTTCTTGTGCAAATGGTAATTGGTACTAACACTAGACTGCACGGATTTTTTTATGTCCGAAATGAAATAAATTCTATTCTATATTATTTTTTTCAGCGATTCTTAGAATCGGCCAGACGGACATTTTGGAGTACAATAAGTATCTAGTCGGAGTAGAGGTTAAAAATACTAATGCCAAGGTGAGACAACAAAGTTTAGTATGCGTGTCTTTATGTATGTGTTACCGGTAATCTGTGTAATACAGTTATTCTATACAGTTCCTAGGCAATGTATAGAATACCTGGGGCGTCCAGGAAATATTTGATATATTATGAATATTATTTTCTATTACATACCGTATACAATTTTTAGGGATTGTATAGAGTACCTTCTAGTTCACCGGCAATGTGTGAATATATTATATTATTTTATTTATTTAATCTAAATTTACACGATTATTTAAAAAACACTAAACTAAATATACACTAAAGGCTACTCGTAACTAAAATATGGCGTCATAAAACTCCTCCGCATCGCTATCGACTGGAAGTGCGCCCAAATGCAGCCGGCTTTGCCACGTTGTATGGCAATACTTAATCTCTGACCGAGGTAAAAGCCAGCCCTTGGTTCACGCGAAGTGTTAACTAAGCGTTAGGACAGTTCTTTAAAAAGCGCCATGGGGCCCAAGAGTTTCAAACCCAAATGGCTCAAAAATCGAGGTTGTTAAATTTCCGTCGTTTGAGCTTCTCCGCAGCCGCAGCGGCAGCACCAGCACAGCACGATGACAAAGGAAGATGGAACGGCGCAAGAATTTCAACACAGGTAGTGTCCCACACTAAAGGTCTAGCCATCTTATACAAAAATAAAGACATACCGTCCGGTCTCTTACCATCGTCGCGTGCCAGGCCATGAGGTTCCAAAACAGCCGGAACACCGACGCTGACAAGGGTTCGTCGGATAATGTCGTTAATATTCGTGTGCCGCGCTATGCGACACGCGCTTCGACCGCATGACAGGCCGTGGTGACCGAGGCTGTTGTAGCTGTACCTTTTAAATTAAATAAATAATAAACGTTTATTTCGGACCTTTCCGTTCATAGGTAACACAAACAATATTTAAACAACAATATTAAAAACAACACACAACAGAAATACCAGATGTTAGTAACAAAAAAAAACTTAACAACTTTTTTAGTAGATAGAATTTACAGGAGCATGTAGTTGGCTTAAGGACCAGATAATAGGACAATCCAACTTATTGGCAATGACACTCAGGTGTTCGTTGGTACTGGCTCGCACACTGTGCAACAAAGATGCTGCTCGCTTGCGCCTGACGGCAGCGCAGTCTTCACTCTGGGCATCCGCGAACATCCCTGAGGCACTACAGAAGCGAGGCAGCCCCAACGGCATCCTGAATGCATTATTGTATTCGACGCGAAGAGCATTAACGGCTTTCAGAGTGTAGTTAGTCCAAAGGCTACACGTGTAAAATACTAGACAGTATGCTCTGAAAAGGGTGATTTTAAAGGTGTCCAATACTGTAGTACGAGTACATTATTTTGATCTATCTCTTAGGGTGCAGCCAGTGTTTGCAATGTAAGCGCAAAAAATGTGTTTATTTACGACATCACAAAACCTCTAAAATTATCAGTGTTTCTCTACTATATTGTGCATGTATTATACATATAAACCTTTCTCTTGAATCATTCTATCTATTAAAATAAAACCACATCAAAGTCCGTTGCATAGTTTTAAAGATCTAAGCATACGTAAGGAGAGACAGGGGGAAGCGACTTTTTATACTATGTAGTGATAAGTAATTAATTAAACTCAAAATATCATAAATCTTCTCTTTAGAAAAAGAACTAAATATCTTAAGCCGGGTATTCATCAGGCAACAATTGTTGATAAGCGGTTTACTACTTGTTTATCGCCAAGATTACCGTAAACACTATTTCTGAAACTTGGCCGTCAACACTTGTCAATTGCTAGCATGCTTTATACCCAACTATACTCAAAAATAAAAAAATAGACTTAAAAATAGGGTTTTACTACTTAACTATGAAAAATGAACGAACTCTTAGTACCCTCTCATATTATTATGGTTAAACAAATAATACTACTTTTTTACTCTAATTTAATAAAAATTAATAAATAAATTTAATAAAAAAAACATTCCACCCTAAGGTTGTCTGGTAGATATCGCTGTCAGCAATAAGACCGCCTTTGTACCCATAGATTTAAGTTTGTGTAAAAGTTTTGTTACTATTTTAGGTGTACAATAAAGTTTATTCTATTCTATTCTGAAAAAAAAACAAACTTTTCATGTTAGAGTAACAAGAATGCCTATCACTGATTTGAACAAGATAAACTTCAATGACACTAGGTAATATAGCGTGCATTTAGCTTAACTACAGACGGATACCACATTAAAATACATTTCATTGAGAAGGCAATGTCATTTCAGTACATAATATAATTAAACACAATTATAAATCTTGTTTTGACTGACTTGTCTGGGGTAAAATGATTAGTCTACGAGGATAATACGAAATCAAATCAATTGAAAAACGCAAGACGGGAATCTCAAAACAAAACCAAAATTATTAACTGCACTGAAAACTTGGTTTTAACCGATGATAAATGGGATACACCTAAGTTTAACCACCTAGTTCTAGCAGCTATGATGAATAGGCTTAACCTAGTTCTAACCGATAATAAGTAGAATACATCTAAGTTGAACCGCACGTGGCCGGCTGTACCTAGTTGTAGCCGGCTAAAACTAGGTGTAGCCGCACTTCGGCTATTAGCCGTAACATATACATTGGCTAGGTATTGTATAGAATTCCGGATTATACAGATTGCTGGTAACATATGTACGTGTACCATGAGGACTGTTGCGAAAGGGTGCGACAGAAGAATATCTGGAAGCACTTGGGAGGGACCTTTGCCCAGCTGTGCGACAGTAATGGCTAGAAAAAACTTTCTTTCTGTTTTATTTCATATTTCAATCAACTTCAACCCCACTTCGTGTCCAGGCAATCTCAGTCCATTCCAGGTTTTTTTATTATTATTATTGATAGCCCTGCCCACAGCCACTAGTTTGGCGGTTCTTGGGGCTATGTCGGTAACCTTAGTTGGCTTGCAGACATTTCCCCGCCTTTGTACAGTGTTGCTTACTAGTGCATAAAGTTTTAATAAATAAATTTTCATTTCTGACTCGATCACGCAAGGAAACTCCGAGCATAGCCCTTTATATTGCACTTTGGATGACTTTAAGCCTTCTGATGAGGCCCATTGTAAGCGACCACCTTTCAGAGCTGTATGTCATCACTGGTCATACGTACTGATCATTTACGTACTTTCATCTTTATACACTGTGGTATGTTGGACGAGAAGATACCGCGCAGCTTCCCAAACGCTGCCCAGCCGAGTCGAATTCGATTCAAGAAAGTGTCCCCAAAACGTTATTGTGTTATGGATGGGATGTCCAAAATTTGTCCCTAGAGGAAAGACATTGTAAAGCCAATACCGATGTTCCATATTTCCCCAGATACTATACACCACAACAGTGCGGCACGCGGCGCCGGTCGCGCTGAATTTGTTGACCAACTTGATGGGCGCGCATCGCCTCCCGCGGTCGGACGGCAACAGCATCATTACGATGAACGAACCCATTAATCCAGAGCTATTTACGTTTGAAGACTCTAAACAGCCCAAATCACTGATGTCCCTTGTTATGTGGGGCTTTTTTATAACTTTTGGTAAGTAATCAATATACAGCCGGAATACGTCTATTGTTGTAGCGACATTTATGACAATGGCGCCACATTAATATACAAAAGGAAATACGAAATCCTGCATCGTACAATTAGAATTCTTTTTTTTATCGGTGAGAAAATCATCTAATGACATCCCCCGCCTTTGGTTGGAGCGGGAGATAGTGTCAGACTTTTACTGACTAAAAACCCACTCCTGTTAGAAAGAAAGAAAAAGAGTTTATTCACGTCAAACATGGCGCATACCTTAAAAATAAAAACAAATAACAACAACAACTTATATTATAAGTAGGATATGCGCCACGTCTGCGCAAAACGGCCAGTGCTCAGCAAAATGCCAGGGCTCGTGTAAGGCAGAGCCTCAGCGCTGATTTTCAGCACCAGCCGTCGTCGACGGTGAAACGTTGATCGGCCAGCAAGGATTATTGTAGACGATCGATAAACGATCGAACTTAAAACTAGAATTTTATTGTCAATACGCAGTCACACAGTCACGTATTGAGTCTGTGGTAAAAAAAAAAATGTTCCTTAGTTGCTTTTCATACCAGGGCCGAGTCTTCCTTTCAGAAGCAAACTCTTGGCGCCAGTAGGCTTCGACCCTGCTGGGCCCCTACCCCCCTGTTTGCTGACATCTCCTTGAGGCGCACGTGGTGCACGCCATCGACGCTCGCATGCAAACACACACATACACTCTCACTTAACCTCATTTTATTATAAAGATTGGGCAATACTATGACTTAAAGTACAAATAGACGATTGCACCGTCTATCCACCGCACAGAGGGAGACAGCGTCATATGCTAGAAGTAATTAGGAGTACATAAATCTCTTTTCGACTTATAGCGCTGTCTCTCTCTCTGTCCAGCGCACGCGCACGGTGCGATCGTCTATTTGTTGTTTTAGCGAGGTTTTGAAGGTGGGTGTGTATCACTAGTGTATGTATGTTCTCTGTTGAGTACTTACCGCAAAACACTCTTCAGCTATTTGATTAAAATTAATTTCTTCAGTGTTAACTTTGTGGGACGTTCGATTCCGGCGTTCTATACCTATTTGACTGCAATGTTCATTGTCGGTGTCGGAAAATTTACTCATAGAATCTATTTCCATTTCAGCCTGTTGAAAACTGGGTTTGTTAGACCTTTTAAGTATGCAGTTTATTTTTTCGGAGTTTGGCTCTGGTTTTGAATTTTCAATTCTTCGTAACTTACAGCTTTTTTGGGCCATTCCAAAGTCCCATTGGCCTTTCATTCATGGGGTACAGCAGTCAACACAGGTAGGCCGCTCTCTATAGTTTGTACTATTTTGAAAGGCATAGTTAGTTTCAGATCTCAAAACATCAATAAGTATAAGATATTGTTGCATTAATAATTAGGGTCTTTGCTTTACTTATTTATAATGACATGAGGAACGGGGGGGGTCTGCATAGTACTTACGTACGTACGTCAGTAATATTTAATCTGATTTTATTGAAAAATTTTGTAGAATCTGATTTGAACTTATGATAACCCTTAATCCCCGCTCTGCTCATGAATAACAATATAGAAACCTGAACAGATTACCACGCTGACTTGTGATTGTGAGAAAAAATAATGTTCTCTTACATAATTTTTTTTTTTTAAATACTTAAGATTTCTTCTAACACGTTTTTATATGTATTTATATTGATTCATTATGAAATTATATAAAAAATGTTCACCATGAGGTATTTTACTCCCCGACTTAAAGTTAGGAAAGAGAGCCACCAAGGTACATTATAAATCGAAATTGATGAAGACGAGCCTTGTTCTTATTTATATATTAATGCATTTTGTTTCCATTTAAAAGTATTAATTTCTACACTGTGCTCAATACACATATGTGTTATTTGGCCCATTTCTCTTTTTATCAGGTACTGGACTAAATCTCGACACATAATTATAATCTAATATATAAAATTCTCGTGTCGCGGTGTTTGTGGTTAAACTCCTCCGAAACAGCTTTCCCGATTCTCATGAAATTTTGTGTGCATATTGGGTAGGTCTGAGAATCGGACAACATCTATTTTTTATCCCCCTAAATGTTAAGGGTAATCAACCTCAATTTTTTTTTTTCAATTTTAGATAAAAAAAAATATTTAATTTTTTATGATACAGCAAATACATATATTTATATAAAAATCAACGCCAATTTTCGTTGTAATTTTATAACTCAAGAACGGGCTCACCTATCCAAACCAAATGTTTAGGCTTTGTTCGGACTATTTAGTAGATGGTTTATGTGAAGTTTGCACAAAATCGGTCGAGCGGTTCTTCATTTATTACATTATTGCACCCGTGCGAAGCCGGGGCGGGTCGCTTGTGACTATATATCTATGTAGTTTTCTGGAACAATAAAAAATTACAATTTTTCAACACAGTCAAGACTGAGATATAAAAGAATTCATAAATAAAAAATTAATGTAAAGAAGTATGATAATTATAATTCCTTTATCTCATTGTTTACATATTAATTTATTATTATTATTGGTTTTTATTTACGCGGCTGGGCTTCCGCTAGTTTATTTATAAATTAATATTTTGTTCATGCCACTATATCATAATAAAGTGCACACCTACCTTCCACTCCGAAACTTTAAATCTCAAAACCACACCGAATATTTAATTTCACAATTAGAACGTATGTATCCAGCCAGTACATTACCCGGAATTATTAAATAATACAAGTTTTATATACTATATAACATCGTTATAAATTTACCCTCAAAATACATTCTTACGAGGGCGGCTCTGAAATTTTCGGGAATCAAGGAAGTGACACAACATTACTATTTAAAAATGTATTTATTGCTTTTCGAAGTATTCTCCGCGAAATTTGACACATTTTTCCATACGATGGAACCAATCATTGAAGCAACCATTCCATTCGGAAGTTGGGGTCTCCAAAATAGCCGTTTTGTAGGCGTCCACAGCTTCTTCAGGTGATGAAAATCTCTGTCCACGTAATTTATTCTTTATTTTAGGGAAAGTATAGAAATCATTAGGGCTTAGGTCGGGGCTGTACGGCGGATGGAATAATAATTCTGTTTTCTTGCTCTAAAAACTCTTTTGTTCTGTGCGCGGTGTGAGAACTCGCATTGTCGTGATGGAGGATGATGCGGCGGTTGCAGTTCTCTTTACGGAGTTCAGAAACGACCTGTGGCAAACAAATGCTAGCATACCATTCTGCAATAACCGTTCTTCGTCCCTCAAGAGGAATAGTCGTAACATGGCCGGTTTTGGAGACAAACGTGGCCACCATTTTTTTTTGCAACACCACATGAGCGAACAGTTTTTTTTTGGCTTTAACTCATTTTCGAACACCCAAACTCGTGACTGGTTTTTTGTTTCGGGTTCGTACTGTTATAAACGGACTTTGTAACGCATCAAATGCTGACTATGATATAAACCCCGCCGCTTCCATATTGTTACCAATATTATAAAAGGGCATTTCCATGTGCTCAGACAGACAGTCATAGCCATTTCGCATTACATATTGTACATTCCGTGTCGAGAGTTCAGTTGTTGTGTAACCAGTGTGTCTTAGTGTAACCTCTGTTCATTAAATATTCTTTTAGCAGTAACAAGTGTTTTTTTTAAAAAGGACCCACGGATCGCCATCCTAACAAACTGGTGTCAGAAGTGGGATCCCAGGAAAATCGTTAAGTACTGGGATCCATTAGGTGTAGGCGTCGCGAATATTTCCACGTGTCTGCACCATTGTTGTTTGGTCCGTGGTCGATGGTCCTTTGCAAGTGTCGTGGTCGACGGTAAATCTTAGGCTTCCTAAAAACGCCTAAGTCCGCGCTGCTGCTGCTGTGATCGACGATAAGCCTCCGCTGTGTAGCGTGAGCCCGCGTCACCCCCGAACACATCTGCTACCACGTGGTCGACGGTCAGCCTCCACTTTCGAGTGTGAGCCCGCATCACCAGGTCAACACAAGATCTCTGAACTGCATCAACATCTCACGCATGGAATTTGTGGCTGTCTCTCCATCCATCATCAGCCACGTGTTTTGAGCGCACCACGTGCGGGAACTGCCTGCAATACGACTCTCTGGGTCGCCAGGCGCTGGCGCCGCGTGCTTCGTGACGTCACCTTTCCAGAATGTTCACGTGTGCGACTGCTGTACATCTGCTAATGTGAGTTTTCAAATATTATAAAAGTGCTTTAGTGAAGTGAAGTGCCGTTTCCCAAATATTCAAATCACTCGTATTTTATTTTAAAAAATCTAATTTAGAAATTTTATTGTGCACGCTTTGTTTTTATCTGATGTTCTGTAAGTGCTCTAAATAATAATCATATTGTTATTTTAATGTCTTTAAAGAAAGAAAAATCAGAGGAAATCGCATCTTCATCCAGTTCAGAATCAGAGAACATTCCAGTAAAACATAAAACTAAAATGTCGGACAAAATCACCCTCAATGTTCTCACTAAATTCATTAAGCCCTATAACGGGGATCGCGAGTATTTACCCGCATTTTTAACAAACTGCGAGAGTGCGATATCTTTAGCAACTACAGAACAACAGAACTTTTTATGTAAATACATCATCTCGCAGTTAGAAGGCAAAGCTCAGTTAGCCGCTTGCTTAAAGAAATTTGACAATTGGGCTGATATCAAACAGTTCCTTAAAACTACTTTTGGGGAGAAAAAACATTCCACACATTTATTAGTTAATTTACAACAATGCAAGCAATTGCCTTCTGAAGACGCGATGCAGTATGCTGTGCGTATCGAATCATGTTTAACAAGATTGCAATCTGACATCCATTATAGCTGCGATAATGATAAAGAACTTATAGGTCGATTAGCCGCTATGGAAGATCTCGCCCTCAATACCTTCTTGTTAGGGTTGAACTCCAATTTTTCGCATATAGTGCGGTGTAGGAATCCTAAATCATTATCCGAAGCAATAACGCATGCCATTGAAGAGGAAAAAATATTTAATTTATCTAAATTAACTACGCGTTCTAATAAACAATGCACACATTGTAACAAAAGTGGTCATATCGCATCCGAATGTTACAAAAATAAGCGGTCTTCTCCAAATTTGTATCATGTAAATTCATCAGATAATTCTCATAATACTACTACTTCCAAGTTTGACCCCGAGAAATCATGCAAATATTGCAAAAAACGCGGTCATTTGATAAGCGAGTGTCGGAAACTTAAGGCAAAGAACTCACAGGCTAGTAATTCTACACCACCAAGTTCAAGTGCACTGAATAACAGTGATAATCGCTCTAATGTGCATCAAGTAGACGTTAATAATTCTAATAATTTAAATTAAATAAGGTTTCGGTTTCGTGTCTACCGGAACCTTCAAATCATAAAAATGACACGCAAAATTCTAAACAATGTGTTTCCACATTTTCTCTAACACGTGAGCAAACACTTAATATAAATTATAAAGTTTCCTTACCTCACGTTTATCTTAAAACAAATTATAATAACAAGCCTTTATGCTTTCTAATTGACACTGGTTCTTCAGTTTCTATTGTTAAACTTTCAAGTTTACTTAATAAACCAGTGTTGGGTCCCGAAATTATAAAACTTAGAGGTTTAAGCGATAATGAATCATATTGCGAATCCCTTGGGACTGTTAAACTAATTTTTGAATATGGCATTTCATCAAAAAATAAGATAATGTTCGAGTATTTATTTCATACTATTAAAGATGCGGTCAACTTAAATTACGATGGTATTATCGGTAGTGATTTTATCCAACATTTTAAAATAGATATTCATTACTCTACCAATACTCTTAATTTAGAAGATTACAAAATACCTATTTCTCTCAGTAAGCCATCATATGTTATACCCCCGCGATCAGAAACTGTCATTGAGTGTCCTGTTTCCAATGTCTCTGAGACTACTAATCTAAAAGAAGGTTTGATCTTGGATCACGAAATTCGTGACGGTGTTTTCTTAGCAAACTGCATAGTGAGCTTAAAACCTAATAATAGAGTTAATGTTTCTATTCTAAACACCACGGAACATGAGGTCCCAATTGATAACTACGAAGTCAAGTTAACTCCACTTGACCAACTGCCTTCTAAATTAGATAACACTCATAAGGAATTTATTCACCAATTAGATTTCTCAAAAACTGACCGGCATAAAAGAGTTCTTGAACAAATAAGGTGTTCTCATTTAAATCCGCAAGAACATAAGGCCTTGATGAACTGTATTTCCAAATATACGGATATATTTCATCTTGATGGCGAAAACTTAACTCATACAGACGTAATTAAACATTCAATTAATACTGGGGATGCACCCCCAATTCACGTCAAATCGTATCGTTTTCCTGAAGTGCATAAAAACGAAGTCGAAAAACAAATCACAAAAATGCTCGATCAAAACATTATTCGCCCCTCAACTTCTCCTTGGAATGCGCCTGTGTGGGTGGTTCCGGAAAAAATAGATGCATCAGGTAAACAAAAGTGGCGGATTGTAATTGACTATCGACGCTTAACCGACGTTACTGTATCCGAGGTTTATCCTCTTCCTCTTATAACCGACATCTTGGATCAATTAGGTCATTCAAAATATTTTAGTACTCTTGATTTATCTTCAGGTTTCCACCAAGTCTTATTAGATCCTAAAGATACAGAAAAAACAGCCTTCAGCGTAACGACCAACAGTATATCAGGTCAATTTGAATTTACAAGAATGCCGTTCGGGCTCAAAAATGCTCCGGCGACATTTCAAAGAATGATGAATATTGTTCTCTCAGGACTTCAAGGTCTTCATTGTTACATATATCTTGATGATTGTATAATTTACTCACATAACCTTGAAACTCACATACAGAAATTGGAATCTGTATTTTCTAAACTTAGAGAGGCAAACTTAAAATTACAGCCCGATAAATGTGAATTTTTAAGACGAGAAGTGGCTTATTTAGGGCATATTATTACGGATAACGGTGTTTCGCCTAATCCAGATAAGGTAAAGGCTATATCTCAATTCCCCACACCGAAAACCCCCAAAGATGTAAAATCTTTTCTTGGATTAACGGGTTATTATCGTCGCTTTATCGAGAATTTCTCTTTTATAACTAAACCTCTCACATCTCTACTAAAAAAAGATGTTAATTTTCATTGGTCTCATGAACAAGAGCAAGCTTTCAGCATGCTTAAAGAAAAGCTCATCTCAGCTCCTTTATTACAATATCCAGATTTTTCCCAACCTTTTATTGTGACGACGGATTCTTCAAATTATGCCGTCGGAGCAGTTTTGTCACAGGGTGAGATAGGCAAAGATAAGCCCATAGCATATGCATCTCGCACCTTAAATAAACAAGAAGGTAATTATTCAACAACTGAAAAGGAGCTCCTCGCAATACTTTTCGCCGTTAACACATTTAGGCCCTATCTTTACGGTTATAAATTTAAAATCGTGACCGATCATCGCCCTTTAACGTGGTTATTTAACGCTAAGGACCCGGGTGGCCGTTTGTTAAGATGGCGACTAAAACTTGAAGAATACGAGTATGAGATTGTGTATAAACCCGGCCGAGTTAATAGTAACGCTGATGCGTTATCGCGTTATCCAGTCAATGCTGTGACTACCCCATGTTCCAACATCAACTCGACTACGTATGAGGAATACTTTAAAAAACAATTCACAAAAACCATTTCAGTTTGCGACACAAAAATCGTAGAACATAGCGAGAGTTTACACAAAGCAAAACAAAAGTGTATTGCCTGTCCAGTTTCTTTAGATCTAGATAACTCAATGCCGCATACAGAGCAATTATTAGCGATGCTTGACAACCCACAGGAATATCGCGCAGGCGAACGCGAACCTGACACCTCACAAACGGTTGTCTGTAAAAACAATAAGATACTTTATTTCTTATACACTAAAGTTCATCATTTCGATGAAACAACTTATAAAACTATTTATAACTTACTACTAAAATTACGTGATGATATTATTTCTAAAAACGATTACGAAAAAGAGTTAGCTTTGCCTGATTTTTCTGAACCATTTTCTAAACTAGTTTACGTTAAAATATATAATATAATCTCTTACATTTTTCATGGCACTAAAATTGAGATCCATATTTATAAAAATCAAATACTTTATCCAACTCCTGCCGAGATCGGTAACATCCTTAAAGAAAATCACGGGACGACTATAGCGGGTCATCCAGGCGTTAAACGCATGTTAAGTAGAATCAAAGCCTCATACTATTGGAAAGGAATGCGTTCAGATATTGAACGATTTGTTAAAGACTGTAAATTATGCCAAGTAAATAAACCTTTAAGAGCATCAAATAAAGCACCTATGGTAATAACATCAACGAGTACCAGGCCCTTTGAAAGACTAGCCCTCGATATCGTTGGTCCTTTACCCGAGGCAGGCCTACAGAAATTCAAATATATTTTAACGCTTCAGGATGATTTAACAAAATTTTCATGTGCCTATCCTATGATAACCTGTACGACTGATGAAGTTGCACGCAGCCTCGTACATTTCTTTTCGTTATTTGGTTTTCCCAAAATGTTATTGACGGATCAAGGTACAGCCTTTACGTCAGAGTTATTTAGGCAGTTAACTGAAATACTTAAAATAAAAAATCTATTTTCTACTCCATATCATCCTCAAACAAATGGCGCACTAGAACGAAGCCATGCTACTCTTAAGGAGTACTTAAGGTCTTTTGTTAACGAAAATCAAAACGACTGGCATTGCTATCTAGCAACAGCGATTCTGTCATATAATACAACCCCTCATTGCACTACCGAATTCTCGCCTTTCGAACTTCTTTACGGTTATAAGCCATCAATTCCCAGTAGTGTTTACGAGTCGAATAATAACGTTACCTATCAGGAATACATTCGTGCTTTACAATATAGGATGAGATACTCCCGCGAAAAAGCTATTGAAAATATGAATAAAAGCAAAGAATCCTCAAAAACATATTATGATTCGACAGCCCGAGAAAAAACATATAAAACCGGTGATTTAGTTTATTTAAAACACCATCACAGACTCCGTAAGGCTCTGTCCCCTGTGTGGAAGGGACCATTTAAGATTTTAAAAACACATGGTAAAAATAATGTCACTCTATGCGTCAATAGAAAACATGTAAAATATCATGTTAACGAAATTAAACCAGCGTGAATATTTGTTTCAGATGTTTCGTGTGTTCAAGTTTGTCCGAGCCAATTGAAATAATAGAACATAGTGCAGGAATCTATTTTGATCCAACATCAATAGTCTATTTCCAAAACGATAACTGGAATGTTATCACATATGTAGACATGATTCCTATTAGACCTTATATGGAAAATATAGAAAAGTCTATTGAAAATATATCAAATTTTTGCGAAAAAACTCGTAATTTACCTAACATTAATTTAGAGTGTAAGGATACTATTAACCCCTTAGAAATACTTATTAATTCTAATAATCTTAAGTTGGAATCCTTGTCGCATCTTATTTCCGATAATCGTCAAAAACGCGCTCTTGAATTTGGAGGCGAAATTTTAAAATTCTTTTTTGGTACATTAGATGCTGACGACGCTAGAAAATACGACGAAGCTGTTAGCACTTGTCAACAAAATGAGCATCATATTTATTCTTTAATGAAAGATAACATACATGTTGTACGCTCTACGATAAATAGTTTTAATGTTTCTATTCAAAAATTAAATAATAATGAAATTTTACTCAATAGGCAGATTGAAAAACTTAATTATATATTTGCAAGTAGTTCTAAGATAAATAACAACATATTGAATTTAGAAAAAATCAATTCTATGTTTAATATTATTGAAGGGTCATTATTGTCAATTTCCAATATTTTGGACACAATACTTAACTCAATTTTATTCGCTAAAGCTAATATTTTACACCCATACGTCATAACTCCCAAGAAATTATACAACGAGTTATCGAATAACAGTCAACTAAAGAGAACCACCGAGTTCCCGGTTTCGCTAACATTGCAAAACATTCACACTATAATCGACTTATCCAAACTAACTGTATATTATTATAATAACAAACTAATGTTTATCATACAAGTACCATTAATATATCCTATTAAGTTCAACCTTTACAAGAATTTGCCGCTACCTACTCCACGCGATACAAATCAATATTTAACTTATGTTTTAATTCGTCCTTCAAAGTTATATGTAGCAGTAACGGATGACAGATTATCTTACGTCTTATTAGATAGCATAAGTGAATGTAAGCATGTCAATAGTGATTATATTTTATGTCCTTCACCATCAATATTGTCAACGATTAACAACCCCTCATGCGAATCTAAGTTATTAACCGAAGTCACCTTATCACTTCCTGAAATTTGTGACTCCAAAGTTATTTATGGTGATATAAATGTTTGGCAAAAGTTAAATAACAACAGATATATTTATGTACAATCTAAACCTAATAAATTAACTTTGAAATGTAACAATAACATTACTGATTATATTTTACATGGAACAGGAATTTTATCTTTAGAAAATAATTGTGTAGCATACTTCCAAACATTGCAATTTCATCCCTCAAATGTGTATAAATCTACTGTACCGAGTCAGATAATTCTGAATTTTGATTTGACCTTGGATGATTGTTGCAAGTATAATATTCTGAATGAAAGTACTCATTCTATCAATCCAATTAGCTTATCAAATATTGATTTAGAGTCACTGAAATTGGCTTCACACAAATTGGAAAATTTAGAAACCGAAATTCACAATAGTGAAAATCAGTCCCATATTGTTAAATACGGTAATTATTATTCTGGGCTGACTTATGTTATAATATCAGCAATCATTCTTTTTATTATTTATAAACTGTATAACAAATGTTTTAGTTTTAGAAATTCCTCTTGTTGTATTCAGATTTATAACCAATGCTATAATACTAAGAAAACGAGGAAAAACAATAATGTTCACTCATCCATAGAACTTACTGAAATTTCTGATGATTTAGAAAATGATAACAAATCTGTAAAAAGTCTTCCAAATATAGAAATTGGTAAAAATCAAGCCTTGTTTGGTTTAAAGAAAACCAATAGAAATATCAGTAACTTTTAATATTATTTTCATTTTAAATATAAGTTTCAATTTCTATTTTTGGGTTCAATAATTAATAAATAATTATAGTATCTTAACTAAGTTTTAAAATTTAAGCATACTTTGTAATTAGTTAAGACACACTCTGTAACGTAACTGAGTTTTATTTACTAATTTAATATTCATTTTAATATTCCTTCGCTTATTTTTTAATTAAAATAAATTAAATAAAGCTCAGTCTAAAGGGGGGAGATGTTATAAACGGACTTTGTAACGCATCAAATGCTGACTATGATATAAACCCCGCCGCTTCCATATTGTTACCAATATTATAAAAGGGCATTTCCATGTGCTCAGACAGACAGTCATAGCCATTTCGCATTACATATTGTACATTCCGTGTCGAGAGTTCAGTTGTTGTGTAACCAGTGTGTCTTAGTGTAACCTCTGTTCATTAAATATTCTTTTAGCAGTAACAAGTGTTTTTTTTAAAAAGGACCCACGGATCGCCATCCTAACAGTACGCGTATATTCAGGATTCGTCACCTGATACGAAGTTGTATACAGCATTTGAGGATCCTGCGTGGAATCCTTCGAGAGTTCTGACGCACCAATTAACGCGAGCCGCTTTTTGCTCTTCACAGAGCGAATGCGGTATCCATCGGGAAAACAACTTTTTTACACCCAATTTTTCATGCAAGATTATTTGTATTTGACTCATGCCAATGTCTAAAGTTGCCTGAATTTTGCGGTGTGTCACATGTCGATCTTCCTCAATCAGCTTACGCACAGCATCAACGTTTTCTTGGGTGACTGCAGTTTTTGAACGACCTTGACGGGGATCATCTGAGCTAGTAACGTCCACGTTGAAATTCAGCAAACCAGCGATAAATTGTGGTTTTGGAAGGGGCATCATCACCAAATGCAGAAATCATGCGGTCAACACACTGTTTTTGTGTTAAACTACTTCGAAAGTCATAATAAATCATCGCTCTTGAATTTTCTCGAGTCAATTCCATTTTCTCAACGACTAAACAAGTTTGACAAAACCTTGTGACAAAACCAAGAATCTTTTTTTAAATAAATAAATGGTATTCGATTTTTACAACCAAGGAGTTTTCAATTATAAAGATTTTAATATGACAGGAACAGAGGAAATATTCCATTCCCGATACTTTTAGTGCAGCCTATGTATATAATATATAATACGAAAAATACATGTAAAAAAAACTTAAACTTGTGAAAAGTTCATCCGAAGATCCGCAAGGAAAGTTGCTGTATTTTATTGAAAAATAAAGGGGCATTTCAAAGATACATGTATTTTACATGTCATTTTCAACGCTAATTATAGCCACGAATATTGCCAGCGTGTTCGAACCTAGGATTGAAAACCTTCCCTATACCTTG
Source organism: Mythimna vitellina (assembly GCA_949316375.1). Taxonomy (NCBI): domain Eukaryota; kingdom Metazoa; phylum Arthropoda; class Insecta; order Lepidoptera; family Noctuidae; genus Mythimna; species Mythimna vitellina. The sequence goes on along the minus strand of OX438700.1, from coordinate 20,805,892 downwards.
GGGTTCCGGTACCTATACGTACCGTACTATATGTACCGGAACAGGGACCAGAACCTATTTTGGAACCTCTAAGATCTTATTTTACCGATTCTTACGCAAAGCGAGTTTAAAATTGTTTTTGAGGTGCGGTCGGGTGGACAGCGCGATGCAGCGCGGCTCGGCCAAAGCACGAACATCAGTAAATTTCGGTTATTCAATCCCTGCTCCGAACACACATCCCCTCTTCCATAAGGAACCTTTTAATCGTATGACAAGGAACCGGTATAATATCATCCGATTTGAAGGTTCTAGGAACCGGTATTTAGAACCGTTACATGGGAATCCAAACCGGAACCGATACCGGAATCGTACCGAACAGAGGAACCTTTATAAGAACCTAACTGAAGAATCAGAACCGAAATCAGTACCGGTTTTCAATCCCTGGTTTAAACTGTACTATTTTTCCTGCAATATTCGTTATATTTACGCAGAAGTACGAACGATTAATAATGTTGTACATCATTTATAGCATAGCATAGTCGGCCTTATAATGTTCCCACTGTTGGGACTCAGGCCTCCTCTCTAGGAGAGGGAACGGGCCGTAATCCACGCGGGCTCATTGCTGGTTGTTGATGTCACAAGTCTTCGAATTTTTGGTTCTAGGACGTGCCGGTTTCCTCACGATGTTTTCCTTCACCGTGTTGAGAGCAGTGGTGATGAAACAAATTACACAAAGTAATGCGCCTGGCCGGGTTTGAACCCGCGACCTACAACTTGTAAGTCGGGGCCGTTACCACTCGGCCACCACTGCTCCTATCTATAGTAATAATGCCTAAACTACAAGTACGTTTGTATTAAAAAGTGTACCTACCCAAAATTATTCAATATGTAGTTTGGAAGTGTGCCTACAGCACTTCAGTATTTATATAATATACGAGCTATATTTATGTATATATGAGCTATATTTGCATATCACTATATAATTATAATTTTATTTACTTATTATATAAACGTTTTTTGTTTTAATTAGTTAACACACTTCACATTCATCATTTGAGTAGTGGTCTTAAATTGCAAATCTACGGCAGCCTATGAAGCAGAAGCACCAGAAGAAATTTAAATACAATAAACTAATTGTATCATTTTGGGTGATTGTGAAATGTTGGGGCAGGAACTTTGAAGTGAGATTTCCACAGGCGATACAGTTTTTCGTGCGTTATGTCCCATGGCCATTTTTCATTATTAAATATTCGGATCTTTTTTTTACTTAAGAAACAGTCGACATCTATAATTTCAACCATATTTGTCCTAAAACATATAATATAAGCGTGAATTAATTGTTACCTATAATGAATTCGTCTTACATTTTAAGGAACCCTTAAATTTTGATCAGTAATAGTGGCCTTGTAGATATTAAGTTTTAGGCTTAATTTGACTTTTTGAGTACGATATAACCTTACATAAGAATACTGGACTTATATTGTTCTGATAAAAATAAACTTTATTATTATTATTATTATAAAGCACTTGTAAGTCATGGTTGGTCGTAAAGGCGATATTTTGATATTAATTCACGAATTCATTGAAATAATTTATAATATAAGTTACATTTTTGAAAAGGCCCGTAAAAAAAAACTTTTTACAAAAAAACATTACCGACTCCACTAAAAAAGGATCAAAATAACTTTAATTTCGGAAGTCGGTGTTTCTCAGTATCATTTGTTCTGATCTTATTTAACACCGACTTCCGAAATTAAAGTTATTTTGATCCTTTTAGTGTCTTTTTTAGTGAAGTCGGTTATCTTTTTTTGTAAAAAGTTTTTTATTTCACACTTTTTAGTTGGGATACACTTATAAACAGAGTGCTTATTTCTCATGACTCTATTCCAATTAATCCAAACACTACTAGGTTACATTGTTTTATTATGAAGTTCCTGTGTCTACCTTCCACCTTCCGGCTCCATCATCAGATCAGTTCTATAGTAGCTTATAGCCAAAGTGCATTTCATGACAATTCTAATAAGCCCAAACACGGCTAGGTTACATTGATTAATGACGGAGTTCCAGTGCCTACCTTCTGGCTCCATCATCATCATCAGATCAATTTGATAATACCATTTTCAACGTAACTATTCAGAACCGTTCATTTATTTGTATTATCATAGTCGCTTAACTATCTTCATTGTGATATCTATGCGAGTATGAAGTTCCGTTGACCATTTCTGATCTTCTTCATCAGTTCCACTTCATCAAATGTTACTTTTTGACTGTAAATGCTTAAGTTCTCGATGAAAATATCAAAATCACTATGCAGTTGCATATAATATTTGAGGAGTTCCCTCAATTTCGCCAAGATTCCATCATCAGATCCTGACTTGGTGACTATGGGACCATTTGGAAAGTATACCCTTTCTAACAAAAAAAGAATTTTTCAAATCGGTTGGCAAGCAACGAAGTTCTGCGCGAACAAACATAAAAAAAAACAAATATCCGAATTGAGAACCTCCTCCTTTTTTAGAAGTCGGTTAAAAATATTGTTGTTCAAATTTAAAATAATCGACAAAACTCCTTCGCAACCTAAAATTCACATACAGTTCGTGACAAATACATGACTAAGAAACTAGAGATTTTGTAGAAAAGTGCAATCAAATTTAATACTTATGTTTTTCATACTTGTTTTTAATTTTTTAAGTTTTGAAATCACTTCGCGAATTCACGGCAGTTTGTAAAATTATACTCTTACTGGAACACCGCAAAGAGGACTACTAGCGATATTACACTTAAAATAACACTAGTAAGAGGATTTAAGGTTGTTTAAAGCCCTTAAAGCATGCCATTGCAAGTCACTAGTAAGTGTATTTGTTATTATAAAAGTATCATGCAAGAGTTTTGTAAGATTGAAATTACTCTTCGCGAGACCCTCACAAGTCAATTACAAGGGTGAATATACTTATAAAGTGCGCCGCAAATCTACACTTATAGCAGTTATAGACTGCTATAGAGTGATTAAGACTGAAAAAAATATGGTCTTAGGATATTTGTAAGACTATTTTTTACTAATTGGGACCCATTGCTCGCCGTCCGCAAGCCCACGCCTTCCCGGTGGCCGGAAATCGGGATCAGAATCCTGGCGGCGGTTGGGGCGTAACAGGGTGGTAACAGTGCGGACCGAGCCCAAGTCTTATTGTTCCACGCGTGCCTCAGGGAGATGTCAGCAAATCGTAGGGGCCCAGCAGCGTCGAAGCCTACTGGGGCCACGGGGAGTATGAAAGTGAAACCCGGCCCTGTGACGAAGACAAAAGATTGGGTTTTTAGTCAGTAAAAGTCTGACACTATCTTCCTCTCCGCCCAAGAGCGGGATTTGACATTAGATGATTTTCCCACCAAAAAAAAGACACGCAAGGTGGCTCGCCCTCGCCGGTTCGCGGAAAACCGTATCCGTATGGCCATGACCCTCTGGCATGCGATCAGCGGGGCCGACGCCTGCTTTTGCAGCGCCGGCGCCTACACCGGTGCGCTATAAAGGGCCATGGACCGAACGATTCCTGCGAAGGGCGTCCGGCAGGAGGCGTCTGGACCCCCCCGGTTGGGCAGGAGCGGCTTGAGAGCAGCCCCAGTCCGATTCAGTTTGGGAGCCAGACGTCGGAAGTGCTCCTCGAAATTCCAGCGGCTGTCGAGACCGAGTCCCAGGTACTTCATCGTAGACCCGATGCCGATGTGAACTCCTCCTTCCATTAGTTCGGAACCCGGTGGACGCACGTTCCAAGGGCCGTGGAAACACATGGCCTTGGACTTGTGCAATACCACCTCGAGTACCAACTCTTGGATTTTCTCCATGACTGTCGCAATCCCGCGTTTCGCTAGCTTGAGCGCCGCCTGGTACAACTCTCTCTGAGCCAAGACCAGCGTGTAGACAGGGTCAGTGTCAGAACACTGACCCTGTCTGGGAGGTCGCCAAGTAGTCGTACCCGATGTTCCACAAGGGCGGCCCTAGTACCGATCCCTGCGGAACACCGCACGACATCTCTCGCCGTCTCCACTCTCCCTGGTGACCAGGGTAAATTATGTACATGTTCAACAGGTAGGCCTCGACCACACGACAGAGGTAGTTGGGCATCCGGTGATACCGGAGTGCCCTCCCAATGTTACTCCAAGGCAGGGAATTAAAGACGTTGGCGATGTCCAAAGACTGGTATCCATGACACACCGGCCCTGGGCCACCGCATCCCCCGTCGTGGGAGCTCGCACGCGCATGATGGCGTCCACCGTGGAACGCCTCCTGCGAAAGCCGAACTGGCCGTCCGCCAGATCCGGCCCCACCCGTGTTAGGTGCGCGACGAGGCGGTCTGCAATTACTCTTTCAAAGAGCTTGCCCACCTCGTCGGGCAGCACAGTGAGCCGGTATGTAGACGGAGAGTCCGCAGGGCAACCCGGCTTCGCGATGAGGACCAGTTTCCCCGTCTTCCAGCGAAGTGGGAACTGGCCCCTCTCCATGCATGCGCTGAAGAGCCCACTTAGTCGAGGCCCGAGAGCCTCCATGGCCAGGACCCAGATCTTCCCAGGCAAGCCATCGGGTCCTGGGGCGGAATTTTTGGCAATCAGCCTTCTTACCGCCACCCTCAACTCTACCTCGGTCACCTCTGGAGCATTGTTGTCGTCTTTACCATCGTGGTCCGCGTCGGATAACGCTGGTGGCGGAGCCATGGGCGGGAGAGAGTGTTCCCCTCGCGCAGGGAACAGAGTGCTCACCACACCCTCCACACAATGGGGCCGGAGACTGCGTCAACGGGGGAGCCCAGGGGTAGCGTTTGTCCCGTACCACCTGGTAGGAGCGTCCCCATGGGTCCCCGTTCAGAATCCCTGGCCACACGTTGCGGGCCTCGAGTTTGCGGCACTGCACGCTTTGCGCAGTGCCGCAATCTCCGGCGACCACCAGTACACCTGGCGCTGAGCACGTCTTGGATGGACTCGGAGCATCTGCGACATGGCCTCCCAAAACCACTCTGCCTCGACGTCAATGTCAACAAGCCTGTCCGGTGCTTGCACCCAGGCCATTACCGCCGTGGCTTCCAGGAAGGGCTTCCGGTTCATCTGCCTCAGCGCCCACCGCGGACCACAAGGGTTCTATCGGACCGGCACCGTTGTGGTTTAGGCGGAGACGGCATTCAGCTCTATAAGGGAGATGTGGAGATCGCCAAGAGATCTGTTCGGGCGCCTACCACTGCAATGTCCCCGAACCGAGCTGCAACGCAACCCGTCCCCTCGTGACATCCTCGAGGGACGGGGTACCGGCGGCGGCCGACGAAATTAGAGTCACCGAGCCATTCAGGTCCTGAACCGGACTGGACAGGCTCGGAGACTACGGCGATGTTGATTAATCACTGCGCCATACTCTGGAGCAACAGATCCTGAGCGGTGGCGCAATGGTTGATGTTCACCTGGAGAAGACGTAATGGAGTCTTCATTGACAGTCCATTACAGTCTCCTCTGTAATGATGGGCCTCCGTACCTTGCCCTGGGTCTTAGTAGGGAGATTGCAGGACCTGCCCACACCCTGGTAGTCGGCCGGCTTGCCTGCTACCGCACATGCGTAGCAGTGCGGCGTTGTACGGCATTCGACGGCCTTTTGACCAGCCTGATCATACTGATAGTAGTGGTCACTACGGTCCACCTCCGCGGCGCAGTAGGCCCCCACTTGGTGTCCCAAGTGGCAGCGGTAGCACCGCAGAGGTCTGGGTTCTAACATCTTCACCTGGGCGGAAACCCAGTCAAACAAAAGCCTTCGGCCCTTACCCGTGACGGTCTTGGCCGCCAACATGAGGCAGCTTACCGTAACGGCTCGCTTGCCCGTGCTGTGAGCACGCATAGTGTCTACCCGCACTTGAGCGGCGGTGCACCCTCCCGCCCTAACGATGGCGGCCACCACCTCGTCCACCTTGACGGAGTCGTCCAGGCCCATGATGCGTATGTCTAAGCACTTGGTGAGCCTGGACAGCTCGGGCTACCTCGACGTCTGATCGCCCTGATCTTTGCGGCCAGAGCGCCCGTGGCAGAATCACTGTCGCACCAGGGACCTCCAATATTCAGGCCCCGGTTGCGGTGCACCTCATTCGGAAGCCTTCAGGCTCTCGTCTCTTCTCGAGGCTCCAAACTCGTCGAAGTGATCCACCACCGCTTGCTTCGCCTTCGCCATTACCATATCGTAATTCACGCCCTTTTTTTTCGCAGCTAGCTGTAGTGGTATCCTACTACAGCTGCGGAATTCAGGGCGTGAATTCTGGCTGCCATGGCCCGCTTCTTGCGCTGTTGTCGCCGCGCGCGCTTTTTGCCCGCCCTAGCCACCTTGCCCGCCTTCCTATTGGCGCCGACAACCATTCGGCGCCTAGTCGCCGCAGCAACAGGGTCAGCACCTCGCTCTCTGCCTGCCTGACGCAGGGGCTGGGACTGACCTTGCTCCTGCCTGAGCCTCCTTTTGGCGCCACCTCAGGGCCAGTGCCCCGGGGACCGGCCAGGTCAACCTCGAGCCGCTCAATCCTCTTATTGAGGGAGGACAAATTGGTTAGATAACAAATTTTTTTTTCATGCATCATCATCATCATGTGACATTGTGTTGGTTGCCGAGAGTGGCCTAGAGGTCCAGAACAGATTGGAGGTGTGGTGGCACAGACTGGAGAGTGTTGGCCTGAAATTGAGTAGAACCAAAACGGAATACTTGTTCTGCGATTTCTCTGGTCTCTCCGGTCCTATGCCCTTAGCTCCCGCTGGAACGCCCATACCAATCTGCTCTGACTTTCGGTACCTCGGGTCGCTTATCCAAGGAGATGGCGAGGTAGACCGAGACGTATCACATCGGATCAATACAGGATGGATGAAATGGCGACAGGTCACTGGAACAATTTGTGACCCACGGATGCCCCTCAAGTTGAAGGGTAAAATCTACAAGTCCGTGATAAGACCTGTCATACTGTATGGATCAGAATGTTGGGCTGTGAAAAAGACGGATGAAAAAAGATTGCATGTAGCGGAGATGAGAATGTTGAGAGTGGCGAAGTGGAAAGTGGCGCCAGTGACTGAAAAGTTAAAGGGGAATCGTTTGTCTTGGTATGGTCATGTAAAGAGGAGAGATGAAACACATGTTAGGTACTAAAAGAGTTATGAGTATACATGTGGATGGGTGGAGAGGTGGTAGCCTGCCTTCGGCCTGGGAGGGCAACACTTAAATATTAATCAGTTTTCATAAGATATAATAAAGAATTTACAAGTCCGCGATAAGATCTTTTATACTGTATGGAAGAGGAGGTATGAAGTCTATATTACTGAAAAAGTTCTGAGTATACATATAGATGGATGGAGAGGGAGAGGGAGCCCAAAGAAAAGATGGATGGATTGTGTGAACAGTGATATGAAAGAAAAGGAAGTTAGTGATAGTATGACGGTTGACAGGATAGAATGGAAGAAAAAAAACGTGTTGTGCCGACCCCAAATAAGATGGGACAAGAGCAGGAAGATGATGATCATCATCATCATCATTTCAGTCGAAAGACGTCCACTGTTGGACATAGGCCTCCCAAGCGTCGCCACAACGACCGGTCCTATATGTCTCGCATCCATCGGATTCCCGCGACCCTCACCAGGTCATCGGTCCATCTTGTGGGAGGCCTTCCAACGCTGCATCTTTCAGTATGTGGTCGCTACTCCAGAACCTTTCATCCTCATCGACCATCTGTTCTGCGTACAATGTGCCATGCCCATTGCCACTTAAGTTTGGCGATTCTTCAAGTTATGTCGGTAACCTTGGTACTCCTGCGGATATCTTCATTTCTGATGTGATCACATAAGGAAACTCTGAGCATAGCCCTTTCCATAGCCCTATGGGCGACTTTACGTTTTCTTATGAGGCCCATTGTAAGCTACCACGTTCCGGAACCATATGTTATCACTGGCAACACGCACTATATTGGACGATAAGATACCGCACAGCTGCCCGAACGTTACTCAACCAAGTCGGATTCGACAATTAAGAATAAGAATAACTTTATTTCACCATTGTTACAAATATTTACTTAAACATAGGTATAACCTATTTGCTTAGTAGTAACAGGAGTTATATTTTACCAGAATTATTACAATGGTCCCCAAACTAGGCGGTGCCTGTATCTTGAGGACCGGAGTTGCGGTATCGTAAATAAAATAAAATACAAGTTTCCTTTACGGATTACCTTAAAATTAAATAGGAGTAAAATAGGAGACAAAATAATTAATGCAAAGTAACAGGGTAAATAAATAAAAGAGTGTGCGTGTTGCACGTGTGCTGTTGAAAGTGTATAGGTATGGTTGTGGGTCGTAACATGTGTTGTACTTGTATTATAGGTATATAATTTTGACCTCTATCTCGAAAGTAAAATTGACCTCTATCTCGAAAGTAAGATCAACCCAACTGGACCTTCTGTCTCAGTTAAACGTATTCGTCCAGAACTTCGAGAGTTAGGGTGATAGGAGTGGGTATTCCATGGATGTTATCCATGACTTTTGTTTTGTCCATGTTTATTTTAAGTCCCACTATTTCGGAAGCTCTACTGAGGTCACCGAGCATTGTACTAAGTTCCTATAGTTTTCATGCATATTTTCTATTAATTATAATAGAAATATGCATGAAGAAAATATTTATTATAATCATAGTCATAGTCATATTTTATTCCTTTTTCCACAGCTGTCCTGATCACAAACAGCAATATTATCTCCCTCCCGTGCAAGGAGCGGCAGACGGGCTCGCGGCACATCTACATCATGTCGGGCTGTCCCGCCGAGGTGTACTGGCTGGCCACACTCACCTTCCACATGATAATATGTATGCTGGGTGCCGTCATGCCCATCGCGATAGCGGCCTACGCTTTAGACAAGGACGATACCATCAACCAGGCCGACTTATTAGGTGACCTTTACTCCATTCGCATTAAATTTTAATTTTTAAATTAAAGCAAATTGATTTTCCTAGTAAATTAAGTAATTGTTGTGATAATATATGTAATGAACAAGACCATAAGTTAGTAAAGGATAATTTGTATTGCAAAATTATTTTATCCTTACACGAAACTGCCGAGTCCACTTATGATAGTCACTGTAGGGGATATAGTAGAAAAGGTCGACCCATCCTGGGGTGGAATAAATATGTGAGGGACGCTTACCAGAGCACTAGGCAAAAGTTTGAAAACTGGGTTTGGCACGACAATACACAGGATATACTTATATTGAAATGGCTGAGTCCCGTAAGATCTTCAAACAAAAACTTATGTTTTGTCAAAATAAAAAAGACTAGATTAAAATGGATATATTAGCATCAAGACACGAAAAGAAAGACTTTCGTGGGTTCTCGAAACATACAAAGAATTTAAATCCTAAGCCTGGTGTGCCGGTGAGTGTTGACTGTGTAGGCACGCCCGGAGAAATCGCAAAACATGTTTATGAATCATTATAAATTACAACCACGTGTTGTTGCTGAGGTTGTTGCGTCACAGGTGCCAGCTCGTATTACGGCTAAACAAATATGTTTAATAATTAAAAATATGAGGCGAGGCAAATCGCCGGGACATGACAGCCTTAGTTAGCATCGAGCATTTTGTGCATGCCGATAGCATGTCCCTCGACTGCTTGCGTTATTGTTTACTTTTTTTATTCGTTTTATTCGATGCGGACGGTGGTCGTACCAATACTGAAGAATAAAACTGGTGACGTCAGCGACAAGAATAGTTACAGACCAGTCCAGTAAAGTATTTGATGGTGTGTTTGAGAGACAACTTAGTTAACATTTTAAAATATGATGCTCAGTTCGGCATTAGGCCAAAGCTATCAACGGAATGTGTTGTGTTGTCCCTCAAGTATACTGTCATTTATTATACGGACAGAAGTACCCCCGTTTATGCGGCGTTTCTGGACCTCTCCAAGGCATTTGACCTTGTTAGGTATGGTGTATAGGTGTAAGATGCGTGAAGCGGGAGTGCCTGAAGCCATAACAGGTATGTTTTGGTATTGATACGGTCACCAAACCAATCACCTTGAACCCTCAGAGTCGTAAGTATACGGCATTTACAACTAGTTCAGGACAATATCAAATGAAACGTTTACCGATATGGCTTAAAATTAGTTCAAGTTCATTCAGTCGTATGATGTCAGTTGCTATGTCGGGCCTAGCATTTGAAAAATGTTTTGTGTATTTAGATGACCTAGTCATTTTTGGACACAATTTGACTACTTATAATCAAAATTTAATTAGCGTAATGGAAAGACTTAGAAAAGTAAATTTAAAATTAAATCCCCAAAAATGCAAATTCCTAAAAAAATGAACTTTTTTGAAAAAAAAGAGCATTTCTCCAGATCCAGAAAAAAACTAAAATACTCCAAAATTATCTAATTCTCAAAAATTCAGACGAGGTCAAGCGTTTCTTAGCATTCTGTAATTATTATCGTAAATTTATAAAATCTTTTGCTGATATTACTATACCTTTAAATAAATAAATTATGCAGAAAAAACAAACCATTCCAAGGGACTGATGAGTGTCACAAAGCATTTGAAATCTTAAAAAGGTTTATTTATTTATTTTATAATTTATGTACACACGAATACATACAGAAAGAAGAAACATTCAGATAAAAATTGTACAAAGGTACTGCTTATTTCCAATAAGAAATTTCTTCCAGCAGACCTGCGAAAGGAGAAATAAAAAGAAAAGTAGACAATAGTGTGTAGCAGTAATTGAAGAAGAGAATGTGAAATCTTAAATTAAAATAATAAATACTTATATACTATACATACTATACTATATATACCTTTACTAAAAATAAATACATAATGTATATACATATATAATTAACACGATAGAGAGGAAAGATAGTGCTCTTTTAGTTTAGTTTTGAAGAGCGAAATTGTTTGCAAATCTCGAATGCTAGGCGGAAGAGAGTTCCACAACCTTACTGCGTGGACAGAGAAAGAGTAGGAGTAGTAGCTGGATTTATGAGGAGGGGATTTAAGCAGGGATCTAAGGTGTGATCTGCACGGAGCGTCGCTAGGGCGAGCGTAAGAGAAACGGTCCCGCAGGTAGGAAGGATAAGATGGGTTATGTAGGATGTTGAAAAGGAGACATAAAATCCGAGTGTTTCTGCGAAGACGAATAGGAAGCCACTTGAGTTCCTTGCGAAGATGAGAGACGTGATCATACTTTCGTAGACCAAAAATAAACCGAATGCATAAGTTTTGCAGTCGCTCAAGCTTGTTTAATAGCTCCTCAGTAGCATCCAAGTAGCAGGCGTCGGCATAATCTATAATCGGCTGAATGAGTGATTGGGCCAAAGAGATCTTCGTTTTCAAAGGCAAGAGACCCTGGAGGCGTTTGAGCGAATGAAAAGAAAAGTTTACCTTTCGACTGACCTCATTGACCTGCGCACGCCACGAAAGATTGGAGTCAATAATAACACCCAGATCTTTTGCATTTTCGGTGTAGTCGATACGGACACCATCGAGTACCAAAGGCTGCAGAGAAGAAACTACAGCTGCATTGCGAACGAACCTACTGCCAATGATCATGGCCTGGGATTTAGTAGGGTTGATCTGCAGGCCAAATGACTTAGCCCAAGCACTGACACAAGCCAGATCATGATTCAGGGCTGCAATAGCAGAATCCGCGTCAGCCACGCTAAAATGTCGATAAAGCTGCAAGGTTGTTAATGCCACCCCGGATATTGCAATATCCTGATTTTTCTAAAGACAATGAATTCATAATACAAACAGACGTATCAGGTATAGCTATTGGTGCAGGTTTATGCAACAAAGAATTGAGACCCAAAGCGTAAGCAAGTAGGCCATTAAATAAAGGCAGAAAAGAACTACCCAACTATTCAAAAGGAACTTTTGGCTATTATTTGGACTGTGAAGTACTTTAGACCTTATTTTTATGAACGAAATTTTACATTAATGACTGTCCACAAACCCCTAGTGTATCTTTTTGGAATCAAACCTTCTAATAGATTACTAAAATTTAGACTCTCTTTAGAAGAATATAAGTTTAAAATTATTTACGTAAAGGGGAAAGACAATACTGTAGCAGATGCTTTATCACGAGTTAGTGTGACATCGGATGATTTAAAAAATATGCTTAAACAAGTTGTAAATGTGATGACTAGAGCACAGAAACAAAGGATGGATGAGATGAATGAAAATAAAGTTCTAAAAGGGAATACGGTTTTTAATAAATCTAAAGACGATTGGCCTCATCAACCAAAAGTCGTAAATATATTAAGAAAACCGCGTGACACGATTGAGATGATGTTTATGGATGACAAAACATTAGATAAATTGAGAATGAGAAATATGATTACTACGGAAATAGAGTGTTTCGCTTTTAGGTCAGATATAAAACATTTATACATTAATCTTAATTTCAGGGCGCATTTCTCGCGAGTCGTATTTGTGCAGAAATTAAGTTTATTTTGTAAAAAGATAGGTGTCGAAGAAGTATGCATAGTAAAAGATGAACAGGATTCTGAAAAAAATGGCACCAATCGGAATGCAAATAGAAAAAAGTATTTTTCAAATCGGTCCATAAACGACGGAGTTCTGAGGTAAAACACATAAAAAATAAAAAAATAGAACCGAATTGATAACCTCCTCCTTTTTTGAAGTCGGTTAAAAATATCAGGTTAACAATATCAGGTTAACCTAATCTAAAATTAGCTCCTGTTGCTTCGATCAGAGATATTCGATCGATATTTAAAAAGGAACTAAAATTATTTTTGATCAAGAACACATATTACTCAGTAAATGAATTCCTGTCGGATTATGAGACTGAAAACTACACTTTATCTCATAGATATAGGTAAGCTACACCAGTAAATTAATTTCAGTTTTGTTATGAAATAAAGTATCCATATTTTAAGAAATAACATAATCATGTGAATATTACCTGTATAATGTATAAAGGAAAATGAGTGGACATGTAATAAATAAAGTAAATCTGTATCTTTTGTAAATATTAGATAGTAACTAATATTTTATTTAAATAATATTTGTATGCCACTTTGTGGTAGAATACAGAGACACTAACACATTTGTAATAACTAAATTGTACCTGTGTAGACAAATAAACTTTTTGTATTTGTATTTTGTATCATGCTGGTGTAATAATTACATTTTATAGGCGTTTGGTAAAATGAAAATTTTGGAAACATAATATTTCGAACAATTAATGTTATTTCGGCTAAGTTTAAAATCGACATAATTTTTTCGACCAAATGAAACGTCTGAGTAACGAAAAAAATTGAATTAATAATAGATCAACTGATACACTGGCAGACATATATTTTTCGAACTTATGATAATAAAATAAAATAAAATGGCCTTTTTATTCTACTACCAAAACTTAATTATGCATCACATCATGAAAAAGTATTATATTATTATTATTATAATCATTTCTTAATTCATTTTATATTTAAGTTATTAGAATGCCAAGTAACTATTGCAATGATACTATTTGATACTAATCCTATATACCGTACAAAATAATCATAAAATAATCCCTACATAATAATAATCCACAAAAACAATAACAATCCATAATAATAATCCAAAACAATAAACCATAATACATTATTATGGTTTATGGTTTATTGAACTTATGATAGGTAGGGGATAGGATAGGTAGGGGAGAAACACGGAGAAGTGCTTGCCGTCTCCCTCGATATCTCGAAGGCTTTCGATAGGGTCTGGCACGAAAGCCTTATTAGTAAGCTTCCTTCTTTCAGTTTACCTGCTGGTTTGTGTGCTTGGATCGCAGACTTCCTGAGTGACCGGTCCATCCGAGTGGTCATCGATGGTTGCTCGTCCGGTCAAATGGCCATTAATGCCGGGGTCCCTCAGGGGTCAGTGCTCTCGGCAACGTTGTTCTTACTGCACATTAATGATCTGCTTAAGCCCGGTACCTTTGGGTATGCAGACGACAGCACTGTTGCTGAGAGTTACACATCCAGCGCGCAAGCTAGGGGGTCACTGATCCAGTCTTTTCGAGAGGCTATGGTTACGCTTGAACTTGTCCTTGGAGGCAGTCTCTGAATGGCGCGATGCCAATTTGGTCAAGTTCAATGCTGCTAAAACCCAGGCGTGTCTCTTTTCCGCTAAAAGGAGCCAATTCAGCCCTGCTCCAACTTTCCGGAGCGTAACCGTGCCGATAACCGACCATCTTGATCTTCTTGGTGTTACGCTGACGTCAACACTCAACTTTGGGCCATACATTGAAGCAAAGGCTCAACTGGCAGCAAAAAAGCTGGGTATCCTCGCTAAAGTCAGACAGTACTTCACGCCGGAACAGCTGCTCAAACTATATCAAGCACAAGTTCGATCGTGTATGGAGTACTGCTCTCATCTTTGGGACGGATCTGCCCGTTACCAGCTTGATGCACTTGAGGCAATTGAGAGGCGTGCCAGGAGGATCATTGGCAATGATGCACTCGTTGAGTCGAGGCTCCAAAGTCTTGAGCATCGGCGCCGAGTTGCTAGCCTGTCGGTTTTCTACCGGTTGCATTTCGGGGAGTGTGCGTCGGCATTGCATAACCTAATTCCGCCTAGCCCGTTCCATCATCGGACCACCAGGCGTACGGCAACGCGCCACCGGTACATGGTGGACATTCCACCTATACGCACAAAACGTTTTGGGAACACATTCATTGTGCGTACAGCTAAGGAGTGGAATTCCTTGCCGGAATGTGTGTTTCCTGATAGCTACAACCCGGTAATCTTTAAGTCAAGAGTGAATAGGTTACTTCTAGGTAAGCGCGTTCCATCGTCGACCGCATCATCGCTTTCCATCAGGTGAGATGGCGGTCAAGCGCGAACCTATCGAGACTAAAAAAATAAATAAAAATAGGTAACCGTTATTGCGACCGAGGCGGAATTCGCCTGAACCGTAGGTAAGGGTTTTATGAAACTGAGTGCTGCAGTGACAATTTTCCGCGTGTATCAAACGACGTTTTTCAATACACGTACGAAGATATAAATAAAACGAGGTTGATGCGCAAGTCGTGGGGGTCGCGCGACGCCCAGCCTGATACACACTTGTAATCAGTTGTGAAGGGGGCTAACGAGCGCACTACCGCATCAGTGCGAAAAACAGTAAATTTCGTGCCTTAAACCGATAGTGATCAGAGTGGGTTTTCGAGTAAGTATATTGATAATATATTTTCATTCTCTTCAGGAGCGTTCATGGTGGTACTGTTGCTGGGCAGCCTGGCGTTCTTCGCGTTCACTTACATCGTGAGCTTCAACTTCGGCGAGGAAAATACTGGCCTCATTCTTCTCATTACCAACTTCCTATTTGGTAAGTCGTTCAATTATATACATTTTTACTTATAATCCTTAAATGCTTAGCTCAACGAAGATCATAAACATAGGAAAAAAGCAGCTCTTCCTATGCTTATGAGCTTCGTAACCCAAAACTTTCAGATATCCGGAAAAAAAATATCGTAACCGAAACAATAAAAGTTTCAGGAGGTAGAGGCCTATTATTATTAAGAGCCCCTTGTATCCCACTGCAGGGCAAAGATCTCCCTTCCGTTATTCCACTCTTTTCTTTCCTTTACCACTTCTGGCTAATCCTTAAGATAGGATTAGGTCCTAGTCTTCACGCCGTTCCTTCTGGGCCTACCGCGTCGCTGACTCCTGCTGTTCCAAATCCAGTCAGTGGTTGCCTTCGCCCAATTTGTTGCGACATGCGGCAGATATGACCTGCCCAGTTCCATTTTAGTTTGGTGCCTGAGTTACCTACGTCTGTTGTTTGTGTTTTGCAACGAAATGTAGTGTTCTTGATGCAATCTGTCCTTTTGACTCCAAGAATACTTCGTTCCATTGCTCGCTGGCAGACCCAGAGTTGCTGCAGAGTTGCTGACTTTTGGCGTTTTATTAATAACCACTGGTGGCGCCTAACACCAATTACTTTGTGCGGAAATATGTAAGAAAACTGAGTGCAGCTATACCATAGTGCAAGGGCGAGCTGGTTTGAATAAAGAGATTAAAATGGACTGTATTGATGCGGTGTAATTGCGTAATTATACGTGGTTTTGCAAAATGTAACCCACGTTGGACAACGAAAATTAGGTTTTAGGTTAAATTGGGAAACTTGGGCGAGGAACGTACATACTAACCTAGCTTGGTTCGTCGACTGGACCTCTATGGCTAGATCTGTTCAGAACCGGGCATTCGAACTGGGCTGAACACCACGTACTTTTAATCGCACTTCCCAAACACTGTTCTTAACAACATCTATGTTTTATCATTCGTATCGGTTCGCAAATCGAAAAAAAATAAAAGCTCTAGTTTATAGGCGCGTTTCTCATAGCGAAGTTTTAAGAACAAGTGAAAGATTTTTATCAAAATCTACCCAAGTGGTGATGATAGAGTTGACAATAGTCAGCATGTGCACGGGAGAATGGGATGAAGATAGGTGGGACGATTTTACGTCTTGCAAGGCATGTATTTCTACCCTACAAGATATTATTAAAGTTATTAAACCCAACAACTACGTTTGCGCTCCGTAGGTGAGGGTGGGAAAGATGCTCATGGCCATGATTTTCCTTCTAAGGGAAAGTGGAAGTGATCCTTTCATTAGGTGTTTCATCGACCAATAGCTCTTCCAGGCGTTCTCGGTGGGTCTAGCAATTTCTTCATCTTGCCACGCAGGAAAAAGACAAGAGAAAGAGAGCCTTAAAGTAGCTGTAATATTATTTAAGTCGGATATTCATTGGATAGTTGTTGTAAAACATTTGTTGATAAACTGTTTACAACGTGTTTGTTGTAGATACTAGCTAATCCCTGTTATGCGAACGTATTTCGAAGTTTATTTTATTTTACTAGGTCATTTGTAATATTATATATTTTTAAAATATTTGTATTCTCTAGTTACTTGCTTATGACAGTAACATATTTTTTCTTATTTATTTACAAATCCTTTATATTGACGAGCCTTTATCCTATTATTATAACACGTTATCAGCTCGAAATTGAGGATTTGGTTGTATTTACACTAATATAAAGAAGTAAAGTTCTTTTTTTTTTGTTTTTTGGAGGTAATCTCTGAAAGTACTTCCGAATGCTAACATTTTTCCGCTGATAAAAGCTGCTTTATTCCTGAGCAACATAGACTATATTTTATGTACGCGGGTGAAGCCGCGGGCAAGAGCTAGTAAAGTATTATTTGTAATAAATAGTGTATGTTTCGGTGTCTGACAAAACATTAGTAGTTTTTTTTTTTAAATTTCGTCTATTGCTGCTATACTTTTGGGAGGACTCACCCCAATTGTGAACCTCTTATAATGGCGTTAGAAAATTGTAATATTGACTTTACGACCGATTTAGTTAAATCAAAAATGCTAAATAAGATGTCCACAGATGAAGCAACACCAGTAGACTTATTTTATAGCAGCAAATCGAAACTTAGTCAAAGAACAAGAACATAATATGCTATGAATGCAAATTAGCTGAGCATAAAAGACCAGACTGTACACTGAGAAACAATAAGGAGGTATCATCACTTTTAAGGCGGTTAAAAGTGATGACACCTCTTTGATGTCTCTAAATACTTCTGGTGTATCAAACAAGAACCTTTGGTACGTAGATTCCGGATGCACAAAACACAAGACTTCTAGACTTTATTGGTTTCAGAATAATGTTAGAATAGAGAAAAGCACTGTTACCGTCGCAAACGGAGAACAGATAATATGCTGCGGAATTGGTAACGATTCAATAAATACCCCAGAAGGTGTAATCAAAAGGATCAGTGATGTTGCGTTCGTACCTGAATTTAAAGCCAATCTGTTATCTGTACAAAAGGCTATCTTTTCGTTTTACAGGTGATTCTGTTCTTTATGCCTTGATTTATAGTGGACTGTATGTACTTGATGTGTACCATCAAGTACATACAGTGATAGTACACATCAAGTACATACAATCCACCATAGGTCAAGATGAATGTTCCCGATTACGCGGCAAACAATTATATGACAAAAGATAAGGTGCTCTGGTTTTCAGAATAGTTACCGACTTTGGCACAAAAGGTTAGGACACTTGTTTCGTATAAGAATGAATCAACTGAAGAAACATGAGGTAGGTTTAGATTTTAAGGTAGTAGATAAAAGTAACTGCATCGCTTGTGTAGAAGAAAAATAGAAAACCGTTTAAGAAAGCATTTAACAAGGCTACCTCTCCTTTGAAACTGAATATTGATTTGTGTGGACCCATGTCTTCAACTTTCTTATAAGGAAATAAAACTTATACTAAGTTGACTTTGGTGGATGATTATACAAAGAAGTTCTTTCCTTATTTTATCTTCGAAAACAGAGTTACAAGAAAATGTCTCTTTCAAACCTTTGTAGAAAATCAAATTGATTTAAAGATTAAAGCGACTGCGACTGACGGTGGAAAAGAGTTTGTCAATAAGGAGTTCGTTTAGTTCTTAATTAAAAAGGTATCGAACGTTAACAACACCGTATAGTCCAAAACAGAACGGAGTTTCCAAACAAACTCACCATTCAATAACAGAGAAGGCGAAGACGTTGTTAACTGCAAGATCATTGCCGAAAGCATACTGGGAAGAGGCTTTCCGAGTTACCGTATATCTAAAAAGTGTGGTCGGAGCAACCTTAGTCATTTAAAAGTGTTTTTATACAGATCACTAGTCCACATACCTTCATGTCACAGGAAGAAGTTTAAGACAAAGCAAGCAATACATTTTTTGTTGGTTATTCTGAAAACCCTAATATTTAAATTTTTAGGGATACATGTAACCTAAGAAAGAGGTTTATGTCCAGACATCCAACTTTTTTTGAAAACATTTTACAGTGCTAAAGTAGAAGCAATCTAAGCCAGACTCTATTTTACAGTCAGACTCTATTTTATTTATTATTCGAATCAAAGGAGTCTAAGACCGAAGCTGGTAATTTTTTTGACTGTGTTCAGAGTAACGGTGGTTCGGAGGCTGAACCATCTATATCAGAATTACTAGAAATTTGAAAAATAGCTGCAGCTATGGAAGAGCAGAAAAATTTCCATGAGCTGATATTTCCTAGAGTCGACGTAGAGTCAGCAAGTTTGGAGGAATAACAGCCTAGTCATAAGCAGAGGTACTCCTCAAAAAATAGGTAACCACATAGGACTTACTCGTATAATGTGTCAGCAGTCGATCACAATGAAACAACAACAAATTAGAAAGAAAGAAACGTGCACTCTATTTGCATTAGCTGCATAGATGGGCTTACTAATGAAGCATTTGAATGTTGGAACCGCGTTTCTAAAACGAAATTTAGAAAAAGAACTTTTTATGGAGCAGCCCTTTGGTGTCACAGAAAAAGGGAAGGAAAACATGGTTTGCTTGCTGAAAAAAACTCTATAAGGCCTTAATTACATAGGTAAGTTAGTACCAAAACCCGTGCGAAAGTCCCACTCGCACTTGCCCAGTTTTTTTTTTCTATTAGCGCTCTTATGTATTATAATGTAAGCAGCACAGAGCATCACTGCCTCCTCGGGCGACATCCTAGCAACAACTGACAAGTGTGGATGGCCAAGTTTCAGGAACAGTGCGGCTGCCCCATTTCAAAACCTAGTAAGGATCTAAAACGAAATTTTACAGGAGAGCGCATAAACGTAATATAGGTCAGCCTTTAAAAAGTATTTATGTTAAGTAAAAAAAATACTATAGGTTGTAAAAAACACTAACACCTGTATTCACAAACAATACTTTTCTCAGTAAAGTAGCAACGCTATGCGAAGTAAGATGTTTCTCACTGCGTTGCGTATGGCAAGCCTTTTAATTCATAAACGATACTCCAGCAACCCTTGACTAAGCAAACGCACAGCGTTGAATAGAGCTCTGTGATTGGTTCGTTTGTGTTACGTAGTTCACTTCGCTGTTTGACGTACATTTCATTTGTCATAATATAACCTCAAAACATAAATGGTGACCGGTGTTCGAGAACTATTTCGTTCGTCTTTGTGATGATTTTAAAGTTTTCATTAATAGGTACCTGAAAGCTGTCAGAAGAATAAAGTCTTAAGGCCACAAGCAACTGATAAATAGTTGACACTGGTTTGCATTTATCAGTGGCAAGAGTATAAAAAGTACCACATCTTTGGACAACCTGTAGCGTCGTCTAAATGCATCCGAATTGTAATAATCAAAAAGAGTTTTGGAAATCCCGCATCATTTTTCTGTTATTTATTGTGCTTTTCTCATTGGACCTTTTACAATGGCGCTATTAAAATGGAAAATTATCACAAACAGAAAAATCCGACCCCGTAAAATAATTCTCGTAACACATAACAGACCACAGAGAAGCGAGAGACAGTCGCTATGCGTTGCTTAAAACACCTAGCAGGCTACCTTAGCTGTGCGTTCATTCTAAGGGACGCATAGTGCTAGCCGCCACTCAAGTATTGTCTATGAATAAGTTTTAGGGGTCCTGTGCGCTCTCGCGCACTGTGAAACCTCATAGTAACGTTTGTGAATACGGGTGTTAATAATGAACACATAGTACTAGCATTTTTTTTATATATGTGTATATTACATATTTTAAACCCCTTACTAATTTTGATAATTGACACGAGATAGTTATGTTCATGTGGAAAAATAAAATATATGTTCAGGGTAAAATCTACAAGTCCGTGATAAGGCCTGTCATACTGTATGGATCAGAATGTTGGGCTGTGAAAAAGACGGATGAAAAAAGATTGCATGTAGCGGAGATGAGAATGTTAAGATGGATGTGTGGTGTGACGAGAATGGATTAAGTGAAAAATGAATATATTAGGGGAAGTTTGAAAGTGGCGCCAGTGACTGAAAAGTTGAAAGGGAATCGTTTGTCTTGGTATGGTTATGTGAAGAGGAGGGATGAAATGCATGTTACTAAAAGAGTTATGAGTTTACATGTGGATGGATGGAGAGGAAGAGGGAGGCCAAAGAAAAGATGGATGGATTGTGTGAAGAGTGATATGAAAGAAAAGGAAGTTAGTGATAGCATGACGAGTAACAGGGCAGAGTGGAAGAAAAAAACGTGTTGCGCCGACCCCAAATAACACGGGATAAAGGCAGGAAGATGATGATGATGAGTTATGTTCATGTGGAAATTGGTTTCATAACATAGTAAGAGCACTTGCTAGGTTTTGTTCTGGTTTATGGAATATGAAACTTAGCATATTATGTCATTGGGTAAATACTAGTAACGGTATCATCATCATCTTCCTGCCCTTGTCCCATCTTTTTTTTAAAAAGTCTCATTGGAATTTGTCATTTGAATTTTACGTCGCTTTATTGATGATATGTTTATACATTTATTTAGAAAACTACGCCTTGATACAAAATTTTGGTCCCAATATTTATCCCAAATCTCTTTCCGCCATTCCGGTGAAAACGTAGCACATTGCCTCTTGCATTTGCCATCACAACTGTTTATTATCATTGGATGCTTTATTTTATTTTTATTTTGTTTTATAACTATTTGTACAGAATCATCTATTAATAGCGGGGTAGCATTGTAAGTAAAGACTGGACCAGGATATGCAGCTACAAAATGTATTTCAGGTTGTCTATTTTGCTGTAGTAGAGTATCACCTAATACCATGTCCCGGAATGTCAAATCAGTATCAGAAGAAGTATCTTTTACAGATTCAGGCAATTCAAAATCAGGATCTTCAACTGAGTCGTCCAAATCACTAACTGTAATTAATTCTTCAATATTTTGCGATGAGGAAGTAGATGGTGCAATTAAGCAGTTATTAGTAGACAAACTGAAGCAAAGAAAAGAAAAAAATGCAAGACACACAAACAAACCGCAACCTTGTTATAATATTAGGTACTTAAAAGTCATCAGTAACCCCCTTTTTGAAGCCAAAACCAACAAACAAAACAACAATAACGCACAGAGCAACGAGTTAGCATCACTAATGTATACGAGTACAGGTAGGTATATGATATCAGTGCACGTCGTGTTTATTATAAGCCAAAATAAATATTGTAGGTATATTGAACTTACCACTCTATTTCTAAATCACTATCCATATTGTTATTTTTATTAGCAGCAGCCATAATCTTTTTCGAACGGTAAAATTGCATTTGGCGACTCATTTTTTGAAGGTACAAACTAATACAGGGACACAAGTTACTTCGTTCGCGCATCGACGCCGATTGAAGCGTGAGCGAGTGATACGTGTTGTGACTTGCTGCGGATCCCCCCGCCCAACCCCGGGCGGGGTTGGGCGGGGGGATTCTTTTATATTGGATTTGATTTCAAAAACCTAGTAAGGTGCATCGACCATTTAAAAACCTAGTAAGTCCAGAGACTTACTAGGTTTTGAATTGGTTGAAGTGACTTACAAGGTTTTAAACTGGTCACGAGGGAGTGGATAGCGCACTTACTAGGTATCGATGCTTAAATATATCTGCTTTTAAGTGAGTCTTTAACACTGGTGTTTTTGTATTCGGTAGGGACTTACTAGGTTAGGAAGTTTATGCAATAAAACGATTTTTGTAAAAAGTGTCCCTTACTAGGTTTTGAAATGGGGCAGCCGAGTGTTTGGGGTAAACTTGGTGATAAACACATCGTAAACAGTTTATCGTATGGAGAGCAGTGGTGGCCGAGTGGTAACGGCCCCGACTTACGAGTTGTAGGTCGCGGGTTCAAACCCAACCAGGCGCATTACTTTGTGTAATTTATTTCATCACCACTGCTCTCATAACGGTGAAAAAGGAAAACATCGTGGGGAAACCGGCATGTCCTAGAACCAAAAATTCGAAGACTTGTGACATCCACCGCACTGGGCCCGCGTGGTGGATTATATTGCCCATTCCTTCTCCTAGAGAGGAGGCCTGAGTCCCAACAGTGTGACCCTTATAAGGCCGACTATGCTAAACAGTTTATCAACAAATGTTGCACAAAGCCGGGTATTCATTAGGCAACATTAGTTATTAAATACTGTTTTTAAACAGTGTTTCATAATGGTTCATCATCTCTGGAAACAGTTTATAAACAAAGATGATGAAATATTGTTTAAGAAACATGTTACCGTGTTCTCCGTGTTTATCTACAAATCTTGCCTAAGGAATATCCGGCATTAATCACTAATTGTAAAAACAAATGATAATCAAGACTAGAAATAAAAGTTAAATTTTGCCATTGGTTTTTTATTTTGTCAAGTATACACTATGTGCTATGTTGGAATTTTAACCCCATAGAATAATTGAAATATGAAATAAATTCATCATTATTTCCGTCGAAAAATATTCACTACTGGACATAGGCCTCCCACAAGTGTCACCACAACGCCTTATCTTGTGCGTCTCGCATCTAAAAACGGTTTTCCGCCTTTCTTGAACTAATGGATAACCTTTACCTTAACAGGTATCATAACCCCCATGATTGGAGTCGGACAAGAAATGCTCAACCAAAAAAGCGGTATAATGTACTACATTCTATTGGTAATATATTATATCGCGACCCCGCACACGATAATGTTGACGGTGCTGAAGTGCATGCGCGCGGCCTACATGAACACGATGTGCAAAGTCCTTAGGACGTACTGCCCCCACCTGTCCTTCAATGAATTTGGCTTCGATAGCGCCAAGTGCTGCGGTAAGCATCCGTAATATATCATCATCATCACTTCAGCCGAAAGACGTCTACTATTAAACATAGGCCTCTCCCAAGTGTCGCCACAACGACACAAGCACTCGCTGTGCGTGTCTTATCCTTCGGATTCCCGAGAACTTCACCAGGTGCATAGTTCACCTTCTGGGAGGACTATCAATGCTGCGTTTTCCGATGCACAGTCGCCTCTCCCGAACCGTTCGGCCCCATGGACCATGGTTCAAAGTCAAAGTCAAAAGTTTTTTATTTTACATAGGCCTACATGGGCACTTATAAAACGTCAGAAGCTAGTGCACGGTTTCGAATTGGTCGTTTATAGACTGGTCAATGTTGTACTAAAAAGTACAATAAAAATAATCATCAACCTAAGAATTCGCGGAGTCTACAGTGTTATCACATTCACATTATAAAAAAGAGGCTATATAAATAAAAGCAAGTAAAATAAATAATAATAAATTTTTAAAAAATGCAAAAGCAATGTCTTTGAAAGAAAAAAGTATATATTACAACAAATGTGGAGCAGTTAATAGATACATTTACACAATATTATGAGCTACCAGGGAATCACGTGTGCAGAAGCAGTCAATGCCAAACAAGCGTGTCTTCGACATAGTCTTTAACCTTATAATACGCTTTTTTAGTTAGGACATGTTTAATAGGGGTATTGAACTTTCCCTCGCTAAGTTCAGTCACCACCTTTGGCAGCTTGTTATAAAAGCGTATGCGAGCAATGTGCCCTGCCCACTACCACCTAAGTTTAGCGAATATTTAGGCTTTATCCGTAACCTTAGTAACATATCATAATGCATAGAAAATAGCATTTCAGTAAAACTCTTTTTTTTTTCAAAGGGATTACCCAAATGAAGCCATGAGACTAGAGAAAAAATACTTTGTTCATTTTTGCTATAAAAAAATATGTATTCACTTACTTTCAAATGAGCGCGGCGCCACTGCAATCAACAACATCATCATCATTTCAGCCGACAGACGTCCACTGCTGGACATAGGCCTCCCCCAAATGTCGCCACAAAGAACGGTCCTGTGCGTCTTGCATCCATCGGATTCCCGCAACCTTCACCAGGTCATCGGTCCACCTTGTAGGTGGCCTTCCAACCAGAACCTTTCGGCCCTAACGGCCATCTATTCTGCGAGCTATGTGCCCTATCCATTGCCACTTAAGTTTGGCGATTCTTCGTGCTATGTCGGCAACCTTGGTTCTCCTGCGGATACCTTCATTTCTGATTCGGTCACGCAAGGAAACTCCGAGCATAGCCATTTCCATTGCCCTTTGAGTGACTTTGACCCTTCTGATGAGGCCTATTGTGAGCGACCATATTTCGAAATCATATGTCATCACTGGCAACACGCACTGGTCATAGACTTTCGTCTTGAGACACTGGTATATTGGATGAGAAGATACCGCGCAGCTTCCCGAACGCTGCCCAGCCGAGTTGGATTCGACGATTGACCTCTTTCTCGAAATTAGTTCTACCCAACTGGACTGTCTGTCCAAGGTAAACTTATTCGGCCACAACTTCGAGTATAGAGTCTCCAACCTTGATAGGAGCGGGTGCTACATGGTTGTTTATCAAGAATTTAGTTTTGTCCATGTTCATTTTAAGACCCTCTCTTTCGGAAACTCTACTAAGGTCATTTAGCATTGTGCTGAGCTCTTCCGCAGTCTCAGCCATGACTACTATGTCGTCGGCAAACCGAAGATGAGTGATGTACTCGCCATTGACCTTGATGCCTAATCCACACCAATCTAGAACCTTGAAGACATCCTCCATTGCGGCCGTGAACAGTTTCGGAGAAATAACGTCTCCCTGCCTCACACCCCGCTGCAGGAGGACAGGTTTCGAGGTCTGGTCCTGCAGTCTGACTGACATAGTGTCGTTTTCGTACAAACACTTCAGCACCTCGAAGTACCGATAGTCAATCTGGCACCGTAAGAGACACTGCAGCACAGCCCAAGTCTCGATCGAATCAAAGGCTCTCTCATAGTCCACAAACGCTAGGCAGAGAGGCAGATTATATTCCTCGGTCTTCTGTATAACCTGCCGTAGCGTATGTATGTGGTCTATGGTGCTGACGCCTTTTCGGAATCCGGGTTGTTCGGGAGGCTAGAAGTCGTCGAATCTGCGCGCAAGACGGTTCGTGATGACTCTGGAAAACAGCTTGTAGACGTGGCTTAGAAGTGAGATGGGCCTATAATTCTTGAGCAGGGCCTTGTCGCCCTTCTTAAAGAAGAGTACCACCACACCTCTGCTCCACGCCTGTGGCGTTTTTTAACAAAGTTCCCAGGTTTAATATCCGAATTTTAATAACCAATACGTCCCATTAAATAAAAATTGAGTTATCAAAATTCAGATTCGAAAGTGACAAACCTAGCAAAAACAGTTAATTTGGAATAACTTCTAGATTCCACGCAATTAGGATGTGTCATTTTTGTGGTACGTAAGGAAGATGAAGGGCATAATTTCAGTATAAATAACTCTTCTAGATACGACGGAATTACCGAGAGAAAAAATAAAAACTAAAAACCTCGTATAAGTCTTAACCTAACGAAGTTCTAAGGTTTATTTGTACTCTAAAATATGCAGCATAAAAAACGCCGTCGATATTTCTAATGTCACAATTGCGTATCATATTTAGTTTCAGAGAAATGATTATTTTTCTAAATACTTGGTTGAAAAAAAGACGATTTTCAAAAAAAAATATCTCGAGAACTAAACATGCTAGTGAAATGGGGATACGAAATATTGCATTTAAATAACTTAATCTACCAGTTTATAAAAAAGCAATGTCCGAAAAATGGTCTTCATAAAACACTGTGCAGCATTAAAATTATTTTTAAGTATTTATGAACCGGCTTGGGGATGATTTTCCTAATCCCTTCCTGTACCTCCCTTATTTGATTCGCCACCATTCGCACACGCATTGCACCGCCATCTGACGGCGGATTGAAGAAGGACCAGCTCAAACTCAACAGCACGTAAAGAAAATCTGAAAACATCGTGAAATACTACAGATGCTCCGGCTCCCAGTATCCTGTTACCTACCTATCTCTTTCCAATTTCTATTATCCTTCAGCCTGTTCTTTGTTGGAAACTTAGGGAAGCGTCTGGTTGGACGCAATACCCATTCATATTTTGATCCATTTCGAGCGCGAATACCTGTAGATTATAGTTTCAGGCATGCTCAGGTTAAATTTCAAATGAAAACTCTGAGAATGCAAAATTTTAGCATTTTGAAAGTATTATCCTACAAAATTGTGTTGATCATAATCGCCGTGTAACCTATGCTGATTCAGAGGTCATCTTAGTTTTAGTCGGATTATAATCGCAATAATTTACATAATTTATTGTGGTAATTTAATATCTACAACCATTCACGGCATTTATTTACTTACAAACATTATTACCTAACTATTTCACCTAAAGGTATCGATTTGCGTACCTTAGAAATCTTAACTTAGTTTCGTAATTTCATACCTAGGTAGGTATTACCTACGTAAAATACGAACGAAGCAAAATGGAGGAAGGTAAACTTAAACTACTTCAGTCTCAACGCGAATATATTTATTTATTTATTTAAACTTCACGTACAGTGGTGGTACATAGGCGGACTTAATGCCACAAAGCATCCTCTACCAGTCAACCATTGGGTTAAAAAGTCAACACTGTGGTAGGTGTGCACAATAAATAAATAACAGTAGCATATTTATCGTGATATTCAAATCCTTGACGACTTATCAAAAGCTATGATTCAAGATCGTTCAAAGCTATCGTCGTTCAAGGCGAGATATACATACCTACTCGAATACATTCAATTCGCGAAGAATTCATTTCGTTATGTAGACATATCTACAAAGTTTGGAGTTAGCCATAAAACCTGATGCCAAAATGTGTTAAAAGTCTTTGAGTTCATTTGATGATTTGTACTACGGTGTAATCAGAGCAGCGGCTGTTGATTGCAAAAATTGATTAAATTATTACTTTCTGTAAACTATATGGGAAAGGAAAAATTACTTGATGTAGCAAAGCTGTACCTAACGGGGTGATTAGAAACAAAACTTTAGTTTGGTTTTTCACTTTGATACCATAATTTCATCTTCTAATAAAGCATCGACTTTTTAGAATAACAATTCATTAATAAACTGATATAGTTAAATGCTGCAAAAAAATATTCAAATATCGTGAAAATAACCTTTGAAGTTTTGTTTCTGTTCACTCCATTTGACTGTAGCTAGGATTATATATTTATCTATTTACTCTTATACTTTCTTACTTTAATATATAATAATAATATATACTTACATATATATATACCTTATCTGTATGCACATTATATTTACATACACACACTTATGCACGCTCATACAATCATGCACACACACGCACGTTGACTAGGTATTTCAATTTGTGATGTAATGGGAGGGCCTAGAGCTCTAAAATACATGCCTAGGCTTGGTTTAGACTCATGGGCCTCAAGTCTGCTATTACAATAGTGTCATGATCAATAGTGAATGGTCTGTCATTGACTTCATAATTGTTGATTTTGACAAGTTTGGCAATCTACTAATAATGTCATTATGACTTTCCAATGGTCAACCACTGATACTCCATTGAAAGAAATAGCATAGAATGGTAATCTCGTACAGAACGATAAATTAATATTTGACATAATTATGCGGATAACTGCCAAAATTTTGACAGTTCCTTTGATCAGTGCCTACCATTAGAACGTCATTGTGCAGTCATTGCTTTTAATTTTTTTTGAGACAGCTCGATATTGTCATTCTACCACAAGATCATTGACCGATCAATGATCGACCATTATGAATTATCAGATTACGAACTTTTAGCAAAATGACAATGGGATCGTGTTGGTATGACGAATTTAGAAAAATAGCAGACTTGGGCCCCAGGGCCTCAAGTCTGCTATTACATTAGTGTCAGAATGGTCTATAATTGACATCATAATTGTAGTTTTTGACCAAGTTTGGTAATCTACTAATATAATGGCGTCATTATGACTTTCCAATGGTCAACCACTGACACTCCATTGAAAGCAGTGGCATACAATGGTAATCTCGTACATATTGACAAACGAATATCTGACGTATGCGGTAATCTGCTAAAATCATGACAGTTCGTTTGATCAGTGACCTACCTTTAGAACGTCATACTGCAGTTATTCCTTTTAATAAGTTCGATATTGTCATTCTACCACAACTCTAGTACGAGACCTTTGACCGATCAATGATCCGTCATTATGAATTATCAGATTACGAACTTTTAGCAAAATGACAATGGGATCGTGTTGGGATGACGAATTTATAAAAATATCAGACTTGGGCCCCAGATCTTCTACAGATTACCTTCTATCTCTTGTCGAACTACCTGTCAACTAAAAACTGTGTTGTAATTTATTGGAGATAAGTAAAAGTTTTTATTATTATTTCGTATAATCATTTTCAATACTTATTTTTAAATACTATATAATAACAAACATCCCCTCGGGCGCCCCGGGGGTATTATTATTACGTAATTACGCGTTTTTACGTAAATCACCAAAAAACTTAAAAAAGAAATTAAAAAAACTTTTTCTGGATTTTTCTAGAAAAAACAAAGATATAAAAACCAAAATTATTGGCAAAAAAAAATTCGCACAGACGTGTACAAAATGACAATTAAGCGTTTTTCAAGGTCATTCAAGTTGTACAGACGTATGTAAAATTGGGCTTCGAGGGGTTAAAAATATAAAAAAACTAGTTGTCCGTCGGTGTCGAGAACAGGGTCCAAGCTACCGGTGGTTAGGGCTCCAGAGACAAGAACCTCGTCACAATGCGAGCCGTATCGAGAAGTAGGTACGAGCCTTCTGTATTATTATATGTTTATGTAGTGGCCAGATCCGAGAATTGATCACTTCATGATGTGGCTGCCTATTTTATGAAATAATTGGATTTGTAGTTTAAGATTTTAACCACTAAAATGTTAGCAATGAATGGATAGCCGTTGGGGCTGAAAGGTTCTGAAATGGCGGCCACGTACCGGAAGACCTAGCGTTGGAAGGCCTCCTATAAGGTGAACCGATGGATGCGAGACGCACATGACCGTACATTGTGGTGACACTTGGGGGAGGCCTATGTCCAACAGTGGATGTCTTTCGGCTGAAATGATGATGATAAAGAAAGAAAGAAAGAAAAATATTTTATTTGACACGCATGATACACACACTGTAAAAACAAAATTTAAGACAACTAAGAAAAAACAAAAGAAAAAAACACTGATACAATGTGTGTGTCTCACGACTGCGCCAAAAAGGTCCAGTTCAGCAAAAATGCCAGACAACTACATGGCAATCAGTGGTAGTTAGCTGACGCTGGTTTTCAACTGAACCTGATTGAGCAATTATATTAGATGATGATATTAAATCAATCAATCAATTAAAAGTCATCTTATATCTATGATTGTTGGGACCTATTAGACCCGCCTCTCTGTGCGAGACAGTGGGTGGTATTTCATTACATATGTACTACTGATATAAGCTAGTTGGATATCAAATCTCGATTTTTCTTTTATATGG
Source organism: Mythimna vitellina (assembly GCA_949316375.1). NCBI lineage: Eukaryota > Metazoa > Arthropoda > Insecta > Lepidoptera > Noctuidae > Mythimna > Mythimna vitellina. The sequence continues at coordinate 20,775,649 of OX438700.1, read as the reverse complement.
GTATGAAAAGAATAATATCCGAAGCTATTTATTTCAGCTGGTAAAAACCCGCAATGTTATTTCTGCATAGATGAATACTCTCCCGCGAAAGGGATGATCATATTGTCGGTGCAGTTTCTGCTTATGATGGTGAGTATTCATATTTAGTTCATCAGAATGTGATTTCGAGTGAGTGCGGGTTTGTATTTAAGAGGCTTGTGAAGGATCATTACTTGTCACTGTGATCATGTCTTCGTTTCATCACTTATTTCTCTTGATTATATATTTATATTTTGTATGTATGTATATGTGTATCTATTTTAGTATTAAGTTTTTTTTTAGTTTTATATTTGCACCAAGTGCAACCCCATTTTGTGTCCAGGCAATCTCTATCCATTCTGGGTTGCCTGAAAAAAATCGCCGAGTGCGATAAGGCCGCCAATTGTATGTTTTTTATTGTATTACAATTCAATTTCTTAAATTTGTAACTTGGTATGCAATTAAGTATATATAAATAAATAAATAATAAAAGTCACTAAGTTTTTTGTACAAACGGTTTACTTACATGAGCATGGCAGTTGAGAGTTTGTCATGCTCACTCAAATGTCTCACTGATGGTGGCGCGTGTGTTGGATCATTCGGTTCCCTTCAAAATGGTTGAGCTGAGTGGTGCTAATATTAGCGTCATGTCCGGGAACGGGCGCTGTCAGATTAGACTGGTCATCTCTTAGCTGCCAGTTGCTATTTTAATATCTGTATTTAGATTTTATTTTTATTTGCATTGTTCTCACATGATAGCGACAAGAAACATGTAACAGAGATATTTGTAATTACAAAACATGTTTGAAAAGAGTGTCCATGGAATTTCTTGCACATTCTTCTCCATAGAGCTTCTACGCTTTGGAATGTGCAATTAGCATCATTTTTTTTTCTGACTGACTGACTTCATGACAATTCAAAAGTGCCTGCAAATGGTTTATTTGAAATAAAATGCTTTTGATTTTGACTCGGATTTCAAGAATATCACAAAAACATATACGAACACTAAACAGAAGGAGTGGACGATACAGTCACAGGTCACAATACACATTAGTCAGAAAATCCAGAACACACAATAACACACTTGCAAGGCTTAGTTAAACGAGGTGTCCGAATAACAAAAGCGCGTACGGCAGTTGGTAGCGGACTGAAGTAGGCTTGTGTAATTCTTTACTGAACCAACTCACTGTTTCGAAACATTTTAGTGTTCCGAAGGATTGGAACATCTTGCATCATTTGAAACAATTGGAACACTGAAAGACTCTTTACTTACTAATACTTTTTACTACTTTAAATTATTTTCAAATCAAAATTCAATTAAATAAAGCTTTTAGTATACATATATGACGCAACGTAACAGTCAGTGTGTGTATCTTTTGAGCCGTTGTTCTAAATGTTCCGTTTGTATCTTGTTAGTTGATGTTTCAAATGTTCCGTTTGTATCTTTTGAGCCAATGTTCCAAATATTCCGTTTGTATCTTGTGAGCCGAAGTTTCAAATGTTTCGTTTGTATCTTGTGAGCCGAAGTTTCAAATGTTTCGTTTTATCTTTTGAGCCGATGTTCCAAATGTTCCAAATTATACATATCACTGTTCCGGAACATTTCAATGATTCAGATGCAAATGTTCCAATCGCAAAGATGACACTCTTTTCCCTCGTTTAGACTGAAGGTCTACGTACTGTGTGCGTGACCATTTCACGCACACATGCAACTTCGTCCTTCGATCACCGATGCGTTCCGAAATATGATGTCATTTTGTGTATATATTAAAGCATAATAAATATTAAAAAATGTGATTAAATAATTGTGTTGGTGTTGTCGCGTTGTATGATTTTATAATATACATATATATTATTGTGATATGTAGATACATACCCTGCACATATACCAGCTTCTGCCAGCAGTTTGTCTGCGTGGGGAATATAATTTGCTTCCGAGATAAAAGAGTATTCTGTATGCTATTTCAGGACATGATCTCCGTGTGTACGTTTCTCCCAATCTGTTAAACAGTTTGAATGTGAACGAGTAACAAATATATACTCACACTCAAACGAAGAGACCCACACATTGACACATACGTGGGACACTCGGAAAGTTTTGAGAAACTAAAAAACTAACTTTTATGGATAAAATATTATATCAAATCTTTTCAAAGAACTCTCCACCAGCCTCTATACAAAATTTTATGCGTCTGAACCAATTTTCGAAACATTTTTTCCAGTCCGCCGCAGGCACCTTTTCCACGGCCTTCTCGAACGCTGCTAGCGCGTCTTCCGGCGGTGAAAACCGTATCCCTTTCAGCAGATTTTTTATTTTAGGGAATAAAAAGAAGTCACACAGTGCCAGATCAGGACTAAAAGGAGAGTGCCCCAAGACTCTGATGGTGTCCTGGAAGGCCCTCGATTTGAGCGCAGAGTGCGCGGACGCGTTGTCATGGTGAAGCAGTCCTCCGCGGAGCCCAGTGTTTGGTCGCTTGTTGCTCATTGCAGACAAAACTTCTGGCAGGCATTTTGTGGTATACCATTCGGCGTTGATGCTGCTTTGGTCTAGTAATCGAATTGGATACTCCGTCGAAGAGAAGAAACGAGCGATCGAAAATTCCGCGATCGCTTTACTTTCGTAGGCGTTGGTTCGTTTTGAAACAGCCAAACTGCCAATCGTATTGATAAATCCAGGATTCGTCACAATGTCGTAAACGCGCCAAGACGAACCTGCTTTAAATTTTTTAATCATATCACGTCACCACTCCACACGGGCCTGCTTCTAGCTTCGGTGAGGTGGTGCAGCACCCAGCGGCAAACAACTATCTTCCTTACGCGAAGGTGCTTGTGTAGAATCTTGTGAGCGCTTCCCGAACCAATCTGCAGTGTATGCTGAATCTCTTCGTATGTAATTCGCCTGTATTCTTGAGTTATTTTTTTACTGCCAGCACACTTTCTTCCTTGACAGCCGTCGTAGGACGACCACTCCTTTGTTCATCCCCCAAAGTAAGGCGACCGCGCTTGAACTCGCTATACCAGCGATAGATGATTCTTTTGAAGGTCCTTCATTCATAAAAGCAATTTGAAGTGGATCAAATAACTCATCAGGTTTCAGGCCTCATTTAAAATCGTAGAAAATCATCGCACGAAAATTTTCTTGATGCAAATCTATCTATTTTTAAATGAGAAACGATCATTTGATTTGGCTCTCGATTCAAAATTCGAACAATGGTATTTTTACATTTAAATGAAAAAAGTTTTCAATATAATTACAAGTGGCCAATGCTTTATACATAAAAACTTTTATTCGCAAAACTTTCTGAGTGGCCTGGTACAAACAAATTTTAGCCTTTAAAGTATTAGTGTGATTTAAAAGAGTGTCCATAGAGTTTCTTGCACGTTCTTGTCCATAGAGATCTACCTACACTTGAGGGTGACTGATTGACCAACTCCTCGACTATTTAAAATTTTAACATTATCAAGCACTTTTGTTTCAAAACTGCCAGTTAATGGTTTTGTTGAAATAAACGATTTGGGTTTGGGTTGTATTGATAAAGTAGTCTTAATAGTTTTAGTTGCTAGGAGTCATGAAAAGCAAGATCATTCATTTGTTGTCTCGCTCGTGTTTTCTTAATATGTTTGAGTATTATTGTCTATCTTTCTATGGAAGTTTTTGAGTTACTTTTCTGTACATATCGGGAATTCTCCGAGCCTTGGAAAGCAGGTTAATTCGTCATCTCCATTGGTCCCAGGTTTCGATTGTAGATCTTTGTCGTTACGGGTCAAGAAACCCAGAAATCTGACATCAGCACAGTCTTGCTAAGAAGTAACGTGTTGCCCAGTCACTGAGTTGTGAAGGTCATAGACAGTCGCTCCATGTACCTAAAATATTGGTATCCAGCTGCATCTCGTCAGACTGGAAGCCGACCTCAACATAGTTGGGAAAAGGCAGCTAGAATGACATATTTTTCTGTTCCCTAGACGATGGTAATCCTAATCGAACGCAGGGTCTTCAACGGCTTAGTAGACAAAGTGCTGAATATGGGCTACAAACCGACAGAACCTGCCGAGCAAGACCAGATGGTGCGCGCAGAAAAGGCTTACGTTAGCAGGACTATCACCAAGCGTAAGTACACTATTATTCATATACGAACTTCTGCCTATGGCGGCGTCAGTGTGATAGAAGAAAATATTTAACCCGTCGCGCGCGAGGGGTATTATTATTACGTAATTGAGTGTATTTTTTACGTAAAATCACCAAAAACAAAACTTTCTGGATTTTTCTAGGAAAAAGAAAGATATAGAAATCAAAATTTTTGTCCAAATAAATTTCGTACAAACGTGTACAAATTACTACAATTAAGCGTTTTTGAAGGTCATTCAAGTTGTACAGAAGTATGTACAATCGGCGCTCGAGGGCCCTATGTCACTCAGAGATAAAGTAAATAACATTCACATGATGAAGGATTTTGAAATCGGTCCAGTAATTGTTTTAGTTTATTGATTACAAAAAAACATTTTAAAAAATCTGCTCTATCATATTAGTACAACCTTTTGAAACATCGTCTTTGTTGTAAACGTTATTTGCTTGGTTTGATTTAGGTCATTTATCATGGAAAATTACTTTTATGAGAATTTAGTAAAATTAGTTTATTAGGGTTAACCTCAACAAAAATACTTAACAACCTTAGTTTTAGTGTATGCGAAACCTGAAACACCTGTTTAGTATTTTTATGTAAAGAATCTATGTATAAAATTTCAAAACCGTATCATGAACGCATCACGTTTATAAGCAACACGTTTTCTGATGAAATAGCAGTTTCTTTGAATATCGTGTCGATAACAGTTTTCAGAGTTTTTGTTAAATACCCGGTTAACTCGATGAGCTTAAATAAGTATCGAGATTCATATTTGCAATTGGGGTGAGTTGACCATAACATAGCGTAAACCTTGATAATATACGCTACATGTATTAGTCGATTTTCAAAAGCATTCTCTACTGAAACAAACAGACGGAGAATCCTGTTGGCACGAGTTAGTCATCGAGTGTGAGTCATTATTTCTGGTGTTTTGTTTACTAGATCATTAGGAAATATGCCTGTTGAAACTGTTTCAACTATTATGTACAAGTATTTCTGGGCTGTACAAAAAGTAAATAGGTCCGGTAAATTCGTCGAATGTGACGTTTTTCACAGTTTTCAATTTTCTTTGCCGATTCTCCCAGAAAATGTGTGGCCCAGAGAAACTTTTATTTTAAATAGACCAATTATAGGCGCTTTTAAATTGTCAAATTGTAGGTCAATAAAAAAAAGTGAAGCTAAATTTCACGTTCTAAAGAGTAGATCTCTATGGAGAAGAACGTGCAAGAAACTCCATGGACACTCTTTTAAATCTATATATATATAGTACTAGCTTCTGCCAGCGGCTTCGCCCGCGTGAAAGTAGGTTTCTCCTAACAAACTTTGGTAGATATTTATAAGATCTACAATTAATTAGAAAATTTTATATTTCTATATTTTATAGTTTAGGCAGTGTACGCAAAATAAGTAACTTTTCTGGTTGACTTTTTACACCTTGTGTCCGAAAAACTCAAATATCTTACGGAACCCTATTTTTTTCCAAAATAAAATATAGCCTATGTTACTCGTGGATTATGTAGCTTTCGAATGGTGAAAGAATTTTTAAAATTGATCCAGTAGTTTTTGAGCCTACTCATTACAAACAAACAAACAAAGTTTTCCTCTTTATAATATTAGTGTAGATAATGAGAAACTGACTGACTGACATATCAACGTGCGTATACAGCGTGAAATTTTGCACTAGGGTTCCTTTTATGACGTAGGCGAGTACTAAGAGAGGATTTCTCAAAATTCACCTCCTAAAGGGATAAAATGGGGGTCCAAAGTTTGCATGGAGAAATTAACTTTTACGCGGGCGAAGCCACCGGCAGAAACTAAGAATATATATATATATTTATAGCCCAGAAGTACTACTAATAAGTGGAAACAGATGTCTAACTGGCAGTTCATTCATATGTAATACATAAACAATATACTGATGTCTTTTGGTCACAAAAATGTTTTACCGATGAATTACGCGTTACTTATCTCATCGAAAACTTCTCCCCTCAATCGTAGGGGCCCAGCAGGGTCGAAGCCTACTGGGGCCACGGGTAGTGTGAAAGCGGAACCCGGGGCCCAGGGACGAAGGCAACGAAGGATCAGGAGTGGGTTTTTAGTCAGTAAAAGTCTGACACTATCTCCCGTTCCGCCCAAGAGCGGGGATGTCATAAGATGATTTTCCCACCCAATAAAAAAAAACCCCTCCCGAATTTTGTCTATGAATTTACCATGGACAAAATCGTTTTTAAGAACTCAAAATTAGTAGCAACATGATATCAAAAATCTACTTTATTTTCAAAAAATCTTTCACAATCCACATATATATGTGGATAAACCACACCATTTGGCACCCTTTTATCGCAGAGCCCATTAAAAAAAAAACAAAAATTAAAAATGTTGACCCCCCCTACTGTAGGTCGCACTTTTAGTTCGTCAGCTCCTGACTCTAACCAAAAAAAGACAGATCGCTCCCTGACTTGCTAGTTCCACAAACCAGACAACTGAAAGAACGATGAAAAGTAAATGTGCAGCGAATAAAGGGTTGACCAGACGGTTGCAAACTAGCGTTCCAACCAAAGTGACCTTGGGTTGTATATTTGGTTGGTGTTGCGGCTACATGGATGTAAACCACGCGCCAACACGTTCGGTGGTTGGGAAAACGCGCCTCCCAACCAAGGGCTTTGAAGGTCATGGATTACACCTGCTGTCTACACGGATTGAAACTATAAAGGTCACCTTGGTTGGGACGTCGGTTTGCAACCATCTGGTCACCCCTTTTGCGTACGGTAGAAGTATGCGACTTGCTCGGATGACGCTGTGGTCTTGTTCACTCTTGCTTCTAAAATTAAGACGTTCTTATTGAATGAACTAAAGAACTACAGAGTGACACTCGCGTAGCTCGTTCGCTAAATAAGTAAGACTTGTAACTATTTCTATCAAAGTAGACACGAAGTCATGGGTTTAGAGCAGGCTCTACCCGCTCTCAACCTGTTAATAATAATATGATTTACTTACAGCTGCGAATGAGATCCCGGACGCAATGCTAGTGGACGATGTGCACAAGAACTTCGGCAAGATTTGTAAAAAGAAAGTCAACGCCGTCAAGGGCGTCAGTTTCTCTGTCAAGAAAGGTAAGCGTTGGACAGGCCTGTTGGTCTAGTAGTTAGTGGACCTGACTATGCTGGAGGTCGTGGGTTCGATCCCCACCCAAGACAAACGTTTGTGTGATGAGCACTGTCATTTGTTCTGTATCTGGGTGTAATTTATCTATAATATTTATGTATTTAGAAATATATATCAGTTGTCTAGTACTCATAGCACAAGCTCTGCTTAGTTTGGTATCAGATGGCTTTGTCTGATAATTGTGGAATATTATTATTTGCCATTTTGCGAAGTTCAAGATAAATTTCAATCTACATTTCGGCTGAAAGATCAACGATCCGAAGCTACTGTCGCCGGCATATAACATGGCAAAGATTTGGCGAGTTAAGTTCACGCTACACTTCATGAAAAATAAATAATAATATGGTGGACTGTATTTATGATTATTTTATCACTATTCTATGGTAATTACCATAATTTATTATTTTTAAACAAATGTCGGTTTTGACAATTGTCGAAAAAAGCAAAATGAATTCGTGAAGTATATTAGGCGTTATAAATAAAATATATTTATTAAACAAAGTAAGTATTTTGGTTATTGTTAGGTATCATAGGTGGAACACTAAAGGAAACGCCATTTTAAGTACTTCAATAATTACAGTTTATTACACTTCTTACCCGACTTCAAAAAGAACATGTTTGGCTGTATGTATTTTTTATATAAGTTCACCGAGTTCTCGATCAATTGTGTACTGTGGTTTTTTTCTTTAATTGGAAGGTTAAACTCGCGAAATGATCCCATAGAAATAGTGTTATCACCTGATGATGAACTTCGAACAATAAATCGAACTCGTAACAAAAATTCAGCGTAAACAAAGGGTATAACTTTTCTGTACGCAAGTGTATTTTCGAGCAAACAGAACGTGGATTCTGCGCCAAGAACAACGGTTGCAGGGGGTATATACGAGATCCCAATCAACATTTATCGGGACCCCAGCCAACCTCACCTGCACGTGGTGCGCCCTGCTGACAAACGAACGAGGCTATGGCAACCTGCCAACACGCACTGGACCAGCGTGGCGGGTTATGGTCCAAATCCCCCCAATGAATTACAATCGAACAAGCGACAAGCCCTAAGTGCCCGGTGACTGGCGTGGCCAGCACAACCGCTGGAGCCACGGGCGTGGGTGCAAGCTTAGCGTCTGGGAAGCTAAGAATCTCCAGGCGAGAAGGATTACCGTCAAACGAACTCGGTAGATTGCATAAAGGATTCGGGCTTACCAGCTACTAAACGACGATTGGACCTAGCAACTTACAACACGCGTACACTTTAGTCGGATGAGAAGATCACCGAACTTGAGGAAGAGTTGAACAGGTCACGATGGAGTATTGTGGGAGTATCCGAAGTCTGAAAACAGAGGGCTGACACGATAATCCTAAAATCTGGTAACCTGTTCTATTTTCGGGAGGAAGACCAGCAGACCCAGGGCGGTATCGGGTTTATCGTCCACAAGTCCCTTGTGAACAACGTGGTGAAGATCGAGAGTGTGTCGACCAGGATGGCGTACCTTATACTCGGAATATCATCAAGATATTCGCTGAAGGTCATACAGGTTTATGCCCCGACCTCGACACACCCCGACGACGAAGTAGATACCATGTATGAGGATGTATCCAGAGCCATGCATGATTATAAGACTCAATTCACCGTGGCCATGGGGGACATCAACGCGAAACTGGGCAAACGAGACAGTGATAAGCTGCGAGTGGGGAAATTTGGATTTGGACGCAGGAACCACCGCGTACACCTACTGGCCAGTTTTATGGAGAAGGAGAGCCGGCCTCTAAATGATAAACTCCTTCTTTAGAAAGCGTGAGCATAGGAAGTGGACCTAGCAAAGCACTGATGGTGCAACTAAAAACGAGATTGAATTAATCATGCCGACGAAGAAGCAAATATTCAATGATGTCTGTCATCAATGCGGTGAAAACCGGAAGTTATCACCGCATGGTAAGAGGCATATAAGAGGAAATAAATATTATTATTATAATATCAAAGATCAACATCAAGCTTGAAAGATCTCGACTGATGAGGTCTACGCTCCGTTCAGCACAAATTCAAATTCAAAACTCCGAAAGTTTTCAGGTCGAACTTCAAAATCGTTTCGAGTGCCTAGGAAGCTCCGTAGACTTGTATTCAATGGGCTCAGAGAAACTGTCCATACGCTCGGCTCTAAGTTCTTTAAGATTCGTACACATAAGAACAAGAGGCTCTCCGATCGAATTTTCGAGCTTATGAAGGAGTGGCGTGAGATGATTCTCCAGTCTTCAGATGATGCGTGCATATATCGGCAGCTCAATAAACGGATCTCGAAGTCTCTAAAACGCGACCATCGCCGAGAATACCTGGAGGATTATGGACGCGATTGAACGGAATAAAGTATTTGTACGAGATCTGTCTATTGGACACGAAACTGAAGACCGAAGAAGGCAGAGTCATATAAATCGAAGCTTTTAGGAGCAATCAATGCTTTTTATGGACAGTTGTTCACGTCATTTACCAAACCCACTGCGAATCTAGCAAACGACCCAAGTGCTAGATTGGCCCGACACTATACAGACGTCAGCCTGTACGAAATTAGGATGGCTCTGAAGCAGCTTAATAACAACAAGGCAGCGGGTGATGATGTAATTACGGCCTAACTCCTGAAGGCGGGTGGGAAACCGGTCCTTAAGGCCTTTAAGAAGCTGTTTGATTCCGTCATACTCGGGGGAAAAACACCACAGGCATGGAGCGGAGGTGTCTTCTGTAAGAAGAGCAACAAGCCCATCTTACCTCTGAGCCATGTCTACAAGTTGTTTTCCAGAATTATCACGAAACGTCTCGTGCGCAGGTTCGACGACTTCCAGCCTCCCGATCAAGCCAGATTCCGAAAAGGCTTCAGCACCATAGACCACATACATACGCCACGGTAAGTTATACAAAAGATCAAGGAGTATAATCTGCCTCTCTGCCTAGCGTTTGGGGACTATGAGAAAGCCTTTGATTCGATTAAGACTTAGGCTGTGCTGCAGTCTCTCCAACGGTGCCAGATTGACTATCGGTACATCGAATTGCTGAAGGGTTTGTACGAAAAAGTCACTATGTCAGTCCAATTTCAGGACCAGATCTCGAAACTTATCCACCTGTAGCGGGTTGTGAGGCAGGGAGATGTCATTTCTCCGAAACTGTTCACGGCCACAATGGAGAATGTCTTCAAGGTTCTGGGCAGAAGTAAAGTAGGCAGTCAATGGCGAGTACATCACTCACCCTTCGGTTTGCCGACGACATAGTAGTACTGGCTGATACTACGGAGGAGCTCAGCACAAAGCACTATGACCTCAATAGAGCTTCCGAAAGAGTGGGACTTAAAAGTAACATGGATAAAACCAAATTCATGATAAACAACCATGTAGCATCCACTCCTATCAAGATCGGAGACTCTACACTCGAAGTTGTGGACGATTACGTCTACCTCGGACAAACGCTCCAGTTGGGTAGATCTAATTTTGAGAAAGAGGTCAACCGTCGAATCCGACTCGGCTGGGCAGCGTTCGGGAAGCTGCGACGCATGTTCTCGTCCAACATACCACAGTGTCTCATGACGAAAGTTGATGTGTGATGATATAAATATGGCTCTGAAACGTGAGATGAGGCTTGTGATGAGGCCCATTGTGCACTCTCAATGGGCCTCTTCAGAAGGCTTAAAGTCACCCAAAGAGCAATGGATGCGTGATCAAATCAGGAATTAAGATCCACATGAGAACCAAGGTTGCCGACATAGCACGAAGAATCGTCAAACTAAAGTGGCAATGGGCAAGGCACATTGCTCGCAGAACAGATGGCCGTTGGGGCCGAAAGGTTCTGGAATGGCTACCACGTACCGGGAAACGTAGCGTTGAAAGGCCTCCTACAAGGTGAAGCGATGAGCTGCTAAGGGTTGCGGGAATCCGATGGATGCGAGACGCACAGGACTGTTCATTGTGGCAACACTTGGGGAGGTCCAAGATGATGATGATAAACAACGGTCGACTGACCGACCAATCGCGCGCTCGGAACGATGTACCCGTTTCTCCCGCATGCTTACCGCAGAGACCTAAAAATCGACTTCTGCGCATCTAAAGACGCTTGCCATCTTAAGTGCCACCGACAGTACCATTCAATTAATTTAACGTTAATTTCTAGGCGAATGTTTCGGCCTTCTCGGAGTCAACGGCGCGGGTAAGTCCACCTGCTTCAAGATGATAACGGCTGAGGTGAGCCCCACCAGAGGCAACATCTTTAGCAACGGATACTTCCTCCGAAGAGGGACCACTCAGGTAACAGTAGCTCTTATGACGTAAACGTAAGGTCCACATTGCATAGTGGCAAGTCCAGCTACTTAACAGGATAAAAGTTTAAGAAAACGCCACCAGAAGAATTATCTTCGGTTGACTGGTAAAAAATGCCTCAAGCATTAAGTCCGCCTCTGTACCTTTCTGTGCATGGATTATTAATAGAGATAAAGATTTTTTTTTTGCGTAACTGTGTACATTAAGAAGTTTTAACAGTCTACCCAAGTCGGATATGCATAGTATTTAAGGAAATAAGTTATTCATAAATTTTATTTTTATTGAAAAAAAGTATATACACCAAAATATTATTGTTTAATCAAAAATCTCGTGCAGATTATAAAATACATTATCAATCAAAATATTTTTTCAATTTATTTTTAACCATATTTCCATTAGATAAATAAAGAACCAATAGATCACCTTCGTAGAGGAGACAGTCAGACAACTTGTAGCTCTTATTAGATAGAAATGAGATTCACACTGCATTGCGACTAGTCTACTTGCTTCCGAGTCACGGTCGAGGAAAGCGCCGAAAGAGAAAACATTTTGATTGGCTTGTTGGTCTAGTAGTTAGTGGCCCTAACTGCTATGCCGAAGGTCGTGGGTTCGATTCCCACCCAGGACAAATGTTTGTGTGATGAGCACGTTCTGTGTCTGGGTGTAATTTATCTATAATATTTATGTATTTAGAAATATATAAGTATGATAATCAGTTGTCTAGTACTCATAACACAAGCTCTGCTTAGCTTGAGACTAGACAGTGTTGTGATTGTTGTGGAATATTTTTTTTTTTTTTTTTTTCGGCAAAGAATATCTATCTCCGGAGAAGAATTAGTCAGGTACTAGTTGCTTACATCTAGACTCCACTCGAAATAAGATTAGACATGTAGACAACCAGATTGTACTGTCCGTTCAACCGAGTTTGACTTCTATTCCGCAGGCATAAGGATGGCATTAAAATAAAAAAGTTCCTAAAATAATAACTACATATTTACTGCAGCCGCCATTTAACATGACACCAACGGATTAATACGTTAAAATAAATAATGAAATGTTTAAATATTGATATGGTCACCAAACTAACCAGATCAAATGGCTTGGCGAACTTTCTTATGAGTACAGGTTGGAGTGTGGAGTGAGACAAGAGGAATTAACATCTCCCTCACTCTCAAATTTGTAAGTAAACGGGTTGATTGTTAAGCTGAGCAACATCGGAGTGGGTTGTTCGCACAGATATGTCAAACAGTAGAGATATGGTTAGGGGGCGTGGTTCTTGCGAACGCATCAAGCCGGATATGTGGTTCTATGTGCTTGATGTAATTTTCGGCCATTAGTCAAATTTCAACTAACGACGTCTTCTTTGCTTATGATTTTTTACAAAATGCCGTGTTGTTCAGTGCCGAGTTAGCAAAATTAACAGCAGTTTTGTATATTACATGAAAGATGGAGAGATGGTATCTCATTTTACTTTTGTACTAATATATTAAGGTTTTTTTTTTTAGTAAATTCTTAAATAAATATTTCCTGATACCAAAAAACACGATGATGTGTCAAATCAATTATTGGAATTAAGCATTGATTGAGCAAGTAATCAGCTGAATTAATTGCGCAATGGATGAGTATTTAACAGATACTCTCACTCATACGACAGTTACGTGGTCCGGCCGCTGCCGGCTTTTGTTTGTTAGAGATGTGAAGTGCTGTTTGTGGTTATTGATATTTTGCACGATCCTACATAATACGATATAAAAGTTAAATTTTAATTATTGATTCTTAAAGATATATTATTATAGAACAGTTCCCCCACGCGTCTGTTTTTCTGTCTATTCGCAATAAATTCAAAAACTACTAAACGGATTTTCTTAGTAAATATCCCAAATAAAAAATAAAAGGTAAAAAAAAATAATTTGCGGTAGGGACATGTATTTATTTATCCAATTACCAGCAATCCCGGTTGACGAAAGCTGACTTTACCTACAGGTCCAATTGTATTTTCAAACCACCCATTCAAATATACACACAACATTTCATCCAAATCCATCCAGCCTTTTAAGAGGAGTTAGGTGACAAACACACGTACAGAAAAATTTAATATACATATAAAGATACTCATTAAAACCATTAACATAACTCTCTAGCTACCACCTCCGGAGAGGGAAATTTAACCCTAGGGAAAATTCTCCCGGGATAAAAGTATCCTATGTGCTATGCCAGGTCATGGTCCTTCTTCTTCTCTTTCTTCGTGTGAAGAAGAAACAAACATATATACACACTCGGACGGCGAGCAATGGGTAGCCCGCCGTCCGACCGTCCGGTAACCATCCGGACCGAGCCCAAGTCGTCGACGGCGCGTATTGTTCCACACGCGCCTCAAGGAGTTGTCAGCAAATCGTAGGGGTCCAGCAGGGTCGAAGCCTACTGGGGACACGAGTAGTGTGAAAGCGGAACCCCTGGGCCCTGGGACGAAGGCAACGAAGGCATAGGAGTGGGTTTTTAGTTATTAAAAGTCTGACACTATCTCTCGCTCTGCCCAAGAGCGCGATTTGTGAATTAGATGATTTTCCCACCTAAAAAAAACCCCTCACTCACAAACTTTCACCTTTATAATATTGTGATATGTAACGCATAGATAACCAATTATTTTATCTGTTTTTAAGCGTTTTCTAAAAACAATAATTATTATTATTATTTCCTGACAGTACCTCCAGACCCTAGGCTACTGCCCGCAGTTCTTCGGGCTGGACATGTTCCAGACAGGAGAGCAGAACCTGACAACGGTACTGACGCTGCGAGGGTATGATCGACAGCGGGTTGAAGACGAAGTCAAAAACTGGATACATATTGTTGGTGAGTGAGGAATTTTAAGTACTCCTATTTTTCAGGCACCGTAACGGCCAAGCAAAAGATGGGAAAACGTTTTTCGGAAGAGAGTTGGAACAGGATGGATGACTATAGCAGGAATAGGAATTATTGGAAAGTAATGTCGGGAGCCTACGCCGAAGAGGCGACTACTGCTTAGAGACATGAGTCATAAATTCTCACTGTTGGGCGTTACAACCCCAACAAATCAGTATCAGTACCTGTCAATTGATTTTTTCACGAAATAGCAATTCAAAAGGAGTAGACGAACTAAGAGGGCTATGTTGATGACTTTAATGATTATTATAAATCAGTAAAGCTTCATGTTACGGTTGCAAAACATATTTTAATGAACGTAGAATGTAACACTGACTTGCAAACTGCAAAAAACTTAAGAACATTTGAATTTAGCTGCCTGGAGCATCCACCATTAAGAGCAATGGTGGCCGAGTGGTAACGGCACAGACTTGCGAGTTGTAGGTCGCGGGTTCAAACCCAGCCAGGCGCATTACTTTGTGTAATTTATTTCATCACCACTGCTCTCAAAACGGTGAAGGAAAACATCGTGAGGAAACCGGTATGTCCTAGAATCAAAAATTCGAAGACATTTGACATCTACCAACCCGCACTGGGCCTGCGTGGTGGATTACGGCCCATTTCCCCTCTCTTAGAGAGGAGGCCTGAGTCCCAACAGTGGGAACATTATAAGGCCAACTATGCTATGCTATGCAACTATGCAGCATCCACCATAAGTTGTTCACTAAGAACACATACACACGAGTGCCATGTTACAAACGGCAGAGGTAATTGCTACCCGTTGCCGTCGATCTATTGCGACACTTGCGGTTGCGTGCCACATCACACATTTTTTCAGTCGACTGCATATTGTACAAGAGTGCGCATGCACCGGAAATTTTTAAAATGAATTCTAGTGACGAAATTGATTTTAATATCATTAATTGATGAAGTACCTATAAGTAATAACAATGTTTCTTCTTCGGAATCCATTCTGCAATTGACTCCTTTATTATCCGACTCCAAGAAGGGTTGTTTCTCGCGCGTATCTTGTATGTATATATAGGTATGTAATATTCTTTTCAACACACTCAGAAAGTGCCTCTTATTGCACTGCACTTAGGTATATAATGGCACTCGTTACCAAACTGTGACATTTTGATTACCATTACGCACTAGTGCTATAATGAAGTTAAAACCTTTTTGTTCAACCTCTTTGTTCGCAAAACAAATTTTGAATTCGAATAAAATTTCCATTAAGTTATTGCGTTCAATAGTATATAAATTAATGTCTTACTTATTTCATCCAATTTACAAGTTAAAATGGACAAATTTAACTTGTACAAACGATTTATTTAATAAAAAACATTTAGTAAATAAATCGTACATTCAAATAATTAATTTTTTTCTGGTCTCTGGCCGCCATTTTAAGACGCGCGCCGTTTTTTGCGTGATTTTTTTCTTCCAGGGAAGTTCAGTAGATGTTTTAATTAATTTAAATACTATAAAATCATTAGAAAATGTTACATCGTATTCTATTGTCACGACGAAAACCACTATCGTAAAAACTTTTCACACAAGAAAACATAAACGTACATACATAGACAGTATGATCAATATACCTTAGCCTTCCTCTAGGGGTAAATAAAAAAAAAGATGCGCACGCTTATGAAAACAGATTTTTACCGCCATGTAACAGAAAATTTTACTAGTTTTACTGTAGTTTTCTTCACAAGTGTATTGAAAAACGTCGTATGACACACGTGAGTAATTAATGATTACCGTTCTTGGCTCTCTTAAGACCCTCGCCGTGGCTCGGGTCTAAATACCACCTCGACGGTAATCACTAACATTACTCACTTATATCATAATGTACTATTATTACCTCATATCTTCCAAACCGCTGAACGGATTTACATAATTAAGATATCGTCAGATTTGTCTTGATAACCCAAGTGTTCTTTGATAGGTTACGATGAAAAAAACAACAAAACGACTGTGAGACGCTATACATTAGAGTAAAAAAATAATAATTAAAGAGCTCATCATGAGGATTCCAAAATAGTATACCACCATATTTAAAAAAAAATATAATAGGAAATATGTTGTTTATTTTTCTACTGGCTTTCTAAAGGCGTCACGGCGTTCTCACCTTCCGCATGATGCAGATCCTCACTGGACATGGTAAGTTCGGGAGGTTCCTGCACCGGATTCAGGTGCATGAAAAAAAGACCAGCCCTTGCGCGGCTATGGTCCGGACCGAGGGGGAGTGGGTGGCGGTCGCCTCCTTCTGGGAGACAGCCGCACGCGTGAAGGAATGGAAACCCTCACTCCCCAGCCGCTGAAACCCTATTCTCTATTTTATCTATTCTCCGCCAGGTCTGGAAAAATATGCCCAAAATAATGTAGAAGACTACAGCGGCGGTTGTATGCGACGCTTAAGTGCAGCCGCAGCTTTATGTGGTAGCGCTCACATCGCCTTATTGGACGAACCCAGTTCTGGAGTAGACGTGGCCGCCCGCAGGAGGCTGTGGACGGCGCTGAGGAAGGCTCTGAGGCTTCGGCGAGCTGTCGTCATCACCTCACACAGGTATGTACTAGTTGGGTACCTATCGCTTCGCGGAGTTGACGTTTTAGAGGTTGCGTGTTGATAATTAATCCGTGTCATTTATTAAAAAACGCTGCTTATAACACATTATTTTTAGTATATGCGAAACCTGAATATAGTTAGTTCAGAATGCGTAACATAGTTCCGTATGGTGTCCGGACGTAAAGAATAACACCATCCCATCTCTTCCCGTGGGTGTAGTAAGAGGCGACTAAGGGACGTACCAGAGAATGGGCAGCAGCATCCTCTGTGCATTACAAAAACCAAACTGCGATCGCCAACCCGTCTGCCAAGCGTGGCGATTATGGCAAACCCCCCCAATATGAAAATACAAATTAAAAAATGGCCCCTAGTGCCCGGCAGCCCGTCTACCCTTGACTCCGGTAGCGGTCAAGGCCACGACGAGGCAAGGGGTGCGAAGAATCTCCGGATGAGATCTGGCTACCCATCTATAAAACGACTCGACCTGGCAACTTTTAACACACGTACAACGAGAAGATCACCGAACTTGAGGAGGAATTGAGCAGGTTGCGATGGAGTATTGTGGGATTATCTGAAGTCCGAAGACAGGGGGAGGATACGATTATTCTCAAATCCGGTAACCTGCTCTATTTCCGGGAGGGTGACCAGCAGTCCCAGGGTGGTGTTGGGTTTTTCGTCCACAGGTCCCTTGTGAACAATGTGGTGAAGATTGAGAGTGTGTCGACCAGGGTGGCGTACCTTATACTCAGAGTATCATCAAGATATTCGCTGAAGGTCATACAGGTTTATGCCGCGACCTCGACACACCCCGACGACGAAGTAGAGACCATGTATGAGGATGTATCCAGAGCCATGCATGGTTATAAGACTCACTTCACCGTGGTCATGGGGGACTTCAACGCGAAACTGGGCAAACGAGACGGTGATGAGCTGCGAGTGGGGCAATTTGGATTTGGACGTCGGAATCACCGGGGACACCTATTGGCTAGCTTTATGGAGAAGGAGGTCCTCTACATGATGAATTCCTTCTTCAAAAAGCGTGAGCATAGGAGGTGGACCTGGCAAAGTCCTGACGGTGCAACTAGAAATGAGATTGACTTCATCCTGTCGACGAAGAAGCAAATATTCAATGATGTCTCTGTGATCAACGCGGTGAAAACTGGAAGTGATCACCGCATAGTAAGAGACACATTGAATATTAATATTAAGCTTGAAAGGTCACGACTGATGAAGTCTACGCTCCGTCCAGCACCTATCCAAGTCCAAAACCCCGAGAGCTTTCAGCTCGAACTCCACAATCGTTTCGAGTGCCTAGGAAGCTCCGTGGACGAATATAACGATGGGTTCGTGGAAACTGTCCATACGGTCGGGTCTAAGTTTTTCAAGACTCACCGTACAAATAAGAACAAAAAGCTCTCTGATCCGACCCTCGAGCTAATGAAGAAGAGGCGTGAGATGATTCTGCAGTCTTCAGACGATGCGTGCATATACCGGCAGCTCAATAGAGCTAGATTGACTCGACACTATACCGAAGATATCCCGGACGTCAGCCTGTACGAGATTAGGATGGCTCTGAAGCAGCTAAAAAACAACAAGGCGTCGGGTGAGGACGGAATTACGGCTGAACTCCTGAAAGCGGGTGGAAAACCGGTCCTTAAGGCCCTTCAGAAGCTATTTGATTCCGTCATACTCGAAGGAAAAACGCCACAGGCGTGGAGCAGAGGCGTGGTGGTACTCTTCTTTAAGAAGGGCGATAATGCCCTGCTTAAGAATTACAGGCCCAGGCTCGCTTCTGAGTCATGTCTACAAGCTGTTTTCCAGAGTCATCACGAATCGTCTTGCACGCAGGTTTGACGACTTCCAGCCTCCCGAACAAGCTGGATTTCGAAAAGGCTTCAGCACCGTGGACCACATACATACGCTGCGGCAGGTTATACAGAAGACTGAGGAGTATAATCAGCCTCTCTGCTTAGCGTTTGTGGACTACGAGAAAGCCTTTGATTCGATTGAGACTTGGGCTGTACTGCAGTCTCTCCAACGGTGCCAAATTGACTATCGGTACATCGAAGTGCTGAAGTGTTTGTACAAAAACGCCACTATGTCAGTCCGACTACAAGACCAGACTTCGAAACCTATCCTCTTGCAGCGGGGCATGAGGCAGGGAGATGTAATTTCTCCGAAACTGTTCACGGCAGCAATGGAGGATGTCTTCAAGGTTCTGGAGTGGAGAGGGCTAGGCATTAATGTCAATGGCGAGTACATCACTCACCTTCGGTTTGCCGACGACATAGTAGTCATGGCTGAGACTACGGAGGAGCTCAGTACAATGCTTGGTGACCTCAGTAGAGCTTCCGAAAGAGTGGGACTTAAAATGAACATGGATAAAACCAAAGTCATGGTAAACAGCCATGTAGCTCCCACTCCTATCAAGATCGGGGACTCTACTCTCGAAGTTGTGGACGACTTCGTTTACCTGGGACAGACGGTCCAGTTGGGAAGGTCTAACTTCGAGAAAGAGATCAATCGTCGAATCCGGCTTGGCTGGGCAGCGTTCGGGAAGCTGCGTGGTATCTTCTCGTCCAATATACCACAGTGTCTCAAGACGAAAGTCTATGACCAGTGCGTGTTGCCAGTAATGACATATTCTCTGCTCTGAAACGTGGTCGCTTACAATGGGCCTCATCAGAAGACTCAAAGTCACCCAAAGGGCAATGGAAAGGGCTATGCTCGGAGTTTCCTTGCGAGATCGAATCAGGAATGAGGATATCCGCAGGAGAACCAAGGTCACCGACATAGCACGAAGAATCGCCAAACTTAAGTGGCAATGGGCAGGGCACATTGCTCGCAGAACGGATGGCCGTTGGGGCCGGTTCTGGAATGGCGACCACGTACTGGAAGACGTAGCGTTGGAAGGCCTCCTACAAGGTGGACCGATGACCTGGTAACGGTTGCGGGAGTACGATGGATGCGAGACGCACAGGACCGTTCATTGTGGCGGCACTTGGGGAGGCCTATGTCCAGCAGTGGACGTCTTTCGTCTGAAATGATGATGATGATGAGAATCCGTAACTGAATCGATTCCAATAATTTTTACACCATGTTGTTTTTCCCAAAAATATTTAAAAATGGTCACAAGTTGGACAACACCGACAGTAAATACAACGCAGGTTACGGTAATTCATAGCGGGCATTAGGCGCCAGCGCGCAGCCCGGAGCAAAATAAACTCAGGCCGGATGGATCGGTGTCCATGTAATTGTGCGGACAAATAGGTTACTTAACAAGCTTATAACAAAGAAAAGATGGATGGATTGTGTGAACAGTGATATGAAAGAAAAGGAAGTTAGTGATAGTATGACGGTTGACAGGATAGAATGGAAGAAAAAAACGTGTTGCGCCGACCCCAAATAAGATGGGACAAGGGTTATAACTTTGTGAGTTTTCAAGATACAGTTATTAAATTTTGTACATAGTTTTTTTACATAAAAATACTAGACATGTGTTTCGGGTTTCATATATATATACTAAAAATAATGCTTTATAGATACAGTTCTAGTCAAAGGAATTTTAAATAAAAAGGATACATTGATAAACTTACAAGAAATCTCATTCGACAATGACGGTAAAACGTGCTGGGCTCTCATCGGGCCGGCATTTCGACGACCGAGCACGATGATGCGGACGGCCGGGCCATGTACCTTGTAGTTTAGTACTCACGTAAGTATGAGCAGCTACAACGTCATCATCTCACACCAGTAACGCACTTGATATACCCAGTTATAATGTTCTTCCCAATCTGTATTTCGATTACGGTGGCCACTCCCAACAGAGATTAGCCAAGTACCAGGCCACTCATGGCGGTAAGTCTTCTCTTCAAGGAGTGACTGAACAGGCAACACGGCGTCCTTACCTTTCGCATGTCGCAGGTCCTCACAGGACATGGTAAGTTCGGGAGGTTCCTGCACCGGATTCGTGCGGAAGAAGCGCCCGGGTGTCACCATTGCGTGGACCGCCCGGAGGACACGGTAGAGCACACGGTGGAAGTGTGCCCCGCTTAGGAGGAGCAACGCCGTGTCCTCGTGGGGGCGATCGGCGGCCGCGATCTCTCGCGCCGGGCCTTGGTGCAGGCCATGGTCCGGAGCGAGGAGGAGTGGCAGGCAGTCGCCTCCTTCTGCGAAGCAGTAATTCTAGCAAAGGAAGCGGCCGATCGCGTAAGGCAACGGTCAGAGTCTTGGGGCACCCTCCTGATCTGGCACCGTGTGACTTCTTTTTATTCCCTAAAACTTTTTAAAGTCTGCTGAAAGGGGTACAGTTTTCATCGCCGGAAGACGCGCTAACAGCGTTCGAGAAGGCCGTGGAAGAGGTGTCTGCGTCGGACTGGAAAAAATGTTTCGAAAATTGGTTAAGACGCATGAAATTTTGTATAGAGGCTGGTGGAGAGATTTAATAAAAAATATTTTATCCATAAAAGTTAGTTTTTTAGTTTCTCAAAACTTCCTGAGTGTTCCACGTACGCAGAGGATATTATAGTGCACAAGTATCTGCGCAAATACAGCTGTACTCTCTACCTCTCATGCCGTCTTCAGTCTCATTCCGTCTTCAGTCGTCAGTCTCGTAGTCGTAAGCACGACTGCTGAGTGTGGGGTCCTGAGTTCAATTTCGGGTCAGGCAAAAAAGTACTTTTGGCATTTTCCATTATGAATTACTCTAAAGCAGCCCGGAGTTTAAAGCACGTAACGCCTTTGGTTCTGCGCCTAATCTCTCTCCGGTCGTGTCAGATTGCCGTTCCATCCGTCTATGAGAGTAAAGGAACCAGCTATAGACCTCCACTAAATAATATATAAAATTTTGCCTTAAGGTTTATTTTACTGGGAAACAAGAAGACCCACTTCTCAACTTTATGCATTTTGCAGGTCAGCGTCAAGTTGTTTTTATTCTTTCTCTGGGCTTTATTCTTATTACATTTAAAGGCGGGAGTTCAATTCGCCTAATGTGGTCAAACCGAGACCTCCGTAACAACTTCTTGATTTGGCAAGATTTGGCAGCCCTGTGGAAGTCATTTCACGTCACTTGCTTTGTGCATACCAGTGTCGTCCCGTGACCGGTATGCCACGTATTTAACCTTTCAACCGCCTACGTTGAAAATATCCGACATGCAGTCGTTTTTATTCCGCCAGATTCGCACATCCACGACCAAATATTGTATCTCATCAACTCTTGTGTCACCTATGGGGATTGAAGAGCTAAACGAGATGAAGTACCTAGTCGTAAACACATGACCTTGACGAATAGGACACGAAAACAGTCGTCAAATCAATCCAACGCAAGCAGTTGAAATGTTAAGCGCTTCAGCGCGACTACGTTTGGCGGTAAACCATGGTCGAGCTTTTAGGTATATGTCGGCTCAGGATGCCGATCACATATCCTTCAGAGAACATTTATGTTGGTCATGAGCGAACTGATTTATGATGTAGGCATTAGTTTAATTATAGTAATTTACACCGAGCCAGTGAGACAGTTTCTATAGCAGTGTAGAAAAGAGGAAAGCGTCTGTGCGGTTGCAGCTGTAAGCTGCTTGGCTTACACGGTCTCAGCCCTGACTCTGCCAAGCACACAAGTGTTACACAACGTTTTGTCTCGTTGTCAAAGAGGCTTCCGTACTATTTATTGAATTCGCCGACATATTAAAATAGATGTTAAGTCGTATATATAGCGCGAGCATTATTTTCCTTTCGCCGGAGGCCAACGATTGATGGAATTGGATTGAATATAATGATTGTATTTCTCGTAGTATGGACGAGATGGAAGCTCTGTGCTCGCGCATCGCCATCATGTCGGCAGGCCGCGTGCGCGCGCTGGGCACGGCGACCGGGCTGCGCGCGGCACACGCGAAGGGCCACGCCGTCGTGTTCAAAATCATGTACGTGAAGGAGGGGACCGGTACGTACAGTTGGTGGAATGAGAAGGCAGACCCACCTGACAGCAGGAAGTAATAAGAGACATCCTAAAAGTTAGACGAATTTGAACTTTCCGCAATTAGCAGAAGATAAGTGTTAATCAATTTGGAGCTTAATAATTTTAACAAATAAAATGAGGTAGACAAATATTCTTAGAATACAATTATGTCAATTTGATCTTTAACACGTAACGTTAGGGTAGGTAACCTTAAGAATACTGATTTGTCACATCATTATGATACACTTGTTAAATGCAACATTATTTAATAGTAACCATATATCAACGTGGTCGAGAGTTCAAAACTAAGCTTCCACTTTTTGCAGCTTTGTGTTTACAATATTTAATTGTTTTTTTTATTTAGTTAATCTACGGGTAATATTCCCATCATGAGTGGTACCGTGACCCTGTTTACCGTTATCAATAAGCAGACCAGTTCTATTTTGAAAAGCTATTTGAATTTCTTTTTTTTTATTTTCCATCTTAAACTTTATTTCATCCTTTCGCAACCCAAGTTTTAAAATCTAGTCTGTAGGATATGTGCAAAATACATTCCATGCTGCTGGTTTTTTGACAATAAGTCCAAACTCTTTCATTCCTTTAGGTGTGGCCTTACAAATATGACTTTGTAAAGAGGTCTCACTTAAAATACTGATGGCACCTTTCCATCAATCATCGTTAAATGTAAATTGTGTCGAATAAATTTTCCTAGAACTTTAGTTTTATTTAAACAATCATATTCGGATTCTATCCTTTTCACTTCTGATTATTAACTGCGTGTCTTTAACAAATTTAAAAAAAACAGGGGACGGCAAAAATAAGTGGGATTGGGTGATTCATTTTCCCACAAAACTTGTTCTCCACACGTTAGTTTTAAAGGAACTAGGCTTTCCATAATACTGCTGTCATCTACATCGGTCTCACTACTCTGCTTATCATTAGACTGACTTGAAGCACCATCGAAACTCGATTTATATAAAAAAGTAGTCGATTTCTTGATATCGTAATTCTATGAGAAATTAAATCCAGCCTACTGTGGCTGGATTTTAATAAAATTTTGACATGTTGTAAGTGTCAAAAAACTCAGTCTTATTGGACAATAAAGACCTATTATAAGAAAAGGTCAACTTACCTGTTAACACTTTATTATCGTTATTATTCGCCACCCAATCCTCTATCTACACTTGAAAAAATCTAAGTTTTGATAACAATGCCTATAACAGAATGTAATTGACATTCTGTTATAGGCATGTCACATTATGATTGATTAGAGCGAGGCAACTGTAAAATATTTCTTTTTACTATTAATGAAGTTTTAATGCACTTCCAGACGTCGACGGTGATAACAAAGAAAGAAAAAGATTTAAAAGGAGAGTGCAAGAGACTTTCAACTGCACGCTTACGGATGAACACCAAGTAAGCCTTATTTATTTACTGACTGACATTCGAGCCAGTTTTCAATAAACTGTCGCTTAAGTCCTAACACATTTTTATATAAGACGTGACATGAAATAAAAGGGAGGCAGTGATAGCACCGATAACCGGTCGCAGAACAGAAAAGAAGACAAAAACGTGTTGCGCCGACCCCAAGTAACATAGGACAAGGGCAGAAAGATGATGAAGTTCTAACACCGCTGCACCGCGTAAGTCATTTTGTAACATCATACATTACGTATGTCATTCGCTAGGAAATGGGACAATGCAGCCTTTGACGAATCAAAGAGGGTTTGAAACAATAGTGACGCGTCAACTATCATCAAAAATAGTATTATGTCAATAAAATGAAATGAAATAATTTATTTGCTATGAATGTAGGTACAAGAGTATAGTGTTAAGTAAGAGAAATATCCAGTACATTCTACCGTGAGGCAAACTTTTTTTTTATAGTAGAATTAATTATGAAATAATTTAAAAAAATGATATATTTAACGAGTATCAAATTATTACATAATTTAATCAATAAAAATACAAATCATTCAATTTGTAAGTTCATTCAGTGGTAAACAATGTAAATAATAAATTAATAATAATATAATAATAAGTAAGTCAAAAATTCAATGAAATTTGAAAATTAAAACCGCAAGGAAAATCATTGTCTATAAATAATCATATTGATTTGTCATTCAAAAATTCATCAATTGTATATAACATTTTTCTTCAAGTAGCAATTTATTTAATTTCTTTTTAAATATTTGTAGTATGAAATTTTTTATATCATCTGGTATTTTTTTGCAATATTGGGCATATTACGTAAATGTTGATCAGATACCCTACCAGGAGCTCTTAATTCACACATTTGAAGACCTAAACTAAACTGTTAAAGGGATGGCTATATATCCCCTTTCGTGCTCGTACTACTGACATCTTAATATGTCATGGTAAGGCCCCATAAAAGCTACAGGCAAACCGCGTAACTCAGTTTTACTCCCATATCAACAGTGGATAAGCCAGTATTTTCTAAAAACTTTGTTACATACTAAATAAACAGTTTATTTGCTCTCCTGAAAAGTTCCCGATTTTGCCATACGCGGTGTTAAAAACTCAAGCTTTCTGTTTCTGAGAGGAAAACATTCATCCACTACTCGGTTGGTCTAGTTTTTTTTATTTATTTAATAATTTTTTTATTGATATAAACCAGTGCTTGACTGCGGTCCCACCTAACAGTAAGCAGTGTTACAATCATTGATATTGAGGCGCACTAGTTTATTGAGACCCTATTCACTCTAGCCTGGAAGACACCTAAATTATAGTTGGACTGGAAGACCGCAGCACGCAAATTGTTCCAGTCCTTCGATGTACGCGGTATAAACGACGAACCGCAACGGTTAATCCGAACCGTTGAAGTTTCAAAAACGTAAGGGTGGATACCCGCCGTACGTCGTTGGTAGATGTCATAATATTCTACAAAGAGCATTGTAGGCTATACTTGTTTGTCAAACCTAACCAGCGCTCACTGCATCCTTCGTGTCGATAGCACAGTAAAATTGTGCTCTCTCAATGTTTCTTACGTTAAAGCTGCCAATTAAGACGTGTGTGTAACGGGGCATCATCTTCAAACCATTATCCATATAATCTGCAAGCAATTATGTTAGTGATTCTCGAATAAACTATAAAATGGGTAGATAGCAATTAAAAAAATAAATATTTATTATTCTTGATAATAAAATATTAATTTTGGAAATAGGTTTTTAAAAAAGGCGTATTTAAACACATATTTTTTTTTATTTCGTAAATTTTATCTAAATGAGGCTGGTGTTTCCCTGAGAAAAACCACCGAAACAAACTTAGGGGTCAAAGTCTCTCTTAAAGTTCATACAGCAAACATGACATGTAATGGCCAAATGTTCTTTTCTTTTTCCATCTCTTTGTATGAAATTGTGTAACTTATAATATTTATATATTGTCTTTTATATGTAACAGCTATATTATATCTATGTATAGTCTAGTATATAATTTTAATCTAATATTTACATTATTAATTTGCAGTACACCGCAGACTACCCCCATTTTTCTTTTTTTTTTTTTCTATTTCAAATTCTTACATTGTCTGGTAGTATCGCTGTCAGCGATAAGACCGCCTTTGTACCCATAGATTTAAGTTAGTGTAAAAGTTTTTGTTACTATTTTGGTGTACAATAAAGTTTATTCTATTTTAATCTATTCATATGAGAACCAGGCAGATTGTGTCAGAAATGGTCTTTTGAAGAAAGAACCACACAGATTTGAGTGGACCTGTCCAGTCTGTGCAAGCTTTTGTCAGTATTCGTGTAGCTCAACTTAGGACTACTAAGAAGCTCAACGACTGGACGAACAATACCAAAGAGAGGACATTTAAGTAGGCCGCGTTAGGTATTCAAAACTGCCAGACATTGCGTTAAAATTAGAAAAAAGAAAAGTAATCCACATAGCCCCCACATTCACAATAATATTTTTTTTTTTACAGAAATGTAACAATTTGAAAAATAAATATTGTGTATGTATTTTTTACATTATAAAAAATTAATAATGTGAAATTCCAAAAAAAACGGAAAGTATAATATATAAATATATTACAACAAAGTTAGTACTGGAGTAGGTCATTCCAATCTTATTTATAATAAATTGGTAAAAGTGTTTCGTAAAGTAAGTGGGCGGAGTCTCGTACAGGCTATCGCACTCACGCACACAGACACATAACCCGCGGTAAATAGCAACGGGTGATTCTAGTTTTTTGATGAGGTTTTTAAGAGAATTATTCTCAAAATTAAAGAAAAAAGTTACAAATATTATTGATTATATTGACAATTATCATAATTTTATATGATTATTTACGAATTTTATAAAAAATTCCTGAAATTTTGTGAAGATTCAAAACTTTACCGTGTATACTATAGCTTTTATAATAATAATAAGGCAGTACTCCTTGATATGGCTCACATTGTGAGGAGGTTCCTGTCCCTGGAGCCCTAACCCTGTAGCTTGGACTCTGCCCCCGCCATCGGCGGACTACTATTTTCTATATTTCTAAATGATTTTTATGTGTTTTAAGAAATATTTAAAAATGTATAAAATATATATAGAAAATAAATAAATAAATAATAATTATTATTATTATCAATTTATGTCAGGTAACATGTAAAATAAAATTAAATAAATAAAAAAGCCTTTATTCTACAACTTTCATTAATTGAGTTACTTAATTCTACACCATTACTATAAATATATATTTTAAATCATTCAACTTCAGCGTAGGCCTCCCCCATTACTTTCCAATGGTTCCTGTTCCTAGCCATAGACATACACCCTGATCCAACTCTCTCCCGAAAAATGTCTTCCCATGTAACATGTAACCGTATCATAAATATCTTATAGATATACATAACTACTTATATTAAATCATTTTGTAACATAACATGATTTAAAACTATGTGTGAGTGTCTCTGTGTTTATTCAAGCCACATAAAATTCAATTCCAACCCACTCAAATAACCCCCAATTCGTCCTCAGACGATGCTGCACTACCACATCAACGAGACGATGCAATACAGCGACCTGTTCTCCAAGCTGGAGTCCCTACGCGAAGAGTTCCCCTCCTTCATGGAAGACTATTCTGTCACGGAGACCACGCTCGAAGAAGTGTTCCTGGCCTTGGCGAGAGAAGAAGAGCAGCAGCATGGACCACATGCTGTTTAACATTATACATAATGAACCACAGTCCGTGTAAGAATGTAGAAGAAACTGATTTTTTACAGCGGTTTCGTTTCCATATTCGTCCATTTTCCCCATAAAAATAAAATAAACCTAGATACGCCAATGCTATAGAGTCATAAGACGCTTAAAATGCAGCTGAACACCTTACCATGGCGACTGATAAGTTCACGATCTAGAATAAAACAAAAATAGCCTCTAATGCTTTTATTTTCCGACTACAATGAATTTATAGTTGAAAGTATTATTTTCTAACATTTTTCATTTACTTATTTATTTATCGGCAACCGGTTTAGCTTATCTTTCGACAAAGGCCTCCTTTAAAGCTTTCGATTCTACTCAGTCTTTTGCTATTCTGGTCCATTCTGGACCAGCTACTTTTTATTTCGTCTTCCCATCGTGTCGTCTGATGTCCTTTATTTCTTTTTCCATCTCTTGGGTACCACTCTGTTATTAATTTCGTCCATTTTTCATTTTTATCTCTTAACATGTGACTTGTCCATTTCCATTTCAAAAATTTATACACCTTTCTACATTTTTAAATTTGTTTTTTTTATGTAATCCAGCTTTGCTCTATCTCATCTCTTTACCCCGACTATGCTTCTTTCGATGCTGTTTTGACAAACGTTCAGCTTGTTTAAAAGTTGTTTAGTTAAGACCCATGTTTGACAGCCGTATGCTAAGCAGGGTAAGATGCACGCATTGTATACTTTTCTCTTATCCTTCATAGACATGTCCTTATTTTTCATAATTTCGCGAAGTGGCCAAAACCTTTTCCAAGTGTTGGCGATTCTCCTATTTATTTCCCTATTTATTGTGTCCTCTGAGGATATTACTTGTCCTAGATAGATATATTCGTTTACGAATTCTATTTCTTCGCCGTTCACTCTGATGGGCACTAGTTGGTTGGAGTTGGTTATGACTTTAGTATTTGTTGTGTTTGTAGACAGCCCTGCAATAGCAGTTTCATCTGATAGTGGTTTTGTTATTATTTCTAAATTACGAGGACATTCTGAGAACAAGATAATGTCGTCAGTGAATCGTAAATGGTTTTAGTTCTCACCATTTAAGTTAGGGCCGTATTTATCCCAGTCCATGTTTCTTAATATTGCTTCTATAACTGCAGAGAACAGCTTAGGTGAGATTGTATCTCCTTGACGAACTCCTCTCTCCTGTTCTATGCAGCTTTATCTGTGCAGATATTGTTGGGTAGATATTTTGTCAAATCCTTATATATTTTGCTTGCACTCCCTGTGATTGTAGGTCATCCCAGATGTATTCGTGTTCCAGGGAATCAGATGCCTTATTAAAATCCATGAATGCCAAATAATATACTTTATTGTACTCTTTGTATTTTTATATTGTATATCTTAAAACATGAATTTGGTCTACGGTGTAAAAGTTAGGTCGGAAGCCTGCCTGCTCTTTACGTTGGTTTTCGTCCAGAGTGATAGTTATTCGAGATATTAATATTTTAGAGAACACTTTATATATGTTTGACATTAGATTTATAGGTCTGTAGTTTTTAATATTTCCCTTGTCACCTTTCTTGTGTAATTGTGTTATTGTAGCTTTTATCCAATTGGCTAGGATGCTCTCTATAATTTCATGAAATATATTTGTTAGTTTTTGAGCAGGTACTGGCATTGTAGTTTTCAAAAGTCCTTTTGTTATTTTGTCTGGTCCAAGTGCTTTCTCTAGTTTTTGTGATTGAATGGCCTTCTCTGTCTCTTCTTTCAGTATTGCTGGTATTATTTCTAAGTCTGTCGTGGTGTCTTTTTTCATTTATCTTTGATTTCGTACTACTATAAAGGGTTCTATAATAGTCTATGGAATTTACTATCTCAAATCTTTCACTTGTGCTTATTCCTTTTGTGTTTTTATGTTTGGCATCCAATCTTTTTTGTGGTCGAGTTTTTTTTTTTTTTTAATTGGTATAAACTAATGCTTGACTGCGACCCCACCTGATGGTAAGCGGAGATGCAATCATTGATAGTGAGGCGCACTAGTTTATTAAGAGCCTATTCACTGTAGTCTTGAAGCCACCTAAATTATAGTTGGACGGGAAGACCGCAGTATCGAGTGCCTTAAAGTACACCTCCAGTTTTTTCGGAAAGACAGAGAAGGCTTCCGAACAAACTTTTCCACCGTAGTGTCTTAAATCTTTCTCATTCAGGTACTCACCTATAATACGCTTTCACCACTAAACACCCTTCGAACGTGAAGAAGTAACAAAAATAATATAACACACAAACATTCAG
Source organism: Mythimna vitellina (assembly GCA_949316375.1). Taxonomy (NCBI): domain Eukaryota; kingdom Metazoa; phylum Arthropoda; class Insecta; order Lepidoptera; family Noctuidae; genus Mythimna; species Mythimna vitellina. The sequence continues at coordinate 20,745,187 of OX438700.1, read as the reverse complement.
CCTCTATAATATTACTACGGTGATTGAGTAATCAAGGTATTAAACAACTTTTATTTTCAGACAAAACAAAATTGGCGATTATTGAGAATAACAAGGAAATGATCCAATCGCAGTGGAGGCTGATGCCTTACCTATCAAAAATATGATCCCTTCAGTCTACGGAGATTAGAGGACAAACTTGTTTCTAGTTCTTTTGTCGTTAAGTGGTTAAGGTGGTGGAATTGTGTCCTATATTTGTGATATTTTCAACCGCATCCTGAGCTTTTTCCTGCTGACTTTTTTTGTATATGACAAAAACACCGTAAGATTCTTTTTACACTTGAGACAAGACTGTTTTAGACAGACTTGTCTACGACAAGACAAACACCGTAAGATTCTTTTTACACTTGAGACAAGACTGTTTTAGACAGACTTGTCTACGACAAGACTGTTTTGCTTTGACGAGACTACTAGAGAGGAGGTGCGTCCAGTGTTGCCAACAGTTACACTAACTTACCACTAGTGTCAATTTTTAAAACCACCAGAAAACGACTAACAAAAAATTAACCCACACACAAAATCGCAAAATTTCTCACTAAAAAATGAGTATTGTACGAAATAAAATAAGTAGGCATATAGGTTATTAATTTCCTTTAATAATAAGTGATAAAAATTAACAATCTGTTGATCTAAATACCATTTGTGGGTAAATTAACATTAGTAGGTCAAACAACATACAAATTATTCAATAACTATGTATTAATTCGTGTTTAGACGAAACATTTTTGTTTGCACCATCATCGTTGGTATCAGATTGATAAATTATGGATTCTATGGTGCTGGTTTACACCCGAGTAATCGCATTTTTATTAAGAAATTGAATTTTATTAAAGCACTAGAAAAATCCACTAGCCACTAAAACCAACACACAACTAAATGGGGGGTAAAATCACCAGTTTTAGTGGAAAATCCACTAAGTTGGTAACACTGGCTGTACGCCGCTAGACTGTTTTGTCTTGATGGTGCCGTGTCATAGACAAAACAGTCTTGTCTTAGACCAGTCTGTTTAAGACAGTCTTGTCTCAAGTATGCGCACAGCCCTAAAATATCTACCGAAATTGTAACCTAATTTTTCTAAATAAGACATGGTTATATTAGAAACTAATAAATTGTGATGTATCGTATACAAAACAATTTTGTACACGACTGCCCAAAAAAAGGAAAGTTCGAGATCGATAAATTAAAATCTAATAAAAGTTTATTAGGTAAGTACAATCATTCGGAATGTGCAATTTTCTTGTGTCATAATCTACACTAATAATTATTATAAAGAGGAAAACTTTGTTTGTTTGTTTGTAATGAATAGGCTCAAAAACTACTGGACCGATTTTAAAAATTCTTTCACCATTCGAAAGCTACATTATCCACAAGTAACATAGGCTATATTTTATTTTGGAAAAAAATTGGGTTCCGTAAGATATTTGAGTTTTTCGGACACAAGGTGTAAAAAGTCAACAAGAAAAGTTATTTATTTTGCGTACGCTGCCTAAACTATAAAAGATAGAACCATAAAATGTTCTAATTAACTGTAGATCTTATAAATATCTACCAAAGTTTGTTAGGAGAAACCTACTTTCACGCGGGCGAAGCCGCTGGCAGAAGCTAGTCTATAGATATAATGCATTTTAAATACTGGTCATTATGAATTAATAGACCGTGTGCATGCATTTTTTAGATTTTATAGGCTTTGAAATTTTTTCTGTGGAAGCTGACACATTTTTATCTTATTACAAAGTTGACTATAGCTTCTGTCAGCAGCTTGCTCACGTGAAGCAAGAGAAGTATCCCAAGAGAACATGCTGCCGGGATAAAAAAGTATCCTATGTGCTATTCCAGGACATGGTCCACTTTTATCTAAACTCGTTCAGCCGTAAAGGAGTAAAAACATACATCTTTTGCATGTATAGTGTTTTTACGTGCAAACGATGTATGTTTGTTACTCCTTTACTCTAAAACGGCTGAACGTTTGAGAGTAAGCCATTTGAGTCTGATTCATCATTAAACCACTTGATTATGATCTAAGAGTTACTAGATATTTGGATAATGTAATATATCATGTCATGACCTATCCTTACATACTATAAAACAAAGTCCCCAACCTCATCTGTCTGTCTGTTTCACCACGATAAACTCAAAAACTACTAAACAGATTTTCATCCAATGTTCTCCAACAGACAGAGTGATTGATGAGGAAGGCTTTGGTGTATGTAATACATGCTTATTTTAACATCATATGTTGCTGGAGCGGGTCAGTCGTTCTTTGTTGTTATGTATAAGTACATACTTACTGACCAACGACATAAAACAGTGATGTTTTAATATTTCATAAAATATACTCATTTAAATTAATTATTTTTATCAAGACTGATCGTTTCTTGGTCACCTCTATTGTTTGGAACTAAATGTTGTTGATGTTATATTTTATACAATGTTGATGATTAAGTTATCTATATTTTGATAATTGTTAAGTTATTATAAATTATATTTGTCTATTTTCTTATACCTGCGTTTTATTTACTTGAGAACTACATCGCAGTCCAAATAGGAATAAAGTAACTGAGGGGTTAAGCTATTCTCATTTGTATGTACCTATCTATAATCTTAAATAGAAAATTAATTAATTGATATTCAATAGGTGTGCATCTGTATTGAGGGCCCATTTTTTTTAAATCTTTATGACACGATACAAGATTTACAGGGAATTTTGTAAAAAACTAAATTCCTAAATAATAATTATATTAACCCAGACATCGTACTTTCTGAGATTTAGACTATTCCTCTTTGTGCCAGCGTCTGGATTGAGAGCCCACGTTATTTAATCATAACAGTTTTATTTTACGTTTAAGAATTTTATGGCTCATTGTAATTTTACTAATGTTTAACTAAATTTCTAGTGAACCTTGTTTCGTTTCATAAGGATTTAAAAAATAGGCCTTCAATCCGGATGCACACATTCAAAGTAATTGAATACCTAAGTTACAAACCAAAGAGATTTAAAGAGATACAATAGAGTGGCTAGAGTTTGGCCATTGGAAGATGGCACAAAAAAAGGAGGCCGAATTAAAAAAAATCTGAAGCATTTCACCCTGACTGTACGCTGCTTAAACGGAGTTGATACTTTTGATTATTCATGAAAATAATATGCGATGCATGTTTATTTAACAATTCATGAATAAAACCAAAAAAAATATTATATTAGTTAGTTTATTTATGACATAAAGCGTTTCTTACCTTTAAATTTAAATAAAACAAATTGCGTGTGTATAATCGAAATTTTTCTATTCGGTTGAAAACCTATCGATGCAACATAGAAAACAGTAACAAAGTTGCATTAGAACTCAACAGTACGGAAATCCAACAAACTGTACCCTCAAATCACGTATGTTCATAGTTAAATATTGAGCACTTAATAAATAAAAACCATATAGTATATTATATATTTGGAAAGAATATTTTATGCAAATTAAGAAACATTTATAAAAATAATGATAAAAGATAAATGTTATAATTATTTACAAATGCTAAAAAAAAAAACTTAGGCTTCTCTTCAAGATGATTGATAAATTTAAAGACCAAAAAAGTGAGATTAATCAGAAATCTGCAAAGAAAATGCGACGGCTGGGTACTATAATTTCATTTATTTATAAAATCGTTCAGATGTCCACCGCGGCTTTGCGCGCATCCGAAATGTCAAATTTTCCAAAACTCATAAATAGCAGAGCATAAATCAGGCTGATGTCCATATCATCCAATTCATAAACGTCATAATGGCGGGACCAACTTTTGTATCTGAATGATTCTACCACGTATATTTAGTACGTTTTAGTACTATTTTGTACCCTTCTTGATATTTTTGTACCTCGCACGGTGTAAACGGAATTCCACGATATTGTAGGCTCCGCCATTATAACGTGTTATAATGGCGGGACCATGCTTGTACGCCAAAACTATAACGAATTTCACCATTCTGATAACACTAGTATTAAGTACGTGATTTAGTAACTCCGAAAATCATCAATAGGGGACGGAGATATTATTAGTTTCTTTACAAAATCATTTTTTTTTATTTTTGACATTTTCTACGCCTGAATAATTTGACAACCAAAAATACGTCAGGTAGAAAGTTGCAGTTTCATTTCGTGCAGGCGCTTTATTATTATTTATGTGTTTTATTTACATTAGAATCATCCGGATACAAGAGTTGTTCCCGCCATTATGACGTTTATTCCAATTCAGGCATAAAGTTATAATTATCGTCTTATAATGCCCAATTAAGGACATGACGCAATATGTATATCACTATATTGTATTCAATATGCACCACTCGTTGATGGTAAAGCGCACTAGTTTATTAAGAGCCTAGTCATTCTAGCCTTGAAGACTCCTAAATTATAAGAGGGCGGGAAGACCGCAGCCGGCAAATTGGTCCAGACCCTTGATGTACGCGGTATAAACGACGAGGTGAAACGCTTGGTCCGGACCGTAGAGCTTTCAACAAAGTAAGAGTGGATACTCGCCGTTCATCAGGTTGTCCGACGGTAAAAATGAGACGGTGGAATCAAGTCATGCAATTCCGCAATTCCCACGCACACTCTCTAAAATGCATCCCATAAAACACCGAAAGGCTGGCTACCCTACGCCTGTGCTTAAGGCTTTGTAGATTGGATTTAACCAGATCTGGATTACCAATTATCCTCTTCGTACGACTTTCCACCGAGTCCAAAGCTACCAGGTGGCATTTTGCAGCACCAGCCCATGTGTGGCTGCAGTACTCCACACACGAACGGACCTGTGCTTTGTATAACATTAAAAGCTAACAAAAAGTTTTAAAGTTAGCTAGCTAGTATCTAAGTATATATTTATTATTGTATTTCTTTTCTATTTCTTTACCATTGAGCTGCACCTACTATGTTTTGTTTCCGCACCACCCTAAGGTTGACTGGTAGAAAATGCCTAAGGCATTAAGTCCGCCTTTGTACAGTGTTTATTACTTGTGCATAAAGTTTTAATAAATAAATAAATAAAAGCTGTCCCGGTGTAAAGTACCGCCAGACCTCTGCTGGAACGCCAAGTTTCATAGCTGTTACCTTGGCTTTGGACTCAATAAACCGCCCAAAGTTAAGGTCTGAGGAAATTTCAATTCCCAAGTGCTGAAGGTGGTCGGTGTACTCCAGGGATACATTCTGAAAAGCAGGAACCAAGGTGAACAGGCTCCTTTTAGCGGTGAATAGACACGCTTGTCTTTTGACGGCGTTGAATCCCACCAGATTGGCTTCACCCCACTTGGAGACTACCTGAAGTGAAATATTCATACGCTCTATCATACCCTTTTTTTGGTCCGGATTAGCTCCTTACTAGCCCAAGTACTTGGCAGGTATCTCTCTACAACTGTGCTATCATCTGCATACCCGTAAATACCGGGCATCAGCAGATCATTGATATATGTAGCAGGAAGAGAGGTACAGAGAGAACAGACTCCTGAGGAACTCCGACATTAGTCGTCATGGGCTGATAAGAATCCATCGACAACATCTCGGAGTGACCGTTCACTCAGGAAGTCTTTCACCCAATTAACCATATCAGGGAAATGCCGTACGCTGAAAGCTACGACGGAAGATAGTGTCAGACTTTTACTGAATAAAAACCCAATCCTGTTCCTTCGTTGCTTTTCGTACCAGGGCCGAGTCTTCCTTTCAGAATCAGACCCTTGGCCCCAGTAGGCTTTGTCCCTGCTGGGCCCTATAGTTGCTGACAACTTGGGCTCGATCCGGACGGTTACCGGACGGTCGGCAAGCCCGCGCCTACGGTGGCCAAAAATCGGGATCGGCCGCCTCCTTTACAAGCATTACTGCTTCGCAGAAGGAGGCGATCGCCTGCCACTTCTCTTCGCTCCAGACCATGGCCTGTGCCAAGGCCCGACGCGAGATTTCACCGCCTTCGATCGGCCCCACGAGGACACGGCTTTGCTCTGCCTAGGCGGGGCACACCTCCACCGTATGTTCAACCGGTCCTCCGGTGGTCTACACAATAGTGACACCCGGGCGTTTCTTCCGCACGAATCTGGTGCAGGAACCTCCCAAACTTGCCATGTCCGGTGAGGACCTGCGTCATGCGGAAGGTAAGGAGGCCGTGAGGTCTTTCCAGCCACGCCTCAAAGAGGGGACTTACCGCCATAATTGTGGCGTGCCCAGCACTGAGTTGCGACAGTTGCTGTCTCCACTTCACCATGAGATCTCGTAGAAACTGTGTCCGCCATGCCGCAACTTGTCGCGGCAGCAAAATTTTATGGAGATATTCAACCCGAGATTCCCCAAAAGCTTTGATTTTTCAAATTTCAATTGGAAAAAAAGTCACTAATGCCTCTACTATCTATCGTTTACGATTTTTTTTTTCATTGTTGCACTCCTTATTTCTTGGCCAAACTTAGGATTAAGGATAACTCTCTTCGTGAATGCGATTTGGATGAAGGAAACGGGAATTGCATGAAAGAAAGGAACGTGGATCATTTTCTCATCCAACCTTTCTTTTGTGTTTACAAGTTTTATATTTAAATTATGTAAATTCATTGAAATTAATAAAATTAAGTTGTAACAGTACCTTTTTTCTGATTCACTTGTTCGAGTTTGTCATGTACATAGCCATTATGTCAATATGCGTCTGAGAAGAAATCTTTATAATTTGAACTTTTTTTTTTTTTTACTTTTTCTTAACTGTTATTAGTGTTATATATACACGCTAAATATTTTTCATCTTTTGACGGTCTATTAGTTCGCACGTGTTATCGGCAAAATTGTGGTGTCTCTTCCACAAAGGCCATTAATTAAGAGTTAAAGTTGAAATTGAATTTACTGAATATCAATTTGTTTTCTATTTAAGATTATGGATACCTACTTTAACGCACCGCCGCGCGCCCGCGCCGCACCCCGCGCGCGGTGCCGGCCGCCCCCGGCCGCCCCAGCGGTCCCCCGCGCTCGCTCGGCTTCAAGAAGACGCGTTGCATTCCCTTTCTATATTTGCTTAAGCTTAATTATACAGTTATTATCTCTCTATACACCGTGTGTCATTTCACAACAACCCTTGTTAACACCAATACATACTTTTGAAACAAATGAGAATAGCTTAACCCCATTTACTTACCCTAGTTACTTTATTCTCATTTGGACTGCGTCGTAGTTCTCAAGTAAATAAAACGCAAGTATAATAAAATAGACAATTATAATTTATAATAACTTAAAAATTACCAATATACAGACAACATATCATCAACTATTTATACAATATAAATAACATCAAAAACATTTAGGTCCAAACAATAGAGGTGACCAAGAAACGATCAGTCTTGATAAAATTATTTTATTTAAATGAGTATATTTTATGAAATCAGTTTTATTTTGTTAGTCAGTAGGTATGTACTTAAACATAATAACAAAGAACGTCTGACCCGCTCCAGCAACACATCGGCGGCGAAGTGCCAATACCTTCTAACTGAAATTTTTCGATAAAATTACTTTTAAGTGCTTATATTTTAAATGCGTGTTTCCGCATGCTTCGTAAAATATCCGAAGCGGATATTTAGTTGCAACTGCATCAAATTAATTTGTGGAAACAAACACCTAACTAAACCAACGTGTCAATTTATAGTATTACTTCCTAACAATTTTTGGACAGATAATTTTGACTTCCGACAGTTAGGAGTAATTGGTACTTCAACCGTCGACATGATTGTTAAAATATGCATGTATTACATACACCAAAACCTTCCACATGTATCACTCTGTCTATTAGAGAAAATTTCATGAAAATCTGTTTTCCAGAAGCTATAGTCAACTTTATAATAAGATAAAAATGGATCAGTCTCCACTGAAAAAAGTTCAAATCCCTTATTATTAAAAAAATGCATGCACACGGTCTATTAACTCATAATTACCAGTATTTAAAATGCAGTAGGTATATATATTTTGTCACAAGAAAATTGCAGACTCCGTATTACATTATACAAACTCCTTTTTTTGGGCAGTCGTGTAAAAAATCGATCACAAACAAATACATTAGTTTCCAGTAACTAAATGTTTACAATTTATCGAGATATTTAAGAATCTTATGGCGTTTGCAATTTTCTGGTGTCATATATGTTGGGATAATGTTCATTTTTTGTAAACTTTATTTTGTATTTTTTCTTCCACATAACTGGGAAAGGAATCCTTTGTGCATATTTTATATAAAATTTATTTGAATAAATTGATTATTATTTATTTATTATACAGAGTGTCTTTGAAATCGACGCACAAACGAATACCATGGATCCAGTACAAGGTTCTGGACCCCCTAGTGGTGGATCTCTTCGTCGGTTTTTCCAAAAATTTTAAGTCGGTTTTTCCAAAAAAACAATCTTTACATTTTTTCATTTAAACCGTATAAAATCGTTATTCTAACATTTTTTGTGAAAAAAATGAATGAACTACTTTTGAAATTAAAAACGTCATCGGGATTGGTTATAATAACGATTTTACACAAAAAGTACAGATTTTTTTTTTTTAAAGGAAAAAGACGACGAAAATTTCCACCATTAGGAGGTCCAGAATCATGTACTGGCTCCATGGTATTCGTTTGTGCGTCGATGTCAAAGACATCATGTATATCCAAAATGTCAACAGAAAAAAATTCAAGCCACACTTGAAAATATCACAAATATTGAACACAATTCCGCCATCACCTTTACAACAAAAGAACTAGAAACAAGGTCCTATAAGCTCCGTAGACTGAAGGGCTCATATTTTTGATCGGTAAGGCATCAGCCTCCACTGCGACTGGATCATTTCCTTGTTATTCTCAATCATCGCCAGTTTTGTTTCGTCTGAAATTAAGTTATTATTTAATACTTCGATCACTCAATCTCCGTAGTAATATTGTAGAGGCGAAAGTTTGTATGTTTGGGTACTCGTATTCGACACCCGCATCGAACAAGGCAGTATCTCGGATTACAATCCAAACAAAATTCAATCATGGGTTTATCACTTTAAGGTTCATTTTGAAAAATTACTGAATTAATGTTACAACCTTGTTCGTTGCGGGTGTCGATATGTTTGTTGCTTCTTAACGCTCGAACGGCTGATAGGATTTCGGTAAGACTTAGTACACGAGTAGATCATGTCCTAAAATAGCACATAGGATACTTTTTAACGCGAACTAAAGTCCGCCATGTGCGTTGCGTCGCCTAGTCGCACGAGTTCTATTTTTTTCGATAACTCCCCCGTTCTTTTGTCCGGTCTGATCTCTGCATGTATTCGGTTATTCGGGGGACTTTTCGTACGCGGTACTTTTAATCTCTCGTTTGCATAACTTGTAAGCGATCTATTTTAGCGGACAAAAAGTCCGCGAACAAAAATCGGTCATCTGCGCAGGCCTTAAATGTATTAAAGGTGTGTATTTTCGCCCAGAGGCTTACGACACAAAAAAGATAGGTACGAAAACTAGGCCAGATAAACGAGACATTCTCTCGGCTTCAAAGAATCACCAATTACCTTTGTCTAGTATATAATTAGTGAGCGCGTCACTGAAGACGGTGACGGGGACGGCCATGTTGACGTACGGGAAGCAGGCGCCGCCGTCCGACGTCACGTTGATGGCGATGATGCCCAGCACTTCCACGAGGTAGCCTGCCTTCGGCCTGGGAGGGCAACAACTAAATATTAATCAGTTTTTATAAGATATAATAAAGAAATTACAAATCCGTGATAAGACCTGTCATACTGTATGGAAGAGGGGGGGTGAAGCGCATATTACTGAAAGTGTTCTGAGTATACATATAGATGGATGGAGAGGGAGAGGGAGCCCAAATAAAAGATGGGTGGATTGTGTGAGGAGTGATATGAAAGAAAAGGGAGTTAGTCAATCAACCATTTTTTTTTAAAAGAGTAACTATGGTGTTTCTTGCCGGTTCTTCTCCATAGGAAACGACCAATTTGGAAACGTGCACTAGCATCTGACGTTTTATAAGTGCCCATGTAGACCTATGAGAAATAAAAATATTTGAATTTTAATTTTAGTGATAGTTTGACAGGTGACAGGACAAAATGGAAGAAAAAAAAGATGTTGCGCCGACCCCATGTAATATGGGATAAAGACAGGAAGAAGAAGGATAAAGATTTTCAAAGAGTTGTTAATACGTTCACAAACATTGTGCAGGAGGTTGTTATTCGTCGTGTTGAGGGTGCTCGAAAAGAAAGACTTGATGATGAGATATATATTTTTTTTAATTTTCCTTTAGCAACAGATAATTTCTTAACCTATGACTCTAATGGGGTCTAATGAGAATAAAGAGTAGTCGTACTCGATCGACGGTAGTTTTTGGATTGAATCGACCGCTTAAAATATAAATCTGGTCGAGACCCACCGCGCGCCCCCCGCCCCCGCATATATCTTCCACGGCGGCGTCGGCTGTCACGCTGTCACCTAAAGTGTTCGCTTGAAGGTGCCAGTTGTTCGTAAACAAACATGTAAACTCACAAGACACCTAGGCCCGGAACAACTATGTGTAGGCCATATAAATGCCAAGTAAATTGGGGTAACTTTGGCCCTGGAGTATAGCTTTGGCACAAACTCAGTGGAAAGGCGTGCGAAGAGGCTAATTGGGGATCCAGATTTGGTTAAGTCCAATCTACAAAGCCTCGAGCACAGGCACAGGGTAGCCAGCCTATCGGTATTTTACAGGTTGCATTTTGGAGAGTGTGCGCGGGAATTGCATGACTTGATTCCGCCATCTCCTTTCTACCATCGGACAACCCGACGAACGGCGAGTATCCACCCTTAAGTTGTTGAAACTTCAACGGTCCGGACTAAGCATTTCGCTTCGTCGTTAATACCGCGTCCATCGAAGGACTGGAAAAATTTGCCTGCTGCGGTCTTCCCGTCCCAACTATAATTTAGGTGTCTTCAAGGCTAGAGTGAATATGCTCTTAATAAACTAGTGCACCTCACCATCAATAATATTATATTGTTTGATATAAACCATTGCATCACTGCTTACCATCAGGTGGGATCGCAGTCAAGCACTGGTTTATATCAAACAAAAAATAATATTAACTAATAGACACGTAGTAAATACAGTTTCTCATGTTCCTATTGGTTTTCAAAGTCAAAGTCAAGTTTTGCAGAGTTATTGGATTTTCCGAATACTTATTAGTCTTTTTTTAATGTTATCAGAGAGTTTTTCAACTACAATTTTTAGGTGTTACAAAAACGCTCTGTTAGTGAGAATTACACCTGCTCTCTCTTTATGGAGGTGGATGGTGGATGGAGGTCTAAGCTAAATTTTGGTCGTGTATATTGGACCAGGAGACATTTAGGCCAGGTCTAGGACACTATTTTTTCTCAGTAGTTATTTTTACTGATTTTCAAAAAAAATTTTTTTTGTTTTCTTTGTTGGGCTTGGATACTAAGTCCTTTCCGTATGAATAGTTCATTAGTTTACCATTAAAATGCGGGTGCAAAACATTCTATTGTTTTTGTAGTATTTGGCAGCAAATGTATCGAGTCAGCCTTCTCGGCAAACTTCGCTGAGGTAGCTAAAACCACAACAAAATTCTCGGCTCCATTTTACCGAGAACACAGACTTGCAGAGACACTGAATTTTACTCGAAGAAATCCCGCCTAAAATTCCTTTGATTACCTGGTAAGCCTGAATATAGGTCCGCCACTGAAGCCAGACTGCACGCAGCACGACGTCTGTATCATAGAGGGCGACACTGTGTTGACGTGGCCCGACGTTATCGTTGGTATCAAGTTTGTCAGGTCAAACTCGTTGTAATAGGGGAAACCTGCTGCTAGGACTGATTCACCTGGAAACGATAAATTATCAAAATAAAATTATTGTTTTACTATGCTAGCGTGCCGTTATCGAAAAATTGGCGGGTTTCTTTTTTATAAAGTCACAGTATTATTTTTTATACACTTACAGGGTGACTGGTAATTAGTGACCGATACTTAAACACGCGATTGTACTCATGATTACAATCAACTTTCCCAAAGAAATATTTTTATACTAAATAATTTTATCACAATAACGAAACAGCTGTTTGAAACTTTGAATTTCACTCGCGCGCCTACACCCGATCAGCTGTTAGCGGCGCTGTGCCGTTCTTTGAGAAAGTTGTTTCATTTTATTCAAGAAGTATCGTGTTGCCCAGTAGATAGGTTGTGGAGGTCTGATAGGCAGTAGCTCCATGTACGAGGGAGGTTCAAATATTTGAATAAACGCGCAAACAATTTAGTGTCGTAAAAGTGGCTGTATGCATGTTACGAAGCGTAGAGAACAGTCGGGACCACGTAATCTCACTTTTTAGTGTAGCCATGAGTAAGAAGGATGTACCAGTGACTGTTGTTCAACGCATCATTATTCGTTTTTTGGTCAAAGATAATGCAAAATCCGCGAAAATTTATCAAAAATTACTCGTGCAGTTCGGAGGTGAATGCCTCTCCAAGACTCAAGTTTATGAATGGTGTTCTACTTTCCGAAAAGGCCGAGAAGTGGTGGCAAATTTGCCACATCCCCGGCACCCCAGAACAAGTGTTACCGATAAGAAAATCAGTGCTGTAGAAAAACTCATTTTGGAAGACCGACACTGTACTGTCCGTGATATGGCTGAAGAATTGGGCATCAGTGTAGGTAATATTGAGCAAATAACTCATGAGCGGCTCGGTTACCGCAAAATTTCAGCCAGATGGGTGCCAAGAATTCTGAATTTTGAGCAGAAATTCACACGCTGGGAAGTTTGCACGGCTTACGATGAAAACATTGAACGAATTGGGTTGGGAAACACTGGAACACCCTCCTTATACTCCCGGTTTGTCACCATGCGACTATTATTTATTTGGTCCATTGAAAGAGACACTTGGCGGACTGCGATTCGAAAGCAATGCGGAGGTGGAATCCTTCGTGCACGAATGGTTACGTGACAAGCCGAAAGATTTCTATGAAAAAGGCATCCGAAAGCTTCCGGAGAAGTGGCAAAAGTGTGTAGAGTGTGACGGAGACTATCTACTTAATAATAAATTTTTTTATAGCAAAATCGGTTCGTTTTTAAACCACACAAATAAAACACAGATACCCTTCGTATCCGGTTAGAAAGGCAGTTAGTAGTTGGGGTAGTTTTTTACTATATTTATTTATCTCAGGACCTTGGGATAGATCTTTGGAAAGCGTACGAGGGGCCGAAGCCAACTCGCAGACGCCTTTGCGATTTGGCTTCGGCCCATCGTTAGATAAAAACAAAATAAAAAAAAATTGTGAAATAACAACAAATTTACAGTTTTATTCCTATAATTATGCTATAAGATCTTGCTTTATGCCAAATTTCATGATTCTGGGTAAGTATCCTATGAATTTTGATTTCCTCGAGAGTGTCGAAATGTGCGTTTTTTGCCACATAAACTGAAGTATCTTCTTTACTCGTTAACTTATAAGTTTGATTTTTACAGTTTCAAGAGTCTGGAAACCTGAGTATATGGTTTTAATTTCACTTCGATACCTCCACGCGTTCCCCTGATAAAGCATCTTGACAGACAAACAAACCGACGGAAAACAAAGTGATCCTATAAGGGTTCCGTTTATTCCTTTTGAGGTACGTAACACTAAAAAAGAACTATATTAAGACTATGGCCGCTGCCTGAACAATGTAATTTATATCCATTGATAAAATAGAAGTCACTCGACTTGCACTCTTAATAAAAGGAGTCCTCAAAACGGTCGCTCGCACGAAGTGATCACTTATTATTATTATTATTATAGTTTTAGTGGGTGTGTTCACAAACAAGTAAACTCACACTAACCAGACCCGGAATGACCTACTGATAGGTGCCGTAGGAGATACAAATATTTGTTCCGGGCGGGAAAAGAACCAGCAACATGCAGGGCATCAGCCAACCGCTCAACCACTGCTCCTGGGCCTCAAGTCTGCTATTACAATAGTGTCAGAATGGTCTATCATTGATATCATAATTGTTGATTTTGACAAGTTTGATAATCCACTAATATAATGGCGTCATTATGACTTTCCAATGGACTACCACTGACACTCCATTGAAAGAATGGTAATCTCGTACATATTGACAATTAATATCTAACGTATGCGGTAATCTGCTAAAATTTTGACAGTTTCTTTGATCAGTAATCTACCATTAGAACGTCATTGTGCAGTCAAAGTCATTGCTTTTAGTAAGCTCGATATTGTTATTCTACCACAACTCTATTACAAGACCATTGACCGATCAATGATCGATCATTATGAATTAGCAGATTACGAACTTTTAGCAAAATGGCAATGGCATCGTGTTGTAATGACGAAATTATAAAAATAGCAGAATTGGGCCCCAGACGTGCCGTCAAACCTACAGCAATTTACAGTTAAAAATAACACATTATCATTATAGCTGGCTAGATACCTTTTTCAGCCGGCACGTTGGACAGTACCGCAGCCTTCATATGGCTCAGCCTCTCCGGGTTAGTGAACAGCAGCGCCAGGTCGTACGCCTTCTTGTCGGGCGTCTTGTAGCGCACTATCGCTGTCTCGCTCACTCCGCGGCAGTATACTGACAGCTTGTGTGTTTGGTACTGGAAAATGTTTTGGACTATTATTATTATTATTCATGTCGACCGAATCATGGACTAAAATTGCAATGCGGGTTGCCGAAAAAATTTTGGTTATATCGCGGTAGATCGAGGGACGGCTTCGACTTTTACACATGAAAAAGAGTGGTCCATACTTGCCAGAGCCACAAGGAAGGGAACTTCCCAGGGCGAGGACTACCTTTTATATAATTATGGATTCAAAACACAATTAAGGTCCCGAAAAATGTTAGGCGATATCGCGACAGATCCATATATATATATGGAAGGACGGCTTCGACTTCTACTCATGAATATGAGTGATCTACGCTTTAAAACCGCAAAGGAAGAATGGGAAAAGGAGGAAAGAAGGGGAGGAGTTTACCTTGTGTCCAATAAACATCCTTTTCTAAGTATCGAGCGAAATTCCTTTAATACAAAAGTGACTATCCCTAAAGCAAAATTCAGTGGAATGTCTGTGGCTAAAAAAGCAGATAGTATTAAGACGGACTTGTTGGTAGTTGTTAGGATGCGGACCCAACTCAAGCTGTGTGTGATCTACACGCTATCGGCATGTAGAGCGTGTGATACGACGCGGCTGATCGATCACACTTCTCCACTGTTTCTTTAATTGTCTATCCGAGACAATTCTAATTCTAATAAAGACGGCGATAAACAGTCGTTAAGTTTAACACAGTCGATTATTATTTCTACCCCAGTTATTGTTGGTCCTTCGAGCCGGATAGTAGAACAGCTACAGCTGATGTGTCGTTAAATTAACACCGCATTTGTCTGTTATTTTTCAAAGACGTCTTAATAGTCGTCGAAAATCTATTGTTGACGCTCAAGCCTTGCCGCGTTGACCTATCACAGCTAACGGTGAAATATAACATAGTCTTAGATGGGATGATCAACTTGTGGAAATCGCTATGGATGTCCTCTGCCCATGGCTGGCACTGTCTGTACGCCGTCATCTCGATTCTCGGGCCTATCGCTGTTCAGGCAACAGACTCATTTGTCTGTTACCTGTAAGCCATAACCTATGGCGGCTAGGCCCACGGTGACGGATTTTGGTAGTCACCGGTGGTGCCTGGTGTATTTACAACGGATAGGAAGAGGGGTTTTATTCTCCCACTCCTCTTCTTTCCACCAGCTTCTTTGAGAGCATCAGTTCCTCAGAGAAGGAGGCCATCGTATCCTACGCTTACGAGCATAGACTAGACCACATTCGGAAGCAAGAGGTGAACCGCAGTAAGTAAACATCCCTGTATGGTCACGCGTGCCCGCACCGCACCAGCACGCAGCACTATCTCACCTGCATGACGACATGCGCGCACGTGACGACGTAGCCGCCGCCGAGGTAGACGCCGGCGCCCCACGCGTGCCCGCACCGCACCAGCACGCAGCACTATCTCACCTGCATGACGACATGCGCGCACGTGACGACATAGCCGCCGCCGAGGTAGACGCCGGCGCCCCACGCGTGCCCGCACCGCACCAGCACGCAGCACTATCTCACCTGCATGACGACATGCGCGCACGTGACGACGTAGCCGCCGCCGAGGTAGACGCCGGCGCCCCACGCGTGCCCGCACCGCACCAGCACGCAGCACTATCTCACCTGCATGACGACATGCGCGCACGTGACGACGTAGCCGCCGCCGAGGTAGACGCCGGCGCCCCACGCGTGCCCGCACCGCACCAGCACGCAGCACTATCTCACCTGCATGACGACATGCGCGCACGTGACGACATAGCCGCCGCCGAGGTAGACGCCGGCGCCCCACGCGTGCCCGCACCGCACCAGCACGCAGCACTATCTCACCTGCATGACGACATGCGCGCACGTGACGACGTAGCCGCCGCCGAGGTAGACGCCGGCGCCCCACGCGTGCCCGCACCGCACCAGCACGCAGCACTATCTCACCTGCATGACGACATGCGCGCACGTGACGACGTAGCCGCCGCCGAGGTAGACGCCGGCGCCCCACGCGTACCCGCACCGCACCAGCACGCAGCACTATCTCACCTGCATGACGACATGCGCGCACGTGACGACGTAGCCGCCACCGAGGTAGACGCCGGCGCCCCACGCGTGCCCGCACCGCACCAGCACGCAGCACGAATCTATCTCAGCTGCAAGGGAGAAAACAGTAGAGGTTAGCCCAAAAAATGGCCTGATTAACAAAAAATAAATACACCGTGTCTCCGACATAGACGCCTAAACGTGTACCTTGGGTCCAGTACATGATTCTGAACCCGGAAGTGGTGGAATATTTCGTCGTTGCTGACCTAATTTAAAAAAAAAAATCTTTTAATGAAAAAATTAGTAAATTACTTTTTAATAAAAAAATATAATTGGGGCTGATTAGGATAACGCGCGAATATATTAAAGCAACTGTTCGCGTCCATTTCGCTTCTCTCGTCGTCGTACCGCACCCACGTATGGTAGGTCAAGTAAGCCGCTGCAATAGATTATTATCTATAGTCTGTTCCATTCGCGCCCTGGTTGCGATCGCGTAGTAACACCTACTTAGGACACCACGTTCGACTCACCAAGCACATCCTGCAGCGGATGCTTGTGTAAGGGGCGCGGCGGCTGCTGCGGCGCGACGCGCAGCTTGGCGGCGAGCACGGAGATGAGCGGCGCCACCAGCGTCAGCCCCACCCACTCCCCGCGACACCACGACACGGCACACACTACAGTGCCTATCAGCTCCTTGCTGGAAAAATACTTAGGAATTCAGTATTTTTTTGCGGCAGATTGAAAAAAAAATCTATCAATAGATAGGATAAGACGAACTGAGAGGGATGTATTCATGATTTTCACGATTATAATTCCGTAAGTAAATACGTATTAGTGCCAATCATATTTTAATCAATATACAACTTGACACTGACCTGCAAAATACAAAAAAACTTATCAACAACTTACAACTTATCTTTGGGCATCCCCCTTAATATATCCTGGAAATGCTAGTGACTCTAAATCTAAATGCTTATTATTCGATACAATAATCACGATCGAAAACGTTTTGCTGATCTAGCTAACCAATTACGCCGCGCTAAAGGGCATATTAAACTACTCGATATTCAGACAGTCTTAGTCTATGCCCCGTAGTGTAATAAGGGTTAGACCGGTCTTACTCGGAACTAAATATAAGACATTCTGAATATCGTGTGCTGAATATCGCGTAGTATAATAGGCCCTTAAGTGCGGCGCGGCATCAGTACATATTCGGACAGCAAACCGGGTGCTTTCGTACCTAATGAATACGTCAGTCTCGCATCCATCGGATTCCCGCGACCCTCACCAGGTCATCGGTCCACCTTGTGGGAGGCCTTCCAACGCTGCGTCTTTCGGTACGTGGTCGCCATTCCAGAACCTTTCGTCCCCATCGACCATCTGTTCTGCGAGCAATGTGCCCTGCCCACTGCCACTTAAGTTTGGCGATTCTTCGGGTTATGTCCGTAACCTTGGTTCTCCTGCGGATATCCTTATTTCTGACGCGATCACGCCCTTTGAGTAACTTTAAGCCTTCTGATGAGGCCCAATTTAAGCGACCACGTTTCGGAGCCATATGTCATTATTGGCAACACGCACTGGTCATAGACTGTGCGGTGTCTTCTCGTCCAATATACCACAGTGTCTCAAGACAAATGTCGTTTAGCGTAAATTAGCATAATTATCGTTTTATAAATAAATCTTGCAGAGCAGTGGTGGCCGAGTGGTAACGGCCCGGACTTGCGACTTGTAGGTAAAAAAAGGTAGGTATGGGTTCAAACCCAGCCAGGCGCATTAATTTGTGTAATTTATTTCATCACCACTGCTCTCAAAACGGTGAAGGAAAACATCGTGAGGATACCGGCATGTTCTAGAACCTAAAATTCGAAGACATGTGACATTCACCACCCCGCACTGGGCCCGCGTGGTGGATTATGGCCCATTCCCTCTCCAAGAGAGAGGAGGCCTGAGTCCCAACAGTGGGAACATTATGCTATGCTAAATAAAACTTTAAAGTTATCAAAGTATGTCATTTAACAGCATAGCAGTCCATACCACTTCGGTCGCGACTCTTACACTTATAAATATTCCACTCAGATTAGAACTTCATAACACCTGAGAAGATACTCACGTAGGCCCTTCAGTGAAGACCGGTCCACCTTCAGAGCCCAAAGCAGTAGCCGCGTCTGTTAGTAGGAGGGATGGTCTCTTGCCCACCACACCGCATATCGAACCCCTTGTCACCGCATTTAGGAACACCTGTAATGAGGTGAGGTCACATCAAATACGAGTACCTTCTTCTTCTCTGGGTGGAGCGAGAGGGTGTGTCAGATTTTTATTAGCTGAAACCCACCCGTGTTACTTTAGTTTCCCTTTGCATTCCAGGCCCTCGGTGATACTTTCGAAAAATCCCGCATCTGAAATCTGCCCTAAGGTCTACTTCCTTATATATAATGAAACAAAGTCCCCGACGGGTCACCGCGACCGTCTGTATGTTAGTGATAAACTCAAATCTAATGAACAGATTTTCATGCAATTTTCATCAATTAACAGAATTATTCATAACTTGGAAGAATTAGATGTATAATAAAACATATTAGAGTAGAGAAATGCACACTAGTATTATAACAGGAGAAACTTTGTGAGTGTGTTATGTTTGTTAATTTTTCACACTAGTACAGCTGAACGCATTTTGATGAAACTTGGTACACGCGTAGACCATGTCCTGGAGTCCATGTCTGGAAGTATGTTCTTTGGGAATAGTTTTCTACTTCTACAACGCGGGCCAAGTCGCTGGAAGCAGCTACTTCTTCTAGACCAGCTAGTCTACCACATTTACGATGACTTACACTAAGGAATATCTTCAGTTTCCTTGAGTAGACCAAATTTTATCATTATTAATGCCAAAAGACATACACTGCTGTCCACAGGCCTCCCCCAAGCGACGCTATATTGAACTATCCTGTGCTATAACAGCTGAAAAGGTGAGTAAATGATAGTGACATTACCTCACAGCCGAAAGGCGTGGAATGGACTTCGAGAGTGGATCCTCGCCCAGTCGGTGGTCGAACCACGTCCAGCAGATAAGAGAGCGGCCTTAAACTTTCAACACCTGGAAATGTAAAGATTTTAGTTAGTACCGTCAAATGGGGTGAACAGGAACGCAAGGGTGAATAGGTACAAAACTTTAGTTAGGTTTGACACTTTTTTTTTATTATTAATTTCTATCAAAGTATTCATTTTTATTACCTACAATTAATGAATAAATAGGGATGAGGCATTTAAATATTATTTTTAGGGTTCCGTACCTCTAAAGGAAAAACGGAACCCTTATAGAATCACTTTGTTGTCCGTCCGTCTGTCTGTCAAGACCCTTTATCTCGGGAACGCGAGGAGGTATCGAGTTGAAATCAAAACTACACTTCTGGACACATCTATTGGCCCACCTTGTATTTTCAGTTTCGTTTGGTCCTAGCTAAAATTTTATATTAGGTCGAGCAAAAAGTTTTTATGCAGTTTTGAACCTGGCACATTCACAATTTCATTCAATAGTCTTTTTTTGAATTTCGAACACAGAATTTAAAGAAACAAAAGACAATTTGGAGCCTGTTTGTGGATATCAAACAATCGAATACTAAGAAAACTTGGTTTTATTGGTTTACTTGGATTTAATTCTTGAAAAAGTGATTGATATCTTTGGTTTTGCAACAAACATGTTCTATCAATAATCTATGGATACTTCACCTGAAGTCGCCGCCTCAGCTGTGGCACTTATTCAGGCCGGACACAGCCAAAGAAACGTGAGTGCTCAACTTTTTTTTTTTTTTTTTTTTTAATTGATATAAACCAGTGCTTGACTGCGATCCCACCTGATGGTAAGTGGAGATGCAATCATCAATCAACTTAATTTAAGTCGATCTGCGGTCCAAAATGTTTATCGGAGGTACCTAGAGACTGGCGGCTTTGTTCGTCGCCAAGGAAGGCCACGATCTCGGGACACAACTGAAAGGCAGGATCGATTCATCGTGACGACCAGCTTGAGAAATCGTCACCTTACCTCCATTGAGATACAAAACCAACTTCGCGACTTCCATGGAGTATCTCTGACCGCTCGAACTGTTCGGAGAAGGTTAAAAGAACGCGATATGGTACCACACAAGCCAGCTAATGGGCCCAAACTAACGCGAGCCCACCGAACAGCGCGCCTTCATTTCGCACGCAGTCATTTAAATTGGACACAGCAAGATTGGAGCCGTGTATTCTTTTCTGATGAGTCTAAAATTGTGTTACATGGCAATGATGGAAGGAAGAAGGTCTACCGACGTAAGAGAGAGCGTTTCGCACAATGCTGCTTTGAAGAGAGGGTTGCTTATGGCGGTGGCTCATGGACTGTCTGGTTTTGTTTTACTGACTGTCTAGTTTTGCCGCTCGCGGATATACCGCCGTATATCCGCGAGCGGCAAAACTCAACTTGAGGTTGTTACAGGACCACGGCTGCCAACATTAAATGCTGAAAGGTACATTCGTGAGTGCTTAGAACCTCACGTGATACCATACGCGGACTATGTGGGCCTAAATTTCCTTTTTATGCATGATAATGCAAGAGCCCATGCGGCCGGCATCGTCAGGGAATATCTTCGGGATGTGAACATCACAGTTATGGACTGGCCAGCCAGAAGCCCAGACATGAACCCCATTGAGCACATGTGGGACGAGCTAAAAAGAAGTTTTAGGGCTGGTCAGCCAGTTGCCCAGACGATGCAGGAGTTGAAAACTGCCATAGAAGAGGAATTGGAGATGATCCCTCAAAATTTCATAGAGCGGTTGATAAACTCTATGCCTAATCGTATGAGAGCTGTGGTAGATGCCCATGGAGGCAACACGCGTTATTAAATTAAACCTTTATTTGATAAAACATGTTTTTTATTCAAAAATCAATTGCCTTTAACAAGGCGCATATCCGACTTGTTAGGCGTAGCTCCATGTCGTATGGTATTCTGAATTCAAATTTAAAACAATACGATCGAAAAAGATGGTAAAATGTATCAGGTTTCATCAACAGTTTTTGTCTGCATCAACAGTTTTTGTTCAATCTAGCAATCATATTTCGGTAGGGGCCATCGAAACCTAAACTCTAAGGTGGGCCAATAGATGTGTCCAGAAGTGTATATAAGCAAGTTTGCGGACCCTTGATGCTATAAAAAAATCAAACTTTTAAGCTAACGAAAAAAAAAGATACAATCATTTATGTCGCAAAAAAACATATTTCAACGCTCTCAAGGAAATCAAAATTCATAGGATAATTTCCGTTGACCCAGAATCCTGAAATTAGGCATAAAGCAAAGTCTTATAGTACAGATATAAGAATAAATGTGAAAACGATAAATTTGTTACGTCACAAAAAAAAAATTATGCGATTCCGAAAAATCTTCGATACTCCATTCAGGAATTGAACTGTTTACATAGGTAGGTTTGTACGGAACCCTCAGTGCGCGACTTTGACTCGCACTTGCCCAGTTTTTTTTTTTGCTTATTTCAAAAAGAAATTTCTTCCAGCATACCTGCGAAAGGAGAGATTAGAAGACATGTAGACAATAGTGTGTAGAAATATGAGTTTGTGAAATTTAAAATTAAACTAATAAATACTTATATAACTATATAGACCTTACTAACTTTTGACAATGAGTGGTCAACTTCAACTCTTCATTAATGGCATTTGTGGAAAAGACACCACAATTTTGCCAATAACACGTGCAATTGAACGTGAATTAATAGAAAATTAAATATATGTCTCTAAACACTAAAGTTCAAAATAAAAGAATTTCTTCGCAGACGCAGACCGACATTACGACCAGACCACAGATTATGACTATGTACTTAGTACATGAAAGAAACTCGTAAGAATGTAACAGAGAAAAAGAAAAAAAAAGTAGTCTAGATCATAAATAAAATATGACAGCACGAAATGAAGGGCGTTTGACATTGTCAGTCAGTGTCTGTCAACAGCAATAGTTTCGTTTGGTTAGTTTGGCTTCGAGTGAAGTCAACAATGCCAGCCAAGAAAGATAATAAGGAAGAAGAGGAACCCAAATGTGATCCTCGTAATTATGCCAGATATTACGACACGCCTGATGGCTGCGACATAATGACGAAGGTAACTGAAACAAGCGGTTTTGCCTGCAACCCAAAAATGCTATTATTTCGCGATGATTTATGATCCACATGATATTGATGTGAAATATAACCTACTAAAATTATAAACGCGAATGTTTGTTGGTATGAACTATCTTCTACTAGCGGCTTTGCCCGCGTGAAAGTAGGTTTCTCCATACAAACTTTGGACCCCCGTTTCATTCCTTTAGTAATTACTCCCCATTTTGACAAATCCTTTCTAAGTGCTCGTCTGCGTCGTAAAAGGAAACGTTATGCAAAATTGTATGCTCCTACTCCCACTAGTTTCGACTGTGCGTTGATATGTCTGTCAGTCAGTCTGTTTCTCCTTTTATATATAAACAAGCCGACTAGGCAAACTTCGTACCGCCTTATAATGTGATAAATGAAGAACCGCTCGACCGATTTTATGCAAACTTAACATAAACCATCTACTAAATCCGAACAAAGCCTAAACATTTGGTTTGGATAGGTGAGCCCGTTCTTGAGTTATAAAATTACAACGAAAAGTGGAATTGATTTTTATGTATATAGATGTGTGGATGTTTGTTACTCTTTCACGCAAAAACTACTGAATGGATTTCGATGAAACTTGGTACACAATGTACAATGTCCTGGAATAGCACATAGGACACTTTTTATACCGGGAGTATGTTTCCTTGGGATAATTTTCTACTATCACGCGGGCGAAGCCGCAGGCCGCAGTTAGTAAATAATTAAGTCTGTCATTATTAGTTTTCCAAAACTTCTCTCTTAATACAGTTTAAGAGGTGCTAAGGTTTTTATGAAAACATGCTCACCATAGATCTTGCTAGCAAAATGCTAATAAACAGGGTGTCTTTGACATTGACGCACAAACGAGTACTATGGATACAGTACATGATTCTGGGCCTCCCAGTGGTGGAATTTTTCTTCGGTTTTTTCATAATTTTTAGTTTTTAATATAAACTGTATAAAAACGTTATTCCAAAACTTTCAGTGAAAAAAAATAATGAATTACTTTTAAAATTAAAAATGTCATCAGGGTTGATTAGAATAAAGATTTTATATCGTGTTAGATAAAGACTTTTTAATTAATTAGTTTTTATTTAAAAATATTTTCTTTTTTAAATATCATCGGGGTTGGTAAAAATAACAATTGTAAATCAAAGAGCAAAGCAAAACAAAAGTAAAAACTGTGTAAAGTGTAAATTAAAAAAAAAGCACAATTTTTTTTTATTAGGAAAAAGCCGACGAAAAGTTCCACCACTGGGGGATCCAGAATCATGTCCATGGAATTCGTTTGTGCGTCGATGTCAAAGACAACCTGTATATAAAAGGTAGAAAATAACTGACTGATATATCAACGCACAGCCGAAACTACTTGGACTCGGAGCATAAAATTTTACACAAGTTCTCCTTTTATGACGTAAGCGAGCACTAAGATGAGAGACTTTCAAAGTTTGTAGGTATGGAGAAACCTACATTTACGCGGAGGTAGCCGACTGAAGAAACTATTTTAGCATATTCTATCTATACTAATTTCTTTATATTTTCCACCAGATCAAAGTAGCCAGCCGCTATGGCATTGTCGCTGGTCTCATTTTCGGCACTTACGACGTTCTGATGTACTCCCATGTCGTAGACACGGGACCCATACTGAGACGGTAACTTAATAGTCTAAATTAATATTGACAGGTCTGTTGGTCTAGTGGTCAGTGGCCCTGACTGCTATGCCGGAGATCGTGGGTTCGATTTCCACCCAGGACAAATGTTTGTGTGATGAGCACGATCATTTGTTCTGTGTCTGGGTGTGATTTGACTTTCTAAAGCTGTTTGAGTTTAACATACTACGGCGTGCTATACTTATTTATAGATATAGAAAATTTCAATTTGTTACAGGTATGCTCGGCATGCCGTGCCTCTTGGTCTTATGGGAGCCACATTCGCCGCAGTTTCTAACAAAGTCCTGCTTTTAAGGAATATTGATGACCAACTAAATTATTTTCTTGGTAATATCTTTCTGCTTTGCTGGCTTTATTGATGTTTATTGATCTACTTCGATCTTTTTCTCGATCGTCGATTACGTAGATTTTTATCAGTCTTCATATTGTTAATTCGTTCGATTTCTTCTTCTTCGTTTTTTGGCTAGAGATAGCGCGCTTGAGAAATTTAGTCTCCGCAACTTATGTGTTTCTCATATCAAATCTAGGGGATTGTACGAAAATGTGCGCATGTAGCGACGGGACAGCTGGGAGATTTTATTTTCCGAGGGTTCAACGACGGGCCGGCGACACAATTATCGACCCATCTATTGATAGCAACTTTCCACGAAAAAATCGCGCCGCTGTGTCGCTCCCATGTGACGTGACTTCTTTCAAATCTCCGCGAGGAGACAGGACAGAGACAGAAACGTTGCTGAGCAACTAGCTCGTGGGTGCCCTTCGTTAGCATGACTAGGCCTAAATGATACTACAACTTTAAGGGGTAACTGAGCATGAACATAATGGGTTTAGTTAAGGATAGGTTTTTATGTAGGTACCTTTTTATGACAGTGATGACATACGTGATAGCTCACAATGGGCCTCATCAGAACGCTTAAAGTCACCCAAAGGGCAATGACAATGGCTATACTCGGAGTTTCCTTGTTTGATCGGATTAGGAAACGAAGATTAACGACATAGTCCGAAGAATCACCAAACTTAAGTTGCAGTGGGCAGAGCACATTGCTCGCAGACCAGGTAGCACGTACCGGAAGACGCAGCGTTGGAAGGGCTCCCACAAGGTGGACCGACGGCCTGGTGAGGGTCGCGGAAATCCAATGGATGCCAGACGCACAGCATCTCTAGTCAAGTTGTTAATCTGCAATCGTTAACGCTAGTCGAAATGTATGGGAATGATATCATCTCAACATTAAGTCACGTGGTCAGAACAAATGAATAGATTTAATTCGTAGCCAAGTTAACATCGTTCAAAATGATAGAATGAATTGTTATCGTTTCTACAATGTTCAACGCTACATCCTTTGTTATACCGACTCAGGCGCGTCAACATGGCTACCAACTTATCGTTTTCTACAATTGCTGACACCGAGGTGTTACCGATTGGAGAACGGAATTCGACACGAAACGGTTGTAACTTGGCTAGGGGGCCAGGACCGGTTATCATGGTGACACTTGGGGGAGGCCTAAGTTCAACAGTGGACGTCTTTCGGTTGAAATGATGATGACCCATTTTAATCAGCATATGTACGTATGAATGCTTACCGAGGGTTTTCGTTGGTGTCATCATCCAGTCCAACATGGATGCTGAATACCAGCATTTTAAATAGAGCGACTATCTATTCATGCCCTTAGCAAGGTTCGGGTCAGATCGTCTGGTGCTGGACTACCCATGCCGAATGTCAAAGATCAACCAGCAAAGGTCTATCTGCAATTTAGCTTTTTTTTTGACTATCCGCCATTTTTACAATTCAAAAGTGCCTGTAATTGGTATATTTGAAATACACGTTTCTGAGTTTCTACAAATGAAAGATTGCTGTATAGTTTTTTTGCGATGGGAAAACATCCTATGATTTTTACCGCTCTAGGGTGAAGCGAGAGTGCTTGTTAGAGTTTTACAGACTAAAACCACACCTGTGTCCATTACTGGCCTTTTGCGTTTTAGGACCACAAGTTTCCATCTTAGAAATTCTCCGTTAGCGAGCATCGGTTTACACGCACATGGAACACGCGCTGTCGACAACTCGAGCTCGGGCCTTACTGGACGGTCGGACGACGAGCTACCCATTGCCCGTCGTCTGCACCTACGATGGCCGGGGACCACCCTGCTGCTCCCGACGCCCAGGGGTTTCCTGTAGCAACGACTGGGGTGTAAGGATGTTCGTTCC
The DNA here is from genome assembly GCA_949316375.1 of Mythimna vitellina. NCBI lineage: Eukaryota > Metazoa > Arthropoda > Insecta > Lepidoptera > Noctuidae > Mythimna > Mythimna vitellina. The sequence continues at coordinate 20,718,502 of OX438700.1, read as the reverse complement.
TTCATATTTGCCATCATCTACGTAGCAGAAGGCGACCGCCTCCTATTCCCTATTGATCCGTTTACTGAAAAGTTCAATGTTTAATTTATATATTTTTTTGTTATCCAGGTGGTTTAGCATGTGGACCACTAGTAGCTTTGTACCTCCGCTCAGGGCACGGGGTCGTGGCTGGTGGAATCGTCCTCGGCCTCGTAGGAATGGTCAAGAAGGAATCGATTGAACGAGGACACGAACTCTTCCAAAAGTTTCCTAGCCACATGAATACGATCACTAGCTGCAGATCAGATTATACATTGATGGCTGACCCTCTCGATGGTAATAATTATTATAATTATTTATAGGAAGTACAGAGCTTTTCTTGAACTTTTCAGCAGCACTATAGTTTATATCATAAAAAAAACTTGCTGCAACGACCACAGTATTAGTAGTCGCGTTTGTGGTCTTTGAAGCTCCAATCAAGGGTAAGATTAATTTAAAACTTCCTACGGATTCTTCGGAATCTTTATTCGAAATAAGACCAGTGCGTGTCAGTCATGACATGTTTCCGAAACGTGGTCGCTTACAATGGACCTAGAAGACTTAAAGTCACCCAAAGGGTAATGGAAAGGGCTATGCTCGGAGTTTCTTTGCGTGATCGCATCAGAAATGAAGATTTCCGCAGGAGAACCTAGGTTACCGACATATTTCAAAGAATCGCCAAACCGCAGTGGCAGTAGGCAAGAGAACATTGCTCGCAGAACAGATGGACGATGGGACGAAAGGTTCTGGAGTGGCAACCACGTACCGGAAGAGGCAGCGTTGGAAGGTCTTCCAAAGGTGAACCGATGACCTGATTAGGGGCGCGGGACTCCGATGGATGCGAGACGTACAGGGCCGCTCGTTAAGGCGACACTTGGGGAAGACCTATGTCCAACAGTGGATGTCTTTCGGCTGAAATAATGATAATAATGATTCGAAATAAGATTACACATTTTTACAATTTTGCATTTTTACTGTCCGTTCAACCGATTTTGACTTCTTTTCCTAGGCATAAGGATGAGACTAAAAGCAAAAAATTGGTTACAATACCTACTATTTACTGCAGCCACCATTTATCATGCCACCAAAGCAATAAAAGTCAAAATCGGTTGAACGAACAGTAAAGAACGTTTGTTTAAATATCTCATCTTATTTCGAATGGAGTAAAGACATGTTATAAATCAATTGGTTATTGATTATTCCACAGCAAAGATACACGAATGCGCCCAAACTACAACGAAATAAAAAGGGGTAGAGTAGTGGAGTAGCCGAGTGAAAGTTAGTTATACCGTACCAGAACTGCTTGAACTAATGTTTTTGTTACAATAAAATATTTTCTTGATAATTTGTGATTCATTTAGGGCGTAATTTACCAATAAAACTAATCGCGTTTTAACGTAAAAATCTCACTGTATCGCTTGTAAAAATACAACAAAGAAAAGTACAGACAAGTGACACTAGTGACAGCGGCTAAACGCGATTATGCGAGCCAAACGTTAAACGCGATAATTTTTATTGGTGAATTCCGCCCTTACTCTTTCGCCTCAATTTTCTAATATATAAAAATCTCGAGTCAATGTTTGTTATCGATCTCGTCTGAAACGACTTGACCGATTTTTAGCCGACTTCAAAAAGGAGGAGGATGTTCGGCTGAATGTATATTTATAATTTTTTTTGTGTTTTCACCGATTTCTCGGTCAAATGTGAACCGATGTAGTAAATTTTTTTTTATTGTTATAGTTCCGAATTAGTCCCATGGAAATATTGTTATGATCTGATCATGAACTTCGAAGATATGGAAAAGAACTCCTCATAGGATCACAGCAGAACCGTCGTAACAAGTAAAATTGCTTTGTTTAAACGTGTAGTCGATGACTGACTGAAAGAAGAGGGGGAATATATCGAACTGATCTGATGATGAAGCCTAAATGTAGGCACCGGAACTTTGAAATAAATTAATGTAATCTAACCGTGTTTGGGATTATTAGAATCGTCATGAGATGCACTCTGGCTATAATGTACCTATTTAAGTTTGACTGAGGGGTACTGTTTAGTGGTAGTACATACCATAACTAAAAAGTAAAAATAAAAAACTTTTTACAAAAAAAATACAACTGACTTTAATGTAAAAAAAAACACTGTAAAGTGCAAAATAACTATAATTTCGGAAGTCGGTGTTCAATAACGAAGAGATAACACTATTATACTATTACACCTGTTAAATGATATAAAAGAAGACACTGACTGGCCGACATATTAACGCACAGTCGAAACTACTTGAATTAGGATTATGAAATTTTACAAAAGGCTTCCTTTGATGACGTAGGCGAGCATTAGGAAGGTGTTTTTGGAAATCTAACCTTTAATGAGAAGTGAAAAGGGGGCATTTCGTTTGTATGCAAAATCTCATTCCGTGTACCCAATATACTTGTAGTTAAGAAGCTCCTTTTCCACTCGCCTATCGTCAACATCGAGCATGGTTTCAAAGCTTGTTACTTCATCGAACGCAATCCAACGTGATGTTTGACGAAGAGGCAACCCGAAAAAAGAGAAATAAAGCCTGAGAATTCTGTTAGCGTTCGGTAATTCCGTGATTTACTGGAATACTTCACAAAATTGTTCCAGGAAATACGTATTTTTCAATAGAACAATTTAGAAAGTTTTAAAGATTGTATGGAGAGTTCTTATTTCTCGGGTTAAACTTGAAACTTGGCACAAATTCTAATCAAATTGAAAAATGAAGTACGTCATCATTATTTCTTTTTTAATTATCCTCAAAATACGATTTAGGGGGTTTTAAAGTTTTTATGAAAACAGTTCTCGCGAATGAATTCTCTGGCTAAGTTCTTTTAGGGTTCTGTTGAAAAAACGGGACCCTTATAGGAACTTTGTTGTCCGTCCGTCTATCTGTTTGTCTGTCAAGACCCTTTATCTCATGCGTATGCATATACTCAGGTCTGCGGACTCTTTAAGCTGTAAAAAAGATGAAACTTGTAAGTTAACGAGAAAAAAAGATACTTCGGTTTATGTAGCAAAAAACGTACATTTCGACACTCATGCGGAAATCAACATTCATAGAGTACTTCCCTTTGACCCAGAATCCTGAAATTTGGCTTAAAGCAAGGTCTTATAGCACAAGTATAGGAATAAATCAAAAAGATGTAAATTTGTTGTTACGTCACAATTTTTTTTTTGCGATTTGGAAATATCTACCGAGACTCCAATCCGGAATTGAACTATTCACATAGGTAAGTATGTACGGAACCCTCAGGGCGCGAGTCCGACTCGCACTTGACCCGTTTTTTTTTTCTTTTTCTCGACTGCTTATTGTAAATCTGCTTCGGGAGCAATAATCCAATGTGCTGGCTGAAATCTGTCTTTGATGTGGTGAGTATATTTGTCCAGCGACGCTACCCCCAATTTTATGTTGCGAATCTTTCCGTTACATAAAATTGAGAGATGCGTCGGCAAAGTTCTAGTTTTATATAAGTTACAAACCTCTTTTGTCGCTCTCCAAGTCGATAAGTACGAAGACAGAAAACAGCGCGTTGCCCAGCTTCATCTGGCTGTCAATGTCGCCATCCTTGTGGCCGATGGTCCAGCTGTACAAGATGTCGTCGGCGCACCGGTCCAGGATCGGGCACTGCCACACGTGACATATCCTGAAGAGAAGAAGGGTTTATTATAGAAATCGGGATATTACTCGTAGGTTTTGTGGAGAAAATATTACATGTACCGGGAATGAAAATGTTAAGATGGATGTTTGGTGTGACGAGAATGGATAAAGTGAGAAATGAGTACCTATATTATAGAAAGTTTGAAAGTGTCGCCAGTGATTGAAAAGTTGAAAGAGAATCGTTTGTCTTGATACTATCATGGGAAAAGAAGTGCATGTTACTAAATGAGTAATAATTATAACATGTGGATAGAGAGAGAGGGAGGCCAAAGAAAAGATGAATTGATTATAATGATGAATGATATGAAAACAACACAACACCCGGCTGGTCGGAAGATCCTCCCTTTTCAACATTTGCAGGTCTTTAAAAAATCACTATACCGACAATTCAGTTTTACAAGTCAAACAAGCTCTTACCAGTGGCTTCACCCGCGTGAAAGAAAAAAAAATATCTAAGAGAACATACTCCCGGGGTGAAAAGTATCCTATTCCAAGACATGGTGTTTTCTTTATCAAACATGGCACACTATATACATGTATAAACTAACCCCTTTAAAATATTGACGGCATGATTGTCGCAATAGTTGAGCGATTGGCTGTTTTTTTTAGGTGGGAAATCATTCAAGGACTTTTCGATGCTCTAGGGTGGAGCAGGAGGGCATGTCAGACTTTTACAGGGTAAAACCACCTCTATGTTCCTTCTTTGCCTTGCGTTCCAGGACCCCGGGGTTTCCTTCCAGAAGCGAACCCATGGTCCCAGTAGGCTTCGATCCTGCTGCGCCCCTAGGGTTTTGCTGACATCTCCTTGAGGCGCGCGTGGAACATCTCCTTGAGGCGACCGCTTGCCATTTCTCCTCGCTGCGGACCATGGCCTATACCAGGACGAGAGGTCGTTGCCGCCGATATCCCCCACGAGGACACGGCGGTGATCTGCCCAAGCGGTGCACACTTCAGCTAGAACTACATTTGGCCGACGCACACGTGGACCACGCCTGATTTGTACGACGTCGCGTGGTGTGGATCTAGTGTAGCTCTACAAGTCTAGTTTCCATATAAAATGTATGGAGACCGACGCGCCCAGATCGGCGTACGTGGCACACGTGTGCGCAGTGTAGTTTTACCTTTCGACCGTATGCTCCACTGTGTGTGACTGGTTACTCAAAGGAACAAATATTTGTATGGCCTTACAGATAGTTGTCCCGGCTCTGGGCCTCAAGTGTGCTATTACAATAGTGTCAGAATGGTCTATCATTGATTTCATAATTGTTGATTTTGACAAGTTTGGTAATCTACTAATATAATGGCGTCATTAATTATTATGACTTTCTAATGGTCAACCACTGACACACCATTGAAAGAAGTGGCATAGTATAGTAATCTCGTAAATATTGACAAATGATCGTCAGACGTATGCGGTAATCTGTTAAAATTTTGACAGTTCCTATGATCAGTGACCTACCATTAGAACGTCATCGTCCAGTAATTGCTTTTATTAAGCTCGATATTGTCATTCTGCCACAACTCTATTACGAGACCATTGACCGATCTATGATCGATCATTATGAATTAGCAGATTACGAACTTTTAGCAAAATAACAAGGGGATCGTGTTAAAATGACGAATTTATAAAAATAGCAGACTTGGGCCCCTGGATATCTTGTGTATGTGAGTTTACATGTTTGTGAATACACCTACGATACAGGAGTAATTCCTAATGTGAGGCAAAAAAATAGGCATATCACAGTGTGAACACATACCTTCCAGTAAGCACCCTTATCAGGTAACTGCTATGATCCAAATCTCCCTGCTGCAAATTCCGTTCCCGACTCAATTTCTCTACACTCTCATAAATATTGGGATTCTTCGACTGCTTCTTTTCACATGTAACATGGATTTCTGGTAAATTAGCGTAGAACTCATCACTAAGAATGGGTTTCCCTCTAGCTTTCTTGATGATCTTGGCTTCTTTTAATGGAGATAGTATGGAACCGTGTGTAAGGACCCATCGCTTGGAGAATCTGATCCCGGAGGCTGATACAGTCAGGATGTTCGCGTATTCTCCGTCCTCTGAGTAATTGTAGGTTACCATCACGCCTTCGACAGCCATGGTTCTGGAAGAAGAAAAGTTGGGAGTTAAGAATTGGGAATTAAAGAAGTAAAGATAAACCAGTAGGATATGATGGATAGGATCTATCTATCTATCGGAGTCTGATTTCCAGACTTAAGGCCTTTTTCACAGTGCATGGGTATGATGACAGCAGGACGAAAATATGCATCTTTATGATGAGAAAAAGGATAGGTAGCTAAATTATATGAATCCGATTGTCACCGGCACCATCATATAGCAATTGAAGTGTAGTCCGATGCGGACCATTGCACGTGGGCCATAGCGGCCATGCTTTGGTAGGCTTATTCCATCCAGCTCATCTCTCTCCAAAAACCGATTAGGCCTCCCAGGTTTTTCAGGGCATCTGAAAGGGAATTTCGGGATCCTAGGGTTCGCATACGCGTACCGGTGGCACGAGTGCAGTCAAAGAGTACATGCGCCATTGGTAGGATCTATTTGTGTATGTTGGCCGATATTCCGTCAAATAATTGCTTGAATTATGAAGACCGAAGACTATCAGAATAGACGGGTTTAGGATGCATTTCCCCTGAAGCAGATTAGCGGAGGCGATCGGAGTGGTGTTGACCGATGTGAAGATGCGGTAAATTCGACCAATCACAGACGGGGCGAAAGACAGAGACGCGACTTAGATCTTACTTGACGTCTTACGAGGCCAATTCAACGAAAATGCAATTGCGAAGCGATCCAAAGCACTTTACGCAAAAAACAAACGCGACGCGTTGGTTGTGAACGACATGCGTGGGAAGTCTCCCTGCATTTGTCATGGACGACCAAACCACTGCACCGCACGAGTTCGTGCAAAAATATTAAACTAGCAGATCGCGTCCACTTCGCTTCTCTCGTCGCTGCACCGCAACCACGTTGCGGTTGGTCACGTAGGCCACCGCAATAGAGTATCAATTGTTTGTTCCAATTGCGCCGCATCGCTTCACGATCACGTTCGCTCACCTACGTATAACATCGTGTAAACTTTTTGATAGTTACATTGCGATTCTGTTAGACTTATATGATTTAGTCCATTCTCGCATGTCTGCACTCCGCTCATCCCCGCTATAGTAGAAATGTACCCATACAAAATATACAAGGAAACAGAAAACGCAAATTAAAAGAGAAGAATAGTATCTACCGAATTACATATTGCAATAAAATTATACTGAACTTGCAGACATCGTAATGGGGCGTTTCCACTGATGCAGAGCTGGGCAGAGTGGAGCGGAGCGGACCGTGAATTGGCCAATCACAGTGCTCGCAATCTCCACTAAGCATAACAGTGTAAGTGGAGCGGAGTGGAGCTGAGCGGACTTTCAAATAAACCAAATGAACACGCAGCCTCGAGCCGGACAGAACGGAGTCGAGCGGAGGGCACGAAGCGGAGCTAGAGGTAGCTTAACTCCACTCCGCCCCGTACCGTTTCAATGGAAACACTTGGCACTTTTCACTGCTCTTCACCGCTCCATTCCGCCCAGCTCCGCTTTTGTAGAAACGCAGCATGGTTACCGTCACTATTACAATAAAAGCGTCTATGACGTCACGGCGAAATCAATATGGCTGACGCTAGACGTCATCATAGATACTGATACATTTATATTAAAAATGTAGGTGCAGCTGATTTTATCCAATCAAGTACCTTGCTCTTCAATGTTTATATTCAATTAACTATTTAGCCCGCGTCTGTTAGCAATTTATTTGTACATTTTATTGACGCTCACACCTACAATCGTAGTGTTAATGCTATCTAAAATGAAGATCGTAATGCCCTATAAATAGAACAATCTGGAGGAAACTGGAATCGTCCGTATGCCGGCAATGATAGGACGACACTAGATAACGTGCGCGTGATTCCTTTTAGGAATGGTATGGGCTGGGTAAGAAGCTATAAGTAGTGGAAGAACCATTGAAAAGACGGAGGAGCTGAAAGATTATATGACTACTGGAAAGATGGCAGCTAATCTGTAGTATATATCGAGGCCTGATCTTAGTGTTGATCAGATTGTTTAAAAGCTTATGTTTGATGCCATCCACGTTTGGTCATATCATTAATGTAGGACTTCTGTACATCAAAAATCTTATTTTTCACTAAAAATAGTTATTGTACACCAAATTTTAAAGTAGTTTTTACGAGCAGCACTTGGGGCACACTCGGACAGATCAGAATAGAAGGAGATGGTGGGGTCTAGTGAGCAAACACAGACCCCGCCATCTCCTTCTAGGTTATAAAACTTTTTTTTAAAACCACCCAGTAGAGCATATTTTAGTGTTTTAAATTTTTGACGATTCAATTCGTTTTGTTGATGGAACAAAAGGATATTATGTAGTACAAAACAGGAATACAATGGGAAACAGTGGACTCTACCGGTGGATTCCTTTTTTTTTAAAGGTCTGCCGCAGGCAATGTAGGATTAGGAATGATACTCATGATTCGGCATGACAATATTATATATAATATGCATTTAATTCCTATTGTTTTAACTATTTTTTATTACTAAAGGTTAATTCATCAAAATTATGCTAGAGGGCGCTACCAGTTGCTTAAATTAATCGTTTTTCACACTTCATTTTATGGTTCAGATTTTTTTTTGTTCTTCTAGATTTAAATAGAGATAATTAATTAAACGCTGTTTAAAATAAGAATCTAGAATTTAGAGTAGATATCTGACTGTTCTAAATTTCTAATTCCCAATTCCGTACAATGGATCAGTGATTTTTGACTGGCTAGGTAATGCTTTCGCGAAGCCAAGCCAGAATAAAAAAGTAAAATAAAAAAAGGATCAGTGCCAAAAGCTATATTAAAGTACAAAACACATTTTAATTCACTTTATACGTACCTAGTTACATAATAACACTATCCATGCTAATAAAGTAGGTACTAAAACTTTCAATTTCATTAATTTCATCACACAACAGATTGTGTATAAAAATATATAAAAAAAGTAATTTACTCACATTTTCTTTTAGCTAACGAGAATAATCATAGCATGACGTGGGAGGTCCCGTGCGAAAATCACGATCAAAAACATACACAACATTTTCCAATACATTGCTTGTCATAACACATTTCAGTATCGAAATTGTCCTATTGATCCAGCAATGTATACTAAAACAAGCGATGGTACCATAAGCAGGCGAGAGTATCAAATACATTGGTACAAGTAAAAGATGAGCTGAAGACAGGGTGCGAACACAATTACAAATTAGACATAAACACACCCATGGAATGGAAGTAATGAACCATATTCATGCGGGTGGTCAATATAGCCATGCAATTTGCGATGGTATAAAAACGATACGCAAGCCTTTTCCCGCCAACTTGCGTCGAAGCGTCTTCCAGAGGGCGCTTGTGACTTGTGTTCGAATTTCAAATTCATCTTTTTTTTCTGTGCCACCTGTGTTATTTGCCAATTACTTTTGCAAAGGTAAGTTTAAAACTTTTTTCTATGTTAATTACGTTTATTTCATTAAATAAAAATTAAAATACCAACATAACGATGACGTCAATAAATAATAGTAATCTATGGTATTTTTCGTAGTTAACTACAGTTCTAAAATAACTTTGTGTCTTGAAATTGTTTTGTATAATTTCGGAATGAGGTCAAGTTCACTTGGATAGTTGGGTGTTTCAGAAACAATGATAAAATGGTACGCTTAAAAAAAACAAAAATTACTCTCTAAAGTACCTACACGAACTGAACTGTAATTTCAATTTGATTTGCATCGTTTCCGTAGTGTAGCGGTTATCACGTGTGCTTCACACGCACAAGGTCCCCGGTTCGATCCCGGGCGGAAACAGTTCTTTTCGATATTGATTTTTTGGAACCCATTTTTTAAATTATTGTTTTCTTTACTTGTTAATTCTGTGTTTAAGTAATTTTGGGTACAAAATTATTACGAAACTTTATTTTAAAGGAAGACAGTTTAAAAGGTACCCATAATAATTGCAGTAAAGAACCACTCTTTACAGTAATTTCTTTTTATTAATGTGTATTTTGGACGTAAGAGATAATAAACTAAATAAGTGATTGAAGATTATGGTTACCAAGGTCGGTAGCACCGAAAAAAAATCACCCTGTAATTGCTAAAACATTCCTTCGAGCCGGATTTGAACCAGCGACCTATGGATTACAATTCCGATACATCTACAGTCCACCGCTCTACCAACTGAGCTATCGAAGGTTAAGAACCGCCGCCGAAATTATAAGCCGGTTACAAAATATCTTTTGCCTTAGATTTATCTCTACAATTCTTTATTTTTTTTTAAACTGTGACAACACAAAATAATAGCAAAAAAAAATCAGAACAACTCGTAGGTAAATAAACTTATTAATTACCTGAGTTAAACTGAAATTTTTGCATGCATCTGTCTAAAAAAAAACCGAATGTATTATTTGCATAAATTCGTATTTTTCCCGGCTGCCTGACGCAAATCCTAACCTAACTCTATTATCAGTTATAAAATTGCAGATAGCAACAGTATCCAGTATTTAGCCACCCTTAATCAATTTAAAATAATAAAGATCTGGGTCCGTAAAAGACAATTAAATATTAGTAAAGTAACTATAAAGTTATTTATTATTTATTAATCTTTATTCCAAAATAGGTAAATAAAAAGATAAGTCCCACAAAACCGTTGAAATGCTTTGACTATGGAGTCGGTGAGTTTCTAGACATACTTAAATGTACTTAAAACATTTCTAAATAATATAATTTTAATTTGCGTCTAAATCTATTAGTGTTTGTTTCACTCCTTATGTCTGCCGGCAGACTGTTCTATAGGTATGCTATATTCTCTTTTTAGTGTTCTGTCACCAAAGTAATTGGTGACTCAAGTATAGCTAAATACTAATCGTAAATCCTAATGTTTTATTACATCACTAATTCCCCAATAAAAAAAAGTAAACACAACCTTACAGGAAAAAATGTTAAATTCAGCCTATATTTTTCAAGTTGCTTACATATAATGTACTACGTAAACTATATAAGTCTAATAAATGTCTTTAATTGATACCCAATGCCTGGGGAAAACGGTCACATACAACTAGTGCCACACTAAAAAAAAAAACGTTGACATTAGAATGGCCGGAGTATTAAAATTGGCGCCAAAAGTGAAAAATAAGATGGCGGACGGGCTGTCATTGTTAATCCGGTTTCGTGTCGGGATACGATTTGTACGATACGCAGAATGGTCCCATTTATCAGATTAGATTAGCCTTTTATCTTGTGACCCAGTTGTAATGAACTTGGTTTTATCTTACGCGTTACAATTTAACAAGCTTTTCTACTAATTGACATAATGACATAATAAACACGTGCTTCTGAGAATAACCAGAAGAAACTGGAGATGTTTGCAGGATAATAATGTCATATGATTAAAACAATATTTATGTGGCAGCCATTAGGTTAAATTGTAATTATGCGCCACGTTTAACCAAATGGTGGAATATTGTGTAGAAATTTAGTTAATTTGTGATGTTTGTTTTATTTACAAATAGTTTTACAAATACTCATACCTACCACTACGTAACTTACCTAGTAATTAGTGAAATATTTTATAAAATAAATAAACGAAAAATAACATTCACGGTTTTGGAAACCACTAGCGCTACAGTGGAAAAAAACTGAACTAAATTTGAATGACTGCCGAGTCATTTCCAAAGGGCTGATTTTCAATACGTCACGCTATTAACGTTAAGTGATACTGTATAGTTTAATTATATGGGCCTAAGTATTCCATTGGATGCCAGCTTTTAATCAATGGCCTAGGCATCCAATTAGCAGGCTGGCTAATTTAACTATATAGCTGCGACCAAAGAGAACATATAGATCGTTGACTTCTTTCTTGAATTATCCAATGGCATAAAAGCATTCAAATTTGTTTGTTGAGAAAAATCGATTAATATACCGGTCTACATAGGTCGGGAAACAGGAGACAGGTTTTGCATTAATTAATTAAATAATAAATACCTACTATTATGCGCGTTAAAGAACCTTAGTAAAAATGAAACTTGGAGGTTATTTTTATGGAATTAATTATTATTGTGCCTGTTGCTGTGGAGACTCTGGGCAGTTGGAGTACGGAGGCAAAGTGTTTTGTGGGGGATTTAGGCCGTAGGCTCGGGGAGGCAACTGGTGACTCCCGGTCCGGGTCGTTCTTGGTGCAAAGGATGGCCATCGCTATTCAGCGAGGTAATGCGGCCAGTATTATGGGCACTTTTGCACCGGGAACGATCAGGGGCGGGTTGTATATTGACGTGTGACTTTTTAGTTTTAGACAAATGTTGCGCTATACAATAATCTATTCAGTTTATGTTAAATAAATACCTTATAAAATAAAAAAATAAAAAAAATTAATTATTAATCACTTTTATTTTATTTTTTAAATGTTTTTGGCCTGGATACTAAGTCCTTTAAGCCATGTGTTCGTATACTCCGTATTTAATTACGTTGACACGTGTATAGTTGGGCAGATATTGCGTTAAATCAAGTTAGTTTTGTCAGGAAACCAAAGTCGATCAAACTTAGCCTCTATCAGTGACCTAATCAAAGTTCTAAACTAGTTTGTCTATAATCTAACTAGCACCAGTTTCCTCTTTAGATTGCTTACAGACACTTTAACCTTTCGAAACGATCAAGAGACGCAATACTACGAATTTAAATTGGTAGCTGTCTTCTGGGGGCCTTTTTTTCGAGGTGGGAAATCATAAAATGACTTCTCTCGCTGTTGGGTGCAGCGAGAGGGCATTTCAGACATTTACCGACTAAAACCAACCCCTCATCATCCCATCCTTCTGTTGCCTTTTGGCCCACGGCCAACTCTTTCAAACGTTACCATAGCCTTATCAAGTTATCAGACATCGGCCCTACTTTGATCCTTCGCTTTTGCTGACATCCCTTTTAGGCCCACATCTAGGCGCCGAACAGCCGGGATATCGGTAAAATGCATGTGAGATTTTTAATGGCGATAAATTTACTGCTAAAACTGCAAAGACATTAGAATGTGTTAGAAATATCCGCATTTTAATACAAAACAAAGTAACTGTATATTCTGTATCAAAAAGGAAATGTTTCTTTACTTGACAGAAAAAAAAGTGCAACTGATGCAAAGACAAGCAGAGTTTAGAGCCCTACTCAGAAACCGGCCACAAGACTAAGACCATAGTCTTGTGGACGGTTTCTGAGTTGGGCGTCTGGGGGTTAGATGCTTGTCGGGTTCTGCTTTGCCTGAGGGCCTGGCAGAGTCTGGCACTAAGGTAAACAAATTTTGACAAGTTTTTTGGGGCGGAGTGGAGTTCGGCGAATATTTAGCTTTGGGTGCTTAATTAGGAAAGATTACCAAACGCCAATACTAACCATTGGCGTTTGGTATTAGGAATACTATTGTATCGTTATTGTCATGCATTTTGTTTTGCATGATTTTGGTGTTAAATTCACGAGGACGTACTGCCAACAGTATCAACTAACTGCTTCTCAGTTCAGCAGATGTTATGTTAAGACACACCCCAACTACTATACCACTACTTACCACACCCACGACCACTATACCTCTACTTACCATACCTTGACTATATTCCAATATAAATAATAGGTACATAGGTAGGTACTTATTTTAACAAAACAAAAACGTAAGTAGGTAATAAGTCTTCCTCTAACAAACAGCTCTCATCGGTGACCTAGATTTTTTTATATAAGTTAACAAGTTTTCTACCTAACGGCATTAAAACGCGACGGCCAAACAAGTCGGGGTTCCTTTAGTTTTCTTAATTACCTATTAGTCCCCTACGTAACCCGAGGAGCTTGCCTCCGCAGTACTCCACACGGTTTCATAAGGCTTCGAATACCCCTTCACAATAAAATTCCTAGTAAAATTTACGTGATGGAATTTCCTCAATAAATTTTCAATTTGTTTGCTTGTGGACCTGAAATGTGACTGGCTGCACGTTGACATTTGTGTGATGCTGTTTGTTTCGATTTCTATGAAGAACTAATAACTGTTTTGTTTCAAAAGGGCAGGGTTCTTAATGTAGTATATTACAGCTGAAACTACTGGGTCTAGAAACGTGAAATTTTGCACAAGGCTTCCTTTTATGATTTAAACGAGCACTTAGAAAGGGTTTTTTAAAATTCATTTTTTCAAATAAGGACATTCATTTGTATGCAAAATTTTATTTCTTGGGCCCATATAGATACGTGAAACTTAGCATACTAATAACCAAAGTAAATAAAAAAGTTTTTATCATTCGTTTCCAAAACAACCCCAATAAAACAATTTAGGAGTGGAAGAATCTTATTCCTTACACTTGAGACTTGGCACAAAATGTGTAGTAATAAAGACTGTCATTATCAGTTTTGTTTTTTAAAACTACTTTCAAAATACGGTTTAGGGTGGTGTTTAAGTTTATATGAAAACACTATCTGACTCGGCGAACTTCGTACCGCCTAATAATGTGATAAATGAAGAACCGCTCGACCGATTATGTGCAAACTTCACATAAACCATCTACTACATAGTCCAAGCAAAGCCTAAACATTTGATTTGGATAGGTGAGCCCGTTCTTGAGTTAAAAATTACACGAAAAGTGGCATTGATTTTTATATATATATAGATTCTCGCGATCAAAGTCTCTGGCCAAGTGCTAAATAAATTAAGAGAGCCCTTCCCGGTCCGTCTACCGTCAACGTGAGCATATTTGTAAACTTGTTGTTTCATTCAACACAATGATTGGATAAAAAGATAATGCCTGAACACTCCATTACCATTTGGTAACTTCCCTCACTCCCGGCTGGTATTTAAGCGCCTATTACACCACTCGATATTCAGACAGTCTTAGGCTATGTAGCGTCACACAAGAAAAAGAGCAACTTACGCGAATGTCATGTAAAAGAATGAAACAGAACGATGAGATAAATAGATAAAAATAGACTAAGACTGTCTGAATATCGAGTTCTGTAATAGGCGCTTCAGCCCCCCTAGCCAAGTTACGATCGTTTCGTTTGCGTCGAACGCTTCGAGTAGGCCACGCCTCCGACTTCTTTGTTCTGACGTCCTCTCAACGCTCAGTCACGTGGTCAGAACAAAGGAATCGGAGGTGTGGCCTACTCGAGGCGTTCGACGTAAACGAAACGATAGTAACTTGGCTAGGGGGGCTGATATACTGCGCCCAGCGACACAAAAAGAGATAAATCATAAGTCTAAAAATACAAAAAGCTATATCAATCATTATCGGAGAAACGTGATTAGTAAACGTGATACAAGATAAAAAAAAATATTCATTATTTATAGGCCAAAGAAACGTCACATCACAATACAAGCAGATTAAATAAAGTTTGATAAACAATAAATAATTGACGATAAGTTCTATGTAATGACGCAGAAACATTTATAACTTTGGGTAACAATAATATAGATACTTTGAACTTTTTACTGATTATTGCAATGTCATCAGTTTGTTTAAATTCATTGCCCTGCCCTTAAATCTAGAGATATACAAGGCAACCGTTACTGACTGACTGATCTATCAGCACACAGCTCAAGGGACTAAACAATAAGGCCGCGTTCCCACTTTGTCGTGACGACAGATAATTGTGTAGTTTTAAGTGTCGAGGCTTATTTATTTAAATGGAGGTATTCACATATATTTTTTTTACTGTGACATCAAATTTTCATGATAGTGCGCTAGATTGACAGTCGTAAAACGATTTAATTTGTCAAGACTAAACCGTGACGATAAATCATGTGTCGTTGTTGCGGCTATCTATCGTGGCCATCGCGGACAAACTGTTGTTATAATGGAAACAGCTAGAGACGAAATTAACAGTTACGACATAGTGGGAATGCGGCCTAAAGTGTTAAAATGTCAGTCGAGCGAGAGAAAAAGATGGATGGAGTTATACACCCTATACCTCCATCCCGGTAACAGTTCAGTTTAGGTCGTCAAATCGATCGCGTTAAGAGCTCGTGTTAGCAGTGTGCAAATCACTGAACAGGACCTGTACCATGACATTTCAGTGTGGGTAAGAGACAGAGCTATACAGGTTGTCTAGCGCCATCTCTTACCCACACTGTAAATAAGAATGAAACAATCTTACTTTGAACGTCATGGTTATCCCGCAGATGCCGCTGAAACGCACGCTGATAGTTATTATGACGTAGACATGCGCTTTGCAAAAAGGATGTTCAAAATTTACCCTCGTAAGAGGATGAAACGAGGTTTTAAAGTTCGTATGGAGAAACCTACTTTCACGCGAGCGAAGCTGCTGGCAAAAGCTAGTTGAACATTTATATTCAAAACAGAATATATCTTTTAATACCACTAAATCTGTTTACCGAAAATCATGGTAACTTATGAACAATAGAAAAACCTCGATAAAAAGGTTAGCATTTATTCTATCTTATCCATCATTTCTTGATTACTCGGGTCAGTGCACAAAAGTCCACCAGAGAAATGAAACTCACAAAGTATTCATTAGAAATCCCATATCAATAGACGCGTTAATGCTGGCAAACCATTGGTTGAAATCAGTGGTGTGACAGCCGCACCTAGCACGACGCGTACACACGACAGTTAGGTACCCGTTTAACACCTGCACATCCGTAATAGGAAACCTATACATAAATATTAAAGATTTTATCGTTAGCTTTCGTAATGTTTTACGAATTTTATTGGAATCATTGGAATTTACAAAGCACGGGGTTAAAGTCGCTAGAAGATCTTGAAATATAAGTAAGTAGGTAATACATTAGTAATGCCCAGATTTCTAACCAACATGTACTGAACAGTGTTATTATAACTCAAGGATACAAGATGACGTCACGCATTTTATTCACATAATTAATGACATCCTTGCAGACAACTTTGTAGGACTAGGCATTAAGGAATATACTCCTTGCCTACACTATTATGAGACTTCCTGGAGATATAATTGAAGAATTAAGTACGATAAGTTACACTGGTATGTACCCTTTGCGGTCTAGGACCACATACATATTTCCTTTTCAGAAATTTCCTCGTGGCCCTAGCGGGTATCGGCCTTACTGAGCCCTTACGGTTTGCGGTTTACACCATATGCCGTCGACGACTCGGGAGTTGTCATTATATTATTAAAAACAGCTTCCTGCTTTCCTCTGTATGAACTTGCTATAAGATTTCGCCAAGTCACGGAACGGCTTTCTATATCAGGAACATACGAACATTTCTGAGGATCCCAGAGTTGAGTTGAGTTGAGTTGTCCCAGAGTGACTGGAACTCAGGATATCGTTTACGTTCATAGTTCGTAAGGATGTTATAATATAATTTAATAAATAAATACTTAAATAATAATTTCACTAAAGATAAAAATAACAGAGATAGTCTAGACGATATTAATTTGTACGCTTTTGCCCTAGCCTAGTCAGTTAAATCCAGGATCTTTGACACAGCTACAAATAGTACTGACCTACCAAAAACATCGTTATAGATCTGTCAGTATGAAAAATCAGCTTCGAATATGTTTACAATAAACCACAAATAGCTGTTGAGTCGTTCGACCTTATAAACTCATTGTGCACATCCTTGATCGAATTCGTTGGAGTCGGGAGCTCCGTGCCCTCACCGAGACGACCAAGTGCCAACGACACCAATGTACAAACATATACGTAGACCGACAAATATTATTGTACAAGCAACAGTGGCGCTACTTGTCAAGAAGAGCTGTCAGAAACCTGTCAAATTTAGTACATTGTATTTTGATTCCTGATTTCGCCACATAATAAAGCTTGTCTGTGTATCTATATTCCTTCTCTTTCTCATAGCTTGGTTTAATCCGGATTTATGCAGATCTTCAGAGGTCTTGTAAGGAACAGGATATAGTATTGCAGTAGTCTGTTACTACAAACTAAAGCCTATCTTTACTCTAAGATTCGTCATTGTGGCACTTGCTTGAACTGAGATCATTGAGGCGTGTCTGTGCATTAATTTGTGTAGGATAACTAAAAGTATCCTACGTGCTGCATAACGTGGATCTAGTGGTGTAATTACAAAATCATCCTGCAAACACCCGACCTACTTTGTCCACGTCCAAAGGGTCGTCAAGTTGCGCCATGTCCACGTATCCCTCCGGAGGTTCCTATGTGAAATATCAACGGAAACGGCCGGCTTCAGAGCTTCGCCGGTACTTAAGTGTCCAATTGAACAAACGAGCGTGATAACCCTGGATCCGGTCCCGTGACTTGGTTCGTTGTGGCTTCTTAATGTATCTAAATGCAGTCATTACTGATGATGACTGATTTACGTCACGATAGGATCATGAAAGGATGTTTTGGTGTCTCTGACACGCTTTCTAAACCGTACGTGTACGGTTTTATTAGTAAAAATATGATCACCTACCTACATTATGGATAATCGCTGTAATCTTCGGACTCGAAAAGTGTTACATTTCCCAAAAAATATAATGGCAACGCTCCCAAATTTCTGGGTAACACACGAACATGGTCCGGGTCGGCAATTTAAGGAGACACTAGCACTACGATAAGCCCACGACAATACAATAATGGACGCTCTTTGCCTAATGGGTCGCATCCTGCACGGCCCAAGCGCAGTCCAGTCAATGCTAAGAGTTCGCTCCTCTGGCACACGTTCGTTTCCAGAAACTAAATTTCATAGTTCATGTTTCCCTAATCGTGTGTGTGATCACGTTTCATGTCATTGTAGACATCCTCGTGTGGGTTTCAAGTGTCGCAGGTCTGGTGAGCCATCGCTTTGCCAATCGACCGACGTCGGCCGCGGCGAACGATGCGCCTGTTGCGATCTCGAAAACGATAACGAATTCGACAACTTTACTACTAAATTATCTGTTTACCTTTATCTCTATTGTACTATGGATGCAGTGCTGAGGATGGAAAAGTGCATTTTATGAGAGAATTTTACCTGTGCAGTGTATAGTGACGGACATGCCTGAGTTTCGACGCCTGGCAGCCAGTGTGAAAAAAAAGAAGCCACTTTCGCCGACTCAGCGGTTGAGTCACTCAAACAATTCTATTTACTTGATGCGATAACATTTTAGGTGAGTCTGTCATTAGTGTAAAGTGGTGTATCCCTTACATTAATGGCCATTTAGCTATCGTGGACAGGTGTGTATTTCAAAGGCATTATCGCTGTCCTTAAAAATGTACACCGTTTTTACTTTTTCTAGATATCAGTGTTTGTTACAAGGTGGGATTTAGATTTTTCCGTTCATGTTAGCAAGTGAAATATACCATTTAAAATACTGGTAAGTTACATAGGTTATTTATATTAAAGTAGGCTGCATGCATAATTTCTTCTGCATAGGTTCTTTAATTTATGAGACGGATTGACAGTTGATTTGACAGATAGTTAGAAACCAAACAATTATAGTAACTTGAAAATAGAACAAAATACCACTTCTTACCTCCTAAAATAACTTTATTCATATTAAATTAACACTTATATAAAACGCAAACATATCTACTTCAACACATTAGACTAGTCTTTGCTTTAGATCAAAAACAAAAAGGTTAGACCAATAACAACAAAGTTTAACCAAATGCCAACCCACTGGAATATTACCAACAATTGGAACGTCATTATAATATCGCTAAAACAAAGAAACAGAATATTTACCTTTGACCTTAGTTAGTTTGTTTACTTTTTTAAGGTTATGTTTGACATTGGCCAATAAACAATCTTTGGAATTCTTGATTAGAGTCAACTTGTTTTTAACACATCACTGGCACAAAATCACTCTGTATCCACGACAATCTTCTTGTATAATGATTGTTTTCTCGGACTATATCTATAATAAATACTATTACTCTATTACTTATCAGCTGATGAGCTGAGCAGACTGTTTTGTATTATTTAATTTGTTGCAATTTATTAAATCTATGCATTCTTATTGGTTGTTGTGGAACGATCTCTTGCGGACTCATTCAATACTACATTCATTCATGATTTACGTGTCTGCGTCATAGTTCTTTGTAATATCACGAGATGGCGTTATTATAAAAAGTGCACTGAACTAATAAAAACATTATTTTTTTACAATTTTAATGACTCAAAATAATAAGTTGCTAATAATTTTGTTTTAATTTTTGTTTAATTCAATTAAATGATTTACAGTAAGTATTCAATTTTGTAATTATTTCTTGCTTTACGTCATGTATTAACTTAGGGATATGCTTTCTTCATTTCGTGCTTTTGTTTCATATTCATTATTGTGTTTCTTGCTAAGCAGGTCAAGATTGTTAATGCCCCATAAGTATGGACAGACTTGAGTAATATTTCTTGACTGCCCCGAAGGAGAGTAAAGGGTAATATTAGATTAGATTAGATACGAGTACCTATAATCTTTATTATATACCGTAAAAAATTACAGTAGGATCTAAAAATTAATACGGTGTAACGATGGGCGATCTTATCCCTAAGGGTCGCCGCACACGGACCATACATTACAATCACAAGCGCCGCCACGAGAAGCTAAAGCGCGCGGCAACCACTTGTGGCCGGTGGCTGCTACTTTTTTTAAACCCATACGCGCAATATCATAATGGACTCTGACTAAGAAGGTATAAATGCGCGAGTGGCGCCGGTGGCGCTTGACGGCGTTTTGTATCGACGCCGCCGCCGCGACTTTTAGTGACCAGTGCGGGCCACAAGAAGCGAGCAGCGACGATTTGTAACGTGTGGCGGCCACCGGCGTCAAACGTGTGCAGCGAATCCATATAAAATGTATTAGAATGTTTTGTGGTTGTGATGTGACCGGTGGCCCGTGTGCGGCGACCCTAAGAGCAATTTTTTACAGACAACCTTTTGTGTTTTGTTTATTACTGAGTTCGATCCAGGTAAAGAACATCTGGATCCTTGCCATGATGTGTTAAAATGTCAGTCGTGTGAGCGAGAAAGAAAGATGGAGCTATATACCCTTTAATGTCATTTTTTTTTTTAATTTTGACTTAAATATTTACTTTACTAAGTATTACATTTTGTAAACTATATAATTCCTTTTATTATTGTAAACGTGAGGATTATGTTGATTGCTTTGTTTTCCTTTTCAGTAGGTAATTTTAACGTATGTCTAGCAATTTGAGTATTTTCTGCGGCCTACCCAAATGTCGTTCCCTTGATATTGTTCGTCAAGTCGTTGAGCTCCTTAGTTGTCCTGAGTTGAGCTTTGCGAATACTGACAAATGCTTGCATTGACTGGACAGGTCCACTCAAATCTCTATGGTTTTTTCTTCAAAAGACCATCTCAGACAAATCTGCATGGTTCTCATGTGATTTGACCATTACATATTTACGTTATGGACTTTAAAAGAAACTGAAAGAAACACCGAAACAAACTCAGGGGGAGTTTGTTTCGGTGTTTATTCTCAGGGTAGTCAGTTAAGATAAACCGGCCTCATCTAGTCTAAAATGACAAAAAGTTGACGTGTAAAAGTATTTTTTTTAAACCTATTTGCAAAATAAATTTCATATAGATTCTGCTCCATGACTTAACAGTTCAGTTTAGGTCGTAAAATAGATTGAGTTAAGAGGTCGTGATAGGCTACTGTTCAAAGTACTTTACCTACAAGGTTTTTCTCTCACACGGTAAGGTTACATTGATTTATTACAGAGTTCTATGTCTACCTTCTAGCTACATCATCAGATCAGTTCAATATATCCCCTCCCCCGTCTTTCAGTCAGTCATCGACTACACGTATAAACAAAGCCATTTTACTTGTTACGACAGTTCTGCTATGATCATATGAGGAGTTTCGTTCCATATCTTCGAAGTTCCTTATCCGATCATACCAATATTTCTATAGGACCAACTCGGAAGGACCAACTTACAATAAAAAAAAGATCGGTTCACAATTGACCGAGAAATCGGTGAAAATACACAAAAAAAAAAATACATTCAGCCGAACATAGAACCTTTTTGAAGTCTGTTAAAAATACGGGATTTTTCCACAACAAAATTGCTTTCACCTATTAGGTATCAACTTCCTTTTATTGTTATTAAAATTGAAACTCTTAATTGGTTATTCCAATTAATCAAAAATCTATTATCGGCAAAGGCTTCTAACGCGGTTACGTGGACATGTCATTAACTTTCAATGGTTTGCTCAGAATAACGGGAAATTGACAAATTAATTGTTTTACATAGCATAGCATAGCATAGTCGGCCTTTTAATGTTCCCACTGTTGGGACTCAGGCCTCCTCTCTGGGAGAGGGAATGGGCCGTAATCCACCACGCGGGCCCAGTGCGGGTTGGTGGATGTCACATATCTTCGAATTTTTGGTTCTAGGACATGCCGGTTTCCTCTCGATGTTTTCCTTCACCGTTTTGAGAGCAGTGGTGATGAAATAAATTACACAAAGTAATGCGCCTGGCTGGGTTTGAACCCGCAACCTACAACTCGTAAGTCGGGGCCGTTACCACTCGGCCACCACTGCTCCCCATTGATTGTTTTACAACGAAATGAAAATCTGAGATGTAGTAGAGGGGTGTCTAAAGGACTTACCTCAATCGCTTTAATGGTGTAAAAAAGTTATTTTGGTACAGTTACAAGTAGACGAGAGATAATATTTTTATTGAAAATGGTAATTTTACCCATGGTAAATCCCATTAAATATGATGAAATGATCATGTATAAAACAAGGGTTTATCTATTGTATAATAAATCAAATTATAGCTTATCCACTCTTTTATTAAGAGAACTACAACACCTAAAGCACGGTCACTCTCGGACTGCAAATAAATGAAAGAGATGCCAAAACAGTGGCGGATTAAGCCAACATGGGGCCTGTAGCAAATGCTACCAAAAGACCCGCTAAATTTTTGTCAAATTGAAAAAAATATTAAAACTCCTCCAACTTATTTTGCTCACAGACCGTCACAGGCAGTTGTTTACATTGTCTATATAGATATTGCGAAATCAGTTAGATAACATAATTGATATAGAACCTCCTTACTTGTTTTTGTTGGTCCGACCGGAGCCCCCGAATGTGCGGGGCCCGTAGTATTTGCTACTCTAGCTACTTGACTAATCCGGTACTGTGCTCAAAGATACGACGCTTGCAAAACATGAAGTGTTTTAGCTATAAACTAAAAAATCTACAGATTTGACTATAAAAGTAAAACGTTGCTTGTGGGATAATCTGATATACAGTTAAAATGATTACATGTTTATTAGACCGAATTTTTAGAGGCAATCTTTCAAAGAGCTTGCCCACCTGGTCGAGTAGCAAGATGGGTCAGTATGCGGACGGAGAGTTCGCAAGGCGCCCCGACTTCGCGATGAGGACCAATTTCCCGGTCTTCCAACGAAGTGGGAACTGGCCGTTCTCTAAATATGCGCTCAAATATCAAACGATGTTTTTTAATACACTTACGAAGACATAAATAAACGGGGGTTGAAGCCACGCCCAGCCTGATACGATACATGTAATATCATTGTGGCGGGGGGCGAGCACGCTCACTTTTTCGCACGAGTGCGAAAAACAGTCGATTGCTTGCCTAAAAGCGGTGGGATAAGAGCGGATTTCGACTAAGTGTATTGAAAAATAATTTAGTACATGCTGATACCGCAAGCGCAGTACAGACCGGATGCCTTCACTTTTATTATTATTTCAAGTGTTAGTCACAAAGTTATGTTTGAATGAAATCACTTGTATTTGACAAGCGACTTCACTTAATGAATGACGCCAATACTTATGCTATGTTAGGTACCTACGGTCTACTATTTTTACCTAGGTACATAAACAAAAGTTTATAAGGAAGGCATGGCGGAATTTGGATCTGAATTTTTACTGTGTTACACTTTGCCTTTCATTGCCTTTGCATGAAAATATAACACTACGATTATCCCGTATCACATTCATGATGATTTAAAGACGCCTTGCGAACTCAATTGTCATATTTTCGCGCCAAAACCAGAAACTTCAGCATATTTGGAGGGTGCTTTTTCACTGAAGATGAGCATACCTCGCTCATCTTTAGCGAGGTAGGCGGTGCGTGGGGAAAATCCACCAATTCGAGTCTCTCGTTTTTGTAGTCAAGCTAAGCGGAGGGTTTCACATACGAAATAATAGCGAGAGATGTGTGAGTACGAGGGATGAGTTCCGTTTCACAACATCGCTACGCAACCTCGTACCGCGCAAGCTAAAAACCCATACATCTAAAACGTTCCCCTATCTCTCATCCATCATACTCAGAGACTGTTCAGCATATTTAGAGGGTACTTTTCCACCAAAGATGAGTTAGGTAGCGAGATGGTGCGCGGGAAAAATTCACCAATAGAGTTCGTTTATAGAGGCAAACTAAGCGCATCTCTCTTGGAGGATTAGGAGATTTAATAAGGATGATATAACGAGGGATGAGTACCGTTTCACAGCATCGCTAAGCATCCTCGTTCCGCGCAAGCTCCTCGCATAGCTCTGAAGGAAAAGCACCTATAAACCTTGTAACGCCATCTATGGCGCTACATATGAACTAAACTGCGAAATCTTGCATTCCGCAAATCTATGGGGCAGTTGACTAGATCAGACAAAACATTCGTCTAGTTGGAAAATGCTTCCTTTTCAACGTATGATATTTTAAATATGATTGATAAGTAAGACGTGGTGTGTAACAATTTTGAGTGGTGCTGCCTAATGGATACACACTCTCGGAGTGTATTGATGAATTTTCGTGACCAAATTGAGGATTGATTAGCTTTTTCTTATCTACACTAATATTATAAAGAGGTTGAGAAAGTCTGTTTTTTTGTTTGTAGGAGATAATCTCTGAAAGTACTGGTCCGAACGAATTCTTGCATTCCACAAATCTATCGGGCAGTTGACTAGATCAGACAAAACATTCGTCTGGTTGAAGGATGCTTTCTTTTCAACGGAGGTATGTGGTACTTTACACTCTGCTCCGCATACTTCCAAAACCTGAAAAATTTCCCTATGCCTCGTGATATTTCAGGAAAGTTCCAAACAAGATAGTCATCATGACCATGGTGTTTCATTAAATTACATTTTCCATCTAAAGAATGAGTCAATATCTAATTGCCCCGTTTCTACTAAACCTATTATAGTAAATATTGCACAATGGAAACTGCAAATTAATGCCGTCGGCGGCACTCTTAGTAGTTTTCATAGTAAAAATGGCTGCCAGTCATTAATCATAGGGTAGAAAATGATAATGGGAATCGGAAAAATGACTTGAAATACACACTTTTGTACTCACCTAGTTGTGTGAGGGAAAAAACGATAGGGTGACGTAGATTTTGTTTCGTTTTAGGACTTGTAAAGCCATTTTCAAATATAGTATTGTGGATACAGGTAATTTTTTGTATTTTTAGGGTTCCATACCTCAAAAGGAAAAAATGGGAACCTACAGGATCACTTTGTTTTCCGTCTGTCTGTCTATCTGTCAAGACCCTTTATCTTGGGAACGCGTGAAGGTATCGAGTTGAAATTAAAACGATATACTCAAGGCTACAGTCCTTTGAAGCTGTGAAACAATTAAACTTCTGAGTTAACAAAAAAAAAAAAGATACGGCCGTCTATATCGCAAAAAAATCGTCGTGAATAAAAATTCATAGGGACTTCCCGTTGACCTAGAATCCTGAAATTTGGCATAAAGCAAGGTCTTATACCCCAAGTATAAGATAAAATCTGAAAACTGTAAATTTGTAGTTAATCTTCTTAAATTAATTCGGGAATTGAACTGTTTTTACAGGTAAGTTAGTACGGAATCCTCAGTGCGCGAGTCTGACTCGCACTTGCCCGGTTCTTTTTTTCTATTTGCTCAATAAAATTATGATTAATTCTAATAACAAATATCTTCGTCAACGATGAAGTAATAAAGCTTCAAAGAAACATATGAAAGATAAATCCGACATGGATTTTGATGTCAAAGTCCATCACGGCCGTACCATAAAAAAAAACGGCCTTTTTGTGAGAGATAGACGGTACATAGGGACGGGTACATTTGTTTAAAATTATTATATCTTACTTAGTATTCTACAGTATTTTGGCGTCCATCATAGAATTTCGAATCGGTAGACTAACAACCAGGGGTCGACCCCCTCTGTATATAAGTATACCTATGTTTACTCTTAAATATCATTATATATTTTTGACAATCTGTTATCTCTCCACAATTTCAATTTGTCTCGAGCCTGGAATATAGTTGGTTAAAGTTAGAGTATCGTGACTAAGGGGTCTTTTTTTAATCTTTATTAAGGAGCTTTATCACAACATTGATCATGTCGCTTCATCATAGCCAAATTTTATTTTAAATGGTTGTAATATATTTTATATAGTACTCTTGCCTCGTCTGACGTAGGCTTAGCAAAGACACTGTTGCAAAACATATTTAGAGTGATAGACAGATTTGCCAAGACGTGTTAAAATATCAGCCCGCCTAGCCAAGTTACTACCGTTTCGTTTTGATTCTCTTTTCGTTGATCGCCTCGAGTCGGCTACGCCTACTATTCCTTTGTTCTGACTATGTGACTGTTGACCATGTTTAAATAACGTCAGAACAAAGGAATAGGAGGCGTGGCTGACTCGAGGCAATCAACGAAAAGTGAATCGAAACGAAACGGTTGTAACTTGGCTAGGGGGCAGGCATGCAAGAGAAGAATTCAGTTTATCGCGTTTAGAGCTCTTGGTAGGGCCGCAGGTGGTCAATTTCAATGCACCGCAATGTTTCCTTCGAATTTCAATAGGAAATGCAACTATAGTATCCACATATAAATGTATTACTTATAGCTTGCAGAAAACGGCTTCGCTCGCGGGAAAGTCGAAAATTAACCTAAGAAAACCTACTCCTACGATAAAAAGTATCCTGTCTTATTACAGGACATGGTCTACTTGAGTGCCAAGTTTTATCCAAATCCATTCAGCCATTTCAGCGTGAATTAGTAACAACCATACAAACACACAAACTTTCGGCTTTATAACATTAGTGTGATGATTGGAATTGACCTTCTATAATACAAAGTAGATTATTAAATCAACCAGTGCTTAATACGCCCAGTATGTGCTTCTATAACTACGCCCCTAGACAATACAAGCAAAAAGGACTAGATATAAAAAATTTGCGCCCCTCCACCCTGTGCCTGGGCACCACTGGCACCGCCTTATATACGGCACTGAAATCAACATTAAAGGGCCTATTAGTCTATTACGCGTTATTCAGACAGCCTTAGTCTGTGTAGCGTCACACAAGAAAAAGAGCAACTTACGCCGATGACGTGTAAAGGAGTGAAACAGAACGATGAGATACATAGATAAACATAGACTAAGACTGTCTGAATAACGCGTAGTGTAATAGGCCCTTAAGGCGTATAGCCCTTTGAAAATCTGGTCGGAGTTTAATGCACACATATTCGTACAGCCGCCTGCGCCCGCAAATAGCCCCGCTGACCTTTAAAACAATTTCTTTGCGAAATCTTGATTGATTTATATAATATGCTATGTAGATTCTAAAGAACACTTAACCAGCATTTTTTTTTAATTAAACATGTTTCTAAAGATCAAAGCCTTTTGATAGGAGTAGGGAAAACAAGCTAATAAATATCACGTCGTAATTATTTTTTTGGCAAAAGTTTTAGTCATACGAAAAAATCATACTACGTTTTTTCAAAGCTATTGACCAAGCCTTTACCGAGGAGTAGACTTCAGAAAATCACTGTTCTATGTCATTGATTGGGAGCTAGGGCCTTAAGAAACCAATTCTAACTAGATAATTCCGGTTAAATCAGCACCCAATCAAATTAGTGCTAATTAAAACTGAGTCATTATAACAAATGACTTCGCGACTTAGTATAAAAAAAATCACAAAAAGTGGGTTTGATACACTGACACATCACGTTCTAAACAGTTAGGAATATAGGTAAGATATGTCATATATGATATTGTCTTTGCATTGCAATTGACATGGTAGAAAAGATATTCTGTCCGGTTGGGTATATGACGGACTTTAAAGTAGGACACCCTGTGCCGTCGCAACGGAACTAGGGTTGCCTACAATATAATGCTTTTGGAGTCACAGGAATAGTAGCCAAGAGCATACTTAAATATTGTGACAAATTCATCATTATCATAATCATTATTTCAACCAAAAGACAGCTTATGTTTAAGCAATTCAAAAGTCAAAACGTACAAAAAAAAAACGTAAAAAATTGTACCCATTTTTTTTTCTCTTAATCCTATTAGACCTTTGAAGATTAACCAATGGTGGACCAAAACTGTAGTGAAAGATAACGCCACAGCGACCGGAGTGAGCTGCAGCACCTTTACGTTACTGAAACTTTCATACAAACGTAGGAGTTGTAGACTCACAGAAAAGATTAAGAAATTTATTATAGAGTGGTATGAGTGCAAACTAAAAAGTTTAGAGGGGTACCAAAATGGTGTATTTTCAAAACTAGTTTACTGGCGTATTTTGACTTTATATGGGATTTCGATGACCTGGTGAAGGTTGCGGGAATCCGATGGATGCGAGACGCGCAGGACCGTTCTTTGTGGCGACATTTGGGGGAGGCCTATGTCCAGCAGTGGACGTCTATCGGCTGAAATGATGATGATGATGATGATGGGATTTCAGTAAATATTTCTCAATATTTATAGTAGTGTAATATAAAGTACAATTAATAACTAAAACATAGTACGATACTCAGGTGGCAACCCTAGACGGAACAGAGATGACTTTCATATGTCACTAATAGGTAGAGGAACTGTCACATGATTGGGTTACTTAACGATATTTTAACAGTTACCACTGCTTTAAAAAAACGGCGTGTGATAGTCCCTGTGGCACACCACAGAAATGAAAACTTCATCAACGTGAGGTTAATAAAAACACAATCGTAATCGTTCGGGTAAATTCGGACGACTCGAACCGATCGCGCTCACCCTCGTTTTCTGTTTGAATTATTTGAAGTTGAGTATTTCCCATATTCTACACTAGCTTCTGCCCGCGGCTTAACTCGCGTGGATGTAGGTTTCTCCATACAAACTTTGGACCCCCGCTGCATCTCTTTAGGGAGTGAATTTTGGAAAATTCTTTCTTAATGCTCACCTACATACGTCATAAAAGGAAACCTTGAGCAAAATTTCACGCTCCTAATCTCAGTAGTTTCGGCTGGGCGTTGATATGTCAGTCAGTCAGTTTCCCCTTTTGAGATCTCGTAGAGGGTGAATGCCAGAGAGCTTGTTGTTTGGGACCAGGAAAACATCAAATAGATACTTTCTTCTTTTCTGGGTGGAGCGAGGGAGTTCTAGGACATGCCGGTTTCCTCACGATGTTTTTCTTCACCGTTTTGAGAGCAGTAGTGATGAAATAAATTACACAAAGTAATGAACCTGGCTAGGTTTGAAATCGAGGCCGTTACCTCTCGGCCACCACTACTCCTCTTCTCTCAGTCTTTCTAACAAAACTACCGCCAAATACCTTAGACCCTGCAGAGATTTGGATCGAGGCAATAATCAGCTTAAATTTTTTTTTTCAAACTCTCCAGGGTGGAGCGTGTCATACTTTTGCTGACTAAAGCCACACCTATGTTCTTTCAGTTGCCTTTTGCGTTATAGGACGAGTATCCCTAGCAGGCAACGGCCCTGCTGGGCCTTTACGGTTCTGTTGAAATCTCTTTAAAGCGTGCGTGGAACAATACGCGCCCCCCACGCACCCCGTATGACCTAGAAACCCCCGTAAATACTTCTATGACCAAGTAGCTAGTTTTTCATAGTATGGTGCTACGTCTTATTTTGTAGACCTTTAGTTTCAGACTTCAGTTATGTCTATAAACCTTAAACCCATGGTCAACATACATGGACACTGATATATTATGTCAACACTCAACGTCGGTTCGATTTAATTTTCTTGACATATCTTCATTTTCTCGGAAAATATATTCATCATTGTATGTTAAAATGTAGTCAGGCCATATTTAACGATCCGTCACGTCATTAAGGTCTTAGGACAGATAATAATTATATCCCACGGATTAATCTTATAATTCATGGTTTAAAATTCTCGGTAACGATACATAGTTAATAAATTAAGTATGTGGGCAACGTTTGACGTAAATACGTGTTCATTCATCTTTTGTTTTCTTTCTTTGGTTACTACATAATCAGCCTTATAAAGTTCCCACTGCTGGGACTCAGGCCTCCTTTCTAGGAGAGGAAATGGGTCGTAATCCACCGCGTGGTGGAGGCCCACTACGGGTTGGTGGATGTCACAAGTCTTCGAATTTTGGTTTGGTTCTTGGACATGCTGGTTTCCTCACGGTGTTTCCTTTACCGTTTTAAGAGCAGTCGTTTTGAAGTAAATTACTCAAAATAATGCGGCTGGCTGGGTTTGAACTCATGACCTATCACTCGTAAGTAAGGGCCATTGCCACTGAGTTACTACTGCTCATGCTTTCTATGGTTAAGGTAAAGGCTCCTGCAAAAGTGCATGGGTAGTACAGAAACAAAATCGCGTGAAGCGAGAAATGACGCCATCTAGCGTAAAACCAGATTGAAATGTTCCTATCGACAATATTACATTTTACTGTTAATAGATGGCGTCGCTGTGTTTCAAATGATTAATACTTAATTTATGCTTGTTTTTTTACTTTCTTTTTGTTCCTTTAAACATTGAAATAATTTATAGTTTCTTTTAAAGAGATGAAGATATTAAAATTGAATATCAATTTATAAATATTTGATTATCTATGTGTTAGTTTTCAAACTTGAGAGGGTAGGTTGAATATGGATTTAAAAATAATAACTAGTAGGTAGTATAAATAATACTTAGACCAGAGTTATGAAATAGCTCAATTGATTGTTCGCTAAGTTAATTTCGATTATCTCGTTCTAGCACTTTTCGTTGGATTTTATTTTTAACCAGGTGGTTTACTTATTCTACCAAAATGAGTAGATATGAATTGTTGGATTTAGTAAAAAGAGCTCAAATAATTGCTAGGCATGATCAAGGTAAAAACTTGTCAGAAATAGCCAGAGAGACCGGTGTAAACGTAAGTAGATTTTTATTCTTCTTATATATAACAAAAGCCTCCTATATAATAATCATTATTGGGTATTATATATTTCTGTTTTATTGTTGCAGAGAAAAATTGTTGTTCTATGGGTATGACGATTTGAAGAAGAGGGTTCTTTGAAACACCATAAAAGAGCTGGCAGACTACTTCAAACTAATAAACATGTTGCAGCGTCAAACCATGATAAGGGAGTACGAAGAAAATCGACGTCTGTCGACGAACCACTATGCTGGTTTTTTTTTGACACAAGCGTTGACACTGTTCGTTGTGCTCTTCATACTTAGTGATAAGATGCATTATCGGAGGCATGCTGTGAAATCCTTGCTATATGGATCACATAAACTTTGATTAGAGTAATGTCATCTTTACTGATGAAAAAACTTTTAAGTCCAATGAACACGGACGGTTATGTTTGTGGCGTCAAGATGATAAATAATTATAATACTGAATTAATATTATTTACTCAGTATTTATTCTCTGTATTAACTGGAGACCTTGTTATGTGTGTTTAACTTAATACCCTAAAACCACTTAAAAAAGTTATGAACACTTGATATATTGTTGTGCAATATTATAGTTTTTAGCCTACATTTAATCCTTTTGATTTTTTGATAAAATTATCTGGTATCTCAAAAGTTTGTTTGTTAAGGTTACATAAGCTTCAATCCTCTTTCCAATTTTGGAAACGAATACTTAAGCTATGGCCTCAATAAGAAATCTTATTCGGTGATTAATAAATGGTGATTGTTAAATTTGAATAAGAAATTGTAAGAAATAAAAACATATTATTTTTTTAATAGTGCCTTTTTGTTTGATGAGCCTGTTTACCTTCATTTTTTTCATTTTGCTGAGTAACTACCTACTTGAATATTATATTACAAATAAATATCCATTTGTTAGCTTTGATATAATATTCCTACCGATTTCTTTTGTTTGTTTATATTTATTATACACAACTTACAAAAAGTTGTGAGTACTACGTGAGATTCGAACTCACGGCTCATTGATTTACGCATAGCACATGCTAAACCGCTAGGCCAACTTGACTCTAATTTAAATGATGAAATTATGAACTACAATCAATTGTTGATGACAATGACGACGCATGTGTCTATTTTCTGTCAAACTAAAAGTCAAGTTTATATTTTGTGAGATTGCCTTTGGACGCCACTTAGCTGTGAAGAAGCCAACGCCATCTAGTTTAATTTTCGAAAACTTGAACTTTAACGTGCAAGGGAAAATAGGCATTAAGGTATCCAAGCACTTTTGCAGGCCTGTGTACCTGAATATAGATACGAGAAACTTACTAAGTAATACTTGATTTCGCCATGTCCTTTCTATCATCGAACCACCCGACGTACGGCAGGTATCCACCCTTAAATTGTTGATACTTCGACGGTCCGGACTAAGCGTGTCGCTTCGTCATTAATACCGCGTACATCGAAGGACTGGAACAATTTGCCTGCTGCGGTCTTCCCGTCCAACTATAATTTAGGTATCGTCAAGGCTAGAGTGAATAGGCTCTTAATAAACTAGTGCGCCTCGCCATCAATGATTGCAACGCCGCTTACCATCAGGTGGGATCGCAGTCAAGCACTGGTATATATGAAATAAAAATATTCTCTCTCTAGTATGAAGTAGTAGGAAAAGTAGGCTATACTTCATAAAAGGTAACCTTGTGCAAAATTTCATGTTCTTAGTCCCAGTATTTTTGGCTGTACGTTGATATGTCAGTCAGTTTCTCCTGTTATTTAGTATACATTATATAAATATAAGATATAGGAAGGAAAAACGTTGTGGAAATATATATTTTATTCAGATATTTAAATTTTGGCCAATTATAACCATATTGAAATATTTTGTGGCAGGAATTTCCTAAAATAACGGTATTCATTACAATAATAAAGACTTGGTAGGAAGTGTATACCAAAAGTGATTTTAAATATTTAAATTAATGTTGTGGTCACCTTTTATTGATGTTTTTTTTTGTGGGAATTTTGCCAAAAACTAGTTGGTCCATATGAAATGAAATCGAAACATTAGGTTATGCATTGATAGGAAAATTCCACAACATGGGATTTTCCTAACTCGACGAACCCACGACGAAAAAACACGCTAGAAAGTTCCACTTACAATTAAATTTGGGAATTACATAATAACTTTCCCTACATATTTATTTATTATTTATTTCTTTATTATATCCAATACAAACATAAATGGAAACTAAAACACATACGTACATACAATGGGCGGCCTTATCGCATTCCGCGATCTCTTCCAGGCAACCTGGAATGGACAGTAATTGCCTGGACAAGTCACAAAACCTTACCTTAAAATCAAGGAACTAAAGGAATAAAAAGTCCTTTCTTTGGAATTGTTCGTTGAGTCATTGAGCTCGATGTACTTATATATATATTTTTAAAATAAATCGTATGAGTTTTGAAAATTCGACGGTTATATTGTTTGTATAACTTTAATGTTGTCATCATTTTAAAATCTGCAAGGAGACATAATGCGGGTGTACCCGCATTATGTCTCTGGTACACCCAAATTTTGCCAGTTATTTTTAAGCCACTTATATTATAGGAGACGAACCTACTTCTATAAATCGTTACCAAAGCTTTCCCAATATAATTACCTTTTTTGCTCTGGGCTGAGTGATAGGGAGGCTCATACAGCTCCAACACATTACAAGAGCACCTTTTGTGACACCAATCATTTTCTGGGATAAAACGTCATTCTCGTCTTTGGCGGTAAACTAGCGGAGTTTACCGCCAAAGACGAGAATGACGTGTGATGCATAAATTAATCAAAAATTAAGCAAAAAAACCCACTTAATATAAACAAATCTTAACTTTATATATCTTTATTTTTACATATTATAGAAGAAGTCTTCCACCGCGTCTCTCTGTTTGTCTGTTCGCGACAACCTCAAAAACTACTGAAAGAATTTTCATGCGGTTTTCATTAATAGACAGTTATTTGTGAGGAAATTTAAGGTGTATAATCTATAGATCTATCTTTTTTTATTATATAAAAGGAGAAATTGACTTACTAATATATCAACGACCAGCCCAAACTACTGGGACTAAGGAGCGTGAAATTGTGCACAAGGCTTTCTTTTCGCACATGGAGGCGAGCACTAAGAAAGGGTTTTTTGATAATTAGTCTTTTAAGAGAGTGAAAAAGGCGATATTCCTTTTTATGCAAAATTTTATACGTTGGCCCCATATTCCTGAAACTTAGCATAAATAGTAACCCAAGTAAATAAAAAGGTTTTCTTTATTTATTTTTCAAAACAACCCCAAAGGTTATATGGGAGAATCTTATTCCTTGGTTAATAGATTTTTAAATTGGCAAACATTCTTATCAAAATGAATATACATTAATATTATAAAGAGGTAACCTTATTTTTTTTTTTTTGTTCGTTCGTAGGAGGCAGGAGTAATGGCTGAAAATACTGGCCCGACTGCTAAAATTTTTTCACCAAAAAAGAAAACGCGTTATTCTCGAGTGACATAGGCTATATTTTATGTATCCTGGCAAAGCCGCTGGCAAAAGCTAGTATCTAACAAAGATTGTCATAATTAGTTTTTTTTTTTAAACTAGGTACTCTCAAAATAAGGTTTAAGAGGTGTTAATTTTTTTATGGAAACATTCTCGCGAACGAAGTCGCTAGCAGAGTGCTAATACATACATGCATAATATAGTAAAGAAAATCACGAATCAGATGCTGGGGCGGATCATTAAATCGATATATTTAAAAAACCGGCCAAGTACTAGTCGGACTCGTGCACTAAGGGTTCCGTACCACCTGTAACAAAAAACCGCAAAAAAAAACACGTTTGTTGTATGGGAACGCGACTTAAACATTCAATTTATTTTATTCTGTTTTTATTATATGTTGTTATATCAGCAACAGAAATACTTACATCATTTGTGAAAATTTCAACTGTTTAGCTATCACTTTTCGTAAGACATAGCTTGGGGACAGACTGACGGCCAGCGGATTCTTAGCAATAGGATCCCGTTTTTACCCTCTAGGTCATCATTCATCATTTCAGCCGAAAGACCTCCACTGTTGGACATAAGCCTCCCCCAAATGTCGCCACAATGACCGCTCCTGAGCGTCCTGCATCCATCGGATTCCCGCGACCCTCACCAGGTCATCGTCCACCTTACGGGAGGCCTTCCAACGCTACGTCTTCCGGTACGGTTCGTCCCCATCGACCATCTGTTCTGCGAGCAATGTACCCTGCCCACTGCCACTTTTTTTTATTTATTTTACAAATTTGTTACCTCAAGAATCATTTATAACATCTGCCAAACTGCATAGCAGTTTGTCGGCAGTACATTCTCGTGAATCTCGCTTATAACTAAGACCACATCTGATCACCCCTAAGTTTGCAGGTAGGTACCTACTCGTTGTGAGATAAACAGATGCAGCACCACAACACTAACCAACTGAGACCAACATACCGCAGCAACTATGGACACATAGACAGATAATGTTTCATTAGAACATTTTTTAATTGGTTTCTAGTTTTGGCTCGATTTATTAATTCGTCAGGTAACTCATTAATAAGTGTAGGTGCAATCCATCGTGTCGCACGCTTACCGTAGTAATTATTCACTTAAGTTTGGCGATTTTCCTTTGTCCCTCTAGATACGAACCCTAAAAGACAACCGTTACTCACTCCTGCGCCTCGTTTGGCTAATCATATTCATAACACAGACCGTAGACGCCGGTTCATTACTCCATGTAATTTTATTATGTCTTTAATACCGACTTTTTTTCTTTTCCTCTAAACGATATTTCAATATCAAGTTCTATAGGTACTTGAAAACTTGTATGTCGCGATTTTTTGTGACCAAATCAATCAGAATAAATAGTCTGTGTCAATTTTTACTAAAATATAATGTTACCAACATTACGGGATCACGTACGGGACTTATTTGAGAATTTAAATAGTTATTGGGTGCGAATTAGTGTTAACATATCGCGCAGACACACTAATTGTCTGGTCGAATTTGTAGAGGCATACGTTGTAAGTTTAACTTAAATCAATATTACAGTAGGGTCTCGCTAATCCGGACAGGGATAAACATGGCCCCTTTTTTTAGTTGGGAAATCATCTAATGACAAATCCCGCTCTTGGGCGGAGCGAGAGATAGTATCAGACTTTTACTGACTAAAAATCCACTCCTGTTCCGTCGTTACCTTTCGTACCAGGGCCGAATCTTCCTTTCAGAATCAAACCCTTGGCCCCAGTAGACTTCGACCCTGCTGAGCCCCCTCTACGGTTTGCTGATATCTCTTTGAGGCGCGCGTGGAACAGTACGCGCCGTCGACGACTTGGGCTTGGTCCGGACGCGGGACGGTTACCGGACGGTCGGACGGCGAGCTACCCATTGTTCGCCGCCCGCTTGCCCGCGCCTACGGTCGCTAGAAATCGGGATCGGAATCCCGGTGGCGGTTGGGGCGTGAGGACCGTTGCCTCACGCGATCGGCCGCCTCCTTTGCTAGCATTACTGCTTCGCAGAAGGAGGCGGCTGTCACTCCTCCTCGCTCCAGACCATGACCTGTACCAAGGCCCGGCGCGAGAGATCGCCGCCGCCGATCACCCCCACGAGGACACGGCGTTGAAAAATGACCCTTTCCGAATTATCGAGGTGTCTGGATTGTAGTATGCAATATTTTAATATTCCTATTATATATTAAATCACATTTTTACCTTGGGTTTCATTTATTATTGAAAATGTAAAATATTTACACCGCGATGCCATTTTGTCAGCGAACGCGTGTTAAATTAACTAACACTGCAAAGTGATAAATAAAAGACTGACGAGTGATTGCAAATGATTGAATATTGACACGTGGTGACTTACACCTACCTCTTCCCAGGCGAAGTTCCCCCCGTGCGATCCTTTCGCCTGTCCAGTCAGTCTAGCCAAGTTACAATCGTATCGTTCGCGCCGAACTCCTCGAGTAGGCCACGCCTCCGATTCCTTTGTTCTGACGTCATCTCAACGCTCAGTCTCGTGGCTCCGGTGCACCCTGTAATCCGGGGTGCACCGGAGTAACGGGGGCCCGGATTAGCGAAGCTCTACTGTATTTAGAATTGAAATAATATAAAAGGGGCTTTAAGCCTGAACTAGTCGCGGGCTCAAGCTAACTTATGGGGGACATCGTGTCCGACAGCGATAGTATCAGTAATGATGAGCCGTTAGACACTATTCTATTCACACAAGCTTTTGTTCTCACGCACACAAACACCGTTCGGAACTGAAATGACATTACACGGTGCGTAAAATATACGATTATTGCTTTGGAAAAACGAGTTTTAAGAAAGAAAAAAACAATACATAAATCGATTACAAATAAATGATGACTGTAATTGATGATTTGTTGGTAGGTTACCATTGTACCAACTTCGTTTTGGAGATGTATCAAAATTTTTGTTACTTTTTTACACTCCAAATTGAGTTAAAATTATCCAAGAACTTTTTTATTGTATTTTTCTTTCTTTTTATAATTCCGCATACACAAAATTCATAATAAGATAAAACGATATCATGTTTAATTTTGGATGTACATACAATGCCAAACAGTAGAGTAGTACTAAAATTTGTATAGAAAAAATATCGACTGGTGTAACCTTATTTATTATTATTTATTTATTTATCTTTATTCCAAAAAGGTAAGTAATTTATAAGATAAGCCCCACAAAACCTTTGCAATGGTTTGACTGTGGGGTCGGTGAGTCTCTAGACATACTTAAATGTGCTAACATTTTTAAATAATATAATTTTAATTTGCGTCTAAATCTAATTGTGTTTGTTTCACTCCTTATGTCTGCCGGCAGACTGTTCAATAGGTATGGTATTCTCTTTTTTAGTGTTCTGTCACCAAAGTAATTGGTGACCTTGGGTACATTGATTCTACCAGCAGCCATAGATCGTGTATTATGATTATTGTATACGTGAGTTAAGCTATGCTCTTGGGTACGCACACGTCCTGATATATGTTTCTGTGAAATTAGTTAAAGCTTTAAATGAAATAATACCGGGCGCTTTATCTTACCCCGCGTGACGTAGTCTCCACGGGAAACGTCTCAGTATTTTCCCTAACCTCACTTCCCGCGCATTTCGGTTTGCGCGTCACTATTATCACAAATTAAAAAACCTACAGACGCATGTATTTTATTTTCTTATCTCACAGACAACAACAATTTATTCTAAGGTTGAAGGCCGACCACTTACGTTTGCTGTTAGCCAGTGGCGCCAAGTTTTTGTCATAAATGTACGCTAATTAATGGCATATTGAAAATCGATTTGTTAGTTTTATTTTTATGATTAATTATAGTAATTTATTATGTACACTCGTCTAGGTACTAAAATATGATCTGTCGGGAGTTTTTCAAAGGTCTATTGAATGGTTGGCAAACTCGAAATAAATGCGTATTATAGAATAAAAATAACTTATTCTTTTATCATTTATCGTCTCTTAGACGCCACTTAGTTTAAGGGGTATAGTCTTTTGAAAATCTGGCTGTAGTTAAATGTATACATACTTATACTGCCGCCTGCACCTCGCTGACCTTTCTTTGCGAAATATTGATTGGTTTAGATAGGCTATGTACATTCTGACAGCAATTTTTATCTCTCATCATATTTCTTAAGATCAAAGCCGTTTGAAAGGAATAGGAAAAACAAGCGAAAAAATATCGTGTTGTCAAAATATTTTTTTATGCAAATCTATTTTATGTTAACTACTATATTGTTCATATAAATTTATAATTAATACTTATTTTTTCAAATCTATTAAAAAAGCCGATAATGAGGATTATGTTTTTTTTTCGGTGGGAAAACCATCTAATAACATCCCACGCTCTTGGGCGGAGCGGGAGAACCAGCCTGCATTGTCCCACAGCTGGGCACAGGCCTCCCTCCATTCTTTCCAACGATCACGGTTCCTCGTTTTCTCATTACAATTCTTATTGAAGCCATCAGGGTCGTCCCACCATCTCTGTCGTGGTCTACCGCGGCCCCTCGTCGCTTTGTCCGGGCACCAATCCTGTGTTTGCCCCAAAAACATTAAAAAAAAAAATACTATTACAAATGGTTTAAAAGCATGGGATTAGTATGTACAAACTCTTTTAGAAGCAATATAATTAACACCAATCACCGACCGCATTTAAAAAAAAAACTGTCACGCACCAGACAGCTTGTCGACACGCCTATTAACTTTCCAGCAATTAAATTTCATCCTTATCTTAATTGCGTTTAAGTGTTAAAAACATTTGAAAACGATCTGGGACACCTATAGGTACGTCACTATTTATATACTCGTATTTTATATACTTAGTAGTATTAGCTTTTAGAACACATGGCATTCCAATCCTGAGTTCCATTTGAAACAGAGCTGTATCAAAGCTGATTAAATAAAACTTTTGAAATAGACTGTGTTCATAAAGTGAACAGCGTCGACGGGCCTTTAACTTCTGCCGATCTGATTGGAGTCAGCAGTGTCAGACTTTTATTGACAAAAACTCACCTGTGTTCTTTCGGTTGCCCTTTTTGAGTTCCGTGATGAAATTATAAATATACACATAGTATTTTGAGCAAAAATAAACATGAATGTAAATTGAATACGGATCATTGCACAAGCTTCCTAATCGAAGATGAACCCTGCAGGGCCAAAGCCTACTGGGGTCCTAGAACGGAAAGGGTAATTGAAGGAAAATAGGTGTGGTTCTAGTCAGCAAAAGTTTGACACGCCCTCCCGGTCCACCTTAGAGCAGGAGAAGTCGTTTGATGATTTGTTAGCTTAAAAAAGGGTCGCTGTGACTCTTTAAAACAATCCCACCGTACAATCACATAATGTCAAAAATGAAATTTTCATAAGGTACTAACTAAGGTAATATCACAACAGAGAATGGGGAACTGCATTCTCTATGCATTACAGTAACCTGCTTGCCAAACGTGGCGATTATAGTAATCCCCCCTCTTGGAGGAGGCCGATGTCCAACAGTAGACGTCTTTCGGATGAAATGATGATGAATGGAACTATAAGTCCTTACTTCTTCCTCGTGGGGGCAATCGGCGGCAGCGATCTCTCGTGCTGGGCCTTGGTACAGGCCATGGTCTGGAGCGAGGAGGAGTAGCAGGCGACGCCTCCTTCTGCGAAGCAGTAATGCTAGCAAAGAAGGCGACCGATCGCGTGGGGCAACGGCCCTTGCGCCTTAGTCGCCGGAATTCCGATCCCGATTTCCGGCCACCTGCTCGACCGTCCGGTAACCGTCCGGACCAAGCCCAAACCGTCGACGGCGCGTAGTGTTCCACGCGCTCTTCAAGAAGATGTCAGCAACCGTAGAGGCCCAGCAGGGTCGAAGCTTACTGGGGCCATGGGTGATGCGAAAGAGATCACCGGGGCTCTGGAACAACGGCAAAGAAGGAACAGAAGTGGGTTTTTAGTCAGTAAAAGTCTGACGAACCCTCGCGCAACGCCCAAGAGCGGAGGATGTCATTAGATGATTTTCCCACCTAAAAAAAATGGTCCTTCTAAGTTCTAACTTTAAGACCAAATACAACATTGTGAACGTATACACTGAGATTTTAATTCAAGAGTTCATCTCTAAGCTTTCTTATTCCTCCAATATCTTACGTTAGCTACATCTTCATAACTAAAGTCAAAACGAACATAATTTCGCATCGCTAACGTTCACAGACGATGACGCAAAACCCTTGCAGCAATTAAAAAAAAAACAAGCAAAAAGATCAATCTTGACCGTCTCTGAATGATTATCATTGATAGACATCCTCATATCTGCGGGCACCAACTTAATCAGCATTCAAATCTGAACTCTATTTCTCATTGAATAGAGTCTACATACAGCTTTTTGGAGTGTTAAAACAAGATAGCATCGTAACTCTTGTGTGCTGACAGCAATGATTGGAAGGCTTGAGTAATCCTAAGTAATATTAATGCGAATTTGTGTCTGTTTGTCACGTTTTTACGCCTGAATCGTTAAATATTTGATGATGAATTTTTGAGTAGAGGTAGACAGAAGCTTTTTTTTTTAGGATGATTAATCGTCCTTACGGCGGCACTTTGCGGCTAATTTGAAGGCGCCCTTTTTCTTATTACTCCTTCCGCTTTGGGTGGCGAAGAGGGGGAGTGTCAGATTTTTACTGACTAAAACTAACCTGTGTTCCTTTAGTAGCCCTTTGCGTTCGAGTGCCCTGGTGACTCTTTCAAATAATACCATCACCCAATGCCGGAGACCCTTCAGGAATATTAATTTGAATTTGTAATAATGGGATCTTGGGCTACCGAACCTAAATACAGGTTACTGTGTAACCTAGCTAGAACGCCAGGACACACTTCTTCTACTTCTACTACTTCTACTTTTAAATTGGTCATATCTATTGTAATCTGTTTAGACTGTACCTCATTTTGTAAAATGTAAAATCAAGTTTAAAAAAGATTATTCTGCAATATTTTCGCACTCTAGGTGGAGGACGAGAAGAGTGTCAGACTTTTACAGAATAAAACTCATACGTGTTCCTTTAGTTGCTCTTTACGTTTTAGAATTGCAGTGATCTGATAGATAGGATTTTGGGCTTGGAGAAGATATAAGATGCTTTTGATCCCGAGAGTATGTTTCTTTGAGTCTTCGGAACTTAAGATATCGAAATATTTTTTTCCTGATTAGTATTTCAGCTAGTAGTACATCTCTGTTTTTGGCCTCATATAAATCCTGCAAGGTGGAACAGGTTGTGCGGAACGGACAGCATAGCAGGTGAAATATGTCCTGTGACCTGTGAGGCTCCACACTAGCACTGTGTATCCTTTGAGATAATTTTCGACTTAAACACGGGCGAAGCCACAGGGAGAAGCTAGTGGTGAAGTTATAAAATAAACCCGCATTCATATTTCAGGAATTCCATTCACAGTTATGGTGAATTGGTTGTGTTGGTTCTCCTCATTATGGCAGGATGTGTGGTGTAGTGAGAAACTCACGCGGTATCTATGAAGCTAATTAATCCATTTGTGTGGTTGATTTTAATCTTAATTAGTCTCATGTGTTGGGTTTTTCTATTGGGTTTCCGTCTATGATCTAGTTATTCTGACACTCAGTGTTACAGTTAAAGATGGCGGAAATTTATAGATTTATTCATTGCGTCAGCTCGTAGGTACCCATTTTTTTGCGGTACCTATTTTTTTGGCATACTTAGATCATTTTTCAATATACTTGCTTGAAAACTCACTCTTATCCCTACCGCTTTAAAGCACGCAATTTACTTATTTTCATACTAGTGCAGAAAAGTGTGCGAGCTCACCCTTTTCACACTTATTATTACATTTTTCGTATCAGGCTGTGCACTATGCGACCCCCATGAATAGCGCGTCAACCCCTTTTTTATTTCTTCGTAAGTATAAAAAAAAACTTCAAACACTCGGATTCCGGGACCCTCGCCTGTGGCTCGGGTTAATTCCGCTTGCAGCTCTAGCTTCTTTGCTTTTCGGGCGGCTAAAAGGCAAGCTATCCATTGGGTTACACTAGTCTACAGCCAAAATGCAACTACCAAATGTGATTCCGTATTCATGCTGAATCATCCACTCATGACGTTGGTCCTAATTGCGTCAAAAGAAAGAAAGAAAATACATTTATTTAGCACACAGATACACACAAAGAAGATACAACTTATATAGATACTTGTGCATCGCACATTCTTTCTCGTCACTGCTTCTACGAGTACAATTAACTCGGACAATTAAACTAACTGGGGGTTAAACACCTGTAGTTAATTTGAGATCAATCAGTTTGGCAGCGCGCCCCGACAGATGGACTAACCAGACGATATGACAAATTACACGTCAGGTCAACTCAGCCTAACTCCGCTCAACCCGCAACTGCGCTCCGCATCAATGGACAGACACAGTCAGCAACTCCGCTCCGCTTTACTCCCTCCCTCCGGATCAATGTACAAGCAGCTTTACTCAGTAAAATTTTTAGTACCTACTCTTAAAATAAAAATTAATTGGAAACCCAACTAGCAAATTGTCGTAAGACTGGTCAATAATGATAAAAGCCTTCGCTCAATAATATTTAAATCACAGTTCAATCAATTACAAGCAAGGTAAACTAGTTGTTGGTGTACCTAAGTTTGTAAATGTCGCTGTATTTTTGAGTCTAAATGCGGAATAGGTTACTGCTGAGTAATGATTAACTAGATTTTCGTCAGTTGTCATTGACACCTATTCTTGTCTATGCCTTTAGAGTATTGAGATAGAATGGAGCTGTCTCCCTCTCTAAAAATTTCGATATACTATTGATATAAAAATCAAATATTAAGTTACTAGCTTCTTTCGAAAATCTAGTCAAAGATCATTTCCTTTCACTCTAATTGCTATCCTGCCCCTACCTAAATTCAGTTCTTCCGTCACTAACCCACCTTATTGTTGTTTTCTTTTTCTATCTCTATGTATGAAATTGTATAACTTATAATATTTATATACATATATAATATTTATACGTTTATATTAGTAATAAAGTTCATTCTATGCTATTAAGGTTATCTGTGTGATGACTCGAGATTGGTTTTAGAAGCTTTTCGATAGATACAGTTAATGTAGAAGGACTGGAACAATTTGCCTACTGCGGTCTTCTCGTCTCATTGTGATTTTGAAATCATCAAGGCTAGACTGAATAGGCTCTTAGTAAACTAGTGCGCTTCACCATCAACGATTGTATCACTGCTTACCATCAAGTGGGATCGCAATCAAGCACTAGCTTAGGTATATAATTAAGAAAAGTATAAGATGGTTCAGAACCTTCTTAGCTAAATTGACATAAAGAAGTGACTCTGTTTGAAGCCTTAGTTAAACAAGTCAAGAATTAATAGGATACTTTTAGGTAAGTGTTCTCCATCGATGACCATTTGGACGACATTGCTTGCCATCAGCCCCCTAGCCAAGTTACGATCGTTTCGTTTGTGTCGAACACCTGGAGTAGGCCACGCCTCCGATTCTTTCGTTCTGACGTCATCTCAACGCTCAGTCACGTGGTCAGAACAAAGGAATCGGAGGCGTGGCCTACTCAAAGCGCTCGGCGCGAACGAAACGATTGTAACTTGGCTAGGGGGGCAG
The DNA here is from genome assembly GCA_949316375.1 of Mythimna vitellina. Lineage (NCBI taxonomy): Eukaryota > Metazoa > Arthropoda > Insecta > Lepidoptera > Noctuidae > Mythimna > Mythimna vitellina. The sequence continues at coordinate 20,674,505 of OX438700.1, read as the reverse complement.
ATGAGAAAGTGGTTATGTGCGAGCCTATCAATGTTAATTAAAAGGCATTTGGTGGAATTTATTTTAGTTAAATTAGAGATATGCTAACATCAACTGCATCAGAGTGCTAAAGTGACTTTGTTTCGAACTTTTTAGTCTTTTTTTTGCGGTCGGGTTTTTCGACACTGTCAACTTTTTTTATAATAGGTACTTTTGAAATCGTCTTTTCGAGTCTTCTATTTTGATACCTTACATGACTTGTAACGAAAACAAAAAAAAAAAACATATAATTTAGCACCAAAAATTTGCCATTTTAATTTTGCTAATACCTGAGTGTCACTCTCACAACTTAGACAAATTTAACGACACCTCTCAAGCTAAATTACAACAAGCCATTTAGGCTTTAGGGCCTGCTAAACAAATATACATACATACGACATGAATAAGTACATATGAGCATACGTACATGAACCGACGCCGGCGCCGTCAGTTGAGAATGCTCATCTTTTAGCTGCCAGTGGCATTTTAATTGCTCTTTTTAAAATCATTTTTATTTTTTCATAATTTATCTACATTGTACTCACATAAAATAAAAGCGACAAGAAATATGTAACCAATGTAAGTCATAATACGATCTAAATATAACAGTGTCCATGGAGTTTCTTGCACGTTCTTCTCCATAGAGATCTACGCTTTAGAAGGTGCAATTTAGCTTCACTTTTTTTGACTGACCGACATCAAGACGATTCAAAAATGCCTGTAAATGGTCTATTTGAAATAAACGTTTCTGATTTCGGATTTCTTAACCAACCTTCTGTCGCAGTCGGCTAAAAAAAGAAACAATTGATGAGCTGCTCCCACTTCGTCAGTGTAACCGCCACACCTCCTTACATCAGACGGTTGTAGAAGTAACCTTAATGCACTTACGAAACCCGCAAAATTTGCGCCAGCGACCAATGACTTGGCTTCGAAGCACATTGCATCATCCACTAGCCGTCGTACGCGCAGTCGGTGTGAATGAAAAACTTGAATGACTAAATTGAGACGATCGACGAAATAATGCTGAATAGGCAGGAGATGTTGTGAAGGGCCAATGGCCGACTTATGGTTGTGGGTTCAAACCCAGGCAGAAGGTTTACTTTGTGTATTATATGTCATCACCACTGCTCTCAAAACGGTGAAGGAAAACATCGAGAGCAAACCAGCATGTCCTAAGCAAGAACAATAAAAATTGAGGATATGTTACATCCACCAACCCGCACTGGGCCCACGTGGGGCCCATTCCTAGAGAGAACACAGCCCATTCCCTTTCCTAGAGAGAAGGCCTTAGTCCCAGCTGTGGGAACCATTTATGTATGGTTGACTACACATGTTTTACCTACCTATGTGCTGTGAAAGGGCGTGTCCGAGGAAGGACGATTGAATTTATTTTCCTTAAACTTCATGAAGAAATAGGTTTAAAAACCCTGATACTTTCTTTGTGCATACCTACAGCTAAGAAGTGGAATTCTATGCTCGTGTCTGTGTTTTCCTAGCTACCAACTGGGTTTAAGCCAAGACTGAGTAGGTCTAGGCAAGCGTGCTACGTCGGTGATTTCGTCATCACTTACCATCAGGCGATATAATCATCATCATCATTTCAGCCGAAAGACGTCCGCTGTTGAACATAGGCCTCCCCCAAGTGTCGCCATAATGACCGGTCCTGTGCGTCTCGCATCCATCGGATCCCCGCCACCAGATACCATATAGTAGGTAGTTAAATTCAAGCCTATCAACAACTGAAACCTAATAGGTTACCTAATAGGTAGGTCATAAAAAAAAGTACAGAAATGACTTAAATATTAACTTGTTACAAGTATTTATAACCTCAATACGTACGTAATTAGGTATCGAAGTACTCTCCTCCATATCGCTGTCATCTGGATACGCCAGCAGCATTGCCACGCTAAACGGGCGAACGGCAATGCTAATTCTTTGGGTGAGAGAACGAGCCAACCCTTTGGTCACGCAGTGTCGATCAAACACTAACACACCTATTTCATTACGTCCTAAAAAAAGATAGATCATCCCACGTTGCAATATTTAGATGATAGATACAACTCCTCTTTATATAGCTCGTTACCTGGCACATACACGATATAATTAGCAGAAGTGTGATAAAAATGAAACATGATAAGACCAAGGTACCTTTTGAGTTACAATTTTCATTATCATCTCGTTTACTAATTACACACGAACGCAATCTCGCACAGCGTGCCTATCTAGTGCGAGTTCGTGTTACGTTAACGCTATCCTTTATGACGTCTGGCGCTCCGATTGGCCCGCTCCTAGTTTTTAACCAATCAGAGAACGTTTCAAATCGCACTCCAGCAGTCGGAACGGGCGATGTATCTAGTCATGTGGGAGTCGCTATTTTGGTGAATCGAGTCGACTCGAGTCAGTTTAAAAAAAGAAAGAAAGAAAAAATAATTTATTTGGTACAGCACAAGGCACAAAAATAATATTAGATAACACAAAAAAAAATTAAATAAAAAATAATAATATATAAAAAAACAAACACTAGCAAAAAAATATAGTTGCGTGCCTCACGGCTGCACCAACAACTTTGTTTAAACGGTATTTGAATCATGACTCGATTCTGCGATTCGAGCCCAGTACTCGATTCTGCGATTCGAGCCCAGTACTCGAATGTTGCCTCGAGTCCAACAGTGTAGTCTGAAAATTCAAATCCAAAAGTCGAGTCTATAAATCCCATGAGATGCGTATCTTTAACTTTCCTGGTGGAAAACGTATCAGATTTTTTTTTTCTTAAGTTAAGTGTTACGATTGCACGACACGTCATGAGTCATGCGCAAATATCTTGCGCATGTTTACATATGACGTTGAAATTCTTACGCTAAAAATGTCAATATTGTGCTCAGTGAACTGCCGAATTTTATGTTGAGTTTTACCTGTCACAAACGTCTTGGAATTGACACAATTTTGTTTGTTTTAATTCGTCACCAAGCCAATGAGTCTCCTGTTACGATAATGTTCGAAAGTATTACTTACGGCCTTGGAACGTAAAGGGCAACTGAAAGAACACAGGCGGGGTCTTAGTAAGTAAACGTCTGGGATGTGTCCCTCCTGCTCCATCACTTCCAGAACAGAAGTTATTTGATGCATAATCTGCAAAAATTTTGACAGTTCCTTTAATCAATGACCTACCATTTAGAACGTTATTGTGCAGCCATTGGTTTTAATAAGCTCGATATTGTCATTCTACCACAACTCTAGTACGAGACCATTGACCGATCAATGATCGATCATTATGAATTAACAGATTACGAACTTTTAGCAAAATGACAAAGTAGATCGTGTTAGAATGACGAATTTATAAAAATAGCAGACTTGGTCACTTTTATTCTGAGGGTGTGTTTTGTTCTGTTTATTAAAACGAAGATAAGGAAGGAAATCTATGAACAACGAGGGTAAAAACTGTGAGTAAGCACCTACGTTATGCTCTTTCCTTTCTAACATTTTAGTATGCGAAGAGTTTGATATCCTTTTTTGTCTACTTTATAGTGTACAGAGACAGTCACAGGCTACAAGTAATACCTATTTCCCATAAAAGAATAACCCCAGTGAAGTCCCTGTTTAGTCATACAGCTTTTTAAGAGGAAGCTCCATACAAAAAATTGAATACAGAAGAAAAAATAAGCCGTTACCACACATTTAACATCGAAATGAATCAGAATAAAGCCGATATGTCCATGTATTAATTGTTGGTATTCGAGGGGTATTCCCATGAGTCCACTGCGATATTTTTAAAGGGTTGGTGGCGCCTCTTATCGATAAACATTATAGGGTTGTCACTTACTTGGAACTTCATGTTTGCGAAGCTTCGGCAAGCGGATTCTTGAACTACTGACCAAAGTGTGATAATATAATATAATATGCCAGCGCCAGGAGTGGCTAAGCGATATGAGCGTCATCACTTTGATTCAGTGGTACTGGGTTCATTTTGATGGGATTTTTAAATAACACTTCAGTTATCAGTTAATAATAATAACACACTTTCACAGTTCACACTAGTTTTGTAAGTACTAAATAATAAAGAATTCATGGGCATACCGACAGTTTCCACCAACAATACTGCTCTGCGCTTTCAGGTGGGACCCTCTCGTACGTCTCTGTACAAGCGATACCATAACATATGACAACATGGCGTTATACTCCTTGGTACCATAATAATACCAAAATAAAAGACTTTATAGTTAAATCTCGTTCTCCATGAAATATATGTAATACAACGATTTAAAAGAGTGTCCATGGAGTTTCTGGCATATTCTTCTCCATAGAGACCTACGCTTTGAAACCATTGCAATTAGCATAATTTTTCTGACTTACTTTTCAGACTTACTTCTTGAAAGAAAGGAAGAAAGAAAAAGAGTTTATTCACGTCAAACATGGCGCATATCTTAAAAATAAAAATAAATAATAACAACGACTTATAAGTGGTAGGATATGCGTCACATCCGCGCAAAACAGCCAGCGCTCAGCAATGCTGGAGCTCGTGTAAGACAGAGCCTTAGCGCAGATTTTGTTGATAATTCAAAAGTGCCTATAAATGGTATATTTGAAATAAATAGATATCTCATCTCTCACGTTGTGCGGTTTGGTAACTTATAATAATTTTACTCTTATAAGTCCAAAGCGAGCTGCTCCTACTTCACCCGGGTGAGAATTATATTCTTAATCCTTCCTTGTCTATTTATTGGTCTTTCTATTAATGTAAACCACATCAAAATCGGTGGCATGGTTAAGCATTTAGCGAACATACAGACAGATGTGGAAGCATATATAATAGTAGGTATATCACTTATTATACGTTTTCCATCCAAAGGTTGTTTAGTAGATAGCGATGTCAGCGATATGACCGCTATTGTACCCATAGATTTTGGTTTGTGTAAAGTAAAAAGTTTTCTACCTATTTTCGTGTACAGTCAAATTTATTTTATTACAGCTTATCAATCTTTTATCTTGAACAAGAGTGATAAAAAGAGTTACTCAAAGTTTCTTTTGTGACGTATTGTAGAAAAGCAGATTTTTTATTGTAGATTTAAACTTACTCCGATTTTAAATTCATCATCATCATCTTCCTGCCCTAGTGCCGTGTTATTTGGGGTCGGCGCAAAACGTTTTTTCTTCCATTCTGCCCTGTCACTCGTCATGCTATCACTAACTTCCCTTTCTTTCATATCACTCTTCACACAATCCATCCATCTTTTCTTTAGTCACCCTCTCCCTCTCCATCCATCCACATGTAAACTCATAACTCTTTTAGTAACATGCGTTTCATTCCTCCTCTTCACATTACACCGATTTTAAATTAAGGGCTTTTAATAAAAAAAAATCCGTTAGACAACACCTATTTTTTTTTTAAACTTATGTCATAAACTAATTTCAAATACAAATCATTATTAAGACTGTGACTCATAAAGATACGAATAGCGTTCAATTTGTATGTTGTCTAGACACGAGAACCAGCAAGGCACAGCCCTGTGGATGCAAATGTGACCACAACACGCAATCAGTTGCGGTTAGAGTGAACTTGGGCTTTATACACATGAAAGATTTTTTCTAAAGATTTTTCTATCTTTCTTTGTCGTCAAAAATGAAAGTCTTAAAAGGTTTTTTTTTAACTATAAAAGAAAAAAACATCTACATCAACAACTTAGTTATAAAGCTTCAAAAGCTGCTATTATGAAAGAGAAGTCCGACATGGCCTTTGACGTCAAAGGTCAGGACACACGGCTATATTTGTTTAAAATTGTTATATCTCATTTGCTTTTCTACCAATTTTGATATCGTTCTCACAATTGGTATTCTGTTTTTATAAATTTATTGATAAACTTTTCAGATAACAAATATTATTTTTTCAAGCATTATTCCCTATTATCGTGTCCTCTCCCTCTCTTCGAACTTTAAATAATCCTACAATACTCCATCGTAGCCTGCTGAATTCTTTCTCGTGCTCAATGATCTTCAGTCCGAAGTGTTTTCGTATTATATATTACCAAATCCAGTCGTCTGTTTTGCTTTTAGTAAATGGATCTCTTCCGGACATTCTTCGCACCTCTAGTCTCGCCGTAACCTTGACCGCTACCGGAGTCAAGGGTAGACAGGCAGTCGGGCACTCAAGGTCATTTTTTGTTAAGCTATTCATCGAGGGGTTTGCTATAATCGCCGCACTTGGTAAGCGGGTTCTTGATCGCAGCTTGGTTGCTGCAATGTACAGAGAATGCTGCTGCCCATTCTCTGGTGAGTCCCTTATTCGCCTCTTACGGCAGTCGCCACGGAAAGAGAGAGGGTGGTGCCATTCTGTGTGAAAGTTGTGGAATATTGTATGTGTTATTTTTCTAATATATGAAATTCTCGTGTCACAGTGTTTGTAACAAAACACCTCCGAAATGATTGTCCGATTCTTGTTTGTGTGTATTTTGAGTAGGTCTATTTTTTCACCATTTTTTCTTTAATTATTTATATGGCAGAACAACGTTTCCCGGGTCAGCTAGTTAAGTATATATATATATATATATATACATATATATATACATTTATATATATATATATGTATGTATATATGCATGTATATATATATATATACATTTGACACCATAGGGTACAATTTTCTCATTACAAATGAAAATCCAAAAATTCAAAATTATACATTTTTTTGCTTTTATTAGTTTAAAAAAAAAGTATGATTCCTTATAATCTCTTTTTTTATTTAATTACTTTTGAGCCCACCTGGCTCAAAAGTAATTAAATAAAAAAATGAATAATCTCGCCTTATACATAGATGGATTTAAACATAGGAGGAGCAGTGGTGGCCGAGTGGTAAAGGCCCCGACTTACGAGTGTAGGTGGCGGGTTAAAAACCAGCCAAGCGCATTACTTTGTGTAATTTATTTCATCACCACTGCTCTCAAAACGGCGAAGGAAAACATCGTGAGGAAACCGGCTTCTCCTAAAACCAAAAATTCGAAGACGTGTGACATCCAAAAACACGCACTGGGCCCGCGTGGTGGATTACGGCCCATTCCCTTTCCTACAGAGGAGGCCTGAGTCCCAACAGTGGGAACATTATAAGGCCGACTATGCTATGCTATACATAGATGGATAAAGTTTGTGATAACGCGAATGAGTGTTTTAAATACAGACGATTATATAGATTAATTAGTTGCTTTTTTTGTCTGATTCAAAATTGTCGCACAGTCAATAGACACCAATGTGAGCACAGGTCAAGCCGTCGATCAAAGTGTCTTTGGTCTTTTAATTATCTTTATTTTGGGGGTCTGGGGAAGACCGAGTCTAAATATAGATTTAACGAGAAATGTATCACCTTCAATGTTTGGTGTGGTTACAATATTTTTATTTCATTGAATTTTATAAATATCCGATGTTTTTCTTTGGGTTTTTACTTTCGACTTCAAAGTCACTCAAAATAATTTTGATTTGCAAGGGCAATTAGGATTTGGGAATCAAGTAAGTTATTTTTAACATTTTAGTTAGACCTTAGCTGTATACCCAGAGATTTTTCATTGGGTACCTCATAAGTAAGTGCGAAATCTGAAGCAGGATCTTGTAGATTATACAGAAATGTGTTATACAATACGGGATACGAATTCATGGCATTCATATCACGACCTATCCATCTATATACATACATGTATATCCTTACATCTATAAATATAAAAGCGAAATACCACTCACTGATTAATCACGAAATCTCAGAAACTATAACACCTACAAACTTAAAATTTGGCAGGTAATATAACAGGCAATGAGACACATCACATTAGAAACCTCTAAAATTATCAGTGTTTCTCTACTATATTATGCATGTATATATAAATCTTCCTATTGAATCAATCTATCTATTAAAAAAACACATCAAAATCCGTTGCGTAGTTTTAAAGATCTAAGCGTACATAGGGACAGACAGCAGGAAGAAACTTTGTTTTATACTATGTATGATGATAAAAACCAATTGCTGAATGTATGTCCTGCCATCACTTCGAACTAAAACTTTGAACTGCGGCGGAACCTATTTGGCATTTTTTTTTAGTTGTCAGTTTTTTTTTGTTATAATATAAACTAGTGCTTGACTGCGATCCCACCAGATGGTAAGCAGTGATGCTATAGTTAATGTTTAGGCGTAATAGTTTATTAAGAGCCTATTCAGTCTAGCCTTGAACATGAAGATACCTAAATTATAGTCGGACGGGAAGACAGCAGCAGGTTTGAAGTTTCACTTCAAAAAAAATTAGACGGGCAGCTAGGGTATAAAAATTCAGTTGAAATATAAAGCCAACTTCCATCACATTCCTTTGATAACACTCTAATTCGAGGTTTGAGGTAGTTTATTCTCATAAGAATGACATAAATTTCACTTACATGAGAATAAAAATATTAAAAGTAGGTACACATAAATCAATTTTTTGAACGTATTACAAGACTAGACATAGACTATGTAACATGTTTTGAGAGTAGACTAAAAAAAAACCGGATAAGTGCGAGTTGGACTCGCACACTGAGGGTTTCGTACAAACTTAGCTATGAAAACAGTTCAATCTCCGAATTGAGTTAGAAGATTTTTCCGAAACGCAAAAAATAATTTTGTCACGTAACTACAACTTTACAGTTTGCAGATTTTTTCCTATATTTGTGCTATGAAACCTTGTTTCATGCCACATTTCAGGATTCTAGGTCAACAGGAATTCAGTCCCTATGAATTTTGATTTGATGACGATGTCGAAATACACGTTCTTTGCGACATAAACGGCCGTATCTTTTTTTTCGTAATCTCAGAAGTTTGGTTTTTTTAAGGAACCGCAGATCTGAGTATATGGTTTTAATTTCAACTCGATCCCTCCATGAGTTCCTGAGATAAAGGGTCTTGACAGACAGACAGACAGACGGACGGACAACAAAGTGATCCTATAAGGGTTCCGTTTTTTCCTTTTGAGGTAAGGAACCCTAAAAATGGACACAAGTTTGTCCGATACACAGACTGGCAAAGAAAAGGCTCGCATCTTATGACCAGTATTGACAAGGGCTGTGGGATTATTCAAAAAAGTCACCGCGGCTTGAAACGCAAAGGGCAACTGAAGGCACACAGGTGGAATTTAGCTAGTAAAAGTGTGGCACTCTCCCTTAGTCCGCCCAGAGCGGGAGAGGTTAGACAATTTGCCATACACAAAAAATTAGGCGATATATAATCTGAGTATTTCTCAAATTCAATTTCCATAGCCATTTCATTCTAAAATAGGTCACCATCTGATTCAGCAAACTCTACATCAAATACCACAGATATAAATCTGATTCCTATTATTATCTTTAATAAACTCCACCTGTAAGATATCAGCCTAATGCCGGCACTCCAGTAGGTGAGTAATGGCGCGTGCGTTTACCTATATACCTGCAAAGCATCACTGACACACGTGTTACTGCAAATGTTAGCACAAAAGCACGTGTGCGATGCGGTAAACCGTTTTCTACACATGTAAAAAATTACTAAAAAAATCTGTCTGTCTAGCAAAGAAGAGATGAGATTTTTAATTTTTGTAAAGATTTTCGTGGTGTTTATAGAAGTGTCATTAAAAACTCAAAATAAAAAGTTTTTAATAAAGAACTGGTCAAGTGCGAGTCGGATTTGCACACAACATTAAAATCGAACTCATAATACCTAAAAAATAAAGTTTCTTGTATGGAACGCCTTTTAATTTTTAATTTTATTATTTGTTTTTGTACCGACACTAGAAATACACAATCTGTGTAAATTTGAGCTCTCTACCTCTTGCGTTTTATAAAATACAGCCCGAAAAACCCACCTTTTTTTCCTAGCCTATGGATATGTATATATAGGGAATAACGGAAAATTTTGTTTATTATCGATATTTACTATTATATAGACTACTTTATGAATAACTTCTTATTTATGTACTTGGATAAACACCCAATAATCCATTTTATAAATGTATAAAAAGCTCAATATTGTATAATCTATGCAGACGCTATCGTTTATCCTAAATGGCGCGGGGTTTCAGTGGCATCACGAACAAATCCGCGGTCGGTCATAATAACTCTATTACTTTGTCTCTAAGTCAATATTTTGTTAAAAGACTATCAAATAAATTAAATACAGTCCTAATCCCTGAAATAATATCAGTCATATGATTTGGATCATTTTCCGCTGACGAAAATATTGTGACGTCAAACTAAAAAACGCTACCGTATTGTAAACACAAACGTATGTGTTATTCTCGATTCAATAAAATAGGCTTAGTAGTAACAGCCTCACGTCCTTCAAGGTTAAGCAACACTTGATGAGGTCAGTCGATGGATGGGTGACCATAAACAATAAAATAGTTGGAGTTAACTACCGTATTGAGAGCTAGAAGGCAGTTTTAATCGACGCAGGCTTAGTCTGATAACCTTTTTTTTTAAGTCGGAAATCTTCTAATGAGTTGTCTCGCTCTAGGGTGAAGCGAGAGGGCTTGTTAGACTTTTACTGACTAAAACCTGTTCCTTCAGTTGCCTTTTGCGTTCTAGGACCACGAATATCCCTTTCATACTTTTCTCCATGGCCCTAGCACAGCACACATGCGAATGTGTGTTATAGTCGTTTAAATACTAGGCTAAGCAATGACAGTAACACGACCGTCGAGGTTAAGCAACGGTTGACGAGGTCAGTCGACGGATGGGTGACCATGTTAAAAAAAAATTGATTCCTCTTTGCCTCGGTAATTATGTTGAGCCGTTGGTCCCGGCTGTCATTTGTGGATCTTTGACAGTCGTTACGTGTAGACGAAAGCCAGGAAAACCACCCAGATCCTGCCAAAGATTAATTATGCTTCCCAGTTAATGGGTTGTGATTTTGCTGTTATTATTATATTTTTATGTGATATACCGACTTGCTGACCCGGCCAACTTCGTACGATAGTGGTCAAGCGCATAATATTATAAAGAGGTAAAGTTTGTTTTTATGTTTGTAAGATAGGAGGTAATCTCTGAAAGTAGGTAGGTACTGGGTACTGGTCCGATTGCTGATTTTTTTTATTTTATTATTGATAAGCTCGCTTTTGATCACTATCTATTTTTTCACCGATAGTAAGCTGCTTTATTTCTGAGTGACATAGGCTTTTTTTTATGTACGCGGGTGAAGCCGCGGGCAAAAGCTAGTCAATAATAAGACTGATAGGCAGATTGAAGTACTTATATAAAATTAGATCTAGTTTTTTTCTACATATTTAATTGTACGCCACTACTGTAGTGTTTTATCCTCACGGGAAATGTTTAATTTATTATCATCATTCGTCAGCAATTTTCTTTTAAATGCAATCCACAATGCTAGCTATGACTCTTAAGACTATGTTATTATGTAAGAGGAAATTTGAAAAAAGTGTAGCGATATCTATGACGCTACCTACATAGAAACTGAAATTCGAAGTTCCCCGAGCGATTAGAACTTATCCCATTTGCACTTCGTACCGCGTTCGCAGTTGGACCCATTCGCACTGGGTCCCATTCGCACTTAGTCCCATCCAAGTAATTTGTAAGGGAAGAGGTAGATTTGTGGACCAAAGTGTTACATAACATCACGCTAAGACCAATAGGAGCGGAGTTTCAATGATAATGTTGCAAAAACTCCTATGTTATATGTTCCTATGGAGAAGTCATGGGAAATCATCCACTGACTTCTCCTGCTCTAGGCCGGACCGGGGGGCGTGTTAGACTTTTACTGACTAAAACCCTCTCCTATGTTCCTTCTTAGCCTTGCGGCTCAGGACCCAGGTTTATCAGAAGTGAACCCTTGGCCCTAGTAGGCTTCGAAGCTTCTGGGCCCCCATGGTTTTGCTGACATCTCCTTGAAGCGCGCGTGGAATACGTCCGGACGGACGGACGGCGAGCTACTCAGCGCTCATCGTCGGCAAGCCCACGCCTACGGTACCTGCAGACACGTGCGTTCATAATAATGCAATGAAGTAGAAATAGTGCTAGTTGAATACTACTCCATAGCCCTTTAGATGACTGTAGAATACGTACCTGGTAGGTACTGGGGAGACATATATTATTTTGATATAGATATCAGCCTCCCCAGTAAAGTATGAGGTACACTTGCAAACAAAAGTTATTTCCTCGAACTGATTAAAAATCCATCAGCAACCTGCGATGCAACATAAGCGACCTGTGCACGCGACAGTATCAGATGTGACTACGCGCACGTATACCTTTGATTATAGAGATTTTAACCATATTTGAAAGTTAATTTTTATACATATACATTTGTATGTCAGAGGAAAGTAAATACAGAATCTGTTACTCAGTCGAAGATCTAAATATCGTAAATCTGTAGATTCATCAATGAATGCGTTCCTAGTAGCTAGTGCAGTGTTTATATCGTGTACCTAATTCTATTTACTTCGCGGTTTGTTAGTTACTTCAAAGGCAGAATATTAATCTCTGGCATATGCGTCACTAGATTACTTATCATTTTTATTTAAATATTTTAATCTTAGTCGGTTCTGGCGTACAAACTAGTTCAAGATCTTCGTAAGAAATGTTGGAGCTGACTTTTAGGGGCTTATTTAATAAGTTTGATTATTATGTTATTATATTATATACCTATGTTATATATATACCTATGCTTATATATTATTTGACAGCAAAACGTTCGCTAAAAAACTTTGTGGGAGATCTGAAGTCTAAACTAGGCCTAAGACTGTATCTTAGACCTCCAGGCCCCATCATAAAAAAAATAACAATTTGTCCATGCTTTGAGTATTAGAGTATATGGAAAATAATATTTAGACCATATATCAAGAATAAAAAAAGGCAATAGTGGATTGGTTTCAGAATAGTTGCCAGCTCCAACAATAAGAATTTAAGATGATAATCAACAAGAAATAGCTATCAGACCAGTCAGGAAACAATCATTGAATCATTTCTCACAAAAAATCGAGAAGGAAGGCCATGATTTAAAATTATACCTTAACTATAATGAGTTTCGTGTAACTGACTCAGATCCTGGCAACTTTCGGCAAAATTTCTTTGTTCTTTTTTGGGGTTGCCAGTTTAGCTGAATCGAGATGAGTTGTGCTCCTACCCAACCTTTATATCTAACTGATTCATGTCAAATCGGGTTTTACGAAGATTTTGTGAATACCTAATTCTGCGGACACCCCTCACGTACCATGGATCGATGACTTCAAGACTGTAGTTTGGATGTAGATGGAAGATATCCAATAGATATACATCATGTATTTAATATGCCAGGATAGAAAATTTGCAGCTTTTTTCAAATCGAATTGTGTGCCGAAGAATTTGATATTTCATGAAATGACAATTGTTTAGAAGAGTCTTTTGCAAAACATATTATATACATACATATTATAACTATATAGGTACAAATCTACTAAATTTATTTTATCATAGATACTTCCTTCCCTTCCTTACTTTCCTTCTTACAAAGTTAAGGAAAGTCACTAATTTCAAATTTTAGTTTTTACCTAATTTTTTTACAGCAACTATAAATGTAAAGTTTCACTAAGATAAAGGTACCACACTGCGTACACGAGTGCCACGTACGCCGATCAGGACCTTGTACCATGACGTTCAAAGTAAGATTGTTTCATTCTTATTTCCAGTGTGGGTAAGAGATGGCGCTAGACAACTTGTATAGCTCTGTCTCTTACCCACACTGAAATAAGAATGAAACAATCTTACTTCGAACGTCATGGTAACCCCGCTGGTCGCGTCGGTCTCCATATATTTTATATGGCAACTAGACTTGTAGAGCTACATTAGATCCACGCCACGCTACGCCACGCGACGTCGTTCTACGTACAAATCAAGCGTGTTACACGTGTGCGTCGGTCTAATGTAGTTCTAGCTTAATTTGCCTGTACTTACGACACGCCATTCCTACACATGAATCAGTCAGGGAAAATAATATATGATGCAATATACAGTAATAAAACTTTTAATAAGTTATAATTTAACAAGGGTTTTATTACTGCATATTTATTAATAATAAAAATAAAACAATATTGTTCCGTCTTCACAAGTACTACCATTGCTTAGGTATATGCGTATTTGTGTAAATTGTAATTAAGTTATTGTAGTGGTTTAATATGGGAATAATTTCCTGATAAATAATAATAATTTCTATTCAGGTCAAATATACCCATTTACAGAAACAAAACACATCACAACGCAAACAATACATTAATTAAAATAATACCAAAATGAAACCAAATTAAATACATTAAAATTAATGAGACACTGTTAATAAATCACAATAAAATAAAATAAATTAAAATCAAAGTCCATTTACATACAAATTAATTAATTTAAAAAAAAACGGATAAAATAAATTTAAAATCAAAATTCAATAAATTAAACAATAGCAAAATAAAATAAAGTAAAATAAATATTTCCTCTCCTACATTGGTAACGGAATGTGTCTAAATAAATGATTATTATTATTAACCATTTAACCGATTACTTCGGATATATCCGACCAACACTCGCGTTTATTCCGCCAGAGTCGCACATCCACGACCAAATACTCTATCTCGTCAGTTCCTCATCTATGGGGATTGAAGAGCTAAACGAGATGGAGTACTCAGTCGCGAACACATGACCCTGGCGAATAGGACACGAAAACACTCGTCAGACCAATCATGCGCAAGCGGTTAAAGGAAAAAAAGTTATTGAGGAAAAGGGCAAATATATAAATCTAACCGCACAGATTGATATTGCGCACGCGCCCCGTACTACTAATATGTAATATGTACGTCACATGATGTGACGTCAAGTAATAACAAAGAAATCATCACCACCTTCTTGTCCTTTTCCTGTATTATATATATTCCTTGGGGTCACCTCAACACGTTTTTTTTCTTCCAACCTGTCAGCTGTCACGCTATCACTGAATCCCTTATTTCGCATATCACTTCTTATGAATTGTTTCTAAAACTGGTTCTGTTGGGGTGTTCCAGTCAAACGAAGTAGTAACATCTTTCTTTGAGGGCGGGAATGTTGTGGGAATCATCAAATAACTTCTTCCGCTCTGGATGGAGCAAGAGGGAGTATCAGAATTTTACTGACTAAAACCGATGTACGGCGAGTATCCACCCTTACGTTGTTGAAACTTCACCGGTTCGGACTTAGCGTTTTGCTTCGTCGTTTATACCGTGTACATCGAAGGACTGGAACAATTTGCCTGCTGCGGTCTCACTGTCCAACTATAATTTAGGTGTCTTCAAGGCTAGAGTGAATAGGCTCTTAATAAACTAGTGCGCCTCACCATCAATGATTGCATCTCTACTTACCATCAAATGGGATCGCAGTCAAGCATTGGTTTATATCAATTAAAAAAAAAACCACCTGTTTTTGTTCTGTTGCTCTTTGTTTTCTAGGGCCGCGGTAACTTTCGAATATTCCCATAGCCCAAGAAGTAAGATACGGGCATATCGTCGGTAAGCTATTATTTTGGATTTAGGGCTTGCTCGCAGAACAGATGGTTCATGGGGCCGAAAAGTTCTGTAGTGGCGACCACGTACCGGAAAACGCAGCGTTGGAAGGCCTCCCAAAGGGAGGACCGATGACCTGGTGAAAGTCGTGGGAATCCGATAGAAGCGGGAAGCAAAAGACCGGCCATTGTGGTGAAACTTGATAGAGGCATTTCTAGTAACGGACGTCTTTCCGCTGAAATGATGATGATTAGATATTGGATCTCCTGCACTCACTGCGCATCAGTCCAAAGGGCCTTGGAAAGCATGTAATGCCGTTGTTCCTACACCTCTCTGCCAGATCGTGTCTAATATTGTTATCCCATCGGACTATGAGAGTAAAGAAAGAGAGAGAGTACACCTGCCCCCCTAACCAAGTTACGATCGTTTCGTTTGTGTCGAACGCCTCGAGTAGGCCACGCCTCCGATTCCTTTGTTCTGACCACGTGACTGAGCGTTGAGATGACGTCAGGACAAAGGAATCGGAGGCGTGGCCTACTCGAGGGGTTCGACGCAAACGTAACGATCGTAACTTGGCTAGGGGGGCTGTGCTTACATACACACCTGTGCACTATAGTATTTCCCGTGCGTCTGATCTAAAATTGGCCGCTGTGGGCGAAATTCAGTTTGGAATTCTGGATTACTTTTACTTGTCTATAACATGTCTATCATTCTATAACACAATATTATAAAGGCGAAAGATTGTGTACGCAAATTTGTATATTTGTTAGTTCTTCATGTTTGAACGGCTAAACGGATTTGGATGCAATTTGGCACATGGGTAGACCATGCCTTTTATTCCTTCCGAAGTCGCTGGCAGTAGCTAAAACTTGTATATAAATTATCTATACTTGTAAGCTACGATTGATTGCTCAGGTAAAGGTGAGTCATGTTAGCACGATGGCGCCCCTTCAAGTAGTATTTCTTAGAAAATACTATTGTGGTCACATAAAGAAACGCTTTGTAAACGAGTCACTTTAGTTATTTTATATTATTTATAGGTTTCTTCGAAAAGGTATGGTTCTCCCCAATTTAGTGCTTGCTTCAAGGTATATTACCTTTGAAATTTTCAATTTGAGAACTGAAAAAAATCTACTTTTCGGCGTAGTCCGGTAAAAAGACAAACTATAGGACTAAGATTTTCACCTTTCACTTATAATAAAACTCAACCAGGTATAAAAAGCCATCTATTTATATAGTTTTTTCCTTTTTATGCCTTTGTTTTCACCATGTTTTAATATTTTATTACTTTATATTTTTATTATAAACGTGACAGTAACTCTGTATGTCAGTAATTCTGTTCTGCTGTCACGGTTAAACTACGGGACCGATTTTGATGAAATTTGGTACGGAGCAAGCTTGAACTTCAATAATGGACATAGGCTACATTTTATTCGTCTTTAACTTGGCATCCGCAGTAACTAACATTGACGGACGAAGCCGCTGGCAGAAACTATCCTATTATAAATCTGATAAGCAATTTTTGAATTAAAGATTTATAAGTAGATAACCGTTCGTGAGAAATATTGGTCACGAAAAACTAAAAACATTTCACGGAAATGCATTTAACGATTAAATAAACCAGATGTCTTAACACCAAGGGCAGCCCTCCATTCACCATCACACCTGCAACACACCTGTATAATTTCGTCCACTTCAATTGAACACTTAAGAAACGGAAATATCTTACTTCCTAGTACTAACTAGCACGGAAAAGTTTGGATTAAAAATTCCAGCATCTTAGCAACTGACTCATTTCAGATAATTTCTCGTTAATCCAGAGTCTAAACGGAAATTTTCTCATTATACGGCGCGACTACTGTAGCAGGCGCAACGTTTTTTTTTTAAGTTATTAGAGCAAACGATTATATAGAAAAATATAAATATCTCATGCCATTATCATAATATTTCCATATTTATCGTGGATTGAGGAAAAATCTGTCTGCCTGAGGATGTGGGAGTAAATCACGATTCTAGAGTGTTCATGATCTAAAGTTTAGTCTTGATTGACACGTGTCTATCATATTAATATTATAAAGACGAAAGTTTGTATTTATGTGTAAGTAAATGGGTTTTTGTTTCGGTGGCTAAATCATCCAATGACATCCCCCGCTCTTGGGCGCAGCGTAAGATAGTGTCCGACTTTTACTGACTAAAAACCCACTCCTGTTCCTTCTTTGCCTTCGTTCTTGGGCCCCGGGTATTTATGTGCGTGTGTGTTGTTTCTTACTTCACACCCAAAACGCGGCTAAACGGATTCTGGTGGAAATTGGTACACGAGAAGGTCATGTCTTGGAATACCATATAAGATACTTTTCATCCCGGCAGCATGTTCCCTTTATAATTTTCTACTTATCCTCTGGATGATGCTAGTAATACTCTAGATAGATTTGCCTACGTCTAAATAAATAAAGAGCGGGTAAAAATAAATACTAGAGCGATTAATACCACAATCATACTGGACAATTATGATTTAATTGTCTAGACACTGTCATACATAGGATTCCCGTAACCCACGTCACAGTTACTCAACATTAGACAATGACGTCAATTATTGTTTACCTACACAAGTGGATAAACGGGAAGAAATTGTTCAATATACTTCATATTAGACGAGGAGAAGGACAGGGAGATCAAAGAAAAGACGGATGGATTGTGTGAGGAATGATATGAAAGAAAAGGGAGTTAAGGTCTTTTTTCGTAGTATGGGTAGGATGACAGTAGGCTGAAAATATGCATCTTTAAGATGAGAAAAAAAGATAGCCAGCCACAATATTTGAATCCGATAGCTGTCACCCACATCACCCTATTCAATTGTAGTGTAGTGATAGCGTGAAGAGTGACAGGAAGAAAGAAACGTGTTGTACCGACGCCAAGTTCGGCTACATTGTTGGCTTGAGTCATAAGATTGTGGTCAATGGACTTCAAAGCGAGATGACACAAGGCATGCTGCCTCTTTTAAAATATGGTGCAACTGCTGGAGGAAGTAAACTAAGTAATCTATTCCATGGAGACAAAAACATTCGCGAAATTAAATTAGAGACGAAGAAATCTTTCATTGGAATAAAGATGTTAAGAGAATTTACGTGTGTGGCAAATTCACGAAACCTGCGCCTTTATTGAGTTTGATAAAGCAGAATTGTGCTGCCGTAATTCAAATCATAATTAGATCATCATTTTCTTTCTTATTGACTTCAAAGGACATAACAAAAAACTGCATTCCTTTACCCACCTCTAGTACAATGCTGTAAGCAACGTTCAAGGTATTTCGTCAATTGCCCGGCCGAAATATAGACGCTGTGCTATTAAATTTAGACGTTGCATATTTGATAGAGGATATCAGCGAAATGCAGGTTATTTAGTACCTACCTCGATTAATTTTACAAATACCTTTAACTTATTCGTAAAATCATTTTGTTCATTCAGAAGTGAGAGGACAAAATGGTTTTATCCGTTATAAATTAATCGGAAGAAAAAGAACAAGACAGCCTTAATGCGGAAGTCTTGGGGTATATTTGACGTCATATTCTGCGGTATGGTCCATGCTACCTACAGGATTTACAAGTCGACTTTAATTTCCAGTTACAGCTAAATCTAGAATCTTGATTGTTACACGTCATTGTGACGTAGACGGATTTTAAAAAAAATGGAAAATTTTACCGACGCCAAGGAATTGATGATGACAAGATACTTTCTAGAGGAAAATTTACAGAAAATAGACGAATTTATTTATATAGAGGTTGGAAAGTAAACCGTTCAAATTGAACTGCTAAATGCATAGTGGATATATGATGTCTCTTCAACTGCCGTTTTCTGTAAGATACTATTTTAAATGGCTGATATTAAAAATGACGTTCAAACAAAACCTATTTGTATCATAATAACTATATTGGATCAAATCATTTTAGGAAAACACCCGATACAATAAAATTATCACTTCTAAACTTATAGAATACCACAAAAGTTAGAACATATTTGAATCATCAATACATAAAATTGAGAAATCATGAGTTTGTTAGATTATGGCAACAAATAACACTAATGATAAATTCAAACACAAAGATATGCATTATAGATCTACATTTTTATATATTATCGAGTTAACAATGGCTATTTACGTGAATTGAAAGAGATTTTAGAACTTTCTAAAGACCGAACAAATATGACGAATGTTAGTTCACTAAGCGATCTTACATAGCAGAACCTAATGCACGCGCAGATTAGATAAGAAAAAAATATTTATGACTCGCACAAAAACAAAATAAAAAAATTTGACTTACAGTTTGATAACAAAAAAAAAAATTGAACTCAATGAAATACAAATAAAAAAAAAGACGTGTGCGAAGCAAAAAAGGCTTCTCAGTATATATTGCAATATTCAAAAAATATATATACACAGCGTTGGTATTTTGATATTGCCAGTGATGAGACAAACTCACGGAACACAGAAAAAAAATACTGATTAATTGAATCATTCATCAATATCCAATAAAACCAGTAGAATTTAAATGAGATACTGCCTAAAAAAATTAAATCGATCATTTAGTTAGAAATGAACAGCATTCCATTGCTGAATCTAAAACATTGCTCACAGGCATGATTCGTGGAAAAGTCATTTTTTGAAATATAGAAACGATGAATCGTCTTGCATTATTTGCCTTCTATTTATCTCAACGTTCGATAAGGCGAAATTCATGCTTGCGTGATGTTAAAGTAAATATGAGGTGCGAGTTATGATGTATTCCAAATTCAACAAGCTAGGTAACCTCTCTGTTATCTTTTTGACCGACTTCAAAAAAAGGTTCACTTATTTGTTGGTTGCGTAATTTTTATGTTTGTTACCTGAGAACTCTTGATTATTTAACCTATTTGGAAAATAAATTTAAAGCATTATATGCAACAATTTTGGTCTCTCTTTTATGAAAATCCATTTCTGACGATTTTTATTTGTTTTATTTTTTTTCGGTGGGAAAATCATCCAATACATCCCACACTCTTGGGCGGAGCGGGAGATGGTGTCAGACTTTTACTGACTAAAAACCCACTCCTGTTCTTTCGTTGCCTTTCATACCAGGGCCGAGCCTTCCTTTCAGAATGAGACCCTTGGCCCCAGTAGGCTTCGACCCTACTGGGCCCCTTCGGTTGCTGACATCTCCTTGAGGCGCGCGTGGAATACAGTTTGCCGTCGACGACTTGAGCTTGGTCCGGATGGTTACTGGACGGTCGCACGGCTAGCTACCTATTGCTCGCCGTTCGTAAGCCCGCGCCTACGGTGGCCGGAAATCGGGATGGGATCCCGGCAGCAGTTGGGGCGTGAGGACCGTTGCCTCACGCGTACGGCCTCCTCCTTTGCTAGCATTACTGCTTCGTAAAAGGAGACGACCGCCTGTTACTCCTCCTCGCTCCGGACCATGGTCTGTACCATGCCCTGGTGCGAGAGATCGCTGCCACCGATCGCCGATCCGCCGGCCGGATCGGCCGGTCCACACAATAGTGATACGTGCCCAATTTCTGATGATGGAATCTATAATGAATGGAGGAAACTTCTAAAATATTACTTTTGATTTTGGAAGCATGTGTCATATTTGACAACGGCTTCCAAAATTAAAAGTATTTAGTACTTTTTAGTGTTTCTTTTTTAATACTTGAGTCTGTTGTATTTTTTTGTAATTAGATTTTTTCTTTATTTTTTTACCAACACTATCAGTTTCATATGTTTTTAATTTATCATTTGAATCTTAATTCATGGCTATATATAATTCTACTCTATACCGTAACTTCTTGTTATTCGTGTATCTATCTAGACAACGTTGCCACTTCCTACAGACAGTCTCGACATAAACAAAGATCCTCTACATATCCTACATAGATACACTTATTAAATAAACCCCAAAAAATTCCATAGTTCAAAGACTTTTTCCGGAAATCTTTAACTATTATATTATAATGTGTTACAAAATTAATATGTTACACATTCTTATCTACTGATAAAATTAACCGGGTACGGTGTTTCCTTGTTTTATTTAGAGTTATATGGAAACTATTAATTTATATATGACAACAACAATGGTATAATTTTAAATCGATTTACCTGCTTTAAGAGACAGACATAAAGATGACACTTATATCACGCGACATAATTATATTTAGTTACTGTAACTTTGGGTTAAGGGTTTGTGAACTTATAACCAATATTAAATAGGAATTATGTCGCGATGAATATGGTCAACATTTGGGGGCCTAACATAGCTCCCTGTGGTATTCTCTGGAATAACCTACCTTTCACTTTCAATGATCGCCTATAACATTGTGATTAAAAACATTTCTATATTTGCAGATAAGTATTACTTTACATTGCATAATAAACAATTCAATATTCCCTCAATTGCCTTCACAAGAGTGGTCCTAAAATAATCGGATGATGTTAATAGATCCATTTTTTTTTCACAAATTCTTAGATTATCTCGGAAATACTTACCAAACTTGAAGGCCGATTGTACATACGTCTGTACAACTTGAATGACCTTAAAAACCCTTAATTGTCGTTTTGTACACACATTTGTACGAATTTTTTTTAGCCAAACATGTTGTTTTTCCTAGAATTTTTATTTTTTTATTTTTTTTTATTTACGTAACTTCGCGCAATTACCTACTAATAATACCCCGGGGCGCCCGAGGGGTCAGGATATAACTATGTGATTCATGGATATGTCTACACTAATATTATAAAGAGGTAAAGTTTGTTTTTGTTTTGTTTGGAGGTAATCTCTGAAAGTATTGGTCCCATTGCTAAAACTTTTTCACCGATAGGAAGCTGCTTTATTCCTAAGTGACATAGGCCGCATATATTGTACATACGCCGGCGAAGCCTAAGCTAGTCTGTTATAATCTAGATTACTATTGACAGCTGGTCGCCGAAAAATGATTGATGACGTAGTTTCAAAGCGGCGGCTACACTTTATCGGTCGAAGGTTCTGTTTCTATTTTAACTACATTCTTACTGTCTGATTTTCGCATTACGTCCGTATGATACCGCGCGCGCGCGTGTGGTGCTTATCGTATCTGCTTAAAGCATAATCTATGTATATTGAAATAGAGCGTTTCACATTTGAATCTGCACACGTGCTTGGTGTTACTGGGTTAGAAGCGTTGGACTCTTCATCATTTACCGATCCTTGTTACTTATTAGCAACGTTTCCTACTTTCATTATTTCTCATCAAAGATTTAAAGCATTTTATTTCAAATAAACCTTTTACAGGCACTTTAGAAATGTCAAGAATTCAGTCAGTCAGAAAAAAATAATGCTAATTGCACATTCCAAAGCGTAGATCTCTATGGAGAAGAATGTCCAAAAAACTCTATGGATACTCCTTTCAATCATTTTTTGTAATTACAAATATCTCTGTTACATGTTAATTGTCGCTATCATGTGAGAACAATGTAAATAAAGTAAAAATAAAAACTAAATATAGATAGTAAAATAGCTACTGGCGGCTAAGAGATGACCAGTCTCAACTGACAGCGCCCGTTCACGGACATGACGCGAATATTGGCACCGCTCAGCTCAACCATCTTGAAGGGAACCGAATGATCCAACACACGTGGCACCATCGGTGAGATATTTGAGTGAGCATGACAAACTCTCAACTGTCAATCATCACAATATAATGTAATTCCATTTCTATGATGTCATTCCTCTTATACTCCATGAAAAATATTGTTTCGAATTAGAAGTTACTTCTTTGTAATATTTGCAGACTACACAACCACTAGACGCACATTTACACAACACATTAGATCAAAATTCCATCTTTCCATATTTCAGAATACGCACATTTCTCGAATTTCGGTTTCGGATCCAGTACACAAAGTGATATCATTTTTCGTACAGTTTTTATGGTCCCTTGTCCCAGTGAAGCCCCAGACGATAAATTATTCTCACAGTCCGGTGGAAACACACCAAACATACTAATGTCAGAAATCATAAAAGCTGTCTGTGAAATGTAGGTTTAAGATAGTGCACCTTCGCTTTGAACATTTGAAATGGTAATGTGTTTATTCTAAAGTATAATTTCTCAGATTCGGTGAATGCTGGCTGTTCTGAATACATAAATAGCTGCATTGCATTTGAATGGTCTTTTGGTCCACCTTTCTTATTCTTATATTCTTTATTGTACACACAAAACTTAACTACAATACATGGATTTGACAATTTATGTACAAAGGCGAGCTTAACTCAACAATGAGTTTTCTCCCAGCAAACCTTTGAGTGACAGAGAGAGATCACAATCGAGGGTAGGATCCAGTGCACAACATAAACATACATAAATACGTCTAATATATATATATATATATATACATACATACATACAGATATAATATATATAACAATATATACTAATACTATGTCAATTGAGAAAGGAAGTGCTCTTTAATTTTCCTCTTAAAGACGTCCAGAGAAGGGCTGTCGCGAAGGGAATGTGGGAGAGCGTTCCAAAGACGCACTGCAGTTACAGTAAAGGAGCCATCATAGCGGCTAGAAGTATGACGCGGAGTACGAAGGAGAAGAGAATTGATAGTGCGACAGGGTTTACCCCTCGGCACAAGGTACTCAAAGCGTTCACGAAGGTATTGAGGAGCATTGGGATTGTGCAGGATAGTAAAGAGAAGGGATAGAATGTGGATATCTCGCCGACGCCGAATTGGCAGCCACCTTAACCTGGTCCGAAACTCCGACACATGATCGTATTTGCGGAGGCCAAAAATAAAGCGGATGCACAAATTCTGCAATCGCTCGAGTTTGTTTAGAAGTACCTCCGTAGCATCTAAAAAACAGACATCCGCATAGTCTATGAGCGGTAGAAGAAGAGATTGAGCAAGAGCAACCTTTGTATGAAATGGCAAGAATTTTTGGAGACGTTTAAGAGACTGAAAAGAATAAAATACCCTCTTACTCACATCGGCAATATGGGTCTCCCATGAGAGGTTAGTGTCCATATGGACGCCAAGGTTTTTCGCACTTTTGGTGTATAATATTGGTGCAGAATCATAAACTACTGGCGGGAGCGACTGGTCATCTAATAAGTTGAGCATGTATCTGCCACCAATAATGAGTGCTTGAGATTTTTTTGGGTTCAGCAAGAGTCCATAACATTTAGCCCACTTATTGATATTTTCAAGATCCTCATTGATGGCAGCCACAGTCTCAGCAAGTTCGCCCACTTTAAAATGCCGATATAGCTGCAAATCGTCTGCATAGAGATGAAAATTAGAAGTTAGGACCTTAGTAATAGCGTTTATAAAAACTGAGAAGAGTAGAGGAGAGAGGACGCCACCCTGAGGAACACCCGCAGCCAAATCACACCATTCAGAGGAGTCCTCATTGAATCGAACGGACTGCGAGCGACCCCGAAGATAAGATTTGAACCACTCAATAACTGATTCAGAGATATTAAGGGAGGAAAGGATTCCTAAGAGGATGTCAAAGTCAACTGAGTTAAAGGCACTGCTGAAGTCCAGTAAAACCAATACCGTTAAACACTTATGATCCATGGCCAGTCTTATGTCATCAGTAATTTTGACGAGAGTTGTCACAGTGCTGTGGCCAGGTCTGAAACCAGATTGGTAAGGACTCAGCAGACCGTTAGAGGACAAATAACAAGACAGTTGCTTTTGTACAACACTCTCGAGGACTTTGGAGAGGATTGGGAGGATGGATATTGGACGGTACTGGGATGGTGAAGAGGGATTTGATACTTTAGGAAGCGGTAGGACGTGAGCCTTTTTCCAAGCAGATGGAAAGGAGTTATTGAACATAGAAAAATTAACTATGTGAGTTATGACAGGGACTATTTCACTTAAAATAGGTAAGAACATTTGGAGTTGAAGGCCATCGTCACCTACCGCCTTAGTAGATATGGATAGGATACATTTCTTAATATCTAGTTCAGTTACTGGGCGGAAGGAGAAAGAAGCATTTTCTGGCAATGGAAGTTTAGCAAGATCATTGAGAGTGGAAGATTTAACATTGTCATCAAGTATAATTGGTGACTTAGAAAAGTGCGCATTAAGTGCATTGAGGTCCATCTTATCAGGAGAACTCTTGTTAGTGGCTTTGCCAATACCAAGAGTTTTTAAAAATTGCCATACTTGTGTTGGGTTGAAATTATCAATTGAGTTGTGAATGTGGCGCTTTTTCGCATCCCTACACAAACGACTGCAGCGATTTCGCAACTTCTTATAACGATCCCAGTTTTCTTCAGTGGGCCGCTTCCTGTACAACTGCTTGGCCTTGTCACGCTTAGCCATCTTTTCATCATCACCTTTCGTGATTTCGTAAAATAATATTTGGTCCTTCTACTTTTCTGAAGGGATAGGTAACTTATTCTATAACATGGGTGTTGTCGTTTTATTAATAACTATCTTTTATCAGCGGCTTTGCCTGCATAAAAAAAAGGTTTCTTCGTACAAACTTTGGACCCACGTTTCACTTAGAAAAACTTTCTTTGGAAAATCCTCTCTTAGTGCTCGTCTAAGTCTTAAAAGCCTTAAAACGTAATACAAAAATTTACGTTTCTAGTCTCAGTAATTTTGGCTATGCGTTGATATGTCAGTCAGATTCTCCTTTTACGTATATATCTATAAATAAAGATAATCCTAAAGTCACTTCAAAATGCAGTACCAGGTATTCAGGTCTTAAAGTTTTTAATTAAGTAAAAGTAAAACTAATTACTTCAGTAGACATGAAATGACGTGTTGTTGACCCTGTTAGCTTCCGTGGTATCGTCACGGTCAGACCTGTTCGTTCAAAGTCACGGTCGCTGCTTTTCGATGATTCACTAGACACTTCAAAGTTATTAAAATTTTGCGGTTTTCGGTGAGTATTTTCTAAGGAGTTTTCATTTTTTTTTTTGGCATGTTCTTAAATTAGTTTAATGGTTGTAAGTGCTTCTGACTAATCCGGTGTTGGATTTCCTATTTGCGTTTGTACGGTTTTTTTATGTTTTTCGGTATTTCCGATTCAGTTTTTATGAAACTGGTTTAGATTAGGATTTCACCTGTATTGATCAACTTGAGCAATTATTTTTCTATTCTCTATATATTGATTTTAAATACCTTATGCCGAACACTTCATCACACTGAAACCGTTTTATACAAGCTTTATATTAAGTTTCAATGTTTGTATGTATGTATAGGGCAAATCTTGCAAATAGATTTTGGGACAGTTATCCCTACCCAATTGAGCTGAAATTTGGAATACCTATGTAACGTGGATGACAATGCAGTAATATTGTACCATATAGCTGGTCTGATGATGGAGTCGGATAGTGGCTATAGGAACTACTAAGCGTAAAAAGATAACCTCATCGTGTTTGAGCTTGTTATAAAAAAATGTTTTTCATTGACAAAATTATTAACGATTATTCCTTTATCTTTAATGAACGTAACTTCCCCTAAATTACTTCAACAAATTAGTCACATGTGATTACGTCATAACATACTCGTAAATAATATGTATCAACATCTACATAATCTACGTAACGTTACTGTTATCTGATAAGAATCAAAATCTTATTTAAATATTAAACATAAATATTTTGGAGGTTTATGTTCAGATACCGTGTATAGTTGAGAACTAAGAATAAAATTCTGACTAATAATAATATAATAAATAATAATAGCGGTCCCTGCAGACGGTGTACTGTCGGAAAACAGGTAATTTTGTCAGATTAAAAAAAAATTACATTCACGTCTAAATGATCTACGCATGATTTTTACGATGTAAAATAAAAAACTGCCCGACGAATGGGTCCGTAGTACAATATTAAAGTCGAACAAAAATTGCCGATAAAATAACGTTTCTTGTTTTGGGTTTTTTTTTTCTTTTTCGTTTGAAGGTGGGAAATCATGACGTCTCCTGCCCCTTTTGTGTCCTTCGTTGCCTTTCAAACCAGGGCCGAGTCTTCATTTCAGAAGCAGACCCCTTAGCCCCAGTACGCTTTGAACTTGCTGGGCTCACAAGGGTCAACAAGGTGGCGTCGCGCGTGGAACACTTCGGCTCGTCCCGGACGGTTACTGAACGGTCAGACGGCAAGTTACCTGCTCGCCGCGCTTCAGCTTCCTTTGTGGCCGTTTCTAGGTCTGTGTGCGGCGACCCTTATAGAACCACGTCATTCTTCAGTGGCGCCACCAAGCAATATCTTTAAAGATACTCTACGAGTGTCTATATTTCTTTTATCGCTTCTTATTTATCTGCATCTTGAACTGGGCGGCTAAGTGATCGGTTTTTCATTTGACTGATAAGTGATACTTGAAGTGTTCGATAGTGAAAATTCTTTTTTGCTCTTATCGTGACCTAAAAGATAAAGTTAGGTTTTCTCAAAACACACCCACATTTGTCCATGATGGTTTTAAACAAAAAAAATCTTAACAGAAGGTAGAAGCAGTGATGTAGCTAGGGCAGTGCCAGCGGTACCTCTGCACATGGCGCAGGCCCTGGAGGGGCGCTGAAATTAACAAACCAGGCCCAAGTCTTGGACCATGCTTAGTAGCTTATATACGATACCTATATTATTGTTGGTTTCTGAAAGGGAAACCCGTAGTCCTTGATCGCAAAGGGCAACTGAAGAAACATAGGTGTGGTTTTAGTCAGTAAAAGACAGACACGCCCTCTCACTCTACCCTGGAGTTCAAGCAGAAATTACATGATTTCTCACATTTAAAAATAATATATAAATATATATACTCCTAACCTAACACATCATGGAAAGACTCCTGGATGGTCTTTCTTAAGAATTAGAAAAAAATTGTCGTAATCGTTGGGTTTGCCCCGCTGTGGCACAAATAGACGGGTGCAAAGTAAAGAAAGTTAACTTACTAAAAATTCATATTCTAAGACATCGCAAATCGTCTTCACAGTGTCAAAAATGGAGAAATAATAGCCTTTTTTTTTTCAATAATATTTTTGAAAAATTAAATTAGTAAACTACTGGTTATTCACTTGATGGATGGAGAGGGAGAGGGAGGCCAAAGAAACGATGCACTCGAACGAAGAACGCTTAGTCCAGACCGTTGAAGTTTCAACAACGTAAGGGTGGATACCCGCCGTGCGTCGGGTTTTCCGATGGTAGAAAGGAGATGGCGGAATCAAGTCTTTTTTATTTTGCACCTGTCGAAATTGTCCTAGCTCGATACAATCCAGTGAGCAAATTTTCCTTAACCCTGAAAAAAAAACCTAAAGATTATGAAGGAGTAAAGATTCCAAAGAGTACAAAAGAGATTATGTTGTGACACCGAACGCACGTTATCGTTTCCGAGAAAATTCTCACATAATAATCTCTGTATGTCAATGTATTATCAGTGCCTTAGATATATACACAACTCCTGAAAATTCTGGCTATTTGAAGAAAGATTCATCTCCTATTTGATCAACGAATTCAAGATCGACTTGTAGCGACATCTATGACGCCACTTAACTATTAATTCTACATCCTGCATCGACTAAAAAATACCTAAATCCACTATCGGTCAGTTAGAGAAACCAGACACAATATCCGTCTGGTCGGAGGATCCTCCCTTTTCAACGGAAGTTTGCGGGATTTATATCCAATTCTGCAACTCTAAAGGCCGATGCTTGATAGGGTTGCGAGATTGTTTCAAGAAGTAACCGTGGCATATACTTAGTAAATTGTACTTAGGCAAGATTGTCACGTTCGGCCCAGCGCCGCTCTCGTGAGATGACGCACTTTATGACCAGAGGTCGGAATTAGGTAGAGTTATTCATGTACTCACACTGATTTTATACAGCGAAAGAATAAAGTGGATATGCCTCAAATCCCGAGATTAATTTTAAAGAGCATATTTTCTTCTATGACTCTATCAGAAATGTATACACATCTTCCTGGATGTGTATAAATTTGTTAACCTCACCTCAGTTGACGTAGATCTTCTTCAATGAAAAATTTTATGTTAATTATATCTTTGTTTTATTTGTCTTATCTATCTCTGAGGTTTTTATTATTATTTATTTGTAATATTGTTGGCCACACGGTACTTTTCATTAGAAATCCCGGGAAGATCCATATTAATATCAACATTTCGATGCAAGTACATGAATAACTCTACCTAATTCCGACCTCTGGTTATGACACAATATTTTCTTATACAAAATGGGCATAAGTTGTTTACAAGTATTGCGGCGAAAAAGTTTAATTATTGTAACTTACTATGGCTGCTTGGCGTTATAAGACGTAATGCAAATAATAACATATTTTTTTAAACGTGATTAGGCTTTGTGTTAACCTCAAATTGTGCAAATCGAATTGTACGTCATAGAACGTTGCTGGTTTGAACGTGTTAAAACTTTCATTAGAAGCCACCACGGTCATAGAGGTCCTACGATATATCTCATATCGCCCCTTAGCTAACAACACCGCTTAAGTCATTTTTACCAACTTTACAGGAAACGAAAAAATCTGTGCGATGTTGAGAGGCCAGCCGACTTGCACGCTATCACTATTTTTGGAATTATGGCTTCTGATTTGCTGAAATCTATATCACGTGACCAATGGTTAGACGCGCAATGAGCAGCTCCATCTAAAGGCATTCAAATGTGAAAACCGCCAATTTTCAACATGAGCGGTGTTGAAGTGGCAAGTGTGGAGAAGTCATCGCCTTAGAATTTAAAAAAAAACGAAGAATACTCTTCTCAGTCATTCGTAGTTTCCCAAGGCTATAAAGGGTAAAGGTGACCGAAGCCCGATTTTGTTTTCAGACAAAGCTATTGACGTCACATCACACACAGTGGGTACTTTCAATTAATTGCCTGAGAATGCAGACGTGCATCATCTTACCTAATTATGAACATCAACTAGCTTTTGTTCGCGACTCCGCTTATTTTATTGATGGCGTTAGGATCGAATATCCGTTCTTTTTGTCAGTATAGATAGACTGAAAATTTGAAAAGTTTAGAATCGTTAAACGAAAAACTAAACACATTGACCAACAATAAACCACCAAATTTAAAAAAAGAACACAACAAAATTGATTATTGAAGCCAATTAATTATCATAATACATACATACAACAACAAAAAAATAAGATTATAAATTTATGCTCAGTTTACTAACAGATCAATTCAATATTAGTTTGCATCTCATCAATTCAATCACCATTTTTTCCCAAGACTGCGAAAACAAAAATCAAAACAAATTAATTAAGCAACCAAATCCTCAATTAACACAGACAACAGACACACACAGGGACACATAATACAAGTATATTCGACAAACAATAGGACGCGAAGTACTCGCCGGTTTCAGAGACACACATTATTGTGGTGTGCACCAAGCTTGACTGCTCGACTCGGACGTTAGTCGCTTACCGCAGAGAGTATCAGAGAGACGTTAGTGTTCGTTACTGTGTGGATTTGCCGAATAAACGTTGTGTTATAACACTTGGGTAAGTTCTATTCCATATTTAAATTTTTAAAAATACTGTCTCTCTTGTCTATGCTTTTTTTTTGAGTTGAACACCGTTTAAAACTGCCAGCAATTTCTGATTAGATTTTTTTTTTTAGTCTTCTCTCCGTTTTTAATTCTAATTTTAAAGTGGTTGGACTTGAACTTTTGTTGGTTTAGTTACGGTGTGTTTTTTTACTAAAAATAGACGGTAATTAGATGTGTTCGGGGTTAGTTGAGATTTTTTACTAGAGTAACTTTGCCGTCGGAAAAAGTTTTAGATTTGAATAGGTCATGCTAACTTTTCGCATTTACAAATCCGTGTTCTGTTTTACTAAATTAAAAATATGTAACTTATATTAAACGTTTTATTTACAATAAAAATAGCTACTAAATCGGTCGAGAGAGTAGTTTTGTAGCTCACATCTGTACCCAGCCAATCCGACCACCGCACTGTGCTACTCCTACTCTACGACTCTAATCAAATTGCCAAACTGTAGTAAAAATCTATCGGTTGCGTGAGCCCTAAAGGCTTTCGTGTGACGTAGCGACGGGCTCGCCGGCTCGACCAATCACAGCGTCAGCTATATAAAAACGTCAAGCGTAAAGCGGAAAGACCAAACGCTAAACGTACGCCAGGCTGAACGCACGCCGGAACAACAAACGGACCGCGCCACATTCGTTCGCTCACTCAAACTTACGCTCGTTTACAATCAGTGTAGTGTTCGCATTTCGGAATTATAAAAGTGAGTAAAAAGAAAAAAAAATCTGCAGTTTTTCCAATTTCGACCCCGTGGGTGTCCAGTCGGAACCGGTGTGTAATTGCTCTCTGGATTGGTTCAAGTGATATTAACTTACTTCCAAGTAAGCTGTTTTTTATATAAATTCATAAGTTGTTTGCAAACAAAATTTATGATTTGGTTCCAAATGGACATTCATAGTTGGTGATGGTAGTAATTCTAAAGTCGCAATAAGTTGACGTATCTTTTTTGATAATGTTTGCATTGATATTAGCAACTGCTGGAGGTGTGTCCGCAGTGTTTCTCAACATCGGATCTATTGCTTCAAAAGTATTATAGCGTTTCAACTTGAGAAACTTCTTCTGAGCACTTAAAATTTCATTAAGAACTTTATTCTTTAAAATTTTAAGTTGACAAGACATGTTTGAGAAATATTGCTTGCTCCTGCTTACGACATATCCAGGTGTTGCATATTTCTATGCGATCAGTCATCATTGATTCCTTATCTTATTCTCTTACATAAATATCATTGGAAGATTTATTTCAACAATTTCGGATTGTTATCTGGTTATCTTATTGCATATTTAGTGCCAGATGTAAATGCTAAAACTTTACCTTTTGGGACTGTTACGAAATGCACTTTTTGAATTTAATAAGTCTTGTTTCAACTTATCAAAAGTTGGTCTACATTCCAAAATGCAAAGAGCATATACACATTTTCTCTCAAAAGCGACCGGTGATTTAAAATGAAACTGCAAATAACACAAGTAAATATGTTGAGGACTCTTTAAACAAACGACTAGAAAATTAATATCAAACACTAAATATTGTTGGCATTGATAAAATTGTGTCATATTCATCATGTTATCAGTTAAGATCAAAAAGTAAATTTCATTCTGATACCACGCACGGGATAAACAAAGACCTATGGTTTAGACTCGCAAGAGATCTCACGTGAACACATACCAAACTTGAGTAAATAAAAAACGAAAGTCTGTGTTTAGTTATCTGAAGTCTTTAAACCACAAATATTCTTAGAGCTATCGAAGTAGAGAATGCAATCTGTATCACGTGGGACACAAAAAAAAATATTGACGGCATATAACGTCATATATATACAGATAAATATCTACGTGATCTTAAACACGATTTTGATAATGATAAAAACTGGACCACCAGTTAAAAAATAGCTTAAAGATAATTTAAGACTCTCATCAATAGGATAAGTATGTAAAAAATCATAATATCAATCTGTCATCAAAACGAAAAATTTATTGAATTCACTTTTTACAGAAACGCTTTTTGCGTTTTTTATTCCTTTGACGAAAAAAAAAATGCAAGACATGTTTTTGTATCTTTGCCCTCTATTATTATCTTAAGCATTTTCTAAATTTTCTCTAGCCTTACTAACATCGAAATTCTCATTTCTGTGATAACCTATTTTTACAATGCCATCATGTCAAGCCGATATCACATTTTAAGGATACTATAACTATGTTATAAGGTTATCCTTCCTGAATATTGTTATTCGCATTCTCAAGTTAGCATTTACCGTATTAAAGAAATACATTTAATGTTATTGTATAATTTATTATCAGTTGTTACAACATCTTCTTATTTTGATTTATCTTTGATAACTTTGTCACTGTATAATTAATTGATATCTGTTTCAATATTTTTATATTTCTTAGATGAGATTGTATAATACGCTTGTATCCGTAAATTTTTGAGTGCTTTAGAGGGATCTATTTTGTCATGACCGTGTGTTGAAACCTTTCTCTGTGCACCGTCATCGGATGACGCAATAACTGTTACTGTTTCACTATGATGCTGCACACCTGTCCTTTCTAATGCTTTTGTAACTTCCTCCGAATTGTTATCATTGTTGATCTTAATTTCAACCATTTTAGATTTTTTGTCTTCTTACCTGTGAGTGTGTCTTACCATATTGTCACTCTGTGTGGTTTTTACATTTTATACGTATTCAGTAATTTACTTATATGATGAGTGTAGTCAAGGTTATTCAATAAATATATATAAAGTGTGGGTACACATTCCAACACTAGAGCTGTAAAACTTGTGTTAACGTGTGATTCCGTGTCTAGTACTACTTACCTCGTAAGTTTACATTAAAATTACAAATAAAACAAATAGCTGTTACGTCAATAAAGATGAGAATGCTCCAATGTTCGACAACGTATACTTCGTCTAAGACTTTTCGCTTACTCTTTGGAGCAGTTAAGTCTTGAGGCAGGCCACTTTTTAAGTCATCTGTTATCAATAGTCGTCAAAATTAAATAATATCTAAATCATTTATAAACAAAACCAGCCAAGTGTGAGTCGGACTCGCGAATGTAGGCTTTCGTACAGTCTGTAGCAAAAAACGGCAAAAAACACGTTTGTTTTAAGGGAGCCATCTTAAATATTTATTTTGTTCTCTTTTTTAGTATTTGTCGTTATAGTGAAAGCAGAAATACATCATGTGTGAAAATTTCAACTGAAAATTTCAAAATTTTATCACGGTTCATGAGATACAGCCTGGTGACAGACGGCAGACTGACAGAAGACAGACGGGATGGACAGCGGAGTCTTAGTAATAGGGTCCTATTTTACCCTTTGGGAGGGTTCCGTATACCCTAAAACAGGAAAGGGAAGATACCGAAATGCTCATCAGCAGCATCTAGTATAGAAATCCAAAAGAGCAGTTATTTGTTGTTTTTTGGGTCAGTAAGTGATAAATGTGGCTGAAAGCTGATAGGTTGTAACTTTAGAGTGCTAAATCATCAAGTAACTCCTCGCGCTTTGGGTGGAGAGAGAGGGAGTATTTTTTGTGTTTTTTTTAGTTGGGAAAATCATCTAATGACAAATCTCGCTCTTGGACGGAGCGCGAGATAGTTTCAGATTTTTACTAACTAAAAACCCACTCCTGTTCCTTCTTCACTCCGCCTTCGTCACAGGGCCCCGGGTTTCACCTTCACACTACCCGTGACAAAGAGGGAGTGTCAGAGTTATACTAGCTAAAATCCACCTGTGTTCCTTCAGTTGCCATTTACGTTCCAGGGCCGCGGTAACTCTTCTGAATGATCCCACAGATGTTATGTACAGGTATATACATATACATACGTCAAGAAGTATTGTCTTTCATAGGACCTATAACAACCTACCCGTGACGGTAAATTCTTAAACAACCGTTCGGAAATCAATCGTAAAGCTTTGAAATAAACAAAGTAGCCTGTAAGAACAATAAAATGAACCAGGTTCAAATGTTCAGCACATACTTGAAAACGTATAAACCCTTGTTAGTACCTGCGTATTAGTGTTTCACCGTAGGCCGAAACCGAGACCGCTGACGAATTAAACCTTCGGCCGAAGTGAATCCGTATTTAACTTTTGGCCGAAGTGAATCCGAATATAACTTTTGGCCAAAGTGAATCCGTATTTAACTTTTGGCCGAAGTGAATCTGAATTTAACTTTTCGCCGAAGTGAATCTGAATTTAACTTTTGGCCAAAATGAATCCGTAATGAACTTTTGGCCGAAGTGAATCCAAATTTGACTTTTGGCCGAAGTGATTCCGAATTTAACTTTTGGCCGAAGTGATTCCGAATTTAACTTTTGGCCGAAGTGAATCTGAATTTAATTTTTGGCTGAAGTGAATCCAAAGTTTTAATAACCCTAAAAAACTCGGTTCAAGATTGGCAAAAAGCACTTTTTTTCCTCAAAGCTATCTCCTCTCGTTCGTGAGCTCCTTGTGCATGAAGACCGCCTATTACAAGTACACTTGTTTTAATAAATGTTTGTTATTGGTGTACATAGTCCTCACCGCGTCTGTTTGTCTGTTTTAAAGCGGTAAAATTAAAAAAAAAACTACTAAACGAATTTTCATGCCGTTTTCACCTATGGACCATGAGGGAGTAAGTGCATGCATATTATAGTAGAGAAATCAGAGAATTTCAAAGTTTTCTTGGAGCGCTAGTAATAAATGAAGAAAGTTTATTTTGCCTGTATACATTTTATAGAGCTAATTCAACCTCTCAAGTTGACAAAAATACTAAAAATTTAACGTCGATATTTGCTCAGGCCGAAACCGAAAATTTGGCTTTTTCCGAAGTTAGCCGGAGAAGGTGGACGAAACCGGACCCTCTGTCGAACACTAGTACATATAAATAGAGGTAACATTACGACTTTGCCGCACGGGGCTAAAAGAGTCGTTGATTTATAGTCCTTCAAACCAGCTATTTGCGGGATTAATATGTTAGGTTCTATACAATAACTTATATTTATTAACGGCGGTTTTGTCCAGGTACATTTTAAAAAGTATCCTTCGGCAATGTATTAAATACGGCAAAGTTTAACACTTTATTTTAGCAGATAATTATGCATTTTAGTTGCAAATGATAACGCGATAATCGGAATGATAAATAGATCAATGATCAATTCTTAAGCAAAAAGAAATATTTAAAATTAATACCCAAATCCAAAACACAACAAAAAATAACGTTTCCACATAAAATTGAGTGCAAATAGTGTAATATTCAACGTTCTTATAAAAGACATCAACGCACTGGACCCCTCACATTGACAGTATGCGCACATTACCTTGGTCAGTCCTTCCGAGAAAACTTAACTTATCATTGATTTTTTTTATTAATGTTTTTGGCTTGGATACTAAGTCCTTTAAGCTATGTCGTATAAATAGTTAATTTGTTTACCATTAGAATATGGATAGATATACACATTCTATTTTGTTTTGTAATATTTGGCAGCAAATGTTAACAACATTTGCGACAAACTTCGCTGAAGTAGTCAACACTACAATAAAATTGTCAGCTCCATTTTTCGAGATTGCGCCGGTTTCAATGATTCCATATATTGTCTAGTTGCGCAGATATTTGAGATACAAAACTACACTAATTTTACTTTACAATATCCACTACATCATCGATAGTGACCCCTAGTGAGCTAACTCGTGTAACCGAACATTCTACCTTAGATTTAATACCTGTCAGTTGCTGGATTTTGCACAATGTTCTTTATTATGTGAATAAATTGAACCACATAACGCGAAATTAGAAAAAAATACTGTCCTTTTCTTGGTAGTATAGAAAGAATGAGATGGAAGATGTTTAGAGCTGTCATTTGAAAAGTCACTTTAACGTTCTAATTTCAAAATTGACAGCTCATTTTTTTCCCTCACTGCAAAAAATAGTATATTAGTGATCGAGCCACGGGTAGTGTGAAAGCGAAGCCCGGTGCCCCGGGATGAAGGCAAAGAAGGAACAGAAGTGGATTTTTAGTCAGTAAAAGTCTGACACTATCTCCCGCTCCGCCCAAGGGCGAGATTCGTCATTAGATGATTTTCCCATCTAAAAAAAAAAAGTCATCGAGACCCTGGAATGCAAAGGACAATTGAATGAACACGGGTTTTAGTCAGTTAAACTCTGACGCTCCTCTCGCTTCACCTAGAGTTAGGAGAAGACATAATAACTCTGTATTTCAGGTTGCCCTTGAACACCACAATGAATCATGAAATTGACAGATAAACCTTGTTATATATTGTATTTTCTTTTTTCATTGTTATGGCGACTGAGTCGAGTGTAGGTCCTTCAAATTGACTTTAAATTTAGGTCTGAGTTAATTTCTGAAAGCAATTAATCTATTTTTTTTAATGTGCGGTTTTTTTATTTGAACAAGTCGCTCGTGGCAGACATCAGACTTAATGGTTTAGTAATACGTTTCTAATTGATTTCAAACTGTGCGGTTTTTTTAATTAGTGACAAGACATCCAAAAATAAAGTAGGTATTTCTTGTAGACGTTCGTATTAACAATTTTTGTTTGGCAATTTTAGACGTCAACTTATAAATCTCATTACAACATAAGATATATAATTTATATTTTATTAATTTTAATTTAGGTACCTACATAGTAAAATTTATAATACGAAAAGAACTGCACCTTTTTCGGACAATAATATCATATTTCAACGAATCAATAAAATCGTCTGAACCTCTTTTTAATAACTTACACAAAAAAACAGTGACATAATTTGCGCACAGGTGTACAGATATTTTTTTTATTAATAATAACCGATTTACATAATACCTCAATTATTAATACGATAAATAAATCAATAAAAATAAAAGTCGGTTTGATCTAGGGACTCCATAGATATAAAATCTCTTTGAAAAAAACTTGGTACAGAAACCAAATAATGCTGGCTGTAAATACAATGATTTGCATATGTTATAACCAAGTCATTTGTTGGTCCGGTTACAATGTAGTCTCAACAAAACTCAAGTAGCCCACCTGACTTATGCTAAGCTGGGTTCAAGCTTTTATTCATCAGGCCACTCACTGTGACTTGCTAAGAAAACTAAGTAGGAAACGTACCTTTCTTATATTTTAAATAAAATTAGCTCCTGCCAGCGACTTTACCCGCATAAAAGACTTAAATTAGCCCGAGGAACACACTCCAGGAACAAAAAAAATATTCTATTCCCTATTCCAGGACATGGTATATTCTTGTGCCAGCTTCATTTCAGCCGAAAGACGTCCACTGTTGGACATAGGCCTCCCCCGAGTGCGTCACAAGGATCGCTTTTGTGCGCCTCGCATCCATCGGTTTTCTTCGACCCTCACTAGGTCTATATAGCAAATCTTTTAGTCCTTTATTCAGTAATTCTTTCCATTCCAGCCTTCAGATCTCTCACACGGTCCATACTACGTTTCATCACGTTCAATATATGTACCACAAACGATTGTAATATAATAATAATTTATTTCTTGTGAACAAGAACAAAATATTATAATAATTAACAATGCAAATTACATTTTTAATGAAGAAAACTTGGTTAGCCTAGTTCACACTAGTGCAATCTAACATTATATTAAAATCATTTACGACATTGGAATATACACATGGGTTCCAGCCCTTCAGTTCAAAACATGAGCCACATGTTAGAGTGCCCTAAGTGCTCATACACCTGCACTATGAAGGATTTAATGAGTGCTACCGGTGCTGCAGTTGGCGTAGCCACCTACTAGACCCAAACAGTTTAACAAGTTTACCTTCGATTCTAAAAGAAGAAGAGAAACCTACACGGATCGATCCTAAAGGTTAAGCAACGTTACCGAGGTCGGTCTCTGGATGGGTGACCATCTTAACATATTTTATAAAAAAGTTATAACAGGAGGAAGAGCTCGTGGCTATCTAATTACAACCACAGTATTAATTTCCAAGGTCAAGCAACTCTTGCCGAGGTCGGCCTGTGGATGGGTGACCAACATGACATACGGAGATTCCTAAATACCTCGGAAA
The DNA here is from genome assembly GCA_949316375.1 of Mythimna vitellina. NCBI lineage: Eukaryota > Metazoa > Arthropoda > Insecta > Lepidoptera > Noctuidae > Mythimna > Mythimna vitellina. The sequence goes on along the minus strand of OX438700.1, from coordinate 20,635,446 downwards.
ACACGTTAAGACAGAAATCTGACACAAGTCTTGCCAAGGATTATGGTGTTACCTAATTATTAGGTTGTGGAGGCCAAGGTTACCGACATAGCACGAAGAATCGCCAAACTTAAATAGCAATGGGCAGGGTACATTGCTCACAGAACGGATGGCCGTTGGGGCCGAAAGGTTCTGGAATGGCGACCACGTACCGGAAGACATAGCGTTGGAAGGCCTCCTACCTGGTAAGGGTTGCGGGAATCCGATGGATGCGAGACGTACAGAACCGTTCATTGTGGCGACACTTGGGGTAGGCCTATGTACAACAGTGGACGTTTTTCGGCTGAAATGATGATGATGAGGTTAGATAGGCAGTGGCTCAAATTCTGATCACCAGCTTCTGGTTTGACTGGAAACCAACCCATATTTCACAAAAGGCTAAACAGGCTTTGGAATATCTATCATTCTCCTTCAATACCTTTAATATTTTAATTTATAACTTTTATAGAAACTAAAGCCTTTATGACGGTTAATTTAAACGTTAATGTTGATAATGTCGCCATAGGCATAAAATGTCCGAAGAATGATGACAGTCGGTTCAAAGTCCAACCTTACGTGATGTCGGGTTGCTGAACTCGATGAAGCTACTAGTACTGATGGTACTGTAATATGAACGAGCGTAATATATATGTGAATAATATCGTAACTGACAACTGTAGTATTTGGCTGGTGACCAATCTAATAACGTTAAGATTATATGTGATTTTTTTTTCGGTGAGAAAAGCATCCGCGCTCTTGGGCAGAGTAGGAGGGTGTGTTAGACTTTTACTGACTAAAACCTCACTCCTGTTCCTTCATTGCCTTTCATACCAGAGCCGAGTCTGCCTTTCAGCACAAGACCCTTGGCCCCAGTTGACTTCGACCCTGCTGGACCCCCACAGTTTGCTGACATCTCCTTGAGGCGCACGTGAAATAATACGCACCGTCGAAGACTTGGGCTCGGTCTGGATGGTTACCAGACGGTCGGACGGCGAGCTACCCAATGCTCGCCGTCCGCAAGCCCACGCCTAATGTGGCCGGAAAACGGGATCGGGATCCCGGTGGCTAGGGCGCTTGCCGCCTCCTCCTCTGCCAACATTACTGCTTCGCAGACGGAGGCGACCGCCTGCCACTTCTCCTCGCTTCGGACTATGGCCTATACCAAGGCCCGGCTTGAGAAATCGCTGCCGTCGATCTCCCCCACGAGGACACAGAGGTGCTCTGCTCAAGAAAATTAAATGTGATAGTAACAATGCAAGAAGTATCAAAGTAAAAACAAATTATGCTAAGTCTGTAACAGAATACAATATCCTCGTATATCATCTATCTGCCTGTTTGCCAAAAGCAGACTACTAATTTAATTTAAAGAACTAAAATTTTAAATTAAACACCATCAAATGAGTATATATTGTCACCAAACTTATTAAAATAAACGGAACCCAAGCTCATCTTAAAGCACCCATTCAAATTGAAATAAACGATTCAATAAATAATTAATTTAAATTAATTTCATGTAAAGTATTATTTATATTATTGCTCCAATATTTGAATATGGCCGAACACCTGTGTGCAACCCGATACGGCCGTCGCTTCGGTGCCGACTGGTCATAAATTGACCATTAATTTGACCATAAACATTTTTTTTTTTTAATGAATATCGAATATCTTTTTGGGCGGTTCTTCAGGTAGACTTCGAGGAAGGCTTCTTTGATGATTAATTTGGACTGGTTAGAGATGGAATCGAGATTTAAAATATACTCGAGAACTATTTCATGCTAATTTCAGTTTATGATTTAAATATAATTTGGTTAGAAATGAGCGCTCTTTCGATCTGTATAGCCGATTGGTCTATATAAATGAGAGTCGTACGTGAGTTTAAAATCCGCCCAAGCGCTTCACTTTGTATAATTTATATCCCCACTGCTCTAAAAACAGTGAAGGAAAACATTATGAAGAAACCGTTATATCCTAAAAAGCGTGAGCCAGCGCGTTGGATCATTAAATTTCCCAGAGAAGAGACATGAGTCCTAAAACATAATAAAAATCTGGTCTTGGAGACCAGATTAGACCATTATCACCTGCCTGATCTTTATCCAAATTTATTTGAGTGCAACATGACTTTTTCATAAATAAGTACTTAATTTCTATTGGCCAACATCTCAATATTACCCATAATTATCCATAAATCTTTAAAAATAATGTAAATATCGTACATATCGTTGAAATTTTTAAGTTTTTTATTTTGCATAATACTATTTCACTATTTTTTATCGATAGTATATAAGAAGGTCTTGGATATGTTCTAAAACCATTTCATTTTTTATGTAATCTAATACAATTTGTTCGTGGAACACCCGTCAGATTCCGTAACTAGTACCGCCTATAAACACCTCGAAATGTACTTTATAGTAAACCCATTCAATAAACTAAGGGTACTCGGACATGGTCGGTATTATGCTTCACACGCCATCCAGTAAGCTAACACCACGCCTATATGATTACGCGGAAGCGTCGGGTATGTCAGCAGACGCTAACATTGACACTTGACCTATCCAGCGTACGTGTATCTATCGTTAATCAATGGGAGTCATGGGACTGTCTCATCTAGAAGGTAATTTTTGTCTTTAGTGATAACTTTGGTGTATAGCAGTGGTTACCTTTAGTGAATGATTACGTTTAATTTGTAGATTTAGAGTGGTTTTTATTGCAAATTTAGCTTGATCTACTTCAAATTTGGTCTCAATATTCCTGTTTTTCTCATTGCCATTGATATTATCTAGTATTTGACTGCGATCTTATTGATATCGCTCTCAGTGATAAGACCGCCATTCTAGCCATAGATTTAAGCTTGTGTAATTGTAACTATTTTGATGTACAATAAAGTTAATTCTATTCTATTGTAGACTCGTTTATTAGTTTGATTAGCGAATTCTCCACTAAATATATTTAGAATAACTTAAAAGTGAGATTTACATGTACCTCACTCACCGTCATCTTTAAATTAACTGACTTTCTCAAGCTCTTCATCCAGACGTAAATTTAAATCAGAAACCCGTTGATAGCCGCGATTTTCATCATCTTCCTCCTCGGACCGGCTTGAGCGCGCTCGTGCGTACTCGGGTGTATTCGGAACCAACGCAAGAGTCGCCGTCCAGTCTCGTTCAACTCGCTACTTATGTTACAAACCAGATCTCGTTAAGGTAGATTTTATTTTATAAAGTTATTTTCTTTTAGTGTGATATTTATTTTATGATCATATGATAATGTGTTTTTTCCTTTGGTCTATTTTTGTAGTACCTACGCTACATGCATATTTATTTTTGGACTTGAATGATCTAAAAAGTTCATGAATATTTTTTGTCTTGGTTTGCAGACGCAAGTTACTTTAGCAGATAGTTTAAAATAGAATCTTGTCAAACGTGACCCTTTTTTTGTCAAACTTGAGGTAACAGCTCTACTTATCTTCGAACTCTATAAAGTTACGTATCTCATCTCCTAAATTATCGAACCCGTCAACATCTTAAGAATTATAATCCATGAAAATAGAATTATCAAAGTGAGTTGACATAATAACTTTCTCATCGCGTTCATTGCCAACTTTCATGTGATATTTTACTGATTCCAATGTTGCGGTGACTACAAACGCAGAACGAGGTTACCGAACATTTAATATTAGTTCAAAAGAAAAGTACGCTCATGTGCAAGCTGAGTTAATTTATAAACTAATATATTCTGAGATCAAAATGAAGTCAGCAACACTTGCAATTTAATACCTTAAGATGACAGCAACAGAGTTTAAATTGCTGCAAATAATGCTGCTGAAGCTAATTTTCTTAATAGTTTTAGAACTATATAGAGAATTACAAATAATTTGTTTATGAAAGGACATTACATACAATGTCAGTTTGAAAGGTGACACCACTGTTCTTAAAACCGAAGATAAACCAGCCATCTTAGTAGTCCAACTGAAGTGCAGTAGGTATGAATATTGGCAACATTTAAAGAACAGCTTTAGTAACGAAACTACTGCACTTGTATAGATAGTTTTGTCCAATACTCGGGCTCAATATTGATTGTGGTAAGCTGTATAGCAATATCAACATCATATAAAGCGTCTGCCTGTTGGTTTGTGGTAAAAAAATAAATATGAACTTGAGTTTCCTTTTCAGTCGTGCTTAACCTGCTTCGAGTAAATTGTATTTTTTTTGTTAGCCTACATATTGTGTCCCACTATTGGGCAAAGGCCACTCCCTTCTCCTTGCAAGCCTCTCTGTCTTGGGCGATCTCTCGCCTATTTTGCTTCGTGTGACGATCTGATTATATTCGCGAAGCAAGTAAATGGTTAATATCAATTAAACATAAAGCAACCGCGGAAGTAGCAACAAGATACTAGATCATTACACAAATAGTTACCCATATATTCACGCATAATCTTAAGAGGACTAAGCAGATAAAGAATCTCGTTGATTGCCAGTAATTATTACGAAGGCTTAGTGAAAGGTGGAGCATATCTGTAATTAGATCTCCAATGTTGTTTTCCTTGAAAACGTGAGACCGATTAATGTGCCGTCAAAAGGCAATCTGATCTTAGTGAGTTATGAATATTTTCACATAAACTGGGATATGGGTGGAAAAGAGATAAGTGATAGCGTTGATGAAGTATGTGAAGTTAAATTAATACGAGAGTTTGGAGAAAAGGGAAATGAAAACATCGCAGCAACTCTGTTGTTTACGCTAGCTTAGGAAAATATTGACAGTGATAAGCCTAGCATCTTAATTCTTTATTGTACACTAAAATTTGACACTGTGATTAGAGAGTTCATGTACAAATACCAGTTTAACTCTACTAGAGATTCATCCCAGTAAAAGTAAAGCTTGTAGATTCCATGTATCTCCAGCTAAAGAAAAAAAATATTAAAAAATTTGTCAGTTCCAATGGAACACAAGAATAAATTGAAAGTAAAATACACCAAGCGTACGCACCAATCACTAACACGGTTTAAATGAGCATAGAATTGCGGTAATTATTCTCACTAGTTCGCTAGTGTGCTGTTGTAGCGGTGGTCCAAGAGACACACAACAAAATGTCGTAAAGATACTTATAGCACTAACATTACTTACTCAAGTAAGTTAAGTTGTCGAACAAAACACGTCTTACTTGCAAACAACTTGAAAGTAAAGCCATTTATTTCGAGAGCAACACTAAAATATGTTGTTATTTCTCAACTTTATTGTCATTTCAAGCATTTTCATCTCCTAGGCCTCGATTGAACCAAGCCTCTTGTTCATTTGGTTGCTCATGTTAAGATAGACGGAGAAATATTCGCAAAACTGGACTGATTAAACTTAATCTTTATACAGTAAAAATGGCTCTATATTTTGAATTTGCTTCTTCATCAACTCCTACAGTTTACGAACCTTTTTTAGAAATAAACTTTACATCTGAATAGAGCTTTACAAAGCTTTCGATAAAGTATGACTAAACAAGATTTGTTAGTCAATTGTCTCCTAACTGTATGACTGTTCTCACACACTATTATTAGATGTTGCTACATTTGTACGAATATATTCATGTGAAGCTGTTCTATTAATACTGGTAAAGTCAATGTTTCACTTACGAGTTTTATTTTGATTGGCAATACATTGGCAGTGGGTTACATTTGTGCGAGCAGTTTTATATCTGCATGGTTTATATGTACAGGTTTTAAATTAACTTTCCTATCCTTAGTTACATCAGTTCTATCATTTTCAACTACAATGAATACTAAAAGTAAAGTTATTTTTAGTTTCTCTACTTTTCGATTATTATACCTACATTTATGTTTCTGTTCTACAATCTTTTTCAGAACTAAGTTTTATTATAGTCTTAACTATTAACGCTAAGTAGTGCTGAAGGGTGTAGATATCTATGTCTACATTTGAACCTATAAAATGTCAAATCTCAGCCTTATTAAAAGAACTATATGCACTTATCACCTTCCCCATTATTCAGTACACTCCTTTATCAGCTCCCACAAGATCAGGGACAATTTCCGAAGCCACAATACGCAGTAGGTGTTTAGTTGCAACACATCGCCGTCGCTCCGACGCAGTAACGATGTAGATTGGATTGCGCGCATGCGCCGTAGAAGGCGTCAGGTTGTCTCCGTGTGTCCTCGGTACGTTGACAACGCACACTGACGCAAATGTGTAGGGACGCGATATACTGGACCTTAGAAATATTCTCGAAGTGCTATCTAAATTAGCATTAGAGATAGAAGCTTTTGAATTTTTTTTTTGTCGTAATCACCATCATCTTCAGTTCAACTTCGATCAATGCTGGCCATAGCCTTAACTTTTATTAAATTCAATTTTATTTTACACTAGCTTCTGCCAGCGGCTTCGCCCGCGTGAAAGTAGGTTTCTTTTAACAAACTTTGGTAGATATTTATAAGATCTACAATTAATTAGAACATTTTATGGTTTTATCTTTTATAGTTTAGGCAGCGTAAACTCAAATATCTTACGGAACCTTATTTTTTTCCAAAATAAAATATAGCCTATGTTACTCGTGGATTATGTAGCTTTCGAATGGTGAAAGAATTTTTAAAATCGGTCCAGTGGTTTTTGAGCCTATTCATTACAAACAAACAAACAAAGTTTTCCTCTTTATAATATTAGTGTAGATATGCTCTAGCTCGCCTGGGCACATATCAAAAGTCAAAAGCAAAGTTCTAATTCTAATTTGTCGTTTTCTATGGAAAAGAGATTTTTACAATATTTTCGTATTAATAGATATTACAGTAAAGTGTAGACCAATCACCTAGCATACTACATTAACTCAGGCGGATCCACTAGTAAAAGTTAGTTACTCAATAAAGTTCCAAATCCTGCATCAAATATATGATCAGAGTCTGTTTTCGTCATACATTGGAATGTTTGCAAATCGTTACAATATAACACTGTGTTGTATGTCAACTTGTCTGTGCAAATGATAGCAAACGGATCTCCTTGTGTGACCAGACTATGTAACTTGTTCTTTACGAGCTTTATTTTAGCTTACAATTGTGTTTGATATAGGTCGCAAAAATTTGTTATGTCAACTTTAGCCGTTTGCATTTTTGTTTTAATGAGCTGGTATGTGGTGAAAATTTTATCTTTTCTGACTCTAAAGAAAGATAAGATTCATTATCTGAGCGCCGTATCTGCCATGGAATCTCTTGTAGTTTCTTTTCCATAGAGATCTATACTTTTGATTGACTGGCTTCTTGGCAATTCAAAAGTGCCAGTAAATGGTTTAGTTGGAAATAAATGCTTTAAAATCTTGAAACTTCCACCTCTTCATTATATACTGTGGCGTTTAAGAAGATCACATACTCATTAACTTGCAAACTGGCAAGGTAATGTTACTTCTAAGTTTTGTGGTAAAAAAGCATAGGAAAGATTCGAAAGAAGATTGATTGGAGATGTCAATAAAAGTCTGGACGTAATTTTATATTAAAATATATTATAAAGTGCTTCACACAATATAAACATAATATTAAGAACACGAAGCCTTTCAATTGCGTCTCTCCCCCTATCAGAATTTAAAAATCATGTCAAAAAAAAAAAGATTAACCTACCTTAAAGGAACAGTGCGTATTTTAGGAAAAATAAGCTATAGCGCCAAAGACATTAAATATATTTGTATCTCTTTAAATTCTTTGTATAGCACAAAGCGATGTAGTACCAGGGAAATAATTTTTGTAGTCTTACAAACAAACAATAAATTTTACCCTTTCATATTTTAACTTACATTTTTAATAATTCTTATTAGAGAGGTTTAACATTCATGTTCTATTATAGTTGTTTCTATAAGACTTTTACTTCACCACTCTAGCCAAACCTTTATCTGCGCAAGCGCGTAGCCATCGAGTCTGCCGCTGTCACCAACTCAGGCGCACGTAGCCGTGTGAAACCCGATACACACACACACCATCACACACACAGTCAGATACGCAGGGAAAATCAACGAACTGCACAGAACACAGCTCTGAACCAACTTGCTTTACAAAATGTTATAACTTGATTTTACTTAAATTATTTTAGCATCTGATTTCAATATTTTTTTTTTTAATTTTCGTCATAACTTGTCGAAGTTACAGTTACGTTACGTTAAGTTACTGCATAAAATTTAAACAATCAGTTCATTAATCTGCGATTTCCATTCTGTTAATGGGTTACGTTTTGGGGGGTACTATTCATATGAATTGAATTGACGTTCGAGACCTAAATTAGTTTAATTGATTTTTATTGAATGCTAATGTCCTGTCTCACTAGCAGCATATGCAAAAAAGCACTGTATAAATAAGTAAATTTTCTTAGAAATTCTGTGCAATTCCTGCATTGTTTTAAAGAATATATCTGGTAAAAAAAGCTTATCCAGACAATCATTTTTTGATGCTTCGTGTATAGCGAGAAACTTGTCAGACTTTTATTGACTGATACCCACCTATGAGCCTTCAGTTGCCATTTGCGTTTCAGGGCCGCGTTAATTCTTTTGAACAGCCCCGCAAAGACTGTCTATACATCCGGATACTGAGTACTGATTTAAAATATTCAATTTTACCATCCTGTGCCCTACACTAACCAATTATAATCCGATTTAATGTTGTTTCCTCATGTCGAATTAAGAATTGTAATACGTTAATGTTATTATTGTAGTGTCTACCTCAATCAGCCGTACAATTATTATTTAAAGGTTTTTCCTCTTATATTTTGTAAACAGGTAATATTTAAGGTTCATGGATTTTTATTGAGTAAAAATGTTACTATAATTCCTTTAAAAATATCATTTTCAATTTGAGCTTGTTTTCTGGAATAGAAATCTCTTTTAGAGACTGCTGAGACTGGAATACAAAAAAAATTGGTACAAGATTTTTCGTTAAAAAAGTTCCATCATAAAATTTTCTAAGACGCAATATTGCATGCCTATGTTTTAAAGCAAAGTCCATTCTGTTTGGTTTTTCCTAAAAACATCTCAATGTAGAATTACCAGTGGATTTTGTACCAGGTGCGTCAGTTTTAAAGTAGACTAATGATGTTAGGGCCGCAATGCAACGGCGTTTTTCTGCCCCATCACTTTAACGCTACTTTATTTTAAAATCCAAGAAATTCAAGAAATATTAGCTTAGCAGATCATCTATGACTGTAGTATTGTAAGAAAGAGTTACCGCGTCCCTGAAATACAAAAGGCAACTAAAGAAACACAGGTCATAGTCAGTATAAGTCTGTTGACACTTCCTCTAGCTCCACATGGAGTGGGAGGATATAATATACTATATCTATCTGTCTCTACGCAGCAGAAACTTTAATACATTTTTTAAACAAGTATGGAAATCCAAACAAAGCATAAATACATTTTATTACCATAAACATCTTACAAGTCACGAGCTCCCCAACGCGATATGGAAGCATGAATGAAATATTCCCACTATACATTTATTACTATTTATTGACGTAATGTTATTGACTGATAAAAGTGAGTTAAGTTCAGTATTATCCTTCCTACACTGACAAGTTTTATTTAATAAATTTTATTTGTAAATATAGGAACCAAAATAGGTACAAATAATCCCACATGTTATGACGACAATGACTTGATTTTACAAAACCTAGATTATATTTGAATGGGGTTTTCTGTCATACCTAATTAATACGGTCTGTATTACTACTTAGCAAGCTCGTACCTACATAAGCATCCATCAGTGTCAGTACCTGAATCAAAGGCATGCCTAGCTAATTTCTACACAATCTTTAAATCAATTGATCTGCCTTAATTCATTCTGTATTCGGTTGTAGCAAGTGGCTCAACTGTCAATTCATCTCGGTTAATACCTAGAAGTTACAGATATATCTATGCATTTTTACCATCCCTCATAACAATTCCGGATTGACGATGCTATGTCCAGAAAAGCGATGACTGCTCAAGTGACGTCCTTACTAGGCTTTAATTTTGTAATTTTAATTTTGAAATTTTGTTTGTGGTGCTTTAATATTGCTTAGGCAAGTTCGGTTTAGCAGACTATAGATTGACTTGCGAGAAGGTACTCAAGAAAAAGAGAATGATGATGATGATAATGATGATGATGATGACCACAAACAAACTCTAAGACCCTTGAACAACAAAGCAAAAGCATAGGTCTATAAAGTTACAATCAGAACCATAAGCATATAAGTGATAAGGCCGATGCATGGCACGGTTTGGAAAAAACTACTGAAGGAACATGGTTGAGTTTTAGTTAGTAAAAGTCTGACATTCCTCCTTGCTCCATTAAAAGTAGGTCAAATTATTTAATGATTTCCTATCCCTAAAAAAAAAAGCGAAGCATATGCCAACAAATCAATTGATCTATTCAGAAGCACTTAACCCTCGTAACTCCACTCGTCTTTATGACATAGGTAATATATTTCAACCTGTCAATGCTTATTCACAATCGTGGTCGTTAAGTCAACACGTTACGAACCACGTGTTCCACGGAGCCAACGCACCTATAAAATAATTCTTCTCAGTTTTATTAATATTATTCTCAATGAAAATGAACGTGGGTTTAAATATTTCATACGCTTTATCTCTACTGTCATTGTTCTTGAAATAGATTTTTATAGTCTATGAGTAATTGACGGATGCAGGTTTTTTTAAAGAAATTAAATCGGCAGTAACACTTTTGACGTACTTTTTCTAACTAATTGTAACTAGCCCGTTATATTCCACTGCTACGCGAAGGCACAACAAGATCTCCGGTAAAAGTCGAGCTCTTTCCATCTTTGCCTTGGTCTGCCGCGATGGCTTACTTATTAATCCCTTTAAACTGCAATTAGTCTATTTTAGTTCCTTTAAACCAATTGTTTCTACACATAGATTCCAGAGAGGAAACAAGACAATCCAAAAAGGATTAAGACTATTTTAGAAAGTCCCAAGGCAGATATCCTCGTCGACATTATTAAACTGCCCTTAGTTTTCCTTATCCACACTCATGTTTAGTGCTAAAAATACTCAATATAGTTTATTAGTCACATTTAACATATAGTCGCTAATTTTGTTGTAATTCATAACTTTATTGTCCGTTATTTTATTATACTACAAACTAACTATAGGTATTGAATCGAGTAATTTAAATCACAGTTCAATCTACGTACACTGCTTCACTTATTTATAATCCTCCATCAAAGCTGTGACTGATCCTTCAATGTATACAAACATAGTCAACTAAATCATATTGCCGCTTTATGGCTATTACATTTGTCGTTACTTACTTACAACTGACATTATGCCTATATTAACAAAGTTACTTCAACGCTTTCCGTTATAATGTTAATTATTATTATAACATTTATCACCCATGCTCCGAATAGGTGGTTACAATTGATTCTTCCTTTAATATTCGGATAATTTTCTTAGTAATTTTTCTATCCTTACAACAGTTGGGGCTTTCCTTTTTGTCAGATAACGGTTCTACGTCATCATCCTTCTACTCTAGCCCTTTGTTTAGGATTGGCGATTTTATTCCATATTATTGATTGCCGTCATCTCAATATCCACCTTTTTTTCAATTTCATACCTTCCAACTATCGTTCTTTTCTTTGGTTTTTTGAACTTTTAGATAAACATGGATCAGAGAATTAGTGGTTGCCTGTTTATTTCCTACAACAATGTTTTCATTAGCTAGATCATTTGCTTACCCCATCTCCTTAATTAATCTGCTCAAACACAAGAGGTGGCGTGTCTTGAAGATCCACACTACAAAACACGTGATGATTAAGATAAGAATAATAATAGTCTCTTCAAATGATCATAAAAAGTTGCACATCGCCACGTGACCTCTAAATGTGTAGAATATAAAATTTAACGTGATATTAATGAAATATCTTGTGTCGTATACTTAAGATGACCCAAATAAGGATATCGAGTTACTCGGCGACGATGCGTCTGTGAACGAACCAAGAGCCTTAAATGTTTGTTGAAATAATGTTGTGGCTGTGTGTTATTTTAAAGTTGACAGATTTCCAATTTGAGTTTTTATAAATATGAAAGAAAAGGAAGTTAGTGATGGCATGACGGGTAACAAGACAGAATAGAAGAAAAAACATGTTGCACCGACCCCAAATAACGCAAGACAAGGGCAGGAAGATGATGAAACCTTCATTTTCCCTGAAAACATGTATTGTTACATGAAGAAAAGAAGATTAAGAGAGAAATGTCAAAAAACATTTGTAGATGCATTAATGATCTTAACATAGAACAATTGAGTGATCACTAACCATTGCGGTTATTACTACCGTCTACCATTCATGTAATGCTATAAATTGTATTAAGCAAATACAGAATGGAGGAAAATAATGTAAAAATAAACTATTATAACATGCAATTAGTAATACAACAGTTATTTCTATTGACTTAAAATGTTGATGGAATGGGAAACTACTAAACAATTCAAGGTCAAACTTATGATAAATTACAATAAATATAAAGATGTCATGTAAGACTTTTTTAACGTAGACTAAAACTTTGATGCTAATTTTAACCTCGCCAACATCTAATAGTCCTATAAGAAAATCTCAGCTATCATTTTTATATAGCAGTTGATTTGTAGGTCACAAATGAATTCCCTCGGTGGTTGTAGCCAGTAACGTGACACTGGTGGCTAAATATAGTAGCACATTCGCATCGATTACCATCGTATCGATATTTGGTGTCGATTCATTGATGTTTGATTTACTTTTATAGTCATGTTTTATTATTATTATTATATTCTGTTTATTCATTTAAATATACATACAAATTACATAATTAATTTAAAAAAAAAATAGGTATAAAATAGTATACCACCGGTACCAGGAACAAGGTCCATGCTTCCGGTGGTCGGGCTCTTAAAAACAGGGACATCCAAAAATACGAGCTGTGTCAAAAGTACCTCTTTCTGAGTCAAACACTTGATCCAGCTACCTAACGAAAGCCTCCTGAGGTGTAGTTCGAGACTCTATTAAGTCATTGGCTGACATTACTACCGGTACAATGATCGCCGTGTCTACATCCCATATGTCGACTACCTCGCGGGCCAAGTCAAGATGAGGTTCTCGCCATGTGGGACGGCTATATTAATAACTATTTTACGCCTCTTGATTTGGTCCACCGCCTATCAGACTTATTGGCTACAATAGTCCTGTCAGTAACGATAGTCTGATCCCAGTGAAATATGACTTTCTAATATTAGTCTTACTTATACTTATCGTCTGGTAGATGGACGTTTTAGGAGATTGGTCGTTTTGTAATAATTTTGTCATTGATTTTGACTAAAGGATCATCAGCTCCTAATAATTCTAAAGAATTTTCCCTCCTGTTCTGTTATTATCATTCTGTCTCAGCTTTGACCTTATATAGTATTATACAAAGATATGACTTTTAATTTGTTTATATTAACAATCTGTTAAGATCTTAATACTTCATAAAATCTCCAGGGAGGAAACAGCGATACAAAATATTAAAATGCAACATAAAAAATTACCAAGAAAAAGCTAAAACAAATGTCAAAGAGAGTAGCATCGGGTTTATCCTCAAAATAAACCGAATTTACTGTGAAAGCGTCCGTCTGGACACCAATAAGACATATTTACAACGCTTTAATGAAATAAATAAAATTAAACAAGCCCGCTTGGGAAGCTAAAGTTAGCTTTTGTCTCTTGCCAATTGTCGCTCGGCTTAATGAATTGTGTTTTGTCTATCTGACTGTGGCCGGTCGTTTTGATTTTATTCCATAAACCGTTCTGATTTTACATCCTCAGTTTTTTTAGTATTATGATATATCTAATTCAGCATCAAATCTAAATTTTACTTCTTCAAATGCTGTGTTTGCTGAGTCTCTACCATTAAAATCATATAGTTTGTTCTGCAGTTTTTCAACAAATCTTTTTCTTTCAGCTGTAACTAGAGTAATCACATCCTCTAATTCTCCTCTTGATTGCGTCTCTCTTTGCACTTAACGTTTAAACTACAATTCAAAGCAAAATCCACTTTTAAACTCACTCGCTGCTTTCAAATCATCATTTTCTCTCTTTCCACCCTCTAACACATCATCGCGTATTTTAATATTGTTGAGTCTGCCAAATCTCTTTAAATTTTCTTGAAGATGTTATTGAAGATGAAAGCATGTTTTTCTGTGGCGGTACAAATGATATCTTTGACAGTTTTATATCAATCGGAAACCGCACGGTTCACCTTCCTCCCGGCTGGTCGTCACGTCTGCGGTCGGCTTGACACGAACAACACGCGCTTACGTTCTCACAGGGATGCACTTAGGACGGGTGCTTGGGTGCATGAAGGTTTCATGATTGACATTCTTGCTAGTTTTGAAATTCATTCGTAGATTTCTTACAGAATGACTTGTGTTTCTGATTCCTGAAGATATTTAGCTCCTAAAACAAGTTTGGCTGTTTCTGTCAAATATCATGTATATAACATTAATTAGTATTTTTTATCATCATCATCATCATCATTTCAGCCGAAGGAAGTCCACTGTTGGACATAGGCCTCCACCAAGCGTCGCCACAACAAACGTCCTGTGCGTCTCGCATTCACCGCACTCCCGCGACTCTCGCCAGGTCATTGGTCCACCTTGTGGGAGGCCTTCCAACGATTTCCGGTGCGCGGTCACCACTCTAAAACCTTTCGGCCCCATCGACCATCCGTTCTACGGTTAATGTGCCCTGCCCATTGCCACTTAAGTTTGGCGATTCTTCGGGCTATGTCGGCAACCATGATTCTCCTGAGGATATCTTCATTCCTGATGCGATCATGCAAGAATAGCCCTTTCTATTGCCCCTTGGGTGACTGTAAATCTTCTGATGAGGCCCATTGTAAGCGACCATGTTTCAGTGCCATATGGCAACACGAGTATTTTTTACATATTCTTTATGTCACTGCAAAAAAAATCTTCCATATTTAAAAACAGTCCTTTAGGCACCCAGAAACATTGCACCCTTACTCGTCCTAGATCCCTCCCTTTAAAAGATGACCGTCGTCGAACCCGCGCCGTCTCGAGAGCCAGATCCATATCACGCAATTTACAACCACTATATTTAAACGGAGGTCTCTTCATTAAAGCTGGGTGGTCTTTCGCCCGTAGAAAAAAAGTACTAATAAAAATGTTTTCTGTTTAACAGTATCTTTTGATCAGTAGAAGTAATTTATTAGGGATATAAAATAGCGCTTGAAAAATGTAGCGCAATCTGTAGATGTTAGTGTCGGGAAAGAATTTAATTTTGTAAGCTATTTCTGTAAATGTGAAAAAAGTAACTAACAATCAGTTATTGATACCTAAATCTTTTTGAAACTAAAACGTTTAATAAACAGGATTAAAATAACTTTAATTTGTATTTAACTCTTTAAGAAATTAAAAATAACACATCACCGGTCTCCTTTATGAGGTAGTAACCATAAACAAAGCAATAACAGTACCTTGTTAGTACTTTAACTACTAACAAAACAGATTATTCATTTTACTTTTTAATATACAAGTTAACATTTTAATATACACATCAATAATTATTTTTAATTCTAAAATTATAACAAAATTTACATATTACTGACAAAATAATTATAAATAAAATATTATGTTAGAATAATAATTACAATATGGCAACCCATGTTTCCGAAGCGTGAATGAAGCTGAATTATAACATCCTCTAAATGATAAGCAGAGTTGGAAGGTGGCCAACGTTACGACGACATTTTATTTCGGAAGACTCAATAAATATATTTAATGTATACCCTCCAGACACTGGTGACAGTTTTACTAAACTTGTTTGATGAAAAGAACAGAATAAAACAACCAAGATTATGTTTAAAACTGTTTGACATTTTCTGTAGTATCCATCTGTAGTATTCAAAGATATAAATCAATGTATTTAAACGGTTATTGAATTGATTTTTATTCTACGTCGTAGTATCCGAATATATCTATATTCGGAGTTTTTGACGTGATTTCTTCGAGTGAAGTTCAGTGGCTTTTAATTATTCGCAAATTGATTGAAAAATTGGTGTAATTTTGTATCTTAAGTGTCTGCGCAACTGGACAACATATGGTTGTAGAGTCACTGAAACAGGCGCGATCTCGGTAAAATGGAGCTGACAATTTTATTGTAGTGTTGACTACCTCAGCGAAGCTTTATAAAAAATATTAGAATCTGCACATCCATATTCTAATATCAAATAAATTAACTTTTCATACGAAGACACGGCTTAAAGAACTTAGTATCCAAGCCAAAACAAACATTAACAAAAAAAGGAAAGATAGATTCGCTGTCGATGACTTAATAGGAGACTGAAATGGTGTATTATGGAGAATATTTTCAGAATAGAATAGAATAAAACTTTATTGTGCACCAAAATAGTAACAAAAACTTTTTTCTGATTAAAATATAGTGGATATAATTATACCAAGCAACTTTTTAGCATAAACTATGTTTCTCGCAGTTGTTTGCCTAGCTTGGTAGTGAGGACCAGATTTTTTTTTTAAATATCAACACAGGTTGAAGGCAGGCAGGGACAGAAACATATCTGTGCAGCTAGGCATATCAGTCACTTAATTCATCCAAAAGACGTACTTGTACGAGTATATTTGACTGGCTTGTTGGTCTAGTGGTTAGTAGCCCTGACTGCTATGCCGGAAGTCGTGGGTTCGATTCCCACCCAGGACATATGTTTGTGTGATGAGCACGATCATTTGTTCTGTGTCTACGTGTAATTTAATCTATAATAATTATGTATGTATTTAGAAATATATAAGTATGTTTATCAGTCGTCTAATACTCATAACACAAGCTCTGCTTAGCTTGGGGCTAGACGGCGTTTGTAACAGTTAAAAAAAAAATGTGTTCAAAAATAGACCAACAAAAATAATGACATTATTTCTCCACCGGTCTTTATAAACATGATTATGTAACCTAATCAGGTTACGTAATTATTCAAATGGGTGTTTGAACTCCTTAATACCTAGTATAAATAAGAATTAACACAATTTACAAGTGGTAGTCGTCTGATCTTTAGGTAAAAGGTCACACACATTCTAGAGGTTGCGCAGGATTGTTCACACCGTCGCGCCGAGTCTACAGTCACTGTGAGTCATTTCTAAAGTTTATCTTTGAACAGAATAACTTTGAAATAATATCATATAATAAGCAGGGCCGATATGGATCTCCGTAACTAGGGTTGTCAACTATTTTTGAAAAAAAAAATTACTTATCACCTTTTTTAGTTTGAAAAAAGGTGATCTAAGGTATCTATTTGAAAGATAGAAGAAAAATAAATATTTTTTATTTCTAAATATTATTTATTTGTTTGTTTCTTCGCTTGAAGCCAATTTATCGAACATTTGTTCCAAGTCTGGGTGTAATTTATCTATAATATGTATTTATTTAGAAATATATAAGTATGTTTATCAGTTGTTTAGTACTCACAACACAAACTCTGCTTAGTTTTGGACTAGATAGAGTAAAAGATAGAGGAATATAATATTATTTTATTGAGGGAATTCTTTATTAATCTAGATTAGAAATTAGAGTCAAATTTTGCTATTTGTGTGACTTTTAAAATTCTTATAAACGTAACCGAAACTATCCGAAAGTAGCTTATTCATCCAAAATAATTTCATGTCATATCCGTAACCGTATTCGAAACCGATATAATATTATTTATATATCCGTATCCGATTCAAGATCCGAAATGTTATATCCTTAACATCCCTGACATAATACGTGCAGCGAAAAAGAAACCACAAGATGTGTTATGATCGTAACGCGTGTTTTATGTCATTTATTATACAATGACATAATAGTGAAGCGTCTCACTGGTATCTTATAAGCATTCTAGAAAAAATAGGTAGATCATTCATCCAAGCTGTTTTTTTTTTTATTAAAGGGCTTTGTGGCTTAGCCACATCGCCCAGTACAGAAAACACAAAAACGACTAATTCAAACAATTGTTTAGCTTTAACAGACATTGGAAAAGCAAGATTTTTATTACAAATGCCAATATCATAAGTTTTATGGCGTCCAAAAACATTGATCCTTGTTTTGTCATTCCGGACACACTCTGGACTGTCTATCCAAGGTAGACGTAATCGTCCACAACTTCGAGCATAGATTCTCCAATCTTGATATGAGGATGCTCTAAATAGTTATAACTGTCAAATTCATTGAATCTAAAGGAGAAAATGACTTAGAAAACTTTTTTTTTTTTTAATTGATATAAACCAGTGCTTGACTGCGATCCCACCTGATGGTAAGCGGAGATGCAATCATTGATGGTCAGGCGCACCAGTTTATTAAGAAACTTTTTGATTTCTTCAGGATTTCAGTATTATTCATGTAGTTTTGGGGATACCGACAAAGTTGCGCGCGCGCACCGTCTGGGCGTCCTGTTGCTAATGTACGATTGGTTAATTTTGGCCAAACTACGCACGGTGACACGACTTGTTTATATGCGCCAGACGGGTGTCCTCTAAACTTTGTTTATTTTGTTTTTTTTTTCGGCGGCTATGTATCATTTTATTTTATTAATGTTTTAAATGTGTTGGAGTTGGCAGTTCTCCTTTGAAGAGGTTGCTATGTTATTAAATGTGCAGTCTCTTGCGCAAGTACATAAATACAGCATCTATTAATCAGCACGACATTCGTTTACATTTTGTGTCTGTGATTTTTTTATTTTTTTGTTTGCACTATTACAATCTTATACTCTACCAAACAGTAATACGGTTTGTCGGATTTGTTCTTAATTTTTGCCATTGAACCAGGGCCGCCATCACCAATGGCCCAAATAGGCTTCGACCCTGCTGGGCCCTGACAGTTAGCATATATTTTTACATAGGCCAAGCATTTGTTTATAGGTTATTCCCCCGTGTTTCATTTAATGGACTTAGTCAAGCAGTGTCAGTGTAACAAGGTGAGAGAGGTAGGTATCCTGGTTTGTTAGTAAGCCACATAATATACAAAAATAATCCCTTATGTATATGGAATACGTGACCGCAATGATTCTATTTTCATTAAACAATTTGTTTACGTCATTTTACTACGTAGATATTGCTTAGGTAATATTTAAAGTTGGGTTTAAGCATAAGTGTCCAATTACTAATTAACTTTAGAACAAATTTATGTAGCTGTAACCGAAAACACTAAAAAGAATTTGAGTGAAACACATCTTTCTAAAAAGTTATTTATATTTGTTTGTTAGTAATTTTACATAAGCGCAAGTTACTAACAAATGTATCAGTGTTAGTGCGTATGTCAGTTTTATGATCATGGCTACATAACAGTGAGTGCACAATACTCCATAAGGTCTACAGGTTCATTTTAACAGAAATACAACCTGTTTAAGATGAAATGTCTTATACAAACAGTTGACAATGTCATAAACAAACAGTTGACAATGTCAAAATACAAAACGTTGACAATGTCAAAATACAAAAAGTTTATTTGTGTACACAGGTACAATTTAGTTGTTACAAATGTATTAGTGTCTCTGTGTTCTGCCACAAAGTGGCATATAAATATTATTTAAATAAAATATTATTACGCCTACTGAACAATTTTAAGTACACACATTAATGAGAGAGATAGAGAAATCTAATAAGTGCTAATTAAACAAAAAATAATGATCTAGAAAGTTTGGTGTTTTTTCATTCATGAATGTTTATTTTCTACAAATTTAGAAAATAACATTGCACGTTTTTAAATGATCATTACCCATAATACCTATATTACTTATTACCTATAAACAGGTCACCTTAATATCACAGTATAAATACTGTGTTAAAATATACAAAACTTTCGTCTTTCTGGAAATATAATTATAAGTCTATAATTATCTCTATTCTTAAGAGTTATGCGGTTATATATATAATGTAATAGGCATAATCAATTAGCAATTATGACACAAGCGGAACACGTTTCAGGAAGCGGACATAACCATAGATCACACAAGACTTGGTAATTGTCTATGACACAACATGGACAAATGTTATTGTTTTTTCTTTCTTTGACTGAAAACTTTTCCACGTTGTTTAATGTCATGTCAGTAAGCTTAATAGGATTTTTGAAATTTTTTGTTAGGTAATCCAGTGTGTATGACGCGATATAGATGAGTTATTAAACTCTTAGATAATTCTAACGCATTTTTCTTTACGCAATCGTGGATTGCTGTAAAGTTTTTACGCAACAAAACCTCGTCATTCCGATTGCGAATTAGTGCACTATCTATTGGGAAACAATTTATCTAGAACTACGCCTTATTCGCCATATATCAAAACTAAAATAAATAAATAACTAAATAGGTAGATTTATCATGCGACAAAGTTATTTTTGTGATTGGAAAAATCCTCATGGAATAAAAATGAGGTTACACAGAAATAATCACAATGACACTCAGTCATTAACATAATATGAATGCCTTGATGATAATAGCTATGTTCAGTTTTTGATACTTATGGAGGAAAACCGTACTGTATCGCAATTTACTAAATTACAAGTTAATTTATGATTCATAGTCATTTTTTCAAAATCAAGCTAAAACACTGTAAATTGAAGTTTCATATATTGTGCCTAATTTTAATGTCAAACTATCAGAAACATTCAAATATTTATTATAAAAATATTCAAGAAAATATTTCTAGAAGCTTTCACACGAGGTTTCGAGGAGTACAAAACTTTTCCCACGAATAGTGTTGTACAGTTAAAAAACCGTAAACATCCCATCTTTGCGCGCGACTCTCGGTTTCTGTCGGGACGTCGCACGTCAATCGCCTCTCTATTATTATGCTGTATTAAATTTATCTCTAGTAATTCAAGGACCACCTGTGCAGTTCATCGCACTAGACCGAACCAGTCAGTCTGGTTAACACAACGACGTCATTTACACCTGTCAAATGTTATTTTAAACGATATTCAACTTTATTACATGTATAAAAGCGGCAAACTGGATGAACGATCTGAAACAAGTTTTGCCGCCAAAGCGCCGTTTGTGTATATATTTATTTATTCTTTTTTAATCTGTATCTCGGTCTGGACGCTCGCGATTAATGCCTGTGCCCGTGAAGTTGTTCTTTTTTTGATCTTTCACGGTGGGCCAATATTATTTCTTGATTGATCATCTGAAATTGATGGTTTGTGGGATAGTGATCAAATAGAGTATACATTCTGCTC
The DNA here is from genome assembly GCA_949316375.1 of Mythimna vitellina. NCBI lineage: Eukaryota > Metazoa > Arthropoda > Insecta > Lepidoptera > Noctuidae > Mythimna > Mythimna vitellina. Next base: position 20,614,218 of record OX438700.1, on the reverse strand, counting down.
ATTATTTGGTGGTCAATCATCGTTTTTGCTCACCACATTAGGTACATTTCTATCACTATGTACATTGTCAGCAAAACCGTAGAGGCCCAGTAAGGCTGAAGCCTACTGGAGCCATGGGCTGTCCGAAATGGAACCCCGGGGTCCTGGGACGCTAGGAAAAGAAGGAACATAGAAGTGGGTCTTAGTCAGTAAAAGTCTGACATGCCCTCTCGCTCCGCCCTTTAGCGAGAAAACTTATTGGATGATTTACCATCTAAAAAAAGAAATCGCTATTTACACAATATGTCTGAATGCCTATTGAAATGATACTGAAATTAATATTTAGTTTAGCCATTACAAAGAGACTACTGCAAAAAGACTACTTATTCCTAACAACAAAATTTAATGTAAGAACACTCAGTGCATTATGTGACTTCAACCAAAATTAATTACCGTTTCAAAATCCGCAGCCTCCGTGACGTGTCGCTGTCAAAAAAACCGTCTCTGACCGAAAACCGGTATCTTATACCCGTTTGATAAAAAAAAAATGAGACGTCTGCAACACATTTTCGCATGCGTTATTATCTGTACAGTAATCAGCTGTACGGTGACGTCATCCTGGAGTCGCCACTTTCTTTTCTTAAACAAGGCAAAAGAAACTTGCCTGGTTTATATTTTTTCTGAAAATAGTACTAACTCGACCTATACATGTAGTCGAATACTCAAAACTATTTTTATCAATCGGAAGTAATTCTCACTTTCTTACAAAATTCTCACTTTACTTACAAATACTTCAAATGCGATGAAGGATCCATAAATTGCCTTTATACCTGTGGCAAAAGATGTTCACTCTACAATGCATTGAATTGACCATAAACGACAACTCTATGAAAACCATCCACTACCAAGCTACTATCCAATTCACTCAATGTAATTTGAACGGGACACTTAAACTTAAAGTTCTATTTACCTCGTAAACATAAAACCTAGCGATATAACATGTGATCGGACGAAGTCGCCCGCCTGACTTGTTACGTTATTAAAACAGGCTGCCTTCTCGAATGTTCCGACTTTCCTGCCCAAGCCGTTTTGCGCGACAATTTTCCAATACGTGTTTTTTTTTAGTTGCGTGACTAGGGATCTAGTTTTACATAAATAAACTTGATCTAGTCTAGTTATGTAGCATAATGGTGGGACTACGGGGAGCGGAGCGATAATTAGTAGCTTTGGCCCGTTCTTGATTATTGGATGAATTATGTAGACGATATTCTCGTGGTAAAGTTGTTGCGGGCGGGTTAAACCCTTTCCGAGAATACCGCACACGAACAAACAAAATAACTTCATTTGAATTCGAAATCGGAAACTGGTTTTTAATTGGTCAATGAGAACAATATCCTATTTAACCAACGCTAGTCTTCTTGTCAGAGCTGTCAAATTTGACAGATGTCATATTCTTGTCACTGTTTTTCTGAGTCGATTTTTATTAGAATATCGAGTTACAAATTCTGGATGAAGTTCAACAATTTCCTCAAAGAGAAACGCATATTTATTACATTAGTCATGTGATTGTAATATTTATAATGTTTGCGCATGTCAGATGTATGCCTATTGATATTGGCTAGCCTATGCGACTCACGCACTGTGCATTGTTGCACTCACTATATATTTGAGTGCTCGTCAATGTATGTTGACGCTCATTTGTCCGTCATAGTATTCACGTAGGCCTTTGCATGAAGTGGCATGTCAAGAGTCGTGTTAAAATGAAAACGATATCCCTTCGTGCAATATGCCTCAAGGTATCATCTTCCTTTTGTATGTTAAACACGTGTTTTTGTCATTACTTTGTTTAGGCTAAGATGTTACTAACCATTTAACATTCATCTAAATTCAAAGATTAATTGTATTTTATTGAATACAGCCAAACAGGGTGAATAGAAACGAATCTTAGATTAGGATTTTTACTTTGATACTATTTTTTAGTGCCAAAAAAGCATTAAAATTTATAATATGACATTTTCATAACAAATGTGAGTACTAAAATGCTGCAAACAACTTTTAAATAACGTGATAATCCTCATCAATGATTTGTTTCTATTCACCCCCGCTTTTCTAACCATCCCAGGTTTTTTTAAGAAAATGCTGTCAGCAGTTTACATAAAACCGTAAACTACCGTTAGTCCATCAAAAACCGTAAAATAAAAAGTGCTTCATTTTACAATGACTATATGAAATAAGCATCGAAAGTAGGTTCCTTAATAATAAAGTATCATTGCAAGTAAGGTAGACGAAAACTCACCTGTTACCCAGTCACCTATTTCGATAAACTTTGCTGTCGCAACTCTATAATAGTTCAAGCTAATAAAACATTAAATTAACGTTAAACCTAGCCAATAATTTTGCTAAATTAATTCTGATGAAATGGCTCGTAAGTGCGGCACATGATATATTAACACGTTTTACTAAAAGTCAATCATAATCAGCATATGATTACATCCTATCTGCTGGCGAACGTACCGCCACTAAATGGCCAACGATTACGAAAAAGGAAAATTCATGTAATTTCCACGGTGAGATTGTTAGGGTTACCTACCTGTGTTGAAGAATGTTGAGCGAGTTTTTGATGTATTGGACTTTTGCCAAACATAATTTTAACAAAAATCGCTCTTCTAAAAATTTTGATGCTAAAATTATGAAAATCATACATAGATTTAAAATCTCTGTTATATGTGTCAGTTTCATAAACAATATCTACATACTTCTAACCAAAATTTCAAAATCATCTAAAGCTTTAAAATTAATTCTATATTTATCGATATAATTCATCAAAGTCACAGCCCTAGCTATCGTACGCGTGTAGAGATACGCATTGCCTTCGTGTGTGCGTGTAACCGGCCTCAGATTCTCGCTGCAGACAGCGAGGCGCGATCGGCAACGCAGGCGCATGTACGCAAGTACGCAATGAATACATTCAGCATTGCCAACTAGTGCCAACCAACTCCCATGCATGAACTAGACAGAATTGAACTTGTAGCGAGTTCGGTGACTCTATAGTAATGAAGATGAATGTGGAATCAATTTAGGTGGCAAAGGACGAATTATACTTTGGGAGAAAGGATTTTGTCAATTTTTAGTGTCATTATTTTGTTAAGGTGTCAAATCTAGGTCTTGAACTCTAGCGGCCATTGACTCGGCAAGAACGAGCAAGAACATTAAAGGAAATGTAATTCAATTTTCCAACTGTTTCTTATGAAGTTTTTTCGCTACAAGTGATTATAAAGTTGTAGACTCATAATAATGATATAAAGTTCCCATGAAAATATTTTAATAGCGATGTTAACAATATGTTAATCAATACTAATTCTAATCTGAAAGTCTTTTTTTATAATCCAAAGGTTTCTAATATTGTTTCAGCAGAAAAACTCATTTAAAACTAGTAAAACGCTCTTTATAAAGTTACATTATTCCTTTTTAGTCATAGAGTACACTTTTGATGATGCGCCATGACAGGCAACTGTACCAACCTAACGGTATTTTACTAGTTCACTTCAAAATATCATAAATACTCTATCAGTACCAAAATACTCGTTACAGAAATAGTATTCGTTAGTAAATTGGCATCAAACAATAGATGACGACAGTTTCTTACCAATGATACCAGCGCAGACTTAAAACTGACTGGATGTGCCATAGAACGTAGTCGTATTATCTCTTTTATGTCACCATAAAATAAAGTTACGTGTGTTAGTTTGGGATAATCTTGAGCACACGGATTTGAATAGAGATATGCAGGGATATAGTGGTGGGCAGTTTACTTAGAGCTGCTCACAAAGTCGTAACCTTTGTATGGGTAAAAGCTTGGGAATGTTCTTTAGTAAAAAAAAATGTGACCGAGATGTAATAAGTCCACTCTATCCCACAAATTAAAAAAATAGTAAAATGTTATGTCTTTACTCAATTTAAAGTCATTAAATAATAGCATGTATTTTATTTACTAATATATTTAAAAGAATAAAATTAAGAATCTTAAAAATTTTAAGCGTAAAACCGAAATTCACATTATTTTTCGAGTGTACAAGCGATTTTCGGTACAAAAGATGAACGGCATCAGAACTAGATACGAAAATCAGGTTTTTATGACAGCTTTTAATAACTTTCCCAAAAAGGTTTCAAGTAGAGGCATCAAAACTCATGGATCTCTCGTTTTTTGGATCATCGACTTTTTTCTGACATGAGAATTTTGCGGTTTCTATGATAGTTCATAATTTTCAATATTTTTTGTTGCTTGCCTCTTTAATAAACTGTGCAAAACCCAGCAACATTGCACAACACTAGGACATATTTTTACGATCCGCATTACCAGGGACACATAATCACGCCGGCACCATATTCTCTAATTCCTTGTTGACCTACATAGCAGCGCGCGTGGCTAATTGTCGCTCATTGGTGGGAGTGAGCCATCACGCGACGCCAACCTAGCCTGCTAATTGTCCTATGAGATACAGAATCGTTTAGCTAGCTTACATAAAGAAACTGGGTGTTTGATGTTGGCACGTGTTTTGTCATGCTTTGATTAGAAGCTTGGAAGTGTTATCGTCTCCCTCCTTCTCTTCTTAATGTCTCGTAAAGACCTGCCCTTTTTCCTTCCAAACCTTTCTGTCTTGCGCGATTACTGGCGTAGTTGGCAAACGTAATCTTGATCTCATTCCATCATTTTTCTCCATTACCTATCCCAATTTATCTTTTTCGTAAGTCCTTTAAACCATGTCTTCGTATGAAGTTACCACTTTGTTTTCCATTAAAATGCGTATGTAACACATTGTTTTACAGTATTCGGCGGCAAATATATCGAGTCAGCCTTTTCAACAAACGTTGTTGAGGTAGTCAGTACTACTTACAATAAATCATATTAGCTTCATTTTACCAAGATAGAACTTTTTTTAATGATTCTACATATTGTCCAGCTGTAGTAGACACTTGAGATAGAAATCTGCACTAATTTTATATCACAATATCCACTAGTAATCTTTTGCAAATGATTAAAGTAGCCATTGAACTTTACTCTATAAAATCCTGCCAAAAACTGCTTTCCTTCGTTTCCTTTATCTGCTGTCGGCGCAGCTTGTTTTAGAAGTTTAATCGTTTGTGGAATTATCAGCAGCTCAGTCAATCAAATAGTTTTTGTTATTGTCATGCTAGTATCTCGCGTGCCTCCTTGCAGAGGCTACTTCAAATGTCTTTAATACCTCTACCTTGGAGGAAGCACGTAAGACTACCAAGGATCAAAGCATTATTTTTAATAGAAGATCTCTAATAATTTTGTAACTATATCAAAAGGAGAGGCAGTCATCCGATACGTCGGACGAGTCGTCATTTGTTTACAAAGAGATTAATTAATCGACCTTGCACAATGATCACTAAGCTTCTCCCGATCAATTACCTACATTCTAGAAGATTCCAATGCAAACATTCTTCGCCTATGAAGGGGTCACTAATGTTTGGAAGAAGAATTACTGAGAAAATCGAATACCTTTTTACATAAGGACTTTATTTTAATATCTACTATATTACAGATCCTTCAAATTGAAAGCATGGATGGTCGACTTCTTACAAGTTTGTTGACATTTTCAGAGTCCAAACGACTTACTATCACGATCGTTCGATGAACTAGTTTAACGTATAGGTCGGTTGAATTTATTACTTCGGTCAATAGCTTCAAAATCATAAGTTGAGTATCGACCTCAAATCTTAGCAGAGATCATGTGTCTTGTTTGCTTGCTCACACACGCTGATTTTTCAATTGAACAGCTAGAACATCATTATGATTGCATTGAAATATTACATTTCTTTGATAAGATTTATTAAATTACTTATCTTGCTCTGGGTGGAGTTAAAGGGGGAGTGTCAGACTTTTACTGACTAAAATCCACCTGTGTTGTTCAGTTGCCCTTTGCGTTGTTGGTTACTTTGTTGGTTACCATGACCCTGTGGTCATGGTAACCCTTTTGAACAATCTTGCAGCCCTAGCATTTAAGATTACCTGCTCTTCCATTTATGCATTCTCTTGAATATAATAGTGGGGTATAGCTAAATATCCGTCTTCGTCTTGAAATGAATTCTCTGGAGTTGATCTGGATTAGGAGACTGTCAAACTTTTTGGAGAAAAAGATAACCAAACTGTTCTCTTTGCTCTCTCCTTCATGCCCCAATCACATCCAGCATCTTTTCTTCACAACTAGGAAGTGAAATTGTCCTGGGAATTACAAGTGGGCATATAATACATTTTAGTAAATTTAGTCGATTGTGTCATTACTAAACTGCTATATTTACATTCATAAAGAATGTTTCCGAACGAAGACTAGGGGCATAGATTTCAGAGAAAATTAATATCAAAAGATGGGAAGTTGTGCTGTCATAGAAGTTTTCGAAATTACTTTTAATAAAAGGTGTTTCTTTCTGCCATCCCACGAACTCGTCCATCCTACATATATTTTTTTACTATCTACTCCTACATTTTTTTTTCAAATGCTTCCTTCCAGTGAATCTAGGAAGTGAGAGCATCCGAATTGGTCCGCTAAGGCCATGCAGAGGCCAGCCCCAAGGTTGCGCCCGCGCAGACACAATGGCGAACGATGCGTGCCATACGCGCCATTGTTTCTAATAGTGAATTCATTTAACGGATCGCTGTTCTGCTTTTTTTTATATGAAGTTAATTTTAATGACAAAAGTTTTGTTTTACGACCAGTAGTATGACTATTGTGATTGAGCGTTTACTTCATAATTCTGTAAAATTTGAATGAGTTGAAGAGTAAATATCAGTGTTAATTTTGGTAAAAAATACTAGTGGTATATACTTACTGGAGGTATACGTACGTACCACACTAATATTTAGAGGCGAAAGTTTGTGAGTATGTTTGTTACTTCTTCACATTCAAACAATTGACGGTTAGACTATATCCTAGAATAGCACATATGATTCTTTTTAACCCAGAATACTCCTGAGTTCCCTGGGGACAATTTTCTGAAGTTAGTTATTTATAAATATTAATAATTTTATGTTTCTATTATTATGTAAAAGAATGAAGATTGCGCACACCTTAAAAAACGCTATAGCTGTCTTACAGTAGACCATAATAAAATCATAAACACCTCGCAAAACAAAGTTGCCATATTCTGACGTCATAGTTCAGGTAGACTGCCCGTCCTTTCTTATGTAAATAAACATACCTTTTGTTGATATTATAGCCACCACGTAAGAAAAAGACAATAACAAATATTACCCAGGTCGTTGTGGGCGTTTGAAATCAAAATAATCGTAAAATCCAGCGGTGCCACACCGTCTATAGAATATCCAGTCGAGAAAGATCCCTAAGCTCATAATAACCAACGAAAAACAGAGGTCCGATTGAAATGGTTAGCAGAATTTGCTAATTTTGTAAACAATATAAAATGGTAGAGTTTATTCAGTGCGCTTTGAGGACATATTATTATGCAGTCGTATGCATTTAGATTCTAGGTACTGTTATTCTGTTTGTAAATAAGAAATTGTTGTGGTATTCGAAGAAATTCAGGCATTACCGGTTAGTAAGAAAACACGGTATTTTAGCCCTTCTGCAGTGCCTCGAGCTCTGAACGCGATCTATTTGACGACCTAAACTGAAATGTTAAAGGGATGGAGCTACATAGGGTGTATAGCTCCATCCCTCTTTCTAGCTCTCACGCTTGACACGTCAAATACAAACTTAAACGTCATGGTACCTAAGTCTCCAAAGCGTGTTCATGTTTCTTTCATTATTAAACCAAAACCGCTATCAAAACATGTCATTCACAAACGTATTTCTCTCTGACGCAAGGCAAACCTCCGTTCCCGCCATTTTTAGGGTTCCGTACCTCAAAAGGAAAAATCGGAACCCTTATAGGATCAGTTTGTTGTCCGTCCGTCTGTCTGTTTGTCAAGACCCTTTATCTTGAAGACGCGCGGAGGTATCGAGTTGAAATTAAAACCATATACCTACTCAAGTCTGCGGTCCCTTGAAGCTGCGAAAAAAACAAATTTCTGAGCTAGCTTTTAATTTCGTCACAAAAAAAAAAAACATTTTTTTGCGATTCGGAAAAATATTCGTAACTAAATTCGGGAATCGAATTGTTTTTATAGATAAGTTTGTACGAAACCCTCAGTGCGCGAGTCAGACTCGCACTTGCCCAGTTTTGTTTACACCATTCCTTTTTTAAACCAGCCTAGGACACGGAATAAACACTCCTTCGCAGTTAGGAACTCATTACAGTATTTTAGTAATATAAAGTAGTTTCTCGAATCGCCCACCTTGTTTACTCAAAAATCAATCTACAACAATTTTTCTTGAAAACAAAGTTGCGTTCACTCCCTGCATATCAAAAAGGATAAGGGCTAGCGCTCACCAAGATGGTATATAGTACTTTATTCTTTTCGTGCGAAGGAAGATATTTCAGTGAGAGAATTTAGATACCTGCATACCGTGGAATTAGTATTTACCATAATCAGCCTATAATGTTGGCACTGCTGAATACAGGCCTCCTCTCTATGAAAAGGTGTAGGATGTTATCCACCGTCCAGGCCCAGTGCAGATTGGTAGATGTCACATATCTTTCAGTCGAGAATTCTAGGACATACTGATTTCCTCTCCATAGTTTTTCTATACCGTTTTGAGAAAATTAGTACAAAATAATTTCACAAAGTAAAGCGACAATTTTGCTGCAAAATTGCGCAGGCTGTACCTTAAAGTGAGTTTACTTTGGCCATGAGGTACAACTTTGACCCGAACTCACCCGAACTGACCCGAAACACGGTAAACACAGTTTCCCATGTTCCTATTGGTTTGCTATAAGCTTGTAGCAAAGTTACACCACAGGGTCAAAATTACCCCACTTTACTCGGTACTTGTTCCTGACGTCACATAGGGCCACACGCCATATCGCAGTCGCAGACGTGCCCTCTCCGCCCACTCGCTCGCCGACACCTTGCGCGTACGCACATATTATATCGGTTGTCCCAAAATTTGTTGCTACGCATACATACGTGAATACAGTCTTATAAAAAAATCGAACAAGCAAGCACCTGGAGCTTGATAATCAACAGTACTTGAATTCTTTCATAGAACTGTGTACCATTTGATGCAGTAATTAATGTCGTAAAATGTATTTTAAAAAACTCAGTCGCTTGTCATAGTGTACGTTGCCCCTTACTGCCGCGCTGGGTGGCAGCCGGAGTGCCGGGCAGTCTAGCAGCTAACTAGTTGTCGTAATTGCCATGCAGAGGGCGTGCCGATCGGTGCGACTGCGGCAAAATCACGCACACTCTCTCACAGGCTTTGCGTAACGCCTCTGTGTCTGAGTATCTCACTCAGAGGACTCAGAGGACTTATTTATGAGCACATTGGATACGTAGTTAAAGGTAGCCTATTAGTTTTGGTTACCGGTAATGTAAAATATCATTTGACAGCAGCTGAAATCTATGTATAACCATGGGGCACTTATCATGTCGTGTTAAAAAAGCAAAGGTGCGAGCGAGAAATAGGGATAAAGCTATACACGCTATATAGCTCCATCCCTTTAACAGTACAGGTACGCGGTAATGGCTCGTGGTAGACCATCTGTGCTCATTCAGTTGCCCTTCGTGTTCCAGGGCCACAGTGACACTCCGAACAATACCGTAACCCTACTACTGGATGGCTTTACCAACCAAAATCGCGACGTTATATCCACCCACTTCTAACCCACGGGTAGTGTGAAAGTGTAACCCGGGGCCCTGGGACGGAGGCAAGGAAGGAACACAAGCAAGGAGTGGGTTTTTAGTCAGTAAAATTCTAACACTATCTCCCCCTCAGCCCAAGAGCGGGGGATGTCATTGGATGATTTTTACCACCGAAAAAAAAAAACCTACTGCTAATAATTTCTCAATGTAGACACATTCCAACCGCTTCAGATTAATTAAAGCTACGCACCACATCTACGTAGGCACACTAGGCGTGCATCTCGTTCTAGTCGAGCCAGTCTCGTTGGGCGGCAGCCGAGCAGTCTGCTATCTATGATTGCTTACATAGTGTGTCCCTGCGCGTGAGTGCGTGGACTGTAAAGCTGTATACACACTAGCTGGCAACTGTTGGACAACTTATTAGCTGCTAATTTGTTTAATTGCAGATTATGTTTGAAAATTCTCAATGGAGGTTGTTATTTAAAAATGTTATCATTTGTCTTCATTTACCGCCGAAGTTTGGTTGTGTGTGTATGTTTACACATTATTTTAGATCTGGTAAAGTCTAAATAGATCTGGTTACAGTAAATAAAGTATTTTAGCCAGTTCGAGATTGTTTTTCGTTAATATGATCGACACGTTTATGACGTATGGCGTTTTGATTGGCCGGCTTCAAGCTGTTAACCAATCAGAAAGTCAAATGCAGTAAATTTTTCGATCGCGTTAATAAACGTAATAACAACTCGCAATAAGCCCACTGGCTTATCTTCGGATTATTAGGAATTTAAAGTTGAGAACTTATACCTATACTATTCTTTGTCAAGTTCTGTAAGGTAAAGTAGACTGAATTTTTCTAGGATCTATAAATACTCGATGTATTTATAGATCCTAGATGCTGTTTGTACAAATCTCATTCGGCGCCATATCATTTCGGGAAAAAGTTCCCAAAGTATCGGGCAACATGTTGCCAACATCAGACAGCTAATGAGCACGCTCCTTCAGCCACACACTTGCGTAACTAACGACAGTTTGTGCCCGCTGTTACATTATGTATGTCTTGTTAAGATATGTGTGAAACGTAGCTAATCCCATGCCAGAAGAAAGTTAAGTTTTCAATGAATTCTATGCTCTAGTAATGAATATGTAGTGCAGGTTACATTCCTGAATGGCATTTAAGTAATGAAAACTAGCGATTAAAATTAGTTTACTTTGCAAAGAAAAATTAACATTCTACTAACAGGACTAAGCGTTTTGCCTCGTCGTTTATACCGCGTACATCGAAGGACTGGAACAATTTGCCTGTCTTCCCGTCAGTTTATAATTTAGGTGTCTTCAAGGATAGAGTGAATAGGCTCCAAATAAACTAGAGCGCCTCACCATCAACGATTGCATCACTGCTTACCATCAGGTGGGATCGCAGTCAAGCACTAGTTTATATCAATAAAAAAAAATTCATTGTGCGATTTTACATATTAAATTAGGCCAATCATTTGTTCAAATCCGGGCTGCCGAAAAATTTTTCAAGAGCTTCTCTCTTGATCTCGATCTTGCCTGATAGAATTCAATGCCTTAGGTCTAATTTAAAAGAAGCATATTCAGAAGATTTATTCCCAGATTTTATCAAGAAAAAATGGTACAAGTTAATAATGAACTCGCAATTTCAAATTCGTCATTTGCGCTTACGTGTCTTAGACCAACATTCTAGTTCTAAAATGCAGTTGGAACTGGATATAACTGGTTCGATAATGTACTCATGTATTATTCTATGTCTGTTCAGCCTACATTCACTATCCGCTTGTTAGAAGCCTAGTTTTATTAAACGATGTCTTTTTCGGTTCTATCGACTACATTCAGCCAGCGACTTCGCCTGCGTGGTCGTAGAGAATTATTTCAAGGGAACATACTTTCAGGATAAAAAGATCGACCTATGTGCCGAATTTCAGCTAAATCCGTTCAGCCGTTTGAACGTAAAGGAGTAACAAACATACTCAAACACATGCAATGTTCCGTCTTTATAAGTGTGATGATTTTCTAAAAAGAGGTTAAGTTTATATTTGGCTTGAAATTGAATATGAGCTGACAATTTGCTCTAAGATTGTTAAAGAGTGTTGTATTTTCAGAATTCACGAGTGACATACTGAATAACGCTGCAAATGTTAGCAAAAGACACAAGAACGAGACTGGTACAATCATCCTACTGCCTTTGTCCCGTGTTATTTGGGGTCAGCGCAACATGTGCTTTTTCTTCCATTATGTCCTGTTAGGTATTCGTCACGCTATCACTACACTACAATTATTATAGAATGGTTCGGATGACAGCTGTCAGATTCATACAATATAGCTATACCTATCCTTTTCTTTCATCTTATATATGCATATTTTCGTCCTGCTGTCATCCTACCCATGCCTAAGTCCTAGAACGAAAAGGGCAACTGAAGAACACAGAATAGAATAGAATAGAATAAACTTTATTGTACACCAAATTAGTAACAAAACTTTTACACTAACTTAAATCTATGGGTACAAAGGCGGTCCTTTCGCTGACAGCGATATCTACCAGACAACCTTAGGGTGGAATGTAAGAATTTGAAATAGAAAAAGGGGGGTAGTCTGCGGTGTACACACACAGGTGTGAAAAGACAATGTTTCTATATTATCCACAACTATAGGTATTAAAACTTTGTGTGGCCTTTACCATTAGGTACCTACTAATCTCAATGGCCATTTAATTTATTAAATATCAAACTAGAATATAACCTTCAACTTTCAGATCTAACCCTTTCACTGCCACAATAATATCTACAATGCAGATCAAAAAATAATTGTGAATAGTCGTGCATTGTGCAATGCACTCAGCTTTCTCGATAAAACAATGCAGCAACTGTGTTGGAGGGAAAAGAAGTACATGTGTGATGAAGACAAAAATATCATTATCTAGTTGACAGATTAGAATTTAAAAAAAAACATAGAACGAATGCTTCCAATTTTTTGAATGTTGGTATTACGAATATAAAGATTCTCACCATAAAGATTCTTTTTTACTTAGCATGAGTTTTTCAAGGTAGGAAATCATCCAATGACTTCTCCCGCTATGGACGGAGCGAGAGGCCATGTCAGACTTTTCCTACATTAAACCCACCTGTGTTCCTTCATTTGCCTTTGGAGTTTCAGAGCTACGGTGACTCTTTCAAACAAGAATAATAATTGGCCCTGTGAGTCGAAACATCGACAAATCATTAAATCAGAAGATAACTCTCCAGTTCTTTATAATCAAGTCTTCCTTAATTTTTCTTTTGACACCTCATTAAATAACCGGCTTCATAAAGATTCAAGAAGGTATCAATTAAATGCAGTTTCACTTATAAATGTATCCACAAGTGCCAGTAACATGCTTACCTACATATTATAAAATAAAATTCCGCACCGCATCTATCTGTCTGTAACTCTATACGAACTCCAAATCTTAAAAAGTACATGACAGATTTTCATGCGGTTTTTATCAATAGACAAACTGATTCATGAAGAAGTTACTAATGTAAAATACATGCACGTAATAGTAGAAAAAAAACCGAGAATTTCAAAGAATTGTAACACCCGCGCGAAGATGGAGCAGGTCGCTAGTACAATATAAACTACAAAACACACCACACTGTAGATACATGTTGACAACTGTCCACCACCAGACCACCATTGAACGAGCCCACCATGGCATAATAACTTCATAAAATCGCCCATGAATCACCATTGCCTGGGGCGTCCCTCGTTACTGAATCGTAAAGCGATGCCGACTGCTATCGAAATGACACAACGACTTACTAAAGAAGGTCCAGTTGAAGTAAAATGTGCAGAGAAAAGATTTTTTCCAACTCTCCTTTAGCAGGTATACTGGAAGAGATTACTATAGAAATAAGCTAATGCTTATTTCTTTATCATCTTTGCACCTATTTTTCTGTTTTCTTCATCTTGTCTTTATTTCATATGTGTACAAGAATAGTTAAATAAATGTAAGTAATGTAAAAAGTAAGTAATGGAAATAATGATAAAATATATAAACTTACAAGTTCACTTACCATTTAACCTATTTATAATTTTATTTATCCGAACTCACTAGCCACATATAAGTCAGTAAAGGCTTTTGGTATAAAAATGGAATGTGTACTGCGATAATGAATGTAATGTAATGAACATAAAAAAAAACTAAAAAAAAATAATTACCATTTTTAGTGCCTAATTTCATCAAATTTGCGTAAATAAATCGCAGTGTTTTTATAAATAGTTGAGTAACGAAAAAATTAAACAAATCCACTGAGCATTCCCTTTTTTTCGGTAAATCTGATATCTTTGTCACAAGTTATCCCTGATGTTTAAAATAAAAATTCTAACTTTATTAATTAAGTACTAGCTTTTGCTCATAGCGTCGCGTCACCCGCGTACATAAAATTTAACCTATGTCAGGAATGAAGCAGCTTTCTATCGGTGAAAAAATGTTAGTGAACGGACCAGTACTTTCAGAGATTACCTCCTACAAACAAAAAAAAAACATACTTTACCTCTACATAATATTAGTGTAGATTTGTAGAAACCGTTAGTTGTATTTAAAAAATTGGCCGCGTTTTCTTACAAATAAATATATATTTTTATTTTCTTCTTCCCATGTTGACAAGGAAAGGCAAAGGCAAAGCCATGCAGCCATAGTCTTATTTATTTTGTCTTTTTATTCGATTCTAGCCCAAAGCCTCCTCGCAATCGAAGCATCGTTTTTTCTTCCTTTTTTTGCCATGTAGGTCTTCAATTTTCTTACACATATATGTACAGAAACGATGAGAGCAGTAATCCACTTTGCGTTCCGTTTCTTTATTTTTTCATAAGTTTTCCCTTGTGTTCAAATTTCAAAATACAAATTCAAACTTTATGAAGAACTTTAGCATAAAGAAGGAGGAACTGACGGAAATGTTTGATTTGATTAGTAACAGGGTTAAAACTTCTGTTCTACATTTTTTGGTGTGACTGTCGGCTCACTTTATAATACCGAAGTCAGAACCGGTCTACTTGGCCCAATCAGGAAACGTTACGTATATATTATGTTTGTTTATTGAGACGGGTAACACTTTGTTTAAGTGCGGGCGCGGCGGACGTTTAAGTAGTGACGAGTTTCGGGCTTTATTGATACGAAACAGTGGGAAAATTGTTTTAAACTACAATTCTTTGAGACTAAGTAACGTTTTTTTTTTTTATGAACTTTGGTAGACTGTCTTTTTATCCGACCACGTAACAAAAAAAAAATCTTACTGTCAAAGGTAAAGGTACTGAATGACCTTAAGAAACGAAATTCATTTCGTTTTTGATTCACAAAAATAATCTACACTATTATGATCTGAACTTTCGGACATAAAATTGCAAAAAATTAGGCCAAACTGGCCATTAGCATAGTTTAGGACAATCAACTCGTATGAGTCATTCAAAGTGGACTTGAGATGAAAGAAGTCGAGATAAATTATTCTCTCGAGTGTCCATTCACTAAAAGATGCCTTTCGCCGTACATGAGGTGATATGGTGTGACGATGTAATTGACACCTGCCGATTTTTTACAACGATAATGCCACCATTGCTCATCTAATCGCTGTAATCATCAAGATATTAACAATAACTACAATACGAATTCGAAGAAGGTAAAAAAAGAAAATGATGAGTAATCGTTTCAGTACTTAATTTTAATGAGATGAGTAAAATATTATTTATGATAATGACTTACGAGAAAAATCTACAGTAAAATACTAAAAATATCGCATTACGAATCGAATTGACTAACTCCGTCCACATAATACTTTATCAATAAACATGACATATCGTAAATGTTCAATATAGAAATTGCACAAGTTCTTAATATCCGTGTTGATTGGAAAGCTAGGGAAAGGAGCGTGGAATATGTTGTAAGTTTGTGATAATTTCCTGTTTCATGCATTAGTAATGGTCTACAATGACGGTTGGTGGCATAGAAACGTCTACCTTTCATTACCATAGATTAATCATGCTATAGATCATAGATCTATTAATAGATTTTTTTGTAATGATTTTCGCCTGAATTGGTACTAAGTTATTTAAGCCATACTATATATAGATGTCAAAGGGTACCATAGATTAAATAAAACACACCATGACACTAGGGGCCTTCATTTAAGCTGTAATTGCCAGACATTTTCCATTTATAGCAATTATGTGTCTCGAATAGCCTTAGCCTTGGCTAATTGAAACATAAATACTGTATATAAATTAAAACACTAATCGAACAACTTTACGTAACACAGTTTTAGTAGGCAAAACCTATCGGTTTAGTATTTTATCTACAAGATTTCGGTGCTATTTAATAAGTTTGTTGATCAATAGATAGTTAGGTATATGGTGCCTTACACTGGTGATTGCCTTCAAAGAGGCACACATCTGCTTGTAACAATGTGACTAGCTTGTTTTCTATGATACTAATCTGTATGTTTTTTTTTTTGTATTTTTCATATTATAAATTATCATTTGGCTCTAGCTTTATACACAAAGATTATTTTTAAATTGAAATATTCTAAAAACTTGCAAGCTTAGCGACTTAGCTCTACTCCAAACTTGCCCAAAAGCAAACATCTATATAATTCTAACCCTAATATTTTCAGTTTACTCCACTGACTACCCACTAATACTGGGCCACCGTGTACTTAGAGTCCATTTGAGATAATCGCCCGTTCACTTTGCGCTTTAATCTATCGACGTATCGGTTAAGGCGGAGTTAAGTTTTAAATCCAGAGGCCCCTACCACGAGCTCATATCGCGATTTGACGAACTAAACTGAACTGTGAAAGGGATGGAGCTATGGGTTGTAAAACTCCATCCCTCTTTTTCACTCGCACGCCTGACATTTGAACACGTCATGGTAAGGCTCGTTTAGCTGTAGTTGAAGAATCAACATTATGTAGTCCTTATTCCCCTTCTTTAAGACATATTACTGAATGACAATAACTACGAAAGGATTTAATTCATAAACTATTTAGACATATATAATTCTTATTGGATAGGAATCGGCCAGCTAACCAAAACATCAGGGCCTTTTCATACCGTTATTTTATATTATGGTATGCTATACCTACAAATAGATTTAACAATGTTATCATTATACATGGAAATTACAGCTCATCACACATAATGGATGTGGTATAATAATAAAATAGGGGTATGATATGCGTATTTCCCTTAACCGCGTGACAACTCGGCCTGCGCAGGCGCAGAGGCTGCATAATATTGCGCCGACTCCTTTGATCTCTTCCCCGTTACTAAATAACGGCCTTTTATTGATAATGTTAAAGTGCTTATTTTAATAACTGTAAAATTTATACATATACACGAAAGGGAAGGCAGAATAATTATAATATCTTCTTCCCGGTGTGAATAATTAAAGCAGCAACGGTAATCGTCTATTTATAGGCGTTTAGGGCAACTTATAACCCAATGATAGGTGTTTGACGCAAGGTAAAATCATGACTCTACGTTACATAGCTAAAAGTATGAAGCATTATTATTATTAACCTAGACCTGAATTGCGAGGGAAATCCTTTTTTAATAAACAATTATTTAAATACGATGCAACATAAAATAATATCGTCGGATAATTGCATCAATCAAGCGGTCGTGTTAACCGCAGTTACAGTCCTATTCTGTCTTCTGTACCTTTATTTACGTTTGACTTTTCTTGTTTTCAGATGCATCTAAGTTCGATTCAGTTGGCGTGCGCGGCACTGGTGGCGGTGGCCCTGGGCGCAGCGGCGCCGCCCTCGTCGTCGCACCACGTCGCGCGACGCTCCTTCTTCACCCTTGAGTGTAAAGGAGTCTACGACGCGGCCATCTTTGCCCGCCTCGACAGGATCTGCGACGATTGCTACAACCTCTTCAGAGAACCACAGCTTTACACCCTATGCAGGTTCGTTGCGTTTTGTTTATGATTCCTTTTCAAATGTGACGTTTTACAGTTTTTTTTTTTATCTGACCCAGTTAATGGCGGGAATTTTGAGTTGGTTTTGAAACTTGAATTTGTTTAGTGTTTTGTTAATCTTGATTTCATTAGATAAAATATGACGATAAACATAATAACGATGACATTACTCATTCAAGATTCGAAGTCAACGCTAATCAACTCCAAACTTAATTAAAGAACATGTATTAAAGTGCATTATTCCTTGTTGGGGCACAGGAAAGACTGTTTCACGACAGATTACTTCAAAGGCTGCGTGGAGGTGCTACAAGAAACTGACAAGTTAGAACTGTTCAAGGAATATATAAGAATATTACACGGGGCCGTCCCCCCGGCTGAGAATTAGGTACCAACCGAATTTATTTTGCCTCTCCTTCTCACAATTATGTTTCCTATTTATCTATCTCTTTCTAATGCGTCAAGCATTCCTTCAGCTTTGGGGTATTAACAGCACGCTATGTGTATCGCACTATTTTATATTATATTTTAACAGAGCTAAGCAAGTAAAAATAATAAAAAAAAAGTCGTAAGTATGATGTGTAATTTTTTTTGTTACAGCATTTTTAATATCTTCTAGCATTTTTAACCTGTTTTAACAGCATGCCTTTCTGCCTACTTTTCAGCACTATTAACTACTTATCTAATATTTTCTAACTTTATAGAGCACTAAATTATGTATATCTTTGAGCACTATTATGATAATTTCTAAGTTTTTTAACGCTATTATAATTACTAAGGCAGATAACACACTCGAGAGACTGAGCATTTTTTTTAACAGACGATTTATTCACTATACTACAATTGCTATAGGATGGTACGGATGACAGCTGTCGGATTCATACAATAGCTACCTCTCCTTGTCTCTCATCTTTAAGATGTATATTTTCGTCTTGTTGTCATCCCTTCCATGCTATTTAAAAAATATCTTAGTAGTCATATCGAATTCGGAAGTCTTGTGATTTATCTGCCTTATTTTATGGCTCTAAAGGAATAGGTTATATAATTGTATTGTTATAAATATAATTATTTATATTCTTACTAATCCAGCTAAAACTTGGCCTTTTGCAGTCCATTTTTTGGATACACCCATTTCAAATTAGTGTTTCATTTTTATTGACAAAAAAAAATGTTCTTTTTTTGCCTACAGTTTTCTGAATACTTTTTATTTGTATACAAAAAAAAGATAAAAAAGTCTTTTTCAAATCGCCTACCTGCTATTATCTACTTCTTAACATATCCAAAAACAGGAAACTAATTTAAATTTTCTTACTTTCCAGGGAGAAATGCTTCACATCGCCCTATTTCAAGGGATGCATGGAATCTTTGTACCTATACGATGAAAAGGAACAAATTGATCAGATGATCGATTTCGTCGGTAAACGCTAATACAACTCGACCGACGCAGCATACCGTGTCAATACCCACGCAGTTTTGTACCAACATCGCGAAATAGCAGATTTTTTGTTGTTCCTTGTCTGCTTTCTTCCTCAACATATTCTAGTCCTAAGCGACGTAAATTTTATGTTCGCATTATGTTATAGTAATTAGTATTTAAGTAACATTAAGATCATTTATTATCTATTTTATGATTTATATGTTATTAAATGTTGTAAGCTTCTAATGTAGGGAAGTGCAAAGTACATTGAAACACCTAGTATTGAAATTCGAAAATTTTGAGGCAGCCTTTGGTGTTGATGCTGGTCATCTGTTGTCTCACGATCCGACTGAGATTTTAAACGATTTTATTGTCAAGATGTCGTTTTGAGACTGCGGCGGAGGTTCGGGGTGATACCTGGATGCTTCCACTGCTTTATGTCAGCCGATAGCTTCGCCCGATTGTAATCCCGAGCCCCCTCGACCGTCTCAAAACGACAACTGATTTGCGACGCATTCCAATTACAGTATTTAAAAAAAATACTTACGCTTTTTTCAATCTATACTATCAATTTTACATTTCTTTTTTATTTTCATTTCGAATTATGTTTTAAAGAACCTAACTATAACTAGTTCTTACAAGATTAGTATTTCATTTTTTAAGATATAGATAGGTTTTGAACCAATATCATTTCTTTGCTATACGAATTTGAACTTAATAACCAAGAAAATAACTTTGATTTTAGTTTTTGTTGAAATTTTGTATTCACAATCTGTTGGTAGTTAGTTTATAAATATGTAAATCACGCATGTGGCTTATACATCACTTAGATTTAACACTACAAAACTCAGGGAGTTTATTGTTTTTAATTTCATTCGCGTTTATTTATTTATTATTCATGTTCATATAAAAGGACCAGTTTCACTAATTGATAAATCCAACACTTTTCAATTATAAAATAATAGAATAAAAAAATGTATAAAAAGTCCATATCCCAGGTTACCTTGGTTAGTGAAACTGGCCCTTTATAAATAAAGGTAAGTTTTCATTTGTACAAATGAATTGTAAATTTCGACCATCAGTGTCGTTTTAGATAAGTAAGTCCGTTTGTACAAATGATACCCGAAACACAAGATTACCGAAATTTGTGCTCACTTCGCTTTGATAAGATTTCGATTGCTAAGCGAGTTAGGCTACGTCCGCATTGACGAGCGGCTTGCTGAGCGCCCAAGCAAAGCGGATCTACTAACAGTGCGCACGTAGCCTTCATAATTATTTTTATTAGTTAATTTCACTAGTTAATAAGTATTTAAAAAAAGATTTATTTTTATATAATTTCCGACCTATTTATTACCTATTGTTACTTTTTATTTATATTTTTTTAATAATAAGTATGAATATAAACTTTTTCGTGCAGCGATAGAGTGTACCAGTGTGGAAAATATTTAACTGTACTCATATTATATTCCTGATTTTTTTTATTATCTTTAAGTTGCGGTTTATACTTATTTAAAAGTTTTCTTTTTTTGTAAATTCCGCTGTAACTCTTGTCTGTGTTCGAATCTCATCTTTTTAGTTTATTAGCGTTTCTTATGTTTCATTGACAAACTTGCAATATCGACACAGTTAGTGACATGTAGTTTCGACATGAAAGTCTGTCCTGTAATGTAGACAAAATGGTGCCAATTATTGTCAGCAAGACACTAGGTTATAAAAAAATTAGCTAATGGTATATAAACAATTTATAGGACGCGTTTGTAAAAATGAATTAGTAAATTATTATAAATAATTGTATAAATTTTATAAAAACAGCTAAGAAACGCTACGGGTTCCATGAAATATATTTGATTTGAAAATCATACCTGCATTTTCTTTAACCCTAAAGTTCCTCCTAAATGATTCGACCTACCTATAGAGGTAAAAACCTATAGAGGCTTAAATATAGATTTAAGTCTTGAAAGATAAAGATAGATAGATTTGAGTGCATAGGCTCTAAATAAACTAGTGCGATTCACCAACGATTGCATCACTACTTACCATCAGGTGGGATGGCAGCACTCGTTTAGTACTTTCGTTTTTTTTTTATATATTTTTTTGTATGTTCCTTGCACTGAAAGTGAGGTTAGTTACGTATCGTAAGAACTATTCCTTGTAAAAACCAGTTCAACTTAGCTTCAAAATTATAAGATTGGTCCTTTGAACCTCAGAACTTACACAAGACATGATGATTAAGTAGGTAATCTCAATGAGATTTTCAATTATAAAAATACTGCTGCCCGATTTTAAACTTAATGACACAATAAACACGACACAATATCACATTACCAGTTTAAGTAAGAATCAGGGTAACTAATAATACAACAATATTTTCTAATTCATATATTTTAACGTAATAAATCTTTGACATTAGATATGACAACGTAGTTCGGGGGATCACAGTACATAAGTATACATAATTATTCAATTCCTTACATTAATTATAGTTTGTTAATTAACATTAATTAAAATTTTATTTTAGTGGCAATTTTAGCACGCGAGTTTATATAATTTGCAAATGGGGCTAAAAGAATAAATAAAACTAAAAAATACGAACTTAGTGTCAGTGCACACGGACCACACGCGACAGCCACAAAAGGTGTCGTTCAAGTATTAGGTAAACAGTTTTTTTTGCAAATATTTGGGGGAGGAGGGGGGTATCATGATGAATTCTTACGAAGAAGATGTGCGAGTGACGAGTGGCGGCGTTTATTGGCCCATGTGGGCCAGATGAAGCGAGCACCGACGATAAGCCGCGTGTGGCGGCCACTGACGTTAACCGTATGCGGCGAGTCTATATTAAATTTATGAAAACTACAGGAAAAATACACCACCGGTGGCGTCGTTTTCTAGTTGCAGCTGATGGCCCGTGTACGGCGACCCTTATGATGTTAGGTTTCGCACGCTGTTGACTAGGGACATTGTAAAATTCTTATATAGACCCGTTTAACAAAATATCGAAAATAAAATATAATTGAAACCATTATACAGTGTGCCTTTTAATTCATTGGCTATTTGTAACAAATGAACTGCATTTTATCAAGTTTAAATAACATAAAAAGTCCTAAACAGCACTTTTTTTTACACTTTAGAACTTTAACACTCCAAAATATTAACCAGAAGTAAAAAGTCACAAGTCATTTATGAATCAGTAATACCTAAGGCCGGTTACAGTGCATACGTTCTGTCCTGACGATAGACATTAACCGACCATCAGTTTGTGACAAACTGCTCTCTTGACCGACTAACTGACCGGACTAGTACAGTCGTACAAGAAATGGACGCGTTCACGAATAATTTAAAGACGATGTTACAGACATCGTATAGTCGGTCGACCGATCGGTGTAGCACTGAGCGCATTCATTTGTTTGACGGTCCTCGTATACAGTGCGTAGCGATATACGCGTGTGTACGGTCTGTCAAGTACTGTTCGATTTATGAATTTTCATGTAAATGACAAGTGTGACTGACATACACGCCGATGGTAGATGGAGCACTGTAACCGACCTTAACATTATACCCGTTACAGACGATACAGTGTCCAATTAATACTTCTCTAGATCATCGATTGTAGTTGCACGGCCGAAACTTGAACTACGAAAACCACCCTTACTGCTACTTAATAAGGGTGATGCCAAAACCAAACAATGATCGTGGTGCATCGGTATATC
Organism: Mythimna vitellina; assembly: GCA_949316375.1. Lineage (NCBI taxonomy): Eukaryota > Metazoa > Arthropoda > Insecta > Lepidoptera > Noctuidae > Mythimna > Mythimna vitellina. Next base: position 20,591,422 of record OX438700.1, on the reverse strand, counting down.
GTCTCTAACGTCGTTTTCAGTAGATAAATGGAATGGATATTTACACAAAAACAAATATTCTATACAAATAGAAACGTCATATAAAATTTAGCAATGCGCATTTGATAGGAATATGAATATATTCAAACAAGCGGCCAAAAGTAATAATAATAAAAACTAAATTTCGAATTTCCTAAATAAATAGATACAGTATTCCAGTCTCATAACAATCACTCAATCAAAATTAAGTTAAATTCGAAGAGGCTATCCAAATAGCAGCCAGGCAGAAAGGCTAATACCGAGTATTCAAAACATGTCTTTAAGTCAAGAGTGTTTAGGTTACTTCTATACAAGCGTGTTCCATCGTCGGCCTCATCATCGCCTACCATCAGCCCCCCTAGCCAAGTTACGATCGTTTCGTTTGCGTCGAACCTTTTTTCTGACGTCATCTTAAAGCTCAGTCACGTGGTCAGAACAAAGGAATCGAAGGCGTGGCCTACTCGGGGCGTTCGACGCTAACGAAACGATCGTAACATGGGTAGGGGGGCAGGTGAGTTAGTGTTCAAACGAGAGCCTTTGCATAATAAAAAAACCTCTTTTCTTTACAACCGCTTAAACTGACATTTAGATAACCTCTTCAAACAGAAGACAGGAAGTTTATTTTTTTAGCAAAATTAAATTTTATTCTTTCAACCATAAGCTAGTTGATCGTTTGAACCAGCTGACCTGTCTTCTGGGGATCTTAGGCTGTTTTTACACTATCCTTCTTCAGTTCACGAATTTAGACTGTAGCAGTCAATTTAGACTACTGAGCAGCTATTTTTTTTCGCATTAGGCATGGCACTCCTACTTCCTACCTGATTTAAAAATAAAGATGAAATATTTTGAAAATCTTATGATATAGATATCTTAAAATTATTTTTACACTATTTATCATTTAAAAGCCAACAAAAAATTTTACACAGATAAAATATTTATATGGTGTAACAGAATCTATCGCAAAAACTGAAAAAGACCTTGTTCTCATCGTTGTGAACAAGTTTTACTATGGGACCAACCCTGAAACGCGAGAACAAAAGTGTTCCGTACAAGCGAGCGTCTTATTGGGTTACCATGACGTTCAAAATAAGATTGTTTCATTCTTATTACAGTGTGGGTAAAAGACAGAGCTATACAGGTTGTCTAGCGTCATCTCTCACCCACACTGGAAATAAGAATGAAACATTCTTACTTTAAACGTCATGGTACAGGTCTTATTCGCATATAGTAAATTTAATCTCAATCGGTTGGGGGGAGGGGCACAATTCATTCACAATATTTGCAGCTGATTTTTTATCCAACCTTTCACATGTTTGCGCTATTTCTGTTACATATTGTATAAAGCGATTAATACCTACTAACTTTGATCATATCTTCTTATTCAAGTCATACAATGTAATATATATAAAAGCCTAGTAGTAACGAACCTGACTTACAGCCAGGCGCATTACTTTGTGTAATTTATTTCATCACCACTGCTCTTAAAAGAAAACATCGTGAGGAAACCGGCATGTCCTAGAACCAAAAATTCGAAGACATCCACCAACACGCACTGGGCTTGCGCGTTGGATTACGGCCCATTCCCTCTCCTAGAGGGGCAGCCTGAGTCCCAGCAGTATGAGAACATTATAAGATTGATTATGCTATGTGATATACTAATATACGTCTAATATGATAAAATTCTCCAGGGGTCGGAATTAGGTAGAGTTATTTATATACTTACATCGAAATGTTGAAATTAATATGGATCTACCCGGGATTTCTAATGAAAAATCCCGTGTGGCCAACAATATTACAAATAAATAATAATAAAAACCTCAGAGATAGATAAGACAAATATAACAAAGATAATTAACATACAATTTTTAATAGTATTTTTCATTGAAAAAGATCTCTCTACGTCAACTGAGGTGAAGTTAGCTTTATACACTTCCTGAGGATAAGGAAGTGTATTAGCAGGATGAAATATTTTCTGCTATATTCCTGATATTGGCATAAAAAATTCTGCTCTTTAAAATTATTCTCGGGATTTGAGGCATATCCTCTTCATTCTTTCGCTGTATGAAATCGGTGTACGTACATGTTTAACTATACCTAATTCCGACCTATGCCGATTACTTAGTTTCCAGTTAATTACTTGAAAGCCTCATACCGAATCGCGGGCTGGGGTTGTATTGAAAACGAAGCCTTTTCCATCCGTCTGTCTCGAAGAGGATTGAGAAAAGAGTACCTGAGAAAAGTTGGGAGGGGGGAGTATAAAAAATCCGTCTTATTTGTCTTGAATTATGATTTGAAGTACCTTTAGTAATACTTTTTTTCATCGGATATCTTGCCTGGTTACAAATTTTGGCATCTGTACTTCGTTCCAGTATCGGAAAACACGTTGAAGCGTTGATTCCTTCTGTCATGATTTCTGACAGACGTTAAGGGTAATCAAGAAACCGGATTGTATAACAACCAGTCTCGTCAAAGGGTAGTGTACCCCTAGCTAATCATCACTTTAAGGGGTCATTCATAAATTATTTCACACGCATTTTATGCTTTTTACCTCGCCTTTGACAAGACTGGTCACATTGTAAGACTCCCTCTCCCAGGTATGTTCGTTGTTCGTCACACACATTTTAATTTTACTTCTAGAAATGATTAAACTAAAACAGCAGTCCAAAATTAGTTTTTAAACTCGATCATACAGGTGGAGTTGAAAACGATTTTTAAGTTTTTCGATTTTTAAATTGTGACGTCACGGAACACATGATTCCTCTCACCCCTTGTCATAATTCGTTGAACCCCTTCCCTAACTTCACCTTAACGAATGATGCAAATTACTATGCCTTATAATGTTTAACAAAATTCAGCAATGTCCATCGGCATTTTGTTTGTTTGTCTCTTTCTTACATAAAATGCTTTATACTGTTATTACTTGAATTATTTTTATGTACACTTGGTTTTATACTTCGCAGATAAAACAGTATTTTACTATGATAACATTTATACAACTTACGTAGTAAAACCTATCGTAGTATGGAATGGTTTTGTGCAAAAATATGTCTTTATTCTACAAATATAGAGGTCATTTTGGTCACAGCTAAATACGTATTCTGTTTGTTGGCATTGAAAACGAAGTAAAATACTTTTGATAGATCAAAATAAAACCTTATTACATTTGCTTAAGATTGTTTTTATGTGAACTAAAGTTGAAATGTTCCTGATACAAGGACCCAAAAGCTTCCCATCCTTTTTGGCTTCAACGTAGTCAGGTAAAAATAAAATAATTAGAAAAAATTCTAATGGAAGTCATTGTGTTACAAATGATGGTGGGTTGAGAACCAAATAAGTAATTCTATCAAAATTATAAAAATATATCATCTATATTTCTAATCATAATCACATAATGCTATAATCATCATAATTTCATAATAATAATCTAATATTACAAGAAGGAATAGCCACCGAAATTATAATATTAAAATTACAGGGTGAAACATTTAGCTATCGACATTAAGATATTATTTTAATATTCAATTAAATAAGGCACTAGCATCTTAAAAAAAAGCAAACAAGTTCAGTCTCTGGCAAATACAAGGTCAGAAGCAGAGACAAAATCCATTTCAAAATTGTTGGCAGAAATAATTTTATTTACACTTTTAAGGTTTTTAGTTGACCCTACCAGAGTTGCAGGATTGATCAAAAGATCACAAGCCTGGAACGCAAAGGGCAACTGAAGATACACAGGTGGGTTTTAGTCAGTGAAAGTCTTAAGGCCGATTCATACTGAAATAGTAGCGAACAAGCACTTTCAGAGTGAAATAATTTAAAACTTATCTTCATCCTTAAAAGACCAACAGGCCTAGCCAAGTTACGACCGTTTCGTGTCGAATCTCTTTCTACAATCGATAAAACCTCTGCGTAAGTGCCATTTATTCCATAAAACTAAAGGATGTAGCGATGAACATTGTAGAAACGATTACATTTCATTCTGTCATTTTGAACGACGTGAATTTGGCTACGAATTTGGTTGAGATGATGTCATTCCCAAACATTTGATTAGTTTTCTACTAGCGTTAACGATCGTAGATTATCAAATTGGTTAAGCCTGCTGTATCTCTTGAAAGGTTAAAAAAGGCGCACGGCTTTGTGCGTCGTCGCAAAGAGTCAAGCGGCCGTGCGCGGCTGCCAGCGACCGACCGCGGCTGCCAACGACCGACCGCGGCCAGCTCCGCCCGCTGCCATTCCGGCGTGAATCGACGTTAGCACCCTCTCTCTCTCTCCAGAGCGGAAGAAGTTATTTGATGATTATTCACCCAAAAAAAAAAGTGTTTAGTCGACAGCTAATAGCTTCACCTACAGTCAGGCTAGTCTATATTTATTATATACTGATACTACCATTAGAAGTCATCCAGACAGAAATCGAAGTGATCTTCCATGACTTTGTACTGGTCGCATGAAAACCTCATGCACTTTGGACACGTGAACACCTGGAAAACAGAAAAAAAAAATTAAAACAAAAATTAAACATTTTCAGTCAAACGAACACATCCATGCGTATTCAGTTTGAGAATGCATTAAAAACATGCATTAGAATTTCAAGATTATTACAGTACATTTATGATAAATGATGTTTATTTTGCAAATAGGTTACACACCACTAATTTTAAATTAATACAAATACTTAAAGAGCGAATTATTATTTAAGTAAAGTCTCAATAAATAATATTCATAAACAGCAAAGTTATAAGCGTTTGTTTATATCCCAAAATGTCACTCAACTTATGGAAATATTGTAATTAATATATATATTATAATTAATGATTGATTCAATTATGAATTTACTAATTATGACATATTTTCGTGGACATTTTTGTTCGTTTTTTTTTACTTTGTCTACACAAATATGATCAGTAAGGCGTACGGATAGAGCCCCATTTCTTTTTTGTACTAATTAAAAAATAGTGGCGTAAAAAACACTTTTTCACGACAATTTAAACTAGACAAGGGCGATGTTGCCTATTTGACTACCCTGAGAAAAAACACCGAAACAAACTCAGAGGTAAAAGTTTCTTTTAAAGCCCATACAATTAACATGTAAAGGTCAAATCATATGAGAACCATATAGATTAGTGTCTGAGATGGTCCTCTGTGAAAATAACTACATAGATTTGACAGGAACAGTCCAGTATTATGTTATGTTATATATATCAGTACCTATAATAATGTTTAGAGTACTAAATATCTTCTGTCCTATTCGCACTTTTTCATGACTTTGAAGCCGCAAGTCGGGGCATTTTTTTATTTATGTTGCATTGAATGGAGGATCAATTGAATTTTATTATTATTATATTCGGATTAGCTTGAATTATTTAAAGATTAATCAGTCGAAAACGTAATACACACTCATCACGCAAAAAACAACAAGGAGTTAGATAATACCTAAAAATCTAGATCGTTAAGCAAAAAAATAATAACCACTTCAAGTTATAGCGTACTATGTTAACTTATGGTGTACAATAAAGACGTATGTTAAACAAAAATTAGATATTATTTTATTATAAACACCGGAAGACGCAGCATTGGGAGGCCTCCCACAATGTGGGCCGACGACCTGATGAGGGTCATGGGAATCCAATGGATGCGAGACGCACAGAACCGGTCATTATGGCGTCACTTGGGGGAGGCCTTTGTCCAACAGTGGACGTCTTCTGGATGAAACAACGAAACAACGAAAACAAACAACACTCAAAAGAACTCAGTCTCACCTAAATGTAGAAACCTTAAAATAATTTTATATATTGGTTACTATAGTGTCTTCTTGGTAAGAAAATAGTGACTTCATTGTTGTCACTCAACTGAGCGTCATAGTAAATATTGTGTAATAAAAAAAATTATGATGGTGATGAATACGCCTGCACTTTGCAGTTAAACTGATGACTCACTATTTTCCTAAGGCGAATAGACAAAAACCGCAAACCAGAGGCCCTACCACGAGCTCTTTACACGAGCCATTTGACGAACTAAACTGAACTGTTAAACGGATGGAGCTATATAGGGTGTATAGCTCCATCTCTCTTTCTCGTTCGCACGACTGACATTTTAACATGTCATGGTAAGGCCCCAGGTTTATTATTAACTCCCCGAGTTAGTTGCTAACCCGGGCTCATTATGACTATTTGTAATTTAAGCTCGTGTTAGCAACTAGCTTTCCGTTAATAAGTTAACCCTAGTCTCCGCAAGTGGGCCTTAAAATAATTAAACAAAAGTAGTATTAATTATATTCATTTTTCTAGTACAATAAATGTGATAATAAAAATAAATGCAAGTTAGTAATAAAAACAAAAGTAAAAAAAATGTGCGTATCAGCTCCGACACGCGACTGAAGATGACTCCTTAAAAACAATTGTCTTAAAATATATACAATAGGCAAAGAAAGCAAATTAACCCCTATATTTATTTGTACATATACACCCATATATTGAGTTGATACAAAATAATACTCAAATTATGTTACATAAAAATACATTCATTTATGCGATGAATACAAAAAAAAAATTATTCAAAATTAAGTATTTATTATTAAAAATTGATTATTCATTGAATAAAATTATAAAAACAGTGACCACGCTTATCATTCTGCTATACTATAGCTTCACCACGCTTTCCACATATTAAGAAAGCGAAAGAGTGGCTAGAGAGAGAGAGAAAGCGTAAACGTCTAGGTACTACATGATGTTGAAGAGCGCGAAGCGCTGAGATGCGCGAGTATTTTGCGCAGAGGAAGGCATTACGGTTTTACTTTTTGTTACCACTTGATTTTACTACCCATCTTTGTTTTTTTTTTTACATATTGTCATAATAAAATAATTCCCAAGGAGTAAAATCCAATATAAAGCCGTAAGCTCTCTTATCCTAACTTTTTGGTATTGATTCTATTCTACATTTCCTGTCGTTAAATGCTTATTTCAAATTAATTACTATTGTTAATGAATTGTTCTTGTAAGTCGCTTAAAGCTTAATGTATTGTAGTGAGTTGCGCACGAATTGATTTATTCAATTTATTTAGACACTAGCAGCCCGCACCGGTTTCGTACAGACATACTAATGAAGATGAATACAAATTCTGATGAATAAAAAAACTTGTAAAATTCATAATAGAATTGTAAGAAATTGAATTTAAATTTAGATTATAGATTTTTGTGGTGAATTTAATTAATGTTTTTTATTTATTTTGCATATGTTATGTTGGACAAAAATCTTCATATAGGAAAAAAACAAAGCTTTCCGGGTCTGCCTGTTTATTTGCTAAGTTCTACTAAACAACGCAATGTATTTTAATGCAGTTTTCACTAATAGAAAGAGCGATACACGAAGAAGTTTTATGTATATGTCATTGGAAAATTGCAAACGCCGTAAGATTGTAAAATATATCGTGAAAAATTGTAAACAATTTTTTTCTAAATAAGATGTAGTAACGTTTGAGACTAATAACATAACCGTGCCTTATTTGGATGTGATTTATCGTATACAGAACGACTTTTTAACGATATGTCAAGAAATTATAATTTAATAAAGATTTGGTACAATCAATTTATATGTATGTATCTAAGTATATATATATATTATTGTATTTCTAATTTAGTTTACGATTATGTTGCACCTATCATGTTATATTTCTGCACCACCCTTAGGTCGACTGGTAGAAAATGCCTAAGGCATTAAGTCCGCCTTTGTACAGTGTTTCTTACTAGTGCATAGTTTTAATAAATAAATAAATCACATGGAGTCTACAAATTTCCGGTGACATATAATAATTGCACCCGCATCAAGCCAGAGCAGGTCGCGAGTAATAAAAATAATATTAATGTGATTTTGTTGATTTCAAAAATTCATATCTATTATTCAAGTCAATTCGCACGCAAATCTCTTCAATTTACAATCTATCTTGTTCTTGGTAAGTAAATTACCTTAAATTATTTATTATTATGAATACAAATTGCTATCATTGCAGTCTAAAATCGTAGCTATAACATTGATCTAATACATTTTTACCAATTTCATTAGTCTATAGCCAAAATGCAAAAAAGTGTCAATTGGATTGGGGTTTTTATATTTATTTACATACCAATTATGATCCTGTATGTAAAAAAACTAGATTTTCAAATTAAATCTTAACTATAAAAATGTATAAAGGATTCAGAATGATGTTAAAATACGGCAGATATCATTTTTATGTTTTCGGCTCATATTCGCCTAGAACACCAAAAATTGCCTAAAAAAAAACTAAATTCACCCAGTATAGTTGAAGTAGTTAATATATAGTGATTTAGTATATTTTAGGCATTTTTTAGCATGTATAATAATACAAAAAATAGTCTGTTTATTTTAACAACGTTATAAAAATGCACTTTATTCAATTTTATAGTTTTTATGTCAATACTTTCAAAAATAGTGTTACAGACTTTTTAAATACAGGATCATATCTGTTTTAGTCAGTGTGTATGTATGTTTGTTACTTCTTTAAGCTCGAACGGCTGAACAGATTTGATGAAATTTTAAACCATATCCTGGAATACCACATACAATGTTTTATCTCGGGAGTATATTCACTTGGAGTAATATTCTACTTTCACGCGGGTGAAGCCGCTGGCAGCGACTAGCACATTGAAAATATAGCATAGCATAGTCGGCCTTATAATATTCCCATTGTTGTGACTCAAGCCTCCTCTCTAGGAGAGAGAATGGACCGTAATCCACCACGCGGGACCAGTGCGGGTTGGTGGTTGTGACATGTCTTCGAATTTATGGTTCTAGGACATGCCGGTTTCCTCACGATGTTTTCCTTCACCGTTTTGAGAGCAGTGGCGATGAAATAAATTATACAAAGTAATGCGTCTTTTTGAGGGTTGTACTCCGTTACCACTCTGCCACCACTACTCTCAATAAATGTAATATAAAAACTACTACTATAAATGTAATAGACACTGTTGCATTTTAGCTATAGACTAGTGTATTTAAAATTTAAGATACTTAATAGGTGTTGTAGTGGAAGTTATCTATGCCTATAATCAACCTAGACAGTGTTCGACGTGCTGTTGCAACAGTATGACACTTTTGAAAGGCAGGTCGCACACGGGGCAGTCGAACCGCAGCGGTGGAGGTGTGCTCTCTTTTGTAGCTGACGGATCTTCCTCCGAGGCGTCGGATAGCTTCTTCTTTTTGCGTACCTTTTTGTAGGATTGTCCGTTTAGATAGAATTTAAATGGATACAAAACATATGGTTGATGTTGATATAAAATAAAGCATGTGAAATAATCTTTACGCAGAACGAGGTTTGATTATTTCCAACACAAATACATATATGTGGTTCGACGCACGTCGCAATGCGAAATCTTTAGGCATTTCCTTAGAAACACTTCAGGGATAGCAAAAGAGATTCAATTTTTTTCGAAGTGATACGTTGCGGTATTGTAACGTGGCTCTAACCTACGTAGGCGTAAAGTCGCCACTTTATATATAACAAGTCACCGGCATCACACCGCGAGAGTTCGTGCGAAAATATCATACCAACCGATCGCGCCCGCTTCGCTTCGTTCATCGCCTCATCGCTCCCACGTGCGGTTGGTCACGTAGGCCACCGCAATCTAGTATCAATAGTTTGTTCAATTCGCGCCGCGGCGCTTCGCAATCGCGTTACATCGCATACGTAAGACACCGTGTAAAGCTTTTACTTGTGTTAACCCTTTGGTGAAACATGAAGCATTTTGAAAATAAGGTATTTTACTCTATATAAAAATATATTATTAAGATAGCTTGGGTAAAATGCAGTCGGTAAGTGTTGGTTTTAGTTCATAAAATAACAAAATAATTTTTAAATTTCAAATCAGTTTGTTGTTTTTTCCATCTATTCTTTATCACCTTGGAATAGTAACCACCATGTTATTACTTCATTCGGCTGTGTAAAATAGATGACAGCTGTCAACTGATCGGCCATACTGAGCGCATTTGTTTATACAGCCAACTGATGTCACGACCGCAGCGTAAATATGGCGTCCACTGCTTTCTACAGTTTCGTCAAATACGCGCGAAATTTTAAAATGAAAATTTTAAATGCTTTGTTAGAGTACTTAGCGGCTGAATAAAAAAATATGTTGTTTTTAGTTGTTTATTAGCACTATAGAATCTAATTGAGACACTTTTCAAAAATAAGTGTAATACCCTATTCTGCTTCATCTATACACCATTTGGAATAATAATAATATTTTTTTATTAACATAAAAAGGTTAGATTAAGATTACACATTAAAAAAAAACCTTTTTCACAAGCCGTTCAACCGATTTTGACTTCTATTCCGTAGGCATAAGGATGGCACTAAATGCAAAGAAGTGGTTACACTACCAACTATTTACTGCAATTGATTGAACGGACAGTGGAATGGAGTATACTAATATCGTGAACTATTATCAAATAATATCATGTAATGAGCATACATGCGAAGAAGCTCCAAAATATATATTTATTAGTTTCAGTTTTCTATTGAAAATTTTCTCAATCCATTCAAGTTTCCACCAGGAATTTGATTTCTTATTGTAAACTGCATTAATGATACCTGTTTTTTTGTTCACTGTCGAATTAGTTCCGCATAGATGGCGCTACATGTATTTATTACTTTTATACAAAGCCGCCAATGTAGTTCCTTGCCGAAAACATCTTCATAACGACGCGATTGTTTGCTTATCGTTTTAAATGATTTAGATAATTGGCGAACACTTAATGCTATCTTATGGCGACGCTTCCAGCATTTATCTCAATATATCTTTAGGAATATCTCTACCAATCATGAAAGAGACCTATTTCAACTTAAGTGTTTTTGAATTTTCTTTCTTTAACTCAAAACATTTAATTGAAATAAAACTTTAATTTATTAAGTTTGTCACAGGAAAGTCCGGTTAAACGACTACGTTTCATTCCTATTAAACAAAACACTCACCATGTTCCCAGTAGCGGCGGGCTGCGTGGGCGCCGCTCGGGCAGGTGGGGCTCGCGCGGGAGAGGAGGGGGGCGCGCGGGAGGTGGAGCTGCGGGACGAGCTGGTAGCGCTGCGGTATACAGCTGGGTTTATTTTACGGACTTCTTCTAACTGCGGGAGAGAATTATATTTGGATAAGTGTACATTCTTATAGTGTATTCGCGTCAAGAAAATAGTGACTCATCGTTGTCACTCCGCTTAGCCACGCCATTTGACTAATTTTATTATAGTAAATTAGAAAGCCGTGTTCGCACTGACCAGTTGAAATATGCTCTTCAGACATATGGGTCTAGGTCAGATCTATAAATGATAGCCAGGACCAAGAGCTTAACAAAAAAATCTCACGTAGGCATCTCGGTACGTTCAGATAAGCACCCATTCACAAAACGCCTTCGACAAACTTTGCTTAACCTAGAATATCGATCCATGTAACTGTTATTATTTTAGCCATGAGCTCTTCAAACCGTAATATCATCTGTTAATGCAAAAAAAATCTCATGCATACAAGAGATGACGTTATAAGGTGCTCCCACACTGCTCTTTAAAATATTTAGTTAACAACGATAGGATCAATGAGGGCTCAAACACTTCATAATAAGACTGGGCAATGAAAAAGCAAAAGAAATAAAGTCGGTACCTGCTGTGTTAGTTCTTGGTTACGCTTCTGCGTCTTCCTGAGATCTGTGAGGACATTCTCTTTCTCACTCGCCATCTTCTCGCGAGATTCCCTTTCCGCTTCGAAGTCACTCCTGGAAAATTAGATTTAATTTAGTACTTTGATCTTTATGCAGAAAAGTAGAAATTGTAGTCGCCATATAAGAAACTAAAACTTAAAATAGTTACAGTATCAGAGTTCTTTGCGCGATAAGAACATTATATTAACAGTCCGAAATTAACTACAGGGCAGTTGCCCGGACCAGACACAATAAATAAAATTCTTTTATTTTCAGGCATCGAGGCTCATAGTGAGTTACTACAGACAAGTTTACTTAAATATCTATTTTAGTAGGTCATCACAAAAACAAATACTTAGACAATCAGATGATCTAATCAAAATGGTTTATCAAGCTCCATGCAATACATCGACAAACGCAACGAACAAGGTTGTAACATTAATTCAGTCATTTTTCGAAATGAACCTTAGTCTGAATTTTATTTGGACTGTAATCCGAGATACTGCCTTGTTCGATGCTGGTGTCGACATGCAGCTTGATAAACCTACCCATTGTAGGCTCATCCAGCCTGTCCGCAAATACCTTCAGGAGACAACTTTTTTTCGCTTTATAGCAAAGTAGTCGTCGGTCTGCGCATCAGCGAACATACATACACATAACAACATATATAAATATTTCTTAAACGTAAATATACTCGTATAAACATTTAAAATAATAAAAAATAGTAGTCAGCCGGTGTCGGGAGCAGGTTCCAACTACCGTCAGTTAGGGCTCCAGAGACAAACCTCACAATGCGAGCCGTATCGAGGAGTACTGCCTTCCGTATCAGGCCCTTGATCCAACCGCGCAAGACAGCTTCGACAAATGTTCGTCGATGCTTTTAGCCTTCAGGCCGTTGGCGGTACCGACAATCGGCACAATGATAGCCGAGTCCACATTCCACATGTCGACAACCTTGTGTGCTACGTCGAGATATTTCATTTGTTTCTCTTTCTCAGCTTTCACGAGATTTACGTCATGTGGAATGGTGACGTCGATTATTCATAGCGCGGCGCGCTAATCGGTCTATCACCACTATATCCGGCTTATTGGCTACAATAGTCCGGTCAGTAATAATAGGCCGATCCCGGTACATGACCGAGAAATCCGAGAAATCTACATCAGGCGCATAGAGAGCCCCATAAAAGCGGCCGTGGAGCTCCATGCCTTTCCATACTTCCCTGCGGTCATCAGAAGTAAGTACCACAGGTTTGCGTAAGTTCTCTTTAGCCATGGACAACAGGGTGAGTCCCTTGTCCACTGCGACCACATCGCGGTGCAGACCCACGTCAGTTTTGAGAACGTATTCTCTGAGGCTGCACACCTTGCGTTTGTATAGTCTTTGTGTTTTAAAAGCCTTTATTATTATTAATAGTGTTTATCTAAATCCAGTTGTTACATTAGAACTTTTAAGTCACATGAAGCACGTTTCGGTGTCAAAGAGTAGTTCCAATGCGTCGCAAGTTTAATAAACAAGCTTACCGCCACGAACAAACAGGCCAATAGAAAGGTATCTTGGGATTAGATGTGTCCGAGATTGCTTTTTTTTCAATGGGAAATCAAAAGGCTACTCTCGCGCAGTGTGGATCGAGAGAGAGTATCACCTGTTTTTTCAGTAACCTTTTGTGCCTTAAGCACGCGGTAACTGTTTCGCAAAATTCCCGCGACCCTAGCAATATCTGAAATAGGTGACAATCAAAGCATACTCACAGGAAAAACGCATGGTTTTGTTTGTTTCGAGCAATGTTTCTCGTTGGACTATCGGGATTTCTCGATAGGATAAAAGCTAGTGTGCATCGCCTAGAAATAATCTATTAATTCGCTATTAAAAGCCCCCAGATTGTCATCATAATCTTAATTCTTTCTATTGACGTCTACCACAGACGCCTCCTTAAACATCGTCACAGCGAAGTGCCATGTTTCTCACATCGCATCAGGGAGCCCTATTTGTTTGGATAGTATATCATCAAACAACTTCTCCCGCTCTGAGTAGAGTGAGAGGGAAGTGGAGTGTCAAGTTTTTTACTGACTAAACCCCTCACGATCACGGCGACACTTTCGAACAATCAGTCTCGGAAACTTGTCAGTTTTGTTGATATCTGTTTGAAGCGAGCGTGGAACATGGTGTGCCGTCGATCTTGGTCTTTGTCGGACGACGAGTAACCCATCACTTGCCGTCCGCAAGCACGTGTCCAAGGTGGCAGGTCTAACAAAGATAATTAATAAAATCAAACCACTCACTTATACAAGTCCATCTGCGCCTTCAGCAGCTCCGTATCATCCTTCTCTCCTTTCAACTTGTTCAGCTCAGCGGTCAGCATGGTGAGCTCCTGTCCCCTCGCCACTAGGGCTGCGGTGAGTGCCTCCACGTTGCCCTGGCGCTCCACGCGGGGCTTCGCCACTGAACGCTTGAGGAGCTCGTTATAGTCCTTGAAGATGCCTTCGAATATTGAGAGCGTGCCTCGGACTTGGCCGCTAGAAAAGAAATGATTTTATGACTTAGGGATTCATCATCATCTTCCTGCTATATTATTTAAAAAACAAGCTTTCTTAGAATTTCTTTCAACAAACTTTTTCATTGTATACTTATATCTTGGAGTTATATCTAGTTTTGTCAGGTGCAGTAAGTGAAAACCCGGGACAAAAGATGGAAATAATCGGGATTTTGGTATTGACATCGGAACAACTGTAGCAATAAACGGACTTAGCCTTTTGGGAGCAGGGGCAACAAAACTAGATGAGGCTGAGGCCAAATTTAAAAATTTTAGGACTACACCTTAGGTTTCTTTTCAAAATTCATACAGAAATAGGATACTTGTAAGTATACAAGTTTGATAGACAAAAAGAAGTGAAAAGTCCGGATCTTTGACGTCCCGATCAAGGATTAATCGGGACGTGTCACCAGACCCCTGAAAAAAAAAAAGGACTTCCCGCGCAAATTGGGACACCTGGCAACACTAGTTGTATTAGAAATAAATCGGTCTGCTATTTTCGGCTGACCATTCAAGCGCTCCCTTTTATGAACCTATGCGGTATCATGTCTAAATTAGGTTGCGTTTCCACTGACACGAAGTGGAGAGGGGCAGCACGTCAATCGGTCAATCACAGTGCTCTAAGTCTTCACTCCGCATCAGTAGAAACAGTGTAAGTGGAGTGTAAAGTTGTTCCCAGTGCTAAAGTAATCCTACTTTAATGAAAATGGTTTTCATGGTATGAACGAGCTTTGTATACCACTCCGCTCCAATTGACAGTAGCATGATATTATAGCCTATAGCCAGCCTCGATAAACGGGTTATCCAACACTAAAAGAAATTATCAATAGCTGAGATTAACACATGTATGTATTAAAGCTACAGAGTTGTTTGGTTCACAAAAAAAAAACCATTAAAATATACATTATGGCGCCACATATGAATTTAAAAAATGCCCAAAATCATCTCTCTAGAGCAGATATAAGGGTCCATCCAAGTATTACGTAAGCACTTCATTAGGGTGGGAGGGGGTCTAGATGGTGATTACGTCACCAGTGCAATTTTGTTATATTTGCAAAAATACTCGTCGGAGGATCCTCCCTTTTCGACGGAGGTTTGCGAGACTTCTGTTCCGCATGCCTCTAAAGTGGTGACCCCGACGTGATAGTTCCCGGTTCCGTGAATCGGTGTTTCATGCCACGACTTTGCCAGAAATAGCAAGAATTTCTGAATAACGTAATTCAACTTACATATTATTTAGCGCCGTACTGTGTTGCTTCTCCATCTGCTGCTTGACCTCGGCCAGGCTGATCTTAAACTGGTCTGCTGTCGTCCTTTCCAACTTGTAGTCGTGAAGGCTTGTGATGAGACCAAAGGTTTCGACTAGACTGTCGGACATGCTGGAAATAATAAGTTAGTAAAATAATGTTTACATTTGACATATTTACACGATAATTGCATTATTGTGTAAAAATATGTCTATTAACCGCTTCATCATTGCTCAAATTATATAAATTTATTTTTCCTTATATTACATTGCCTTTGCAATATTTTAGTCTTGATTTTATATATCTACTTCGACACACGTTTTTATGATTATTGTGCTTTTGGATACAGTATTGACTGGTCTACACTGTCCTCACATATCTATTAATATTATAATATGGAAATATTGTAAAGTTAATCACTTTTTTTTAAAAGAGTAACCATTAAGTGTCTTGTCGATTCTTCTCCATGGGATAAGACCAATTGGAACCATCCACTAGCTTCTGACGTTTTATAAGAGCCCATGTAATCCTATGTGAAAAAAACATTGTTTTTTTTTAAATACTTGTTTTTAAACCTAGGCACCGCATATTTTCATTCTAAAAAACAATGGGCAAATGCGAGTCAGACTCGCGTACTAAGGGTTCCGTACAAACTTACTTATAAAAACAGTTCAATTCCTAAAAAAATGAGTTACAAGGTTTTCAGAATCGCAAAAAAAAGGATTTTTTGACAGTTTTCATGTTTTTTCCTATACTTGTGCTAAAAGACCTTGCTTCTAGCCAAATTTCTGGATTCTAGGTCAAGGGGAACTACCCAATTTTAATTCCCTTAAGAGCGTCGAAATATACGTTTTTTTGTGACATAAACGGCCATATCTTTTTTCGTTAACTCAGTAGTTTGATTTTTTTCACGGCTTCAAGGGACCGCAGACTTGAGTATATCGTTTTAATTTCAACTCGATACCTCCAAGCGTTCCCGAGATAAAGGGTCTTGACAGACAGACTGACGGACCACAAAGTGATCCTATAAGGGTTTCGTATTGTGCTTTTGAGGTACGGAACCCTAAAAACATCTGCCTAAAAAAATCCAACAACATGAAACCTACCCATGTGTCAATATATTGAGTAGCTCAGCCAAATGCTTGAGCGTCTTATCGTAGAGCTTGACGTTCGAGGTGAGGCTCGCGAACTCCGACGATGACATCGACTCCGGCTCCGAACTGATCGAGAAACGAACTGGTTGGAACACCTGCCAACAAGTTCAAACATGGTATTGTTTAAGGTTACTTAAATATTAAGACTTTTTTTTTAATGGCAAGTATAAAGGTCGCAGTTCACGGACGACATGCCACAGCTACAAAGCCGCCACGAGAAGCTAGAAGCGGCCACAAAGGAAACTGATGCGCGCGATAGCTACTTGTGACTAGTAGCTGCAGCTTTTTTTAACCCGCAGTATCATAATGGACTCTGACGAAGAAGGTTTAAATGCGCGAATGGCGTGTGATGCCATTTTGTATCGGCGTTTAGTGATCAGTGCGGGCCACAAGAAGCGAGCAGCGGCGATTTGTAGCGTGTGGCGATCGACGGCGTCATCCGTGTGCGGCGAATCTATAAGAAATTTATGAAAACTATAGGCAATATCAGTGGCGGCGTTTTGTGGTTGTGGTCGGTGGCTCGTGTGTGACGACCCATTATCATAGTTTATATAATAAAAAAAATAATAATTAAAAAGACTGGGGAGCTTGACTGCGATCCCACCTAATGATAAGTAAAGATGCAATCGTTGATGGTGAAGCGCCAGTTTTAGCCTATTCACTCTAGCCTTGAAAAAACCTAAATTGTAACGAGACTAGCAAATCCTGTCCAACTATAATTTAGGTGGCTTCAAGGCTAGAGTGAATAGGCTCTTAATGAACTAGTGCGCCTCACCATCAATGATTGCATCTCTGCTTACCATCAGGTAGGATCGCAGTCAAGCACAGGTTTATATAAATAAAAAAAAAGACGGGAAGACCGCAGCAGGCAAATTGTTCCAATCCTTCGATGTACGCGGTATAACTAACGAGGCGAAACGGGTAAACTTTCGCATTGTCGCCGTCGACTGGAGCCTAGTCCTACCTGGACAGGCGGAAGATGAGCTACCCATTGCTTGTCGTCTGCACGCCCGTGCTTAGCCGGAAATTACCGTGTGACTGGCGGTGCCCGGTGCGTCTTCTGTGGAGGCTGAAGCGTGAGGCTTTCCGGTCACTCACGGTCGCGGCCATCTTCTCCGTCGCTAGCATTACTGCTGCACACGCGGAGGACTCCACTCAGGACCAGGGCGCCACCGGTCGCCTCCACGAGGCGTCCAAGACAAACGATTCTCTTTCAACTTTTCAGTCCCTGACGCCACTTTCAAACTACATCTAATGTACTCATGTCTCATTTCACCCATTTTATTCACACACATATCCAACTCAATAAATCAAGTCAATAAAAAAGACAATACTCACAGTAGTAGACGCCTCCTTTAGCCTAATGTGCAGATCCTGTATTTGGTCTTTATATATCTTGACGGCCTCCGATACACCAGATTTGTATTTGGTGAACTCCAACTGGAAAAAAAACAGTATTTTGTAGAACAGAACGTATTTGGAATCACACTATATAATCTACTAGCGGCCCGGTACGTGCTTCGCTACGTATAAAGTGAAATAATAAAAAAATTAAAACCACTCTACCGATTTTGTGCAAACTTCATCTTCTTCATAAACCATCTACTAAATAAACCGAATAAAGCCTAAACATTTGGTTTGAATAGGTGAGCCCGTTGTTGAATTATAAAATTACAACGGAAAGCGGCATTGATTTTTATATATATAGATAGATATACACAAAACTAAGTCGTGTTAGTTACACGATTTATAACTCAAGAACGGCTGGACCGATTTTAAAGATGTTTACTTTGTTGGATTCGTCTTCGCCCCGAATAGTAGAATAACTATTAAAATATCGGAAAGATTCACGTAAAACTACACGATATCCGAATACACAAAAAAATTACAGTATCTGTCAAATAAATTGATCTCAATTTATTCCATCATTCGACCAATCATTCCAGAATTGACAATATAGAATGAATAACCAATCTCGGATCATTCCAATGTTGCTGCCTACGATACACGAAAGTGGAGCAGTAACAAAAACGCGGGTGAAACCGCAGAGGCCAGCTAGTATAACACATATCTCACCTGACTGAAGAGGGAGAGGGAGGCCAAAAAAAAAAGATGTATGGATTGTGTGTGTGTGAGTGATATGTAAGAAAAGGTAGTTAATGATAGCGTAGGTGACAAGACAGAATGGTAGAACCCGAGACCCAAAATAACATGGAACAAGTGCAAGAAGGATGATGATATAGATATATCATCATCATATAGATCATGATATAGATATAAATAGACGAGACCGTCTAATAGAAAGCGAAGATGTGGTCGACGATGGAGCACGCTTGCCTAGAAAGTAACCTTGACTTAAAGTTCGCCAGGTCGTAGCTACCTAAATCAGCATCATTTCAGCCGAAAGACGGTGGACTGTTCTGCCGTGCTTGTGATATATACAGTAAGTAACATAGAGACACTTTCGAGAAAAAGGCGATCAAAGTTTTTTTTTTTTACTTTTGACATTTCTCCCGAAGTATAAATTAAACCTAAGTTTTCTAAAATGTTTTAGATACACATGTGTTAGGTAAACAATTTGTATATTTTTATTTTTATGTAGTAATAATATTTAAATTGTAAAGCTTGAAAAAATATGTATGTTAAGGAATTATCAATTAAAAAATAACGTTTTTATAGTAATTGGTACAGTAAGTGTGTGACTTACTGTAACTATTTTTAGTTTGAGGGACATACATTTTTAATCTTACAACGGATTATTCATTGTGTTTTAGACTTAGTTTATATCCTGCGCATGTATACTGTGTACACACACATACACTTCAAACAAACCTACAATCTTTTACACCACCTCACAAGCCCCTTCTATTACACAAAGACCACCTACGCAAAACAATCTACCCCTGCCGCACCCCTAACCCTTCATCTTAGCATATTGTTAATAGCCCTCAGTCACCACGACTTTCACTTCAACACTTTATTAGGTCCTACAAACATCACTGTGACTGCATTTAGATACGTAGTGCTATTGTTCACAGACCCTTGCCTAAATGGTAATATGCTATCTGGCGCATACAAATCTCTGATCTTTAATTTTTATTACAGAGTTCTAGACACCTACCCTAACTGCTTTAAATACGAATCCTATCGTAAAAATAACTTTAAATGGCGACTTTTCTAGTGGACGAAATTGATAACGTTACTAATCTGGAGTGTCTGGATCTCGATAGAATTGAAGAATGCCAGAAATTCTTGACTGCTAACTATAATTTTAAAATGTTGACATTAAATATACGCAGTTTACAGCGCAATTTCAATACCTTTTGTATTGCGTTAAAACGTCTTAATATTCTACCCGATGTTATCACTCTCACCGAATGCTGGTCAGGTAATTGTCCAACAGTAGGACAAATTGAGGGTTACAATTCATACTGCACCGTAAATAACCTCAACCAATCTGGTGGCGTTGTAACTTATGTCAGAAACTGCTGGAATGCAACAGTGTCGGAGCCTGATCTTCATAACGCTGAATCTATTTTATTAGAACTATCCAAAGATATTTGTATTATTGCAATTTACCGTTCCCCTTCTCACAGACAGATTGATGCTTTTGTTTCTACCTTGGATAAGACTCTTAATTCAATTAATAAATATCAAACTATTATATTGACCGGTGACATTAATATAAACCTTTTGTCCATGGCGGATAATAACTCTTCAGAATTCTGTTGCCTCATGGCTGAACACGGTCTGAAGCAAGTAATCTCCAAGCCAACCAGACTAAATTCGTGCCTAGATCACATATTCTTAAAATCGAGGCAACAGAGTGCTTTGGGCATCGTCTGCGACGCCGATATTACCGATCACCGTCTGGTAATGATGGGGTGCAATACAGCCGTCACTACTGGTACAAAGTCTCCACAACGCACAATAAACAAAATAAACTTCCCCGCGCTAATAGAAGACCTCCGGCTCTATGACTGGTATAATGTACTATCTAATACAGACGTCCACACAGCAACTGATGAATTTCACAAATGTCTGGCCGATGCTATAAAAACTCATACGACTGTAAAAAGGATAAGTCGGTCTAAGTATATATTGAAGCCCTGGATCACACCTGGCCTCATCAAATGTATGAACCATAGGGACAAACTTCATAAAGAGTCTAATAAATACCCTGGTGACAAAACAAAAAAACTAATCTATACTCGATACAGGAACTTCTTCACCAATCTGATGCACAAATTAAAACGTGAGCACGATAGCAAAAAGCTGGAAGATCGCAAATCGAACCCTAAAACCTTGTGGAATGCCATAAAGTCCATTACCGAGCAAAGCAACAATAGTAGTAACAACTGTGACCTACTAAAGTGTAAATCCTCCCCCCAAAATTCAGTTGACTACTGCAATGAATACTTTTCTTCCGTTGGCACAAATTAGCAAGTCAAATTCTTGCTGCCATAAATGAAACTCAGGAATCAGTGGTCTCTAAACAGAAATTAGGAGAGCCACTGGCAACCAATTTTTTCATGCAGCCCACTGATATCTATGAAGTTGACAAATTGATTGTTAACCTAAATAGCGATGGTGCTGCTGGCGTGGATGGTCTTTCCCCAAAACTTATAAAAGAGATAAGAAATGTAATATTAGTTCCCCTAACGTATATTTTTAATCTCAGTCTGGGCTCAGGTGTCTTTCCTAATAAATGGAAAGAAGCCCGGGTCACTCCTATTCATAAGAATGGCCTAAAACAAAACCCGGCGAACTACAGGCCCATATCTCTGTTGGGTATATTTTCTAAAATACTGGAAAAGATAGTAAATAAGCGCCTGGTATCCTTTCTTGAGACATACAAGCTTTTATCAAGCAGACAGTTTGGTTTCAGAAACGGACTATCCACAGAGGATGCGGTAAGCCACCTAGCTAAACTGGTGACATCCTACCTGGACAAAAGTGAAAAGTGCTTGGGAGTGTTTTTGGATCTGGCTAAAGCGTTCGACACTGTTGCTATTCCAATTCTTCTAAAGAAATTGGAGATCGTGGGCATTCGAGGGTTACCACTGAAATGGTTTGAATCTTACCTAACGAGTAGACGCCAGTGTGTAAAAGTGGGTGATCACACCAGCTGCCAACAAGATTTAAATTTCGGTGTACCACAGGGAAGCGTACTTGGTCCGACCTTATTCATCGTCTACATAAACGACATACACGATGCAATAACTCCAAGCGCGGAGGTTATATGTTATGCTGACGACACAGTAATCCTCTTGCATGGAAAATCATGGAAAACCGTGCAGGAAGAAGCTCAAAACACCATAACAAGTATGAAGCAATGGCTGGACTATAATCTACTATCTTTAAATATAGATAAAACTAATTATCTGTGCTTCTACAAAACACAGGCATCAGCCCCTAAACGCCCAATTAGCATCAAAATACATTTAGCATCATGCAACCCTCTCTATTGCCGCTGCGAGAGTATTAAACAGGTGGATGTGATTAAATATCTAGGGGTTTTAATAGATCAACGACTCTCTTTCAAACCCCATATTGAATTGGTAGCCAAGCGCTGCAGAAGACTGATTCACATTATGAAACTCTTACGTAACACCAACAATAAAAATATCTTACATATGGTTTATCTGGCATTGTGTGAATCAGTTCTCTGCTACTGCATAACTGTGTGGGGTGGAGTTGGAATCTCAACTATGATCCAAATCGAAAGAGCCCAACGTTCGGTACTGAAAGTTATGTACAGAAAGCCATTTCAATATCCAACCGATCTCTTATACAAGGAAGCTATTGTATTAAATGTTCGTCAATTATATATACATAAACTAATTCTCAAACAACACAAAATCATCCTCCAATCACCAGAATATCCGCAACTTCTCAAGCGACGAGTGTTTATGTGTGGTTCGGTTAGGACCAGGACTGTTTTTGCTCAGCACATGCAATGCTTTATGCTCAGCCACATATATAACAAAGTAGCCAAAATATGTGACATTAAAACCTGCAATATAAGCGCTGCCAAAAAGATTGTTCGTAAATGGCTGTTAACGCAATCATACTGTGAAACTGAATCCTTCATAAAAACACTTACATAAGACACTGAGCAGGCCAACTTCACACATACTCATATCCATACACTCACACACCTGGATGTGGGTGTGTACTCACATACCCACACCCCTCACATACATACCTACACTTACACTTATGCACATTTTTGTGTACATTGCGCATCATGTTTGTATTTGTTCCACATTCCGTTACCTTTCTTTTTTTTTCTTTTTTTTTTCATTCAATCTTGCTATGTAATATTCTTCTTTTTTTTTTAAATTTACAATTAGATTTAAGTGTTTACACATGGCTATTATTGTTTTTAACAATGGTAGTCATACAGTATCACCTCATTACGCGTTATTTTGGTAACCTCACTCTCGGACTCCACGAGACAGGCTCGACCTAGTGTGGAGTTCAACAGTAATTTCTCTTTCCTTTGTGAATTTTTAATATATTATGTATCTGTGAATTTAGGCTAGTATGTAAAGGAAATGTAAAGATCGTATTTTCTGGCAAATAAATCATATTATTATTATTATTATTATTATACTGCAACAATGATTACGAAATGAGTTAAATGTTTAAATAGAATAACAAAAATTGCACAATTTGCCTAATGTTACTTAATCACTTACTGTAATTATAGCTAGGAGCAATATGTAAACTTTTGGCATCTACCATGAATCATAATTAATTTATCTTCCTTGATATTATTGGTAGATAATTCAAAACAAAAGAGATCTTATAAAATTATAGTTTAGTAGAAAAAGTACACAGCTTTATTAATACAATAAAATTATTGTATTTTTTGAATCCTTTAGAATCATAATAAAAACTAAATTTAAAAAATTACAATTCATGTTTGTGCAACGGGTTTCGTACAATAAACAATCATAAACCAAATAAACTAAGCACTGTTTCTAAAAAATAAAACCTTTACAGTATTTTTTTCTCGCCATTGACATCAATGCCTAGCCCTCTCCATTCCAGAACCTTGAAGACATCCTCCATTTCGGAGAAATTACTTCTCCTTGCCTCACACCCCTCTGCTAGAGGACCGTCTTGCCTTCAAGGTCTAGTCCTAAAGTCGGACTGACATGGTGGCGTTTTTGTATAAATACTTCAGCACTACGATGTGCCGATTGTCAATCTGGCACCGTTGGAGAGCAGTAGTGTATCGATCGAATCAAAGGCTTTCTCGTAGTTCACAAACGCTAAGCAGAGAGGCTGATTATACTCCTCAGTCTTCTGTATGATTAATCTGCGCAGGATATGTATGTGGTCCATGGTGCTGAAGCCTTTTCTAAATCCGGCTTGTTTGGGAGGCTGGAAGTCGTTGAACCTACGTGCGAGACGGTTCGTGATGACAATGGAAACCAGCTTGTAAACATGGCTCAGAAATGAGATGAGTCTTTAATTCTTAAGCAGGGTATTGTCGCCTTTCTTAAAAAAGAGTACCACTACACCTCTGCTCTATGCCTGTAGTGTTTTTCTCTCGAGTATGACGGAACCAAACAACTTCTGAAGAGCTTGAAGGATTGGTATCCCACCCGTCTTCAGGAGTTCCGGCTGTAATTCTATCCTCACCCGGTGCCTTGTTGATTTTAAGTTGCTTCAGAGCCATCGTAATCTCGTACAGGCTGACGTCCGGGATATTTTCGGTACAGTGTCGAGTCAATGTAGCTCTTGAGTCGTTTGCTAGATTTGCAGCGTGTTTGGAGATTGACGTGTACAAACTGTCCATAAAATGCCTCCACCATCTCTCCCAGAACCTCCGATTTGGCGGATATGACTCTGTCATCGTCGGTCTTTAGTTTCGTGAGCTGGCTCTGCCCAATAGACAGATCTCCTGCAAATACTTTGGAATTTTAAATTTAATTTTTTAATTTCTTTTTAATTTTTAATACTTTGGAGCCCTTATGGGCTCCAAAGTATTAAGCAATTATGCGACTAAGCGGTGTAAACCGCTCAATAGCATCTGGTCGCGTTTCAGAGACTTCGTGATCCGTCTATTGTGCTGCCAGTATCTGCACGTATCGTTTGAAGATTGCAGAAAAATCTCACGCCTCTTCTTCATGAGCGAGAGTTTGATAAGAGAGCCTCATATTCTTATTTGTACGGTGTGTCTTGAAAAACTTAGACTCGACCATATGGACAGTACCTAACCCATCTTTACTTTTATTCTCCGACGCACGTCAATCTCTATTTTTGCATGGTCCGTGACTGCTAAATTAACGTACTTGCCCCACCCCGCTTTACCCATTTGGACCCTAAACGCCTTAGAATTTTTGCAGTAAGTAACGTGTTTTTTCTAATTTGTTCCAGGCAAGTCTACACATAAGATGAAATATTCCTAAACATAATTACAGTAGTGAATCTTGCTGTTATTACGTCAACACATATATATTTTTTTTTAATTCGCTGACTTATCTTATACACAGTAAGTTCTACTTACTGTACTTATGCCAAGATTATACAATAATACGTTGTGAAATGTTTAAGCATTAATATAGTATATACTCTTACTGTAGATATGTTAAGGTTTATTAGACTAATGTTTTGTTTCCAATTCTTAATATAATTATAGCAAGTGGTACTTACTGCTAATATGTTTCAGTGATACTTGATGAAAATCACTCCTAACTTAAAAATAATAATAGCAAAATGACTTACTGTAGCAATACCTAGAAAATGGTTTTAACTTTATGAAAAAATCAACCGTATGTGCCCTTACTGCAATCATAATAAGTATGCCTTGGCGCAAAACGTGTCTTACTGTAATTATGCTTAAGCTTATTTCATTAACTATACCAGATTTTCAAATTTTAAATATACAGAAATGTAGATCTCAATCTCTACATTCCAAACATATACTTAACTCAATATTGACCAAAATGTGACTTACTGTAATTATCATAAGCGCGGCAGTGTTGGACATAGGTCTCTCCCAAGTGTCGCCACAATGAACGGTCCTGTGCGTCTCGCATCCATAAGATTCCCGCAACCCTTACCAGGTCATCGATCCACCTTGTAGGAAGCCTTCCAACGCTACATCTTCCTAACCTTTCGGCCCCAACGGCCATCCGTTCTACGAGCAATGTGCCTGCCCATTGCCACTTAAGTTTGGCGATTCATCGTGCTATGTCAGTAACCTTGGTCCTTCTTGATTTGTACTATGTAAATAACTTGGTATTTATTTTAAGAAGGATAGAAATCATACCTTCACACCCTCTAGGTCCAATATCTTGAGCTGTGCAGTTTTAAGTTCAGTCTGTAGTGAAGACACCCTGTCTTCTAGCTGACGTAGGAGCTGGTCGCGTTTAGTGACCTCTTCCGTTGATATACTTGTCTGAAATATAATAAAAATATCGTTCTATGATTTGGAGTAGAAGCATAAACTCTTTCATAGAAGTAACCTTCAAGTTAGTGCAAAAAAAAAAATAGTAGCCAAATTGATTTCTTTTACAGCTTTCTGCACTTGATAACGATAGAATGAGAGTTTTCTAAAATATTGTTCACCAGGTGGCAGCACTGAGTGGTCAGATCCAGGCACCTGTCAAAACGCTTATCTTTATGACATTAGTTAACCTCCCAGGCCTCAATGTAACGAAACGGTACACTTAAACACGAAATAAGGTTTAAGTTAGCTGGTACGAGGTGTACTGTTTTCGGTGAAACTGAGGCCAGAGAAGTTAAATTCATTCATACGTTTTAAAAAGTAGAAGACCTCTCGGCTAAGTGGCGCCAACTGGTGGTGTAAATTTTCCTGAAAACCCTCATTGATTATTATACATTGTGGGCAATTCAGGCAGGCGTTTTACTTTGTGAAAATGACAGTATAATCCTTAAATGGTTCAAAAATATCGTTGTCTTTTTTCAATGTTTATCTTTTAACACTAATATTATAAAGGCAAAAGCTTGTGTGCGTGTGTATGTGTTTATTATTCCTTCACGCTCAAACTGAAGGCATAGCATAGCATAGTCGGCCTTATAATGTTCCCACTGTTGGGACTCAGGCCTCCTCTCTAGGAGAGGGAAAGTGAAGTGAGGCAAACTGAAGGGATTTAGATGAAATTTGGTACGCGGGTAGAAAATGTCTTGGAACAGGACATAATATACTTTGACCCCGATATATTGCGGAATATCATTCTACTTTCAGCGGAGCAAAACCGCTGGCAGAAGGCAGTATTAATATACGTTCAAGAATCAAGCAACTCATTAACTATATAAGCAAAAGATAAACATAAGATATAAAAATATAAGTAGACATACAAAATTACTGGCGGACTGCAACTGCGCTTGTAAGTCTTGCACTGTATACCTCAGCTTGTTCAGTTCTGCGGCGTGTTCTGTGTCCTTTGTTGATAGTAGAAGCTGTGAAAATTAATGTTCAACATTTATAATTATGATACGATAATTGAAAGAAAAACTATTTATTTTATTTATGGGAAATGTGTCTCGCATCGGAACATATTTATGAACCAATTTTTAAAATTATCATCATCACCAACGAAGTTATAAAGATTCAAAGCTGCTAATAAGAAATAGAAATCCGATGTGAATTTTGATAACAAAATCCATCACGCTGACACACCGGGTGTACGGGCACCATAATAATGGCGTCTTGGCGATAGAGAAAGATTGAGATTTGTTTAATATTGTTTATCTCGTTTCTTTTTCTACCAATTTTGATATTGTTTTCACAGTTAGATCGTTGGGAAAATGTTTTTGTTTTCGGTGGGAAAATCATTCAATGATATCTTGGGCGGAGCGGGAAAATGTGTCAGACTTTTACTAACTAAAATCCTACCCCTGTTCCTTTGTTGCCTTTTATACCAGGGCCCAGTCTTCCTTTCAGAAACAGACCCTTGGCCCCTACGGTTTTGCTGACATCTACTTGAGGCGCGCGTAGACACGCAAAAAAAAACGTATTACGCCTACTACTAAAAACTTATTTACGACTAGCTGACCCGCCGAACTTCGTATTGCCTCACAGTCAATGAATGTAGTATACTTTCGATATAGTCAACCGATTGCGATGAAACAAAGCCTAAGTAATATATCAAGTTATACACAATTTTAATGTTTATACATTAAAATTGTGTCTATCAAGTTATCTACATCGACTTTGTACATTTTTTACGTGATGAGCGCACAACTAATAACTTCTACAGATATATTAATGTATAGATATCTCTATTGCCATTGGCTTAAATTACTAACTATACAACTTACGCTAGGGACTTTTATCAAAGGATGACGTCGGAAATTCGTAATGAATTACGATATTGATAATACAAGTCATAGTCATAGTTGCATATTATCTATTACATAAACATCTCGTGTTACAGTGTTAGCTATCGAATTCTTCCGAAAAAAAAACACCTAAAAATTGGTTAAGCTGTTATGACCGATTTTTATGATTTTTTTAAAAGTATTTTATAGGTAAGCTATTTTTTTACTCTCCTAGCCCTGAATTTATATGGCAAAAGTATTTTTTATCATTGACAGGCTCGCGTTTGACCACTAACTTGCCTAATGGCAAGCGAAGTTGTGGTCGACGATTGAGCATGCTCTCTTCTCTTAAATTCTGGAGGGAATTCCACTCTTTTTTTTCTTTTTTTTTAGGTGGGATGTGGGAAAATCATCTACTGACAAATCTCGCTCTTGGGCGGAGCGCGAGGGAGTCAGAATATTACTGACTAAAAACCCACTCCTGTTCTTATTTGCCTTCATCCCGGGGCCCCAGGCTTCGCTTTCACACTACCCTTGGTCCACTTCTTTGCTGTGCGCACAATAAATGTGTTTTCAAAACGTAAATAAAAAGGTACATTAGACTTACTTCAGCATTCTTAAGTTTCTCTTTGAGGTCATCTCTCTCCTTAGACGTCGCATCAACGATGTGCTCCAACGACTCCTTCTGCCAGGAGAGGTTCTCATTATCTACTATCACCTGTAATAAAACAAATAAAATAACATTTAATCATTAACAAATGAAACTCATTTTTAGACCATTTAACATTGCTGGATTGTTTGAAAAAGACATCGCTGTCCTTTTTTTAAGGGAAATCATTCAATGATGACTCCGCACCCAAGTTGGGCACAGCAAAGACAGTCTCCACAGATGAGGGTTCTCGGACGGTTCCGATCTTCAGTGTTTGTGCGGCGTCTCTCCGCAGATCATGTCCCACCTTCGATCCTGCATCACGTGCCCTGTTACCTGTTCACGTAGGGACCTAATGACAGCATCAGCGGACGGCACTGTCGTGGCCGCATACTAGGCCAAGCAAGGAATTTAACTAGTTTTGCCATCGATACGCTAGGGTAAATGAAGGAGTCAAGAATGAATTAATAGATTACTTCTAGGCATGCATGCCCCATCATCGTCGACCACATCACTTTAATTCAGGTGAGATACTGGTCAATCGGGAGCCATCGATAGTAAAAAGAGGAACACAGGTGGGTTTTAGTCTGAGGACAATTCCGCTTAGGCGGAGCACCACTGTGTCCTTTTGGCGGTGTGAGGCAGCGGCGACCTCTCGCGCCGGTCCTGGTTTAGAAGTTAGGTGACAAACACACGTACAGAAGAATAAATAATAATATGCAGGCATATTGAAAGCTTATGCAGTAAATTTAGTTAATCTGGTTAAGCACTATCTTCTCGATAAAAATAAAAACATTTTTTTTGTATAATAACTTCCGGACATGTCGTCAACCATATCTTATCAGGTAACACGTGTGTGAAGCAGGGGAAGTCTATAATAGAAATTAGAATTCGAGATCATTATCGAATTTTGGAACAACAAACTCTATGTTGGTAAAGATTAAGTTCAAATTCCACTGCAACCCACACTTGGACTGCGGGAACGTTTGAAAGAGTTACCGTGGCCCTAGAAAGCAAAGGGTAAATGAAGGAATACAGATGTGTTATAGTCAGTAAAGGTTTGACACGCCCTCTAGATCCACCCCAGAGTGGGAGAAGTCATTCAAATTTGATTATTTCCCACCTCAAAACACTTTTTATTTAAATACAAATGTCCACTTAAAAATCAACCTAAAATACTTAAAAGTAAAGTCGATAGTCCTTAACTATCGACCAACGATAAATTTACTAATACTAGCTTTTGCCAGCAGCTTCGCTCGCTTGAATATAGGTTTCTCAATACAGACTTAAGACGCCCGTTTCATCCCGTTCGCTGAATTTTGGAAAATCCTTTCTTAGTGCTCACCTACGTCATAAAAGGAAGTGCAAGTGCAAGTGCAAAATTTCATGTTTCTAGTCCCAGTAGTTTTGGCTGTGCGTTGATATGTCAGTCGATCAGTTTCTCCTTTTATATATATTGATTATAAATGTGAAAGTAACTGTTTGTCTGTTACGTTTTCACAGTTAAACTGCTGATTTTAATGCATTTTGGTACGGAGTGAGCTTGAAACCCAAGGAAGGCCATAAGCTACTTTTTCTTAGTGTGTCAATGACAAAACAAGTTTTTTTTTTTTCAGTTAATTTTCTTGCCTAGCCCAGTATTCGGCCACGGCAATGCCGTCTGCTGACGCTGTCATTAGATCCCAACGTGAACAGGTAACAGGGCACGCACGCAGGATGGAAGGTGGGACATTGTCTGCGGAGAAACACAGCAACAAACACTGAAAACACATAGGCTACCTTTTTATCTGGCTTCGACTTCGCGTCCGGAATAACTAGCCACACACAGACGACAGATGAAGCCGCTGGCAGAAGCTAGAACTTAATAAATGGATTTAAAGAAGAAGTGTGGTATCACCACTCACCTGTCGCCTCTGCTTCTCAACAAGTTCCAATTGCGCCGTCAGCTTATTAATAGTATCGTCATCGGGTGAAGTCACAAACTCCAGCGCAGACGAAGGCCCCGACTGGCTCGTTTGTCCCGACTGCGTCATCGGCCCCGACTGGGACAGCGGTCCCGACGGTGCCGACTTGGTCGACCGCACAGACTCGCCCGTCTCGCTGCTCACGTTAGAATGTGACTCGGATTCGGCAAGTCGGGCTATGTCGGATTTCAGTTTTTTGTTTTCTTGGCGTAGCTGGAAAAGGAAGGAATATTATAAATATTTATTTCTTTCTTAATAATCAAATAAATGGCGAGAATAGTAAAGAATAAACTTTATTGCACACAAAATACGTAACACAACTTATACATAAACTTAAATCAATAGGCACAATGGCTGTCTTATCGCTAAAAGCGATATCTACCAGACAACCTTAAGACGGATCATAAGTACAATACAGGGGTTGCTTTACTGAATTTAGAAAACCGTATTAAGTCTCAGATACATTATGGGACAAAATGTCCCCAAACATGACGCGCAACACTCAATCTACGTGACGCTGCAACGTTGCCAGTGTCCCGCAAGTTGCTTCCCAATATTTTACGATGCACTGTCGTGACGCGGGAAATGTTGGACAATTTGACAGCGTTGCGCGTCATGTTAGGGGCATTTAATTGTCCTCTAGTGTGTTGGCTTTATAGTTGAAATATAGAAAAACTACAGCAAAACAAAAATAAGGCATGCACATCATGTTTGTAACAAAAAGATCATGTTCCGATGCTATTTAGTCTTACTGTCACGGACGCGTAGCTTCACAGACGCGTAGTAGTCATTATACACTTGGTGTGCGTCAGCTCACAGCTTACATACAAAACTATGAAACTGTCGACGAAGCGGCAACGATACAATATCACGACATTGCCGCTTCGGCCTTATTCTTTTAAAACTTCTCACTACTGAAAGGTAACTTTTTCCGTTATCACCCAGACAAGCTAACACATTAGACCAAAGATATAGATAGGTACGCTCTATTGCCAATTAGATATATATCTTGCAAATTGGTTATAAATAACACTTACAAGTCAATTTGAACTAGATGAGGTACTTCCCTGAAAAAAAAAACCGGGCAACTGCGAGTCGGACTCGCGCACTGAGGGTTCCGTATAAACTTACCTATGGAAACAGTTCAATTTTCGAATTGAGTTAGGTACTAAGATTTTCCGAATCGCAATTTTTTTGTGACGTAACAACAAATTTACAGTTTTCAGATTTATTCCTATACTTGTGCAATAAGACCTTGCTTTATGCCAAATTTCAGGATTCTGGGTCAACGGGAAGTACCCTATGAATTTTGATTTCGTCGAGTGTGTCGAAATATTCGTTTTTTTGCACATAAACCAAAAAGCATCTTTTACTCATTAACTTACAAGGTTGATTTTTTTACAGCTTCAAGACTCCGCAGACCTGAGTACTTATATGGTTTTAATTTCAACTCGATACCTCCACGCGTTCCCGAAATAAAGGGTCTTGCCAGACAGACAGACGGACGGACAACAAAGTGATCCTTTGAGGGTTCCGTTTTTTCGGTACGGAACCCTAAAAAAAAAAGTACATACCTTCTCAACTAATCCCTTTGTCTCATCAAACTTCTCCTTGTGCAGTACATGGGTCTTCATCATGTCTTCTTGACAGGATGCTATCAACAAAAACTGTTCCTTCATCGACTCATTGTTCTGTTTCAGCGTCTCTTTGAGGATCACGTTCTCGTCTAGAAGTTCTCCGAAGCGCTTCTGTAGTTCTTCCGTACTTCTGTCATCGGTTATGATGGTACTGGCCACCATCATGCTGCCTGGTGATGGCTGTAAGAAAAAAAAAGAAATGTTTAAAAAAAGAACGTTTTCTTTTTTTTTTGGTTGGTATAATGAAACATGTAAATTGATTTGTGGTGAGTCGAGAATTATTTCGTTACTTTTTTTATCTTTATTTTTGGGGTATTATGAAATTATACGTAATATTTAGGAAGTAAAACGTATGGCTTTTGGTTTTTTTTTAATTCCGTAAAAAAAATACAATTATAACAAAAAAATATCCAGCTTGTAAATTCTTCCTGATTTTTTCACGTTCGCAAGACTAGAAATCACAGCCACTTCTAACAATTAAAAAACAAGTCCTACCTTTTATTTAAGTAGGCACTTGTATCTCCACAACAACAAACAAGGAAAAACTGTTTACAGAAAAATATTACCGAGTTCCAAACGCAAAAACACCAGCCAATTTTTTTAAATTGGTTAAAAAGCTAAGTTACGTGGATCATTATCTATCTAAAACTACAAAAAACTCTATTCTATCAGAGAACAAGCAAAAAAATGAATCCAGGTCTATTTTTTTTCTCTCTAACCACTCCCTAACGATGTCTAAAACCGAATGAGCGCTGCTACCGAAGCAGCGATTATCGACACTCACAACATGGATTATTTCCTCCATTCAGCGTTATATTATCTAAGGTAAATCCCCTTGAAAGACAAGAGCTAACACTAAAGATGAACACACATTCGTTTCGGAAATTAGAAATTATTTGCTCGAAGCAAATAAAGTTAACGAAGCGTTGGAAACCAAAAAAAAATGCGTAGATTTGGTAAATATGAGAAAAAATGTAATGAGCCATTTACACATACATACTTTGTAAACTTTTTTTTGAGATTGACACCAAATAATTTAGAGAGGGTGTTTCAGACTTTTACTGAGTGAAAAGCCATCTGACTTCCTTCCGTTGACATTTGCTTTCTATGGTCACGGTAACTCATTCACGAAAATTCCCGCAGCAAAAGGGCGATTTCTTTTTATTTACTTTTTGAGCGCAGAAGTCATCAAAAACTCCTAGCGCTACAGATGGAGCAAGAGGGTGGAGCACGCTTGCCTAGAAGCAACCTATTCGCTCTCGACTTAAAGACTGGGAATTCTACTTCATAAAGCTAGAACTACATTAGACCGACGCACACGTGTAACACGCCTGATTAGTACGTAGAACGACATCGCGTGGCGTGGATCAAGTGTAGCTCTACAAGTCTAGTTTCCATATAAAATGCATGGAGACCGACGCGCCCAGATCGGCGTGTGTGGCACACGTGTGCGCAGTGTAGTTCTACCTTAACTGTACGCATAGTTACACATATATAAGCATATTTTAACTTTGAATATATTTATTTATTTACTAATTGTTATTTTGATTTCGGTTTTGATGATTTTATTTTGAAAATAACAATATAGATACATACATAAGAAACTTAAATTTAACTAAGTATTTATACTAAACCTATATAATATAGGTATATATTAAAACACGAAGTACTCTCAGGCGTTGAAGTACTCCTTCGCATCGCTGTTATCCGGAATTGTGCCTAGAAAACTGCAAAATTGAACGGCTATACTAATTCTTTAGGCAAAGAATAAGTCAGCCCTCTGGTCAAGCAAAGTGTCGACCAGTCAGTGTGCTTCTTTGAAAAGTAGACGCGCGCTCGGACCCCATGACCCAAGCATTTCGACCCCAAACGGCTCAAAACTCTGACTACCAATTAGTTTAGGTATTCACACCGTTTGAGGGTTTCAGCAGCCGCAGCGGCAGCGCCAGCACAGCCCTACGAACTAGAAAAGTTGGATGGCGCAAGTTTGTCGACACGGGTTGCGTCCCACACCAGAGGTCTACCCACTTTCCACGGCACAAACGTCATGCCATCTAGTCTCTTCCCACAGTCACGTACCAAGCCGCTAGGTATACATACGGCAGGTACGCCGGGGGTGAGAAAAGCTCGACGAAAAATATCATTGAGACTAGCATTCTGTGCTATGCAGCCTGAGCTCTTGCAGCAGGACAAGCCACGGTGTCCGTGGCTGTCGATAGCTTCGCCGCAGTGACACCGACGTGGAACAACATATTGTGTTGTTCCACGTCGGCGTCACTATGCGTAGACAAGTTGCGAGCAGAAACGATGCGTTATCCATCAAGCCTATAGTAGATGACGAGAGTGCCTGAAGTCACAAACCCGCCTCTCATTCTCCCATAGCCAGAAGACGCACACGCTCAGCAGTACTTGATGAAGTGTTAAATAAGTTATTTCTCACACGGCAGAGAGGTTCATCACATCCCACTGTCTCTGGGAGAACATTTGATATTGAAACGATGTAACATGAAAATTTTGATGTTAATTTATTTTCTTCTAATTGAACTAATATGAACTAGTAGTACTGGTAATAATATGAATAATAGTGAGAATTACTAGTTTCATCATCATTATTTCAGCCGTAAGACGTCCACTGTTGGACATAGGCCTCCCCCAAGCGTCTCCACAACAACCGAAGAATCGCCAAACTAAAAGGGCAGTGGGCAGGGCACAGTGCTCGTAGAACGGATGTTCGATTGGGCCGAAAGGTTCTAGAGTGGCGACCGTGAACCGTCAAACGCAGCGTTGGAAGGCTTCCCACAAGGTGGACCGACGACCTGATGAAAGTCACGGGAATGCGGTGGATGCGAGACGCACAAGATTACTAGTTTAATTAAAGGAATACTAGAGTTTGGGTACATCTCGAGTTTTGTTGAGCGTGGTCGAACTATTAACTGCTGCGCTGCTTGTTGGGTTTGATCCCCGCATGAACCAGACATTTGTACGGCCTTTATTTTTATT
Source organism: Mythimna vitellina (assembly GCA_949316375.1). Lineage (NCBI taxonomy): Eukaryota > Metazoa > Arthropoda > Insecta > Lepidoptera > Noctuidae > Mythimna > Mythimna vitellina. The sequence goes on along the minus strand of OX438700.1, from coordinate 20,556,227 downwards.
GGGTGGGAAAATCATCTTATGACAATTCCTGCTCTTGGGCGGAGCGGGAGATAGTGTCAGACTTTTACTGACTAAAAACCCACTCCTGCTCCTTCGTTGCCTTCGTCCCAGGGCCCCGGGTTTCGCTTTCACACTACTCGTGACTCAAGTAGGCTTCGACCCTGCTGGGCCACTACGATTTGCTGATATCTCCTTGAGGCGCGACTTGGGCTCGGTCCGGACGGACAGATAGTTGTTCTGGGTCTGGTTGACTTATCTATGTAAGTTAACATGTTTGTAAACGCAACTACGATACAGAAGTCAACTCCTAGTGTGGGTCAAAGTTTTTGTTTTTGTTTAAAAAAAAAAAAAAAAACAAAAAATAAGCAAAATAAAGACCAATCATTTTGTAAGCATTCATTATCACCTCAAATGAGAATACAGCAACTACAACAATGTATTCACACCCTAACAACGTTTATGTTTTAAGCTCAGTTAATTGATTTACATTTATATCATCCGTAAGTCATCATATAATTTGATTGATTGATAAGGGGCCACCTACAAATCTAAAAATTATGATAACGTTAAAAAAATCCCTGTATCTGTACCTACAGATATTGGTATTTTTATTTTTACTATTTCGTTTTATAAATAAAAAAAAATAATGAATGGTTCGATGACCTCTTAAGGGATGGCCAGACGGTTGCAAACTAGCGTTCCAACCAAAGTGATCTTGGTTTATGTGTTCGGTTTGTTTTGCGGCTACATGGATGTAAACCACGCGCCTCCCAACCAAGGGTGTTGAAGGTCATAGATTACAACTGCTGTCTACACTGATTAAAATTAGCAAGGTCACCTTGGTTGGGACGTTGGTTTGCAACCGTCTGGTTATCCCTTTAAAGTCAAATCGGTATTTTGTACGTAGAATAATAAATGTATGCAAACTTTATCTATACAGGTTGTGGCATAAATAGTGGTCCAACGTTAAGGGGTCGACACACCGTATATTCTAGGGACTTAAAAACGAAATGAATTTCATTCTGTTGCAGTAGATTAAGTATCTGATAACGTTCTAAAGTTTGTAACGATATTAAAGTCAAAATATATAAATACCGTTACAAAAAAATAATGTTATCGAATATCATTTTGATAAAACAATATTTTAAGTTACGTTATGGGATCAGTAACGTCATGCATGTATCCTCTTGCAATAACGTTGCAGTTGAAACGTAACAAATAATTTGTAACGTTATTCGCCCCCCATACGCCACCGCCGCGCCCGTTTTCAAGCAATGTAAATAAATAAATTCAGCGAAATGCGTTTTACATACTTTGCCGCTGTGGCCGCAACGCGCAAGATGATAAAGCTAACAACGTTACGTATCGAAATGAATACCGTTATTATTTCGTTATACAAATACCGATACTATTTCGTTTGACCAATAACGATACATCAAAAATAACGATAATAAATGAATATTTTTATTAAATAATAATAATAGTTTATTACAGAAAAATATACAGAAAATACAATTGACAAAAACAATTTGGCATATAATAATTGGTAAATACAGAAAAGGAGTTTCGTTGGTACCTGTACTAATAATTTTAGATTTTGTTCCGTTTCTTAGTATCATTATAGTAGAAGAAATAATTTGTTATGATCCTGATGGAACGTGACAAAATATCGTTACCGGAACAACGTGTACCGTTATTTTGAATAACGTTAAAAACCCCTGATATATTCAGCTACATATACAAACTAAAAAAAATAGAACAATAATGTTTTTTGTTGAAATTAGAGGCAAATTAGTACTGCACAGTGTTATTTAAAAAAAATAAAAAATACGAATAGTTTTATTCTGACACCTACAGTAAAAAATGGTTCAAATTGAGGTATATGATAGCTGATATACGGTGTGTCGAGCCCTTAACGTTGGACCAGTACGCCACACCTAGTAAAATAATTCTAGTACTTGTGAAGATAGTATCATCTTACATTACATATAACACTAATACAAAGGCGAAGCTTTGTGAGTGTGTTTGTGTATGTCTGTTACTTCTTCACGCCCGACGGCCGAAGGGATTTAGATGAAATTTCGCACATGGGTAGACCATGGCCATGAAATAGCACATTGGATATTTTTTTTTATCTTGGGATAATTTTCTATGTGGGTGAAGCCAATGGCAGCAGCTAGTATTACACAATGATTATTGATTAACAACTGTGATCCGATGGATGCAAGACGTACAGGACAGGTCATTATGGAGACACTAGGGGGAAGCCTTTGTTCAACAGAGGATGTCTTTCAGCCGTAAGACCTCTTGTTAGTAATGAGGTTATCATAAATTAGATGTGTTCCAAATAGACAAGAGGCAGATTCCTCATGTAGTAAGAGCATATCAGATTCTGATATGATTATTATTTATTTCTTATATATTTATACTATGTAGGAAATATATTATCGAAACGCCTTGCTGAGACTTCACGTGAGCCAACGACTGGCTTTTACCTTGCAGAGGCTAAGAAGCATTGCCATACAGTGTGGTAATGCCGCCAGTCTATTGGGTACATTACCAATCGACAGCGATGCGTGAGTTTTTGGACACCATATTTTAGTTTGTTTTAATTAACTAAGGGTTTTTTTGTTATAGTTACAAACGGATAAGTGGTTTTTAAATACGTATCGTATGTAGAAATTGCTTAACAAAATATATAAAAGGAAATATATCACTACTATCAGAGCTAATGACAGTTTATTTTTTATTATCTCTGAAAACCAACATATTATTATTATTATGATGTCAAAATCGAAAACGGCACACAAGCGTAACACAAAATACGTGTTAAACAAATATGAATCTTAATATCATGTCAATATAATCGATTTCAGAATGACATCATTTTAAAATCATTTTTTGCTGCTCAGCAAACTGAACTTTGTGCAATATGAACAAGGTATCTTCTTCCAAAGCATATTTATTGAACATTTGAAGTGGCAAAACGCACTTAAACTTTTATGTATGTGTGTGTATAACACAGTAAAGTCCCTGCTAAATTAAATGGCTTGTTAGGCTAGACATTACCTTATACAGGATGTTTCAAATAGGTTGAGTCGCATTCCACCTTGACTGATTTAATTTTTAATAGGTATGTCAAAAGAGGAAAATACATAACTGTGATGAAAAAGTAATTTGTCAACCTATTCAATGACTGTGTAATTAATTTGAGAAATCACATATGAGATGATAAAAATATCCCATGCCACCGTGTACCAATATATATGTAGATGGTTTTTAACTTTTGTATGTATTATATAATTGTATGATATTTATGGTTTATAAGTTTATCTATTCGCCTTTTCTCTCTCTTTTATTGCACCTCCCACTATTTATCTCTGCATCACCCCAAGTTTGACTGGTAGAAAATGCCTAAGGCATTAAATCCGCCGCTGTACTTTTGTGCATAAAGTGTTTAATAAACAAATAAATAAATAGATATAAATCTGTTCAACCATGATGTTGATGAGTTAGCGTAAGGGAGTAATAAACGCACACCCACAATCTTTTATAATATCTCTGTAATAAGGCCAAACTTTTGTAATAACTTGATTAAAAAATGGCCTTTGGGTTTTTTGCACACACAAATAATCACTTTAGAGGAAGTATATGCACAATAATTCAAAGGACACTTACTAATAACTATGTTTATTTTTGTACAATATTTTATACTAAACAAAAAAAAGAAGAGGAAGAGGTCGACCACCGACTACCTGGAGGTGAACCATCCAGAACGACCTGCCGACAAGAGGCCTAACGCCAGAAATAACGCAAAATCACCTGGAATGGCGTAAAAATATCAGGAGGTCTGAACCCAAATAGGTAACAAGCCAGGGGATTGATTGATTGACTTTATACTAAACAACAAAAAACACTAAAAATTAATCTTTAACTGAAAACAGTATCTAAATTCGTTAATAAATGAAACAGCAATTAGAGAAATTAATATTGATATGAGGTAGAGTGGGGGAATGGTGGCAACATCACGCTATCTCTTCTGTATGCACGTAACATAATGGCGGTGACGTCACATTTCAGTTTGCAAGCGCATCCTTCATCATTTTTGTTATTTGACAGTTTCTCATTCCACAAAATGGAGATATTTTTTTTTTTCATTTTTATAAACTCTTTCTGTTTTTATAAAGTTAATTTTTGAAACCAACAATAAAAACAATTAGTCAAATACTTACCCTATTCAAGTGTTGTATGAATGGTTAAGTCGAAAAAAAATTGAATTTGATGGGTAACTAACTATTAAAGGTCATTCTACTAAACCAGACAAAAAAACTATCCTTATTATAATTTGATTCAACTTTCTCTCTACAATGTATGTGTGTATTCGCACAGTAGTTTGTAAACTACTCTAAATAAAATAAACAAACTCTCCGTTTCTCTTGTGGCCGGAAAAGCTACTGGTGAGCATGAGGTCCACAGTTCGATTTCCCGATCAAACAAAGCATTTTCATTGGGCTCTTCATTTTAGAATTTGTTAGTAGCAGTGGAAATATGGAATTGTTCCCGGTTGATGGTGTTAGGCTATAGAGTCTTCAACCCGCCCGTATAGAGTCTTCAACGTAACTGGCTGAAGAGAAGATTGCAGTCATAGAGTTTTTTTTGTAAGTTTTGTAACTGGCCCGGGTCTATGTCAACTTCGCGGCCCCGTAACAGTTATTTTATTTTTATTAAAAACAAACGTAGTAACTATACTCCCTTATACAAAATTTCTGTTTTTGCCAGACCCTTTTAAAAAACAAGCTTTATTATTTTATGTAACTTACAAATATTTCCGTGACGTAATCTCTCAGATATACACGTAAATCGTAAGTTCAGATCCGTAAGCTTTTTTTATCGAGCCAACTTCTTTATATCATGTTTTGATTTTTACCCAGCAGCTGGTCACATGTTCAATTTTAATAAAATAATTTTTCACTGTCTTCTCTTTTATATTTGTGGATTTCCAAAGGTACAAAAAAGTTCAAAATTAGTGCAACCTCGCAATGAAAAATGAATGTCTAAATCAGTGGATCCCAACCTTTTTCTAACCAGGAACCACTTATTTCTTTGTTGTTAGCAGAGACCCATAAGTCTAAAAGAATACTGAACTTATATAATATGTTAAAATAAATAAACATATCATAAATTCTAAATTTTTAGCACACCTATAAAAAATTACAACAAATTTGAATCATTATCTTGTCCCATGTTATTTGGGGTCGGCGCAACACGTTTTTTTCTTCTATTCTATCCTGTCACCCGTCATGCTATCACTCTTCACACAATCCATCTATCTATCTTTTCTTTGGCCTCTCTCTCCAACGACCTACATGTATACTCATAACTCTTTTAGTAACATGCGCTCATCCCTCCTCTTCACATGACCATACCAAGACAAACGATTCCCCTTCAACTTTTCAGTCACTGGCGCCACTTTCAAACTTCCTCTAATATACTCATATCTCACTTAATCCATTCTCGTTACACCACACATCCATCTCAACATTCTTATCTCCATGCAATCTTTTTTTCATCCACCTTTTTCACAGCCCAACCTTCTGATCTATACAGTATGACAGATCTTATCACGGATTTGTAGATTTTTGCCTTTCAACTTGAGGGGCATCCGTGGGCCACAAGTCGTTCCAGTAAACTGTCACCATTTTATCCATCCTGAATTGATCCGATGTGTTACGTCTCGGTCTACCTCGCCATCTCTTTGGATAAGCGACCCGAGGCACCAAAAGTCGGAGTTGGAGCAGATTGGTATGGGCGTTCCAGCGAGAGCTAAGGGCACAGAACGGATAGATCGCAGAACAAGTATTCGGTTTCATTCTGCTCAATTTTAAGGAAAATGTATGGGCTAAGAGCCGACCCTTGTTGTAAGCCGACAGCCACATTGAAGTTGCCAGTGTTGCCCACTGCAGACAGGACTTGGGTACTGCATTAATTGTACATCGCTCGGAACAACTACAACATTTCAAAATACAACATTTTGAATAGAAACTTAAAATCTGTTCGCATCAATGTTACTTTCAGTTGGAAGTTTTAGGCCTCTAATGAACTATAATTTAGCTCTTGTGGACCAGTGCTCCACGGACCACAGTTTGAGAACCACTGGTCACTCGTTTGTATTTCACAATCATGCAAAAGATCCGTGGAAAATAAATAATGACATTACATTGTCTCATTTAAGTTACTCAACAAAAAATCTCGTCTTGTTATTTTCGACCAATTAAAATGTGACCTTGTGTAATCTAGAACTAGAACATGTATATCCCAGCTGTGGGAAGATAAAAAAATGAGCATAAAAAACTTAAATTTTTTAAGATGTTTCTAGTTGTGTTCTTCGTTATTTAACACCGACTTTTGAAAGTGTTTTTTGTTTTGTAATTCCTAGATCTTTGACAGTCGTTTTAGGCAGTCAGACGCCAGAGAGTCTGAGGGCCGACGCTGCGTCAAGCGTGCGCCCGCGATGGGCACTCGTTGCGTAACGTCGCGCGTGTGCCTTGTGCGTTGGTCCCCGTCGCAGAAACCGGATTATGATCTACGCTGTGTCACTAGTTCAACTTAAACTGTGTGCATGTAGTCGTGTCGATGGAGAACTTTAATGTATTATTACGTAGCAAAACGGGTGCGGGGCGCGGCTCCCCGCGACGGGTGCCCGCGCGGCGACCCGCAACGGAGCACTTTTGTATGGGACCGCGCTGGCGACCGCGTAACGCAGTTTTGGCCCTGACCATCAGTCTATCCAAGGAGTATCGTGTTGCCCAGTAAGTGATTTGTGGAGGTCTGATAGGCAGTCGCTCCATGGAAATCGCAGGTATTCAGACGCATCTGGTCAGACTTGAAGCTGACCCCAAGTTAATTGGGAAAAGGTTATGGAGACGATGATGAGTCCATACTAATATTGTAAATGTGAAAGTAACTCTGTCTGTCTGGTATGCTTTGTCACTTAAACTACTGAACCGATTTTGATGAAAATTGAAACGGAGTAAGCTTGAAGCCCAAGAAAGGATATCTAATAGGTTTCTTCTTAACTGGCTTCGATTTCGTGTCCGCAATAAACGACATTCACCCTGACGAAGTTGAAGTCAAAAGCTATCCTACTAATACTTATTATAAACGGGAAAGTTTAATGTTTATTACTCTTTTACGCAAAAACAACTGAATGGATTTCGATGAAACTTGGTACATGGGTAGACCACGTTCTGGAATAGCACATAGGACTCTTTTTATATATCCCGGGAGTATGCTCCCTGGTGATAATTTCCTATTACTACGCAGACGAAGCCGTTGGTAGCAGCTAGTTAGTATAAGTACAACTAATAGAGATTGAAAGTAATTTTAATCGTTTAACGTCTCATATTTCTAGACCGATGACTTCTACATGATGCGAACAATGTTTACAAAATATTGTGTCGTTATTACAAACTACAGCGAGTGATAACGTTAATCTGGGCTATTGACGCATTTTCATATTATGATGCTGTCTACTTACAACGGTCATCTATGACTGATATATAGGTATTACTTACTTATAATGAAAATACTTTGGAATCTAATCCCGCATCAAAATCGCGAAGGATTGAAGATTGAAGTCATCAACCCGAAGGATCCTATTTAAAGTAAAAATTTAAAACAAAATTATTTTCAATACCAATTCAATAGAAGTCACGAGTTCCATGTAAAGCTGTTAGGTACATCACTTACTTATTAATAATAATAATAAACACTTTATTTCAGACCATGGTGTCCAATTTGTTAGTAACAATGTTCTTATAGTGTTAGTGATACTTAAAACTACCCACAACGCTAATATAATGCGTCGTAATGTTTTGTAGCATATTATAGCCTTTCTCGATAAATGGGCTATCCAACACTAAAATATTTTATCAATTCAAATCAGTATTTCCTGATATTAGCGCGTTCATATAAACAAATTCTTGAGCTTCGTAATCCTTCCGTGAACACTTACGGGTTACGGGTCACGGCTTTTTACTGGTTATGACTGGTTACAATGCGGACCATGTAACCGGTCATAACCAGTAAAAACTATTTCATTTTAGTGATGCAGAGGAAAGCTTTACTTTTAGTTACCTTACTTAAGAATCCCCAGTTAAGAACAGATTTTGGAACTATGACATGAATAGTCTTAACCGTCTAAGGGATCAATTCTTTAGTAAAATTAGTTCAGATTGACAATCAATCAATTTTTTTTTTTAATGAAATCTCTCTCACGTTCGACTGTTGTTCGTACAGCTGCGACAATCGCAGCACAATCGCATTTTATTCGGCAAGAGACGAAGCGTTTAGCGCAAAATCCCCGGGCGTACAACGGGCTTGTGATTTTCGTATTATCGCTTAAAACATTCGCCTAATTAATATGCAGTTAAAATCAGTAAACACATGTATTTAGTAATTGTGCCGACATTCCTGCTTATTTTTATAAGGATTAATAAATTGTTGGTAATATGATCGGTTAAACCTCATTCAACGATTTTGTTTAATTTCTATATTTTAAAATCATGATAAACTAGGCCAGACGAATGTGGCACCCTCTCGGTTTCAAAGACCTAGTAGGGCTAGTCCCGCACTATCCCTTAATCTGATAAATATCCGTATACAATAGGTAAACTACCACGGATATCTATACATTACACCTTGCCTTTCATCTACAGAAAACGGAAGCACCCATTATGTTCGGAATAACAGGTCAAGGACGAGTTTCCCGGACATTTTAAACCGAGGAAATCCTTGTTCCCTTAAGCTTGTTCAATTTGTCCTATTGTCTTTTAAGTAAAGTGATCCCTCAACACGGCACCAATTAAATTGGACCGTGTTTTGAATACTAGGTGGAAGTCTGTCTCGCTTCGGCGGATCTCTGTGTCCTTGTGGAGGTGATCAGCGGCAGCGACCTCTCGCGTTCGGCCTTGGTTCAGGTCACAGTCCGGAGCAAGAGTGAATGGGAACCGGCCAAATGAACGTCGGATTCGCGCACGAAGGGTTCCGTACCGTCCGTAGCAAAAATGAAAAAAAAATCATGTATGCTGTATGGGAGCCCCACTTTTATATTTATCACTTTTATATTTATTTTATTCTGTTTTTAGTATTTTTTGTCATAGCGGCTACAGAAATACATCATCTGGGAAAATTTCAACTGTCTAGCTATCACGGTTCATGAGATACCTACAGCCTGGTGACAGACAGGCGGACAGCGGAGTCTTAGCAATAGGGTCCTGTTTATATCCTTAGGGTACGGAACCCTAAAAAGAAAGTAGTTACGTAAAACTTGGACTGGTCAAAATACCAAGTCATTACATATTATTATGCAACGTTTCGAACTTCATTAGGTAAGTAGGTACACTAGGTACCTACTCTCAAAGAGATTGTCTTACATACTGACGTTGAAAGTAATAATTTCAAGAGTTCCGGTTTTTTTGGTACATTTTTAACATAAAGCCCCATTGGTAACAGTTGCGTACTAGTATTACATGTATTACAATAACTAGTACCTACCAACCGAAAGAGAATTTCAATGTGTTTTTTCTCTTAGACCATTTTTGAGGCTCTCCCGATCTCCCGCTCTGGGTGGAACGAGAGCAAGTGTCAGACTTTTACTGACTAAAACCCACTCGTGTTCGTTCAGCTGCGTTGCCTTTACGTTACAGGGTCACGTCAGCTCTTTCGTACATTTCTGCAGCCCTAACTGCTCTTGGACCCATAATGAACCCAAAGTTGCATGCTGAGGTCACACTTTGAATCTATATGCGATATATGTGCGATAACGGGGCACCATCATTTTCAGTCTTTTTTTATAAGAGTTTTGAAGTGGCACATGTTAAAACTGGCACCTTTATCAGGATCGTTTGGCCATTCTCATCTAGTAATGCAAACGCAAGCAAAGGAGGTGGCCGAAACCGTGAGACGAAGACAAGCATCAGGTCCTGCAGACTCCTGCCGTCGGGAGTCGCAGGACGATTGCCGGCCACCAAAGGCGCGGGTTTGTGGACGGTGAGTCCGGAGGGAAGCTCGCCGTCCAACCGGTAGGGACCAAGCCCGGGTCGACAGCGCGATGTGTTCTACGCACACCTCAAAAAGATGTCAGCAAAATTGTAAGGGCCAGTTAGGGCCGCGGATTATTCAAAGGAATTACCGCAACCCTCGCAATAAAGGGCAACTAAAGGAACACTGTGGATTTTATTCAGCAAAAGTCTGTGTCTGCGAAGTTATTTGATGAATTTCCATGTAAAAAATAAAAACATTTTACAAAAAAGAAAAATACAACCGACTTCAATGTAAAAAAAACAAATGCAAAATAACTTTAATTTCGGAAGTCGGTGTTTCTATAGATATATATTCTTTATTGTACACCAAAAATACGATTTACATTAAACATATTATTATTTTTTTTGTCTATAATAGTTTGGTCTCTTCGTTATTGAACACCTACTTCCGAAATTACACGCACTACCACTAAAAAGTACCCCTCAGCCATACTTAAATACCATAAAGCCAGTAGCAAGTCTAATTATACCAAACACGGTTAAATTAAATTAATTTAATAGTTCCGGTGCCTAACTTCAGGTTTCATCATCAGATCAGTTCGATATTTTCCATATCTTCGAAGTTCATGATCAGATCATAACAATATTTCTATGGGACCAACTTGGAAGCATAGAATTTAAGTCAAAAAAAAAATTAAAATCGGTCCACAATTGACCGAGAAATCTGTGAACAGACATAAAAAAAAACTCATTCAGCCGAACATAGAACCTCCTCCTTTTTGAAGTCGGTTAAAAAATGGCCAGCATCATCTCGATCTAACCCGGCAACACATTCCGTTTGGTCATCGGATGCCATATGTTCCACGAAAAAAATAATGTTGATACTACAATGTGTTTAGCAGATGCCGTGAATACATGTACTCTCAACCTAAGGGCTGACGGATACGCTACGAGAAAGTTGGAAAGAGTAACCGAGGCTCTGGAACACAAAGGGCAACTGAAGAGACAGGGGCCTTACCATAACGTGTTAAAATGTCAGGCGTGCGAGCGAGAAAGAGGGATGGAGTTATACATGCTATATAGCTCCATCCCTTAAACAGTTCAGTTTAGGTCGTAAAATGGAGCGCATTAAGAGCTCATGGTAGATTCTTTGGTGGGTCCTAGTCAGTACCCACTGTCTAACGTCACACATTCCACTTTGTACTGAGTGTACTGTTTTTCTCTAGTGTTTAAGACTACTCTGTATGCCTTGTACATACTTATTGAATAAATATTATTATTAAATTAAATAGTAAAGGTCTGACAGTCAAGGCAGCTTGATGATTTCCCACCTCAAAAAAAAACCCCTGACGGATGGGCGTTCCACATCGACTAATTAGTGAATCATATATTCGTTATCAGTAATTTTCAACAAGGGATAAAATAAAGGTATAAAACAGCATGAATCAACAACATGAATCAAAAATAAACAATATCCATCTTTTTGATAAAATGCGTATGAAGAAGATAAGTCGGTAATCTCGTATTGATTTTTGCATAGGTAGGTATAAGCCCAAGGTCAATATAATATCAGAATGAGAAGCAGCTTTTTAAAAATGCCGGCGAAATTTTATATTAAAATTTTATAATTAGTCAAATGAGGTTTATTATAATACTTTTCAGCATCTACAGGGCTACAGAACTTATACTCTGAGACAGAGCATTTTTTGTGCACACATCTGTGCCCTGGTAGACCGGGGGCCCCGGAGCCTTATTGGCGGTAGCTACGTCCCTGGGATGGTGAGAGGCGTAGCTAAATACCGTGTTTTAATATGTAACGTCAGTTCATATGATAGTATAGATGTCGCATACGCACTTAAACATAATCCGTTATTTGTAAACATGCATTAGTTTAGCAAGTAGCGGTAATAAGACACTTTATTTATACGAAAGGAATTCGCTGACGAAAGTTGCCATATAGTCGTCATCGGAATATTATATGGACATTTAACATAAACACGACATTGAGACAGGAAAATATGCCGTTGAGTAAGTCGAAGGTATCTTAAACGATATGCAAGTAGCAGGTATCCTTTTAAATTATGCTAAGTAACGCAAACTAAAACGCAATGAGTTCTCAAACTCGATATGTTTTATTTCACATACACATTTTATTTCACATACATGAGCACTCATAAAACGTCAGAAGCTAGCGCACGTTCCAATTGGCCGTTTCCGAGAAGACCGGAAAGAAACTCCATGGTAAGTTACTGTTTTAAAATAAAATTATTGTTTCTACAATATTTCCGTATTACAATATTATTAAATATGAGAGGACAATGTAGACCGGTCAGCTTTTTACCCATAAGCACAATAGATGACTTCTGAAAAGGAAACCCGTGGCCCTAGAACGCAAAGGGCAAGGCAGGCTTCAAAAAGAAAGAAAGAAAAAGAAAAATGTCAGTAAACGTCTGACAGTCGAAGTAGTTTGATGATTTTCCCACATTAAAAGAAAAAAAAAAAACGAAAACACGAGTCGTATTATTTAAAAAGAGTGTACATTAGTTTATCGCGTTCACACAGACAGACAGAAGCAGTGGTGGACTTTATTTTATAATGATATATACGGATGTACCTATATTTTTTTTAATAAAATTAACTAGTGCCTGACTGCGATCCCACCTGATGGAAAGCAGTAATGCAATCGTTGAGGGTAAGGCGCACTAGTTTATTAGGAGTCTATCCACTCTAGCCTTGAAGATACGTAAATTATAATCGAACGGGACATCAGATACAGCTTGGTGACAGACAGACGGGCAGTGAAGTGCTACCAATATGTAGGTAGCAGTTTTATTGAGATGCATGAGTAACAGCTAGTATGGGAAATAAACTTACACAATCTCCAAGTTTGAAATGAGCCTTAAACGCCATGTTAGCTTCAACGGAGAGGTCCTTCATAGCCTCTTCCATCTGCTCCTTATCGAGAGACACCATCTCCTCAGTCTCTATACCGTTGCACTTCATGTCCAGACTGGTTCCTGGAGAAGTTCCAAGGATTATGAACGAGTCCTCGTCCCCGTTCTGCAGGCTCGTCATGTTCTTACATCAATCTGAAAAGAAGTCTCGATATGAATTTCGTGAGACAAATGAAATGGATTAGGATGCCTAACTAAATAAAAAATACGCAATAATAATAAACCTGAATAAATAATAATAAGACTAAATAGTACCCGCAGCGTTTATATCTTTGAAATTAAAAAAAAAAACATGAAATCAGTAGCTAGCTAGTGAACGGTTTCAATTGGTCTTTTCCTGAAGAGCCAGCAAAAATACGCTACGGATACTCTTTCAAATAAATGATTGAGTTTTGCAGAATTAGTAGGTATGAGATGACGGTGTAGATGTCGTGGCCAAGAAATTGATCACTTTATGATATGGCCAACTACTGGCCAGATCCTTTAAACGTTTAAAGTTTAACGAATTTTTAATCCTTGATTAGCCTTACCATTGACGTACGATTTCTGTGATAGTAAAAAGCCATATCATGAAGTGATCAATTTCTATGATCTGGCCACGACATAGACATTAGTTAAAAAAATAAAATATCACAAACTTGGAACGGTATAGAAAATAATCGGTTTATCTAAATATCTTTACTGCGCTCCAAAACTAGGTTCAAAAGGCTGCCTAGCTTAAATAGGACTGGGGGGCAGGACATGTCTGTGATATGCCTGACAAACTGAGGACCAAAGTAGCTCAAAATTGGTGCCCTGAAACAGTGAGACAGAGTCGCGACAGATCACGAAGGAGATAGATTTTGCCGATTAGAACTCGGAGGAGGAAGCACGGACAGCGGGAGATGGTTGGGATGGAGTGAGGCGTTTGTTTAGGAGTGGGACAGAACAGACTACATAATGTTCGATATAGTCCGTTCCTGGCTGTCCTCCCTCAACGACGTCCTAAGCTAAGTTCCGTACCCCACAGGGGGTGCTCTTAGCGCGTAGTCGCTTTTTAATTTAGTTTTTAATGGTTAAACAGACGGCAACCTCATTAGTTGACCTGGAGAAGGCCACTCATAAAATACTTTTCAATAATAGTCCCCCAAATCTAACTCGTTCACGTTTGGTCTGATGACGTCCTAGTGTTTTGTATGCTCAAAGTTTTAAATCTATGAATCAACTAGAAAAACTAGGTCAGTGTGCCATTTTCTAGCAATAGGGTAATAACCTGTTAATAGATTGTTATTTTAACAAGTGACGGATATAGCAGACAATACAATCATACTTGTGTCCATTGTCTTTTTTATTATTATGGATAGGCTCGCGTTTGACCACTATCTCGTCTGATGCTAAGCGATGATGTGACCGACGATGGAGCACGCTTGCCTAAAAGTAACCTATTCACTATTGGCTTAAAGACCCCTAGGTTTTAGCTATCAGGAGACACAGACTCCGGCAGGGAATTCCACTCCTTAGCTGTACGTACGATAAATGTGTTCACAAAACGCTTTGTACGTATGGGTGGGAGGTCCGATGATGGAACGGACTTGTCGGAATTAAATTGTGCAATTCCAACGCACATTCCCCGAAATGTAAACTATAGAAAACCGACAGGCTTTTGGTCTTCGAGGATTAAGGGAAAAGATTCAGCGGCAGGAGCCAGTTACTTTGATCAGATCAAACACGTTCCGCGCCAGAGACTTCACTCTACGATGCCGTCCACATCGCCAAAGATTGAGAAACATGGCGAAATGTCTTGTTTAGTCCACGAGAAAATCATTTGTCGATGTCACGACCCTCAACATTGAGGACAAACGCCAACTTTTGCCTGCGGCTTTGCTCCCGTCAACTGACTACTCTATTCTGCTCTAACCTACTCTACCCTACTCTATCCTACTCTACTCTACCCTACTATCAATTTTTCAATATTTTTCTTTCATAAGAACCTTCTCCTGACAATAACAAACACAACAACAAAAATTAGTGTAATCGGTCCAGCCATTCACGCGTCATGGCGTGACCAAAGGAAATAGGTTAATTCATTTTTATATATATAGATTATAATCACTTGGGATAATTTTAGACTTTATAACGGTCGAAGGCGCTGGCAGAAGGTAGTATTGAATAATTCAGTCTTGGTTTCCTACCATCTACATATATATATATATAAAAAAGGAGAAACTGACTGACTGGCATAACAGCCCACAGCCGAAACTACTGAACCTAGGAGCGTGCAATTTTGCACAAGGTTTCCTTTTATGATGTCGGTGAGCAGTAAGAGAGGGTGTTCCAAATTTCACCCCCTCAGGGAATGTAACGGGGGCCAAAGTTTGTATGGAGAAACCTCCGTTCAGGCGGGCGAAGCCCCTGGCAGAAACTAGTGTTTATATAATAAAATTATGCTCATGTGACAATAGCATATTAATTGTTTTCATTACGATCCTAACATAAAAACCAAACATTATGTTGAATGATATCAACAATTATGTATCATTAGAGTGTTTCATTGACCTAAAAGCATATTAAGCAACTTGAATTGTTAATAAGTGTTATCATCATTATTTCAATGGTTAACCCCTTGGTTTAAATTAGGAACGCCTCAGTTCTTTCTTTTCTCAATACTTTACTACTCTTTAATTTCTCTTACTAAATTTTTTATTTTGTTAATTTTAAGAAAACTTACAACTAATTTATCACATTAAAAACATTATATATATGCAGAAGAAGACCAATTAAAATTTTCTACCTAAATGTATATAAATAAAATTAACAAAACAGCATACATACCAATAGAAATAGAAGAGAAGAAACAAAAATACGATACATTACAAAACAAGATCAAGCTTCAAAGAAAAAGTTATTTAACATTTTTTTAAGTTTCTGGACATTATTTGAAAATTAATCAAGCTCAACATCCCGGCACACTGTGTCTAACATTCTACATACTCTTTGAATGTATGAGTACTGTCTGTAAACAGTTTTCACGATGATAAAGGGAGCATGTAGCTACTAAGGTGCAAATAGTGTTGAGCAGCAGGGTACCAAGGGTTAAGGGGGTTCCCATCAGTAATGTCGGCGAATCCAATAAAATATTAGTCATATTATTATTAGTAGTATACGTCAATGCGTGCTTTGAGTAAGCCTAAGGCAATTTTACATCAACTTGAGAGAAAGTTCGTTACATAAAAAATCACTACACTATCAGACTTCCAATCAGGGACTGCGGGATCGTTCGAAAGATTTACCGCGGCCCCAGTGCTAAAACGTCAAGCGCGCGAGCGAGAAAGAGGGATGGAGCTATACATTTTTTATAACTCCATCTCTTTAACAATTCAGTTTAGACCTCGTGGTAGCGCCTCTGGAAAGTATAGGGCAACAGGAGGAACAAAGATAAATTTTAGTTCGGAAAAATCTGAAAGGCTAGGGCCACCCAGAGCAGAGAAACCATTTGATGAATTCTCAAAAAAATAATTAAAATACTTTCAATGAGAATTCCTATACAGGAAAAATAAAAACTAAATCAAAATATAGTTTACATTGTTATTTATTGAACAAATGTTTATTATTTTAGCAGGAAGTGTTTCTATCAATGCCCTTTAGAATAGTAATGAATTAAAAATAAATAAATTACACACATTACAATGTTGGCCGTCTTTGATTCCGCAAACTAAAACTGCATATTTATTTTTGTTTTTATCTTTTACGGGTATTATCAGCCTACCTGTTAAAGACAGCCAAGGAGGAGTCAAAAGTTATATAAATCGAATACAAAATTTGGACAAACCTGCTGTGCAAATGAATAAACATATAATTTATATTCAAAATGAATGATTAAACATGAAAAACTAGGAAAGAGCAGCTGTGCAAATTAAAATGATAATGCTACTTTTGTTTCAAAAATTAAACTGTTACTAAGCAGTTTTGATCAAATTAGTGGTAGTATACTTCTATGCCACAAACTCTCAAAACGTGATCCATTTTACGAACTGTTAAGGGGTGAACAGACGGTTGCAAACTAGTGGTCCAAACAAGGTGACCTTGGTTTATGTGTTTGGTTTGTGCTGCGGCTATATGGATGTAAACCACGCGCCAACACGTTTGGTGGTTGGAAAAACACGCCTCCCAATCAAGCGAGTCATGGATTACAACTGCTGTCTACACGGATTGAAACTAGCAAGGTCACCTTGGTTGGGACGTTGGTTTGCAATCGTCTGGTCACCCCATAAAAGGGATGATGGTATATAAGGTGTATAGCTCAGTCCCTCTTTCTCGCTGGCACATTTGACATTTTTGTCATGGTAAGGCCCCAGATCTATGAACAAACTAACATCACCGTGGCAATGGAGGCAACAGTCCCTGCACGCATGCACGATCTGCACGTGGAGATCGCCGAGGCGAAACTCCGCTACCGCGCCAAGCCGCGGCATGGCGGACAGAGTTCCAGCGAGATCTCATGGTGAAATGGCGACAACGGCTGTCGCAACCCAGTGCTGGGCACGCCATAATTATGGCGATAAGTCTTTGAGGAGTGGCTCCGCATGGCGCAGGTCCTCATCGGACATGGTAAGTTCGGGAAGTTCCTGCACCGCATTCGTGCGGAAGAAACACCCGGGGACCCGGCAGAACATACGGTGAAGGTGTGCCCCGCTTGGACAGAGCACCTCCGTGTCCTCGTGGGGGCGATCGGCGGCAGCGATCTCTCGCGCCGGGCCTTGGTACAGGCCATGGTCCGGAGCGAGGAGGAGTGGCAGGCGGCCGCCTCCTTCTGCGAAGCAGTAATGCTAGGAAGGGAGGAGGCCGCATGCGCGCGTGAGGATCCAGTTGCCAGGATCCCGATCCCGATTTCTGGCCACTGTAGTCGCGGGCTTGCGGACGGGGAGCATCAGGGTCGAACCGCCCCAGTAGGCTTCGACCCTGATGGGCCCCAGCGGTTTTACTTTCCATGTTTTGATTTACATTTCCATGGGTGATGCGAAAGAGAACCCTGGGGCCCTAGAACGAAGGCAAAGAACAAATAGGAGTGGGTTTTAGTCAGTAAAATTCTGACACACCCTCCTGTCCCGACCAAGGGTAGGAGATTTCACAAGAGGACTACCCTCCTAAAAAAAAAAGCTGCCAATGACTTTGCCTGCAGAAAAATTAGAAAATCTCCAAACACCATTAATTCCATTCTTTTTCCACTCCTTTTGCCTCATCACACTAATATTATAAAGCTAAAAGTTTATATGTAAATCTGTTTATCGCTCTTTTACGCTCAAACAGCTGAACGAATTTGAATGAAATTTGAAACACAGATAGACCATGTCCAGGAATAGGATGTATACTTGTCATCATTTACTATCCTGGAAGAATGTTCCTTTGAGATAATTTTCTACTTCATATGGTTGAAGTTGAAGACACAATCAGAAGCTAGCTTCATATATATGCGAACAATCAGATGCAAAGCAGCTAGTGCATGATAAGGTTATAAAACAATCTATAGCTAAGAGATTGGCATGCTTATCTTGCTCAAATAACTGTTATCTTTGAATTAATTACTTTTCTACCTTTTATTAATGAATGGGCACACAATATGTGACATCCTGCTACGCTTGATAAGGAACACATTGCATTATAATATAGTTTTGTGCATTATAGTATTTTAGCACTACATTCTGAACTGATCTAGCGGTATGGACAAAAAATTATATAAAAGTATGTAAGAATCGTAGAAAAGCTGCGTTATTGTTTGAGAGTTACCGCTGCCCTGGTATGCGAAGGCCAACTGAAAGAGCACGGGTGGGTTTTAGTCTGTAAGAGTCTGGCAAACTGTCTCGCTCCACCTACAGTTGGAGAAGTTTTTATACAATACCCTTATACTTCTTTAAGTATATGACAATTAAGTTACAATTAAATCAATTTCAGCACTGAAAGAATATGGGACAAAATGTACCCACTTTGTAGCAAATTGAAATTGGTACCATTGGAATTTGATTACTTTGCACACCAAAAAAAGCAAAATACAAATATCAAAAAAAAAAAATTGTGAGGGTATCTTACATGATACTGCTTAGGTTCAAAAGAGATTATGCTCAAAATGTCAGCTGAACATCATAGGTTGCTTTTTCTGCATCCATTATGAGGAGATAGGCACTCAAAGGGTATGAATGTCCAAAGTGGTTTAGTTATAATAAATGCTTTTGTTTGAGTTTAAGAAAGTGAAGACCAAAGAAAACAATAGTTGAACTGTGTGAAATATTATATTACACATGTGTGAATACTGAAATTACAGCTCACGAAGATTTATGAGAAAAAGACATGCTGATATGACCCAAATAACTTTGATAAAGTGGATCATTATCAATAGTGTAATGCTATAAATAAATTTTGTGTGTTTTAATAAGTTAATGTAAGTTTTAAACTGCTTACCAATATCCTAGCTCTGCAAGTAACCTCAGTAGATGTAAACAGTTTAATTTAAAACACTTTGTATCTCTGCTATGACTCACAGATATCAATAAAATTTACTCAATAGGCTATTAATATTGCTCATTTTTACATCTACCTTTATATTAGCAAGTCAGTGGCAGATAAGTCATCAATTCGCGATTAAAAAAACCAAAATAACCCTTGCAATAAGTTATTCTGACACAAGGGAAGTCCCCGAACACAATAAAAGATGAGACGCACTTTTAAATATGTCGAAAACTAGACTCCACACTAAATGTTTACAAAATTAAATATCACTTAATAAAAGCATCAGTATTCGTTGATCAGCTTGAATACTTGTGAGCCTGAACCACTCGACGCCGTAACTAAAAATAAATTATGAAACTTGTCATATTTTCACATGTAGGTAGAAAAATAATACTTACCGGATAATTCGAAGCGATGGCAAAATATAATTATAATTGTTATGATCATACAAAGTTTACATTACATGATATGCAAATTGCACCACCGATTATTTGTTATCGTAGACTTTAGATATCAAAAGTAAATATTTTTTTTATAGCGGACGACGACGAAATTCAACTCAACTCTTCATTAATGGCATTTGTGGAAAAGACACCACAATTTTGCCAATAACACGTGCAAACTATTAATAGACCATCAAACGCTGGAGAGTATTTCGCGTGAATTAATAGTAAAATAAATATATATCTCTAAACATCAAAGTTCAAAATAAAAGAATTTCTTCGCAGACGCAGACAAACATGACCCGACCACAGACTATGACTATGTGACATGAAAGAAACTCGTAAGAGTGGTGAAAAAGAGAAAAAAAAAAAAGAAAAAAAAAAAAAAAGGAAATAAGTAGTTACAATAGTTACAACTTAATTTTATTAATTTCAATAAATTTGCATAGTTTAAATATAAAACTAGTAAACACAAAAGGAAGAAGACATTTGACCGAGGTTGGACGAGGAATATGAGTAGGAATAATTTCATGAAAAGAGAAGCGCAATTTAGGACAGGAGAAAAATAAATGGTCCACGTTTCCTTCATCCAAACCGCATTCACAAAGAGAGTTATCCTTAATCCTAAGTTTGGCCAAGAAATGAGGGGTGCAACAATGATTTAAACGTAAACGACAAATAATTGAGGTAGTGATTTTTTTTTCCAATTGGTATTTGAAAAACCACGGTTTGCGGGGAATCTCGGGTTGTATATCTCCATAAAATTTACCCTTTATGGACTTAGAGATTTGCCATGCCTTGGACCAAGATTTAAACAAAATTAGAGGAAGAGTAGTACAAATGTCATGGGAATAAATCTCAGAGTGGGCAAGAGAGCCAGCGAGAACAGCATTTTTGGCGCATGAATCAGCTGACTCATTACCAAGAATACCGACATGACCGGGAATCCAAGCTATGACGACATTAATACCAAGTTCATGACATTGAAATAGCAAATCTCTAATTTTTAAAATTATAGGGAATCTTGACTTAGATCTGAAAGGATTAGATAAAATGGCTTGAAGGCAACTTTTTGAGTCAGAGAAAATTATGGAGTTATTTAACTTATGAGACAAAACAAATGAAATGGCTTCGAAAATAGCAATTGATTCACCTGTAAAAACGGATGTAACAGATGGGCACTTATAGTTTAAAATAATTTTTGTATGAGGAATCCAAACAGCAACTCCTACAGGGCTATCATCGGAGACTTTGGAAGCATCAGTGAATATAATATTCCAATTATTATAATTCGAGGAAACTTTTTGGACAAACATCTTATGCGGTTCTAAGGTATTTTTGTGAATTCCAAAGTCCAAAATGATCTCCGGATGGAATACCAGGGCATTATAAGGCACCGAGTATAGATATAAAATAGGGCTTTGAAAAAGTGGGCTAGAAAGACGAGTGAATTGAAGGTATGCACGAAGAAGACAAGGAAGTTCAATATTAGAACGACGACTACAAGAGTCAAAGATGGATGATAATTGGTCCAGCTTACCAAGGAGGGGATGCTCAGAATTTTGCACAAGTTTAAAAATAAATCTATTTGCCAGAAATTGTCTTCGAATCGAGAGGGGAGGTTCAACACACTCAACTTGCATGGCATTTATTGGTGACGACTTCATCGCCCCAAGAATAATCCGTAAACACTTTGATTGGATTTTATCGAGTTTTTGAAGGCCAGATTTGTTACAAGGATCTAATAGGAACATACCATAATCAAAATGACTACGGACTATAGCATTGTAGATCAGTTTTTGAGAATATGGGTGAGCACCCCACCAAACACCAGAAAGAGAGCGAAGAACATTAACGTTTCTTTCGCATTTTTGTGAAACAAAGTCTGTGTGAGCAATACCTGATAATTTTTGATCTAACCAAACTCCTAAAAATTTAACAGTGTTTACCTGAGAGATATTTTCACCGTTAACTTTAATGTCAACAGGAGGAACAAACTTTTTTTTTGTAAACACAACTACAGAGCTTTTAGATGCTGATAGGGACAAACCGTGTTGTAGAAGCCAATCAGATAGATATCCGAGGGCGGAATTTAGACGGCTACTAGCCTCATCTAGACATTTTCCAGAAAAGTATAAAGCTAAATCATCAGCATACTGCAATATTTGACAAAATGAATCAGTAGAAAAATGTAAATCATAAGTATAAAGACTGAATAGGAGAGGACTCAAAACTGAACCTTGTGGTAAGCCTTTCCAGATAGTCTTAGGGAGAAGAGAGGAATCTTGAGTTTTAATAGAGATGGTTCTCTCCATCAATAAATTACAAATGAAACGGACCAATTTTATAGGAAGGTTCAACTGATGCACAAGTTTATCCCTGAGCACCGGGAGCAAAACATTATCATACGCTGAGGCTATATCCAAAAAAGCTCCTACTAAAAACTGCTTACTTATCAAAGAAATACGAATATCAGAAATTAATATACTAAGACTATCCATTGTGCTCATACCTTTACGGAACCCAAACTGGGATGAGGGCAACAAGTTCCTATTTTCCACAAACCACTCAAGTCGATGCTTCATCATATGTTCTGCAACCTTGCACAAAACAGACGACAAAGCAATAGGTCTGTAGCTATTTGGGTCTGACGGGTTTTTGTTAGGTTTAATTACCGGAATTATTATTTGATGTTTCCACGGTTGGGGAACCAAACCGCACTCAAAAAAGGTATTAACGAGATCCAAGTAATATTGCTTTGTACTTCTTGAGGCGTTTTTCAAGAATGAGTAAGGGATCCCATCTGCACCAGGAGAGGAATCAACAAGACCGTCAAGTGCCATTCGAAGTTCAGAAAAAGAGAATGGGGCATCAAAATCATTTTCGGAAGTGAGAAAAGCAGGAGAAGAGGGAAAAGAGTCCAAATTTGGAACTGAAGGCGGAGCCAGTTTATCCGAGAAAGATTCGATCCAGGAAGAAGGATCGTTAGCTGAAATATCAAAAGTATTACAAGAGCCTCTATATCTTTTGATTTGCTTCCATACTAGGGAAGAAGGGGAACAGGGAGATAAACTTTGACAGTAGCGAAGCCAACCATCTTTTTTCTTTTTGGAAAGAAGTTTCTTAGCAGTGGCGGCTTTTCTTTGATACACTAAGAAATTTTGAAGAGTCATTGAATTAGAATAATTAACCTCTGCTATTTTCCTTTCCTTGACAGCTGAAGTGCATTCTGAATCCCACCAAGGAGTTGAAACTTTGAATCTGAAGGGTTTTTTAAGAGGAAAATTTACATCAGCACTAGAAATAATGGAGTCTACAAATTTGGAATAGCAATCAACAAGATTGTTTCTGTCAGGAGGGGGAAGAGATGGTAACTTATTTTCTAGAGAATCTGAAAAAGAAGACCAGTTTGCATCGTTTAATCTATACTTAAGAGAGGGATTAAAATTACGCATTGGTACTACTCTGTCAGAGATAGAGACAATAATAGGAAAATGGTCACTACCATAAGAATGAGACAAGATACTCCAGGAAAGAATGGAAGCAAGAGAGGCAGAGCAAGCTGTGATATCCACAGCTGAGTTAGGATTTTGAGAAGGACGAACTCTCCTAGTGGGGGAACCGTTGTTAATAACACATAGATCAACTTCATCAAAAATTTCAAGGAGGGCCCGACCAAAGTAATCATCATGGCTCGAGCCCCATGAGCGATGATGAGCATTTAAATCACCCATAAAAATTATTGGAGTGGGTACTGAGGAAAATATACATAAAAGGTCTGGAATTAACCTAGAATGAGGATGAGGGATGTATGCAGAGAGGAAAGTAATATTAAAAGCCCTAACAGCAACTATATTAATGTCAGGAGGAGTAGGGGGAAGAGGAATAAAAGAGAAAGGAAGGGAGCGCCTAACAAGAAGGGCACTACCTGCATACCCATCAGCCCTATCATCTCGAAGACAGGAGTAACCTGAGACCCGAAAGTGAGAACCAGGCACCAACCAAGTCTCCGAAACGGCAATGACTGAGGGGTGAAATTTATTTATTAAAAATAAAAGTTCAGGCTTCTTCGGCCGAATGCTTTGAATGTTCCACTGAAGTGTGGAGACTAGATCCATCATTATTATTAAAGAGAAGCAAAGAAAGTTTCTGGGCAACGTGGGGCGGTAAAGAGAAATTATCACGGGAAACTAAACTAATAATTAGAGACAAAAGTATTTCTAAGAGGCTATCCTCTTGAGGTGATTTTGGGGATGAAGAATTTTGAGAAAGAAGAGAGAAACCATTGGGAAAGGATGAAGGATCTTCAGCAACAATGGATCTATGGGCAGTTTTGTCATAAGACTTGCCTAGAGGAGCCCTAAGCTTAGGAGAGGAAAACACAGTTTTTTTATACGAGGTAGGAGGAGTAAGGCAAGTAGATTGGGAAGAGGAGTAAGAAGATTGGGTTGGTAAGTTTTGGGAGACTTCGGAATATAATTTTTTAACACCAGGAATGGATCGAGAAGCCTCTTCATATGAGAGATTTTCCTGAGACATTAATAGTTTGATCGATTTTTGTCTACCTTGCTCGGGACAGTTACCGTAGAAGGCAAAGTGACGGCCCAAGCAGTGGATGCAAGTGGCCTTGGCCTCAACCACGTCACAACTGTCACCAGTGTGAGGTTGTGAGCACCTAAAGCACCTTGCCTTGGACCGACACTGTGCCTTAACGTGCCCAAAGCGGCAGCAATTTTGGCATTGAATAGTGGGGTACTGATACACCTCCACTGGCAGAGATGTGTGATATAAAAATACCCTTTGGGGAAGAATCTGTCCCTTGAAGGTTACGACTATTGTCTGTGTAGGGATCCAGGAGGTCTTGCCCTCCTGTTTATTTTTTCTGTTTAATCTACGTGCTTTCAAAACGATTCCACACCCATCTGGAAGAATAACAGATTCTACAAATTCGTCCATCGACATATCGACCGGCACTTGACGGACGATACCCATTTTGGTAATGTTGTATGATGGAATCGAGACTGTATATTTAGGTATTAAAACAGGGTTGGAAAGGAACTTATTGGCCGCCTCACCAGAGGTGAATTCGACAGAGATTTTGTTTCTGCCCACTTTTTTAATGCCGTCCCTACAAATATTTTTAATATTATTTTTATTTAAAAATTGCCCAAACTTAATCGGACGAATTATTGTCCCAGCAGCAAAATCAGGTTCGGATCGGGAAACGTGGACTAAAAAGGGACCTTTTTCTAACTGGCTATATGATCTTAAGCCCTCTTTCAGAGAAGGGTGAATGTATAAAGTTTGGATGGCCGCAACAGCCATATCTTTATTGATAATAGTTTTTTTTGGTACAACCTCGATTGTTTCAGAGTCAATCTTGTGTCGTCGCTTACCAACCGTCGAGTTAGAGATTTTATATGAAATAGCGTCAGGAGGGTCAGGAGGATCTGGAGGCGGAGGAGGATGGTCCATGCCTATTAAAAAAAAATTAATAAGAGAATAAAAACCACTGAAAACTGCGAAAAAATATCAAACTAACTGTTATTTTGTTATAATATAGATTTGGAAAAAATTATCTCTCCAGCACGACTGACAGCTATCCGTCAACCGACGACGAAATTCATTCGCAAAACCTTGGGATATTTTGACAAATTGACAGTGACAGATCGAGCATGATGAAAAATAACATTGAATCACATGATTTCCTATAGCAATAAATAAAACGTAGTTGTTTTATAACATAATTAATTACAGTAATTTTGAAACAAAAATCAGAACAGTAACCAGTGGAGAGCAAATTGAAACAAATATTTTTGTTTTCTTTTCTATAAAGTGGTTAATTTTCGTTTTTATCGAATATTACATCCATTACTATACCACAGCTTTAACATACTGCCCTGCGTTCAAAAATGAGGTTAGAGTTACTCGAATGACGTCATCAGGTTAGTTAGTCTACGCTTGCATTTTTTAATGCGAACGTAGAGTTCAACTATCACTGCCAAGCAACTGTAATTCCGACCGCTTACACCAACCTACCCTGCTCGGAGTTAGAGTTAGTAGGGTTAACTCTGGGGTAGCTACTCGAGTTATAAAAGAACGACTCTGGGTTGCAACTCGAAGCATTTTTGAACGATTAGAGTAAAGACCCTACCCTATATTTTTTGAACGCAGAGCTGCAATCAACTGTCAATGTCAAAGTCATTTGTCTTGTCACTGTCAGTTAAACTCAGTTCGCGAGTTGTATCGTTTGTGCTGTGTAGTGATATTCAAAATTATTTTACATTATTTTGAGAGAAATGTCGAATGAAAACGTACTGGATTTACATCATGTCCACCAAAGCTTTCAAAGAAGCCTTAAAGAGGATGACGACGTTGTCATTGAAGCATATATAGATGGGTTCAACGAATTAGTAAAGTAAGCTATTTACTTTGTTTCCATATGGATTTTAAAATGCTAAGAGCTTAGTTAAGATTGGATAATAGGTTTTCGAGGTCATGTAGCGTAAATTAGCAAGAAATAGATAACTGAGATCCTGCTATTCTCTGTCTACAAGCATTCAAAGTTGAACATTGATTATTCTATAAACAATAAAAAATCTATAATGCAGTGGCTGGGTAGTCCACTTTTCTGCCATATAATAAAGTCTAAGCAAGCGTGCTTCATCGTCGACCTCACGGTCGCTTTCAGTCAGAAAATAAGGATAATTACATTGGAATACATCATAATATGTATATTTTTTTTATTGATATAAACCAGTGCTTGACTACGATCCGACCTGTGGGTAAGCGGAGATGCAATCATTGATGGTCAGGCGCACTAGTTTATTAAGAGCCTATTCACTCTAGCCTTGAAGGCACCTAAATTATAGTTGGACGGTATAACATACAATATTTTCCAACTCCCTTAATTCCTTGACTGGTAAATAACAAACCATCCATGATTCATTTATAATTGCTACTTGAGATAATTAATAACAAGACTTGTAATTCTATAGATTTTTCTTTACCTAAATACTAATAAAGTAATGAAATCATAAATTTAGTATAACATTTAAAATTTATTCTGATTGATTAAATAGTTTTATTGTTAAATTTATTTAATACTGAATTTAATCTAATTTAAATTGACAATCTAACTTAATTTGTATTCATTGAAATTGATTTAGATTTTAATTTAATAACAATTGGACATTTTCAATTTTTATAATTTATTTATTTAATGTGTAATGTCAACTATATAATTGCAATGAATTAATTAATGTTATCAGTATGTTTTTGTTTTGTGTGTTTCTGTGTATTTGTATTTGTGTTAACCTATGGGTGTCTTACCTGAAATAAATGATTATTATTATTATTATGGTACCTACATACTTAGAACCATGTTGTAATGTAATGTTAACAATAAAATCCTTACTTCAAGATTAAAGCGTTCAGGAAATCAAAAATGCTTATCATCTTCCTGCCCCACACCAGAATGTCTGACCATCAATCTAACCAAGGAGTATGGTGTTGCACAGTCACCACTAGGTTGGCTAGGAGCTGATAGGTCCATGCTCCACGTAAAACATAGTTATTTAGCCATATCCGGTTAGTCTATAAGCTAACACCAAGCTCGTTGGAAAAAGGTTACAGAGATGATGATGATTATCTTCCTGGTCTTATCCCATGTGACTTGGAGTTACATATTCTCCTCCCAACTATCATGGTATGACTCATTGAAGAAATATAAATTTAGATAAATAAAGTGTTAATGAAGACCAATTAAGTAAATATGTATTCATTTCATTTTGATCTTTTTTAAATTTCTTTGTGTCTAAACTATAAAATTTTAATGAGATTCTAATTAGAAAGTAACAAAAATCTCTCCTTTCAGATTCCTTAATTTAATAGGATCGGTATTCTCATTTGTGAGCAGCGATGTTAGAAGTAAAATAAAAATAATGGAAAAACACAGAGAAGGCGAAGATGCAGTGCATTACGATTCATTTAAAAAAATGATGAAGTTTGAAAAGGAAACGAGCTTGTCCGAAAAGATTGGTTTTGTGTCCGGTTCAAGAACAATGCTTCGTTTGCATCGGGGATTAGGTACGTTGTTTTCATTATTGTTTGTAATGAACATGTTATGTTAGTGTGTGTTGTGTGTAGTTAGGTTATTGTAATTTTTCTTGAAGTTCATTTTGTCATTTACACGGTTTAATTGTGCATTAAATAGTTCAAAATTTAAAAAAAATAACAATTTTTTTTTGTTTGTTTTTAAATTCAATCGGTAACCACCGATTGATCTGAAATTTTGCATGCATGTATAAATCAGATGACAATACAAAATGATTATGGCATGGAGCTGATCTAATGATGAAACCGGAAGGTGGCCGAAGGAACTCAGATAACCCTATTGTGTCTGAAGTTTTTGGAATAGTCTTGAAGAATATTAATTATATAGATATTTATATACCGCGCTATAAAAGCTTGCTATGAATAAAAACTTTTTACAAAAAAAAAAAAAAGAAATAACCAACTTCACTAAAAAAACACTAAAAGGATCAAAATAATTTTAATTTCGGAAGTCGGTGTTTCTCGGTATTATTTGTCACCGACTTCCGAAATTAAAATTATTTTGATCCATTTAGTTTTTTTTAGTAAAGTCGGTTATTTTATTTTTTTTGTAAAAAGTTTTTAAATCACACTTTTTAGTTGCGATACACTTATAAACAGAGTGCCTATTTCTCATGACAATTCCAATTAACCCGAACACTGCTAGTTTACATTGTTTTATTATAAAGTTCCTGTGTCTACCTTCCACCTTCTGGCTCCATCATCAGATCAGTTCGATAGTACCTTATAGCCAAAGTGCATCTCATGACAATTCTAATTAGCCCAAACATGGCTAGGATACATTGATTAATTACGGAGTTCCTGTGCCTACCTTCCGGCTCCATCATCAGATCAGTTCGATATGTAACTATTCAGAACCATTCATTTATTTTTATTGTCATAGTTACTTAATTATATTCATTGTGATATCTATGTGAGTATGAAGTTCCGTTGACCATTTCTGGTCATCTTCATCAGTTCCACTTCATCAAATGTTACTTTTTGACTGTAAATGCTTAAGTTCTTGATGAAAATACCAAAATCACTATAAAGTTGCCTATAATATTTGAGGAGTTCCCTCGATTCCTCATGGATCCCATCATCAGAACTGGATTTTAAAAAAAATGGTACCAATCTGGAAGCATATCCTATAAGAGGGAGAAAAAATTTTGCACATCGGTCCATAAACGACGGAGTTCTGAGGTAACAAGCATAAAAAAAATGATGATAAAAAAATGCAACCTAATTAATAACCTCCTCCTTTTTTTTGAAGTCGGTTAAAAAATGATTTTCATTGAAAATTGTTATTACATGGAATTAAATTAATGTATTTTTCTATCTAGTTTGATAGTAGACCAGCTAATGACCCAGATATTAGCTTAAGTAACATTCTACTAATATTTCACGCAAAAACTTCTGAATGGGTTTCGATGAAACTTGGTACACGGATAGACCACGTCCTGGAATAGCACATATGATTCTTTTTATCCCAAGAGTATGTTCGGTTGGGATAATTTTCTATTATAACGCGAGCGAATCCGCGGGCATTAGCTAGTAGTAAATAAATTGAAATTGAGAAGCAATTTATAATTATTATCTTAGGTGATTGATAGTAATTACAAACTGTTGCTCAATTGCTGTTACAATTAAAACAGGAAAATATAACTGAGGGCTTTAGGCCGGCCGCAAACGTTCGGTTTCCTGATTAGGTTTCCTGATCAGGAAATTAGATTCGGAAACCTAAATGCTCTGACAACGGGCACACGTTCTTATTTTTTCCTAACGGAAAAAATAACATTTTGTATGTATACTGAGCATTTAGGTTTCCAAATCTGATTTCCTGATCAGGAAACCGATCGTGTGCGGCCGGCCTTATGGTGAGAAACCAGAGACAAATTCTCAAAAGAAGTTAAATAAAAAAAGTTAAATAAAGAATAAATTGTATTTATTATATTAATTAGCCAAATATAATTAGTTTGAAGCTGCAACAAAAATTAACCTTATGTATCTCAAACATATTTCTAAGAATTGCATTGTTTGCAAAATTAATTTCATACAACTGTAATTCATACTAAATTATTTTGATCTAGAAAAAATAATTATTTTCGATTATTCAATTGCAAGTAAGTCAATTAATTTTTAAAGTAAATTGTTCATTGCTTTATTATCGGTGGTAACCCCCACTTAGCATTGGGTTCAAATCCAAGCGGGCATTTTACTTTATGTAATTTATTTCATCACCATTACTTTCAAACGAAAAATATTGAAACAAAAAGATGGCGGTTTTTTCTTCCCTAAATATTCGAAGACGTGAGACAATGTACCCTAGTGGCCAATCTGGTAAACTCTGATATCTATGCTCTGAACCGATTGCGGAACCAGGACGGCCGCTGCAGAAGCAATCCGAACAGAATATGCTTCACCTCTTTTCCTGTTCGGCATGCACTTTCACCTTATTCCTTTTTGATTGATTTCTTGATTTCCTTAAACTAGGACAACGACAACGACAGAGCCATCCAGGTGGTTTTATTAATATGTACCAACCTGGATGGCTCTGTCGTTGGACGGATTTTATTCAGTCAAATCGACACGAAAGGAGTTCACTAGGCGTGTGTAACTCTTTACTGAAACGACTCACTGTTCCGAAACATTTTAGTGTTCCGAAAAATTGGAACGTATGTAATGTTTTAAATGCATCATTTGGAACAATTGAAACACTGAAACACTTTAAATGACCTGCAGTCTTTTTAAAATTCAAATTAAAACGCAAATAGTGTAAATATACTCGTAATTAATGACCTAAACGAAAAAAAACTTTTTACAAAAAAAAGAAAACCGACTTCACTAAAAAAAAAACACTAAAAGGATCATAATAACTTTAATTTCGGAAGTCGGTGTTTCTCGGTATTATTTGTATCTTATTTAACACCGACTTCCGAAATTAAAGTTATTATGATCCTTTTAGTGTTTTTTTTTTAGTGAAGTCGGTTTTCTTTTTTTTGTAAAAAGTTTTTTATTTCACACTTTTTAGTTGCGATACACTTATAAACAGAGTGCCTATTCCTCATGATAATTCCAATTAACCCAAACACTGCTAGGTTACATTGTTTTATTATGATATTATTATAATAGGTTACATTGTTCCTGTGTCTATCTTCAACTTTTCAGCTCCATCATCAGATCAGTTTGATAGTACCTTATAGCCAAAGTGCATCACATGACAATTCTAATAAGCCCAAACACGGCTAGGTAACATTGATTTGAATTATGGAGTTCCGGTGTCTATCTTCCTGCTCCATCATCATCATCACCTCGATGATACCATTTTCAACGTAACTGTTCAGAACCATTCATTTATTTGTATTGTCATAGACGCTTAACTATCTTTATTTTGATATCTATGCGAGTAAAAAGTTCCATTGACCATATCTGGTCTTCTTATACAGTTCCACTGTTCCACTTCATCAAATGTTACTTTTTGACTGTAAATGCTTAAGTTCTCAATGAAAATACCAAAATCACTATATTGTTGCCTATTATATTTGAGGAGTTCCCTCGATTTCGCCAAGGTTCCATCATCAGATCCCGACTTGGTGACTATAGGACCATTTGGGAAGTATACCCTTTCCAACAAACAAAGAATTTTTCAAATCGGTTGACAAGCGACGAAGTTATGCGCGAACAAACATAAAAAAAAAAATACAAACATCCGAATTGAGAACCTCCTCCTTTTTTAGAAGTCGGTTAAAAAATCTGCTTAAAATTATTCTTAAATCAAAATTCAATTAAATGAAACTGTTAGTGTACATGATGCGACGTAACAGATCACGATTCATAACAGTCAGTGTCTGTGTTTTTATCTTTTTAAACGTTCCAGATGATACATATCATCTAACATTTCTCTGTTTCAGTGTGATTGTGACGCAACGTCACGATTCATTTGAACCGATGTTCCAAATGTTCCGTTTGTATCTTTTGAGCCGATGTTCCAAATGTTCCAAATGATACATATCACTGTTCCGGAACATTTCAGTGATTCAGATGCAAATGTTCCAAGCGCAAAGATGACACACTTTTGCCCACACCTAGAGTTCAAACCAACTAATTTACTTCACTCCTCTTATTTTCTACCAGGGAAATATTTTGTATAAAATTAAACCTATTTGTTATGGTAATAAAAGTGATAACAAATCATGGTAACTACATAATTCGTTTAATTAAGTAAAGTGGACTAAAATTCGTGGTTTTACTGTCCTTAATTAGAGGGTCGGGCCTAGACGTGAATGGCATAATAAATTCATTTGCTATTTGTATTATTTTGGAAGACATCACACAATAAATATTTTTGGGGATTTTTATCATCATTCATAATAATCATTGGCCTCCCCCATGGTGGTGTCGCCACAACGACCGATTTTGACATGGGTCCACTTTGGGGATTTTTATGCAAAGTGTTACTCTAAAAGCTGTCGGTTTTCAATTTTACACTCATAATTTTACTTAGTCATAATTGAAATCTTCATTCTTCGGTTTCTGAAAAGAATGGAATCACTTTCAAGTCAAACGATATAACCGGCTGTTAAATGAAATGTTCATTCAACCAATCACAGTAACGTCAAAGAGATGTTAGCTCGGTTGACAGGGTCTACTAGACCCAATGCCTCCCAGGGCTGCGTTGTTTTTGCAACTAAAGGAACACGGATGTGTTTTTGTCAGTAAAAGTCTGACAATCTCGCTCCGCCCAGAGCGGAAGAAGTTCTTCGATGATTTCCTACACAAAAAAGCCAATCACAGAAGAATCATACTTCTGAGTTAACGAAAAAAAAAAATACTGCCGTTTATATCGCAAAGAAATGGGTACTTC
Source organism: Mythimna vitellina (assembly GCA_949316375.1). Lineage (NCBI taxonomy): Eukaryota > Metazoa > Arthropoda > Insecta > Lepidoptera > Noctuidae > Mythimna > Mythimna vitellina. Next base: position 20,523,349 of record OX438700.1, on the reverse strand, counting down.
CCGTTGACCCAGAATCCTCAAATTTTGGCATAAAGCAAGATCAACTAATGTTGTTATAGGTACAGATACCGGCACGGATCTTGAGCGCTGACTTCTACAGTTCTACTTGCGCAGAAGCATGCAGCAGTGAAATATCAGGGTCTCTTTGCTGGTATGAAAAGAGATGCGGGGGCGGGGAGTGCAACCCTGTAAATTGATTGGCTCGCCAATGTGTACGATGCGCAAAGCGATCCCCGCTCCTTCGCCGAGCGCTCAAGATTCGTGCCACTATCTGTACTCAATAACTCTTTTAGTAACATGCGTTTCATCTCTCCTCTTCACATTGCCATACCAAGACAAACGATTCTCTTTCAAATTTTCAGACTATATGAAACAAAATATTTTAATCAAATTTGATAAACTATCTTTAAGAGTTCTTCATAACCTTAAATTCTTTGTATTATCTACAATCAATCAATCAATTATGTTTCATTCATTTCAATGAGGTAGCGTTATAATTTTCCATTGCTTCAATTGGACACAACTTTGCAATGGCATAGAGACTTGGAGACTATGGATTTTTTAACCAACTTCAAAAAAGAAGCCATTCAACGGATTTTTTTTTTATCAAGTATTTAAATTATATTATACAATATAAATGAATCTATTAAGCCATTCATCTTTTATAAATTTATTTTGTTGTAATAAAGTTTTTATTATTTAAATTACTTTCTTATCGTACCTTTAGTAACAGTAATTTTTATAATGATATTGATACTCTTTTTATGGAAAATGTGCGAAGTTGTGACGTCACACGTAAGTAACGCCATATTTACTAGCATGTTATGTGTTTGGCACGCCATAATTAAGGCACAGAGAGAGAGTAATGCGCGTGGCTGGGTTTGAACCCGCGTTCTACAACTCGTAAGCCGTTACCACTCGGCCACCACTGCTGCTTGCATATGATAAAGTTTAAGGTGTTATAATCTATGCATAGATTTTTATTATAGTAAAGTCAAGAAATTTCAAGATTTCTATCACCCGTGCGAAGCTAAGGCGGGTCGCTAGTGCTAATATCTATTCCAGTTCTAGGTTTTATGATTAATAATGTTTACAGACACTCCCACGATACGTAAAAATATCATGGTAAACGGCATCAGTGACGTCATAATCTTTTCCTAGTCCTTTATTTATCTAGTAACATGCTGCCATAGGCTTATCGAAAGCGATTATCCCAAGGAAACATGCTCCCGGGATAAAAAAGAATATTCAGGCTCAAATGAGCCCACCTAATGGGTCACGTCAGCCGCATGCAGTGATCGTTGGGCAAGTGTCGCCACGCAGTGAGTTCCTCCAGAAGGAAAGCGCCGTCGAGGCCGCCCCATAAAGAAGTGGCGAGATGATCTGGACGACGACGAGTCACGAGGACTGGTTCGGGAGAAGAATTTCTGGAACTTATTGGAGGAGGCGTTTGCCCAGCAGTGGTGGATTTACCAGCAGGCTTTAGCAGGCCAATTTAGAGACCGATTATTTTTATTTTTCTTTGCTACGTCATAGAAATCAAAAATATTTTTGCATAAGGGTTTTCTGATGTCTCACTTCATTCAGATAGATAGATCTGCAATAAATTTTGCTGATGACTTTCCTCTCTCACTTGTCATTGCACATTCCGATAGTAGAAAAATTCAACTGGAATTCAAAAAAAAAATATTTTACGTGTAATTTCAACGCCAAACTTTCAGCCGTTCGAGCTTGAAGAACTTTCATCTTCATAATATTAGTGTGATTAGATTATTAAAAAATTTATCTCTTATTACAACGTCTCTACAACACCGATAACATAAACTTCAACCGATGCACTTGTACCACATCATCGCTAATCTGTAGCATGTATTTTCCAGACTTCATACGTCTTTTCCTGAAGCGTCTGAGCGAGGCGGAAGAGAACATGAACACTTGTACCACGTGCCAGGGCTCTTACAACGAGACCCTGGCGAACTTCCACCCATGGTACATCAGAAAAGCTGCCACGTTAGCCATGCATGCGTTACCATCGAGGCCAGATTTGTTGAAAAAGGTAACTATATAAGATGTTAAAAAATTTCGAGGGGACATTGTACTCCTCATTATGAACAACTTTTACTATGGGACCAAACCTGAAATCGCGGAAAAAAAATCAGCTGTTCCTAACGTTTATGTTCGCATAACTCGTCAAAATCCTGACCATCAATGATTGCATCTCCGCTTATCATCAGGTGGGATCGCAGTCAAGCACTGGTTTATATCAATTAAAAAAAAAAAAATGTATGGAGCAGCTGATTTTTTTTTAGCTATTTCAGGTTTGGTCCCATAGTAAAAGTTGTTCATAATGAGAAGTACAATGTGCACTCGAAATTCTTAAAGTTAATTTTTAAAACCTTATTTAATGATAGTTGTTTATTATTATAATTTACTTATTGTCAGGCTACTAAGGCCCATATAAAAAATACATTATATCACAATCTTGTAAACAAAATAAACTAATACATATTAAAAATATAACAAACAATAAACTGTAATTATACACGTAACATCGGCGTCGTGTTCCGCTGTGTGGTGTCGCGTAGCAGTCCTCGGAAACGTTGGTACACGACACCTTTCGGCCAAAAGTCCTCTCTCAAAAAGGTCTATAGATGGTGAGTTGGAACTCGTATCACGAACGACTTGAAGTTGGTGTCATGGCGCGAATCCAGCCTTTCAACCCTTAGAGTCCAGTTGCTAATTGTTGTTGGTTGTTTATTGTTCATCGCTTCGTTTTTTTAGCCAGTGACTACTGGGTTATTCGATTCCCATGTCGGGCAATGGTGTTGGGTTATCTACAAGAAAATGCTCAGTTGTGTCAATCTGCGTTCCCTTGAAGCTGTAATAAAATAAAAAAATACAGCCGTTTATGTGGCAAAAACGTATAATTTGACACTCTCAAGTGAATCAAAATTCATAAGGTACTTCCCGTTGACGTAGAATCCTGAAATTAAGTAAGAAGCAAGGTCTCATAGCTCATAGCACAAGTATAGGAAAAAAACTAGAAAACAGTAGTTACGTCACAAAAAAAATATTTTTCGGATTCGGAAAAATCTTTGTTACTCAATTCGGGAATCGGTTTAAAAAAAAAAAGATTTGCTGTCATTTATCAAAGTGTTCTAATATGGTCTATAAAGTGCCTTTAAATGGTTTACTTGAAATAATTGTTTTTAATTTAATATTAGTGTCACGTTCATTCATTATTTTATTTCACATAGCCTACATAAGCACTTTTGAAACGTCAGAAGCTAGAGGACGGTTCCAAGTGATCGTTTTCTATAGAAAAAACTCCAAAGATCTTATATATCCATGGGTTGTTCGAAAGGGAACCCCGGGGTCCTGGGACGCAAAGCAAAGTTGGAACATAGGAGTGGATTTTTAGTAACGGCCTGGTCACGTTTTCGGTCTTAGCGGCGAGCGGGGCGGCATCGGTAGATGGACGCGCCCATCTGTGAGCGGCGTCTCGTGGCGTGCTACAAACATTTTCATACTTTTATTATTACCGCTCGCCGCCTCGCGCTTAGCTACCGCTCACAGCGTCAAGATCATGAACGGGCCGTAAAAGTCTGATATGCCATACGGCTCCGCCCTGGAGCAGGAGAAGCCATTGCAAGATTTCCCACCTAAAATTAAAGGGTCTTATATCTGATGAGAGGACAGTGTAGACTAGTCAAAGTTATTTAAAAAAAATAATCAAACAAATTAAAAACAATAAGGTATTTTTTTTTATTTTTTTTTTTATTTTTTTTTTTTATTGGGTGGGAAAATCATCCTAATGACATCCCCGCTCTTGGGCGGAACGGGAGATAGTGTCAGACTCTTACTGACTAAAAACCCACTCCTGTTCCTTCGTTGCCTTCGTCCCAGGGCCCCGGGTTCCGCTTTCACACTACCCGTGGCCCCAGTAGGCTTCGACCCTGCTGGGCCCCTACGATTTGCTGACATCTCCTTGAGGCGCGCGTGGAACACTACGCGCCGTCGACGACTTGGGCTCGGTCCGATTACCGGACAATCGGACGGCGAACCACCCATTGCTCGCCGTCCGCAAGCCCGCGCCTACGGTGGCCGGAAATCGGGATCGGAATCCCGGCGGCGGCGGTATTAATTTTGATTTCGTAATTGGAACTTTACAATATGAGAGAAGATAAAAATTATAAAACTTTCAAGGTCTGCTGTATCGATTTAATTTAAGCTAATTAACAATTCTTATTTCTGATTGATTTCAAACAAGGTTATTGGAATAAGACCTTGACAATAGGTATACATAACAATTGGAGCAATTTGTGAAGAGTCAATCAATACTACTCGATTTAACTGTAGAAGACACTAGCATGGCTACGATGCGATATTTACCTAGTTAATAATGAAACAAAGAACAACTTTCTTATTTTTAACGACAGTACAAAAAGGTGTGATTCATAAACTCTGCAAGGTAAAAAAAGTAAAATATTATTACTTAACCAATTTTGAGATTTAGGTTATAACGTAGCTATAATTTTATTTTTTATGTATTTTACATTTTGCCGGTCAATGTCAGGTTTTAAGGTCATTAAACTAGAGTTGATCAAGAGATGATAGCCGAAACGAGGGGTCTCATTTCGGACAATGTAATTGTAAGAAATTGATAATAAAATAAAGTAAATGTTAGATTTTACGATTATCTTTATTTTTACGCCCAACTGTGTGTTAGAGAAATTTTATCCTGAATAACAATCCTATCGATTTGTATAATAAAACAGCGAGTGTTTGTTATTTTTTTTTTAATTTTCGTTCGTTCTAGTCCCAGGCGAGGCAGGCGAGTTTTAGAAAATCTTTGAATGCAGTTTTGTTTCTTTTAAAAAATAAAGGTATGTCTCCTTTAAGTAAAATGAGTCAACTTAAGAGGTAGTTTCCCTCCAGGGCCCGACATATTTTTCCACACTGTATACCACCGAATTGCCCGAATCCCAATCGTCGACAGCGCGCACTGATCCACAGCAAGCCGTAGAGGCCCAACAGGGCCGATGGTCGCTAGAACCACGGAGATTTTCTGAAAAGTAAACCCGTAATCCTAGAACACAAAAGGCAACTGAAGGATACAGGTGTGGTTTTAGTCTTGTTAGTTTACTTTGTGTAATTTATTTCATCACCACTGCTCTCAAAACGGTGAAGGAAAACATCCCGAGGAAACCGGCATGTCCTAGAACCATAAAAATTCGAATACATGTGACATCTACCAACCCGCACTGGGCTCGCGTGGTGGATTACGGCCCATTCCCTCTTTTAGAGAGGAGGCCTGAGTTCCAACAGTGGGAACATTATAAGGCCGACTATGACATGCTAATACCGCCACTCCAAGATCCACTTAAGTTGTCGTATTGGTAGACTCATGTAATTGCGCAATTTAGATTTCTATCTTATCATTATTGAAGTGTTATGACGTTCGATGCTTCCTTCATTTGCCTTTTGTATAAGTTTCTTTAGTATCTTTTCATTTGTTCTGATAACAACAAGCGTCAAATTAAATAAGCCAGCAAAACTTCATAGACTGAACAAATATGGATATCTAATTAGGACAAAATGGAGTTTCCTGCACATTCTTCTCCATAGAGATCTACGCTTTCTAATGTGCAATTAGCATCTTTTTAGGGTTCCGTACTTCAAAAGGAAAAAACGGAACCCTTATAGGATCACTTTCTTGTCTGTCTATTTGTCAAGACCCTTTATCACGGGAACGCGTAGAGAAATTGAATTGAAATTAAAATTGTAAGATAACAAGAAAAAAATATACTCCGGTTTATGTGGCAAAAAACATTTGAATTTTGATTCATCGACTAACTTCTCCCGCACTGGGCGAAGTCATTATCTAGTGCTTAGCAGCGATCCCACCTGATGATAAACAGTAATGCAATCGTTGATGGTGAAGCGCACTAGTTTATTAGGAGCCTATTTACTCTTGCCTTGAAGACATTTAAATTATAATTGGACATTTGAAGCTTTCCCACGTTAAAAGGCCCGCCGTTTAATAGTTTTTGGTCTGTCGGTTCGGCTAGTTCCTAAATAAGTATGTATTGTGTAGGCAATGTGTCATCGCGTAATCATGTATTGTGAGTTATCACGTTAAGGTAGAATAACCATGATAATTGAACGCGTCAGTACATTGTTAGCTATTGTTGATTTTTCTACACTTTTGACTGCAGATGATTGTACTTAGAATCATTGCTATGACGAAGTTTCGCCGGTCTTCACATATGCGGAATAGTTCGGAAGAGCCACAGCGGCTCTGGAACGCAAAGGGCAACTGAAGAAACACGGTGGGATTCAGTCAGTAAAAGCCTGACACTCCCTTTCGCTCTAATCAGAGCGCGAGAATGTAGGAACAGTCTAAAATATGGCAACGAAAAAATCGTCCGCATCATTTATTTATGGCAATGCTTATCTTTAAATCTATATACAATTAGTGCGCACTCCGACTCCACGATCTAAGAGCTGCAATATAACTGACACATAGGTAATATAATATTGATAACACTAGCATGCTATTTCGTTTTCGCTTTTGTTGGAAACTGGTCCTTATTGTAAACGTATTTAATTAATATGAATAATTTAAGTCTTGCAAAGGTAAAATAATTCTTAATAAAGATTATTATTATTACTGGACCGATCTGATCATGTTCGCGGGGTAAACTTCATTTCTCAATTGACATAATATTAGTATATATTGGTATATATATTATATCTATATGTATATAATATATATATTAAGTAGATGTATTTATGTAGGTTTATGTTGTACACTGGATCCTACCCTCTCGTGTGATCTCTCGTTGTCAATCAAAGGTTTCCTGGGAGAAAACTCATTGTTGAGTTAAGCTCGCCTTTGTACATAGATAATATATTATTTATTTTATTTTAATCTTCATGCAACATAAAGTACAAAGGCGGACTTAATGCCTTAGGCATTCTCTACCAGTCAACCTAGGGTGGTGAAGAGATAATAATATATGGTAGGTGCATAAAAAGAAAATTTTACACGAAAAACAAGATTAAAAAAAAGTATACATATAATATCGAATCAATGTATTAAGGTTTAGTTTTTTGTGTTTACAATAAAGAATAAAACTTAGCCAGAGATAAGCCTAGACAGAAAGGTTTGGAAGGTGAAAGGGGAGCCCTTTGCCCAGCTGTGGGACATAAAATGGGCTATAAAAAATACTAGACCGCATCGTCTCACTGCTTCATTGACCTTGCTTCATGCCAAATTCCAGGATTCTAGGTCAACGTGAAGTACCCTATGAATTTTGATTCCCTTGAGAGTATCGAAATACACGTTTTTGCGACACAAACGGCCGTTTTTTTTTTTCATCAACTTAGAATTTTTGATTTTTTTACTGCTTCAAGAGACCGCAGACTTGAATATATGGTTTTAATTTCAACTCGATACATCCGCGTATTCCTGAGATAAAGGGTCCTATAATGTTCGGTATTTTCCTATTGAGGTACGGAACCCTAAAAATGAAGTTGAACCTTGTCTCTAAGTTGATGATGGATTTTAATGAGTACATAATTGTGTAAATACATACCTGTTGCTCTCGCAATCACAAATATATATTTTTATACTATGCTATTCGATACTGAACTGCAAATTGCAAAAAACTTTAGAAAATTTAAATTTCGCGGGCTACCTTTTTTTAGGTGGGAAATCCTCCAATGACCCGCACTAGAGTGGAGCGAGAGGGTGTATCAGACTTTTGCTGACTAAAACCCACTTCTATGTTCCTTCTTTGCCTTGCGTCCCAGGACCCCGGGGTTCCCTTTCGGACGACCCAAGGGGCCCTTACCCTGAAGCCAAAGATTAACTTAAGTAATTACTTTCCGTTTTCTTACAGATCTTTGGGACAGACGAAAGCCTAAGAGCAGCCCTCGCAATCTTACCACAGACGTTATCGTCCTGCGACGAAGTGTACAATCGCGTTGAACAGCTGTACTCGGACTTCGACTTCCACGGACTTCCTTAATGTATCCTAAGACTTTGGTTTAAGTAGAAAATTGTACTGACCTTGAAGTTGGTAGGAGCCTAATCTCCTGAAGTTAATATCAACGAGGTTTATTATCTAATCTCTATTGTTAATAAGCAAAGTCGTTTGTCTTTGTGTGCTCTATGATTATCATCATCATCGTCATCATCATCATCATTTCGGCCGAAAGACGTCCACTGTTGGACATAGGCCTCCCCAAGCGTCGCCATAACGACAGATCTTGTGCTTCTCGGCTTACCGTGACCCTCACCAGGTCATCGGTCCACCTTGTGGGAGGCCTTACAAAACTGCGTCTTACGGTGCGCTTTAATTAAAAAAATTCTGCTTACTTTCTTCGGTCTTGTTACTCGAAATTGAATTAAGTAACTTGTACATAATATAGAGTATCTACCCAGCCCCCCTAGCCAAGTTAAAATCGTATCGTTCGCGCCGAACGCCTCGAGTAGGCCACGCCTCCGATTCCTTGTTCTTACCACGTGACTAAGCGTTAAGATGACGTCAGAACAAAGGAATTACTACTCGAGAAGTTCGGCGAGAACGAAACGAAAGATTGTAACTTGGCTAGGGGGGCAGATAATTCAAGCTTTCTTGGCTTCAGAAACAATAATAGTGCGGGGTCCAAGAACCTATTGTCTATTATATTTAATCAATATGAGAAAAACTATTTATGTATATGCTTTAGTGAATTAAAAAAATATAGGTTAGTTACCCTTCAAAACTATAATTACTACAAAATAAAGAAACCCCCCGATTTCTGAAGTTGAGTATTTGTCGAACTCTACTTTCGTTCTTAACTCAAAAATACCCAATTCTGAAAGGAAATTTTTATTCCCGTTTTCTACTACAAAATATACATTTTATTCGACCAAAAATACTAATTGTGCACTTAAATATGCTCTTCTGTGGTTTGGGCGGTTTAAAAAAAAAACCAACACGAAGGGGATGACGGGATCTGTGTCCCCGAGATTTGATACCTTGCCGTCCTCTTCAATTAATAATCCTTAAAAGTTCAATATTAGTATTTATACTGAGGAATAAGATTTATGACGTACAATTAAAAATATCTCTTTCAGAAATCGGCCCAAAGTGTTAAAACAGTTGTTCAGTTACAACCCTGTATTTAAGCATAAAGTGATGATAAATCTGTCTATTTCACAAAGGCCATATTGTTTGACTATCCAATAGTTGTGTTAAAATTTGATCTCAAACATAACAAGTACTACAATGCGCATAATATGTTTAATATAATAAAAAGGTGCAGATTCTATCGTTTACCAACTAAACACGGTTTTTTTTGTTTAGGTCAACTTCTCGTATTAGGCTAAACAGAGTTTGAAAGAGTGACCGTGGCTCCAGAACGTAAAAGATAACTGAAGGACATCGGTAGGTTTTAGTTACTAGAAGTCTGACACGCCCTCTCGTCCACCCTAGAGTGGGAGAAGTCATTGGAGGATTTCCCACCTCAAAAAGGGGTTCTAAACATAGTGATATTTTGGCAGCGACAGGCGCTATTATTAGAGTTACCACGGCCCTGGAGGTATACGGACTTGAGTCTGTAAAAGTCTGACACTCCCTCTCGCTCCACCCAGAGCGAGAGACGTCATTTGATGAATTCTCACTTAAAAAAAAGAGCTATTCATTATAGAATGTCCCAAAACAAAGACTATGTCCACATCAGTGCGCGTCTAACCTTAGTCAACATGTTTTAACTTCACGTAGCAATTATAAACTACCACTATTATTCTTAGTGCCGCTTATTGTCCCACTGCTGGGCAAAGACCTCTCTCCATTCCTTCCAAACGGCTCAATTTTTCACTTTTTCTTTCCAATTCTTAAAGGACACGTCCAGGTCGTCCCGCCACCTCCTTCGTGGTCTGCCGCAGCCCTGAGTCTCTGTATCAGGGGACCATTCCAGTGTTTTAAGTGTCCACAGCTCGTCAGGCATGCTGCAAACGTGCCCTTCCCGTTGTGCAGCCTTATACTAAAGAAAAAATAAGAATTAATATTTGTATCACTTATACACCCTTCCAGCTTCTGCTACCGTTTCCCCCTTCACGAAAGTAGGTCTCTCCTTACAAACTTTAGATCCCCCGTTTTGGAAGTGAATTTTAGAAAATCTTTTCTTACTTTTTGTATGAATCATATAAGGCTTCTTTTTGCAAAATTTCAGCGTTCTAAGTCTAAAGCCCGGGCGTTGATCAGTATGTGAGTGAGTCAGGACTTTGCCTTTTATATATGACTGGCCTGTTGATCTAGTGGTTAGTGGTCCTGACTACTATGTCGGAGGACGTGGGTTCGATTCGTAGGACATATGTTTTTGTGATGAGCACGATCATTCGTTCTGTGTCTGGTTTTTTTTTTTAGGTGGGAAAATCTTCTTATGACAAATCGCGCTCTTGGGCGGAGCGAGAGATAGTGTCAGACTTTTACTGACTAAAACCCCACTCCTGTTCCTTCTTTGGCTTCGTCCCGGAGCCCCGGGTTTCGGTTTCACACTACCCGTGGCCCTAGTAGGCTTTGACCCTGCTGGGCCCCTACGATTGCTGACTTCTCCCTGAGGTGCGCGTAGAACAGCACGCGCCGTCGACGACTTGGGCTCGGTCTGGACAGTAACCGGACGATCGGACGGTGAGCCACCCATTACTTGCCGTTGCCTCACGCGATCGCCCGCCTCCTTCGACTCTGCTTAGCTTGGGACTAGACGACGTTGTGTGATAGTTGTGAAAAAAAATACAGTTGTGTAGACAATTTATAAAAAATATCTTTAAACAGTAAAATCCCTCAAGTTGGTTTACAACAGATTCAGCACCAATGTATTGGAATAAATGTAAATAACATAAAGATTAGCATTTGACCCTATAGGCCTTATTTAATGCTACTTAGTTCGTTAAAGGGCTTCGCAATATGTAATATATTTGTGTATGTACTACCATTCGCATTATATACCTAAGTTTGTTGCTGTGAAAGCTGGCATTTTTGGTCCAAATGACATGATGCTCGCTGTCGTTAGATAAATTATATGTTGAGCTGGTGTCCACAACTCCACGTCCTCCATTCAGCAAACAGGCGGGACAAACGTGTCATTTGATCCATCCCAGCTTCTCATGGAACACCAGGCGCATCATTGCCTGGTGTGACCGACTTGCGGAAGGTACCTGGGTTTCCGATTTTACTATTGCGCTATTTGTAGCCAACTTCAGAGCGACAAACTTTGATATATCTATACTCTATTCGTAATAAGCTTAAACATTTTAACAAACATTTTTCACTGTCCGTTCAACCGATTTTGACTTCTATTCCGTAGGCATAAGGATGGCATTCAAAGCAAAAAAAGTTTGTATTGTAACCGCTTTCGGATAGTAAAAAAGGTTTGTTTAATATGTAATCTTATTTCGAACGGAGTATGGTACGTATTATTTTAAAGGCCGATTATTAATAGCCGGGTAAAGTTCATCTAGGGAATAGAAATGGCGGTTTGTCAGATTTTAAATGGATGAAACTTCAAACCGACATTTTTGTTCGAACATTAGCTGACGATTTAAAAATCAGTCTTCTGTAAAATTGTAAATACGAATGAGTTTATTAATGGCTCTTTTGGGGCGCCTAATGTATGGCTAAACTCACATTAGCGCAGAGTAGAATGTTTACTTAACACAAATTTGTACCTTAATAAAGGGAAAATAGATATGAATATACTCTAGGCGAAACACATGACGCGTCGCGACGCTTCGATTCTGCGCTAATGACAGTTCAGCATCAATGTAGGTAACTTTGAGAAATATTTATAATCTTCGCATTATAAGAACGATTTATTTAATTCAGAATATTTTATTTATATGTAAATAAAAAAAAAGAAAGATCGAAATAATATATTAAAAGAAAACATCCGCTTTTTGTTATACGGACAAAAGTATTCTATAAAATACTTAAATGTTTATGTGTGATTTAGCTTAGATATAATGCAATTAATGCCATTTATAAAAAATGCTAGCAACGAAAGATCCATAGTCGCTTACATTAAAGCCTCTGATACACTAGGGGACAAAATGTCCCCCAACATGACGCGCAACGCTGTGAAATTGTCCAACAACATGTCCCGCGTCACGTGAATGTGTTGTAAAATGTTGAGGGACAAGTAGCGGGACACTGGACAACGTTGCAGCGTCACGTAGATTGAGCGTTACGGGTCATGTTGTGGGTCATTTTGTCCCCTAATGTATCTGAAGTTTAAAATTAACAAATACACGCTATTTAATATTTTTAGTTTTTACCTTACGGAGCAGATATTAAAAGTTTAATATAAATATAAAAGTTACCTAATATTAAAAACAATTTAAAACGAAATTGGAGATTTCTTAGGATCTAGTTAGTACTGCCACCAAATTCTAGTATTTAATTATCTATATTAAATTATGCTTTCTGTAGTCTCTACCACCTTAGGAAAAAGCTTCAATTGATGTATATATGTAAAATTATACCTATATAGTGAAACCTGGTCAAGTGGGTCCTGGATCTGTGAAAAACCTTTGCGACTGATGAGTTCCCGATACTTTTGCATTGAAATACGTCTGTTACTGAGAATAATTAACCTCAACTGCTGAGATAATATAAATTACTAGCTGACTCGGCGAACTTCGTACTGCCTAATAATGTGATAATTGAAGAACCGCTCGACCGATTTTGTGCAAACGTCACATAAACCATCTACTAAATAGTCCGAACAAAGCATAAACATTTGGTTTGGATAGGTGAGCCTGTTCTTGAGTTATAAAGTTACAACGAAAAGTGGGATTGATTTATATATATATATATTTAGATTTTTCTATGCTTTAGTCAGCTGATGTTGTAAGGAGTAAATTTGAGTACTTATATTTCATAAAAAAAAATTAAGTACCAAATATACAAATATTTTTTGTTCTGTTTTCGAGTCTAACGCGGGCGAAGTCGCGGGTATTAACTAGTTAATTTATTTATTTACATTTATAATATTGGACCGGACAGGTTGGTTGTAAAAATTCGAAAGTCTCAAGGGGCTAGCTGTAAATGAGACAATGTCACTTTAATCCTGACTATTATAAAACTGTACAAATTAATAACATCTATAAGCGTCAAGTCCTAGATCCTTTGAACACCCAGTTGTCCAGGTATCTCTATAATAAACAGTACCTAGCCGTAAATATTGCACATCGAGTTTCCGAAACGGTTTGGCTTTGTAGAGCGTTGTCTCTCTCACTCATACCTATGACAATATCGCCCTCTCTTTCTAAACCTCGATGTGTCATATAAACGCACGAGTGCTGTTATTTTTATACGCGCGCAATGAGCTCAATTGTAACGATTGCTCATTCAACAATATTGGTAGCTTTTGATAAACTGTTGTCGTGTTAAAAGATTTTCAATTAGTAATTGTAACAGTGACGAAATCATTAGGAAACAAATAATAATCATGTTTTTGTGTACAGTTGAAGTTGCCATTCTTAAAAAATTAAAATTAAGAAATCGCATTTAAATGCCTGTATCTACTAAGGTCTTTGATCAACTGCGTTCAAATATTGATCAGTTATGATACAATTGCAGCTACTTAAACAATAATATATTTTAATACATTAAAATATTATTTTATTAACTGAAACATAAATTATAATAAATAAAAATTTGTACGCCATCATAGTATTCACCATATTTTCATACATAGACTACGAAAAAGATTTTATTTTTTAATATTTCATTAGCAAACACAAGGTTCCTTCTAATATAGCTTATTATTATTTCTATTTAATAGGCTTATTTGTATTGAAAAAATAAATGGGCGTATTAATTAATATAAGTGTTACAATTTTAATTAATATGTATCTTCGTAATCATGCTGTTATCTATGTGTATATAACTTTAGTTTGTACATACACTTGAGGATAAAAAAAAATGAACATATTAATTGTGAACCTTATGGACATGAGAATAAGTCTCAAAACTAGCGATCTTGATTTGATATGGCTGTGAATAATAATTAATACGACACAAAGAGCATAGAGTCGCCCGTCGGTAGTTAACAGAGACATCACTAATACCTAATACTAGTGCTGGAAATCAAGTATCTTCACTTGACTCGCGAGGTTGTCGACATGTGGGATGTGGAAACAGCGATCATTGTACCGATCGTCGTGTCAGCCAATGGCTTAATAGCCACTAGCCTCGACCAACACTTGGAGGTTCTCGTTAGTCTGCTATTGGGCTTAATTCAGGTAATTTAATAATATACTGAGTATAAGTTTTTACTGTCATAGTCTAAATAGGGAATATGCATACAGTGTTTTTATTTGCTATGTTCATAAACTAAGCTCTGGTAAAAAAAAAATTTCTTCATCAACAACGAAGTTATAAAGCTTACAGCTGCTATTATGAAAGAGAAGTCTGCCATAGTCTTTGACGTCTAAAGCCGAGACACCCGTACGGCAGATAGAGAGGATGGCGTCTTGGTGAGAGAGACAAAAATGTATTTGCTTAAAATTATTGTATCTCGTTTGCTTTCCTACTAATTTTAATATTCTTTTCACAATTCTATTGTCTTATTCTATTTTTATATATTTTTTGTTATACTGGTTAGTTAACAAATATTATTTTATGCATACTCCTTGTCACAGGCTATCGATTTGTCTGCATACCTAAACGAAGATACTCACGGACATGCTTGTATTCCGTCTGTATCTGTAAACACAAAAGTGTCTCTATGCTCATTGATATGGCCACATGAGGTGGTCATCATAGTTCCGCTGCGAGGACGGGATGGCATATATCCATCATGTATAGCTCCGTCTCACTCTTGCATATACTTTGACCAAAATATTGTACCAAACGAGTCTTTAAGTTTGTCCTCAAGTGTACTGTATGCTTCATACATTCCCAAATCATTCCTAGTTTAGGAAGGCGTTGTATATATTTTTTTGTAACAACGTTTATAAAAATAAAGTGTTTTTGCAAATAATTTTGTTTTTTTTTTAAAAACAACCGATGACATCGCAATTAGACCCAGGTGTAGACGAGTCGAGCTTGAATTCAGTTCAATGTCTCTGCTCTTTAATGCAAATAAGTTATCAACACACTTAGGGCGGAATTCACCAATAAAACTAATCCCGTTTTAACGTTTGGCTCGCGTTTAGCCGCTGTCACAAGTGTCACTTGTCTGTATTTTTCTTTTGTTTTGTTCTGTGTCTGGGTGTACATGTATCGTGTATGTCATCATGTATGTGTTATCTATATACGTATGTATTTAGAAATATATAAGTATGTGTGGTAAGGAATGTTAAATTAGAAGCTAGTCGACTAAGTGTGACATGTGACAAGGGATTGGAGGAGTCGTAAGTTTCATGATATCAGTGTCCCCATCAACCATCTGTTCTACGAACAATGTAGGGCACATTTAGCACCTGACTCCGACTTAATCCTCCGACAAACCAGTGTCTCAAAACGAAAGTCTACGACCAGTGCTTATTACCAGCGATGACATATGACTCTGAAACGTGGTCGATCACAATACGCCTCGTCAGATAGCTTTAAGTCACCCAACGATCAGTGGAGAGTACTATGCTCAGATCGAGTTTCCTTGCGTGATTAAATAAGGAGTGAAGATAAGCTTAAGTGGCAGTAAGCTGGGCACATTGCTCTCAGAACAGATGGTCGATGGGGCTGAAAGGTTCTGAAGTGGCGACCGTGTACCTGTAGACGCAGCGTTTGCAGGCCTCCCACAAGGTGGACCTATGAAGGTTCGCGGAATCCCGATGGATGCCAGACGCATAGGATCAATTGTTGTTGCGACGCTTGGGGGAACCCTATGTCCAACAGTGGACGTCTTTCGGCTGAAATAATGATGACGATGATCAAAGCTTTAAAAAAATCATAAATAGCTGGCCCCATAAAAATGAAACAACAATATTGGTATTACAAATATCGCAATTTATTCGCTGCACTCTTGTATTACACAACATAAAACGTAATAAGTAGAGTAGAACAACAATCTAAACATTACATTAATTCACAGTTCGGACACCTTTCTATCAAGGTACTCTTGGACTCCCAAAAAGTGACTTAAAATTATCGAAGAAAATATTAGACATACATTAATATACTTGAATAATAGTTCATACACACTCGTCAGTCACGACGCCGATCAGTCAATGATTGTATGTGAAATGACTGGGAGACACCGGTCCTGGCGTGATTGACGTGTGTGTATGTAAGAATCTCTTAACATTTTGACCGCCACAGTACATACATGACAAAGTAGTGTCCAGTACGCCACGGTTACGATTACATGACAGTCTTAAACGCAAATAAACCTTATAAGTATTGTTTTTCTTATTTATATTGTTAAAGGATTAAATCACTGTGTCGGTCAAAAGGTTAAATATGAGCAGAGAAAATACGTTATACATGAAATAGATCCTAATCATGTAAGAATAACAAAAATAATCGCATTAGGCTAAGCTTGAATTGGGCTGCAGAATTGTCTAAAGGCCTGCGGGATTATTCGGAAGAGTTACCGCGGCCCTGGAACGCAAAGGGTTCCTGCAGCAACAAAGGTGAGGTCTAGTCAGTATAAGTCTGACAATTCCTTTCTCTCCTCCCAGAGATGGAGGAGTTTTTTGATGATGTATTTGTTTTTTTTTGGCATTATGCTGAACTGGACCTCTTTGGCGCAGCCGTGAGACACAATGTTATGAGTCTGTGTGCCAAAAGAACATGTTTTCTTTCTTTTTTATTTATTTCCTACAAACAATTTTGGGTCCGAGAGTCATTTAAATGGTCGATTAACTGAAAGTCGACTGAACGATTGATCGAATATAATTTATTGCGAAACCACCTTTTATCGCCAAACGCTACTTCGATAGACCGATTCATAGAATATTTATTAATCGATGAACTGCTCTTTCGAATGAGGTTTAATTGTTATATAGTTTTTTAATTGAAATTAAATTATAAGAAAAAAAAATTTTTGGTCACATATTTTTTCATACATAGAAAATCGAGGAAATCAAACACTTTTAAGATATCGTACGTTCTACCCGTAGATTTTGCGGACCCAACAATATTGTGATGTTCTTAAAAATTATATTAATTCATAATTTCTCTACCCTCTTCTTGGCCAAGCACAAACTTTTTCACACGAAAAAGCTTCATAACAAATTACCACTAACAAATATAAAATGCAAAACAATATTATACAATTTTGCGGTTTAATCAGGATTAAATTTTAATGATATTAAAAATACATGGAACGCAATAAAAGATATAACAATAACATAATTTTGGCAATACCAACTGTTTCGGTCGACTAACGTCTAGTTTTTGATCCGTAGTTATTTCAATCAATAGTTACTCAAATGTTTAATAATTTACCTTATTTAACCTTTAGTCTAGCTAACAATATATTAAACAACACACTTCTGCTATTAACTTAACTACGAATCAAAAACTATCCCTAAATAAATATAACATTAAATAGTCAGCTGCAAGTTGCACACCTCTAGGAATAAATATTAGATGCTTATTATTAAAATATATAAGGTGACTGGTAATTAGTGACCGATACTTAAACACGTGATTGTACTCATGATTACAAACAACTTTCCCAAAGAAATATTTTTTTATAAACTCATTAGTTTAATCACAATAACAAAACAGCTGTTTGATACTTTAAATTCACTCGCGCGCCTTCACCCAATCAGCTGTTAGCGGCGCGGCGCGGTGCCCATGTTATCGATGACGTAAGCAATGTACCTACTTGTTTCGGTCAAATAATATCCAAAGACTAGTAACTTGGTAAATTACGCGAGCGCGCTACAATAAATAAATCCCTAATCTTTCTAAACCAACTAACATCAGGTATTGCGTTTGTTTTGTTACTTATACGATGCTTAGAAGCGGCTATAAGACTCCACTACCTTATTAATTGACTCGATGATAATGATGAATCTAAGTAGTATATAAAAAAGTTTCTTTGGGCAAGTTGTTTGTAATCATGAGTACAACCATGTGTTTAAGTATCGGTCACTAATTACCAGTCACCCTATATATGATATTAATCTACTTAGTGCTACTATCGTGGAAATCCAGATAAAGACTGAGGCATGGAATTAGTATGTTAAAAAATGTTAGGTTTTTTGGGCTACATAGAGTGCTCAGACTAAAAAAATAAATAGTTACTCTTATTTCTACATCTGTCGGCACGCTTAGCGCAGTAGTTGAGCGAATGGCTGCTGCGTGTCGCGTGTTCGATTCCTGCACGAAACAAATATTTGTATGGCCTATAGATACCGGATCTCCGGTTGTTCCGGATCTGGGTATCTCGTGTATGTGAGTTTACATATTTAAGAATGCACCCATAATGCAGGAGTAATTCATAGTGTAGGGAGAAAAGTTTACTTAAAAAAAAAAACTTAACCGAAATTACTTGAAATAATAATCTTGTCTAATTCCACGGCCCTTCGCTGAATACTCCCGGTTTTCAATATCACAATGAAGCAATATATTTTCAACATACGTTTAAAATAAATGTATTATATAAGTTAAGCATATTATTACACTATAATAATATAACGTCTTAACATTAATGAAAAAATGAGAAACATCTAGCAAACATTCTAAAGCTATGTATATATATTGGGAAACAGCAAAATGGTTATAATGAAAACTCTAAGCTACATGTAAACGTGTTTATATAAACTTTTTAATTAAAGTAAGCTGCGGGCTCGAGCTTGGCTATGTTCACAGTAGATGTCGCTGACATCAACATGTTTTGTTTATTTTGTATTTAATGCATAATAGGGTACATTACTAATTTTTTTAAGGTTCCTCAAAAGGAAAAAGCGGAACCCTTATAGGATCACTTTGTTGGCCGACCGTCTGTCTGTCTGTCAAGATCCTTTATATCGAGAACGCGTGGAGATATCGAGTTACAATTAAAACCATACACTTAGATCTACAGTTTCTTTGAAGCTGTGAAAAAAATCAAACTTCTAAGTTAACAAATAAAAAAGCAAAAAACGTGTATGTCGATACTCAAAAGAATCAAAATTCATAATAGGGCACTTCCCGTTGACGCAGAATCCTGAAATTTGGCATAGCAAGGCCTTATCGCACAAGTTCAGGAATAAATCTGAAAACAGTAAATTTATTGTTACTTACGTCACAAAAAAATACTTTTTTGCAATTCGGAAAAATCTTCGAGACTCCATTCGAGAAATGTAGTTTTTACGGAACCCTAAGTAAGCGAGTACGACTCGCACTTTCCCCGGTCTTTTTAATGTTTGTATCAAAAAGTAACTTTATTCAAAATCGCAAATAGAAAGAAATTTTCAAATTCGTTCAATATTAATCAACTCAGAAATCTTTCAAATCTGGTAGAAGGGGAAACTGTCAAACAACAGTTTCAAGATGCACATAATGAAATGTGACGTTACCTCCATTAGATAACGTGTGCTCAAAAGCAAGATAATCCCACCACGCGTCCACCATTCCACAAACTAATATTTGGAATTCTAATTGCTGCTTCATTGAATCACCAATTTTAATGCAGTTTTCAGAAAAAAACGAAGTAGAAGAACTAACTACGAACAGAGAAGTGTGTGGGATATCCCACACCCTTCTCTCCCTTCGTGAACATTCCACTTTATTGGAGTTCGCCAAATTATTGCCTAAAAATCGATTCTGACTGTGTACAAAGAAGAAAAGAAAGAAAGACATATTGTATGCGGAAAATGACGCAATCTTAGGACTAAACAAACTATACACATTCTTCTTTCGCGCAAAATGGCCGAACGCTCAGCATAGTGCCGTGACCAAACTCATAGTGCGATGAGTCCACAGCGCTGGTTTAAATCGAGAATTGCATTATTTGATGCCGCCATCTCTTTTCTACCATGGGACAACCCGACGTACGGCGAGTATCCACCCTTACGTTTTTGAAACCTCTACAGTCCGGACTAAGCGTTTCGCCTCCTCGTTTGTACCGAGTACATCGAAGGACTGAAACAATTTTCCTGCTGCAGTCTTCCCGTCCTATTATAATATAGGTGTCTGAGGCTAGAGTGAATAGGCTCTTAATAAACTTGGTGCGCCTCACCACCAACGATTGCATCGCTGCTTACTGTCAGGTGCCAAAAAATGACAAATGAAATGAAAATTGCTATAATTATAGTGCTTAAGTATAGCGTAAGTACTATAATTGTTGTAGTTAGTCATAACCAGTCAGAATTAGGAGGATTTTTAATCAACAATTTGTCTAAAATCAAGAAAATGGAATGTTTGATTTTGATTTTAGTAATTGTCATGTTTGATTTTAGTAGATACCATTTCCTTAAATAATGCTCCCATACACTGAAAAAAAAAAATCAACTAAAAATCTTGAGTTCAACGCCATTTAGCGAGATCAAGCCACGCTCGGGCTCAAAGCTTTTACTGCTTTCCAAAACAGGTCACCAAAGAAAAATGGACCAAAAACCTCTTGCACTTGTATTCAAAATTGCTAAAATATACATAAATCTTCAATATAGAATGCACTGTTTTGGAATTGGACAAGGCACAATGTTACCAGAAAAAAAACCCTACTTAAATAATAGTACACACGGCAAAATAGTCAAGCATGCAAGCGGCTCGTACGTAGAGGTCATACAGTGTGAGTAGGACGGCGAATATTTCGTAGAAGAGTAGCTTCTGTCAGCAGCTTCGCTCGCGTGAAAATAGGTTCCTCTATCCAAATTTTAGACCTCCGTTTCTTCCCCTTAGGGGGTGGATTTTGAGAAATCCTTGCTTAATACTCGCCTACGTCATGAAAGGAAACCATGTGCAAAATTTCACACTTCTAGTTCCAAAAGTTTAGAAACTACTGGGACTGTCAGTCAGTCAGTTTCTCCTTTTATATAATAATTTACTATGTATAGTATAGATTTTTATATTATACACAGCGTGTTCTGTGTTCGCAATTGACCCACTTAATCAAACAAGTTACTTCTGTAGTTATCTGTTTTGCCGCTTGTACAACGAACATTACGCAATCCGCCCAGCAAAATAATAACTTTACTTTTCAAAATATACAATCATTTCAAGAACATTTCTTGATTTTTACTGTGCTGCTAAAATTTTATAGTGCTATTACTCAAAAATAATAATTGAGCGGCATTTTAGTCCTAAGGACTACTTGCTTTTCTCAAAACTAGATGATCATTTTCTACTAGAATGTTAAACGTACTTAGACAAAACCATTTTTTATTTAATAATAACTATTAAAAATATAGTCATATGAAATTAATGCGTCGTTTTAATATTATAATTACCTGGTTAGAAGATATTTCATCCAAAAAAAGCAATCATTTCTATACTCCATTCCCAATATTATTAGACATGTACACAATCCCTTTTTACTGTCCGTTCAACCGATTTTGACTTCTATTCCGTAGACATAAGGATGGCATTAAAAGCAAAAAGTGTTTCCAATACCAACTATAGCAGCCGCCGTTTGTCATGCCACCAACGCAATAAAAGTCAAAATCCGATGAACGGACTATAGGTATAGTACATTCGCGTTAAGAATGCAGTGAGTCATCATTGCCCGTCGGCCTAGCCCCGCCCCCTAACTAATCAAATCTTTTCAAATTACAAAGTCAAGTTCACAATGACAGTTGAAGGCATTGCTTCGAACGAAACAGTTGTTTCCTGTCATATGTGTTAACTGATTTAAATTAAAAAAAATGAATACATCTCCAATTCGTAAAAATAAAAGTGGTTCGATAATTCATAGTGGGGAAAGAAAAGTAATTTACAATGTTTTTAAGTAATATAATCTTTTAAAATATTTTTTTTTTAATTTGACACCACTGTGAATACACCTTTATCTTGCAGTTACACTCATGATTCACTACATTCTTAACGCGAACGAACTATAGGTTTGTTTACACAAATAGTTCAAAGGCATGAGTTTCTAAGCCACTCACGAGCTCTCGTAGTGTTCCTAGTTATTTTACATCCAACTGGTTTATATTTTGGTTCATTCGTAGTTCTTTCTTTAACTTCATACCAATGGTGAAGGGTCGGGTGACGTCACATACTGAAGCCGCAGCGCAAAACGCAATTGTTCTTGCAAGCACACCTTTAAAGTTTCTTATCTTTTTTATTTGGTGAGATGATTTAATGATATATTCATATTTTTGTTAAATGTTACTAAAATTTTTCATAATTAATTCATTAACAGATATTGAAAATTATGACCTCTCAAAAGTAGCGATCCACAGAATATATTTTTAACATAAAATATGTTTAATTACCAATAATGCGACGGACAGTGTCTATTCATTAGAGAATGTTATAAGCCCAAGAAAAGATGGATGGATTGTGTGAACAGTGATATGAAAGAAAAGGAAGTTAGTGATAGTATGACGGTTGACAGGATAGAATGGAAGAAAAAAACGTGTTGCGCCGACCCCAAATAAGATGGGACAAGGGCAGGAAGATGATGATAAGCCCACAAAAAATATCTACTTTAAACTACGTGCATATAGAAAATTCTTATTTTGATACTTTTTTTACTTTGTTAAAAGTTGTATTTTATACTTTCAACGTTGAGCTAAGCTCACTGAGCACAATGTTATATGAATCGCTACCTTAAATTATGGCAGAACTGTTTAATTCGAAAGAATTCCGATTACAATGATAATAATTTAAACATAATATTCCACAACTAACACACAACGCCGTCTAGTCCCAAGCTAAGAAGAGGTTGTGTTATGAGTACTCGACAACTAATAAACATACTTATATATTTCTAAATACATACATATTATAGACAAATTACATCCAGACACAGAACAAATGATCATGCTCATCACACAAACATTTATCCTGGATGGGAATCAAATCCACGACCACCGGCATAGCAGCCAGGGCCACTAACCACTAGACTAACAAGCAAGGACAATGATAACAATCTGAAGCGCGTTGCTTATATTACTGATTTTATTGAAAGTACTTATGCAATACTAGCTTCTGCCAGCAGCTTCGCCCGCGCGAAAGTAGGTTTCTCCGTAAAAACTTTGGACATCCGTTTCATCCCTTTAGGGGGTAAATTTCAAAAAACCCTCTCTTAGTGCTCGCCTAATATGCTATTATGCGCAAGAGTTTATTATCACTTAATGTACTGGACAGATTACATTTACGAGACTTACAGGCGAGATCTAATCTTAGTATTATAGAATCGGCCACTACTTTTTTATTCCTTATGAATCGGCGTCCATATGGAATAACAAAGAAGCGCGGCGGCTGCTGCCGCCTTTAGGAAATACACTAAAGGCGGCAGTAGCCGCCGCGCTTCTTTGTTCCAAAATAAATATATTATATTTTCCTATATTGCGTGCACGCAGTGTTGAATGCTCTTTCGTAATAGAAGAGTATATATGGATTGACATGATTTACTAAAGCTAACGATAGCAAAAACTATATGTGTGATGAAAAACATATAATACACAAAAACTAGTTTTGTTTTCGTATACAATTTCATAGTCAAACATCACTGAATAATGTTTATTTAACCTTTGCTTCACATTTCCTGGTAGGGTAAGCGAGATTTTGAGCTGTAATCTTTTAATTATTTAAATATGGAGTATCTATTGAGCAAAATTGAATTTTTAACAGTTTTTTTTCTATTCGTTTCTTAGAAGTCTCAAAGAAAAGACTTTTTATAAAAGTGGGTCTAAATACAAAACTTTTTGCATCTATTTAATATTACTACTCGTAGAAACCTCAAACAGTGCATATCAAATACAAGAATAAAAGACAAAACTGTGCTTATAAAGACATACATATTGTCAGACGTGTATTAAAAAAATATCCTCTATACTCCACTTGCAATAACAACTTTCAATTAAATAACTATAATTCACAAGATTATGATCTATAGCCAACGACTGATCGCAGACTTGTTTCAAGACAAAAAACACCAGTTTGGATGATTTTTTTCATTCTTGTAGAACAAAATAAAAATTAACATCAACATACATCAAGCTTTGCGTATCTCCCACCGTAATTCACGACTCGTCGTGATGGTCATGCAAGTGGTCGCCTACCCGCCATGTCAAGCCTGCGGCGGCTCGTCCATGGGGTTGGCGCGCGGCAGGTCGGCGGCGGCCGCGTCCGGGAACGTCGCCGACGACGAGCCGCTGCGGCTGCTCGACGTGGACGTGCCGGTCGACGAGTCGCCCGCTTGCGAACTGCTCGAGTCCCTAGGAAAAGTGTTAGCAAGTAAAGTAAGGTAGAGGTAGTGCCAAGTCTCCTGTCCTTCGCACTCTCTTTGCGCTCAACACTCTTTTGGACACGCACCCTGACTGTGATGTGTTCGTGAACGAATGTAAGACGGTCATGTCAGTATAATGGTTGGAGTTCTGTGAGCTGAGTGTGTGAATTTTGTGTTTATTAATATATACTTTAACTGATCTAAAATGATAATTTTGGAAAATCTTACAATGACTTCTCCCGCTCTACTCTAGAGGCGAGAGAGCGTGTCAGACTGTCTTAAACCACACCTATGTTCCTTCTGATTGTCGCTCTAATTAGGAATGTAATTTTGTAAAGTTTTAAAACCACAATTGACCTGTCCCGTGTTAACGTACTAAAACAGTCGGGACCTGAGCCACATCAGATCATAACATCATCATATTGCATGCAACAACGAGATAAACCGTCTCTCAAAAATAAACTTTCTCACTACATGGGAGGTGTTGGGAGCTTTTCATAGCAAGTTCTGTGGTTATTTTGGTTCATTTATGAAAATTCATGTACTTACTTATGAAATCCATTGGTCTGGCACGTATTGTAGGCGCCGCAGTGTTGGCACTTCAGCCCTACGACGTGGAACTTTACCGACGACAGCTGTTTTGGAAAAAAAAATACTTGTAAAATAGGTAGTAAGTATATTTAAAAATAAAAAGAAAATGGTATCCCTCTGGTATCGGAAACAGGGTCCTTGTTACCGGCGCGCGGTCAGGGCTCCAGAGAAAGGAACCTCTTAGCAATACGAGCCGTGTCCAGGAGTACCGCTTTCTGAATCCAGGCTCCAAGTCAAAATCATCAATACAACCCTCTTAGCTTCTTTTACCATATTTGATTTTTTTAAGAAATATCCATTTAATTCCAATAATAGAAAATGTGCATTTCGGAGGTTACTTTGGAGCATAAATATTGTTTATTGTTATAGTATTAACCTTATGACAATCCTTGCAGAGTATAGTGGCCTTGTAGTCTGCGTATTCTGGCGGCATCGGTGTAGCGGCTACCTCTGAGTCCAAATAGCTCCACAGCTGTAAATAAGAATAACATAATGAAGCCAATGTTTATAAAAAAAAAATATTCAGTCAAATTGAGAATCTATCCCTTTTCAAATACCCGAGCGTTCATGAAATATCAAACTTTAGAGATTGTCATACAGGGATGACTGACAAAGATAGATGAAACATTTTTTTTTTTTATGTATATATTATCCAGTGCTTGACTGCGACCCCTGATGGCACTAGTTCACTCTAGCCTGGAGGACACCTAAATTATAGTTGGACGGGAAGACCGCAGCAGGCAAATTGTTCCAGTCCTTTGATGTACGCGGTATAAACGATGAATCGAAACGCTTAGTCTAGACCGTTGAAGTCGTAAAGGTAGATACTCGCCGTACGTCGGGTTGTCCGATGGTAGAAAGTAAATGGCGGAATCAAGTCATACAATTCTCGCGCACACTCTCCAAAATGTAACCTGTGAAATACCGAAAGGCTGGCTACCCTGCGCCTGTGCTCGAGGCTTTGTAGATTGTCTTAACCAAATCTGGATCCCCAATTAGCCTCTTCGGACAACTTTTCACTGAGTCCAAAGCTGCTAGATGGCTTTTGCAGCACCAGCCCATATGTGACTACAGTACTCCACACACGATCGGACCTGTGCTTTGTATAACATTAAAAGCTGTCCCGGTGTGAAGTACCGTCGGACCTTTGCAAGAACGCCTAGTTTCCTAGCAGCTACCTTGGCTTTGGACTCAATGAACCGCCCAAAATTGTGGTCTGAGGAAATTTCAACTCCCAAGAGCTGAAGGTGGTCAGTGCACTCCAGGGATAGATTCTGAAAAGCAGGAGCCAAGCTCCTTTTGGCGGTGAACAGACACGCTTGTGTAACTGTGGTTCTGATTCCTATAGCATATAGACTGTGCGTTTCAGATAATGTGACGTCATAGCTGTCAAATCGAATCAGATAGGGTGAGCAAAATAAGATTTTTTTTTTATATCCGAATCATAAACGAAAAAAAAAAAACGTTTTTTTTAACTAATTATGATAATATATTTAGCTAATTTAGATCAAAAAATAACGGTCTTCACTTAGATTTAAATAAGACTAGGTAAAAAAAAAACCGTTTTTGTTAGGCAAATAAGTTTTCTTTGCAAATCTTACTTTTCAAATAACATTTGACTATTTTATTTTATATTTTATTTGATAGAGGTCATTAACGTTCCTATTCTCATTTGAATCGCATTGTACAGTCATAGGTGTGTATATAACGGGGGAGGAAGGCGAGCGGGCCGTGCCCACTTGTTTTCCTGTAGTAGCCTTTTGCGTTCCAGGGCCGTGGTAACTCAATCTCGGACCCCACTCCTCATTCCTGATTGAGCTACTGCGAGTCCGTGCCGCCATTAGGTTTCAATTTTACTATGATTGTTACACTTTACAATGCGTTTTAAATCAGAACAAGATCAACTTTGCGACATGTTGTGACGTCATGGCTAACTAGTTGCGTAAAAATTAAATTTATTTACGAATCACTAACGAAAAAAGTTTAATCAGAATCTAGTTCATCAATTTTGCTCATCTCTGCGTCACTGTGAAATTCCTGAGTAGTGGCGAATGGAAGAAAGCGAAACAATACGCCTTCAATGAAAATAAGAAAAAATATGGTAAAAAAACCGGTATTGTTACTTAACCTTTTGAGTAGCGTAATTAGAGACAGAATGGAAAGACAATGACCGAGCGAACGCCGGCGTTCGCTCGGGGTTTAATGAACTAAATAAGTTAGTAAGTCTGCAAATCGTACTTTTCATTTAACATTTGACAGACCGAGGTTATTGACTTTCCTATTCTTATATGAAACGCTTTGTACTTACATTAGTCATATCGATCATGCTGGTCTGGCAGGTGGGGCAGGCGTAATGTCCGGAGTGCAGCAGCTGCTCGAAGCACGGCCGGTGCAGGAGGTGGCCGCAGTCCGGGATGTGGCACGGGATGCGGGACGTGTGGATGTCTTCCAGGCACACCGGGCAGTTAGACCGGGATACGTTTTCGACGCACTGCGGTCCACAAGTTTAAAACATGAATATTTTAATATTATTATGAATGTAATATTTATTATTATTGATAATATTACGGTTGGTGTATTAGTGGTTGAGCGATTGGCTGGTGTGATGCGTATAGCAGGTTAGCGCCATGCTGTGACGTCATAGCGATCAACGATGCACACGGGACAAATATTTGTATGGCCTACAGATTATAAGTGTTCCAAGTCTGAGTGTCTTGTGTTTGCGAGTTTTATATATTTGTGAACGCATCTACGATGCGGGTGTTATTCTTGGTGTAGGGCATAGTTTAAAAAAAAAGAAAGAACCAAACGGTTCAAACTCAAACAGGACCATTACTTTATGTAATTTATTACATCACCACTGCTCTCATACCGGTTTAGAAAAACATCGTGAGGAAGCCGGTATGTCTTAGAACCAAAAACTCGAAGACATGTGACATCTACCAACCCGCATTGGGCCCGCGTGGTGGATAACGGCCCATTTCCTTCTCTTGAGTCCCAGTAGTGGGAAAATCATAAGGCTGATTATGCTAAAACTAGCTTCTGCCAGCGGCTTCGCCCGCGTGAAAGTAGGTTTCTCCATACAAACTTAGGACCCCCTTTTTCATCCCCTTAGGGGATGAATTTTGGAAAATCCTTTCTTAGTGCTCATCTACGTCATAAAAGGAAACCTTGTGCAAATTTTCATGTTTCTAGTCCCAGTAGTTTCGGCTGTACGTTGATATGTCAGTCACTCAGTTTGTCGTTTTATATATATAGACATAGCATGTGCATAATATGTTTCCTAATAGCTACGACCCGACGAGTTGTAGCTATCAGGAAACACATTATGCACCCCCCCCCCCCATACCCAGACCAAAACCCCTGGGGTTTTTAAGTCAAGAGTGAATATGTTACTTCTAGGCAAATATGCTCCATCGTCAATCACATCACAGCTTACTATAGTGATATGAATATCTCACCCTGTGCCCGACTTGCTGCAGCTGCACCGGCAGGCACATGTTGCAGCGCTCGCAGTGGAAGAACCGGTCCCTGCCACCGACGCGGCAGATGCCACAGCCGTCGCAGTGGTACTGCCTCTTGTCATCATCGTCGAACAAGTTGCAGATCAGGCATGTGTACTGCGGGAATAAGATAAAGGATGATCAACTACGGGAATAAGGCAGAAATAAAAATTAAGATAAAAAAATTATGGATAGACTAGGTTCTGCCACCGGCTTCGCCCGCGTGTAAGTCAGTTTCTCCACACATACTTTTGAGGCCCGTTTCAACCCCTTATGGAGTAAATTTTGGAAAATTCTTTCTTATTTTTTGTATATGTCGTGACCAAATCTTAGAATTGATTACTTCATAATGTGACCGGATATTTCATGAAACGGTGCTATTTCAGATAAACGAATAATTATTTCATGATATGGTCAAACATGGCTGATCAGTTGAGTCCACTTTTCTTCAACGTGTTCCTTTTTTCTACTACAAAATATGCTTTTGCTCCATCTAAAATATTAATTATTGTGCACCAAAATATGCTCTTCTGGGTGGTTTAAAAAAAAAATAGTTATGAAGGAGATGGCGGGGTCTGTGTTCGATCGCTTTGCTCGCTCACTACAGTACTATTACAATAAACTGACCACTGTTTTTTGTAGTGTTTCTAAAGCTTTCTAGTGGTGAAAGAATTCTTAAAATCGATCGAATCTGTTCAAAAAATATTAATCTATCCTCTTTATAACATTAGTATAAAAGTATGGATTACTCTTTAACACCTGTCATGAAAAGGGAAAGAATGAGACCGTGAAGGTTGACAGAAGATCCCAAGCAACATGGGAAAAGAGCATAAAGATGTAGATGATGTATCTTGAACACAATGATAGCCAAAAGACACGCTTAGAACAAGTAATGAATCGGTTCATTATCGCGGGCCTGCCGGCCCAAGAGCAACAGGTAGCTCGCCGTCCGCCCGTCCGCGACGGCGCGTAAGGACCGAGCTCGAATACTCAACGGCGTGTAATAATTTCCAGCAAAACCGTAGAGGCCCAGCAGGGCTGATGCCCGCTAGGGCCACGGGGAATTTCAGAAAAGAAAAACCCGTAGTCCTACAACGCAAAAGACAACTATGTGGTTTCAGTCAGTAAGTCTGACACGACCTCTCGCTTCACCCTAGAGGGGGAAACGTTGTTGGATGATTTCCCACCTCAAAATAAATGAATGTGTTTAAAACGGTGCCATCGCTAGATAAGTTTCCAACACGTCGTTTTGGCATAGCGCACGCTAAAACTCCCTTAAACGCCAATGAACACGCGTAGCGTGCCGAAAATCACGTACAATATAATTAGGGTGACTGCAGTGCACGCCATAACCCTTGGTTCTGAAGCGGCAATGCTGATCACTATAAGATTTTATACACATCTTTAAATTTAGGTAAATCATTGAAGATACAAAAACGCATTAGGCTTTTCTTGCGAATATTTTCTAGTATGTACTTGATATATAGTTTTTCTGTCATTAAAACATTTTTTTTTTGGGTTTTTTATTGTCAGGAGAAAGCTCTTTAAGAAAGTTGCGCAAAAAATTAGTAAATGTCAATAAACTACGACGATTACTATTTAATCTTTACTCGTTTGATAATTCATAGCTAATATAGGACGTCTTTTATTAGCTAGTAAACAATAAATAAATCCTAATTAATTTAATAATATCATAACTATGTACATATTAAGTGTTAGCCTTGGACTAGTCTGTAAAGGTATTATAATGTAATTAATAAATAAATAGCAAGGGGCGGTGACGATAGGTGGAGTAAGGCAGTAATCGAATGCCGGTCAAGGACAGGTAGGAGAAATATAATATTGATCGTCCGGTAGCGAGATGATCAGACGATATTGTTAAAATCATTTAGCATAGTCGGCCTTATAATGTTTCCACTGTTGGGACTCAGGCCTCCTCTCTAGGAGAGGGAATGGCCCGCAAACCATCACGCGAGCCCAGTGCGGGTTGGTGGATGTCACATGTCTTCGAATTTTTGATTCACCATTTTAAGAGCAGTGGTGATGAAATTTTTTATTTTATTTTATTTATTTATTATTAGACATACATACAGCTATCATTACATTAAATAAATTACACAAAGTGATGCGCCTCGCTGGGTTTGAACCCGCGACCTACAACTTGTAAGTCGGGGCTGTTACCACTTGGCCACCACTGCTCCCTATGCTTAAATCATCTAATCTGATAAAAATATTTTTTTTATACTAGTTCTAATTTTAGCCAGCCATGCTTTGCATTACAAAACCGAGTTATCTGCTTTTCACGCGTCACAAACGAAAATAAAGAGATAATATCAACTATTTCGGTTTTTAAGCCATTTAAGTATAAATATTAATATTTGTCGTACTTTCGTGATATGGCAATATAAAACAGTGGCTAGAAAAGATAAGATTTTATAAAATTGTTGTTTTCACAAAATTTGCTCTTAACAACCTAAGTAAATATTTTTATTATAAATTATGTAAATGTGTTTATAATACTTGACATTGAAATAATTTTTCAAGGCTATTGTAGTGTGTCAATGTTGGGTAACAAAACATTTAATATTGTTATCTGACTATGATAAAGGGAAAGAGTTGATGACCCGATAGAGCAATAAGAAGTAATATAAGATAAAATTCTTATTTTTTTCAGCCATATCTTATCACAATTATCACAGAACAAACTCTCTTATATTTTAAAGTTATGTGTATAATTGTGGACGAATGGAGCGGGAGAGGTAGGCCAAAGAAAAGATGGATGGATTGTGTGAGGAGTGATATTAACACTCAAAGCGCAGGCGTCCCAAAGAGTGATGGCAGACTCGAACAAAATTTTTTCTGGCATATTTTTTAGCGTAAAGTGATGAAAAATATACAAAAGTATATAGGTTAAATTACTAAACAATTTTGTCTTAGACATTACAATAAATAGAATCCTCCTAATAAAAATATGCCAGTTTAAAGTTAGTCAAATCATGTATTTAGAAATAGTACCCACGTACCTCCTTATGAATTTTAAAAATCAATAAACGCATTTTTGAACGAACAACTAGATGTCATGTCATAATGTCATGTTTTTTTTTATAAGTCACTAGTCTCTGCAAGCGGCTTCGCCCGCGTGAGTCGGTTTCTTCATATAAACTGTGGACCTCCGTTACATCCCCTTAGGGAATTTTGAAATATCCTCTCTTAGTGCTCCCCTAGTCTTGTGCAAAAATTTCAAGTTTCTAGACCCTGCAGTTTTGGCTGTGCATATCAATTATGTCAGTCTGTCAGTTTCTCCTTTTATATATATAGATAGATGAGGCTGGAATGAAAGTTGAAATGTCTTAATGCCATACTTTTTTCTGGTAATTTTGCTATATATGGATTCCATTACGATTTCATTATAACCACTATATTCTAAGCTTAATGCAGTTATTTTTATTTTTATTATCTAATGCGCAAATGTATTTCCTAAGTATATTAATGCATGATAGAAAGCAAAGCATATTATGTTACTTGACCAAGATTTTTATTAGTGGCAACATAAAGTTCAGTTTAGACAAAAGTCATGAAAAGAAACCAGAAAAAAAAAACTAAGCCATGATTATTAATTTATTATTTTAAAAATCTAGTCAACTCGGTTTACAATTATAACGATTTTTTGTGCGATACTGAGACTGATCATTAATTTGATTTGATTAACTTGATTTAATTGAATTTTAAAATTGCGATTCTAAGCATAATAAAACATAAAGAACTTCGTAATGGGTCAAATTCGGGATGCTCATCATGATGAGTTTCTACTGTTAAAAAAAAGGGAGAAAAAAAATATTGCGCCGATCTCTCATATCACAGGACAAGGGTAGGAAGATGACCACGACGGAAATCGAAGTCTACAAATAACAGGCAGGGCCAACGGCTTATCAGAGCCATCGGTCTCGTTAGGCAAAGACGAAAACTACTCTGTGCTTAACAAATTTGTTATGTTATAGAATGTCACGCATCCATGGACCACAAGGGAATTTTCTGAAAAAGAAACCCATAGTCCTAGAACGCAAAGTACAATTGAAAGACACGGGTGTGGTTTTAGTCAGTAAAAGTCTGACAAGCATTCCCGCTACGCCCAGAGCACGTGAAGTCATTGGATGATTTCCCACGTTAAAAAAAACCCATCCATGGACCAACCACGGGAAGTATTGCCTAACCACGAGAATCAATTAGTGCAACTGATATAACTTATAAAATCTAAGTCTTCACATAAACCAAAAGTTTTTAGAGGTATGACAAACAATGTAGTATGTCTCTCATGCTCTATAGAAATAGGAAGATTCTCTAACCAGGGTGTTGAGTCTGTTAACTTACTGCACTACAAAGTCAAAGTCAAAGTCAAAGTCAAAGATTTTTATTTCACATAGTAGTACAGTTATTGGTTTATTTAATTTTGATTTCAGTGTCCATCTTGAGCACTTTTACAGGACCTGCATCACCTTCATTCCAGATTTAAACAAGACAAAGCAATCCAAGTCCATTTCATACTGGTCGAACAAAACTTGGGACAAATCAACACAAGAAGCAGTTTTATTGATTAGGACTTCAGAATCGTTTGAAAGGGTCTCTGTGGCCCTGGAATGCATGGGCGGGTTTTAGTCAGTGAAAATCTAAGCTAAGGAGTGGGGGTTCCTTGTCGGAATCTGTGTTTCCTGGTGGCTACAACCCGGGAATCTTTAAGTCAAGAGTGAATAGGTTACTTCTAGGTAAGCGTGCTCCATCGTCTACCGCAACGTCGCTTTCCATCAGGTGAGATAGTGGTCAAGCGCAAACCTATCAAGAATAAAAAAAAAAAAAACTGACACGTCTTCTTGCTTTCCAATATTTGGTAATTTCTCAACTGCAAAAAAATTCATTTATATTTAACAAGACTGTACAAATTTAAAACAAACCTTTCCAAATCGCACTCCGCAGTTTTCACACTCCTCTTGCACCTTCTGCCTCTTGTCACACTCAGTGCATATCAGCTCTGTGACGGACTTCCGGTTGAAGTAGTGCTGTTCATTCTCGTCGTGACAGTATCGACAGACATACACTTTGTTGCAGCATGGTGTCTGAAAATAATGCATTATATTTGTTTTAATGTTATTTAGTCCCTTATGTTTTACAAATATATTATACTCCCATTGTCTAAAGGGAGAATTATTGTAACAAACTGTCAGGAGCACATTAACCACTACAATTGAGTTTTAATTATTCATTCAACTCTCATTTTTTCAAAAGCTTGACTATTTATTAATCTACTATTGACCCGCCCCAACTTTGGATGGGTGCTCAATGGGTGTTATATATCTTTGATACTCTCGGCTTTTCTCTACTATAATACTCAAAGCCTTTCTTATCACTTTGCTTATTGGTGAAAACTGCATTATAATCATCAGTTTCAGCTCAGCAGTTTTTAAATTGCCCTGTCTGTTTGTATGCAATACATAGAAACAGACAGGGCCTCAAGTCGGCTATTACAATAGTGTCAGAATGGTCTATCATTGACTTCATAATTATTGATTTTCGCCAAGTTTGGTAATCTACTAATATAACGGCGTCATTATGACTTTCCAATGGTCAACCACTGACAATCCATTGAAAGAAATGGCATAGAATGGTTATCTCGTACATGAATAATTGACGTATGCAGATAACTGCCAAAATTTTGACAGTTCGTTTGATCAGTAACTTAACATTAGAACGTCATTGTGCAGTCATTGCTTTTAATTTGTTTTGAGACAGCTCAATAGTGCTATTCTACCACAAGATCATTGACCAATCAATGATCGACCATTATGAATTATCAGATTATGAACTTTTAATAAAAAGGCTAAGGGATCGTGTTGGAATGATGAATTTATAAAAATAGCATACTTGGGCCCCAGGCTATGACTATGGCTCCTATGTATTTTATTCTTGTCTAAGTACCTACATGTGTTATTATTCTTCCTTTGTTGTTGTTGTATTTGTAAAAGCGCTTAGTTTTTATAATTTATTTCTGGTTTGGTGTATGTACAACACAAAGTTGTAGCCAATATATGCTTTATCTATCTATCAGACAGACATTGAGGACTTTGTTTTATAACCTTTTACATGAAAAGGAAGTAAGCAATTATTTTTTGGTTTGTAGATGAATAATTGACTTGACTGGCCTGTTGGTGTAGTGGCCAGTGGCCCTGACTGCTATGCCGGAGGTTGTGAGTTTGATTCCCACCCAGGACAAATATACGTGTGATGAGCATGATCATTTGTTCTATGTCTGGGTGTAATTTATCTATAATATTTATGTATTTAAAAATATATAAGTATGTTTATCAGTTGTCTAGTACTCATAACACAAACTCTGCTTAGCTTGGGACTAGGTGACGTTGTGTGAAAGTTGTGGAATATTGTTATTATAATTAATTTTATGATGACAATATATGATGACTTTCACTTTCAACAGTTAACATTTCAAATCATTCTGATAATGATATATTGCCAGAATCTTATTGGATAGGACCAACAATACACCCTTTACATTGTATTTGCACTGGATCTACAATTTTTCAACTTTCGAAGTGATTCTATCCCTAGGCAACCAAGAAAAGAAAAACCTAAAACGGGAGTGACTCATATGCCTCATTAATGTGCAATTAACTTTTTAATTTTAGCAAACAAAGGAGTCTAGTATACTAGTACTAGTTGTTACTTCAATGTTCTAAATATAAAATCATCTAAAATAACAAAGTAATGTAATTATTTTTTTTAAACTGAAATCTAGATACCTAAGAAAGAGCGAAGTTAATGCTAATTGATGATAGTTATAGTACAGTAATTCTAATTATTGTGAGAGCAGTTGTTTCCTCTATTCCACCTTAATAATAACTCATGATGCGCGCCTTCCAGTTCGTTGACTTTATCTTTGTTTTTGAAATCCGGATGTCATCATCTCGAGACTTCTGCGATGTTGTGTTTATAATTAGACCGCGCCTGTTTTTGTTCCCGGCTATTGCACTTTAGACAAATTAATCAACGATTATCGATTAATTATCATCTGTGTATGATCTAATTCTTACCACGAACTTCGCGCGACGTTTATAATGAGCGCAGCCGATCCGTTTTTCCTTGATCGCCTCTAGCACTTCAGCACAATTAATATTAACATATTCTACTTCGTCCGTAGACATTTTTTCGGCTAATACACCGATGCACTTCCCGATAACAACACACCAAGGTCTCAGGATGTCATTGAATAGATTCTCTTTTCAATTAATAAATTAGATTATTGAACAAGATATTATTTGCGTGACATCTGGTTCAACTGCGTGATTTCCCACGAACGTGGAACTGGTTATTGCGCATAAAACAAGCGTGATAGAAACAGCAGATATAAACTGACACAAGTAAAACAGTGTCAGATATAAACTTGATGCCAAAAATAACAATTTATTTTTCAGAAAGTGAATTGAAACTTTTTTGACGTTTAACACGTTTAGTTGTTGCATCATGTTATCGTGCTAAATAAAATAATTTCTCTAAACTTTCACTATCATATTTGTTTTATAAAACAAGAGTATTCTATCAAAAATTTACCAACAAACACGTAACTACTTTTATAGTTCAACTATACTACAACTTGTACCTACTACCTACACTACTGATACTACTAGCTATAGGTACTACTATCTAACCCTATTTTGCATTTTATTTATCGCATAAACTGAACTGAAACACAAATCTTTAATTATATTTTATAGGGATAACAAACAGCAGTATATAATACAATAATATGGCACTTAGTCAATAGAAGTAACATATACACTACTAACGACTTTATCCACAGATAATAATTATTATACAAAATAGCTGGCTGTTAAAAGACAAAATCGGTTAAATTTAATTGTTAGGAAGAAAGAGAGGGGTACAAACCAAGAAAAAGGAAAAAGTAATCTAGCTCTTTATGGACTCCGTAGGCAGTTAAACGACCCACAGAGTTAACATGCAGATCCTTATTGACTACTGTTGGACTTTTATGATGTTATAGATTTCTTTAAGGTTCTAAAACGACGATTATATTTTTAATGGGTGGGTACCTACAGTTCTTTGGTATGTATTTAATTCTCCCGCATCCACCGCAGAAGATGACACTGTCCACGCAAGTCCTTTGTCGTAATGCTATTGCACAAAGAGAATTAAGAAGGCTTCGTTTATATTATGATTTCAATATAGGTTGCTCATTGCAGATCTTACCCATTGTATTTTGCAGCAGCAGCTTACCGCGATTCACCATGACTCATAACAATATTGATCCAAGTCCGTACAAGACCCTTATCCAACATACAGTCAGCTTACCTTCGTGGTCACCTCTCTACTCTACTCTCTTCTCTAGCTATTCTATGACTAGATCTCTAAACAATATTTACTATACTCTTTGCTCTAAACATCAATGGAAGTGTCAATAGAAAATACAACGTCTTAATTTTATTTATGTAGTAAAAATGTAGGAAAATTATAAAAAAAATTGTAAAAGTTCAGAAAATAATCAGTTCGCAGCAATATGTCTAAATTTTCCGTGCTTTTAATTCTCTTTGTCTTATATCAAGCGGCAGCGCTGATACCTCCGAAATTCCAATGGAAGGTCATGGATTTTGCATGGGCTTGCGATGATTGCTGCCAAGAAAAAAAATGCGCTTTAGGCAATGAAACGTATATACCCAATAACAACATGCCGACTGGAATCGCAAGATGGAAGAATAAATTGTTCATAACCATACCCCGGTGGAAAAAAGGCTAGATATTATTATATTATTTTTGTTCACTTTATAATACAATAAAGAAACCGATAGTAATACCTAAGGAGGAGAAGCCGGCTGAATGCTGGGTCTTATCATTAGGTTATCGTGTTTTTCATTAAGAAAGTCTCATGGGTATCCCAGTAGACTTGGTCCGGTTAATAGCTTCAAAACAATGAACTCTTGGTGTACATACTACACACTTCTGTCTTTCGCTCCATCATGAATCTTTCAATACAGCTTAATCTAACCTGAAGTATTTCCCCAATCAGGCATCCCTGCATCCCTGAACTATGTATATCTGAACGACACTCAAGACGCACCTCTCCATCCGTACCCAAACTGGCGTGAAGGCTGCCTCAGCCGAGAAGGCACTGTGGTTTCTAATAGGACGGTTGTGAGCACATTCAGGATCCACGTGGACAAATACGATCGACTCTGGGTTGTAGATAATGGAGTCACCGACATGGCAAGTAAGTGCTGATGCTTATACATTGCCGTCTGCGTAGCCTTCTCTTATCTATTTTCGGGTCGACTTACAGTCCAACATGATGCTACTGAATCTGTGCTGGCTTTACCTGTTGTCCAGGGTGTGCGACACACACGGGGGTGGCAGGGTCTTAGTAGGCACCGAGTGCGATGTGAATGTAGCCTGCGCAAGTTCGCACCCCACTGGATAAATACCCGCAATTTAAATGGAGCGTCTGTCGATATGATTGCCACAACCTTGCTAAGTCTACTGGTCAGCATGATACCTAGTCCTTCGTAAGAAGTTCACTTATCAGTGTGCCACTTGAATTCTTTCCGTGATAGCGAGGTGTACCTACTTTAAGTACTTATTGTTTTTCACATAGGTAGGTATAAAAGTCACATCTGCCCCCCTAACCAAGTTACAATCGTATCGTTCGCGCCGAACGCCTCGAGTAGGCCACGCCTCCGATTCCTTTGTTCTGACGTCATCTCAACGCTTAGTCACGTGGTCAGAACAAAGGAATTGCAGGCGTGGCCTACTCGAGGCGTTCGGCGCGAACGAAATGATTGTAACTTGGCTAGGGGGGCAGTTCTCTTCTTGTCTTGAGTATGATGCACGTGACATGTCGCATGTCGATTTACTTGGTTTTGGAATCTGTTCCCCATGGATGTAATTTATATCTACTTAAGTTATGCTATATGCAATAAGACAATAGGAACATGACCTACAATAGCCTACAAGCATTGTAAAGCGAGAACCATAGGACGTCGGCTGAAACAATGACGATGATGGTTGTATTAACTCCATAGCTGATGTAAAACAAGTGACGAATCCGGCCGTGCTAGTCTTCGATTTGAATACGGACCAGCTGATAAAGAAGTACGACCTTGGAGCGGATGTGTTAAGAGACTCTTCCATGCTGACTAGCATTGTAAGTAAAATTAGGGTGTTATTATGTATGGGAATTGGAAAAAGAGAGCGAGGAATCGTGATCGTTGGATGAAATGGAGGGAGACAATACGGGCTAGTAATAATCTACACTAATATTATAAAGAGGTAAAGTTTTTTTTTTAGGGTTCCGTACTTCAAAAGGAAAAAGCGGAACCCTTATAGTATCACTTTGTTGTCCGTCTGTCTGTCAAGTTTTAGAAATTAAAACCATATACTCAGGTGAGCGGGCCCTTGAAGCTGTGAAAAAAATCAGACGTCTGAGTGAACGAAAAAAATATGATAGATACAGCCGTTTATGTTGCAAGAAACGTATATATCGACACTCTCAAGGGAATCAAAATTCATAGGTTAGTTCCTTCTAGAATCTTGAAATTTGGCATGAAGCAAGGTCTCATAGCACAAGTATAGGAAAAAATCTAAAACTGTAAATTTATAGTTACGTCACAAAAAAAAACTTTTTTGCGATTCGAAAAAATCTTCGTAACTTAATTTGGGATTTGAACTGTTTTCGCACTGATGGTTGCGTACAAACTTAGGTACCTATGTATCTAATTACGGAACCATCAGTGCGCGAGTCCGACTCGCACTTGTTTGTTTTTAAGTGTTTTTGTTTGTAGAAGGTAATCTCTGGAAGTACTGGCCCGATTGCTAAAATTTTTGCACCGATAAAAAGCTGCTTTATTGCTGAGTAACATAGGCTATATTTTAAGTAGCGGGCGAAGCCGCGGGCAAAAGATTGTAAATAATATGTTTTATGTTACTTTTCATTGAATAGCAAAGTGGTCCGCAGTTTGAATGTCAACTGCAAGAAAATTGCATACAAACCTTAAAACTTTGGATTTGTTAAAAAAAAATACGTGAACAAGTGTAACGCAGATGTTGTAATATCTATAGGCATTCAAAAAGTCATTTGCCTTACCCAGGGTCATTTAATGTCTCTGTTAGGCCTAAGGCCTATATTGCACCGACACCATGAATTTCGATTCCCTTGAGTGTCGAAATATACGTTTTTTGCGACATAAACGCCTGTATCTTTTTTTTTCGTTAATTTATATGTTTGATTTTTTCACAGCTTCAAGGGCCCGCAGGCTCAGGCCTACGGGTATATGGTTTTAATTTCAACTCGATACTTCCACACGTTCTCGAGATAAAGGGTCTTGACAGACAGACAGGCGGACAACAAAGTAATCCTATATGGGTTCCGATTTTTCCTTTTGAGTTACGTAACCCTAAAAAAGAGAGAATAAGAAAGCTTTTTTCCCCAGACTGTAGAAACAATAGGCAAGGCTGGAAACAACAGCACCGCCTACGCATACATCACGGATATGGGATCAAACGCGGTCATCGTGTACAGTTTGCATGAGGACGAGGCCTGGCGGGTCGAGAACCATTACTTCCACTTTGACCCCCACGCTGGGGTCTACAAAGTTGGGGGGATTGACTTCTATTGGAGTGATGGCGTGTCTTCTGCTACTTTGTCGCAACCTAAGAAGGATGGGTGAGTTGATTTCGGTGGAACTAATTTGTTGAACTTGTTATCATCGACTAATTTTGGACACCTTTTCTTACATGGTTCGTATATCTGGCAAGAAATCAAGTGTAAGGAGACACCTTCACCAATTTCAAGTCTTCTTTTAATCAACCACAGAGTAGGATGCCCTCGGGTTAACTGGAACCATAGCAGGGGCAGGCTACCCCACCTGTCTAACCCTGGGTATTGTAATGGCAATCTACAAAGCGGCGTTCAACGTTTAGCTTTATTGTCAGCTAGAAGCAAATCTGACTACGGTGACTATAAATATAGAAGAACAATTAAAAAAAAAAACTCGGATAGAGTTGGGGCTCCTATCTCTGTTTGCGAGGTTTTGAGTAAACCTAACACGAAGAAGATAACGGGGTTTTTTGGTTCGCTTACATTGCTCGGTTGCTTTGCTCATTAATTCTAGCCCAGCCCCCCTAGCCAAGTTACAATCGTTTCGTTTGCGTCGAACGCCTCGAGTAAGCCACGCCTCCAATTCCTTAGTTCTGACGTCATCTCAACGCTCAGTCACGTGACAAAAAAAGTCAAAGTCAAAGGAATCGGAGGCGTGGTCTACTCGAGGCGTTCGACGCAAACGAAACGATCGTAACTTAACAAGGGGGGCAGTTATCCCCTAATCCGCTCTTAATACGGCGTAATCATAGATATCCGGGCGTGATATAGCTACAATATGTAAGCAAAATATATAGGTATAGACCGATGAAAGACAGTTTCAATATTGAAGAGTTCAACTTTCAGTTACTGCGATTTGTACCTGCATCCGACCTCAAGCACTAAACTGTTCAAAATGTCAACTAAATTGCTAAGAGACAAGAATGCCCCTCAAGAAGAGATATTCAACGGAGTTGAGGTTTGTATGATATCAATGATATGTAGTAAAATTTGTATAAGTATGTATTATCGATAAAACTTTGTCAATTCTAAACCGTAACATATTTGTTACGTAGTTGCGGCATTCTGTCGTGGTCATGACAAATATTTGTTATAATGGGACAACTAGAGACGATAGTCTTCCGACAATTAATTAACCGTTACGAGATAGTGGGGCGTTCCCACTATGTTGGCGTTAGGGCTATAATTCACCGGGACACCCTGGCAGCGCGACCATAATAGCGCGTCAATAATAGCTACTAAAAATGCGTTTTGTTTTCTTCACTTTTCCAGATAATCGGTGACAGAGGGCCCAAGTCACAAGCCACGGCCTGCGATATAGATCCAACTACTAACGTTATGTTTTACACCCAGGTTAAATGTTTTTTTAAATTATATAAACCAGTGCTTGATCGCGATCCCACCTGATGGTAAGCAGTGATGCAATAATTGATGGTGAATCGCATTAGTTTATTAAGAGCCTATTCATTGTAGCCTTGAAGACACCTAAATTATAATCTGACGGGAAGATCGCAGCAGGCGAATTGTTCCAATCCTTCGATGTACTACGCGGTATAAACTACGAGATAAAACGCTTAGTCCAGACTGTAAAGGTGTTAACAATGTAGGTACCTAAGGGTGGACACTCGCCGCTCGTCGGGTTGTCTGATGGTAGAAAGGTGATGGCAATAATCAAGTCATGCAATTCCTGCACACGTTTTTCGAAACCTAATTTAACTGAATGTACTTAATTAAGTTAAAGTAGGTACTTACTTCTTCCTCCTCCTCAAGTTGTATTCTTCATTACTGAGGCTCGCGAAATTCCCGTTGGATTAGCTTCTTACTGATGATGTTTTTTTCTGATGTTGCCTACCTATCCTTTTTGTTTTTGTGGGAAATCATCTACTTATCCCTTCCCGGACTGGGCAGAGTGAGAGGGAGTGTCAGATTTTTACTGAATAAAAACCACGTGTGTTCCTTCAGTTGCCCTTGGAGGTCCAGGGCTACGGTAACTTTAAAAAAATCCCGCGGCCCTGGTGTTAAACTTGCTGACATCTCTTGCCTGGAACACAACGGTTCGTTGACCGAGGCCTGGTCCTGATCGGACAGTGGGCAATGGGTAGCTCACTGTCCGCAAGCCCATATTTTTGTTGGCCGGGACTCGCCCGCTCAGAGGGCTCCCGGTCGGATCTCTCTCTCACTCCGTTGTTAACATTAACGACTGGGAATGTTTTTTTTTGCCAATCGTTCACCCCCTCGTTCCATGTTCCAGTTTAGGAGTTCAGAGAAAGAAAAGTGAAATAGAATGAAAGATTTATGTTAATTAGAAAGAAAAGAAAGAAAAAACTGTTATTAATCCTTTTTTTTTGTTTTTTAGGGTTCCGTACCTCAAAAGGAAAAAACGGATCCCTTATATGATCACTTTGTTGTCTGTCTGTCTGTCTGTCAAGACTCTTTATCTCGGGAACTCGAGGAGGTATCGAGTTGAAATTAAAACCATATACTCAAATTTGCGGTCCCATGAAGCTGTGAAAAAAACAAACTTCTGAGTTAACGAAAAAAAAGATACAGCCGTTTATGTCACAAAAAAACGTGTATTTCGACACTTTCAAGGGAATCAAAATTCATAGGGTAATTCCCGTTGACCTGGAATCCTGAAATTTGGCATGAAGCAGGGTCTCATTTTGTAGTTACGTCACAAAAAAAAGTTATTTGCGATTCAGAAAAATCGTAGTAAGTTGAAGAACGCAATTCAGAAATTGAACTGTTTTCATAGGCAAGTTTGTACGGAACCATCAGTGCGCTAGTCCGACTCGCACTTGCTGGGTTTTTTTTATTGAACGTGCTTTAATCACCTTTTTTATACTTAGATATTTTATACTTGCTCATAACTTCATACTTTTCTAAAGTGACTTCGTAATTTTAAGTTTTCGTGTTTGTTCAAAGTTATTCACGGTTATTCTTGCACGACAGGTGTGCAAAAACGGATTAGGATGTTGGAATATGGACAAAGAATTTAACGAAGTGAACACGCCTTTGATCCTCAGTGACTGCAATATAATGGAGTTTCCGAATGATGTCAAAGTAAGTATTCAGAGTGATTTGAAAATAATTTGTCTGAGATTTGATTTTGGAAGGAATTTTCGCTTACAGCGACTCAACTCTTTAACTCTCTTCATTTCTGTAGGTATTACAAAAATGGGATAATGGAACTATCTCTATTTTAGCCGTAACAAATGATGGTCCTGAATGGTAAATGTGGCTTACCGCTTAGGAGCTCTCACACAATGCGATTCGATGTGAAGCGACACCGCATCGCATCATCGCGGTCTCATTGGTGACTGTGACCTCATTCAGTGCCGCGGTGCAACCTGAAATCGGCAACCTCCAGAGCTGAACATGTCCTGTTGGTAATGAGATTGGTTACTCCGCCTGGTGTCCTAGTCAGACACAGGCCTAAGCTTACCATCATATTCTTCCTACCCTTGATCTATATTACCTACTTGGGGTCGGCGTTACACGTTTTTTTATTCCATCCTGTCCTGTCTGTGCATACCCGTTCCATTTTTCTTTAGTCTCTCTCTCCCTCTCCATCTATCCACATGTATACTCGGAACTCTTTTAGTAATATTCATTTCATCTCTTCTCTTCACTAAGGCCTAATCTTACCACATTTGATAAATCCAGGTAGACCAAGAAGGCAACCTGTGGATCCTGAGTGACAGGCAGTCGCGGTTTCTGTACGAATCCATGGACTTCAAGCAGGTCAACTTCAGGGTCCTGACTGCGCCCACCAATATCCTCGTAAGAGGCACGCCCTGCGAGAAGAGAGTG
Organism: Mythimna vitellina; assembly: GCA_949316375.1. NCBI lineage: Eukaryota > Metazoa > Arthropoda > Insecta > Lepidoptera > Noctuidae > Mythimna > Mythimna vitellina. Next base: position 20,479,441 of record OX438700.1, on the reverse strand, counting down.
TTGAAGGGCTCGGGTCTCATTTGTACGTATGTTTTATATTAAAATCACACCTCAATCAGTGCGGTCCAACCCACTCCCACTTAAGCCGGGCAGCTTTTTGAACCAAAGCAACGATTCGTGTTTCGAACAAAATTTTAGTGTAAAATATTTAAAGAGCAGTGTTCAGGATCTCCACAGAGCTCCTGGAGTATTATTAGTTTTTCTGTGAGGCGTGCATTGCTGCTATTAAGATAGTAGATAGTGTCAAATAACTAGTTTTTTTTAAAGTAATTAATAACTAAAATTGTTTATTTCAGCATCAAAACTAAAGTAATAGTATTAAATACTATTTTAAATATTTGAAAAGGAGACTACAAAACTGACTCGAAAACTTAATTCGTCTGAATTCGTCCAATTAAAAACAGTACCCAACTCATAAACACTTTATAATAATTTTTTTTTTTAAATCTTTGTAATGTTCTCTTGCTCTTGTTTTTTTTTACATTACGAATTATATTTAACTTGAAACTGGCTCATATATTGTTTTATTTCCCATACCGAGCTGAAATACTTTTTGCTTAAAGAAAATATCAGATTAAAAAAAATAAGATAAGCTATGCCCTGAATAAACTGGTCTCATGTGCTTCTAGAGTGGCGGGCTAGTAGAAATAAAGGTCGCTATGGCCCCCATACAATGATCCACAAAAAAAAAGAGACCATAAAGATAGACAATAAAAAGAAAAAGAATATAGGCATGCTTTCAGGAAGCAGGTGAGGGTGCCTCCTTTTGTAGCACATCAGAGGTTGTTTGTGCCATGCATTGCACAAAGATCCTTGGTGCACAGGCTGCGAGCCAATTTCAACGGCATCAGTGGCATGAGTGCCGACGGGCTGGACTGGTGGCGTGTATTATTGATTAAAATGGCAGTGTAAACACTAGACATAAGAGAACTAATCGCACGTGTTGTTGAGTCATTCACTTCCCTTCAAAATGGTCGAGCTGAGTGGGGCTGACGCACGCGTCATGCTCGTGAACGGACGCCATCACTTGAGACCGGTTATCTCTTCACTGCCAGTGGTTTATTTCAATTTCCAACTTTTAACATTACTACTCCTTTTCGCTGCGCAGTCGGACAAAAAGGCAAAGGTCCAAAAGGAAATAAAAAACAAAACACAGAAAATAATTTAATTTTTTATTTAAATATACAACATGGTAGTTACAACTATGTAATTAAATAAGTCTATGTGATTGAATAATTCATAATTAATCATAATTTTGCACGTGACCGTCGATTTCGTTTGATTTCGTTCACATTGTCAGTCTTTTCGCTAATTATTACAATGAACCGACGATAGACGGACAGTGGACTTAGAAATGCGAGCACCTACTGACTAAGGTTAGGTGAAGTTTAGCGTCCAGTGGACATCGCAGACGCGGATGGACAAGGGTGAATGAAGGACAGGAGAGAGGTGAACAAAAGGTTTAGTAATATCCCGAAAAATATGTGCTTAAACTACCGAAAGCGGAGGAAAGATTAGAAAAGAACTTGTTCAGACCTTATCTTTTTATTAAATTTTTTATTCCTTTTTATTATTATTCTTGTTCGCACTTGACCACTATCTCATCTAATGGTAAGGGATGATGTGGTCAATGATGAGGCAAGTATGCCTAAAAGTAACCTATTCACTCTTGACTTAAAGACCCCCAGGATATAGCTATTAGGAAACACACTTTCACCCAACGACCTTACAGCCACTAGACGTCTAACAACATGCGACGCATGTCTGTCAACTCATATAATTAAAGATCTGATGTCTCGACCAAACAGAACGCAGTATTACGCTCCCCCGTACCAATCTGAACCAATCAGAACGTAGTACACCGCATCCCGTACCTCGGCTAGTTGACAGAATTGTTTTGGTGCGCTAGTTCAAGCATGAGGCGTCTAGCGGCTGTAAGGTCGTTGGTATCACCTTATTTTTTTCTTTTAGTTAAGACACGTTTCACAGATTGTACAATGTTCTATCACGGTGTATTTCATTTGCAAATGGAGTTATCACTATACATGCATAAACCCTGCTTTACGGTTGCCACAAACAGCTGATCTGAGGCCCTATCGTGGGCTCTTAACGCGATCCATTTGACGACCTAAACTGAACTGCTAAAGGGATCGAGCTATATACAGTGTACCTACAGCTCCATCCCTCTCTCGTTCTCGCGCCTGACATTAGAACACGTCATCGTAAGGGTCCCTGTAGCATCGTTTCTTATAGGAGCGTGTATGTACTCCATATACTTAACAATTAAGGGTATATAGACATCGGGATATTACTTTACAATAATGTTTGCACTACATACGAACTACAGTAGCATACAAAAAGTATAGAATCTAAATGGATTTTAGAAAAACATTGTATGAAAAAGTTTTGGTAAAAACACTATTTATTACATCCACATCGGATTCGTAAGTTCCGAAAGTTTTTTTTTTTTGTCGACTGCATTTTAAAAACTTTTCCATAAAATGGTTTCCGAATGATCTCTACGGCGATCGAAATCGACTGACTTATCAATTGCATTAAAACATGAATATTGAGTGCCTAGTGGCGAGTTTGTTTTACGATAACGCGATCGATGTTTATGACGTTCGGCGCTCCGATTGGCTCGCTCCAAGCTCTTAACCAATCAGAGAGCCGAACGCGGTAAAATTTTCGATCGTGTTAACATAAAAACAACTCGCACTCAGCGCACAGATGTATTTTGCTTGTGTTGACGCAAAAATACAAAGGTGTAGAGAATCTTATATGAAAACTTGTAATATTTTACAAATTAGTTTAACCATACCTTAGTCCTCACAACACTACAGCTGCCGACTAAGACCAACTATTCACTATAATAACATTTCTTTCATAATACTCATTAAATTCGCGACTTTTAACACTACCGTACTTCGACCAAAACGTACCTATTTTTTTTTACCATTATATTTCTAAGTCCATGCGTGGCTCGCTCGGTAACCATCGCGCGTCCGAATCGAATAGAATTTATATAAGCGTTGCAATTTGAAATATAACATTATTTACAAGTATTATTGCTGAATCATCTATCATAGGCCATAATAAGATTGAGAATTTACAAGAAAATATGAATTATAAAATAAATCTTATGAAATAGTGTCGCGCATGCTGATACAGAAAATGTGTCCACACAATCGGTAGTCATTTTTTTTTCTCTAAATTTTAGGCCAGTCATTCAAAATAAAAGGTTGTAAAAAATGCACTGTACTGATTTTCTGGGATGTTGTTAGGATAGACTTCAATTTTTCGTAAGATCGTCTAGAAAGGTATCGTTTAAGTAAAAAATATACCGAAAAATTTCGAGACTTTAGGTAAAGGTATAGGGGTGGGGGGGGGGGAGGTTATGGGGCGAATATACCGTACACCTTTTATGACTAAACCAACAACATCCCAAAAATGTGTATTTTTTGCAATCTAACGGTCTATCTGCCTACACCGACTGGCCTATTTCTAAAACACGATGGGATCCATTTCTAGACAAAACAAATGCGGCTCAATATCGATATTTTAGTCGTTTTTATTTCGACTATCACCAATATTTAATTGACAACGATTACTGTTTAGTGCTTATTTTTGTTCTTTTGCAGAAAACGATATTAAAAAGAAAATTAAGGGCTCAAACACAAAACTGTTATCCGACGCCGCATCGTTAAAATCTGCGAACTTTTCGCATCATATAATACCTATCCTACCGAAGCTGCGAAGGCGTGGGCCTTCCGGACCGAGCCCAAATCGTCGAGTCGAGTGTCCATGCGCGCCGCAAAGAGATGTCAGTAAAACCGTATAGTCCCAGCAGGGCTGAAGCCTACTGGGGCAATGGGTTGGCTACCGAAAGGGAAACGTAAGGTCCTGGAACGCAAGGCAAAGAAGGAACATAGGAGTGGGTTTCATAAAAGTCTGTCACGATATTGCAGGAGAAGTCATAGGGTGATTTCCCACCTAAAAGAAAATCACATATTGTATGGTCATCTGAAATGATGCTTTGCGATAATGCGATGTCGTGTCGTATCGCATCGCAGTTTTGTATAGCAGCCCTTAATCAGTACTACAATTAGTTCATAAGTTTCGTTTCATTTCGCGTTTTTAGTCGAATAGATCGATAAGTGTTTAATCGATACATTTTCAGCTTTATTAGGGTACAATGTAAGCTTGATACAACCACGTAATATATTTACACAAAATTGCTTTTGGTGTCTGTTTAACCGCTACCTCCGAAACCACGCAACGGATTTTGATGCAGTTTTCACTAATAGAAAAAGCAATAAACGAGAAAGATGACATATTTATATAAATTGCATCCGTGCGAAGCCGCGGCGAGTCACAAGTATTTGATAAATTGTGTATTTCTTTTAGCACTCACATTACTTTGTCAACGATTTTAGGGTGAAACTTCCTAAACGGCTTGACCGATATGGATGAAATTTTGTATGTATATTTGAATGGGTCTCTGGATGGTTTGAAAATATAACTCAACCGGGTTTTCAATGCACTGCAATTGGGTTTTCAATTATTATTTTACGACGAAAAGTCGAGACCGATCGAGTCGAATCGAGACTTTGTTTCTTCATTTTGACGGTAAGGTTTTTAGGGGGTTTTTATTTACAGATTGATTTGATGTACTGTGCCGTTAGCATTTCCATACAAATAAATGTCCAATGAACTCCTACGCCTATTTTATTTCACCGTTAAAACAGGCGATTCCATTATTGAGTAACAAAACTTCACAGTCTTTCACATCTAGCTAACATCAGCTACCTCCTTTCATGAATAATTTAAAAATAAAAGGAAAGGGGGCAGGACAAGATTCTAGTGCGATATACCGTGAACTTTTTGGACTCAATGTAAGTTCATTAGGCAACAGTTTTGTGCATTGTTGCACTATGTTGCGCAACATACCATGCAATTCAAATAAATATAGGAACGTCAATGACCTCTATTTGTTGATATCACTTGAAAATTACTGTCTGCAAAGAAAACTTATTTGCGTATCAATAATGGTTTTTTTTTGTACTTTCATCAACCGAGTATATTATTTAAGTCATAATTAGATAAACAAAGGAACAGTTTTCTTTCATATTTTAATTGTTGACAACAAATCGCCTTCTTCCATTCGCCACTACTCAAACACTTCACACAGTGATGCAGAGATGAACGGAATTGAAGAAGTAGATTTTGATGAAACTTTTTCGTTCATGACTCGTAAATAAATTTAATTTGAAAAATCATTTGCTCACCCTTCCCGATTCGATTTGTCAGCTATGACGTCACAACATGGAGCTAAGTCCGTCCTATTCTTATTCTTATATTTAAATTGCATAGTAAGCTGCAGATATGTATCTGGGATGTATCTAGGAGAAACAAAATCTCATCCAACATGACGCAACACTCAATCTACCTGACGCTGCAACATTGCCCAATGTCCCGTAACTTGTCTCCTTGATGCTACAACGCATTCTCATGATGCGGGGACATTTTGATGGCGCGTCATCTTGGGGGATATTTATCCTGTAGTATGTTTGAGGCTTGAAGTTCGAGCTGGCAACGTCGTCAGATGTTTTAAAAAGGTGCGCTTATACGGCCAACTGATATAGGGTATTTGATTGCTAAACTATTGAAGCTCCCGCAAACCTCTGTTTAAAAAGAATGATTTTCCGCCCAGGCAGACAGTGGCCTGGACCAGACACAACAGCTAGTGTCTGTTGTGAAAAGAAGTTTGTAAAGTCACACTAATATTATAAAGATAAAATTTTATATTGTTACTCTTTCACGCTCAAACGGCTGATAGGATTTAGATGAAAGTTAGCACACGGGTAGACCATATCACATTTTATTGACCACACATACATTTTATCCCGGGAATATGTTCGCTTGGCAGAAGCTAATCTATGAGAAACAGAACTAATTGCGTCTGACGTCACTCGCAATTCAAGCAATAGTGCAGTTGCCCGGACCAGACAACAGCTTGCGTCTGGTCCGGGCCTCTGTCCAATAGTTGATTCCAGGCTGTTGTACATGTTCTAATCGCGCAGACAGGATTTTGTAGTTTAGTTACTATGTGTCGTCAAAGATGCCGTTACAAGCTAAATGTACACTGTTTTGAAGTTATTCTTCTATCCTTGTCACGCAAAGCACAACTGCACTATTACTTGAATTACGAGTCACACACGATTAGTTCTGTTTCTTTTTTGATTAGTTATTTTTCATATATTGGCTTCTGCCAGCAACCCAGGTCGTCGCACGCCTCAAAGAGATGTCAGCAACCCGTAGGGAACCAGCAGGGTCGAAGCCTACTGGGGCCATGGGTTGTGTAAAAAAAAAAACCCAGGGCCCTAGAACGAAAGCGAAGAAGGAACAGAAGTGGGTTTCAGTCAGTAAAAGTCTAACACACCCTTGCGCTCCGTTTATGAGCGAGAGATGATTTCCCACCTAAAAAAAGCTATTCATATATTCGCCCGATAAAATGTATCTAAGTATAATATGATAATATGTGCTACTCAAGACATGTCCACACGTGTGCCAAACTTCTTCTAAATCCTATCAGCCGTTTGAGCGTGAATGAGTAACAAATAAACACACACATATAACATTTTGTCTTTATAATATTAGTGTGAGAGCAGTGGTGGCCGAGTGGTAACGGCCCCGACTTACGATTTGTAGGTCGCGGGTTCAAACCCAGCCAGGTGCATTACTTTGTGTAATTAATTTTTTTACCACTGCTCTCAAAACGGTGAAGGAAAACTTAGTGAGGAAACCGGCATGTCCTAGAACTAAAAATTCGAAGACATGTGACATTCACCAACCCGCACTGGGCCCGCGTGGTGGATTACGGCCCATTCCGTCTCCTAGAGAGGAGGCCTGAGTCCCAGCAGTGGGAACATTAAAAGGCTGATTATGCTATGCTTATATTAGTGTGACTTTGCAAACTTCTTTTTTCGAGGTTATAATTATAAGACATGTAATAAAAAAAAGTCAAATACCCTACACGAATTTATGGAACAAAGCATAGCAATGTGAATGGTAATTTAAAAAGTCACTAAAACTCGAAAATACATTTGGAAATTTATTTAGTGTTCTGTTCTTTAGTTTAATTTCCCGTATCGCGTGTTTTTGGTAAAGGTTTGCAAGGAAACTTCTTGATTTTAAGATTTAAGAAAACAATTATTAAAATATATCAATAAAACAATTTTAAGTCAAAATGCATGCGCGACGTCCAAAACCGTAAAATTATGGCAAAAGTCTTAGTACTTAACGGTCCAACTTTCCCGATTTCTAAAACATAAGATACCACACTTCGGCTACCATCCATTATTAAATATTAGCAAAAGGCAACAATATATCGTCATCTCTTTTCCCCGAAGATTCCCGAACATAACCGAAGTGTGATGCCATTGAAACAGTGCGTCACTGTGAACATTGTTCTACCCTACAAGGTCCATTTTGCTGTGACAGAGGAATTTCTACCTTATTATAATAGTCCAAGGTTGTATTTTGAGTTGATTATCTAGTATTTTCAGCTGTTTCTCCGTTTTTATGTTGGGGCGTTGTCTTTGCTGGGGGAACTCGCTTTTTGAGGGGTGTTGTGTACTCCCATCCGTCTTCCCCTTTAGGGTTGAATAGCTGTAACGAAAACCACAAATGAGTAATCATGTTGGCTTTTGAAGATATCAATTTCTTGACACGACAAAGACAATATCAATAGGGCAAGTATACAATCCCCAGTAAGTATTTTTTTTTTATTCAGTATCTTTGGAAAAAAGAACGCGACCCTCATCATATTAGTGTATGTTACGTACCAGCGTGGCCCACTTCTCTCCATTGGCCTCCCTGGTCTTCACGGCCTCCCGCTGCGCCTGCTCCACAGCGCGCTTGGCGCTGGTGGCCGCGTCGCAGTCCGCGGCCCGCAGCGCGCACGTGACGTGTCGCCACACGCGCCGCGACTCGTGCGGCTGTTGCCGGGACACTGGAGCCACACGCTTGCGGCGTGGCTTCATGTTTGATACTTCAAAGAGGACTTCTGAACGCTGCGGAGATTTGAAAGGGGAATCAGGTATTTTTTTGGTATAGTACTTAATATTTCTGAAAAATCATCACACGAGTTATTCTTATACGCGTAGTTTCAAATGGGGTATATACATAGAATAAATATTTGAAAAAACTTTGATTTTTCTTTATCTAGTTTTGTTTCCTTTAATTAATGTTTTCGTCAGACTGTTTATTGAGAAGGTACGAAAATTCGAGAAGTCGAACTACATAATTATGCTTAGTTGATTTCTTAAAAGCATTTGACTCCATGACCTAGCCAGCTTTGTGGAAGAAGCTACTGGAAATGAACACATCAATGCATCTTATGCACCTTCTTATAGAACTTTACAAAGGAGGAATAGCATCAGTTTGAATAGACAACCACATTTCAGATAGCTTCCATTCCAGTGCAGGTGTCCATCATGGATGTATTGTATCGCCACTCTTGTTTAACATTTATATGGAGCTCATTATGCGAGTCTATGTGGATTGTTTTTCTTTCCTGTAATTGTAACGTGCCCGACAAATTGATTACTTTATGCGAAATGCGAAAAATTTGAAAACTGTAAATTTGTAGTATAAATTTAATTTTAAAAAATCTCAATTTTTGCCATTCGAAAAAATCTTCATAACTCAATTCGAGAATTGAAACTGTTTTCATAGGTAAGTTTGTAAGGAACCCTCAGTGCGCGAGTCCGACTCGCACTTGCCCGGTTTTTTTTATATATACAGAAATAGTACTTACACCAGAATCAGTCCACCGGCCATCCATCCTAGAATTCCATTCTCCCTGCGCCGTATAGTACGGTTTCTTGTCAACGCCCGCGAATATCTCGCAAGTGACGCGGTGCTTCTTGCCGCCGTAGAACGGTTTCGTGAGGAACTCGATGTTCGCCTTGTGGCCTGTTTGGACGCACTCTATGCAGACTGAGCCGCCCAGTTCTATCCAGGGAACTGTTAGGATTGATCTGTGGATGTAAAGGTTAATTTAAAGCATTTTTTTCATTACAAGGTACTAGAAAATAGTCAGAGTCGACACATTTCCTATTCGAATTAATTAAGCCAATCTTATTAATTAACTAGCTTTTGCCCGCGACTTCTTCCGCGTAGAAATCGAAAATGGTTTTGTTAGGTTTTTTGAGATACGAAAACATGTTTTTTTTTTTATTGATATAAAGCAGTGCTTGACTGCAATTCCACCTGATGGCAAGCGGAGATGCAATCATTAATGGTGAGTCGCACTAGTTTATTAAGAGCCTATTCACTGTAGCCTTGAAGGCACCTAAATTATAGTTGGACGGGAAGACCGCAGCAGGCAAATTGTTCCAGTCCTTCGATGTACGCGGTATAAACGACGAAGTGAAACGCTTAGTCCGGACCGTAAGGAACTAGAAAATAGTCAGAGCCGGCTCATTTCCTATTCGAATAAATTAAGCCAATCTAATCAATTAATTAAGATGCTGCTGCGCTTCCACCAGCTTTTGTTCTTTAGATGGCGACGATATTAGGAAACGTGAAAGTATGTATTCAATTTTGGAATAGTAGAATTAGAATTATTTTGATATAACTTCGTTCAGTACAACCTTAAAGTTGGATCCCATAAAAAGTAAGTTAAATATCTACATATATAATATAAAAATCAATCCCACTTTTCGTTGTAATTTTATAACTCAAGAACGGGCTCACCTATCCAAACCAAATGTTTGGGCTTTGTTCGGACTATTTAGTAGATGGTTTATGTGAAGTTTGCACAAAATCGGTCGAGCGGTTCTTCATTTATCACATTATTAGGCGGTACGAAGTTCGCCGAGTCAGCTAGTAGTGGATAAGTTGACAGTACTTATAATGTTTTAGCGAATAAAGTGTATTGATAAACAGAATTTCCTAGCTGGCACTTGTGTACCGTTTACATAAGTTGGGTGATAGCTGCAGTGTTTGTTTGTGAAGTCAACGTGAATTTAAAAAATCACTAACCTGCCGTATCCATTCGGGAAAGTAAGCGTATACTCCTCCCCCGTATCCAGCAGCGTCACAGTTCCCTTGCCAATATTATGCACTCCTATAGACAGGCCAAGGAACTTGCTCTTGGTCCACACCCAGGCTTCAAACTGTATGCGCTTGTTCACGTGTTCCGCATAGAAAGCCGAGATTGGCGGGTGGTGGGATACTTGCTCGGCCACGAAGGATAGCTGGTCTGGTGTGCACCAGGGGACGGGGCCGTCACCTACTTCTTGCTGTAAAAATGGGAGAGTATTTTTAAAGAAGGCTGAGTCGTGATGAAATAATGTAGAGAAATCAGGTTAAAAACAAGCACCAAATTTATTCTATAACAAAATATTTTAGAATTACTTTTTTAATTGATAGGTTACGGTGATTCACCAACATACCTTATAACTAATTATAATACAATGTTTAGTGTTAAAATTAGCTGCTTATAATGGTCCCACTCCTAGGATTTTTGTCACCTCTCTATCTGAAGCACTGGTTCGTTTCATTACACATATACAACGTAGGTTCTGTTGGGGTTAGCGAACATGAACAACAACGGTGATGTTCTCACTACTGGGACTCAGGCATCTCATTTTGGGAATCAGAATACTAATTGTGAAAACAATATCAAAATTGGTAGAAAAGCAAACGAGATATTACTAAATTTGAAACAAATATATATCTCTCTCGCCGAGACGCCGTTTTCTAAAGCGGTCGTCCTATTTCACTTATCATTTAAAAAATTGCATGCGTATTCCTTAATGGGGCCGTCACCACTGATCCCCTATTGCGGTTACCTTATCAATATTAGTGTTGTTGGTCTCCACGGGCGCGCCGTCCATGTCCCAGTGGCAGCGGAACACCTCCCCCAGGATCGGGTTGTACGGCTTCTTGGCGACCTGCGACTTGCGGCCCGCGTGGTACGAGCTCAGGTACCAGCGCACCACCTGCACCATGCGCTCGCGGGGCGTGGGCTGGTCTACTATCCTGGGAAGATACAGACGAGAATATATAAATATTATACGATAGTGAAGGACCATCACCAGTGCTCTGTCAAAATGTATCAATATGAGGCCACTTTTTTATTATTATTGATAGGCTCGCGATTAACCACTATCTCACTGATGATAAGCGATGATGTGGTCTACCATGGAGCACGCTGACCTAGAAGTGACCTATTCACTCTTGACCTAAAGATTCCTGATCGAAAAGAGTGTCTATGGAGTTTCTTGCACATTCTTCTCCATAGAGATCTACGCCTTGGAATGTGCAATTAGGATCATTTTTTCTAAGAGTCTGACTTCTTGGCTTTTCAAAAGTGCCTGTAAATTGTAATGTTAACTTACTTTACAAACTGGTCCGGATGTGCGAAGGAGTCTGCGTACATCTCTAGAAGGGATCGCCTCTCCAGGATGAATGTCGGTAGCACAACCTGTAACAAATAAGTAGTTTTTTAATTAGGTACTTTATTGTCCAAACCCTAATTTGTGGATAATGAAATTCCTGCTTTGTTGTCATTGGATGATTTTTCTACATAAAAAAGCTAGTAATGTTAATGCCTGAATTACGATAAGGGTCACTCACAGAAGTGAATGTTTAGCCCTGAATATGTATTGTGCTGTAATACAATCCCGGAAATCCCGGAAATCTTTAAGTCAAGAGTGAATAGGTTACTTCTAGGTAAGCGAGTTCCATCATCGACCGCATCGTCGCTTCCATCAGGTGAGATAGCGGTCAAGCGCGAACCTATCCAGCATAAAAAAAAAATACAATCCTAACGTGAGTCGGTTCGTATCACTGATCCCTTTTTGTACAAAGCATATGAAATGTTATAAACAACTAGCTTTTGCCCGAAGTGGTATCATAGAAATATTGTTATGATCTAATGAAGAACTTCGAAGATATGGAACCGAAACTCCTCATAGGATCATAGCAGAACTGTCATTACAATTAAAATGGCTTTTTTTATACGTGTAGTCGATGACTGATTGAAAGAAGGGGGAGGGGATATATCGAACTGATAAAGCTGGAAGGTAGACACCGGAACTCAGTAATAAATTAATGTAACTAACCGTGTTTGGGATTATTACAATTGTCATGAGATGCACTCTGGCTATAAGATACCATTGAGCTAATTTGATGATGATAAGTTGAGGGGTACTTTTTAGTTGTGCTACCACAACTAAAAAGTGTTAAAAAAAGTACAAAATAACTTTAATATCGGAAGTCGGTGTTAAATAACGAAGAGACAAAACTATTATAGAAATACCGACTTCCCAAAATAAAGATATTTTGTACTTATTTACTTAGTGTTTTTTTTACCATAAATGTTTTTGAAAAAAAGTTTTTTTTTTAGTACAAATATTGTTGTAAAAAGTTTTTTTTTTACATATAAATAAATTGATACCAGTGGCGAAGAGTCCATATAACACGATTTCACGAATTTGTAGGTCAACGATATTTTTAGTTCCTTCTATTGTTCACTTACTTCGAATTGTCAAAACGTCTAAAACATTTAATTAGCAACGGTAAAATCGTAACCCGAAATGATACCGAGTTAATTCTTCATACATGTCCCATACTGCATCTATCTCTTTCATTCTTATAAACTAAATCCTATCGTTCCGTCTCGTTTTAGCATACGGGATATTGTATAACTCGTTGCCTGCCGGCTTACAATGTGACTAAACTGAGCTAGAAAATCAACAGTGCACAGGTGCAAGCGAGAAAGAAAAATTAATTCATGATGAAAACAAAACTAAGTGAACTCATGATGTAATGATTCAAAATAAGAATGAATTTAGCTGCATAAATCACTGGCGACATTTAATTAGGAAAAAATTTTTATACGATAAAATTGACACAGCGGACAGTGCGTGTTTGGCGCGAACCTTCTTTGTTAATATTGATTTTATTTCGTATTTTTTTTTAGGTATGAACTGTGGTGACGTCGGCGGTTCAATACACATACAATTCATGCGGTTGAATTGTATGTGTATTGGACCGCCGACGTCATTTAGTAATAGTAGGTATTATTTCATAGGTATAGACTGCTGTTTATTTGTTTTACACCGAAATTTCCTTTTCAAAACTACGCTTAAAAAAAACCATGTACTCTTAGGTCGTGCACTACTTATAATAATTAATTAAAACGCAGAGATGGATTTGGACCTACCTACTTTTTGTATCATGGAGCGGGAAGCCTTTAGAGAGTCAACTTTTTATAGTTCGGCTTCACTTTTCAAAATTTCCACCCTTTGCTACTGATCGAGACTGATGATGTAGTCACTTACCTTAGTGAGATCCATGCCGATCTTGACCTGCGAGAGGAGGTGGGTGACCACGGAGCCATGGTTCTCCATCGAGCCGAGCTCACTGTCCGATTCATCTTCGTACAACGCTGCCAAAAGAGATTAGATTGTAAGATATGGGACATATGATGTTTTTGAATGTTATATGGAAGCACATTTTTTTGCTACGCTAATAAGGAGTGGTTTGTGTGCTTGTTTTCTTTTTTTTTTTGTCGGGGGGAATATTTTTACGGTCGACGATCAAATAAATTATATCATACATGATAAAATAATGTCCTTAACCACTCATTGCTGTTGTATGATACACCATCAATGGGTGGTTTAAGAGGGTCCTTTTTCACTCACCTATTGTCAATATCGAGGATGGTTTATAAGCTTGTAACTTCATCTAAGGCAATCCAACGCGATGTTTGACGAAAAGGCAACGCGAAAAAAGAGAGATAACGCCTAAAAACTCTGTTAGTATTCGGTAATTCCGCGATTTACTCTAATATTTTACAAAACTTGTTCCAGGAAATACCTACGTGTTTTTTTAAAGCCTTAAAAGTTAAAAAAAAAATTGTCGTAATTCAGAATCTTGATTTTGCAAGGCTTCTATTGTTTTAACTTTTTAATTTTTTAAACTTTTTAATTTTTGATTAAATTATGAAGTGTCATAGTTCATGCAAAATAGCAGATTTTCAGAAGTCTTACTGAATTAGTTTTACACAAATTTATAAATTGATTTAAATAGAAACCTGGATAAAATCCACAAGATACCGTGATTCCAAAATATCTAATGAAAAATGTTTAATAACATCATAATCGCGTAAGAGCGGTTGTATGAAAAACATCGAAAATGTATGCTGAGTTGCATCCCCTTATGGTCATATTTCAAACTAGCTTCTGCCAGAGGCTTCGCCCGCGTGAAAGTAAAAATTTGTCCGCGGTTTATGACTAATTTTCAAAAAGAATTCCATACGTTAAAAATTAAAATTATTTTAACTTCTTAGCTTAATTGTAATTCTTATCGAAAAAAGAAACAAAAAGGACCAGTTCGGCAGAACGGCAATTTCATAGGTAAAAGACCTATTAATATTCCAGTTCCAGTGTTTCTACGTTATGGTGCGATCGTAATAGATAAATAAATACACTAAATTGTAATTAATGAGACCAGAGTACGTTCAATACGTGTAACGAAATTATTTAGTTTTAATAATGTGTGCCGAAGTGTATTTATAACTAGCTTCTGCCAGCGGCTTCGCCCGCGCCAAGTAGGTTACTTACTCCATACAAATTTTGGACCCCCGTTTCAACCCCTTAGTGAGTGGGCGCTTTGGATTTTGTTTTTCCCATTCTTTGTATTTATCACCGGAAAATTGGAGACTACGTATGATTGTAATAAATCTATTATTAGATCATAATTTATCGATATATTTTGAAAAAATCGGTTTCTATACGGTAAATCACATCCAAATTCATTCGTTTCCAAAATAACTGTGTCTTATTTAGAAAATAATAATTTACTATTCCTCGCAATTTTCCACACCATAAAAGGACGCGGGCTTGCGGACGGCGAGCAATGGGTGGCTCTCCGTCTGACCATCCGGTGCCCGTCCGGACCGAGCCCAAGTCGCCGACGGCGCGTACTGTTCCACGCGCACCTCAAGGAGATGTCAGCAAATCGTAGGGGCCCAGCAGGGTCGAAGCAGGGCCACGGGTAGTGTGAAAGCGAAACCCGGGGCCCTGGGACGAAGGCAAAGAAGGAACAGGAGTGGGTTTTTAGTCAATAAAATTCTGACACTATCTCCCGCACCGCCCAAGAGCGGAATTTGTCATAAGATGATTTTCCCACCCAAAAAAAAAAAACCATAAAGGAACATCTATGTAATATTCCAGCGTTCTAGGTCCAAGGACTTGGTGTTGATGAGTCAGGTTAGACTGCCTAGATATACATAGATAACATAGATCACAAAAGAGCAAATGTACTACGACCCAAAAACATACATATTCTTACTATGCCATTTATATTCCTTATGTAAAGCATAATAAATTAATGTAGCCTACTTTCTTGACTAGTGTAATAAGCTTACTCTTCACCAATGACTAGACTAGCATGATTTCCAGCTGACATAAAACTACGTCGAGTCCTTCAGCAGACACGCCTCTGTTTTAGTTGGAACTGTGCCAGGGAGACTGGGTGAGGCTCGGTCGCTCGGATCGAATTTTATAGGTTTTCAGCGAATAGCTGTCAGTGTATACATGTATTATGTCAGTATCCTTATAGAGGTTGTTAAGTTTGAAGAGCGATGCTGTTATGGTTTCGTTTAAGGGTTAAGAATCATTGAATAACTTGGAGCGTATCAATTTGAAAATTTGGAATTCGAATGAAAAAGAAATAGGCTTTTTTTTCGTTTCGTGGATTTTTTTCTTACCTAGTTAATCATCTAAGGACTTCTCCCGCTCTCTAGGGCATAGCTAGAGGGCGTGTCAGATTTTTACTGGCCAAAAACACACTTATGTTCCTTCAGTTCCCTTTCGTTGTGTTCTAGGATTACGGGTAACCTTTAGAGAAGTTGGCTTAGTAAGGGTTACAAGCATGGCCCTAGTAGGAATCGGCTCTGTTGGGCCTCTATGGTTTTGCTGACATTTCTTAGAGGCGCGCATGGAACACTACGCTCCGTCGAAGATTTGGGGCAGACGGCTAGATAGCGAGCTACCCATTGCTTGTCGTCCGTAAGCCCGCGCCTACGGCGGCTGGTAGTCAGGGTCGGGGTCTCAGCGGCTGTAGCCTGAGGATGTCCATTCCCACACGCGTGCGGCCGACTCGTTCGATAGCCTTATTGATTCGCAGAAGAAGGCAACCTCCGCCCATTCCCCGTCGCTCATGGCCTGAACCAGGGTCCGCAGAGGTCGCCGCCGGTTACGTTTCGTGATAGTACGTCCATTTAATTAGTTTCACTACAATATCTATGAGTAGTATTGTATTAAGTGGACACTAAACCGGCATATCCTAGAACCAAAAATTCGAAGATGTGTGACATCCACCAACCCGCACTGGGCCCGCGTGGTGGATTACGGCCCATTCCCTCTCCTAGAGAGGAGGCCTGAGTCCCAACAGTGGGAACATTATAAGGCCGACTATGCTATGCTATGCTATGCTATGCTAAGTGGACACTTAAAGGCTGCTATACCAGCGCGTACACAAACGCACGACTGTATCGCTAATAAGCCCCGTCTTGCACATTGTATGCTAATCTTACGAAGCCCCACGAACTCTCGACTGCGCACGCCTTGTCAGGGGATATTCCTGTTAAAACAATCGTGAGGGGAATAATGTTAGTGTCATATTGTTTTCTTTGAAAGTGTTTTTGTACGTGCGTATTGGCACGAGACAGAATAGGTCTGTGGCTTTTAGAATTTGTTTTTAGGTTTGGGAAGATTATATTAGGTCTACGGAATATTAGGTCCTTACTTAACAAATTAGCGTGTTTTGGACCAGGTTACTTTGAACTGTGATATCTTTGGATTGACTTGGTATTATAAGTTCAAATAAAAGGTACATTATTCTTTTTTCTTAATTAGTTATTTGTCAGTTACTTTGTTTTGTATTTTTGTAATATTGCTGGGAGAACGAGAGCCGCTCCATACACGATCGAACTTGTGCTAGATAGCTAATGTCTTCTAGCGATTTCCAGTCTAATTAGCTGATAACCCGTATTTTACATGGAGTGACTGCCTGTCTGAATGATATACCATGTTATGGCATACCATCATACTGAGTGTCTTCTTGCGCACTTTAGGCAAAACTTGTTTCTGTTCAGTTTATTTTCCGTTCTTTTTTTAGGGTTCCGTACCTCAAGAGGAAAAAACGGAACCCTTATAGTATCACTTATTTGTCCGTCCGTCTGTCTGTCAATACCCTTTATCTCGGGAACACGTGGACGTATCGAGTTGAAATTAAAATCATATACTTAGGTCTGCGGTAGTAACCTATCTTATAAAACGGTCACCCATCTACAGACCGACCTCGGTAAGCGTTGCTTAACCTTTATAAATCAACACGTGCGGCTGTTATTATTTTAGCCACGAGCTCCTTCTTCAATTCTTGAATAACTACCTACTATCGTCATGGATTTCTATAAATAGTTTTTCTTTCTTTATAACTTGGTAAAAAATATTCTCCAGCTTCATGGTGGAGGCTCTCTTCTCCGGTTGCGCCGGATATGCTACTCAAGTATCACTCGTGCTACCTATTTATAAATCTCACACAGCTTCCCAGCATCGTGTACAAAATAATATAATTTTCTCTCCACTAGAGGAATTTAATTGAAGCCTTACTATAAATTAATTTCTGCTTGCGATGGTGAGTAGTTCGAGATCATATTTTTCTTTTACAGATTTCTTTTTAGGCTTTTACAGATTTCCGTTTTTTCGTTTTGAGGTATGGACTCAAAAGGAAAAAAAACGGAACCCTTATAGGATCACTTTGTTGTCCGTCCGTCTGTCTGTCAAGACTCTTTATCGCGGCAACGCGTAGAGGTGTTGAGTTGAAATTAAAACCATAATATACTCAGGCCTGCGGGCCCTTGAAGCTGTGAAAAAATCAAGCTTCTGAGTTAACGAAAAATAAGATACGGCCGTTTATGTCGCAAAAAAAGTCTATTTCGACAATCTCAAGGGAATCAAAATTCATAGGGTACTTCACGTTGACCTAGAATCCTAAAATTTGGCAAGACCCAAGGTCTTAAAGCACAAGTATAGGAAAAAATCTGAAAACTGTAAATTTGTAGTAAGGTAATAAAAAAAAAAAAATTTTGCGATTCGGAAAAATCTTTGTAACTCAATTCGGGAATTGAGTTATAAAGATTTAGTTTTCATAGGTAAGATTATACGGAACCCTCAGTGCGCGAGTCCGACTCGCACGCCCGGTATTTTATTAGTGATAGACTCGCGTTAGATTATTATCCCTTGATTTGGCCGGGTGGCTGGTAAAAGAATTGTGTACTAACACGCGGGCGAGGTGGCTGATAAAAGAATTATGTACTTACACGCGGGCGAGGTGGCTGGTAAAAGAATTGTGTACTGACACGCGGGCGAGGTGGCTGGTAAAAGAATTATGTACTAACACGCGGGCGAGGTGGCTGGTAAAAGAATTGTGTACTGACACGCGGGCGAGGTGGCTGGTAAAAGAATTATGTACTAACACGCGGGCGAGGTGGCTGGTAAAAGAATTATGTACTAACACGCGGGCGAGGTGGCTGGTAAAAGAATTGTGTACTGACACGCGGGCGAGGTGGCTGGTAAAAGAATTATGTACTAACACGCGGGCGAGGTGGCTGGTAAAAGAATTGTGTACTGACACGCGGGCGAGGTGGCTGGTAAAAGAATTATGTACTAACACGCGGGCGAGGTGGCTGGTAAAAGAATTATGTACTAACACGCGGGCGAGGTGGCTGGTAAAAGAATTGTGTACTGACACGCGGGCGAGGTGGCTGGTAAAAGAATTATGTACTAACACGCGGGCGAGGTGGCTGGTAAAAGAATTGTGTACTGACACGCGGGCGAGGAGGCTGGTAAAAGAATTATGTACTAGCACGCGGGCGAGGAGGCTGGTAAAAGTTAGCAATACTATACTAGCCGCTGCCAGCAACTTCGCCCTCGTGATAGTAGAAAAATATTCTATGTGCTATTAAATAATATGGTCTACCCGTGTACAAAGTTTCATCGAAGTCAATCCGTTCGAGCGTGAAGGAGTAACAAACATACACACTCAAAAACTTTTGCGAAAGTTTATATATCTACTAATCTGGTACATAGGATTTGTTGCCTAATGACCTGTGCCAAGACTGTTAAGTTGTAAGAAGGATAGTGGAATGCTCACCGTCGTAGTCGATCTCTCCATCACGAGTGCGGGGCAGGTCGACGGGCTGCGCCGGGTCTTGCTCGGCCGCGCCCTCCGCCTGGCAAGTGCGACTGGCGCTGTAACAATACAAAACAATTATAAGTAAGTATTCATGTTTCTGGACAAGTTACTGATGACAGGAAAAGTAGAAGTGGAAAAACAAATCAGTGCAACCCCATTTTGTGTCCAGACAGTCTCTGTCCATCCCAGGTTGCCTGGAAGAAATTGCCGAGTGCGATAATGCCGCCAATTGTATGTGTTTCATTATTTTATTTTTTTATTGCAGATGTTGAGTCCCTTGGTGGTGGTGTGTGTATCCTGGGTACGGTGTAACCTTGTGTAGGGAGTATGATTAAAAGTCACTGCAGAAAGTTACATGAAGATTTATTTGGTTCAGTTCACATTACGGTTTACATCTATTGTCCTAATATGGTACGTACGCGTACTTAGTTATGAGACATATTTGCACCACCACTGTGCGTAAGGGACTGGCGCTCGCGCACGCAACGGTCCCGCTTAGCGACTATACATTTTGTCGCGTAAGCATGTGTTGGGTGAGTCCCTACACAGATAACAAAAGATCCATAATGTTAGTACAATTAACTTAAACCAAGTATTAGTCTTATATTATAATTATACCATTTTAAGCATTCAGCACACAAAATGACTCCAGTTTCATCTTTTCCATAAAATGCCTAAAAAAGGAGAAAGCATGTTCTTTGCGACTGTTTTTAGAATGGTGTTTTCCTTTCAGAAGCGAACTCATGGTTCCAATAGGGTTCAACAATGCTGGGCCTGTGGTTTTGCTGATATCTCCATGAGGCGCGCGGAACACTACACTTCGTCCACGGCTTGGGCTCGGTCCGGACGCTTACCAGACGGCCATGTGAAAGTTGTGGAATTTATTATTATTATAAGTTTAACAGTTTTACTTGACAATCTAATTTCCGTGAACGTTCGTTCCTGCTCATCCTATATTAATCACACTTTGAGACAGTTCGAAGTCAATTTCAAAAGCGAAATTGCCTTCATACGTCGCCGTCGTCGTGTTAAGACGACATTGATGAATTATTAAGGAAAATAAAAAATGTAATAAGCGTCCTGCCTAAAAGAAATTCGTTTACTAAGAATTGATGGTTCTAGAGAAGGAAAAGGATCGGTGGCTGCTTATCCTGTATTATACAGGGTGGATTTTTAAGATGGGGCAATAAGGACAGGGCACTAGGACTATTTTCGGGCTTCGACATTGTTTATAAGTCATAAAAAGCGGCCCTGGAACGCAAAAGGTAACTGAAGAAATACGGTGAGTTTTAGTCTGTCGAAGACTAAGGCCTAGTGTCCACGGACGCGTAGCATCATAGACGCGTATTCGTTATAAAGCCCTTGGTGTACGCCTGCTCACAGCTTACATATAAAACTATGAAACTCAGTCGACGAAACGGCAACGACACGTCGTTGCCGCTGAAGCTTCTTCTTTCTGAAGTTACTTTTTTTTTCAAAATCTATGCAGTTAGCAATTACTCAAAAATGTAAGGATATTCTCTCAAGAATATTTTCTTGTATCTACAACGATAAAGGTATATACATACTCTTACTGCACCATTTAAAAAATCCACCCTGTATAGAGTTAAAACTTTTGGTACAGTCAAACGGGGTGAATAGGACCGCAGGGGTGAATAGGAACAAAAGTTTGAAGGGGATATTCGCGTTAATTAACAATTTTTCCCAGCATTTAAGTACTCCTATTTGTTCATTAATTGTAATAAAAACGGATACTATGATAGAAATCAATTATTTAAATACATACCAATGTAAAAAACTTAACCAAAGTTTTGTTCCTATTCACCCCTGAAGTCCTATTCACCCCGTTTGACGGTATCTACATATATGTATGTAAAGGTTTGTAAGTAACTTAAAGTTTGGTCCTTTGGACCTCCAAGAGTGCTTATTCAAATTGTAAGTACATTAGTAAGGGCTTAGGGATTCTTTGAATGAGTAATGACATTCCCTCTCGCTTCATCCAGAGCTGGAGAACTAGTTTGATGTATTCCCACCCCGAAAAGGTAAGTAGATCTTCTGGGTCACAGTATGGAGTGAGAGCTCCATACTGTGACCCAGAACCTTACCAGAGACTTACCTTCAATGTGAGGCGGTCACCTCCTTCTGCGAAGCAGTAATGCAAGCAAAGAAGGCAACTGAAATCATAAGGCCGAGACCTGCCTTACGACAAACAAAATTCTATACATATAAACTATCTTTGGTAAAGTGTAAACCCCTGGGAATTAGACTTCTATACGTGAGCAATCATGAAATAACTCCTTTCACTCTGAGCGGAGCACGCTAGGCAGTTTCGATCTTTTACTGACTAAAACTCACACATGTTCCTTCATTTGCCCTTTGGGTTCCAAGGCCGCGGTAAGCACAAGCGACTATTATTAATTTGCAGTGTAAAAGACCTATATTTACAGTGTACTGCGCCATTAATGTGTTTTCAAGTTAATTAACGTTCGTGCAAAATGATAGCATGTGAGCCGGTAATTATACTCGCGATCTCAATGTTTTTGCAACATGTTTTCAATATTAATCATGGAGGATACGCAATTCATTTTTATAAAAATCAACTAGTATAATCATTAATTAATTTAAGTTTGCGGGTTCAAACCCAGCCAGGCGCATTATTTTGTGTAATTTATTTCATCACCACTGCTCTCAAAACGGTGAAGGAAAACATCGTGAGGAAACATGTCCTAGAACCAAAAATTCGAAGACATGTGACATCCACCAACCCGCACTAGGCCCGCGTGGTAGATTACGGCCCATTCCCTCTCTTAGAGAGGACGCCTGAGTCCCAACAGTGGGAACATTATAAGGCCGACTATGCTATGCTACATGCTAATTTAAGTTTATTATAAATCTACCTAATACATAAATTATATCTAAAACAAATCTAATATACTATATTAACTCAATGGGAATGGTCTCAACCCATTGACTGCAGTAACCGGGTTGAGACGATTTTCATTGGGTTGTCAAGATTTTCATGCTTTCAATGAATGACAGTCAGGTCCAACACTTCGATGTACTTTTCGATTCACGGAAGTGTTTCGTAGGTTATGGAGAACAGACAAAATGCTAATCTTTTACTGCGTTCGGTAAAAAACTAGTAGCCGTCCGGTAATTTGAAAAAGACCAGCAGGTGATGCTGATTACGGACATTAATTAACTTGAAAATACGGAATTATGGAGCAGCCATAACTCAGTGTCCAGCATACCCACTATTAGCAAAGGTTTATGACACTATTAGAACCTTTTATGGTTCCCATCCATAGTTTTATGGAAAGGCCGATAATGAAAGCGCCATTGAATCACAGAATGACACATTCCTATTGCGTACCTACATAAGGATTGAATCAAAAGTATCGATACTTACGTACTGTGATTTTGGCACAGAGTAACATATATGTTACCGGCTAAACCCGATCTTAGGATGAACTAGTTTCGGCTAGGCCAAACCCGAGATTAGTCCAAGAGCGAGCGAAGCTAGCTTAGAATATTAGGGCAGCCCGACACGGACAGGTTAGGTTAGAAAGCTAAGGCGGGAGCGTAGCGGAGCTCCCGCCTCAGCATTTGAGTTTTTTTTTTTTTGAAATCACTAGTTCATTTAATTCTTTCTGTAAGATTGTAGCGATCAAAACCGCATCAAATAATGCAAGGGGTTCACCAGTTTAGAGGTATACGAAATGAGAAATGCGAAAAGAGAGTGAGACCCCGCAAACCTCCGTTAAAAAGGGCAGTTGCCCGGACCAGACACAACACCCGTCTGCTCAGAGGATCCTCACTTTTCAACTAAACATTTGAGTTTCATCAACTTCCTGCTCTTGTTCCTTGTTAATTGGGGTCAACTCAACACGTTTTTTCCCCCATTTTGTCTTGTTACACGTTACGCTATTACTAACCTACTGCATTCCTATAAAATATATTAATATTGCCTGAAATAGGTACTTCGGAGTTCGATCGATGCACAGTGAAAACGTGTATAATATTACCATTTCAGACTTGTCTCTCACAGACATTACGTTTTTCCACGACATAACCATTCCTCAAATAGCAGATAAAGTGATAAAATAGCTCTTCAAACCGTCGACATTTAATGTTTTATACTGAATAAAGCCTATTTAAGGCCGTCAGCCGCACATAACGACGGTTCCCGTTACTTATCGCACTCAGGGGAGTATCCTGAATTTATTATTGAAAGGATGCTTCTGTTGTGGTTTTGTAGGCAGTTGTTTTGTGAAACATATTTATTTGAAGAAGTGTTTCAGAATTCGTGTAGGCATTACTATACTAGGTTTTTATTATTTTGCGGCGGTGTGGCCTTTGACCAATGGCTACAGAGGCGCCACGGTGTCCTCACTTTGCGCCTGACGTAGGTCCTCAACGGACACGGTTGTTTCGAGAGGTTCCTAATTTGGGTTCAGTGGGAAGAAACGCTCAGGTGTCACCATTGCGCGTATCGCCCAGGGGACACGGTGGATATCTTTCTTCCTCGGGCGTAGCACCGTCGTGTTTTCGTGTCGCCTGAAAGTCCGCCTCTTGCTAAGTGTTCAACCGAAAACGCACGGTTATTGTGGGATATACCACGAGAGCAAAACCGCAGGTAAAACGTAGTGTTTTGTGATTAGAAATTAGAAAAAGTAAACCTTCCTCATGAACCACTATCTAATGGTGAAAACAGCATGAAAATCCGTTCAATAGTTTTGAAGTTTATTGCGAAATAACAAACAGACAGACGGATAAGAAGCATGTAACGATCGTCGTCCTTACAATATAAATAATGAAAAATTCCATTTCATCGACTTTAATTCAATTTCATAATTTTTTATTGTTTCGCGTTTGACCGCTATCTTACCTGATGGAAAGCGACGATTCGGTCGACGATGAATGTAACGCGCTTACCTAGAAGTAACCAATTCACTCTTGACTTAAAGAGTTACGTTTCAGTTTAGTACGGCTTTTTGTAAAGCTATAAGAAAATAATTAAAAATGAATGAAATAATTACACTCATATTTAAACATTAAGTTAATTATTAAAACTCATGTTATTTAATTTAACAGGCAACAGAACAATTTAACGTGTCATGAATAAAGTAAGAGCCTTGATTTCGTTTCGTTGAGAAATATTAAATGTGTAATTAGCACGCGTTGAAAATAAATAAATAAAAGGGAATTAATTATGAGATGTTGGAACACTGTTCTTTGTAAGTCGTGAAAGTTAAATATTCTACTTTTGCCTCTTTATACTATTTAGTTTACCTTTGATCTTTAATTGTGACACTTTCATTCTGTCTCAATTAAAATCTGTGTCGGAGTCTGTGATTACTGATAGCTAGAACCTAAGGTTATTTAAGTAAAGAGTTTATAGGTTACTTCTAGGCAAGCGTGTTCCATCATCGATCACATCATCGCTTACCATCAGGTGAAATAGTGGTAAAGCATGTTCTTTACGTGGGAAATCATCAATTTTCTTCCGCTCTGAGTAAAGTGAGAAGGAGTGTCTGATTTTTAATTACTGAAACCGACAGCGTTCCTTTTTGCGAGGGCAACAGAATTCAGAATACGTTTTTTTAAAGGGCGAGATCAACCATCAAATATCTTCTCCCGTTCTGAGTGAAGCGAGAGCGAGTGTCAGACTTTTACTGACTACAACCCACCTGTGTACTTCAGTTGCAATTTGTATTTTAGAGCTGCGGTCCTAGGAGCCTAGCAGGGCCGAAGCCTACGGGGACCATGGGTTCGCTTCCGAAAAGGAAACCCGGGGTCTTGAAACGTAAGGCAAAAAAGGAACATAGGAGTGAGTTTTAGTCAGTAAAAGTCTGACACGCCCTCCCTGTCCGCCCTAGATTGGGACAAGTCATTGGATGATTTCCCACCCGAAAAAAGGCTGCGGTGACAGTTTCTAACAATCCCCTAGGATACACACACGATTTATTGATAAATTCAGCTAAACCATAGATAAAAAAGTTAGTGGAGGACAGTCTATATCCTGTATCTATATTAACTGTCATAAATGACAGTACTGCCATAAACAAAAAACAGAATCTAGACTATAGTCTTGGTATATCAATGGCATATTGTACATTTTTCATTAGTTTCGTAACTTAACCTGACCTCGCATTTAGGCAGTTGTTAACCTCATTGTAATCTAATAAAAATAACCTAATTATATTGTCAAGGCCAGAAAGGAAAACATAGGCGCCTATTATAAGGGTGGGACTATTATTTTGTAGGTGTAACAGCAATTAACTTTTAAATAATTAATACAAAATGTATGAAGTAGTGACGTAGGTGGGCATACATTATCAATAATTGTATAGTAGTGGGGGTAAATGTTTTGGATTTTGGACACTTATTATGAATTTTATTTTATTGTTGTTGTTTTAATTTATTTCATTTTTATTTGACATTTATTATTATTGTGAATTATATTGTATTATTATTATGATTTGTAATATATGTTGTGTAAAATTTGTTAAACTTTTATGTATAAATGAATTAAATTAATAATACTTAATAAGATTTTAATGGAATAATTATGAATTTTTCAAAACTAATTATGTAGTAGAATAAATGGCTTTTTTATTTATTTATTTTATGGGGTAAATGTTCACTTGCATGCTGGCAGTCAGCGCAAGCGGTCGTACGACCGAGCGGTGAAGTGTTGTTTAATTTGCGTGATCTTCAGTGGTTTACCGTCTTCTGGGTCGTTGATGTACTCTACCTAGCAGGTCGGGTCAGGACATAAATGTACAGAAATCGTAAAGACGTAACGACCAGATAAAAGTTGTGTCGTTTGAGTGTGAGATTGGATAATTCCAGGAGTTATTAGGTACATCATTAAAAAAAGTAAACAACTGTGGAGAAGTAGGTAATTTTTTAAATTAAAATTATGATTAGTAGATGCGCATTAGGTAAAAAGCGTAACACCCCTTGAGGGAGCGCCGTAGGGGGGGGGGGGGGGGGGTGAGAGCAGTTGTGTAAATAATTTTTTACTATTTTGGTGTACAATGAAGTTTATTCTATTCAATTTTATTATGAAAGTAGTACGAATCATAACATACCGACCATTCCGGCGAAACATGCAAATCCTGTTATACAACATAACCGATTTAGTGGGTGGTTGTAAATAATACTTTTTGGCATCTAATGTATAAATATAAAGGTCAGGTTTCGGCCTTGTGTCCAATACGTAACATTTGCGAAGATTATTCGTTAAGCCACGCGTAGTCAAATCTAAACTTATAACTTGACAGGGCTGCCGCCATTCGGACAAGCGAATTTGCAACTGCAGTTCACATAAAACCGAAATCCTTCTAACATTTCATATATTATTCTCTCTGATCTTTGAATGCAAATAATCGTTAGAAGTGCCAACACTAAAGAAAAAAAATAGCAGTGAGAAAATCAGTTACAGGAAATTTAATCCGAAGCGACGATGTGGTCTAAGATGGTGCAAGCTTGCCTAGAAATAAAGTAACAATTTTCTGAATACATATTCAGATTGAATCATAAAATTCGGGTGCATTTTCCAGCCTTCCACAAGATGAACCGACCTCCTGGCAAGGGTGGCAGGAATTCGATGTATTCAACACGAAAAGGTTGTAACTTGGCTAGGGGGGCTCCCTAGTCAAGTTACAACCGTTTCGTGTCGAATTCCGTTCTCCAATTGGTAACGCCTCGGTGTCAGCAATTATAGAAAACGGTAAGTTGATAGCCATGTTGACGCGCCTGAGTCGGCCGCTCGTTCTACAAAGTCATTCTACAATAACAAAAGATGTAGCGTTGAACAGTGTGGAAACGATAACAATTCATTCTATCATTTTGACCGATGTGAACTTGGCTACGAATTTTCTATTCGTTTGTTCTGACCACGTGACATAACGTTGAGATGATGTCATTCCCATATATTTGGTTAGTTTTCGACTAGCGTTAACGATTGCAGATTATCAACTTGGCTAGGGGTGTAGTACCCGTCGTTGTAGCGACACGTGGCGACATTCGGAGGACGAACATTTACAGCAGTGGACGTCTTTCGAGTGAAATTATAACCTAGAGTGGGAGAAATTATCTCATAATTTTCCACCCTAAAAAAACCGGGGCTAGGTGTCTTGTGTCTGCGAGCGTAAATGTTTGTGAACACACCTACGATACACGAGTAATTCCTAGTTAAAAGAAACGATTTGAAAAAAAAAAATGGCAGCCCTAAATGAGAGAGTACTGTGTATTTTGAGATATTACGAGCTGTTTATGTATTGTGTATGAATGAGAGCTGTAAGCAAATGTATTGTTTAACTAATCTGTCAGATTACAGCCTGTTGTGGTCTTGAATGGAAAGTCGTTGTGAGCTCGCTTTGTAGAAAATAATGGGATTACATTGTGGTATTCATTTTTTTGTAAATCTAATAATTATTTTTTATGCGTTTCTTTCTGGATCACGGGGAAAGTGTTACGAGGGTAGTTATTCAGAAGCAAGACTCAGTCATGAATCAACACATAACAAAATATGGTGATCGTAATGTATCTACAGTCTTTGTGGTGTAAAATGAACACAAGTCTAATAAAGTGACTTTAGATTCGGTTTGAGTTTCTTTTTTTAAACTCCATTTGATCTGACTTGAGTAATTTATTAACGTGATACATCATCAGCTTCCTAACCTTAATTAAAAAAAAAATAATACTAAATGCCACATTATTCAAGTATTTTTTTATTAATATAATATTTAGTAAAGCGAGTGCGACTACTTTCGCGCGTCATTTGCACCAGAAACTCACGAACTTTATTTTCCATTATCCATGGAGTATCGTGTTATCCAGTAACTGGGTTGTGAAGGTCTGAGAGCAGTCGCTCCATGTAAAACACAGGTATTCAGTCGCATCCTGTTAGACTAGAAGCCGACCCCAGAGATGATGATGATAACCAGGGGTTCTTTTTTATTGGATGGGAAAATCATCTTATGACAAATCTCGCTCTTGGGCGAAGCGGGAGATAGTGTTAGACTTTTACTGACTAAAAACCCACTCCTGTTCTTTCGTTGCCTTAGTCCCAAGGCCCCGGGTTTCGCTTTCACACTACCCGTGGCCCCAGTAGGCTTCGACCCTGCTGGTGGGCCCCTATGATAACCAGGGGTCGGAATAAGGTAGGATTCATGTACTTGCATCGAAATGTTGATATTAATATGGATCTTCCCGGGATTTCTAATGAAAAATCACGTGTAGCGAACAATATTACAAATCAATAATATGTATATATATAATAAAACAAAGATATTTAACATAAAATTTTTATTCGTATTTTTTATTATAAAAGATCTCTTTACGTCAACTGAGGTGAGGTTACCAAATTTATACACTTCCTCCTCTTTGTCATTAATGTAGGAAGAATTTTTTCAGCTATATTTCTGATAGTGTCTTAAAAAAATTCTGCTCTTTAAAATTAATATCGGGATTTGAGGCATATCCTCTTTATTCTTTCGCTGTATGAAATCAGAGAGACAGTGGTGGCCGAGTAGAGACAGTGGTGGCCGAGTAGAGACAGTGGTGGCCGAGTAGAAACAGTGGTGGCCGAGTAGAGACAGTGGTGGCCGAGTAAAGACAGTGGTGACCGAGTGGTAACAGCCCCGACTTACGAATTGTAGGGTGCGGGTTCAAACCCAGCCAGGCGCATTACTTTGTGTAATTTATTTCATCACCACTGCTCTCAAAACGGTGAAGGAAAACATCGTGAGGAAACCGGCATGTCCTAGAACCAAAAATTCGAAGACATGTGACATCCACCAACCCGCACTGGGCCCGCGTGGTGGATTACGGCCCATTCCCTCTCCTAGAGAGGAGGCTTGAGTCCATTATAAGGCCGACTATGCTATGCTATGTATGAAATCAGTGTAAGTACATGTTTAACTCTAGCTAAGCCGACCTCTGATGATGATTCAGTTTTGCGTTATTATTGTTAGTTTACATAGGAACTTCGAATCGAATAATCCTTTACAGTTTGAAAAGAGCGTTTTAAGCAAGAAATAGATTTCATTTTACTTGAGAATTAAGTCATAGCGAATTAGATCTCTCCGAAAAATCTACTTTTCCGGAAACAAAGTGAGGAAATATGATTTCCGAGACCCTTTCAAGGTAATTCAGTGATATCAAATCGTATTATCGTAACGTTGAAGGTAGGGTCGGCAACTAAGTTGCTTATTGCTTAGGTTATCAGTATATGGTAAAGATTGAAAAGAAATTATTCCATTTATTTTCTATCATAACATATTATTTACATTTTTAAATATTTCTTAAAAAAGGCAAAAAATACATTTAAAAATATAAAAAATATTAGCCCACCGGCATCGGGAACAGGGTCCAAGCTGCCGGTGGTCAGGGCTCCTGAGAGAGGAATCTCCGAACAATACGCGCCGTTTCCAGGAGTACTGCCTTCTGAATCAAGCCCTTGATCCAACTGCCTAACGAGAGCCTCCTCAGATGTTGGTCAAAGCTCTTGGCAATTAAGCCATTGGCCGTTACGACTGTCGGCACAATGATTGCTCTATCCACTTCCCACATGTCGACAACCTCGCGAGCTAAGTCAAGATACTTAGTTTGCTTAAAAGATATTATTAATATTATATTCTGCTGATTTGGTAGACCTACATGGAGATAAGAAGGCAGGTACCAAACCGGTTTGCGTCAACTCTTCAGAATAATTATAGGTATCTGAATACTTTTTAACTATTTTGGAGGATGGAACTAAAGGTTAATCTCCTTGTCCAAATGTGATCGTAGAGTGAGTTCATGTATAAATTGCAGCAAACTCTAACATTGCAGTGCATCTATGATCCCTGCTTTCCAAGTCACGATGACATTGCTGTTAGCGCGTCAACTTATAGCAGATGGACGTACTTATGGTCACTCGAAATGAATAACAAGCGCGCTAACATCGATGTTGTCGTGACTCGGAACGCTGGGGGGTTATCAGTGATGTGTGCTTAATTCTTATGTGAGTGATATATAGATGTCGCTCCACTATTCTTTTTCATTTATGCCCTTTTCCAGCTAACCGTACATCAAGCCGGTACTAATTTCCGCGCCCCACTTTCTTATACCTCTATGAACTTACTACAGTAGTTATATTCCTTATCATAGTCCTCAAGGTAACCCCAGTCACGAACCGTGTTTGTTATTACAGTTTTACAACATAATGTTAGCTTTATGTGTTCGTTTTTGTTCGGGAAAGTTCGATGAGTTTAAATATAACAATGTTTTTGTGTCGGGGGAAGTTGGATGAAGCAAGTTCGTGTTACTGTTGTTGAAACATTATTTTATCATACGAGTTTTCTTAATGTTGGTAAGTAGTTAGATCACACTAATATTATAAAGCCGATATGTTCGCCTGTGAGTATGTGTATGTTTGTGACTTCTTCAAGCTTGAACGACTGAACGGATTTGGATGAGCTTTGGCATACGGAGAACATACATAGATCATATCCTGCAATAGCTCACAGAATACTTTATATCTTGGGAATATGAAGCTTTGGGACAATAGTCTACCTTCACGCGGGCGTATCCGCTTTCAGCATATAGTTTAATCTAATATTAGTCCAATTCTGAAAATTCTTTCGCTAATAGAAATCGCTAAAATATTGCTAAACACGTTTACCAAAAAAGTACAAGCGGGATATAGAATAACTAGCTTCTGCACGTGAAAGTATCCTATATATCTACTATTCCAGGATATAATCTACCCGTGTGCCAAATTTCATCAAAAACCGTTTAGCCGTTTGACCGTGGAGATGTAACAAATATACACACCCACACATACTACTAATGGAGGGATTAATTCATAAGAATACAGGGCTCAAGCCCGCTGCGTGCTGCTGGTTTGAGACCGCAGCAGTCAATCGCTTAACTATTGCGACAACCGAGCCGTCAATTATTCGGCATTCTATTCTCTCCTTACTTGATACTAAGTTAAATAGAGAAGGAATACTCTTTAGATACTTAGACATGATTAATTATTCAAACTACCTCCTGTCAGATAAAAGTAATTGATGTCTGTGTAAACACTCAACCGTGATGGCCCTAACTTTTCAGTCCAAAACATTAGGTACGCAAAAACCTTTGAAATACAACTCCAAGCGGCAGACTAATTATTTAAATTCTCTTTTTCGAAAGAAAGAAAAACAGACAAAAAGAAAGAAAGTTGTAATACGACTTAATTATTTTTGTGTAGTCGTTGACTTATTTATTGGATTATTTAGTTTTCTATGATAGTTATAACTATATATTTAAGCAGAACTATTTTGAAATATATAAGTAGTTAGGAATAACTGTATCGAAATATTCTTTTTTAAGTGAGTTAGTTTAATATGAGAATTGAACTGTTTTCATATGTAAGTTTGTACGGAACCCTCAGCGTGCGAGTCTGACATGCACTTGCCCGGTTTATCTGTTACCACGTCAGTTTCCGAACATTTGTTTACGGTTTCGGTGTCGACTACAAATCGTGTCGTTCGGTCAAAGGTGCCTAACACACATGTTGAGTTAGGCGTCTTTTAAAAAAATAAATAACGCAGAAATTAAAAAAAAAATGTCACAAACAGAATAAATAAAAACAATAATAAATAATATTCCACAACTATAATACAACGCCATCAAGTCCTCCACTAGACAACTGATAAACATACTTATATATTTCTAAATACATACATGTATTACAGATAAATTACACCCAGTCACAGAACGTGACATCGTGCTCATCACACATTGGTCTTGGGTGGGAATCGCACGCACGATCTCCGGCATGGCAGTCAGAGCCAATAACCACAAGACCAACATGCCTGTCTAACAAATGAATACATTAACGACTGTCACTTGAATAGCCAAAAAGATACTTTATGAAGTAATTTTCTTTTTATAGCTTCGAAAATGAGTAAAAACCTTTTTAATGAAGGTCTGCAGGCAAAAAGCTGAGCTTTGCACGACAGAAGCTCTTTATTATTGTTTGCTTCAAAATACGGCTAACTAGCGCAATGTTTGTTAAAATCATAAAAGCTTTGTTCGATCATGAATATAAAGTTAATTAGAGATTTTCTTTTAACAAGCGTTGAAAACCTTTTTATTTCTAGGGTTCCGTGCACAAAGGGCAAAACGGGACTCTTATTACTAAAACTCTGCTGTCCGTCCGTCTGTCTGTCCGTCTGTCATCAGGCTGTATCTCATGAACCGTGATAATAAGACAGTTGAAATTTTCACAGATGATGTATTTCTCTTACTAAAACAGTATTAAATAAATATTTGAGTGGCTCCCATAAACCGACACACACTTGTTTTTTTATGGATAGGCTCGCGTTTGACCATTCGACGGAGCACGCTGGCCTAGAAATAACTTATTCACTCTTGACATATTCTGTGGTCGTTATTAAAAAGGGGACAACTTCTTTTTTTTAAGTAAGTACATAAAAAAAATCGATTCCGAAGATGTGAATTTTTATCTTTGTCTATCTCACCTAATGGTAAGCGATGATGTGGCCGACGATAGAGCACGCTTGCCTAGAGGTGTTTCCTGATAGCTACAACCTAGGGGGTCTTTAAGTCAAGAGCGAATACGTTACTTCTAGGCAAGCGTGCTCCATCGTCGGCCACATCATCGCTTACCATCAGGTAAGATAGTGGTCAAACCTATTTACTCTATGTATACTATTATTGTAAGCTAGGTTCTGCCAGCGGTTTCGTTCCCGTGAGAGTAGGTTTCTTTGGACCTCCGTTTTATTCTTACATCAAACATCGATTGCTGTTCAGCCATTTGTACTACTACGACAAAAGCATACATAATCGTAACTAGCTTCTGTTAGCGGGTATGGCCTCGTAAAAGTAGGTTTCTCCATACAAACATTTGATTATATGTCAATCATCATTTGGCCATATCATTGATGTAGGATTTCTGTGTCTATAAAAGGTCTAAAGAAAATCAGGCCAAACAAGGATTGACATAATCATCAAACTTTAACGATTAAACAATCTGGCCAGTTTTAGTTGGTCATATCAAGAAGTGATCAATTTCTAAGATCTGGCCTCGACATGTATACCAATCAACTAAACCACACTAAAATCGAACGACCATTCCTATTCACAACGGCATCTATTGTTTTAACTACGAAAGGTCCTTCGACCTCGTCCTTGAACCTGACTGACCTTGTACTACTTGACCTCGGAATGGCCTTAAAGCGTCAGTGATGGCGGGAAATCGTAATGTTATATGTAATCGACGCCGGTGGGTCTGCCGATCAATATTGAGTAAACGACTGATTAGCTTGAACGTGATTGGTCATTAGTGTTGAGCTTTCTTGTGGCTCCAACTTGGTACAGAATGACAAATTGGGTACTATAATCTATATAAATAAAAGCGAAATACCACTCACTGATTAATCACGAAATCTCCGAAACTATAACACCTACAAACTCAAAATTTGGCAGGTAGATTCCTTATAGGGTGTAGACATCCACTAAGAAGGGATTTTACGAAACTCCACCTCTAATGGGGTAAAACGGGGGTTTGAAGTTTGTACGGAGAAACTGATTTTCACGCGGGCGAAGCCGCTGACAGAAGCTAGTAATTAATAATTTGTTTATTTATTTTCTAAAAGAGTTACTCGTGGTCCTGGGACGCAAGGGATATTAATGTGATTTTAGTCAGTAAAAGTCCAATAAGTGTGCTATAATAGTGTTATCTACGTAAAGTTGTGGTTTCCGCACTATGAGTCATGGTGATTGATTATATTAGTTGTGTATATAAGGCCTACTCTACTCTCTACTCAAAAGTGCCGTGAAAGTAGCAAAGAAATGGGTCATGAAAATTTAAAGAAGATCGAATTATTTGTCACATTTCATTAAGTTATAATAAATTTATAATAAATATTATTAAGTTATAATAAATATTTTCATTTAAGGCTGCTATCTAGTATTCTAGCCACTAGCTCCAACCAAAAACTAATCATCATCTTCCTGCCCTTGTCCCATCTTATTTGGGGTCGGCGCAACACGTTTTTTTCTTCCATTCTATCCTGTCAAAAGTCATACTATCACTAACTTCCTTTTGTTTCATATCACTGTATCCAACCAAAAACTAATAATATTTCTTTATTGCTAATAAAGAAATTACTTTCCACCTTTTAATCAGTTTTAAATGTTTCAACTGTGTTTTTCCTGAAAGGAAAATACGGAACCCTTATATGATCACTTTGTTGTTCGTCTGTCTGTCTGTCAAGACCCTTTATCTCGGGAACGCGTGGAGGTATCAAGTTGAAATCAAAACCATATATTGAGGTATGCGGTCCCTTGAAGCGGTGATAAATCAAACTTCTGAGTTAATAAAAAAAAAGATACAGCCGTTTATGTTGCTAAAAACGCATATTTCGACACTCTCAAAGGAAAAATGAAAAATTTTTCATGCTAAATAAATTCGATTTGGCATGAAGAATTTTTTTTCTATACTTGTGCTATGAGACTTTCTTCTAGCACAAGTCTTCTCATAGTCTTCATAAAGGAAAAAAAACTGAAAACTGTAAATTTTTTGTTACGTCACAAAAAGAAAACATTTTTTGCGTTTCGGAAAATACTTCGTAAGTATGTACGGGACTCTCGGTGCGCGAGTCCGACTCCCAGTTTTTTTTTTAAACCACTACTGTACTAAAAAGAAAAAAAATAATTGAAACTGGACAAGCCGTTTATGAGTTTCAGCGGGATTAACGAACAGCAATCAATTTTTATATATAAAAAGAAGAAGAATACTGGGATCTCCACCAAAAGACACATAGATAAAACAGAAATAACTGTAATTATAACTTTGAGCTTTTGTGTAGTTAAAATTGTAAGCAGGCCAAAAGTAATAAATGGCACTTTGCTTCCCCGATTTTGTGATATCGGAAAAGCATTATGGTTTCTCTAGTGTCCAAGTCTTAATGATAGAAACAATGTGAAGCTTGATTCTCTAGGTGAATTTATACATAAAAATAAATCCGAAAAATTCAATAACTTTATTTCTAAATAGCCTTGATCGCCAAGGCTACTCCATTGCTGCAATGACCTTCAAATGTCAACGTGTATTGGTACTTGTAACTGGCGTCAATGTTAATGTGGTTCTAGACGAATCCGTATTGAACAACTAATGATCTGGAAGGAATTGCTATCATAGAAGTGGCAAGATTTCCTGATACTGTTAAATAAAGCTCAGAATTAACAGGGCCCTTCTCGTTCCGTCTATCGTCATTTATGGTTTAAAAGCTTGTTGTTTCAAGCAGCGCCTAATGAGAATGAGGGAATGCGAAAAAAGAGAGATATCACTTGAACAATCAATTAAATACTGTGTCACTCACTCGAGTATTTCACAAAACTTATTCCGATAAACATTTTTTTTTTTTTAAAACCTTAAAATTTTGGAAAAAATGTTCTTCCAACAGAATTTGATGGCACATTTAGTGCCAAAAAAAGCCTTTAAGTTTTTGGAGAAAATGTTACTCAAATAGAATTTCGATTAAATGTGCCAGCTTATAAATTACTTTTTTTTTCTTTATACACTATGAAGAGCCAAAGTTCACGAAAAATAACAGATTTTCAGAGGTCTTCACTGGATTAGATAATTTTAAACATTGTTTTAATTTCAATAGAAACCTAGATGATATCCACAACATAACTGTGTTTCCGAAATATCTAGAAAAGATGTGTAATAACGAGAAAACAATCAATCACGGTAATACAATAAGAAAGAACACACAGAACCTTGATTTATAGGAAGTTTCGTTGGCAACGACCTAACATCAGCTGAAAGAGAAAAACATTCCAATATGAATTCATAGAACCGAGGCTGTAGAGGAAATATAACACCTTCCATAGAGGTTAAAAAACAAAACAAGGTTCCAATTTAGACTTTTAAATTTTGGACACGACCACAATAATAAAGAAAATAAAAAGTCAAATATTACCTGAAAATCGAAATATTCGGTGACATTTCCCACCCTTCAATCAACCAATCAACGACGAGACATCGCTGCGAGGGGTATTAACAATAATTGATATTGAAATTCCCCGTTTAATAAAACATGGTTGTGTATCTAACCGCGTGGGAAATCGTCACTTGTGCTGTGGTCAATGTCAACTCTTTAAGGCCACTAGGTGAACTAACATAGTATTGGTTTCATATATTATGTCACTTTCAACTAACATATCACTGGATACGTATTGATTGCATTTACTACATACCTTTGCGGAATATTTAATATGATACTACGGCACTGTGTGGACCGCCTGGAGGACACGGTAGAGCACACGGTGGAGGTGTGCCCCGCTTGGGCAGAGCAACGCCGTGTCCTCGTGGGGGCAATCGGCGGCGGCGATCTCTCGCGCCGGGCCTTGGTTCAGGCCATGGTCCGAAGCGAGAAGGAGTGGCAGGCGGTCGCCTCCTTCTGCGAAGCAGTAATGCTAGCAAAGGAGGCGGCCAATCGCGTGAGGCAACGGTCCTTACACTCTAATCGCCGCCGGGATTCCGATCCCGATTTCCGGCCACCGTAGGCGCGGGCTTGCGGACGGCGAGCAATGGTGGCTCGCCGTCCGATCGTCCGGTTACCGTCCGGACCGAGCCCAAGTCGTCGACGGCGCGTACTGTTCCACGCGCGCCTCAAGGAGATGTCAGTAAATCGTAGGGGCCCAGAAGGGTCGAAACCTACTGGGGCCACGGGTAGTGTGAAAGCGAAACCCGGGGCCCTGGGACGAAGGCAACGAAGGAACAGGAATTGGTTTTTAGTCAGTAAAAGTCTGACACTATCTCCCGCTCCACCCAAGAGCGTGATTTGTCATAAGATGATTTTCCCACCCAATAAAAAAAAAGGATACTACGGCTTTTTTCCCTTCAT
This sequence comes from Mythimna vitellina, assembly GCA_949316375.1. NCBI lineage: Eukaryota > Metazoa > Arthropoda > Insecta > Lepidoptera > Noctuidae > Mythimna > Mythimna vitellina. The sequence goes on along the minus strand of OX438700.1, from coordinate 20,442,236 downwards.
TTCATTTCCCATTCTCAAAAATCCAAAAGCATTGGAATACGACGTGCTAACCAAGACATTCAGTAGGAAATATTACATTTTTGTAAACTATATTTTGTACATTTCCTTTTATTATTTTGAATGAGAGGACTATGTAATTTTTTTCCTATTTAGTCATTTTAACGTGTCTAGAAATTGAGTATTTTCTGTGGCCTATCTAAATGTCCTTTCCTGGTACTGTCCATGAAGTCGTTGAGCTCCTTAGTATTCCCGAGTTGAGCTAAATGAATACAGACAAATGCAAAGTTCCATACAAATCTGTGTGACTCTTTCCATAAAATACAATCCGTGTTTTTTTTTTAACTTATTTACAAAATAAATATTATTTAATAAGCATGACTTATTATACTTCAACGACGTGAGATATTTTCTACTGTAACATATGTATTTAATTTGTATGTTTATTAGTTGCACTTACGATAGCTGAGTGGTTAGGTACATGATGTTGAAGAGCAAAGTTAGATGAGTTTCTAGTATGTAATGACGAAGTTTACACTTGGAATAACTCGTTCTAAATAAGAGGCAATCAGGTCACCTCCTAACACACGGATCTAATTAGCAGAATTTTATGCGTTAAACGTGTTTTGTGTTCATTTATGTACATACTGATTTGATCATTCAAGTTCGATGAGTTTTCTTCCAGCAAACCTTTGAGTGATAGAGACCACATCCGAGGGTAAGATCCACTGTACAATATAAACCTATAAAATAATTATCAATATTATATACTACAACTAGATTTGCCCACGACTACGTTCGTATGAATTTCGGTTATAGCGAACACGAAATTGAAGTCGAAGCCAGATAAAAAGTAGCGAAGACTATGTCCTTTCTTTGATTTTCTTTCACCGACTTTGACGAAATTTGGAAAGGAGTTACATTAAAACCCAAACTCCGTTCCAAATTTCATCAAAGTCGGTTCAGTAATTTAACAGTGAAAACGTAACAGACAGACAGAGTTACTTTCACATCTATAAAATTAGTAAGTATGTATTATGTCAATTAAGAAAGGATGTGAAGAATGCTCTTTAATTATCCTCTTGAAGACATTCAGAGAAAGGGGGACGTAGCGTGTGTTTTCATTGAATTGCGAATGTAAAACTCAAGTAACCACCCTTTTCTGCCACACTTGTATACCCTTCGTAATGGCTTACGTGAAAAACATCACCTGCGCTTTTTGTACCAGTTAAAAATACTATGGCAAACTGCTGTGGCTTCCCACACTACATACTTTATTAGTTTTATACAGTGCGTTCGGTTACAGATTTTTACAAAATACAGAACTTATGAAGACAACCATGATTTTTTATTGAGTTAAAAAACATCTTATGACAAATCCCGCTCTTGGGCGGAGTGCGAGATAGAGTCAGACTTTTACTGACTAAAAATCCACTCCTGTCCCTTCTTCCCAGGGCCCCGGGTTTCACTTTCACACTACCCGTGGCTCCAGTAGCCTTTTGAGAAAGCCACGGCAGCTTTTTCGAAAAATTTGCAGAGACAAAATAGGCAAAAAAAATATCTGTGAAATTCGTTAATCGGACAGCCTGTAGACGACTTCGATAATATTTAATGGTACCAGCATGAACCACGTGGGAGCCAGCAGTTCGCAGACAGGGTCACTGTCAACTTACATTATAGATGAATATCGATTGAACTTGACTCGCAATGGTATCGTTCAAGACCACTGTTGCCACCTTGCCACTGATGGAACACTGAGTCATGTTGGGTTCAAGGTTTAATACTTCTTAAATAAAAGTTTCTATTATTTTGGTGTTAGTTTTACTTTTCGATTTGTTTCTCAAGGCCGGAGGCATCCCGGGCGTTGAGAGTCGCAAAACGATTCCTGGCCGCCGTAAGCGCGGGTTTGCAGACGGCGAGCAATGGGTAGCTCGCCGTCCAGTTTTTCGATAAAGATCAAGCCCGGGTCGAAGGCGCGTTATTTCACGCGTGCCTCAAAAAAATGTCATCAGGAATAATGGGACTAGTTAGGGTCGATACCTGCCAGGTCTGCTGATTGCTCGAAAGAGTTACAACAAAGAAATCAACTCAAAGAAATCAGTAAATATCTGACACTCCCTCTCAGTCCACCCTGAACGGTAAATGTAATTTGATGATTTTTTCATAAAAAATAGGATTTTTTTTTTTTTTTTAATTCTGGATAGGTTCGCGCTTGACCGCCATCTCACCTGATGGAAAGCGATGAGGCGGTCGACGATGGAACTAAATAGTAGTCCTCTGGTAACGGGAGCAGGGTCCAAGTTACCGGTGGTTAGGGCTCCAGAGACAGGAACCTCCTCACAATGCGAGCCGTATCTAGGAGTACTGCCTTCTGTATCAGGCCCTTGATCCAGCCGCGCAACGACAACTTCGACAGATGGTCGTCGAAGCTTTTGGCTATAAGGCCATTGGCGGTCACGACAATCGGAACAATGACAGTTTGTTTCGATGTATATATTAGCTTGGTTTATTGCTATTTTATTTCGCCCAGGGTTGTTTTTTCGTATCTCACAGGATTAAAACCTGGTCTTTGACATTTCAGTAGAGGTTCAGGCTCGAAGTTTGTCAGCGATCAATGAAGTACAGTATCCTGGCGGTACAAATTTTAGACCTCATAAGGAACAAAGCGCGCCAAAACTAAGATAAAAAATGCTAACCGAAGAGCTGTACTCTTAAATGGGATTGAACCGGGCATGTCTGCCGCATGTCAGATGAGTTGCAGGCTAAAAGAGCTATTTACTGAGCCCCATTAAACGCAAGGCGATACCACAGTAGATCAAGGCGAAGGTGGAGAGACAAGCTTGACTCTTACCGGACTGGCCTGCAACGATCAAGGACAGACGGGAGAGGGAGGCCTTCGTCCAGAAGTGAAACATAATGGGCTAATTACATAAATATATTGAAGGGATTTGCCCAGGAGTAGGACAGAATATGGCAGCAAACCAAAAAGGATAAATATTTTTCGCATACTAAAAAAAAGGTCTTTACAAGAAACGCCAAGGGCGTAGGTACCTATTGACATTACTAATAGGATAAAACCAAATCGAAAAACAATGTCATGCGTAATAAATAAAATAGATCCAAAGAAGAAATGTGATAGCGGCTTCCATATTACATAAGGGGTTCATAACATAACATAGGCACTCAAGCCGCATGCATACGAGAGATGAGAGATTTATTATTTACTACGCCATCTAAAGCCGGGTACAGACTGCGGTAACATAACATGCAATGTAACACGCAATGAAAAAATTTACCGCCGTCCAAATTGTCGCAATGTAACATACAATGTAACAGAATTCCAGTAGTGTGGACGCCTTGCGCGCGCGAACAGAGTATTTCAGCTATGTGAGTAGGTACATGCTCGGTTCGTGCGCGCGCTGCTTCCACACTTATAAAATGCTCCTTTCATGTTACCTTTTATGCAAAAGGCGCGTCCAGATCTGGCGAATGCGCCGCTCGCGAGCCGCTTGCGAACTGCGCACGTCCATTTCAGGTTCATACAAAGCGCGCGCGGCGCAGGCGCTTCGTGCGAACGAGCCGAGTCGTCGAGCTCGCGAGCGGCCTGCGAGTTGCGCCGTCGCCAGTTCTGGACACACCATTACGTTACAGAAGTCTGTTCCCGGCTTTACGTATTCCATTCTCCTAGATTTTAATATTATATGCTTGTGTTACAATTTTATGCAGTGGTGGATCATTAGATCAACTCCGACTTACGGGTTGTAGGTCGCGGGTTCAAACCCAACCTGCAGCGTTACGTTGTGTAATTTATTTCATCACTACTACTCTCAAAACGGTGAAGGAAAAAATCGTGAGGAAACCAGCCAACACATCATCCACCAACTCGCACTGGACTCGCGTGGATTATAGCCCTTTCTCTCTCCTAGAGAGGTATCCAAGTCCCAGCAGTGGGAAAATTATAAAGCTGATTATGCTCCCAGCGATATTTGGACAAGAAAAGGTATTTAATAGGTTTACTCTATATTTAGCAATAGATTGCTATAGACTAGTGATTAGGTAAAAACGAAGAAAAGCCAAAACGAGGAAAAAATATCTCGCCATTATGTGAACCTGAAGTTGGAAAGAGAGAGAAAGAAAGACATTTGAAATAAATTCCAGCTTTTCTTTTTTTAAACGTCGCCTCAATCGTAATCGTTAGGAATCGTGGGCACGTTCACAAATATATAAACTGACATACACAAGACCCCCAGATCCAGATTAACATTGAAGGACTGGAACAATTTGCCTGCTGCGGTATTCCCGTCCAACTTATAATTTAGGTGTCTTCAAGGCTAGAGTGAATAGGCTCTTAATAAACTAGTGCGCCTCACCATCAATGATTACATCTCTGCATACCATCAGGTGGGATCGCAGTCAAACACTGGTTTATATCAATTAAAAAAAAAAAAAAAATTGTCTGTATCCTATGCAAATTTTTTCTCCGTGTGGAAATCAAATCCGCGACGCGCACAGCAGCTTTTTTTCACATTAGGTATTACTCCTGTACGTTCACGGACACGCAAGCTTACATACTCAAGACACCCAGACCAGAATAGGCCATACAAATGTATGCTTCAAGCGGGAATCGAACCCGCGACGCCCACCACAACAGACAACCACTGCTTGCCTTTCCGTTGCTGAATTGTCTTTGAATGACAATGACTCAGATCAATAATTAATTTAAAATGAACAATACTGAAATGTTTCCCGAATTTCCACAACCTAGCGTGAAGAAAACACAAGACACTCCTCTACTACAGACTATATAATTTCTAATGCTCCAATAAATAAATAACAAAATAAACAACTCAAACGCAATAGCAGCACACCCACTGTTTATTTACTCGCGTCATGCCAAGAACACACGCACTCAGCTAGACAATAACGTCTGCCGTGCCAAATGTACTGCTATAAATTTTGTACGAATTTTCTGTGCGGAAGACGTCATTGGATACAAATTATTATGAGATAGAGATATTATCTTCGGAAATAGGCCGTACACGACTTTCTCTTCACGAAACTTAGGCCTACTGCTGTCCACGGACGCGTAGCTTCAAACACGCTTATTCGTCTTTATACGCTAGCGGTAATATTGTGCCATCGTGTCATTGTAGCTTCGCCTACAGAGATTCATAATTTTGTATGAAAGCTTCACGCAGGCGTACACCAAGCTTATAATGACGAATACGCGTGTATGAAGCTACGCGTCCGTAGACAGTAGGCCTTAAAAAACTTAGAGCGGGTTTTTGAATTGAGTATTTTGAGTTAAGGACGTGTTAAACCCTACTTGTGCCCGATTTCTGATTCAAGCATTTGATGTTAAGTATTTCTCAAACCCTAGCTTAAACCTAACTCAACAAGATTTGACGGTTTTCAAGCTAGAGTTTGAGGAATACTCCAAATGCTTAAAATTAAAAATAGTGGCATTACTGTATTTTTGACAGGTTAAGAAACAGAGTCCTTTTTTATTATTATTATTACTCACGCTTGACTCTGCAATCATGCTCCCCTTAGCAGCAATGATGCGGTTGGCGATGCATCAAAGCTTGCCTAGAATTAACTTATCCACTAATGACTAAAATATCCCTAGGTTGTAGCTATCAGGAAACAGACTCTGGCAGGGAATTGCACTCTTTAGCTGTACGCACAATGAATGTGTTCGTTCCCAAAACATTTTGTGCGTTGGGATGTCCACCATGTACCGGTGGCGCATCGCCGTACGTCTGTGTCCGATGATGGAATGGGCTTGGTGGAATAAAGTTATGCAATTCTGACGCACACTCCCTGAAATGTAACCTGTAGAAAAACGACAGGCTAGCAACTCGGCGTCGACGCTCAAGACTGAAGCTTTAATTCGTCGAGTGCATAATTGACAAAGATCCGCTTGGTTCGTTTCTCATTTGACTCAAGCTTATTAAGCCCGTATCTGGTCGATACGTCCCAAAGATTATTTGCAGTATTAACAATAATCTCCAAAGCAAATATTCTGCTTATTGAATAGTATTTTTCTAACAGCAGTTTCATTTTAACTTTTTATTTTGTAGTTTAGCTTACTGGCTTTTAGCCAAGGGGATTGCCGATCAATGACACGAAGTAGAAAGATCTCATTTGGTTGTAATGTCACCACTACCAATTGGTTTGAAACTGTTGTAACGCCACGCAATTTCGCTATAAAATAGATACGGTGAAGTATTTTTTGTCGAACTGATATTGACGGGACGTCGTGGCGGAACGGTTTTAGTCAATAAAAGTCCCACATCTCTCATTTCACCTGCAGGAGAAGTTGCTTGGTGATTTCCCAATATGGAAAATAGGAAGAGTTCGGTAGATTTAGGCAAATGACTTTTCTATTAACGTTAGACATGTAAAATAAATAAAGTTCATTCATTTTTTGTGGAGCTTTAAAGCGTCTGACAGAAGTTTTGGTCCATGGAAATTGTCTGACACTTATGATACTACTTCAAAATAATATTCTACAAAATATTTATAAAAATCAACCATGAAAATTTAAGTAAAGTAACTGTTATTTTTAGTTCCCTTTCTCACCTGGTACCTGTCCAGGGACCTTAAGGGCAAGCTCCACAAGCACACAAGTATTCAAAGCACATGCGACGCTACTGAGAACCTAAGGTTTAATCCATGTGAAAATAAGTTATGTCAGATCGCTCTGGGATCTTGGACTATAAGTACATTGCCTATTAGCCATTGTTACGGGTTTTAAATAGATGTGACTTGGTAACCTAGTCTGTTCTTGTATGTTGCCCACGTATCACACTCATCAGTAGCTAACTCAGTAATAGAAGACGGCTATTAGGGGTTGTTTCGTTACAGTGACTGCAAACAGAGGTAGCCAGCCCCCCTAGCCAAGTTACAATCGTATCGTTCGCGCCGAACGCCTCGAGTAGGCTACGCTTCCGATTCCTTTATTCTGACGTCATTTCAACGCTCAGTCACGTGATCAGAACAAAGGAATCGGAGGCGTGGCTTACTCGAGACGTTCGGCGCGAAGGATACGATTGTAACTTGGCAAGTTTACTATTGGATAACTAGCTACTTGAACTCACACTCTGAAAACTTTCGAATTTGGCACAGTCTGAGAAAAACCATTTCGTTAATCGTTTTTCTCTCTGAAAGTCTTCGGTTGAATTTTCAAATCCAATTTACTTTTACTTAAATCACTGTTAAGTCAAAGCGGAGAGCATTTGAGTTATCAGTATTTATTTATTAAATTTGTTATTGTACACCACTTATAAAATATAGGTTAAATGTTTATAAAAACAAGTGTACAATAGGCGGTCTTACCGCACAGGGCAATCTCTTACAGACAACCTTGGATGGACTGAACGAAAGGAGACAGATTTAGGGCTGACACTGCTGACAGTGTACAAACATCAAACATAACACCAATAGGACATTATAAAACAAAATACATACATATAAGATCAACTGGCCTGTTGGTCTAGTGGGTAGTGGCCCTGACTGCTATGCCGAGTACGTGCTTTCCGAGGCACGGGGTGGCACACAACCAACTTCCAAACTCCGGGCTGCTACAGAGTATTTTTTATTGGAAAACCCAAAAGCACTTCTTGTCCGACCCGGGTGTCGAATCCGGGAGCCCTAAAATCAGCAACCGCGTTTGCGAGAACGAGGCCAACGAGGTAGTTAAACTAGCGATTAAGTCACTGGTAGTATTGTTGAAAGGAACTTCTTAAAATTAAATGTCCTTTGAGATTCCGTTGGCAGGTCACTAGTGAAGTCTCCCGCAAAACATGAAGAATTACTTTAACAAGTTTTCACCTTTTGTATTATAAATAACTCAAGCCACGAACTTACCTATTATTAAAGCTCTGGGCGTTATTGATAGCCCCTTAGAAATAGCTAGCTTTTTGGGCGCCCGTTGCGATATTTTATATAACAATATTATATCACGAGTTTGGAAAATAGCGGCTTCATAAATAACGTAAAAAATTTATTGTCATGATTATTAATATATTAGGTAAGCGCCAGACAAACGTGGAATAACAGTCATTGACCCTTCTACATTAATTGACTTTACTTTTGCACTAGCTTCTGACGTTTTATAAGTGCCCATGTAGGCCTATGTGAAATAAAAATCTTTGACTTTGACTTTATTAATTTCAAAAACGGAAATAAAGACGTAAAGGTAGCAATGACAATACCTAAGTATACATGGTATATATTTACATGTGCACAAATGTAAACACAGATGGTGCACATCTGTGCCATTCGGGGTGTTGTTGTCAGTTACTTTCATAGTAAAATTCTGTTAAATTGGCAACGGTACGGAAAATTTGGAATCAATTTTCCGTACCGTTGACAATTTACGATTTACAATACGCAACAGACTTATTGTAATTTGCCATTTCAGTATAACATGGTAAACGAAGTGTAAAATTGAGTATTTAATTGTAATCTTGTCGTACAATAAAGTATTTATCAATAGATATCCACCCTTACGTTGTTGAAATTTCAACGGTCCAGACTAAGCGTTTCGCTTCGTCGTTTATGCCGCGTACATCGAAGGACTGGAACAATTTGCCTGCTGCGGTCTTCCCGTCCAACTATAATTTAGGTGTCTTCAAGGCTAGAGTGAATAGGCTCTTAATAAACTAGTGCGCCTGACCATCTATGATTGCATCTCCGCTTACCATCATGTGGGATCGCAGTCAAGCACTGGTTTATATCAATTAAAAAAAAAAAAGATATAACAACAAATATCACTGTCGTAGGCAGTCTTTTTTAAATCTTGTATTCCTGTCATGGGAAAGTTCCCATGCACACAGTAACCTGTATTAAGGTTCTCTAGCCCACTTGGGCTTGGGATGGGGTACTGTATAACCTAGCTAAGACGCCAGAGTCACTCTTTTTACTTTATTAATTGGCTATATCTCTTGTAACTGTAATAGACTTTTCCTTGCTCAGAAAAATGCATAGCTAGCAGAGTAATTGCGTAAGATACAAATTCATACAAGCAATGGCAATACTAATAAAATACAATTCAACAGTACAAATTGCATTTTTTAACTTTTATTTTTATTTATTCTTGATAGGTTCGCGCTTGACCGCTATCTCACCTGATGGAAAGCGACGATGCGGTCGACGATGGAACGCGCTTACGTAGAAGTAACCTATTCACTCTTGACTTAAAAATTCCCGGGTTATAGCCATCAGGAAACACAGATTCCGGCAAGGAATTCCACTCCTTAGCTGTACGCACAATTAATGTGTTAACTTGTAATTGTGAAGTAATGGACCGGAAACTTCCTACGGTTGTAGGTAATAAACACAAATACTATTTTAATGACTACTACTACTTTAAACTCACTACTAACTATTTTAAAGAGCAGTGGTGGCCGAGTGGTAAGAGCAGTGGTGGCCGAGTGGTAAGAGCAGTGGTGGCCGAGTGGTAACGGCCCCGACTTACGAGTTGTAGGTCGCGGGTTCAAACCCAACCAGGCGTATAACTTTGTGTAATTTATTTCATCACAACTGCTCTCAAAACGGTGAAGGAAAACATCGTGAGGAAACCGGCATGTCCTAGAACCTAAAATTCGAAGACATGTGACATCCACCAATCCGCACTGGGCCCGCGTGGTGGATTACGGCCCATTCCCTCTCCTAAAGAGAAGGCCTGAGTCCCAGCAGTGGGAACATTATAAGGCCGACTGTGACTGTGACTATTTTAATGTACAATACCAAATCTATTACAACTAAACCATTGTACTAATGGCTGAAACCCTAGCTATAACAGAGCCTACTAAAATAATGAAATTACCGTGACACAAAGTGTAAAAAACCTTTTCTAACGATCCTAATATTTTGTCAAAATTATCTGAAGCAAAAAAGGGGTGAAACGAGGAGTTTATTAAGTAAAAGTTATGTCGGAGCTTGAGTCAATTAACAGTTAATTAAGCTTGCCTTTGTAAACAAATCTATAGCTTGCTACTAGAACTAAACAGAATTAGAATAAATTTTGAAGAAAAGATTGGAATTTTGGATTACGATAAGCGAGGACTCCCCAACTTGTACTTGCTTAACGCTTTATTTCTTCAGGTGTGAAATCATCTTTGACTTTCCCGCTCTAGGGTGGAGCAGTAACCCTTTGCGTCACAGTATCTCTTTCGAAAATTCCCGTGGCCATAACAGGTATCGCCCCTACGGTTTTGTTGACATTTCTTAGAGGCATGCGTGGAAAACTACGCTCCGGCTAAGTTACCCTTTTCTCATTGTCCTATTAACGTTTCTTATCCGGAGATGAACAACAGACACCCCGTGAACTCTTATAATATGAATTTTAGGAGGACACGTGGTGCCTGTCCTTAGTGATCATCAGTGATCGGAGTAGGCAGATTGAATTGGGGTCAATGATCCGAAACGTATATAATAATATGGACATTTCTCCGAAATTGGTTGATTATTAAAAAAAATAACCGGAACTTAGGTAGGAATTGTATTAAAATGAGCCATATTATATTCTTCATAATTTTTTTTAACGGCACACAGTCACAATTTAAAACAACCCAACGATCAATCAGAACATTATACTTTCCTTTAAATTTTGAATTGAGCAGTAATAATATCACTAGCAACATTAACAATAATTAATCCGGAAATACCGGCATTACTTTCCGGAAAAATGGCTTATCCATGTTATTCTTTCTGTGTGCATTTATGATACAAGTACCAAAAATCAATCTACCTACTCCGATCACTAGACTGATCACCGAGGTGGTTACTATGGACTATAATAATACTCCATTCGAATTACAATTAGACAATCAAACAAAAAATTTTTACTGTCCGTTCAACCGATTTTGACTTCTATTGCGTTGCTGCCATGACAAATGGAAACTGCAGTAAATAGTTGGTATCGTAACCACTTTTTTTTTTGCTTTTAACGCCATCCTTATGCCTACGGAATAGAAGTCAAAATCGGTTGAACGGACTGTAAAAAAGGTTTGTTGAATTGTCTAATGTTATTGCGATCCATTCGCACACACATACAGTATAGTATGGTAAGGATCCTACAGTCCCTGGTCTCATCATCAATAGTCCTTTTGCTTTCTCATAAACAAGAAAACTTTATAGACCAAGAGTTTGCGAATAGTCATGACGTGGGGTATCCAAATGTGGCTCAACTAGTCAACTAGAGTAATACAATTATCCTGTTGAGTTATCTGCTCGCCGGCAATTGGCTAGATTCGTCAATAACAGTTTATGTAAAGTATGATGTAACGTATACTGCAAAGATGTATTGTAGTTTGAAGAGAGTCATAGTTGTGATTGCCTTCTGAATAAATAACAGGCAAAGGTATATTTAGAATACATTTGCTATCTATCATCAAGGGGTTCTTACTAGTGTTCTGGAACTAAAATTACGATTTTCAACGTTCGGTTTAGCACAGAGAGTTCAAAATCGAACAGTGTAATAACATTTCGTCTTTTTGTAAACTTTAGGTTTTCATAAGACGATGGGGATCCCGAAAGTGTTATCGTGACCGGTAAAGTAGATGAGAAAAGGTTTCGTGGACGTAGCCCAACACGTTGGTCCGACTAGATCCACACCCACACCCAGCTCTTGACTCCGCGGCAAACAAGGCGCTTCATACCGCCAGATACAGAAACAGATGGAGGATTACATAAAACTGAAAGTGATGAAGCCCGACCCAAGCATTGAGGAATACGACGAAAAGGGAAGTAGGTTATTTAGAATTTTCCTCAATAGTTGAATATCCACAATGACGATCATCAGTATTAGTCTTTTACTATAAACAGGACCCACCCAAAGCTGAGGTACACATGGGATGGATGATGATATTCACAACGTAACTACGACCATCCGGACCGAGCCCAAGTCGTCGACGGCGCGTACTGTTCCACGCGCGCCTCAAGAAGATGTCAGCAAATCGTAGGGGCCCAGCACAGCCTACTCGGGCCACGGTAGTGTGAAAGTGAAACCCGGGGCTCTGGGACGAAAGCAAACGAGGAACGAGGAGTGTGTTTTTAGTCAGTAAAAGTCTGACACTATCTCCCGCTCCGCTCAAGAGTGAGATTTGTCATGAAATATCTAGTAACTAATGGTTCTATACTCTTCAAACTTCACCTTCCGTAAAAAAAGATGGTTAGTGATATTATGTTGATCAATGAGGTCAAAATCTTGAGGAACTAACGCCTCTTTCCGTATCAAATCATAATAAGCCTCTTTTCATCAGCTTTCTTTTCACTCGGTCTTCAATCAAGCATATCGTATCCGTGTCGTATATAGTGTCGTGGGCTGGACAAGCGCGTGCCTCCAACGGTCGGATGCACTGTTCAAGATCAGTAACCGTGAAGCGACGCCGTTATATTGACCGATCCAAGTGATGCACTGTTTAATATATTTTTTTTTACTCTTTATAGGTTTGCGCTTGACCGCTATCTCACCTGATGGAAAGCGACGATGCGGTCGACAATGGAACGCGCTTACCTAGAACTAACCTATATTTGACACTTGTACCTGTGTTTTATACCTGTATTTGATATAATCATTGATGCAATCGTTGATGGTAAGGCGCACTAGTTTATTAAGAGCCTATTCACTCTAGCCTAAATTATAACTATTGAGAGGAACAGGAAGATTGTATGTAAAGGAAATGGGTTCTGTGAATGGAAGCAGTTTTAAAAGGTTGCCGGATGGTGAAGTACCTATGGTGAATTGTGCCAGAATGTACAGAGGATGAAAGCCTCTTCTTAGTGAGGCCCACTCACGGAAAACAGGCCCGCATGCTAGTAGTGCTCATTATGTGCCACGCGGGCCCAGAGCAGATCGATGCATACCAACCATATACTCTCAAGTGTTTAGGTTCTAGAACGTACTTCTATGTTTCTAGACTTTTGCCTTCACAGTTTTAAGAGTCATCACGATCTTCCTTCCTGTCCTAGTCCCATGTTACTTAGAGTCGGTGCAACACATTTTTTTCTTCCATTCTGTCTTGTCACCTGTCACGCGGGAGTCAAAAGGGAGTTAGTGATACTAACTCCCTTTTTTCATATTACTCCTCATACAATCTTTTCTTTGACATCTCTTTTTATATATCCACATGTATAGGTACTCATAATTATTTTAGTAAAAAACACAATTTTGTGAGTAGAGGTGATGAAACCCAATTACAGAAAAGTGGTATTAGTCACTTCGAGAACACGTTTCTCACATTTTGAAGAGTAAAAACCCTTGTCATTATATTAACTTCCTGAAAGGTAGTATAGTGCCACGATGTTTTAAAAGGGATGACAGAGATAATTGGTTGTGCAACTTTCCTCGACAGACGTGCCAAATGAATCTTAAATGAGCGCCATTTTTGTTTACCAGGAAACGCTTAAAATGTCAAGCGTTTTTTTTTTTTAATTGTTATAAACTAGTGTTTAACTGTGATCCCACCTGATGGTAAGCAGTGATGCAAACGTTGATAGGGATGCGCACTAGTTTATTAAGAGCCTATTTACTCTAGGAAATTATAATCAGACGGGAAGGCCGCAGCAGGCAAATTGTCCCAGTCCTTCGATGTACGCGGCATAAAAGATGAGGCGAAACGCTTGGTCCGGACCGTAGAGGTTTCAACAACGTAAGGGTGGATACTCGCCGTACAGCGTGCAAACGAGAAAGAGGGATGAAGTTATACACTCTATATAGCTCCATCCCTTTAACAGTTCAGTTTAGGTCGTCAAATGGATCGCGTTAAGAGCTCTTGGCCAAGAAAAAAATGTATAAATGTAAAGGTACATACAAAGTCAAATAAGGTAAAGAGGTGCACTATAAAACCCACAAAAGGGTAAGCAAAATTGGCCCTGAACTTGGAATAAGGCTCGAGAAAAAGCGTTTCAAAATAAAAACACTGTTACGTAAGTAGAAAGATTTAGAAAGGTCCAAAGGGAGGTTTTATGACGTAAGCGACCGCTTAGAAACATCACCCCTTAGGCGAGAACCTTTTACAGGCTTCTTAGATTTGCGTGCCTTCACAATGAAATGTAACGTTTAATAGAATTCTCGAAAAACATGCCACTTATGTAAAGGTTTCGAAACTTTGCATTCAACCAATGTAATTTTGTTAGCACAGGATAAAGCAAATGTTGTTTTAATAAGGGTTCACTGTTCAGATTCTGCTAATGAATAGAAAGCCTCTTAGATGTTGTAAGTAGGGTACAGAAGTGAATAAATAAGAAGGTTTACGCTTAGACCTGAATTAACACTCAACCAAAACTAGTAAGTATAGGTACAAACTTTAAAAGAGTTTAGGTACAGCTAACTCTACTAAAATTCAAAAAAACATTAAAAAGGTAAACGCGCTCCATCGTCGACCGCATCGTCGCTTTCCATCAGGTGAGATAGCGGTCAAGCGCGAACCTATCAAGAATAAAAAATACCCCATTGACTGGCCTGTTGATCTAGTGGTTAGTGGCCCCGACTGTTATGCCGGTGCTCGTGGGTTCGATTCCCACCCAGGACAAATGTTTGTGTGATGAGCACGATCATTTGTTGTGTCTGGGTGTAATTTATCTATATATGTATGAATTTAGAAATATATATAAGTATGTTTATCAGTTGTCTAGTACCCATAACACAACCTCTGCTTAGCTTGGGACTAGACGACGTTGTGTGATAGTTTTGGAATACTATTATTATAAATATAATCCGAAAGAAGCAAAAGTTACAGACGCTATGATTCAGTGCAAAAAGCTCAAGTGGCGTTGGACTGGACGCATAGCCAGACTAACAGATAATAGATGGACAGCCAGAATGCCCGGTGGACTGGCGATATTATACAAGCAGCTGACAAACAGTGGATGGAGACAGCGACGAATAGGGATACATGGAAATCTCTAGAGGAGGCCTTCACCTTCGAGAACGAGGGGTTCTTACAAACATAGTAAAATGGAATAATAGATTTAAATATTGCGGATAAAATTAGAAATAAGTTTATTTTTGTAACATTTTGTAAGAAACTTAAGGCTATTTTATTATTATTTATTTAAGGTAGAACTACACTACGCACACGTGTGCCACTCACGCCAATCTGGGTGCGTCGGTCTCCATACATTTTATATGGAAACTAGACTTGTAGAGCTACACTTGATCCACGCCACGCGACGTCGTTCTACGTACAAATCTGGTGTGTTACACGTGTGCGTCGGTCTAATGTAGTTCTAGCTTTACAGTAGGTATGAACGTAAACAAAAACAAAAATGTTTACAGAAGTGGTAACACAGATGCGTCATTTTAGACAGCTAAAGCAAAAAACCATAAAGAAAAACTACAGTACCTAGATCTATATGTCGGTGAAGTCAACAGTATGGAAGCTTGAGAACGAATGAACGAGCTAAATGAAAAGTGACACATGTCACTTTGCCAGAATCCGCGCTAAGGTTTGCACGAACCGTGTAGATAAAAGTGTCGACCGCAGAGGTTCGGAGCTCTTTCCTCTGTAGGCAGTCGTACGAACAACGTCGAGTCTCGGGGACTGTCTCACGGCTCGTTGTGTGAAGTGAATACCTAAAGCTTGCATCATAATTAATCAGTTGTGTGATCTGGAATAGTTTGTTTATTGCTCGATACCTAGCCATCACCCACAAAACGGAGTCCCTAGACAAAGCTTCAATGATGATTGGCATCTTTGCGCCGACATATATATAAAAGAAGAAATAGACTGACTGACATATCAAAGCTGTCAACGAATAGTCATACTAGAACTAGGAATGTTACATTTTTCACAACTTCAATGAAAAATAATAAAAAAAACTACTCTCAATAGACGGTTCAAAATTTTATGAAAGCATTCTTGCGAACAAAGTCGCGAGCGAAGATCTAGTACAATAATATAACAGACGTGACAAGTCGACACTATGGAACAAAAGAGTAACAGCCGAGTACTGTCCAGCGATTGTCAGGTCGACTCTTGACAAAAGACAGTACAGCACTTTAGACTCACCTTTGACATTAAAACCTGTAAAAAATAATGAGACACAGCAGGAGGTACAATAGGGATGCCAGCAGTGAAAAAAATATTTTGATATATCGATGTATCGACATTTATGAAAATATTAATATCGACCTCGATACCTTTAGGCAAAATATATCGGTTAAACTCTCAGAGATTTTCGGTTTTAAAATAATAATTTATTTAGCTCAGTCTTATTCAATAATATGTGGTAGTAATTTCTGTACGAAACGCACATTATTTTAATCAATATTCCTTTTTATTAGACATAATTGGAAAATATGAAAAACTAAAATCTTGTAATATTTTGAAGACCAATTTATTATTTCAGGCAAAAGTATTTGTCCGGTAACAAAAGTATAAACATATTAGTCATAGACAATACAGTTATCTTTTTCCGTTCGTCCCAATATTTTAAATATTAAGTTGTTCAACAACAACAAAGGGGTGAAAACAAGAAGCCAAATGAGAACCGGCGCCATGTCGCCAAAATCATCTTTGGTTTTTCTTCTAATTTCCTGATTTTTTTTTAGTTTTCGTAATTTCCTTTCCATTTCATTTTAGAAAGAAGAAAGAAAGAAAGAAAACACGTTTATTTGGCACACAGGCATTCGCATTTTCTCATTATTTAACAACGTACGATCGACGGCAACGTATTTGCATCGGAGAGACCATGTCTTCCCGGTGTAGTACTTCTGCCGGGGTATCACAGAGTAGCGTTTTATCTACTTTACTTTTTGCAGTTTTTATTAACTCAATCAACTCAATTTCTTTCTACCACCTTTATGCACATGACCTTCAAATATACTCACGAAAACCTCTTGGAATGCTGTCTGAGGCCATCTTGACTATTAACCTTGATCTGGCCCGTCTATGCGACTGGAGCAAGGGGTACGGACTTACGGTGAACTCCTTAAATACGCAGGTTATAGTGGTGGGTAGCACTAGGATGGTCTCGAGGATCGATTCTTTCCCAAGTTTCTTTTGATAACTCAGTAATTCCTTTTAGTGAGAAAATTAAGAACTTGGGGATATTCATCGACACGAATTTCTCTTGGACTGTCCAGCTACAGGAAGTCAGCCACAAGTAATTCGCATCTTCTGGATCTTTGAGAAGACTACGTAATTTTCTGCCGACTGCCACTAAGATGACGCTTGCACAATCTCTTCTTCTACTATCCTTGATTATGCTGATGCTAGCTATCTCGACCTCACTGAAGTACAACTAGATAAACTTGAGCGACTTCAAAACTTTTGTATAAGTTTCATATTCGGTTTGCGTAAATGTGACGATGTTTCTGAATTTCGTGTTACACTCAAGTGGTTGACAATTCGCCTTCGCCGTAATGCTCATATTTTTTCTCTTTTGTATAATGTGCTTTTTTTGCCCTTTTACCCCTCGTTACCTCAAAGAATGAAATTTCTTAGGTCATCAGATAATTTGAAACTTAAAACGCCAATGCACTCAACTGTTTTCCCGGATAAGTCTTTTACTGTCAAGGCCGCTCTTCTATGGAATGCATTGTCTGTGACAATAAAACGTGTGGAAACACTGCCTGTGTTTAAAAGGCTTGTGAAGGAACATTACTTGTCAATGTAATCTTGTTTTCGTCTTACTATTTATTCTCTTACCTATATATATATTGTATGAATATATATATGTATCTATTTTAGTAATAAATACCTATATAATTTTTGTTTGCTTTTATATTTGCACCAAGTGCAACCCCATTTTGTGTCAAGGCAATTTCTATCCATTTCAAGTTGCCTGGAAGAAATCGCCGAGTGCGATAAGGCCGCTGATTGTATGTCTTTTTTTTTAATTATAAGGTCTCCTTTTATAATATTGTAATCTTGGTGTACAATAAAGTGTATATAAATAAATAACAATACATAACTGTAAATATTTCTACAAAAACTGTAAAAAATTATAATTGTAGCTATCGGAAAAAGTGTGATGTCTCAGTGACATGAGAAACGAATGAAGTCTACAAATCGTAGAACGGCGAGCGTTTTATTATTATTTCAAGATTTAAACTATATGTGACGTCCTTCAGTAACCAGGAAATCTATATATATATATAAAAGAGGAAACTGACTGACTGACATATCAACACACAGCCGAAACTACTGGTATTAGGAGCGTGAAATTTTGCTCAAGGTTTCGTTTTATGACGTAGGCGAGCACTAGGAAAGGATTTTCCATAATTCACACCTAAGGGGATGAAACGGGGTCCAAAGTTTGTATGGAGAAACCTACATTCACGCGAGTGAAGCCGCGGGCAGAAGCTATATATATATTAGTAAAATTCATCATCATCTTTAGACGAGACAATTACAGAAATACTATTTTCTGAAGAAGGAGAGAAATAATATTCTACTTTTTTAGTTAATTAAAAAAAGTTTTTGTTATAATTTTCGATATTGGGTAGGTACTTTTTATCGATATATCGAAGCAAATAATATCGTTACATCGATGTATCGATATTTTTTTGACAAGCGTAACATGACGAAGGAGGAGGAGGATACTCTTAAAATGTCGAATTTATACACGAATATTTCCAGAGGGATTTTGAGAGACACAAGTATTTTCAAGTCTATAATTACGCAAGTCTTGCGAGCCTTGGGGGACGTAATTCATTCTCTTGGAGAGACATGGTAATTTTGTGACGGAATTCATCAACTATTTAATTTTATAGTCCCTTCATAGCTAGAAGAGGACTGTTAAATTTAAATAGTTATCTACGTTATAGAGCTATCTACGTAGGTAGCTCGTCTACTAATGCAAATCTCAAAGGACTGTTTTCGCTTTATATTAAAAACTAGCTGGCAACCGCTACTTCGCCCGAGTTAGAATAGTTAAATAAGCACAATGCCATTTGGTCATAATTTTAAGTTTTTTTTTGCGCGGTACCTTAATTCTTTTTCTAACATAAAAGTAGTCTAAGTTACTCTGTATAACAACAGCTATTCAAATCAACCAGTGAAAGTTCCGTCAAAATCGGTCCAGCCATTTTGGAGATTAGGTGGAACAAACAGACTATAATTTTATCGAATATAGTAAAAGAAAAAAAAAATAACAAATAGACACTTCAATTTTATTTACGTAATATAGATAGAAGATATAGATCACTGTGAATTTTGGAGAGCTAAAATTAAAAACCCTTCAAACTCTGAAGTCACTACGGTTTCGAGATGAAGGCAATGTTGGAATATTTACGTATTGTAATGACTGTTTATTTCTCTTCTTTTTCTCGCAGAGATAATTAAAACGACCTCATCCCCGACAACATTTGTTTTCATTGTCCTTTGATTTCAGAGTCATGACCATGTTAGCTAATTGATCCTGCTTACATAATATGACAGTATGTGTTAGGGCTGATGATGTATTTTGTAGGCTTAACGACTTATTAAACTAAGCCTGCTTGGCATGTTTCAGGGAATTGAAGCGCAAATATGTTTCGTTAATGAAGGCTTATATAATTAAAACAATGAACACCAAAAGCTAAGAAGACATATTCAGAATAAACTTAAAATTTCTTTGTTCTATTTAGATTAAATATTTTTCAAGTAAAATGAGATAGTAAGTAAATATTCATAATTATTCTGTTGGCTGAAAACCTCAGCGGCATTATAAAAAAAAAAAAAACTTTGAAAACACCGGTCTAGTTAATGGTAAAACTTTGTTGAAATTAAAAATAACGTAGCCATTCCGTTGGATATTCAGAACGGTTCATGAAATTTTTGCGCAAAACAAAAGAATCCTTCGTGGTAAAAAGTGGGAAGGTGAAATTAGTTTTGTGGAGCGGCAAACGAGATGAATAGAAATTAGACGAAGATTTTCTTTCAGGTTTCAGGCAGACTAAAAATGGAATCAACGTAGGGATAATCCAGTACACAGCAAATGAAAATAATATGCAAATTAGTTCACGTGAGAGAGTAACAAAATGTGTAACTGAAGAAGTTGTAAATGTTTATGGAAGTAGGCACGTATCGGAAACGCAATATACAACTGGAAATTTTGTTAGAGCTTAGGTTACTGCAAAATGGATGGATTGCGTGACCGACGACAAATATGAAAGTACAGGGAGTGAATGATAGCATGTCGGTTGACATAGGAGAATGGTTAAAGGAAATGATGTGTTGTGCCGTACCCAAGTAACATGGGACGGTAAATTACAGTAAGATTATGATGAGGCTATAAAAAGCGAATGAAGACATCACGAATAATGAAGCAGTTAGGTAGTATAAACATCTATCTTAAAATTAGTACTTAATGAAATCTTTCTATCAGAATGTTTTGTGAACACATTCGTTGTACCTACAGTTACGGAGTAGAATTCCCTATCGGAGTTTGTGGTTCCTGATAGATGCAACCCAGGGGTTTTTAAGTCAAGAGTGAATAGGATACTTTTTATTTTTTTTATTTGATATAAATTTGTGCTTTACTGCGATCCCACCTGATATAAGCATTGATGCAATCGTTGATGGTGAGGCGCACTAGTTTATTAAGAGCTCAAATTGTAATCAGATGGGAAGAACTCAGCAGGCAAATTGTTCCAGTCCTTCGATGTAAGCGGTATAAACGACAAGGCGAAACGCTTAGTCTGGACCGTAGAGGTTTCAACAACGTAAGGGTGGATACTCGCCGTACGTCGGGTTGTTCGATGGTAGAAATGAGATAGCGGAATCAAGTCATACAATTCTCGCGCACACTTCTAGGCAAGCGTGCTCCATAGTCGAGCACATTGTCGGTCACCATCAGGAGATAGTAATCAAATGCAAGCTTACTTTTTTTAACGAGCCCATATTGGGCAACGGGTAAGTTTGACCCCTGAGAACATGATTAGATCCTTTCTGGCGAAGACTACTAAAAATTAAAAAAAAATATATTGAAACGCATCTTTCCAGTGACCTCCAAACGCTTTTTCCTAATATAATAAATCCATTATGATTAACTGAATAAAGCCACCACGACTTTAATAACGTTATGTAAATTTTGGCAATGTCTACTTATTTTAATCCGATGGATATTCCGTTCTGCCCAGAACGGGATTATGCGAATACTTTATTACTTGTATCAGAATAACTATTGTGGAATTGTTTTTGTTTTCGTATTTCAGAATCAGTTGAGCTATATGCTCACGTTTAATTTGTGTCAGTAGATATCTTCGACGTAAACTGTACTGTTAAAAGGGATGGAGCTATATAGCACCAACCCTCTTTCTCGCTCGCACATTTGACAGTACTTTTTTTTAAAGTGGGTAATTGTCAACTAACTTCTCCCGCTCTGGGAGGAGCGAGAGAGGGAGTGTCAGACATAGGGCTACGGTAAACCTTTCAAACAATCCTGCAACCCTGGCGGGCATCTGCTCCTACAGGCCCTGTCAATTTTGCTGACAGCAACCTAATATTATAAATGTGAAAGTAACTGGCTTTTACGCTTTCATAGTTAAACTACAAAACCTATTTTGATGTTATTTGGTACGGAGTTAACTTGAAGCTCCAGGAAGGACACAGTCCAGTTTTTAACTGGTTTCGATTTAGTGTTTGCAATAACCAACATTCAAGAGGACGAAGTCGCGGGCAATAGGTAGTTGATATACATTTTTAGCAGTTCCAAGCGTGGTGATAAGGAAAATAGATGAACATTATATTATTCACAACCAGAGCAAACTACGGTGTTCAGCTTAGAATAACCCCAAAATATGAGGTATTTAAAACTAATGATAATAGTAAGGACAGCCTGTGAGAAGCAGATAATAATAAGTAGCTACAAAGCCACGTACTTGGAACTTCACGTATGGCCATTAGTAACAACAAGCTATGAAACCCTCTCCTGTGGGTGTCGTAAAGAATGGCCAGACATAAAAATTGGCACTTACAACATCATAACTTTACAGCGCCAAGCCGTCTGCCAAAGCAGTTGTTACAGTTGAATCATTTATTGTAACCGTCCTTGGGAAACTTGAAAAACAAGGAAGAATATATAGCGCTAGCGGTTCCACTTGAATAAGAAGAAGGGAACGTGTTCCCTTCTTCTTGTTCAAGTGGAACCTCAAAACTAAGAAAGAAGATGGATGACATACTGTGAATGACATCGATGATGATGTCTTGGTAGAGTGACTTGCACTTGGATGCAAGCTCATATCCGGCAGTGAACTACTGTAGGCTGATGATCAAAACCATGGTAATTGCATAAATTAAAAGTGAGTAAAAACTACAACAAGATTGATCTTGCATTTAATGCACCAACTGTAATATCTCCGAGCACACTTCAAATGCAAAACATAAATTAACGATGACAAGAAAAAGTTGGCAAATTCACTAATATCACGTCTAACTAGGTTATTTATGCGTCTATTAGATTATCTATTAACAACTGTTATAAATCTTAGTTGAAGAATTAACATTTTACTAACTGCGGATTCAAAACAGACCAACTCCATCTTGTGGGTGTCGTAATATCTAACTTAGACAGTGTTGAGAAGACCAGAATTAGATGTACCCTACTGAGAGTAGTGATTATGGCATTCTGCCAAGTTTTTTGTATAGGGCAGGCTTCTGTTCGGCAATTAAGTTCAAGGCTGATGAGTAAATGGATTTCAGCAGTAAGGATAGTTACGAAAGCCGACTTCATAATTTCCTTAAAGGTTTCATCAATTAAAATATAGATCATCTAAATAATCAACTAATTCTTGTAAGGGTCTTCGATTAATTAGTATCACAAATGGATAATTGTCTTGAAAACATTAGTGACGAAATTTGTTCTGAGACGACTATTGAAGCTGATATAGAAAGTCTAACTTTTGATAACGATCTCGATTCTCATACTTGGATTAGTGGCGCAGAGCACGCGCTAGCAAGAAAAAAAGATAAAGAAAACGTTGAACGAGACTGAGAAGTAAGCAGCCGGAAGAAAGTTTGATATTAAGTATTTTAACAAAGGCCTGTATAATATTAAACAACTATAATTTAGTTGCACAAAAGGCTGTAGAAGAGGATGACGATGACATCAATACAAGTTACATTACTTTTAAAGATAAAGCGTATTTTTATTATAAAAATTCCTCACCTGCCACTGTCCCGTCGCAACGACCACCTCCTAGAAGTCAACGCACGAAGCATTGTCCACAGTTCAATACACTACAGTCAACATCACAGTATCTACTAGAACTTAACTACCATAGTATAAATGCACTTTTCTCACTTTCTGTTACACTGCTTTTATTACATTTGGCAAGTTTTACATTATCACACTTCCGAGGCACTGAGTTTTGGTTTCAAGTTATTGTATTGGAAGAAGAGAATTTTAGGAATGATCTAAGAAAAACAGAATATATCATATCTGATTAAAAAAGTATACTATAGTGGATGGCGAAGAAAAACCTTTGCTGTGTCCATACGACTGGGTTCACATTAATCAAATATATCTCAGTAATATATCTCTACGTATCGATATTTCGTGGCACAAAGGGCACATTTTGGATGTTGTGCTATATCTACGCATACAGCATAATACTCAAAATGTGCTATACACCCTTTGAACCGTGAAATATCGATATTGCAACCTTGAATATATACTACTGGTAGTAGTCACGACAAAATATTAGGAAATCAGAACTAGCCGCTAATTTGCGATTTACTGTATTGTACATATTGCGATACATGGTAAAGGAAGATATATTGGTGATTTAAGTAATGTGGTGATATTTTTATAAAACCATACGGTTTCCTAAGCAATATATGTTACTAGTGTGAAGATATTTGTTCTCCTCACGCTCGTAACAACCCGCTAGCGCTGTTTCGTGAATGTGCTTGCTAGGAACTGCCTGGTATTCTATTTTTAAAAAAATATCACCACATTACTTATATCACCAATATATCTCCCTTTACCACACTATTAGACTTATCTATAAACCTACCACCTATGTTAACATCTGGGCAGTAAATAAATATGTATATTGGGAAAATAATATTGAGAAAAAAATATTGAGAAAAAGAATATTGAGAAGTATTCTTATAGCAAGACGTGGAAACTACTGGTTCAAAGTAAAGGTACTCTACATTATGAACGGTGCCTCGACGCAAACTTGTGGTACGTCGATATAAGAAGGGTAACAAAATTTTATTTTCAGTACCGTTTACAACTATTTTACTTCAAAAGTATTGAGTACGATTTACTCAACTTCAGGACCATTACGAAATTGAAGTTCATTTTTGTTTGGAGCAAATAAAAAATAGTAAATTGGGTAACGTTTTAAAGTGTGCGAAATTTTGTTCGCTATTTCGCTTCAATGGGTCGTAGCGTGATTGTTATATCTAGCTTATAGTATAAGACATGAATCTAGCTATGCCATACAAAAGGATTTTTTACAATCAGACTTAGAATTCCTGAGATTAGCAGGTTTAAACAAAAACTCTTCCGCTTTATTCTATTAAAGTTGTCAAAAAATAAAAGACCCATTTTGACATTTGTATTTTGTCTACCTAGCGACTTGTCCGATATAGTGTAGATACTACTAAAATAGCTATCAATACACCCCTAATTATTATTTTATTGTTTACTAGCTTCTACCCGCGGCTTCGTCCGCGTGAAAGTAGGTTTTTCATACAAACTTTGGACCGCCGCTTCATCCCTTTAGGGGGTAAATTTTGGAAAATCCTCTCTTAGTGTTCGCCTGCGTCATAAAAGGAAACCTTATGCAAAATTTCAGGATCCTAGTCCAAGTAGTTTCGGCTGTGCGTTGATATGTCAGTCAGTTTTTCATTTTATATATATATAGATTTCAGTTTCGTTCGAAGTTACATTCTAGGGTTATTTATTCTCTATTCTCAAAACAGGTTTTTTTATTCTTTAACGAGTTTACCATAGATTATTATCCGTTAGGTATTGGTGTTGTAGCGTTGTCTCATATTATGGGGCACCTGGATCTGGTCTTAACAAAATCAATTTTGTTTAGTGTATAGTACGTATAATAACATTGCTATGATTAATGACATGTATTTTATTAACTTTTACTTGTCATGAAAACACTATAACTTAGATAAATCTTTTGAAGTCAGGTTATTGGATTATTGGCATTTTTGTTTATTTTCTAGCTGCTGCCAGCAGCTTCACATGTTTAATAGTAGAAAATTATCCTAAAGGTGTTTTCTGGGATAAAAAGTTTTCCAGGAAACCCGTGTACAGAGTTTCATTGAAATCCGTTCCAGCTGAACGAATTCGAACGTGAAGAAGTAACAAACATACATCCAAAGTAGACCGGACCGAGCCCAAGTCAGCCACGGCGTGTAGCGTTTCACACGCGCCTCATGATTTTAGAAAATCATACAAAATCATAGGGGCCCAGCAGGGTCGAAACCTACTGGGGCCATAGGTTGTGCGAAAGTGAACCCCGGAGCCCTGGAAGGAAGGCAAAGAATGAACAGGAGTGGGTTTTAGTCAGTAAGTCTGACACGCCCTTCCGCTCAGCCTAAGGGCGGGAGAAGTCATTAGATGGTTTCCCACCTAAAAAAAAACACCCAAAAACTTTCGCCTCTATGATATTAGTAGAATATTTTTTATTACGTTATTTTCAACGAAACGTTTGGAATTTTTTTGTTGCACCGTATGTAAAAATACCTTTTGCCGGCTTCGCCCGCATACATAAAATATAGCTTGTCACTCGGGAGTAAAGTAGCTTTTTATCGGTAAAAAAAAATCGCAATCGGACCAGTACTTTTAGAGATTACTTCCTACAGACAAAAAAACAAACTTTACCTCTTTATAATATTAGTGTAGATTTCAACAATACTTCTGTGGCTACAGAATATATTTTTTTACTTTATTTACATTGTTCTCACATAATAGTAGGGACAAGAGACATGTTACCGTGATATATGTAACATCTAGATAACATGATTGAAAAGTGTCCATAGAGTTTCTTGTACATTCTACTCCATAGAAATTTACGCATTGGAATGTGCAATTAACATCTTTTTCTGACTAAATTACTTCTTGACATTTCAAAAGTACCTGACTTTTTGACATTTCAAAAGTGCCTGTAAATGATTTATTTGAAATAAAATGCTTTGAATTTTTGAAGCTGGTTAGTCACTAAAACTAATCGTAAAAATAAATAAAAACAATTATTCCACACCTTGGCACGTGTGAAGAATTATTACAGCTTTCATAGATAATATTAATATATAATTCTTCATAATGGTATTAAATAGCATCGTGCCTCATATACGAAGAATGGGCGAGCGTGTGAAAGTGCTCGCGAAGACAATGGCCGATATAGTGACGTCACCGTATATAAATATTAGAACAAACGTGAACCTAGGAACGTTGGATTATTGGGTAGATAACTCTAACGTATTACATTGTTTTTTGGATTTAAAGTAGAAAGTCTTAGTCTTATTAGTGAGTAAAGTAGGTTAGATAACAAGAATTAGATTATATTATTTTGAATTTAATATTTATTAATATAGAAATTTATGTATTTGGCTACTAAGCTGGACATATGGACGATTACAAAACAATTGTAATAAAAAACTTTTTACAAAAAATATACAACCGACTGCAATGCAAAAAAATCACTGAAAAGTTCAAAGTAACTTTAATTTCGGAAGTCGGTGTTTCTATAACAGTTTTGTCCCTTCGTTATTTAACATCGACTTCTGAAATTGAAGTTATTTTGCACTTTCAAAATCGGTCCACAATTGACCGAGAAATCTGTGAAATATATAAAGAATTTCTATATTTACGATGATTGTTGGTTAAATAACAAGTACTAAAAACAGTAAATGTATTATTTATTTATTTATTTTAAATGTAGTAAGTTGGGTAGCGGGACTGTTCGAAAGAGTCACCGAGGCCCTGGAACGCAAAGAGCAACTGAAGGGACATGGGTGGGTTTTAGTCAGTAAAAATCTGACACTCCCTCAAGCTTCACTCAGAGCAGGACAAGTTATTTGTTCATTTTTCACAATAAAAAAACAATTTATAATCAGCATGTACTTTGTAAAATAGAAACAGTTCAAAATTATGTTCGACTAGCTTTAGCCCGCGGCTTCGCTCCCATCAACTGACTACTCTAATCCGTTTAGCCGTTTGAGCGTGAAGGAGTAACCAATATACACACAGACAAACAAATTCTCGCCTATAAAATATTAGTGGGATTATATTAAATCTTCGATTTCCCCAATAAAGTTATCACATCTATCCTAAGCAGTATAATACAAATTGCTTTATCGTGACTTAAAACTTCGTCCCGTCTCCGTGATTCCGGGCGGGATGCCTCGCAATTTTATCGATATCTCTAAATTGGTATACCTCGATACTTTTATCGATATCTGTAAATTGATATACCTCACTACTTTTATCGATATCTCTAAATTGCTATACCTCGATACTTTTATCGATATCTGTAAATTGATATACCTCGATACTTTTATGATATCTGTAAATTGACATACCTCGATTCTTTTATCGATATCTCTAAATTGGTATACCTCGATACTTTTATCGATATCTCTAAATTGGTATACCTCGATACTTTTATCGATATCTGTAAATTGACATACCTCGATCCTTTTATCGATATCTCTAAATCGGTATACCTCAATACTTTTACCGATATCTGTAAATTGATATACCTCGATACTTTTATCGATATCTGTAAATTGACATACCTCGATCCTTTTATCGATATCTCTAAATCGGTATACCTCAATACTTTTACCGATATCTGTAAATTGATACACCTCGATACTTTTATCGATATCTGTAAATTGATATAACTCGATACTTTTATCGATGGCCGTAATTCGGTTTAGTTTAGTTTGCTTTGTATTTAATTAAACTTGATGAAGGCTCTTTAGTTTTTGTCCCTATTCCGAGTGACTAGTCATTGTTGGTACATTCTTTCGTTAATGAATTTTTGTGTTGCTTACTAAAACCTTTTAGAAATTCTTTGAAAAATGATTGTAGTTTCGTTTGGGGAAACTGTTCAATATTGGATGTTTTTTATACCAATAATATAATACTCATATTATGTATTATAGCTGACCCGTCAGTCGTCCTGTCTTAGCTATGAAAATTCAAACACGTGAAACGTATTTTTCTGAAATTTCTCAATTTTCTTTTCATAAGATCCTTCAACAAAGTTTTATAATCTTAAAAAACTTACCTAGGGTTTCGTACAAACTTACCTATATATAAATGGTTATAATGTTCAATTCCCGAAAGGAGTCTCAAAGATTTTTTCGAATTGCACAAAGTATTTTTTTTTTTGTGACGTAGGTAACAACAAATTTACTGTTTTCAAATTTATTCCTATACCTGTGTATAAGACCTTGCTTTATGCTAAATTTCAGGATTCCGGGTCAACGGAAAAATACCCCATGAATTTTGATAACCTTGATAGTGCCGAAATGTACGTTTTTGCAACATAATATGGCCGTATCTTTTTTATTCGTTAACTTAGAAGTTTGATTTCACAGCTTTAAGGGACCGCAGACCTGAGTATATGATTTTAATTACAACTCGATACCTCTACGCGTTCCCGAGATAAAGGGTCTTGACAAACAGACAGACAGACGGACATCAAAGTGAT
Source organism: Mythimna vitellina (assembly GCA_949316375.1). NCBI lineage: Eukaryota > Metazoa > Arthropoda > Insecta > Lepidoptera > Noctuidae > Mythimna > Mythimna vitellina. The sequence goes on along the minus strand of OX438700.1, from coordinate 20,413,606 downwards.
CCTAGAAGGGTCCCGTTTTTTCTTTTTGCGATACGGAACCCTAAAAACAAGATGAACGAAATCGGTAAAGTCGTTCTCAAGTTATAGGAAATAGGGATTTATTTTTATACAAGCTGCTGCTAGCGGCTTTGCCTGCTTAATAGTAGAAAATTATTCCAAGGGAACATATTTCCAGGACAAAAAGTATCTATGTGCATGGTTTATCCACATATCAAGTTTCATCAAAATCTGTTCAGCTATTCGAGCGCGAAGAAGTAACAAACATAGACACACTCACAAACTTTCGCCTTTCTAAGAATATTTTGTATTTAAATGTAATATTTTTCCAATAGAGATTCCACTAATGTAAAAACTGTCACTCGTGGGATTCCGGAGGCCTTACCACGATCTCTTAACGCGATCCAATTTATGACCTAAAGTGGACCGTCAAAGGGATGGAGCTAAATAAGGTGTATTATAGCTCGATACCTAAGGTCATGCTAAGGTTATTTAGTTAACCAACTGAATAAATCTATATATATAAAAGGACTGGCATTAGGAGCGTGAAATTTTGCACAAGGCTTCCTTTTATGACGTAGGTGAGTACTAAGAAAAGATTTTTCAAAATTCTCTCCCTAAGGGGATGAAGCGGGGGTCCAAAGTTTGTATGGAGAAACCTACATTTACGAGAGTGAAGCCGCAGGCAGAAGCTAGTAAGCAATAAATTGTAATTAGTATTTGTTGTTTTGTATGACAAGTAGGCAGGACACATTGCTCGCAGAACAGATGGTCGATGGGGACGAAAAGTTCAGAAGTGGCGACCACGTACCGTAAGACATAGGTAGACCGATGACCTAGTGAGGGTCGTGAGAATCCGACGGATGCAAGACGCACAAGACCGGTAATTATTGCGACACTCTTAGGGGAGGCGTATGTTCAACAGTGGACGTCTTTCTACTGAAATGACGATGATTATGAAGATACTAGAAAATCTCTTCCAAAGCCGTAACAGATTTGATTTCTTTTGAACTGAAAGCAAAAATAATAAAACGAGATTTATTAAAGTGAATTGATGTGAATTCAAATGAAAACGTGGGTAACAAAGAAAAGCCGATGAATCAAAGCCTTTCAATACAAAAAAAGAAAAATGTCAAGGACAGTTAAAATAATCGTTAGGGTAAACTAAATTCATGATTAATGTGCTGGATTTTAGAACAAGTATTATTTAGAATATAAAAAAAAAACTTCATCCATACAGTACGTAGGTTTTGTATGATGATGAGTGACATGATGAAAGGCTCTTCAGACAGCTGTAGTCGATATGACATTTAATAAAGTAGTGCGCCTCACCATCTGTGATTGCATCTCTGCTTACCATCAGGTGGGATCGCAGTTGATGCACAGGTTTATATAAATAAAAAAATAAAAAATAATGGTCATTCTTCCATACTTTAATACGTTTATTTATGGATAATGTTTCCTTTCCTTAGGGGATGAGACTTTTGGTTATTCCTCCCTTAATGCTCGCCTACGTCGTCAAAGGAAGCCTAGTGCATAATTTCACACCCCTAGTCCCAGTAGTTTCAATAATGCGTTGAATGTCAGTCAGTCAGTTTCTCCTTTTTAATTTTTTAAAATTAATTTCACATTGAACAGATACATGCAACGTGTTTTTCATAATATCCAATTCCATACGATCAAAGGTATTCGCATCGCAAAATTTACACCCTCTTTTCGTTATAAATAACTTTCGTATATCTTACGAGAGTGCGCATTCATGTGTGCACTAGCTTCGTATCGCTTAGCACAGCAATTTAAACTCACTCATCAACGAGTTTCAGCGGCTGACTAGTGCACTCTTAAGATGTGGCGTCGTTTGGTGGTGGCCTATGCCCAGCAGTGGACGTCATTATGCTAAAATAATGATAGTGGAATTCTCGGAAGCAAGGTTTGGACGTACAGGTTGGAACAGGTGCTAAGTCCTAAAAGTCGAGTAATAAAATTTTTATTGTGTAGTATAGTGCATAAGATTGAAAAAGAAAAGAAAGATAAGAATGAGAAAGAAAAAGAGCAGTAGGCAGGTTCAAGATGAAGACAGATGTAGTTAGCATAATCTTGAATGACTTATTAAATAATATTTAATTCTATAATAATAATATACCTAATCTTGTAACTATTTATTGCATTTTAATACTATAATTTTGTTGTTCTGTAAGTAGTACAGTACAAAATTGAACGTTTGCCTAACTTGGGAAGAGACTGGATCCTTTGACACAGGAAATCATAGAGTGGGAACCATGGAATTTGAAAAAAAAAAATACTTTCAACCGAACATAGAATCTTCTTTTTAAAGTCGGTTAAAAAATCTAGCTCTTAAGAGAGCGCCTTTTTGAGGTACATTTTCATACAACGGCTCTTAGATGATTATGATGTTATTACACATCTTTCTCCAGATGTTTTGGATACACAGCTATCTAGTGGATATTATCTAGGCTTCTATAGAAATCAAAACATAAATTTGTGTAAAACTAATCTAGTATAGACCTCTGAAAATCTGCTATTTTACGTGAACTTTGGCCCTCCATAATGTACTCATATATTAAAAATATAAAAAAGTACATCAATGGAACCCTTGCATTACATTTTTGCTGAAAAACTTTTAAGGGTTTAAAAAAAAGACACGTTTTTCCTGGCACAAGTTTTATGAAATAGTCGAGTAAATCACGGAATTACCGAATGCCAACAGAGTTTTCATGTGTTATCTCTCTTTTTTTGCATTGCCTCTTCATCGAACATCGCGTTGGATTACGTTAGATGAAGCAACAAACTTTTAAACCATGCTAAATGTAGGCGATAAGCGAGTGGAAAAGGACCCTCTTAAGGCTCTTATGTAATGCAAGATCATCTACCTAATTATCACATTGTACTGGTCAAATGAGCTGAATAAATTTATGTATATTTTAAAATTTATTTTATTGGCAGAATATATCAAAAGATGGAACTCAAATTAGAGTGGAGTAAAGTTCGGAAATAATTTATACTGATGAGATATTCAAGGAGCTTGATTATTTTGGAAATTAAAGAAGGACTAAAAGCCAACAGCACAATAATAAAAAAAAATACATGCAGCCCATGAAATAAATATAGAAATGAAAGAAGAAAAGACCCGCACGAAGATCACCCCACGGAGCATTTAGTTGTCAATGACGTAATGTCACTTACAAGCTAAATCAATTTAGCGGAGCCAATTGTGTCGCAGAATGGAAGCCTTATATCTAATCAGACGAACTGTTGTTTGACCAAAAATCGATCGTCTGTAAACGCTTTTAGCCGGGGCTACGACAATTTACGTCGAAGATACACAATGGGAGGTATTTCCCAATAGGAAACGACCAATTAGTACAGTTCACCGGAATTCAGCCTTTTCATCTTCGTGTAAATGGTTCATTGATCGTAAGCTCTCTCGTATATATATATAAATGGAGAAACTGACTGACTGATATATCAAGTATAGTCAAAACTACTGTGACTAAGAGTGTGAAATTTTGCACAAGGTTTTCCTTTATGACATGTGCAAGCACTAAGAGAGGATTTCTCAAAATTTACCCCCCCGGGATGAAACCGGGGTCCAAAAATTTGTACGGAGAAACCTACTTTCATGCGAGCGAAGCCGCTGGCAGGAGCTAGTATTCGTATACTGGCCTGTTGGTCTACTAGTGGTTGGTGGCCCTGACTGCTATGCCGGAGGTCGTGGATTCGATTCCCACCCAGGACCAATGTTTGTCCTGTCCTTCGTCTCGGTGTAACTTATCTATAGTATAAGAAATATATAAGTATGTTTATCAGTTGCATAATACTCATACCACAAGATAGATATTCTTTATTGTACACCAAAAATACAACTTACATTAGGAAATTAACATTAATAGGGTGTCCCAATGGGCGGTCTTATCGCTAAAAGCGACACAAGCTCTGCTTAGTTTGGAACTAGATGGCGTTGTGAAAGTTGTGGAATATTATTATTATAATGTGATACTAGTGAATATAAACACTTTTTTTATTTGCTTAATAAATACTTCTTAGCTCTGGTGAACAAACATGAAAAAAATATATAATTATCTCCATCAACAACGAAGTTATAAAGCTTCAAAGCTACTATTATGAAAGAGAAGCACGACATGGTCTATGACGTCAAAGGCCATGACACCAGTACGGCCGCTATAGATAACGACGTCTTGGTGAGAAAGACAGATATATTTGTTTAAAAATTTCGATATCGTTTTCACAATTAGTTTTCAATTATTGTATATTTAATTATAAATTGGTTATTTAACAAAATATTCCTACATTCCTGAACAAGAGTTTTCCTGGCTTCAAATATTTGTTTCACTCGAACACCGGAAAGGATTAAGTTCGAAAAATATTCATTTTCATTTCAGTAACACAATTTCGGGAATCGGAAAGAATTCTTAATTTACGTTTCCTTTGTTTATCCGTGGTTTATCCACTTTATCTAATCCGATTCCCAGCTTTGTGTTTTTTACATATCAGATTAAAAATTATGGAAATAATCTTTCGGACTTATCGGAGATCACAATTTTCTATGTGTTGTACTACAAATATAGAATTGCAACATAATATAAGTGTACACTTATAGCGTCATCTTCCTGCATGAGTATACATGTGGATGGGTGGAAAAGGAGAGGGAGGCTAAAAGATGGATGGATTGTGTGAACAGTGATATGAAACAAAAGGAAGTTAGTGATAGCATGACGGTTGACAGGATAGAATGGAAGAAAAAAAATGTTGCGCCGACACCAAATAAAATGAAACAAGGGCAGGAAGATGATGATGACGCTACGTGCACTACTTACAGCTTACACAAAAAGCTATGAAACTCTATCGACGACACGACTGCTGGACGAAACGTCTCTGAAGCTACGCGTCCGTACACTGTGAGGCCTAAGATTTACCAGAAAAGCTAGGAATTTTAAATATTTTATATAAAGTCTAGACTCACCGGATCATATTTAGATCTGAGTTGGTTACTGTTAGTATTAGTGCACATGCATCGTTACATATTCCATATCGTGCCAAACCAATTAATTAAAAACTAGGTGAATGAATGGAATAGGGTTACATGATGTTACAGTGCTTCTACATTAATATTTTAGATGCGAAAGTAACTCTGTCTGTCTATTACGCTTTTATGGTTAAACTGCTGAATTGATTATGATTTTGGTACGAAATAAGCTGAAGAATGGACATAAGTTGAACCGGCACCACCACCACCAGGCGTACGGCAATGCGCCACCGGTACATGGTGGACATCCCTGTGCGTATAGGTGCACAAAACGTTTTGTGAATATATTCATTGTGCGTACAGCTAAGGAGTGGAATTCCATGCCGGAATCTGTGTTTCCTGATGGCTACAACCCGGGAATCTTTAAGTCTAGAGTGAACAGGTTACTTCTAGGTAAGCGCGCTCCATCGTCAACCGCATCATCGCTTTCCATCAGGTGAGATAGCGGTCAAGCGCGAACCAATCAAGAATAAAAAAAAAGTTACTTTTTATCTGGCTTCAACTTCGATTTTATTCAGACATTTTCATTATTGACTCAATTTATAGTGAGTCGACATCAAACACCTGGTCTGTTTGCCCAGCTTTGGCTAAGACCTCCCCACCATGTCCTTCCTTGAGTTGCCTTTCTTTCCTCTACGACACTGTCAAACTCGTGTTCTTATTGTATTTCTAGGATACCAGAATACGAAGCCCTTACAAAAAATGCTTCTATTGTCCCATAAAATCTACTACAACGATATTTATTTCATGATGCAGCAATTAATAGTTGTGACTATTTATTTTTGTCACTATTTATTTTTTACAAAATTGAAAAAAAAAATTAACGATTTCAGTTTTTTATCAAACATTTTCTCTCTCTTCCATTTCCTTACCCTCTTAAATGGACCCCTAACCATGTTCAATGATAACCGCCCCTCGAACGAAGGGTTTATTGACCTTGCCCAAACCTCTGCCTTTTCTGGAAAATCTTTAAAGGGGTCTTTCGACTCCCCCATAGGCTATAATATATCTCCATCGAGTTACACTTTCGCAAGATAAATAGCTTACAGGCATAAAATACAATCGGTCCAACGAAATATTTTTGTAATGTAATTGACAATTTGTAAAAGAAACATTCTTTTCAGGACCTTTTCAGTGGCGTACGAATAGAGGTTTATTTAGGGTTTCGATAATATTGACAGAAAGGGTTTGAAATGATTATACAGGGTTACCCTAATGTTTGTCGCAAGAGATACAGGGTAAAGCGCCTGTCTTGAATATTAAGATATCCCTGAATGTGATATAAGTTGTGTAATTGCTATAAGAATTGTTACTATGAATATGTTGACTAGGCAAGTTTTAATTTTTATTAAAAACCGCACAATATATACTGATTAGTTCAAAAATATTATCTCTACTTATTCGGATGCTGAAAAGGAAGCATTTTCTTCACTAATGAGCCCAGTTAATCGTTCAGCTACCACCATTCCCAAACCAGCCTTACCGAAAAAAGAATAAAGTTGAAAATCCAAAACATGCACAACCCACAATCGGAAGTCGCAAAAACAAAACACGGTTTACGTTCCCGAAATCTATGATGGAACAATGTTGGACGTAAACATGTAATTTGTTGTAAATATTTTAAAAACACAGCACACACAGACACATAACATGCGTTCCAGATGAGTGATGAAGTGAAGATTTGAGTTTACACGTGAATGTGCGACGTACGTAATTTTGCCGTTTATTTCGACGAGCGGTACAGTCGCGAATAGTCGTCGTGTAGCGTGTGTTGAGCGTATCGATCGCGCGACGCTGCGGAGCTTAGTCGCAGAGGTGTGCCGCACGGCGCGTACCGTCGGCCACTGGAGTGCGATCGCTCGAGATGAACGTAGACCAAAATAGAACAGAGGGGCAACCGTAATCATACGGGTTGCGGGTTGTTTGTTTCGGAAGTTTTTTGACTGAGGGAAGGCTGTGCTAGCAACAGAATAGAATAGAAAACTTTTTTTCGGGACAGAAAGCACACCGGTTCCAAACACAAAGTAAAAGAAAATAAGGGTACAGAAAGACACCAGTAACCACCTCAGCATTTACTGGGCGACAGATACCCGGGGCTGGTGTATAGATACAAAAATGGGACGACGGGTAGGAGTTCAAGTTTGTAAAGACTATGTTGACGGGGGCTGATCGATGTCCCAATAAATATTATAAAACACAGATATTTTCGAGCAAAGCCGGTGGCAGCAGGCTGCCTGCTTTTCATGCTTCGCCCGCGTGGTGATAGAATATTATCCCAAGGGAACACACTCCGGGGATAAAAAGTATCTACGTGCTATTCCAGTATAGTCTACCCGTGTACGGAGACTCATTGAAATTCGTTCTGCCGTTCGTGTGTGAAGAAATAACATACATACACACACTTTTTTGCCTTTCTAATATTAGTGTGATGTGAAAGTACCTACTTATTTTTTTTTTTGTTTTACACGCCGACATTGCTAAAACATCAAAGTGGATGAATTTTAAAATAGAGACAGATTCCAATCTATCTAAAATATATAAAAATGTCCTTTGTCTTTCTCCAATCCTTTATCCTTTCCCAATCGCCTCTGTACTTCCAATCCCTTTATCTATTGTCATTCTCCGAGGTGAATCTTGGAGAAAGACAAAGGATATTTTTATCTAAGAAGTGGGTAAGTTCCTTTCGGATAATGTCCAACCTTCCACTCAGACAGAAGCTAGTCTATAATAAAGACAGAGTAAATACCGCAAAGGGTTGAAGCGATTACTCATTTCAAAATATTTGACCTATGATAAAACAAATATTATTCGATTGTTGCTACACGAATAAACAAAACTAGGTAAATATACGGGAATGATATTCAAACGACACAAATAAACAGCATTCATAGTATTGACCTTTTCCTGTTTGTTGTTTTAGCCACAAAGTTGGTATGATTAAGGTAATTTTCCTTCTAAAGTGTTGTCAGTCATGTTAACTGGGCGCCTAATTTGGTAATAAACGAGTTTTATTGAATATAAATTTTATTATCTAACTGGTTCAGTAATAAAGTCAAACTTGGTTTTCTGTTGTTTTTATTTCAAACCTTTTTAGTTTTTTAAAAACATAATATAAAATAGATAACAAAACGTCTGATTTTGAAGAAAGGTTAGATAGAGGTGTACATTATTCAATATTTTGCCCGAATGTTTAATTCGTTTTAATAGGGAACCGAGCACAATATAAGTATAATTCAAGTTGCAACTAAGACGCGAGATTGTTTGGAAATTGTCACCGAAGAGTGTCCTGGAACGCAAAGAGAGTACCACTAACCCAACTAAAAAAACACAGGAGGCTTTTAGTCAGTTAAAGTCTGGAACTCCCTCTCGTCATGAACTGTGATTCCCCACCTCAAAAAGCTTGCAACTAAGAAATCACATAAAGAAAAAAACGTAACAATACTTTGCCTCAGCCTAAAATCTAGTCCAATTCTACGAGGCAGTCATCTATATATATAAGGAGAAACTGACTGACTGACATCAACGCACAGCCGAAACGACTGGGCCCAAGAACGTGAAATTTAGCACAAGGCTTCCTTTTATGATGTAAACGAGCACTAAGAAAGGATTTTCCAAAATTCAGCCACTAACGGGATAAAACGGGGATCTAGTTTGTATGGAAAAAATTACTTTAACGCGAAACCGCGGGCAGAACCTAGTTTGAAATAATTTCTTTATGTATTATCTTTTTTTTGTGTGGGTAATCTTTATATGGTAAGCACAAAGTGTTATACCGAACTCCAACTTACTAAAACCCTACAGTTCTTACCACTGTCATGAATCGGGAGTCCGGGATAAAACTAAATTCACACGCACCCCTGACCGAATAGGTACTATACGTACAACCGAAAAGACACAGTTTAAGTTTCATACTCTTTGCCCGTTGACCGTATCGCGTCGGCGCATTGCTGCGGCGATCGACAGCAACGCACGGACGCATCCCAATCCTGTTTATAAATAAACGGCAATGTGCGTTAGCATTTACATTAAAACACTTGTTTCTGTGACTGTACTGATTGATCTATTGAAAATTGACTTTATTGCTATTAGGTGTAGGTTGTCCATTACTAAAAAACATCTAAGAAATGTGTTGTTTTTATTTTCATAAGGAAGCTTTCTGCATTAAGGTAGCCATAAACGCTAGGGTCAGGTTTGCCTGTACAATTCAGTTTAACAGGTAAACCGGAGCGTGTATGTTGCACAACTGTGCAGGTTTCCACACAAGCTTACCTGACAGGCATAACTATGCAGGCAAACCTGTTAGGTACACCCTAACGTGTATAGTGTAGACAAAAAGTTTCAGTTATGTTTGTATTACTAGTCTCTCCTCTAGTATGAGGAGGCTCAGCGGTCAGTTACCCGATTGCTCAGCATTATGCATCGTGTGTTGCCCTTTTTTGTGACAACAAACGGACATAACTCAATGTTATTTTTATTTAAACTAGCTTCTGCCAGTGGCTTTGCCGGTGTTAAAGTGTAAAATATACAACCTAGATCACTCAGTGATAGAGCAGCATTCTACTGATAAAATAATTTTTTAAATCGATCCAAATAGTTTGTGTTTGTTTATTACAAACAAAAATACAAAAATCTTGTCTCATCACATTAGTATAGATACCTAGCTTCTTCCAACGTGTTTGCTCACGTGAAAGTAAAAAAATATCCCAAGGGTGTTCCCTAGGGATATTTTTTTACTCCAGGAATAAATAGTATCTTATGTGTTATTCTAGATCTATCCATTTCAAGGAGTAACAAACACACACATACATTCAACACAAACTGTTGCCATAGTAATAGTGACATATTTTTGACTCTCGATTTACCGCCACCCTATAATTCCAAATTTCCTTTACGTATATAAAAGATGGGATGGCAGCGGTGGCCCAGTGGTAACGGCCTCGACTTACGAGTAGGTCGCGAGTTCAAACCCAGCTGGGCGCATTACCTAGTCATTTATTTCATCACCACTGCTCTCAAAACGGTGAAGGAAAACATCGTGAGGAAACCAGTATGTCCTAGAACCGAAAATCGCACAAGGCGCTTCGTGGATTAGAGCTTTTCCCAGAGAGGAGGACTGAGTCCCAGCTGTGGGAACATTATAAGGCTGAATTTAAATGTTTATGCTCAAAAGACGTAAAGAAAAGCGTGAGTGGAAGCAGTCGGAGCAAGTTAAACACGAATCGAAGCTGATTAATGTGCTGTCAGACCGAATGGTGTTACCTCTCTTGGAAATGGAGAATTACAATTAATGGTGCGTGACTAAAACTAATGTGTTTTGGTGCCTACTGACTGGTTGCCTACGAGGGTAAAATATATGTTACGAGGTAAAACTGCAGGAGGAAAAGTAAAACCATAAATCTATAATCTGAACAAATAATATGAAACAGATGTAAACGGGTGTCACGCGAAACCGATGGATGGGAGACGCACAGGATCGGTCGTTTTGGCGACGCTTGGGCTCCCCCAACCCGCCTATGTCCAACAGTGGACGTTTTTCGAATGAAATGATGATGACGATGATGATGGTGGTGGTGATGATGATGAGATATAAACTTGTGTGTTTTTATATTTATAAATGGTGATCCGGAGGTCTTGGGGTCGCACAGTAAAATGCCAATACCATGGTTTCGTAGTGAGAGAGAGATAGTACGTCTGATATAGCTCCGTCTCTATCTCTATTGCATATTTAATTGGTGAACAATAAAGTATATATATTTAGTTTTAGGGTTGTACCTTTACCGTACCTTTTTTGCGGCCGTATAAGTCGCAAAAAATGTATCTTTCGACACTCTCGAGGGATTCATAATTCATAGGGTACTTGGAAATTTGACATAAAGCAAGGTCTCATAGTACAGATATGGAAATAAAAATAAAAACTGTAAATTTGTGGTTACGTCACAAAAAAAAAAATGCGATTCCGAAAAATCTTGCAGATCTGATCTGGAATTGAACTGTTTACTTATGTACGTTTGTACGAAACCCTCAGGGCGCGAGTCCGACTCGCACTTGCCCAGTTTTTTATTATTATTCATAGGCTCGCGTTTGACCACTATCTCATCTGACAGTAAGCGATGATGTGGCCGATGATGGAGCACGCTTGCCTAGAAGTATTTATTCACTCTTAACTTAAAGACGTCTAGGTTGTAACTATCATGAAAATCAGACTCCGGCAGGGAATTCCACTCCACCAAGTATATAGTAAATAAATGAAACCATTGATCCATTGATTGGTGAGCATTGGTGGCCGAGTGGTAACGGCCCCGACTTACGAGTTTTAGGTCGTGGGTACAAACCCAGCCAGGCGCATTACTTTGTGTAATTTATTTCATCACCATTGCTCTCAAAACGGTGAAGGAAAACATCGTGAGGAAACCGGCATGTTCTAGAACCAAAAATTCGAAGACATGTGACATTCACCAATCCGCACTGAGCCCGCGTGGTGGATTACAGCCCATTCCCTCTCCTAGAGAGGAGGACTGAGTCCCAACAGTGGGAACATTATAAGGCCGACGACGATGCGATGATTGATCGATGATGGAACTATATCTTTATAAAGTTCTGAAGCCTCATTCACCAATTTGTTTTCAACCCAATTATCAAAACTGTTTGTTTATCTTTCTTTCACCGATAAAAATTAGGAAATCGTAAATTGAGTTATTCGTTCGGCAGGACTACGCAATAATAAATTGCCCGTAAATCGTTTACTTGAGCAATAAGGGTCGCGCTTCAGGCGTTGTGTGAACATTAAAGTGGCTACAAAACATTTATTTTATTGTAGCCTCCGAAACGGCCCGGATATAATTAAACAATGCGGTTGGAGGAAGGTTTGTGAAAGCGGACGGAATTGTGAACATTATGTTTTAGTATAAGCGAAGAGAATTGATTTTTTTTTATTACGACACAGATAAACACAACGGCGACATTACAAAATAAAAAAAAAACCGGGTAAGTTCGAATTGGACTCGTGCAAACTGTAGGGTTCCGTACAAAGTTACCTATTTAAATACTTCAATACACGAACCAAGTCTCGGACCGCAAGTACTTTTTTTTTGTGACCTAAAATTTACTGTTTTTAGATTTTTCCCTATAGGTACTTGTACTATGAGACCTTAGCATAACATAGTCGGCCTTATAATGTTCCCACTGTTGGGACTCAGGCTTCCTCTCTAGGAGAGGGAATGGGCCGTAATTCACCACGCGGGCCCAGTGCGGGTTGGTGGATGTTACATGTCTTCGAATTTTTGGGTCTAGGACATGCCGGTTTCCTCACGATGTTTTCCTTCACCGTTTTGAGAGCAGTGGTGATGAAATAAAATACACAAAGTAATGCGCCTGGCTGAGTTTGAACCCGCAACCTACAACTCGTAAGTCGGGGCCGTTACCACTCGGCCACCACTGCTCTCTATGAGACTTTGTTTTATGCTAAATTTCAGGATTCTAGGTCAAGGGGAATTACCCTATAGGTTTTGATTTCCTAGCGAGTGTCAAAATATGCGTCTAAACGGAAAGTAAACGGCCTTATCCTTTGGTTGCGTTGACTTAAGTTTGATTTTTTAAATGCTGCTTAGGGTAGCAAACCTGAGTCATACCTCTACATATGCCTAAGAAAAAAGGGTCTTGACAGACGGACAGACGAATAACAAAGTGATCCTTTAAGGGTTCCGTTTTTACCGACTTACGTCCGGAATGGACCTATAAGTAATTCAAAAACTGAATAACAGAATTGCAGCAGACATGACAACGATTACAGTTCTAAAACTAGAAGCCACCTAGATACAGTTGATAGACTTAATAACGAACTCTAGGATTTTGGCAGGTAGGAGGAAAACAAAACTGAATACCTATGTATAAAATAACGTAGGTAATCACCGACCGTGGCCGGAGGAAAGTGTGATAAACACATATTCGCGACGCAAATAGACTAGTGTCAATGTCTAGACCGTGTCTGGGAATTAGATATGTACTAAAAATACCTATATATATATTTTCTAATAACTTTACATGCCGGAAGTCCGTCTTTCTGGTTTTGTTTCTTTGTTATTTAACACCGAGTTCTAAAATGTAAATTTATTTTGAACTTTTAGTATTTTTATTTTTCTATTAAAACCCCGCTAAAGCTAATTAGTGTGCATGGTACCTATAGAATATAACCAATAAAAGGGTATAAAACTTGAACTTTCTACCTATAAAATTTGAAGAGTTCCCTTGATTTTTTCAAGATACCTCTCGTCAGATCTTGATCTTGGGATCATGGGAATTCTTTGAATGGCCCTTTTCAAACAATTTTTTTTTTCTCTATATCGGTTAACAAAATACTATAAAATAAATAATTACAATAAGATTATAAAGACGTAAGTTTGCATGTATTTATGTGTGTGTCAGCTTGATATTTCTTTATGCTTAAAAGATTTTTTAGCTGTTGGTGCACCTATGACCCTATGTGCTACGGCTTAACCACGTCACAGACTCTGACGTGGTTAACCCGTAGCAGTCTTTTTTATTCTGGGAGTACGCTCACAGAAGCTAGTATCTTCTAATAATTCAATAGAAAAGCATTGGTATATGTAGCAACGTCTCTGGCGCCACATATTAGAATTCTCCACACGATTTGAAAATATACAACAGCCCCAAAGCATATCTCGGGCAGTTGCTCAAACCAGACAAAACACCCTGGTCTGGTCGGAAGATCCTCCCTTTTCAACGGAGGTTTGCGGGCCTTTACACTCTGTTCCGAATACCTCCAAAGTCTACAAATAATAAACTTTTCAACGTAAACACAAACACTGAAAGTGCGTCAGTCTGGTCAAACAGAGCATTTCTGTTACGAGCACAATGGCTGCCCTACCCATATCCAGCCGAGCAGAATGGGCCCAAAACGCCTGCAATGAAGTTCAATGAACCGCTATCTTCATGACAATCGTAGAGCTAATACAAATACATATTCGTCCATGTATTTACCTGTGTGGAACTATACAATAGTAACTGGAATAATGCATACCCATATACACCCCGACTAGGAAATTTTGTTACAATCATAATTTAAGCACTAAATTTTTACATAAATAGACTTATGTGGTTTTTTACATTAATATTAGCAAAAATTTCAAATATGGAAGTTTTTTTTTTAGGTGGGAAAATCAATTAATGACAAATCGCGCTCTTGGGCGGAGCGAGAGATAGTGTCAGACTTTTACTGACTAAAAACCCATTCCTGTTCCTTCGTCGTTCCTCCCAGGGCCCCAGGTTTCGTTTTCACACTACCCATGGCCCCAGTAGGCTTCGACCCTGCTGGGCCCCTACAATTTGCTGACATCTTCCTGAGGCGCGCGAGGAACAATACGCGCCGTCGACGACTTGGGTTCGGTCTGGACGGTTACCGGACGGTCGGACGGCGGGCTACCCATTGCTCGCCGTCCGCAAACCAGCGCCTACGGTGGCCGGAAATCGGGATCGGAATTCCGGCGGCGGCTGTCAAATATGGAAGTAAGAAAATTTAGAATTATAGACCTTTCAAGAACCAAAATATGGTCCTATTTTGGTTCTTGCGGAACTCAGGTCGGAAACCTCAGGTTTAAACGAATCCCCGTTGGTCATTTTTTTTTTTTATATAATGCCTATTATCTTTCACACCATCCATAGTTTCTTGTCTTCTTTACAAGTAATAGTTACATACACAGACACTTAACTTATAGAATACATTTGATCAATTAGTCTAGAATTCGGCCTTTATTGGAACGTTTTTAGACCGATCAATAGAGCGGCATTGGTCGTCCAAAATAGATATTATTTGGATGAGCATTTATTATGAATGGTGACGAGCCGTCAATGTTAAAATATTAGTATCTGGTAATATAATAAACAGTCAAAAGAATAATTGCTTATCACCAGGATCTCCAGTTTTGGATTATAAGCAATGCTAAGTAATTTTTAGACACAATTTCAAACCTAAATACTACTATAACTGCAGGGGCCAGCAGCGTCGAAGCCTACCGGGGCCAAGGGTCTGATTCTGAAAGGAAGACTCGGCCCTGGTACGAAAGGCAACGAAGGAACAGGAGTGGGTTTTTATTCAGTAAAAGTCTGACACTATCTCGCGCTCCGCCCAAGAGAGTCATAAGATGATTTTCGCACCTAAAAAAAAAAAATTGGGATAGATGAAAAACCATCTATTTGTGGGAAATGACGCAATCTTAAGATTTGTTTACAAATTATTATAAACATATATATATATAGGGAAAATATACGGTCCGCGAAACCAGCCGAAAGCTCAGTATAATACGAGTACCAACCCAAAAGACAAAATAAACATGTTTTCTGTCTTCTTTCTTTCTTTCTTTCTTTCAGTGCAAGTGTGAGTCAGTAATTGTTAGAAATCTTGGCACCGGGGTACGAGACAGCGTTAGTGATGTATGCGTAGGTGATTCAGATGCAAGACATTTAAGAGATGCCATGCAACTTGTGTGTGGATTGGATTTTCTTCACACAGTGTTAAGCAAAAATTACGTTCACATTGTTGGCATGTTGAAGTGGGGGTCATATAATTGTATAAATTTTTGTGACAAGCAATCTGTAGATATATAAAATTAACTAGTACAGATGTGTGTGTATATGTGTGTGTTTAATAATTTCTTATCGTCTACTAATTTTGGCAAAGCGTCAACCGAAATAGAACGATAGTCCAGTTGGATTAATGCAAGGAGAGAAGACTGTGTTTGTTGTAATTAGAAGCGTTCGTAAGGACAGCAGCAAGCAACACCTTGTTGACTTGATGGTTTTTTTTGGAATCTTACTAAATTAATATATTGAACACAACTTTCTCATTACCCGTATTTTTTTGTTCTCCTTTATCTTTACCTTAATTTTAGCTCGATAACATACAAATATGAGATGCAGTTCAGAAATCAGACACAATCGATTAAACTTACGAACATATTTTAGTAGTTATTACTAGCTTCTGTGTGCATGGTCTACCCGTGTGCCTCGTCCAAATCCGATCAGCCGTTCGAGCGTGAAGAAGTAACAAACATACACACATACATTCACAAACTATCACCTTTATAATATTAGTGTGATTACAAAATAGCTCACAAACATAACTTAAAAGCACGCCTGTTGATAGGAAGATCTACGGTACACCACCATCCAGAGGCGTAGCGTTGACTAATTTAGAAGTGGGCGAAGGCACATCAGCGAGGCCATTTTTTCATAAATTCGAAAACGAGACAGCGACTGTCGCTACCCAGTGTTCGACCACATCGTCACTTACCATCAGGTTAAACAGTGGTCAAACGCGAGCCTATCTATTATAAAAAACCTCTCGTTCTTAAAGAGCCCTCGCTTTTGCGAGGCCTCTTTGGTTGCGAGGCAGAGGGCGTGGGCCCACTTTACCCACGCTACTGTGCTACTACTACCCATCTGACCTCTAAAACCCAGTAATTAGGTGGCAAGATTAGTGTCAAATTCCTTGGCTTCTGACTATCCGTATTGACTGTCAAAGATCTTCAAATAACAGCTGGAACCAACGGCTTAACATGTTTTCTGAAGAACGAAGGAATCTCGATATATTAAGATCCAGCAACCATCCACAAACTGACCACGGCTAGCGATGTTTCACCTTGGAGATTGACCTATGCGGTTATTACTTGTTACCGTTGTTATTATTTCAAAACATGATAATTATTACAAAACCTTCGAAGAGTTTTATTACATTGCTGATTTATACGCTTTCTAGATTTTTTCAGCAGCGACACGAATTTCAGCTGTTAGTCATTCAGGCGTAAATTTCAGTGGTCACGCAATATTTGGCTAAACATAAGTAGGTAACAGTGCCTAAAGGTATGAGGATAGGTCGTAAACATGACAAGAGTATTTATTTAAAAATTAATGCCTCAGATACACCAGGGGACATATACAGTCAAATGGGGTAAATAGGAACAAAAGTTTGAAGGGGATCTTCCCGTTAATTAACAATTTTTTCCAGAATTTAAGTACTCCTATTTATTCATTAATTGTAATAAAAACGGATGCTTGCATAGAAATCAATAATATAAACATATACCAATGTAAAAAACTTAGGTAAAGTTTTGTTCCTATTAACCCCTGCGTTCCTATTTACCCCGGTTCACGGTACTTCCAACAAGACGCGTAACGCTCAAAATACGTGACGTTGCAACGTTGCCCAGCGTTCCGCAACTTGTCCCCAAACATTTTGCGACGGATTGACGTAACGTGGGACATGGTGGACAATTTGACAAGATTGCGCGTCATATTGGGGATGACGACAACGACGATCATTTAATGATTTCCCACCTCAAAAAAAAAAAAAGACGGGTTGCACTCCGGGAGTGCCGGCAGAAGTGAAAACTTGATTATTAACGTTGAGCATGTTTGATATTTTGGAATGGTTAGGGAATAATTTTGCACCAATTGCTTTATCAGTATAAAAGTACTATCATTTATGTGGTAGAATACAATATTCATTTATTGCGCTATCGTACACAAACATGTCAATTTCGATATTACACACATAAGTTTAGACTGCGGATTGTTGTGATACCGCAAGTTTAATTCATTCATTTAAAAACTAAAGTCTTAACTTCTTGCAGATTCAAGTAAAAATGTCAATTTTTAGTTTTGTAATCCCAGTGATTACAAAAATAAATGAAGTAAATAAATGAATAAAAAGACTTAAAACATAACTTGCGAAATGTGGGTGTACTATTCGGTGCACCCCTGCCTGAGCCTTCGGGGATTACAGGATGTTATGTTATCATTGAATCCTGCCTAAAGAATTTGTAATTAAAAGTGTGGAAGTAATCTGTCGCACATAAAAATGTGTGCGATACATCTTTTCACAGGCGCTTAGTAAGCACGTAAGCAGGAACGTCACATTCGATCTTACTACAGAATTAGCTGAGAATTTATCGGTTTCCTATACCAATAATACTCGTGCTTTTTAACTTACTTGTAAATACTTGTAATCAAATTATTTTTAAAGCAGATTTAAATAAACTGAACTTTATTTTACCAAACAACAAACGCCTTAGTGAAAATGTTTAGCAATTTAATACTCGGAAGGTACTTATTGCGATTGAACGATTTCCTTTTTTATTTTATTATCATGATTGTGCTTGCATCTTAAAAGCCTTCACAAGTACTTTTAATAGCTACTAGATACTAAGAAAGCTGCAAACTCAAAGACAACACTGTCTTATTGATTTTAGAATCTCTTGTCATTATGCGTCAATCAATAAAATTGCAAGGAAATACGACATTTTAGCTACACTAACATACCTACAGGTACGTAACGTTTGTAAATAGCACGTAAATTGCCTTCGTAGTTAGCACGGTGCGAATCCCCCAAAGACCACGGTTCTATCACAATCTTAAGGACGATGAAGATAGCCAGAGGACTAGGTTTCGCGGCGCTGCGCCGGCGCGCGGCGGGTGGCAATTTATTTAATAGATTTGTCAGCTTTATCCAAAGACATTCAATATATACTACCAATAGACCAGACATAGCGAACAAAATCGTGATCCGATCCTTATTCCACGTTGGTCATAAGTCAATCAGTCTAGTATGACACACCTACACGTCAAGTCGTGTTTGTATCCGTTCTTTGCACTAAAAGAAAATCATTTTCTGTGAAAATATGCCGAACTACGCATTACACTATTGTAAATCTTGCTATGGTAAAATGACTGGACCTAACTTCGGTTTATTTTCGTAAATATTTTTGGTATTTATGAAACATTTAATTAGAATTCAATAATTTTTATAAATAGTTCCAGAACATTTTCGGATTTTGTGTTAACGCCATCTATTGCTGAAAAGCTTAACCTTTCCATTATCACACACCGAGGCTCTACCACGAGCTTATAACGTGATAAATTTTTCGAACTCAATCGGTCTGTTAAAAGGATGGAGCTATATAGGGTGTATAGCTCTTACACTCTCTTTCGCTCGTACGACTATCATTTTAACATTATCATGGTAAGGCCCCTGGCCACCTATCGAGCGATAGTTAAATCATTATAAATTTTGACAAATTTAATTCGCTTGTTTGCTATTCCAAGCCAGATGGCGTCACTGAGCCATAGGATGACAGTTTTTCTAAGACATTTTTTCTGATAGCCGCTCTATTGTATCTCTTTAAATCTCTTTGGCTTTATCCCTAAAGTATTAGGTTCAAAATTGATTGGAAACATTTAAAAATTTCTTTAAATGATTTTAAGCCATAAAATGTTGAAGTTTAAGTTCAAAATCGAATGAGAAAATTTGACTGTTGGCCGTCTTACGCTTTTTCGATCAGGTCACGTGTCCTGACGCGAGTTTAAGATTTTATACCCATTACAGAAAAAGTGCTCAACGCCGCTAAAGAAGTTTTCACTTCAAAAAAAAAATTTTACCAAGTTATAAAACTCTGCGCATAATTACGAAAATTATGTTGATGACATAGCACAAATAAATAATGCTTTCTTTATCCGTTTGATACCTGCGTTCTGTGACAAAATAGCATTCTACTAGTGAGTTTTTTAAAATCGGTCTATTACGTTTTGAGTTTATTAATTACAAACAAAAAACCAAATCTTTCTTCTTCATTATAATTAGAATAGACATAGATGAGGTCGGCATTGTATTGCCTCATCTATGTCATACAAAGATTCGAATATTCAAAGCATTTTATTTCAAATAAACCATTTACCGAATTAAATTACGAAGATTGTTCCGAATCGCAAAAAAAGTTTTTTGGTGACATAGCCACAAATTTACAGTTTTCAGATTTTTTCTTATACTTGTGCTATGAGTCCTTGTTTCGTGACAAATCTCAGGATTCTAGGTCAACGGTAAGTACGGTATGAATTTTGATTCCATTGAGAGTGTCGAAATGTATATTTTTGCAACAAAAACGTCCGTATCTTTTTTTCGTTAACTCAGAAGTTTGATTTTTTCACAACTTTAAGGGACCGCATACTTGAGTAAGTATATGGTTTAAATTTCAACTCGATACCTCCACGCGTTCCCGAAATAAACGGTCTTGACAGACAGACAGACGGACCACAAAGTGATCCTATAAGGGATCCGTTTTTTCCTTTTGAGGTACGGAACCCTAAAAATGATGCTAATTGCACATTCCATAGCGTAGATCTTCTTCTTCTTGGAGTTTCTTGGAACTCCATGGACACTCTCTCTTTTTGTCCCTAATTAATCATGTTTATGTATTAAAAATATCTCATTGCATAGCTTGTGACTGAAGCTCGAAGTGTCCATTAAAATTCACATCGGTACTGTAGGCATGACCGTGATGTTCATATCGTGACCGTTCCCATTTCGTCTAGCCTAGGTTCGTGGCTAAATATTTGCCTAAGACTAGCCTTAAATCAACACAGTTCAGAATGGGGCTAGATTTAGTTTATAGATAGCGGAAAATTAGTCGTTCTGAAGTCTATGTCGACAAATGGATTGCGATTGACCTTAGGATCAGTTCAGTTGGGAGGTGGTCACCTCCCTATGCGCAGCAGTAATGGGGGCAAAGGAGGCGGTCGAAACCGTGAGGCAGAATAAAGCTTCACGCTCTGGCCATGGGGCCCAGCGATGCCCCGGGCGTCAGGAGTCGCAGGACGATTTCCGATCACCGTGCGGGCTTGCAGACGGCGAGCAATGGGTAGCTCGCCGATCGGCTGTTCAGAAAGGACCAAACCCGAATCGACGGCGCGTTGTGTCCCACGCGCGATATGATGGCTACAATGCCATGCGTCCTGACTGCCTATCTGACCTCCACAACACAGCAACTGGGTAACACTCCTTGGCAACTACTTTTTTGAGGTGGGAAATCATCCAATGACTTCTCCAGTCTGGGGCGCGACGGCGTGTCGGAATTTTAATGACTAAAAGCATACCTGTGTCCTTCAGTTACGTTCCAAGACCGTAGGTTTGCTTTTCAGAAATTCCCCACGCCCTAGCGGGCATCGGCCCTGCTAGGCTCCTACGGTTTGACGTACCGACTGTATCAAGACTGCACCACAGAATAAGTAATAGTACAAGTACTGCACTAAAGAAAAGAAAGAAAGAAAAATAATTTATTTGGTACAGCACAAGGCACAAACACAATATAGGGTAAACACGAACCAAAAAAAAAGAAGCAAAAATGTAGTTGTGTGCCTCACGGCTGCACCAAAATAGGTCCAGTTCAGCATAAATGTCAGACAACTAGTGCCTGACGCTGGTTTTCAACTGAAACACTAAATAAATAAATAACAGTAAACTATTATATTTAATGCCTGAAAGCTATATTCAACAGCAAATTAATAAGAAATCATATAACAATCACAAGGAACCTTGGAACTTGGTTTCTTTTTAATAGTTTACAAAAACTGAAAAGTCACAAAGTATAAAAAGTAAAATTCTTTGTTCTCAACACGATGGGTGCGGAGAACAAAGAATCTGTTTAGTTTTCAATGCTTTGTGTTTGAAAATCATTTGCCCTGATAAAGGAAATTTTGCTTTACACTTAATATGCAGGTAAGTGATAGCGACGGGTCCGAACGTGGTGTAGTCGTTATTGTGGTGACCATGGAGGCCACACTAATAATACTAACTTGCAAACTGGCATGTTATACTTTTAAGGTTTATGGTAAGAAAAGCATAGTTTTAGATATTCGAAAACAGAATTGATGAGAGATTGTCAAACAAGAAAAGCTTAAGACGGTGCGCGCTCTGATGACTTTTGTCACCGTGACTTTAAAGTGGTTGTCACTGTCACGTCACGTTTCCAAAGTGGAGTGCGCTCACGAAGAGAGACAGTGATAAAACTTTTTTGAAATCGAAGCTTTATTTGCCGATATGGATTTCGAAGAGACTGTCGTTCTCTGTAAACTCATGAGACTCAGGAGAAAAAGAAAGCTAAGAGAATACTGAGTACATCCCCTTTAGAGTGACAGGTTACTGAGTGGAAAGTTCTATACTATGTATTATAAACTTCGAGAACGTCCAAATCATTTTATTAGATATTTCCGAATGAGTGTTAGCAGCTTTGATGAATTACTTCGCAGTTTATGACCTGCATTAATATATGAAAATACAAATGGCGAACGACCGACGACAAGAGTGACAATTTTGTCACCGGCGTACACAAATGTCACCCAGTTGTCACGTAGTAACGTGCGCGCATCTCCATACATATCCATGGACTTGATAAGAGTGACGAAACAGTCACGGTGAAAAAAGTCGCCAGTGCGCTATGGCTAAAGCTAATGAGATATTTTATTTAGATAATGTAAAAAGAGTGTTTAACTGATAATATAATCATAGTAAATTGAAATAAAAGCCTTTTCATTTGCATCTATAAACTATAAACTTAAGGACTACATTTAAAATCATCATGAAATTATGGGTTTTGGAGCCAGAGGATTGTGAGGAGTTCAATAAGGTGATATGTCTGATTTTTACGATTACATCTTTAATTCTGAGCTTCTCTCGCCAAAACGACAAATAGAAAGTAGACAAGTATAGAAGAAGACGATCACGTGCAGATGATAAAGGTCGCGGTTGGCTACTTATCAACCTTGTACTGAGGACTTATGTTCGAAGAAGTCACCGCGAACCTAGAACGCAAAAGGGCAACTAAAGGAACACAGACTAAAACTCATCTATAATTCTTCAGTTACCCTTTTCGTTCCAGGCCCACGGTAACTCTTTGAAACATGCCCGCAGCCTGTCAAGCATACTGAAATACTAAATATCCTGTCCCTTCGGCCTGGTTTCAAGCAGTTCTGCTGAGCATGGGGTCCTGGTTGCCATCCCTAGGTTGGTCAAATGATTTCTCCTGCTCTGGGTGGAGCTGGAGGGTGTCAAAAAACTTACAACAGAACAAAACACGACCCTGCATACTCCATCGAGGAATGAAACGTGATGTTATGGTCCTCTTTCCATGGGTAGTCCGAAAGGGAATCCCAAGGTCCTGGAACGCAAGGCAAAGAAGGAACATAGATGCGGTTTTAGTCAGTAAAAGTCTGACACACCGTCACGCTTCGCCATATAACAGGAGAAGTAATTGGACGATATCCCACCTTAAAAAAAAATATCTCTTTAGTTTCGTTGCGCCAAACTCGCCAAACGCCATTGAATTCCCATACTCATATTATTTTAGCATGTTATTGAATATGTTGAACTGGGTGTTCGTTGGATAAGAAAATGATCTTTCTCTCGAGTGCTGTGTAGGCGGACAATGGGGGTACAAAACGTTGCGTAACATCTAGCTGTTTTCTCTTAGACGTGTGGGCGGTGGTACACCCACCCACCGTCTTCTAAGTTGTTATCGTTTTGACAGAGTTTATCGAATCAATTTATTCGTTAAGAAGAAGTCTTAGCATTGTTTTATTCCTCAATATTATTATTAGATTGGAGAAATAATTTCACCAACACGCTTTTGCGTGTGATGTCGAACAGAGTGGACAGCCAAGCCCTGAGGCAGTGGTCTCTCATGCCTGTCATTATAATTATTGTAATTGTATTATGTGTTGATTTGTTTATGAACTCTGATAATCCGATATAAAATTTTTACTTATTTATTTTATAAGTTAGTACCTACTAATATAAGATGGGCTTGTATCATTAGCAGGGGTCGAAATAAGGTAGAGATGTTGATATTAATATGGATCTTTCCGGTATTTCTAATGAAAAATCCCGTGTGACCAACAATATAACAAAAAAAATAATAATAAAAACCTATGAGATGATAACACAAATAAAACAAAGATAATATCAACACAATTTTTATTAGTATTTTTCATTGAACAAAATCTCTTTACGTCAAATGAGGTAAGGTCAACAAATTTATATATTTCCTCCTCCTCGTCATTAATGCAGGTAGGAATTTCTGATATGTTTCTGATAGCGTCATAAAAAAATCTGCTCTTTAAAATTGATCTCGGGATTTGAAATAAGGCATATCCACTTTATTCTTTCGCTGTAGGTAATCAGTATAAGTACATGAATAACTCATAATTTCGACCCCTGGTCATTACATTACAAGTCATAATATACCTTAGTTTTATAGTCAGATTTACGTAAATAATTTAGACAGATTGGAACTGTATAGGTTTAGAAACGAAGATACTTGGTCTGATTTTTCTGTATCATTAGGCATGTTGAAAAAGCCTATACTTAGTTGACACTTCGCGTGACCCAAGGGCTGGCATTTACCTTGAAATGAGGGTAAGTATTGTCATACAGCATAGCAATGCCGCTTGTCTTTTGGGCACAATACCTGTCGACGGCCATGCGAAGTAGTTTTTTGATGCCATGTTTTAGATTGTTAGTTAAATAAAATAAACAAACTAAAATAAGTAAAGGGTCTTTATTTTTTATTTGTATTAGTGTATTTATGATTATAGTGAGTTATGTTCTGTAAAAGTATGTAGCAATGATAGAATGGATTTAAATATGGTAAAATGTCTGGATTTGGATTATATAGACTTAAAGTTACATTTTTTAAATCACTGTCGTTGCCAGAGGTAGATTTAAACGGAAGTAGGTAGATTTAAACATGTACTTACACCGATTTCATACAGCAAAATAATAAAGTGGATTTGCCTCAAAACCCGAGAATAATTTTAAAGAGCAGATTTTTTTTATGACACTGTCAGAAATATAGCAGAATTTTTTTTTTCTGCTTTAATGACGAGGAGGAGGAAGTGTATAAATTTGTTAACCTTAGCTCAGTTGACGTAGAGATTTTTTTAAATGAAAAATACTAATAAAAATTGTATCTATCTCCGAGGTTTTTATTATTATTAATTTGTAATATTGTTGGCCATACGGGATTTTTCATTAGAAGTCAATCCCGGGAAGATCCATATTAATATCAATATTTCGATGTAAGTACATGAATGACGCTAATTAATTCCGACCCCTGGTCGTTACAAATAGTGTTCGCTATAATATTTTTATAGCGTTTCAAATTCGGACTAACGCTACAAAAGAATTTATTTGATAAATAATACAACAAACAGTAAAATACTGTGACATTTAAATATCAAAGAGAGCTAACCGCAACTATCAATATTTATTAACTATTTATTATAGTTGCGAATTATTCAAAGGGTCTGCCCCAAAGGCATATTTCATACAGGACCGTGGAGGGAATAGTGATCAGATGTATCTTTTAGATGTTAAGCCAATTAATATTTATGAGGCATTTGGAACATGAGACATATGGAAATTAAAATACTATGCTTTGAGGCCTTATCAGAAGCTCTTAACACAATCCATTTGACGACCTAAATTGAACTGTTATATAGTGTGTATAGCTCCATCCCTCTTTCTCGCTCGCAAGCTTGACATTTTAATACGTCATGGTTAAGGCCCCTGTATGTGACAGAGCTAATTAACCTCTAAACACGAAACCCCCATGGCCAAGTGCACAGCGCGTTACAGCGCCAGTGATGACATAACCTAAAGTAATAAAAAGGCTTTTATTTCATTGTTTTTATGCCCGTAAAACGTGCATGGGAGCAGGGGTGGACTAGTCCGGTGCCAAAGGTGCCCCAGGAGCGTAAAAGTTTTATATCTAGTTCTTTTTGTTTGTATTTTAATTTTTTCTAGAAGTTCGCACCGGGATTATAAAAGGTTAGTTACGGCACTGGTGATGGGATACGGATATTCTTTATTTGTGTAAACGTCGTATACCTACAATAGCATGCAAGATTGTAATTTATTATTTGAGTCCATTCATGTTTAGCCGTAAGTGTCGGCGTACAAATATTTATAACATTGAAAATTTAACTAAAAAATAATAAATAATTAATAAATATTCACACAAAAAAAAATTACCTAGGATTTCAATTATAAAGTTTATAACTTAAAGACCATTCAATTTGAAGTTATTTTAATCTTATCATGTCAACATTCAAAATTAATTAAAAACAGTAATTTAAAACAAATACAAGAACTATGTTAAAGCTACAAAATATATGTCAAAATTAGAAAGGGTCAATGGTAACAGCACGTACTACACACTTATGAGTGGTAGGTTGTGGTTTCAAACCCAGGCAGCCGCTTTTCTTTTTGTTTGTAATTTATTTCATGATCACTGCTCTCAAAGTGATGAAGCAAAACATTGTAAGAAAACTGACATGTCTTAGAACCAGAAAATCGAAGACATGTGACACCACCAAACCTTACTGGTCCCAGCAGAGGAAACATTATAAATGATAAATGACGAATGATACTTATTTTGCAAATAGGTTAATAAAAAAAAAACACTTTTACACGTAATTTTTTTTTCGTCATTTTAATCTAGATGAGGCCGGTATTATAAGGCTGATTAATAAGACGACACGATAATTATTTCACTTATATAAAGCTACAGTGGATATTGCTGACTATCCATAGGGACTTTAGCGGAAAAAAAAATATTTATTTGTTTATTCTCACATCGGAACGCTTTGCAGCAATTATTTCAGCATGGAGCACAATTAGTTCAGAATCTGCTACTTTTTAACATCATATGCGCGGTGGAGTGGTAGTCATTAAAGGATCGGCGCGGTGTGGTGGTGCTGGTGGGTAACGTACGCTCGCTTACGTAGCATCAGGCCAGTGTTCCTTCAGGATTCCACATGTACCAAATCCCATATCGAAGACTTTTTTAAGTTTTAAAGCTCTTACGATAAATTTTTCAAAATGAACTGTGCTTGCGATATACGGCTACGGGTAAGAGTAGTTATGGGAAACAATCATTACACTTATATTATAAAGGCGAAAGTTTGTGAGTTTTTTGTTTTGTGGGTGAAAAAATCATCTTATGACAATTCCCGCTGTTGGGCGGAGCGAAGATAGTGTCAGACTTTTACTGACTAAAAACCCACTCCTATTCCTTCTTTGCCTTCGACCCAGGGCCCCACACCAGGACCCAGGGTTTCACTTTCACACTACCCGTGGCCCCAGTAAGCTTCGACCCTGCTGGGCCCCTACGATAAAGTTTGTGAGTGTGTATGTTTGTTTCTTCTTCACGACGACCCACTCAAAATATTTAAAAAAAATTAGTCATTGCGTTTTGGCTTAGTGATTCAATGAACAAATATTTAAACTAAATAGTATTAACTTTTAATTAGCAGCCCAAAATTCGTATATCGTGATGTATATAGTAGTTTGTTTATTCTATTATATGTATAAAAGAGAAAATTGGCACGCGTGCCATAGGTTCGCCATCAATGTACTACAGTAACTTCATACTCAAAATAAGAATAATACCTAAATACTGTAACCGTATTGGTAATTACAGTTTTGAGCCATTTGGGGTTAAAACGCTTGGATCATGGGGTCCGAGTGCGCGTCTCCTTTTCAAGGAAATTTTACTTCGACTGATCGACACTTTGTGTGACCAGAAGGCTAGCTCGTTCTTCGCCCAAAGAATTAGCATTGCTATTCAACGTGGCAATGCTGCCAGCCTTCTGGGCACATATTCGGATGATAGCGATGTGGAGGAGTACTTCGACGTCTGAATATATTATGTGTTTTTTGTATTATATGTACACATAGGTAGACCGATGACCTGGTGAGGGTCGCGGGAATCCGATGAATGCGAGACGTATAGGTTGTTCGTTACGGCGACACTTAGGGGAGGCCTATGTCCAACAGTGGACGTCTTTCGGTTGAAATGATGATGTTCATAGTTCGGTTTAGTATAAATATTTAGTTAATATTGTAAGTTTTTATATATCTATGTGAATTTAATAAAAAATATTTGGAATAGGAAAATAAGAATGAATACGTAAAGAATAAGGGTAGAATGTCCAATCCAAAGGCGTACCTACATTAACAGAACTAGGTCCACAAATCCAATACAATAACGTTTTTCATGCGAAACGACCGCGAAACGTTACACTAGTTCATTGACCGATTATTTCAGTAGTAGCCAACGTCAATTGACCTGAAAACGGCAATGCATGTCTAACTTACCTCGTAACCCGAATACTGGTAATGGAGTGGTCGGGTTTAGTTAGGAATAGAGGATTGAGTTCTATTTCCTGTGATGAAGATGTTTCAACCTGTCTGACATTTAGGATGGGACAATAAATCTATCTATAGTCTTCAATCTATACAATAAAGAGGAAAGATTCGTACTTTGTAATAACTATTGGACCGATTACGATCTCGATTCTCGATTTTTGACTGGCCTGTTGGTCTAATGGTTAGTGGCCCTGACTGCTATGCCAGAGGTCGTGGGTTCGATTCCCACTCAGGACAAATGTTTGTGTGATGAGCACGATCATTTGTTCTGTGTTTGGGTGTAATCACAAAAAAAAAAAACACAAGCTCTGCTTAGCTTGGGACTAGACGGCGTTTGATTTAAAAAAAAATTTCAGCAGTAGAATACTACTTTATCACTGAGCTACAAAGGCATATATGTATAGCCTTGCGTTCCGAGATGCGACAAAAGCGATAATATCGCAAATTCGACCAACACGCAACGTCAAAATTATTACTCAATAGTCTTTATATATTGTGACCACTAAATTTGGACGGATTGCGATATAATCACTTTTATCACAATTCGGAACGCTGGGTAGGTATTTCACGCGGGCGACACCGCAAGCAGAAAAACCAGTCAAGTGCGATTGGGACTCGCGCACCGAGGGTTCTGCACAAATTTATCTATGTTCTATGTCTATTAGTAATTTATCTATGTTCTATCTATGATCCTCGAATCGAGTGTCGAACATTTGTCCAAAACGCAAAAAATAATTATTTTGTGATGTATGACCGTGCACCGTAAGACGCAGCGTTCGAAGGCCACCCACTAGGTGGAACGCACTTGGGGGAGGCCTATGTCCAACATTGGACGTCTTTTGGTTGAATGTATTATTCCAGTTAGTTTCAACAAACAGTTTAATAAATTTTGATCTGATATTTAATAAGCATAATCAGCCGTATAATGTTCCCACTGCTGGGACTCAGGCCTCTTCCCTAGTAAATGGAATGGGCCGTAATCCACCCTGTGGGCCCAGCGCGGATTGACTGATGTCACATGTATTCGAATTTTTTATTCCGGATTTTTAATTAAGACATGCCACCGGTTTTCTTAAGATGTTTTCCTTCACCGTTTCAAGAATGTGTGGTGATGAAATAAATTACACAAAGTAATGCGCTTGGCTGTGTTTGCTCCTCTCCAATATACATTAAAAAAATAACAACAAAAAATATGAGTCTTGACTCTTTTTTTTAATGCGATTTTCGTTTCAAAACTTGATTAACATTTAGCCAGCCAACACGTCAGTATAAGCCAGGGATGGCAAACCTTTATTGGAGGATGTACCACTAAATAAAAGGTAAAAAATGAAAAAAAAAAAACTAGATGGTATTAACTCTTAATTTGCAACTCGAAATTCATACGTCGTAATGTGTACATTATTGTTATTATTATTATTTAATTAAATCCATGAGAAAAGACGTGATAACTACTATTTCATATTACGTAGATGCAAAACATTTTACACTGGCAAGCCCGAATTATTTTGCCGCATGCCTTAGGTTCGCCATCCCTGGTATAGCCAGTCAATCAACAAAATCCTCGTCACTTAATACATTGGCATGCAACTGCATGCATTATGCATCGGACTACACGCCCGAAATAGGTCGCGAGTTCACGGGTCAACGACACAGCCACCCTTGGGTCGTGAACTCTGCGTAGTAATGCAAGTGAAACATGACGAGGGTTTATTAAGAATTCAGATTCATTTATCGTTTGTCGCGAATGGAAATCCAGTTCTTAAAATTATTATTGTAACAAGTATCACTGTAACATATCCATAGTTACAACCTATCATACCCATAGGTACGTACCATACAAATTAATTAATTAATTAATTTAAATTTACAATTTTATGTCAAAAAGAAAAAAAAACCATCATAGTACACAAAATAACCAAGACAACATAATATTAATTACCACTAGGGAAGAATTGAAGTTGTTTGTGGATTATAGAATATTGGTTTTGAAAACAATGGGGTAAAGTATTTTGAAAAAAAAAAGCAAAAAACCGGCAAGTGCGAGTTCGACTCGCGCATGAAGGCTTCCGTACCGTCTGTAGCAAAAAACGGCAAAAAGTTCACGTTTGTTGTATGGGAACCCAATTTAAGTCATCATCGTTTCGGCCGAAAGACGTCCACTATTAGACATAGGCCTCCCCACGCATCGCCACAATGACCGGTCACTGGTCCGGTCATTGTGGCTATGCGTCCAATTTAAATATTTATTTTATTCTGTTTTTAGTATTTGTTGTTATAGCGGCAAAAGAAATTCATCGTCTGTGAAAATGACAACTGTCTAGCTATCACGGTTCATGAGATACAGCCTAGTGACAGACAAACGGACAGCGGAATCTTAGCTATAGGGTCTCGTTTTTACCCTTTGGGTACGGAACCCTAAAACACCAAACACGGTCTTTCCGTCCAACTATAATATAGGTGTCTTCAAGGCTAGAGTGAATAGGCTCTTAATAAACTAGTGCGCCTGACCATCAATGATTGCATCTCCACTTACCATCAGGTGGGATCGCAGTCAAGCACTGGTTTATATCAATTAAAAAAAAAAAAAAAAAAAAAACAGTCTTCATTCTTCAGCAGTAGCCAATTTATTGTGTAACCTCTTGTCTTCTTCTCTATACAAGGAATAAGGGCGTTTTCAATTTAGACGTTTCATGTCAGAGCGCTGCCGCACGTAGCCGGCCGGTTGCAGTACATCAGCAGTCCGACAACAAGCGCCTAAATTGAAAACGTATCTTGCTGCCGTGCGTTTGTATGCCAGTGATGTGCTATTCAACACTGCACTATTCACAACAACATCGAATTAAACACGTGGTGCTTGTGACGTTGCCGTCCTATTGTCGACCGTACACGGTACCGGCGCCGCACGGTTGCCGCTCCGAGCACTTTGTATGAAAAATACGATTGAACGTACGCAGTACGACTAACGCACTGCATCGGCGCCGCAGCAGCCCGCCAAAAAACGCATAAATTGAAAGCGCCCTAATCGTATTCAGTGACAAGAAGCGTTTCGACGGCGATACAATGAATGACGTGACTTTATGTCCTACTCGCGGTAAAAGACCGGACGATTAAATATTCATCGGGACGCATACCGAATGGGTTCATCGTACGATGAAGCCAACTTCAAGCCGAGATTTATATATGGGTCACATTAACCTTTAACCACATACGTCGAATATATCCGACTAACATTCTCGCGTTTATTCCGCCAGGGTTGAAAATCCCTGACCCTGGCGAATAGAACATGAAAACACTCATAGGACCAATTCGACGCAAGCGATAAAAGGGTTTTTGGTGCAGCCGTGAGGCACACAACTATATGTTTTTTTTGCTACTGTTTGTTTTTTATATATATATTTTTTGTGTTTCGTGTTACCTAATATTGTGTTTGTGCCTTGTGCTGTACCAAATAAATTCTTTTTCTTTCTTTCTTTCTTTTATTCAAGTTAAAAATTTTGTGTTTTGCAAGATAAAACAGCATTTATCATTAATTCATTAAACCCCAAGCTCTCTCATTATTTATTTATTTATTTAAATTTCATGTACAGTAGTGGTAGGTTTGCACAATAAACAAATAACATAATTCAAAAAGAA
This sequence comes from Mythimna vitellina, assembly GCA_949316375.1. Taxonomy (NCBI): domain Eukaryota; kingdom Metazoa; phylum Arthropoda; class Insecta; order Lepidoptera; family Noctuidae; genus Mythimna; species Mythimna vitellina. Next base: position 20,381,861 of record OX438700.1, on the reverse strand, counting down.
AAAATAAATCATTATCTTCCTATTGTGACTCTAATTACGTTATTCAAAAGTTTAAAACTAGTAACACCCATTTCTTAGTTAGGTACTCATTGTTCAAATACAAAGCTAAATACAAGAATGGCATTAAACCATTGCTTCAGTACTAAAACACTGTTTACAATGGACATAGTTTAACTGAAGTCTATAAATAGCCGGGTTGGCTTCGTATATTTTAGGCGCGAACTGTAGACGAACTTAGCTCCGGTCGATAGCAGCCTGAACTTCAGTTCAGGCCGCTAAACCTTTATTTAGTTACCTTCGATTAAAAGTTAGTTTGATTGCTAACAATATTTTGCACTCTCTTTTATTAATTACTAGCTGACCCCTCGAACTTCGTACCGCTTAACTGTCAATGAATGTATCTTTCGATATCGTCCACCGATTGCGATAAAACAAAGCCTAAGTAATATATCAAGTTACACACAATTTTAATGTACAAAGTTGTCAACATACGTCGATTTCGTACAGTTTTACGAAGCGACGCGACGTGACGCGTGCACAACTAAAAACTTCTACAGATTTATTATATGTATAGATAGCTAATCTATACATATAATAAATCTGTAGAGGTTTAGAAGCCAGCGAGATAGTAAAATTTTGTCCCAAGGGAACATACCCCGAAGATAAAATGGCAACAATCTATGAAAGTTGCAGACGGATTAACAAATAGAAAACTACAGCATAATTGACTTCTGTACACTACTTTCTTACCCCAGCACGGTTCCTGGTATAAGCTACGAAAGTGGTGCATGCCGTTTAAACATGAAAGTTAGACAATAGAGCTACAAAGAATCTTGAAGAAACTTTGATTGTTGAATTTTTGCAATTTGTACAACAAATAGATGCTGCCAGTGGCTTCGCCCACGTAGAAGAAGAAAATTATGTCAGTGGAACATATTCCTAGGATAAAAAGTATCCTATGTGCAGAGGCCGGATACCTTTATAGGGGCCAAGCCAAGGAACCTTGACTTATCTACTACCTACCCACTTATCTAATGATCCGCCGTCACGTATTATTAGTGCAAAATTTCTTGCGGTAATGCTGATTTTAATTGCCACATTTTCATTTGTTAATAACTGTGTTTATTGTCTAGTGTCTATGTGGGACGATGTGACGGAGCGTTGAGATGACGTCAGAACAAAGGAACCGGAGGCGTGGCCAACTCGAGGCGATCGACGAAAAGAGAATCGAAACGAAACGGTTGTAATTTGGCTAGGGGGCCAGACGTTTGAGCATGAAGAAGTAATAAACACACCAACTTTAGCCTTTATAATAACGTGACCTGCAGGATTGTTCGAAAAAGTCACCGCGGCTCTGAAACGCAAATGGCAACTAAAGGACCGAAGTTTGACACTCCCTCTTACTGCAACTAAAGCGGGAGGAGGTAATTGAAGATTTCCAACCGAAAAATAAAGGCCACGGTGATTTTTTCAAACAAGTCGATAGCAGGCTGGAGTGAGACCATTATTTCAATTTGATTTCTTATGGTAGTGTAGTGACATCTATGAAGTCACTTAGGAACTAGAATTCAAAAAACCTGCATCGTGATATTAGGGTTCTCCATGCGATTTGAACTGAACTATCCGAAATCAATTATCGGGCAGTTGCCCGGACCAGACCCAACGCCCATTTAGTTTCAGGATCTTCGACGTTTGTGGGACTTTACAACCTATTCTGCATACTTACTTCTAAATTAGTTGCCACTTACCTGCGATATAAATGTGGTGCTTGAAGATTATGAAGTCCATAAATAAGCATTTCACTTGTTTTGCTTTATGTTTCCTAGATGAATATATAAATCCTACAAACTTTACTACGTAGAATAAAAACCCGGAAGAAGTTTTAAATCAATTATATTATTCCTGTTTCAAAAGTATTTTAAAACACCTCTAGAATTAGTTTTTAATTATATGTTAGATACAGTACGGCCGTTTTAATTTGGCGGCCCTGAAGTTTGCGCAGAAGGCTGCGCACGAACGTTTTTTAGGAACAAAATGGTGGCATGAGGCGACGTGCGCGGGGCGGAGGTGTAAGCTAGAGATTGACTCTATGTAAACACAATCGACCCTTTATTCAATCAAATATCGCAATCAATTTTTATCGATTTGGAATTTATTGATTTTTGTTTATATGACATATTGAACGAAATAGATTTACAAACATAGTAAATGTTGTCGTTAGTAAACGAGATTTCGACTTTAATAATAAAAAAACTAATAATATTATACATATTTTCTTGGTTGAAAGATATGATTTAGTTAAATATCAGTTAATTATAAACGACTACTACAATAACGACTGTTTGAGAATATTTTAAACCTCCTTCTAAAATTCAATAAAATATATTTTTATAATTAGATTTCAATCGATTTGAAAAATAATCGATTAAACAACACCCTCAGACGCGCATATTGGACATCCCTTTTTCTTTACTCCGTAAAACTTCGTGCATAATCGGCAATGCTCGGGACGCGGTAATGTGTCTCACTCACACGTTAGCATTGGTGTCGTGTTCGTGTCGTTGTCTCTGTCTTGAGCACAGGCGGTGACAAAAGTTTTCGCTGGTTTTTATTAATACATTGTTAAGTTTTTTGTGTAGTGTTAGGTTTGTTTCTTTAATTCATAAGTTATTTTTGTAGCTTTCTGTCTGAAAGTGTTTTAATATTTATTTTATTTGTACTTGGTCCCTGTATTAGTAAAATTTTATTCGTATTTAGGTTTTAAAAAAATAACGTCAATAACAGTTTTTTTTACGACTGTACATGCGCTAAAGTTCGCAGAGCCTATGTTCACGGGCGCCAAGTTAGAACGGCCGTATTATATTGTAAATGAAACATTTTCCTCGAATCTTTTCTTAGTTGATATAGGTGTAGAATTTTAATAAAATGAGCACAATCATCTATGTTAGAAATTAAGATTATTTCAATATATAAAATAAGTAAGTTAAAATTGGCCGAAAACACGGTTTCTAAAAAAAAAAAACTGGTATCAGCTGGAGTTCCGAGTTCCGGTTTCGGCCAAAAAGTCGCCGAATATTTATCAAAACCGAAACTGACGTCTTTGAGCTGACGGTTGGGATAGAAACCTAAGTACTGACTTACTCGTTCGCCTATGTGTGTTATCATTTTTGCGGTTTCGGCTGGAAATGTGTTTCAGTCGGTTACTATAAATACTACACACTTCTTCAATCGCGCAATATTGAGATCTAGTAGCGTTCGTAACTCCATAGAATATTTTCTATATTTTTTTAATGATATAATCTAGTGCGACCCACTTATTGGTGATGCAATCGATGATGTTGAATTGCACTAGTTTATTAAGAGCCTATTCATTTTAGGTTTAAATAAATCTAAATTATAATCGTACGGGAAGACCACTGAATGCAAATCGTTCCAGTCCTTCGATGTACGCGGTATAACCGCCGAGGCAAAACGCTTAGTCCGGATCGTAAACGTTTCAACAACGTAAGGCTGGACACTTGCTGTACGTCGGGTTGTCCGATGGTAGAATCAAGTCATGTCATTCCTGTGCACACTCCAAAATGCATCCTATAAAATACCTAAAGGCTGGCTATACCTTACGCCTGAGCTCCAGGGCCTCAAGTCTGCTATTACAATAGTGTCAGAATGGTCTATCATTGATTTCATAATTGTTGATTTTGACAAGTTTTGGTAATCTACTAATATAATGGCGTCATTATGAATTTCCAATTGTCAAACACTGGCACTCCATTGAAAGAAATGGCATAATCTCGTAAATAATAACAAATGAATGTCTGACGTATGTGGTAATCTGCTAAAATTTTGACAGTTCCTTTGAACAGTTCCTACCATTAGAACGTCATTGTGCAGTCATTGCTCTTAATAAGTTCGATATTGTCATTCTACCACAACTCTTTTAAGAGACGATTGACTGATCAATGATCGATCATTATGAATTACCAGATTACGAACTTTTAGCCAAGTGACAATGGATCGGATTCCAACAAAATGACGAATATATAAAAATAGCAGACTTGGGACCCAGGTTTTGTAGATTAGTGTTCACTAAGTTTGAATCACCAATTAGCCTATAGATTCCTGTATATACCATTTCTTGAGTTCCTAAGGAGTAACAATATTTATATTTCTTGTAGCGACATCTATGGCGTCACATAAGAACTAATCCTGCATCGCGTAATTAAAGTTCTCCGCGAGCTTAGAACATATAGAACAGCCCTAAATCATCTATCGGGCAGTTGCCCACCAGGCATAACACATGTCTGGCCGGAGGATCCCCCCTTTTCAACGGAGGTTTGCGGGTCTTTACACTTTGTTCCGCATACCTCCAAACTGGTGACCCCGACGTGTATTCTATAGTAGTAAAAATGGATAATAAAAAAAAAAATCTGTCACTAACCTGGGTCCTGGCATAGTGCCGACGGGCTCGTCATCAGCATCATAGAAGTCGTCCTCTCCCTCAGACGAGGAGTACGACGTGTCCGGTACCAGCAGGGACATTGCTTGTCATGTAAGAGAAATCCGTTGTTAATTCATGGAACGAAAACAATTAATTGTTTAGTAGTAGCAAGGGTGTTGGTGCTCCAGCAGGGCCGATGTTCGCTAGCGCTGGGGGAACGTTTGAAGAGTGACGGATTTTTTTTTCTAATTAACGTGGCCCAAGAACGCAAGGGCTACTGTAGGCCACTGGTGGGTTCAGTCAGTAACAGTCTGACATGCCCTCTTGTCCACCCTAGAGCAGGTAAAGTCATTTGAAAATTACTCATCTCTAAAAAAAAGTATTTAGACACAAAGTTTTTGGAGTGCTACCCGCCCGCCAGGCTTTACCCGGGCTAAACAAATGTTTCGAGTTAGGTACATAAAATATTACAGCCTGTGTCCTCTCATATGTACCTACTTAATTTTTAATTTAGTAGCCTGCGACACTGTTTGCAATACCTACCGGTGAGATACTATTTTTTTATTGTTTTAAATACTTATATACATTTTTTTTTTATTTTTAGGGTAAACGCTATAGTTATTGGCCCCTATCCACTTATTGGCCATTTCAACTTAGACGCCCCAAAATAAGCAATTACCTACTAGAATAGTACATTCAAAACAGATGAATGCAGCTTTGAATCTACTATCTGGCCTAAAATAAGCAATAGCTTAATTGCTTATTTTAGGCCGTCAAAATTGTAAAGGTCAATAACTATATACGGGCCAATAACTGATGCGTTGCCCTCATGTAGGTATTATAGAAGGTCCCAGATAAACGTGGGATAAAGCACATTGACCTTTTCCTATAATCTTTGCATAGGTACCCGAAAAACACAATGAACTGTTTTTCATTACTAAATCATGTAAAGGATTACAATACATGTAGATTCAAGACTGCTTTATGTCTTTATTTCCGTTTTTTAAATTATGAATATCAACAAATGTAGGAGGGTCAATGAACTCTATTCCATGTTTATCTGGCGCCTACCTTAGTATGTAGATATGTATGTAGTATAGTGTAAATGAATAAACGGAAAAAAATGCATGTTTCAAATGGTCGGACAAACAGATTTGTTATGCAAAAAGGAAGCCGGGAACCGAATTCTATGGACTCTTCTCCCGGCCTCTGGACCAGCTTCTTGACTAATCGGATGCAGCTAAATACAGATATTTAGAGTGACTGCTTATATGATACAGCTCACGGCTTCACATTTACACAGCACACAAAAGGATCTCATCATCATCATCATTTCAGCCAAAAGACGTCCACTGTTGAACATAGGCCTCCCCCAAGCGTCGCCACAACGACCAATCCTGTGCGTCTCGCTTCCACCGCATTCCCGCGATTCTCACCAGGTCGTCGGTCCACCTTGTGAGGTCGCGCCAACGCTGTGTTTTCCGGTGCGCAGTCGCCACTCTAAAACTTTTCGGCCCCATCGACCGTCTGTTCTACGAGCAATGTGCCCTGCCCACTGCCACTTTAGTTTGGCGATTCTTCGGGCTATGTCGGTGACCTTTGTTCTCCTGCGGATATCTTCATTCTTTATGCGCTCTCGCAAGGAAACTCCGAGCATAGCCCTTTCCATGGCCCTTTTGTGTGACTGGTAAGCCTTTTGATGAGGTCAATTATAAGTGACCATGTTTCAGTGCCATATATCATCACTGGCAACACGCACTGGTCATTGAATTTCGTCTTGAGACACTGTGGTATGTTGGACGAGAAGATACCGCGCAGCTTCCCGAACGCTGCCCAGCCGAGTCGGATTCGGCGATTGACCTCTTTCTCAAAGTTAGATCTACCCAACTGGATTATCTGTCTGTCTTTATTATGTCTGAAAACTAAGACATTATAATGCAGTACGGGGGGATGTATGCCAGGGCTGCGGGATTGTTTGAAAAAGTTACCGCGGTTCTGGGACGCAAAGGGCAACTGAAGGAACACAGGCGTGGTTCTAGTCAACAAAAGGCCGACACTCCCTTTCGCTATACCCCCCAGAAGGGGATACCTTCTGTGTGTATTTGATGATCAATTATATCATTAAAAAAAAGGTAGAAACGTAGCCTTGCATCTAGTAGTGTATCCATAGTGGGAGTACTTACTAGGCGCGTCGAGGTGTTCCAGCGGCGGCAGCGGGTGCGTCGGCGTGGTGAGCTCGCGGCACTCGGCGCCCATCTCCACACGAGGAGACAGCTCGGCGTCTAAGAGGGAAACATGCGGTCAAGATAAATATTACAAATGAAGCTTTTTGCATTTTGCAGGGAATTGTCTAGTTACTTCTCTGTCTCTTTTACTGTCTGTAATCAGCAATGACCTAAGCCCCAAGTGAATGACTCGAAGACCCAAAAACGAAATGTCTCGCGAAAAATTACGAGGAGAACCGACCCCAAATGAAATAGGACAAGGCAAGACAAAGAGAGAGCCGTAAAACGTATTTATTTACGAAATAATATCAGTACAATGCTCTCAGTTCGTTTTACCCTATTGATTGCCTATTTCATAAAAAGTCATTCAACAGGTTAAGATGAACTGGGAGGGTTGTATTGATACACAGCTGGTCTGAAAAGTTACCGACCTAACAAAGACACAAGACATTGTTTCTTACTATTTATTTTTCTTTTTTTACATTGTCTCCTTAATATTATACACATTTCTCCTAGTGATGCCCCGATCTCTCTAACCTGTTCAAAAAGTGGCTGGTGTTTTTCTCTGCAAAATAATTACTCACGAAGTTTGCCTACGCATTTGACGAATATCTTTATTTTCCGAGCGCAATTATTAGATCAGGGAACATAAAGAAATTGCTTAGGGCTAGATCTGGTGAGCAAGACGAATCATCAAACAGTTCAAACAGATGTGAGAGGTCGCGTCGTCTTGCTGAAAAGAGATTTTGTTTTTCTGCATCTCACATCGACTCACTCAAATGATTATCAAACAAGAACTACGCGTCCAAAATGGCTGAAATTTTGGTGAGTAACAGTCAAAAGATCCACAACTACATTCACTAGCTTTTATTGACTAGTACTACTATCTTCACATTGAGGTCGGAAACTTTTCAGACCACGCACATATAATTCTATAAATAAATACATACGTATCACCATAGCCATAGCCAAGTTCACGACTAATAGTGTAGGCTATTTATCATCACACTACGACTAGGAGTAGTACCTAATGACGCGGGTAAAACACTGTTGTTGGGGACAACTAGTGCGAACATATTTTTAAACTGTTACGGTATTTTTCTAATTTTTTTTGTCCACTTATCGAATTTGCGTGACTATATATTATTTAATTTTTATTATGTGTACAATTAAGTGAGTGAATCAAAGAAAAAACGTTAAACTTGTTTCTTTTTCCGATGAAAAATGAAGTGCATGTTAGGTATTATCGTGATTCAGTATTTTCTGAAGTTCAGTATAATGGTTTTAATGATACGTGGTGGCCAGATCTACGAACTGAACATATGAAATGTTGTATTCGGCTATTTCATGGAATGGTTGTAGTTCACGATATTAGAACCTTCCTCACTGGCCACTTCATGTCCGCAAGCCCACTAGAGAGAATACGAAACAGGGACACATGTGGCTAACTTGTAAGGGATCAAGAAGCGCCTGCGGACACTAAAATAAGATGGCCAAGGGAGCTATGTCCACACCCGCCCCACGATTCAGCCCGTATAACATTTGTTAGTTGGTCGGGCCATGGGAAGGTGGAGGGAGTGGCCACATCATGATTAGGCCATTTGCTCATAAATGGCACAGCAAGAGATAGGCATTAGAATTGCAGTAGGAAACCTGTTAGAAATACGTAGGATAGTTAGGAACAGTAATTCTAATGAAGTCCAGGACAGTTAGGAACAGCTTTTTAGCTTTTAGTTGATGGCAAGGGTTGCTCAAGGGTTAGAGCAGTGGTGGCCGAGTGGTGACGGCCCCGACTTACGAGTTGTATGTTGTGGGTTCAAACCCAACCAGGTGCGCATTACTTTGTGTAATTTATTTCATCACCACTGCTCTCAAAACGATGAAGGAAAACATCGTGAGGAAACCGGCATGTTCTAGAACCAAAAATTCGAAGACATGTGATATCCCCCAACCCGCACTGGGCCCGCGTGGTGGATTACGGCCCATTCCCTCTCCTAGAGAGGAGGCCTGAGTCCTAACAGTGGGAACATTATAAGGCCGGGTATGTATGTATGTACTACTCTGTCAAGAAAGTACCGGGAAAAGATCAATAATACACAAAATGTCTGTTATTCATCCAAATTTATTTTATCACCTTCAAAGTATGCTCCTTTAGAAACGATACACTTGCGCCTACGAATAATCCATTCATCAAAACATTTTTTAAACGCTACTTCCGGAATTGAGTTCAGTTCTCGCCGCGAATTCTCCTTTATGTCTTCTATCGATTGAAAACGGGTGCCACGAAGTGGTAATTTGAGTTTAGGAAAAAGAAAAAAGTCAGCAGGAGCCATATCTGGTGAATATGGTGGTTGCTGGATGGTATTTGTTGAGTGTTTGGTTAAAAATTCGTTCACAATGATAGCCTTGTGCGAAGGCGCATTGTCGTGGTGGAAAATCCAAGAATTTTCTTTCCACAAATCTGGCCTTTTTCGTCGAATTCGCTCTCTTAAACGCCGCATAACGCTCAAATAATATTCTTTATTTACCGTTAGACCTTCCGGTAAGAATTCAGAGTGCATCAAACAATACGTAATACATTCAGTCAAAAAAGTATCGGGAATGGATGATTTGTTTATGGTTCCAAATTCAAATTTTTGTTTTTTTGTAGTTGTTAGATTGGCACAACTGTTTTCCATTTTGGCGCGGAGTTTGAGTTGCATCTGTTATTTATATTAAATACAGTGCTAGTTTTAGTAATATCATATATAGTGTGTATTGCGAATTTCATAATGGACAAAAATATCGAACAAAGAGTTTGTCTTAAATTTTGCGAATTTCGTGTTCGGAGTCACTGAAAATGTTACAGAAGGCTTACGGTGAATCGACTTTATCAAAAACTCGTGCTTATGAGTGGTTCAAAGCGTTCAAAAGCGGTCGAGATGTGATGGAAGATTTGCCTCGCTCTGGTAGGCCGTCAACGTCTGCAATTGAAGTTAACATCGCAAAAGTGAAGAAAATAGTGACTGAAAATCCCCATTCAACTCTGAGAGAGATAGCCGCCGAACTTTCTGTATCTCACGAGTCGATCCGTACCATTTTAACTAATCATTTGGGTATGAAACATGTTGCTGCTCGGCTAGTCCCAAAAGATCTGAATTTTCTCCAAAAACTCAATCGCATGAAAGTCGCTGAGGACATGCTAGAACGAGTCAGTTCGGACCCAACATTCATGAAACGCATTGTTACTGGTGACGAGACGTGGGTTTACGTGTTTGACATGCAAACTAGTCAACAAGCTTCGGAGTGGCGCCTTCCAACTGAACCGAAACCGAAAAAACCACGCCAAAGTCGATCAAAAGTCAAAGTCATGTTGACTGTTTTCTTTGACTATCGCGGTGTTGTGCACTCTGAATTCTTACCGGAAAGTCTAACGGTAAATAAAGAATATTATTTGAGCGTTATGCGGCGTTTAAGAGAGCGAATTCGACGAAAAAAGCCAGATTTGTGGAAAGAAAATTCTTGGATTTTGCACCACGACAATGCGCCTTCGCACAAGGCTATCATTGTGAACGAATTTTTAACCAAACACTCAACAAATACCATCCAGCAACCACCATATTCACCAGATATGGCTCCTGCTGACTTTTTTCTTTTTCCTAAACTCAAATTACCACTTCGTGGCACCCGTTTTCAATCGATAGAAGACATAAAGGAGAATTCGCGGCGAGAACTGAACTCAATTCCGGAAGCAGCGTTTAAAAAATGTTTTGATGAATGGATTATTCGTTGGCGCAAGTGTATCGTTTCTAAAGAAGCATACTTTGAAGGTGATAAAATAAATTTGGATGAATAACAGACATTTTGTGTATTATTGATCTTTTCCCGGTACTTTCTTGAAAGAGTAGTACAGAGACGGCAACTTCAATATTAAGATAGAGGACTTTTCCAATTGAGGTTTTACATAACGAACTACTAAAAGTTCACTTTAAAAATGTTTTCACCATTGTCTAATTGTCTAGTCGTCGTCATTTTGAACTGGGTGAATTAGGTTAGGTTAGAACTGTGACCAAACGCGCGTGAACCGAGCCAGCGAAGTGAGCGAAGTGAAGTGCGCAGGCGCACAGATCTGGCCGAAAGGTTTTGGAGTGTTGACTATGTACCGGAAGACGCAGCGTTGGAAGGCCTTCTACAAGGTGGACCGATGACCTGGTAAGGGTTACGGGAATCAAATGGATGCGAGACGCACATGACTGTTCATTATGGCGACACTTGAGGAGGCCTATGTCCAACAGAGGACTTATTTCGGCTGAAATGATGATGATGCACAGCTGGGTGCGGGAGCAAAACAACCCATAAGTCACCCGGAAGGTCCGCTGACCATGTAATTGTGCGGAAAAATAGGTAACATAGCTAGCTAATAACTTTGTGATTTTTCATGATACATTTATAAAATTTTGTACATCGCTGGCCCCGGGCAATAAAGCGGTAATATCAAAAATCAGTTTTTACAGGAGAAATAAAAGAAGCTAATTTGTTTATAGTGCAGCGTACAGTGATCCAAAACAGGCGTGCAAAACGTCAAATGAAAGCTATTTTTTTACCTATTTAACCTTTTAAAAATAATTGTATTGGTATAAATATTTCATGAAATAATTGAAAAAATGTATAATACAAATTATAGACGCTATTGTTTTAATTGCAACATCTTTAATGACTTTATAAATACATCAACCACTGAGATTCAGGACTATAAGAATATAATACGACGTATTTTCCGTTTTAGATCTCGAGCGTACCAGCCGATTACCACCTTCTTCAGGGAAATTTTATAGCCAAAGCTTAGCTGTATCATCGGTTAAATTTATTACTGTTACTCTTTGTTTAGAAATGTAGTGTAAAGATGTTCACCGGTTTTTTGTGTTATGGTTCATAGAATAATGCAATAAAACATTTTTAGTCGTAAGATAATTTTTCATGCAATAAAGCTGTTATTGTCATTTATTTTAAAGAAATATTAATTTTAAAAAATTGAAAAAAATAAGAGTGATAGACTGATACTCAGAGAAGCCAAAAATCAAATAACATTAAAAAGGGCGTAACCGGCGTTTACCGCTATATTGCCCGGTCATAGATTCTTTAAAATACTAGGCACGTGTTTCGGGTAGCGCATATACTAAAACTAATTGTCTAATATAAGAAATTTGCGAGGTAGTTGAAGAGTTTAGCACAAGCAAAAATCGCATAGAACGCGATTCTTCAAATTTTTCACTACCATTTATTTTGGAACCATGTTTTGTGAACACATTATTTGTACAGGTAGGAGTGGATTTCACTGGAATTTTTTCTGATAGACGTTACATTTTAGTGTGTACAACTTTAGCCTGTTACTTGACACTTTTTCCATCAGATTTGAAAGGTTTCTAACTTACTTAAATTTGAATATGTTTGATCAATTCTTTCGAATGCGATTTTGGAGTTAAGTATCTTTTTGAAACATATAATTTATAAAAAAGAATTGTCAAAGATTAGTACCGAATAATTTCATTAGGTAGCTTTCGTTTCTTTTTCCTGTCCTACGGAGCCATATTTGATTCATTGTGATAATTCTGAATCGTTAACAGTGAAAATGCAAAAAGATCTCAAATACCTTGTTTGATATGTGTTTGTGAAGGATTTGTAGGTCCCTGATATACTCCGTTTACTGGATTTACTGTGTTCTGCAATAAAAAAAAATATTTATTTAAAATAAAATATGAATTCCGTAGAAAATGTCATGTGGAATTGTGCATGTTCCCTCATTTTACTAAAGTGTGAATTTTTCTAATGTGAATGTTGGGAAATTGATTAATGATTGTATTGATTTTCATAATTAATTGGTTTTGCTTACCTTAGCTATTTGTAGCAGCACTATGGAATGTTTGATATGGTCCAACATGACCTGAAAAACAATATAATTTGTTCAAAAAACATACACCTTGTAGTTCCTGACAAAAAAAAACCAAATAACACGGGACAAGGGCAGGAAGATATATTTTTTTATTGGTAGGATCACGCTTGTCCATTGAAGTATAACTGAAAGTAAAAAACGAAAAGGGCGAAGAAAGATTTATTTTTAACTATATTAGAACTTTTCCAAAGTTGAAATTTAAGCACCGCTGTAATATGCGTTATGCGGTATGCCAACCCTTAATTTCTTTTTAAACGTAATCATCACCATTTCAGCCGAAAGACGTATACGGCTGGACATAGATACATTTGGGACGTATATTTATAGTAAAGAAACATTAATCAAAAACCTTGCATTTATTACTAGCTTCTGCCCGCAGCTTCCCCGTGTAAATACAAGTTTCTCCACACAAACTTCAGACTTCCTTTTCATCCTTTTAGGGGCAAATTTTGAGAAATCCTATCTTAGTGCTCACCAACGTCATAGAAAGAAGCGTAGTGCAAAATTACACGCTCGTAGCCGCAGTAGTTTCGGCTGTGCGTAGATATGTCAGTCAGTTTCTCCTTTTATATTTAGATTATCAGGAATACGATAGCATAATAGTCAAGAGTGAATGGGTTACTTCTAGACAAACGTGCTCCATCGTTGCTTTCTATCAGGTGATTTTAGGTGGTAAAAACGCGAGCCTATCAAAAATAAAAAGAAAATAAGATAGAATAAATTAACCACCTACATTGGAATGGTCTAATATAACTTGTCCTTTGCTTTTCTCGAGGGGGTCAGCCAGCTCTGACACACGAATGCTCATTTTCTGAAACAAGTAAATTACATATTATTATAATCTATTCACGTCAAGAAAATAGTGACTCATCAGAGCCTACTAGTACTTTAAAAAGTACTGAAGTAAACATTAAACCATTAATATTAATGAAAGTTTTTCTTACACAGTATTTTCAAATGTTAAATTAAGTAATAATTTTAAATCATTATCATTTCAGCCGAAAGACGTCCACTGTTGGACATAGGCCTCCCCAAGTACGGCACAACGATGGGTCATTGGATTCCCGCAACGCTCACTAGTTAATGGGTACACCTTGTGGGAAGCTTTCTAAAGCTGCGTTTTACGGTGCGCGATCGCCACTTCAACAATTTCAGCCCCATCGACCATCTGTTCGATGCGCAATGTGCCTTGCCCACGATCACTTAAGTTTGGCAATCCTTCGGTGTATGCCGCCGGTAACCTTGGTTCTTTTGGAGATATCTTTATACCTGATGCGATCTCACAAGGAAACTCCGACCCTTTTAATTATCCTTTTGGTGACTTTGAGCCTTTTGATCATCACTGGCAAAACGCATAGGTCATACTTTCGTCCTGAGACACTGAGGCATGTTCTTCCCGAACGCTGTCCGGTCGAGTCGGATTCGGGACAGCATTGACCAGGGACAGTCTGTCCCAGGTAAATGTAATCGTCCACAATTTCGAATTTTGAGACCGATATTGATAGCAGTGGGTGCTACATGGTTGTTTACCGTGACTTAGGTTTTGTTCATGTTTGTTTGTTTGTTTCGGAAGCTCTACTGAGGTCATCGAGCATTGTACTGAGCTCCTCCGTAGTCTCAGCCATGACTATAATGGCATCGGCAAACCGAAAGTGAGTGATGTACTTGCATTGTCATTAGTGGTTAGCCCGCTCCAGTCCAGAACCTTGTAAACATTCTGCATTGCGTACGTAAACAATTTCAGTGAAATGCCTTCCTGCTTCACCTGCCCCGTTGCAGAAGGATAGATTTTGAGGTCTGGTCTTGAAGGAAGATGATATTGTGGAGTTTTCGTACAAACACTTCGATTTTTCTTTATACCGGTAGTCAATCTGGCAGTCCAGCCCAAGTCCCGATCGAATCAAGGCTTTCTCGTAGTCCACAAACGCTAAGCAGAGAGGCAGATTATACTCCTCGGTGTTCTGTATAACCTGCCGCAGCGTATGTGTGCGGTCCATGGTGCTGAAGCCTTTTCGGAATCCAGCTATTTCGGGAGGCGAGAAGTCGTCTAATCTACGCACGAGACGGTTTGTGATGACTCTGAAACAGCTTGTAGACATACATGGCTCAGAAGCCAGATGGGCCTTTAATTCTGAAGCAGGGCTTTGTTACCATTTTAAAATAAAAATACTAACACACCTCTGATCCATGCCTTTCGCGTTTTCCCTTAATTATGACGCAATCAAATAGCTTCTGAGGGGCCTTCAGGACCAATTTTCCACCCGTCTTCAGGATTGCGTCGTAATTCCGTCATCACCCGATGTCTTGTTGTTTTTAAGCTGTTTCAGAGCTGTCCTAATCTCGTATAGGCTGACGTTTGGGATATCGTTGGTATAGTGTCGGGTAAATCTAGCTCTTGAATCATTTGTTGTTATTTTCTTTTATATTTTGGTTTATTTTTGTCTCTCTGTTAATCTAGACAACTGTGTTGTCTATGGTCATATAGAGCAACAGAGTTATGCCAGATACACATATGGCCTGTCAGGGAACTTTGTTTTTATATTTTTGTAATGAATTGTGCGTCTATTTAGGCAGAATAAACATGTTTTCTTTCTTACTTCTTTTCTTTCTATTTACTAGATTCACAGCGGGTTTAGTAATAGACAGTTAAAACGGTTACTCACAGAAACCAGCTCGATCATGATTTGCAGATAGGCGTCGGCCTCCGATATCCTGCGCTCCAGGTCGCCGTGTCGATGGCGCGGGGCTGGCATGCATCGCGACCATCGCTCTCTTCTGCCGTGACGCGATATGGTGTCTTCTAGAGCTCGAACCCAACTTTCGCGTTCGGAGCCGTCTCGGGCCTGAAAATATGGAAGAAAGGAGTATTATGTTATGGTCTTTAAGATAGAATAGTTCACGGGGTATTTCTGAAAAGGAAACCTATGGTCCTAGCACGCGAAGGACCAGTGAAGGACACAGGTGTGGTTTAAAAAAATTATATGCCCACTCCGCCCTCCACCTAAAACCGAGAAAAGTCATTATATGATTCCTCCCGCCCAAAAAAAAAAAAAAATAGAACAGTTGGTGTCTCCCACTGAAACTGCTTTTTTCCTGAGTGAAAGAGATTATTTTTTCCAGTTAGCTATAATATCTTTATTTCAGGATCAGTCAAGCCTTTTGTCCAAGTCTTGGTTCTAAAACAAAATCAAGGACTTTACTTACCTGTATTAGCCCATAAACGGCTACAGTTTTTTTTTTTTGACTCGGGAATCACCAACTGTCTCCTCCCGCTCTGGGTGGAGCGAGAGGGAATCTCAGATTTTAAATGACTGAAACCCATCTGAATTCCTTCAGTTGTCTGTTGCAGTCCAGGGCTAACTCTCTCAAAGAATCCTGCAGCTTCTACCAGGGTCTACCACTACAATTGAATTCTTTGTTATCGCCGTGACCCTGAAACGCAAAGGCCCTTAGGGCCTTTAGGGAAAGAAGGAACACAGGTGGGTTGTAGTTTGTTAAAGTCTGACACGCCCTCTCCTTCTACCTCGAACAAGAGAAGTTATTTGATGAGACATCACCTCAAAAAAGGACTAGAATATTAAGTTAAATTCGGACAATTACCTGGAAGTGGAACGTCTTGTGGTCTACGGTGATGGTGAAGGTAGAGTCGTCTTCATCATCGATGCCTATGACAGCCGCCCTCAGTCGCACGCAGCCTCTTCGAACACCACGTGTCATCTTCTCCTTTGACTGAAATGAGAAATTGGATCCTTGGTAAAAAACAAATACATAGTATTGAAACCTGGATGAAACTGTGCCAAGGTCAGGATTAAGCGTTTCGCTTCGTCGTTTATACCGCGTACATCGAAGGACTCGAACAATTTGTCGCTACGGAAGTGCGATCTTCCTGTCCCGATTATAATTTAGGTGTCTTCAAGGCTAGAGTGAATATGCTCTCAATAAACTAGTGCGCCTCACCATCAACGATTGCATGACTGCTTACCATCAGGTGGGATCGCGGTCAAGCACTGGTTTATATCATAAATATATTTAAAAAAAAACTAAGGTCCATTGTCCTGAGATAGTGTCGGAATCAAACGTGGATGTGTGCATTCCTTGGTGTACTTTTAATGTTATTGGAATGCCGACCAACTTGGTCAACTGGACGGCTGAATGACTGAATTTTGGAACTATTTAGTATTATGAGAAGATGTGGATCATTTGGGTAGCTGACTCAATTTTTTTATTGTTTATTTATGTTAAAAAGTAACCTTATCCAAAATCGCATGAAGAAAGAATTTATAAAATCCGTTCAAAATTAAGGAAGCTATTATAGAAATCCTTTCAAATCGCTAGGCAGCGGAAACTGTCAAGTAACAGAAAAAGAACGCACGAGCTGAAATGTGACGTCACTGCCATTTCGACATGCGTACAAAAGAGATAGCGAGTTGTTTCCACCACGCCCCCACTTATCCTCATACGTATATTTCAAATGCTTCATTATAATCAATGCTGATGGCTTCTAACTGCCCGTAACGACTGCCATAGATGTTCAAATGACAGCCAGGTCCAGTATGTAAGTGATGATCACCCACCCAAGGACCGAATTTGGCAAACGTTGCTTAACTTTGAAGTTCGATTCGTTTGGCTGTTATTAATTAGTCATCTAGTATAAGAAAAGTTACGATTTAATTACATCAGTGTAATGAGAAAACTATATACCGTGACCTTTCTAACAAGTATTAGTTTTTGAAAACAAAAAAATAAATAAAAAAAGATGTGTGCTAAAAATCACATGGCATAAGTTCGCGGATTAAAACTCAGCCAGCAGCAGTATTACTTTGTGTAATTTATGTCATCACCACTACTCTCAAAACGGTGAAAGAAAACATAGTGAGGTAACCGCCATGTCCTAGAACCAAAAATTCGAAGATATGTGACATCCACCAATCTGCGCTGTGCCCGCGTGCTGGAATACGGCCTATTCCCTGTCCTAGAGAGGAGGCCCGAGTCCCAGCAGTGGGAATGGTTACATTATACGACTGATAATGCTGTGATTTGCTTAATATATTAGGAGGATGCAACTTGACATACATTTTCAGTTTTTCATACCACCGCTCGTACGCGATTATGACGTTATTACAGATTTTTCATTAGATATTTTGGAAACACAGTATCTTGTGGATATTTTATAGGCTTCTATTGAAATCAATTTATAAATTTGTGTAAAACTCATCCAGTAAAGACCTGTGAAAATCTGCTATTTTGCTAAAAATGAAAAGTGGCTAAATATTATAACAATAGAAACCTTGCAAATTTAATCAAGATTCTAAATGACGACAACTTTTTTTTTAAACATTTAAGGGTTTACAAAAAAAAACACGTATATCCTGGAATAAGTTTTGTAAAATATTCGAGTAAATCACGGAATTACCGAATGCTTACAGAGTTTTCAGGCGTTCTCTCTTTTTTCGCGTTGCCTTTCCGTCAAACATAGCGTTGGATTGCGTTAGATGAAGTAACAAGATTTTAAACCATGCTCTGTGGTGACGATAGGCGAGTGGAAAAGACCCACTTAACGGTAAAATTTCATTTAAAAATCTCTATTATCAAAATTAAACATACTGTTACATAAACATTGACAAAACAAAGTCCTTGTATTTAACATAACATAATGAATTAAATCAACTTCAATGCAGGTTCAAACTCCTGTACAGTCTCGATTGTGACACAGTGAAGAGGTGTTACTAAGTGCTAAAAACATGGATACTATTGAAAGAGCCTACAATATAGTGTTTTACGAAAGAGCAGGTAATAAAATAAACATTATTGTATGTGTTACACGTTGGTATAAAATGTAATGAAATTCGCTGGTGCTGTGATGCAAAAACTAAAGTGCAAACGGTCACTGACGTGGAAGGCGGGATTTGATGCGTTGAGATATTAAATTCTCGCTCTGTCGGTTTGGGTTCCGTCTGTGTATTTAAAAAATCTGCTGATATTATTCACGAAAAGTTTGAGTTTCGACCAAACTTCCTTTACAGTGGAAATAAGCCTTTTTCGAGAAAACACTGTTATTAACCATTGCAATGTATTGTAAAACATCTATATTGCAAAGGAATAATAATAAGTAAAAATAATTATACTGTAAAGACATAACTGAAAAGACTCTGTATCCGAGCAACAATAATTAATCAAAAGAATAAACGACACATAAACTGAAATATAATCAATAAAAAATCCTACTTTTTTTTTATGGACTCCTTTATAAGATTATCATAATTCTAATCATAATAATTTAGAATAGTTTGGTAGTTTCCTTTTTTTAATAGAAATGTTTTATTTAGAACATCTATGCTTTATTGAAAATAAAAATATGGTAACATAGTAAAAATCCTAATCAAACTTTTGTTTCTATTCTTCTATTATTATTTTATAAAACGAGCACTATTCGTTGCACACTTGTAGTAGATTTGATATAATTATCTCATAGTTCAATCATCATACATTTTTTATTTTATTTTGTTTTTTTCGTTTTCCGAGGCTCATCTCATTTGTGCCATACGATAATGAAAAAAATAAAAAATATTCAGCCAAATATAGTACCTCCTTCTTTTTGAAGTCGATTAACAAAGAACAAGAAATTGACAACATCGTATAGTAGAAGTTTTCTCAATTACGTAAAAAATAACTCACAAAATGAAATAACAAGACGGCGGTATTTTCAAAACGACTTATTCGAAACAGTTAAAGCTTCACCTCTCTCTCCTCCCTCGCCCTCTTTCGCGTCGTTATTATCGAGCAATAACCGAAAACGTGACATTACTGCGGGGGAAATCTGTCATTTCACCAAATGGCTCAACATTTTTGTAAATGTCAGCAATATAAACGTTTTTAAACGACATCCAAAACTGCTGACCTCCTTATGTATGTATCTTGAAATAAGGCAAGTAAGCATAAAGCATAATCAGCTTTATAATGTTCCCACTGCTGGGAGTTCGGCCTTCTTTCTAGGAGAGAGAGTCTTCAAATTTTGGACATGCCGGTTTCCTCCCGGTGTTTTCCTTCACCGTTTCATACGACAAGTATTTTGAGAATATTCAAGAAGTTTATAGGATTTATTTATTTTAGAGTGGTAAATCATCAAATGGAGTCTCCTGCTCTGAATGGAACGAAAGGGAGTGTCAGATTATGACTAAAATCCACTCGTATACCTCCCGCTGCCCTTTGCTTTCCAGGGTCAGTAATTCTTTCGAAGCATCCCACAGCCCAAGGTTTATTTCTAGTCAAACACGCTCCATCGTCGACCATAATTTCGCATTCTATTAGGTGGGATAGTGGTCAAACGCGATCCTATCAATAATTTTAAATGACCCTATTCACATCTCAGGCAGAGATAATTAATAATGTAACGTTAACCTTTTTAATGAAGAATGAACTGTCATAAATTCACGGACCTTTGACTAGTATAGAACCAGCTACAAACTGGACAGACAGCTAAAGTTCAGTTACTATCACGGAGCCAAGGACCACCATAGACCAAGGAACGCCACGGAGGTAGTGACTAGAGATGCCATAATATTTGTGACCTCGACTTTGCCCTGAGCTCAAGTATCGGCTGTGATAACCCTGGTCTGAATTGTCAGAAACTTTCAGTCTATGAAAAAATGGTGATACTGACTGATACGATTGATTTATAACTATGGTAAATATTGCCAATGCCAACTCCAGAAGTAGTTGGGCACGCCATAATTATGGCGGTAAGTCGTCGGACATGGTAAATGCGGGAGGTTCCTGCACCGGAAGAAACGCCCGGGTGACAATATTGTATGGACCAACCCGGAGGATACGGTGGAGCATACGGTGGAGGTGTGCCCGCGAACCACCGTGTCCTCTTGGGGGCGATCGGCGGCCCAGCAAAGTCGAAGCCTACTGGGGCCATGGGTTGTGGAAGGAAGGCAAAGAAGGAACATAGGAGTGAGTCTTAGCTAGACAAAGTATCCGCTCAAGAGCGGGAAAAATCATTGGATGATTTCCCACCTAAAAAAACCCTCCAGATGTAATTGCCGCGCCCGAGCGTTTCGTTGCTCTGTAACCTACAATAACGGGGCACAATAGCCTGAAAACTTTTCCGTGTCTACCCACAATCATGACAACACGATCGTTTTATCTAGTATACATCAGACGATATAGCTTTTACCATGGAATCTACCGCAAAAAAGGTACAGAAGACCCACTTAATAGTGTACGGCTAAAGTTGACTTAGGCATATTACACGGACGCGTAGCTTCATAGACGCGTATTCGTCATTATACGCTTGGTGTACGCCTGTTCACAGCTTACATACAAAATTATGAAACGCTGTCGAGAAGCGGCAAGGTCGTGCCTTCGTGTCGTTTCAGTTTCGTCGACAGAGTTTCATAGTTTTTTTTTTTTAAACTATATAAATAGATATATTCTTACTAGAATTCATCATCAGGACATTGAATTTAAATGCATCGGTGCCTTCCAAACTCAGTGTCTGCAGTATTGTTTAAAAGTTACAGCGGCGCAGAAACTCAAAGGGCAATTAGAGGGACACGGGTGATTTTTAGTGACATTATCTCTTGCTGCACCGAAAAGGAAATTAGTGATAGCATGACAGTTGACTGGATAGAATGGAAGAAAAAAACGTCTTGCGCCGACCCCAAATAAAACGGGACAAGGGCAGGAAGATGATGATGATCTTTCGCTCCACCCAAAACGGGAGAAGTTATTAGATGGTTCCCTACCCAACAACAAAAGGATCGGGAAAAATATTGTTTGACTATATTTTATATGACCTGGATCAGGACATGCTTGAATAAGCAAGTGAAGTATTCTCTGTGTAGGTGTTCGGCTTAGAGCCTAGAAGGCTATAACTTGGAGGTGTGTAGAAAGAGCTTAAACCACCAAAAACGTTGGTGCTAAACCAAGAAGTATTCTATTTACTAAGACTCATATATCCTTGTTCTTTTTACTAGTGAACGACCACGATATTCTGCCGAAACCGTAAAGTTTCGCTTCTCTACAAGTTTCAATCTTGTACAAAATCCAAACCGAATCCGAAACTGATGTGGTAACAGAAAAACTGACAATAACTTAAAATAATTTTTGGGACTATGCTTCGTTATAGTGATGCTTATAATTTTATAATTATAATTTACTTCAAATGCAATAAATAAAAGAATAAATTGACGATTACATAAAAATTATGACACATACTCGTAGACGTACGAGACAGTCCGTTTTTATTAGGTCTTTATCACAATGGTCAGCTTCAGAACGCTGGTTAAGGTCGAGCCAAATAAATATTCAGTAACTTTTCGGCCAAAACTGAATCTTCCTTTTTAACTAGTTTTAGAACTAATCTAACAACTGGATTTTGAAACAGTTACCCCTAACCGATTGAGCTGAAATTTAGTAGGTATACATATGCAATTTGGATGACATCGCATTAATATGGTACCATATAGCTGGTCTGACGATGGAGTCGGATAGTGACTTTAGGAACTACCAAACATAATAAGATAACCTCATCTTGTATAAGATCTTAGTAATTTTTGTTATGAAAATATGTTTTTTTATTGAAAACTTATTTTCACTGAATAAGATTCACACGCTGCTCATAACCATCAGCCCAATACTTTTGGTTGGACGTACGAGACAGTTCCGTTTTTATTAGGTCTTTATAACAATAGTCAGCTTCAGAACACTGGTTTAGGTCGAGCCGTATATTCATTTCAATTTTTGGCCAAAACTGAATCTCCGGTCCATCTCTACTTTTTTAACTAGTTTAGAGCAAATCTAACAACTGGATTTTGAAACAGTTACTCCTTAAGCATCATCATCATCTTCCTGCCCTTTTCCCGTGTTATTTGGGGTCGGCGCAACACGTTTTTTTCTTCCATTCTAACAGTTACAGTTTTGAAACAGTTACCCCTAACCGAAAACCCTAAAAACTTATTTCCACTGCTAAATACTTTTGGGTTGTAAATCAGGAGTTGATCTACCGTGATTTGTTTCATGGGGAGCTTCAAGTCTACCGTGTTAGACAAAATTAGTCACGAACTTTAAGATTGCAAAATAAACTTAATGGAATATGTGTTGTGTAGCGAGTCGCTGAAACTAGGAAATGTGCAATCACGTGTGTTGTTTGTTGCATTTTTGCTTCATTTAGATTTATTAAATTACAGACATCTTAATAAACCACCTATAGTGAGATCAACAGGTTGGTTGTTAACGAGAATCTTAAATCCTGCAAAATTTCTATTAAGTCCTAATCCCTGCAAATCCAGATGTTTGGCAGTTATATGTGAGTTGTGACGTCATTATGCATCGCCATTTAATTCACTATCCGCCTCCAGATCATTTACGAGCCCAAGGACCCAGCATACCGACCCTTTTCAATATAAAGGGTGTAATTCCAATCTCATAATTCTAGCAATGAGCAAAAAACTGATAGTTTCAAGAAAATATTGGGCAGTATTTTTTTTTTGCAGTTTTTTTTTTTTCAGTGGCAAAATCATCATCACTCCTGTTCCTTCGTTGCCTTTCATTATTCACCAGAGCCGAGTCTTCCTTTCAGAATCAAACCCTTGGCACCAGTAGGCTTCGACCCTGCTGGGCCCCTACGGTTGCGCCGTCGACGACTTGGGCTCGATCCGGATGGTCGGACGGAGCTACCCATTGCTCGTCGTCCGCAAGCCCGCACCTGCGGTGGTCGGAAATCGGGATCGGAATCCCGGCAGCTGGAGCGCGGGGTCTATTGCCTCGTGCATAATAATGATTTATTGTATGACCTAGGCACCAAAAACTGTGTTAAATAAAAGCCCATTTATTCCATTTCTAGGTCTTCTCAATCACGAAACAGCACAAAACAATACCAAATTAGACCTCAGTAACACTCATGACGAACGTCCATTATATCATTAAGATCCTTTCACCTAAGTAACATGTTGCAAAATCACGATGAATATGATTTAATATTTCTTTGTTGTGCCTGATGCAATGATAACGGACACTGGAGACTAATTTATGCCGATACTAATAGTAACGGGAGTAAATCGTGCGTCGGCGCATACACTGTAACGGGGTTCCGTGACGTTTTGGGAAAACGACCAACGATTTCATTCAATAAGTTTTTATTTTTATTAAATACAGTTACTTTGTTTACCATTAGAATAGTAATGTAACACATTAGGTAGTAAATGTATTAACTCAGCCTTCTTTTCAAACTTCGCTGAGGTAGGAAACACTACAAAAAAAAAAACAGCTTCATTTCTCATACAAAGTATTTTGAGAACACGGTTATGGAGTCTTTGTTTCCTGATAGGTACAACCTAGGGGTTTTTAAGTCAAAAATGATTAGGTTACTTTAGGCAAGCGTGCGCCATCGTCGGCCACATCATCGTTTACCTTCAGGTGAGATTGTGGTCTAAAGCGAACCTAATCATAATAAAAAAATCTGCGTCGGGCGTCGCACCACAGTTTTGTGTGAGAGCTCTAATTTGGAGCTAATGAACAATGAATTTTTTTTTATTATTGATATGCTCGCGTTTGTCCACTATCTCACCAGATGGTAAGCGATGATGTGGTCGACGATGGAGCACGCTAACCTAAAAGTAACCTATTCACTCTTGACTTAAAGACCCCTAGGTTGTAGCTATCAGGAAACACAGACTCCGGCAGGGTGTTCCATCCACTCTTTAGCTGTACGCATTATAAATGTGTTTAATTAATCCACAAAAAAAGAAATTAAAAAAATCATTTAATAACTACGGAACCCTCACCTGCACTTAACACTTGATATAATAAAGCTGCAATTTAAAGCATTACGAAATCTAGGTCAGGCAAGCTGAAACCATCTCGTTCGTTCAAAAAGTGAAATACTTCTTCATAACGTTGCTGATCTGTTTTACAGATTAAATTGTTAAGTGTTACACTTCTTCCTTGATATTACGGGTAATTTGAGAGTAAAGGAATGTCGATTGCCGAGTTGCAATTGTGTGCATTCTATGTTCAAGTAAATTGCGGATGCTTTTCTATTTCGATGCGGTTCTTTGATGATGAAATATAATAATATTCCACAACTTGGACACAACGCCATCTAGTCCTAAACTAAGCCGAGCTTGTGCTATTAGTACTAGACAACTGATAAACACACTCATATATTTCTAAATTGCATACATATTATAGATAAATCACACAAACATTTGTCCTGGGTGGGAATCGTAAATCCACGAACCCACGGCCTGCGGCATAGCAGTCAGGGCCAATGACCACTAGACCCACAGGCCTATCAATGTGTGTCATAATTATGATGTTTATCAAATACTAGCTGCGCGTCCCGGCTTCGCTCGGGTATAACTTCTTTTTCGATTTCTTAGTTTTTTTAGGTTTAAAAAAACAAGGGTGAAATCGGTTCTATAGACAACTTTATTTTTTATTTTTTATTTATTATTCTTGATAGGTTCACGCTTGACCGCTACATCACCTGACGGAAAGTGACGATGCCGTCGACGATGGAGCGCGCTTAGCTAGAAGTAACCTATTCACTCTTGACTTAAAGATTCCCGGGTTTTAGCCATCAGGAAACACAGATTCCGGCAAGGAATTCCACTCTGAATGTGTTCCCAAAGCGTTTCCGAAATATACTACTTTCAGGTTTTTTTTTTTTTTTTTATTGGGTGGGAAAATCATCCTAATGACATCCCCGCTCTTGGGCGGAGCGGGAGATAGTGTCAGACTCTTACTGACTAAAAACCCACTCCTGTTCCTTCGTTGCCTTCGTCCCAGGGCCCCGGGTTCCGCTTTCACACTACCCGTGGCCCCAGTAGGCTTCGACCCTGCTGGGCCCCTACGATTTGCTGACATCTCCTTGAGGCTCGCGTGGAACAATACGCGCCGTCGACGACTTGGGCTCGGTCCGGACGGTTACCGGACGGTCAGACGGCGAGCCACCCATTGCTCGCCGTCTGCAAGCCCGCGCCTACGGTGGCCGGAAATCGGGATCGGAATCCCGGCGGCGGTTGGAGCGTAAGGACCGTTGCCTCACGCGATCGGCCGCCTCCTTAGCTAGCATTACTGCTTCGCAGAAAGAGGCGACCGCCTGCCACTCCTCCTCAGGATATGCGTTTATTATGTTACATGTTTTATAAATAGATATATAGACATTATATTGTTTATTTCTTTAGACCGTTTACGTGGTTACTTCATCTGATTCGAATCTGAAAACCGTCACTCTGAAATAGCCATAATATCCGAACTCCGAATTCAATTCAATTCAAATGTAATTCTTGGATTCGGATAGGATGCAGCACGGTGGTGCTGATGGTAAGCAATGATGTGGTTGCAGTTACAATGCAGCATGCTAACTTAGAAATATCCTATTCACTCTTGACTTAAAAACCACAAATTTAAATTATCCGAAAAAAAACATCGAAATTTCCTTTACCACTAAGAAATTAGTTCAAGATATCTCAAAGCCCATCTCTTTGTAAGATAAAACCAAAAGGGCCACTGATATAAAAAGATAATATAATATAATCATTTTACCTAATTTAGATAAAAGAGTACTATTATGTTATTATATAGCCTGAGAATATATCTAAAGGCTTCGTGACTTTGTGACAGGAAGTTACAAACAGATAATAGAAGACCATGTGAGGAATATTTACACGAGGTGGAACTTCGTGGGAAATTTTTGTGTGTTGCGAATGTTAAACCTGCTCTACAAATAATTCAAACTAATAAAACAATGTAAAATATGCATACATTAGAAGAAGGTATATAATACCATTGACCATTTTAATTTATTTTATTGTTTTGATTTAAGCATTTTAAGTTTCACTGACATTGTAATTTTGACATTTTAATTTATTGAACATTTTATTAGTCTATTTTGTTTTATTGTTTTCGTATAATATTATTTATATTTGATGATGAACTAACGTAGATATAAGAATTACTAACAGGTATTGTGGACTAAATGTTGTCTTATTAATAAATTATTATTATTTTTAATATTGTTATTAGAAAACCTCATGATAAAAATGCAAATATAGTAGGGTCGTGGGTTCACACGCCGGCAGGCGAATTACTTTGTGTAATTTATTTCATTACCACTGCTCTCAAAATGGCGAAGGAAAACATCGTGAGGAAACTAGTATGGCCTAGAACCAAAAATTCGAACACATATGACATCCACCTATCCGCACTCGGCTCGCGTGGTGGATTACGACCCATTCCCTCTCCTAGAGAAGAGACCCAGCAGTGGGAATTATATTTATAAGGCTGATAATTGATATAATTGCTTTCATAAAATCAAGAATTATAACACAGACGAACGAGACATTCAGTTTTTAAGTATCTATCACAACCGTCAGCTCGAAGACGCTAGTTTCAGTCGAGCCCTTTTTGGCAAAAACCAATACTTCAGCTGAAACTAGTTTTTTAGGTCTCCAACCTAAAAAAATCCAGTTGATTTCCATGCCTTCACCAGTAGGTAAACCCTGATCCCACTTTTTTGGATTTGCATCATCCTCCCTTATCATCTGCCAAAATAAACAAAAATTTCATCTCAAAATTCTTTTCCACCAGACCAACGCGTCAAAGACTGGCTTTTGATGACCTCACCGAAACCACTGACAGCCATCATAGCCACGTACCTGGTGATCATCAAGCTGATCTTGCCTTCTTACATGAAGAACAGGAGGCCTTACGAACTGAGGAGTCTGATCAAGTGGTATAATGTGGTGCAGATCGTTGCTAACGCGGTTGTGACTTGGGGGGTGAGTTTATTTATTTTTTAAGCTAACTTTAATTTGAAGCCACGGTTAGCGTAGTGGTTGAGCGATCGGCTGCTGCATTGGGTGTAGCGGGTTCGAGATTTCCGCACGGAACAAATATTTGTATGACCTTCAGTTAGTTGTTCCAGGTTCAGGTCCGGTTCCAGGTGTCTTGTGTATGAGAGGTTGATGTATTTGTGAACGCACCCATGATACTGGAGTAATTCTTAGTGTGGGGAAACGATTAAAAGGAATAGGCTATAACTTAAGTTGGAAGTTATAAGGATAAAGTGCAAAGGACAGGGGAATTAACATTGTCTCATTCAAAATAAAATTAAAATTAAAAAAAACAATCCCCGACACAAACGGAAAGCAAAAAATAAATTAATAAATTACTCTTTCAGCCTTTTAACTTCATTAAAAGAATCTATAAATATTTTAAAGATGAGCGTCAATGAGTCGGGGGACCGTTTGTTAACCTAGTAGTTGTAGATTTTTTGTAGTTTGTAAACACCTGGATAGACCTTCATAAATTGTAGCTAAGAATCATCTGAATTAGGTCAGCTTTCAAACAAAAAAAAAAAACCGCATCAAAATCGGTCCATTCGTTTGGAAGCTACGATACCACGGACAGACACACATACACGTCTAACTTATAACATCCCTCTTTTCCGTCAGGGGTTAATAAACAACTTTGTCTAAACTTACGAATAGAAATAACCAAAAAAAGTATAACTCGGCAACATGTAGTAAACAGATAATCGATAAAACTGAATAAATACGAAGTCATCGTAATTTTACATAGGTAACATGTTTATAACGCCTAGCAGCTGCACACATATTATAAATACATACGCAAACGATGTACCTACTTTCGTATCCATAATAAGTGTGCGAAAGCAACTCTATCTGTATGTCTGTTACTTCTTCATTAATGGCTGAATAGATTTGGACAAAACTTGGCACACGGGAAAACTAAGTCCCAAAATAGGACACGAGATACTTCTTATCCCGGGAGTTTTGTTCCCGTTGGGATATTAATATTTCGACTTTTACTCGGGCGATGCCGCTGGCTAAAGCTAGTATATAAATGACTATATGTAAGTACATACATCTGTGTGCAACACCGGATGTTCCTGTGCTGTCCACGTTACGTGCGGGTCACGCAGTGTCAATTTGATCAATTTCATACCGCCCAGTACGTGTAGGGTGACCATATCCGTTGGTAAACGAGATAGTATGCAAAAATGTTAATGAAAATAAGATTTATTTAGTTCGTGAAAAGTTACAATTAGTCTCGCTTGAAATGTGTTTTCTTTTCAAGGATTTATTAAAGTACTTATATTTTTTTTTACCTATAGGGTGCGATATTGTGAAACTGAGACAAAAATCATTGTTGTGCCGTTCTACTCTTAATCTAGTTAATTTTCTTTAAAAACTTAAACAGCATTTTATTCTAGTAATGATTTAAATAAAATAATTTTATTTTATTTCATTTCCTTTTTTAAAATTTTATTTCCAAGACGAAAATTAACGCGCTTCAAAATCGAGTTTCTGCAAAATTTATTTCCTACCGCTGAAATAGACAATACTATGCCCATCGAACACGTGGTGTCTTTATTCAATACACTTACTCGAAAACCCGCTCCTATCCCTGCCTCTTTTAGCTACGCAATTTATTGTTCCACACTAGTGTGGAAAAATGAGATGTATTCATCGTATCAGGCTGGGCGATAAGCGACCCCCACGAGTCGTGCGTCAACCATATTTATTGTATTTATTTCTCCGTAGGTCTACTTTAAAACTTCGTTTGATACACGTGGAAATTTATCACAGTATCAGAAATCCGCTTTGGTCACAATGAAAAACTTGCTCCACTTGTACCAAAATGTACTATTTCAACTCTTAAATACAATTTCAAAACTGTCCACTCTGACCCATCTCAACGAAGATACCCTATATACAATTCTCAGCGATTGTGTATTCTTCTATTGTTTGTTCGCTTCGCGTTTTCCCGGAGATGAAATGGGATCTATTATGTGTCAGTCACGCAGCTAACTGTTTGATACCTGTATAATTTGTATGTGTTTGTGCAAAAGCTGGGTCAATTAGATTTGGTCCACAAAACCTTTTCATGAATGTTGATTTGTATTTTATTTATACAACTCTGTAAGGAAATTGATTGTGAGTTTCCTTTTGTTTGATTGATAACATTTTATTTCGTGTGAAAGAAGATAAGTTTTGTTTTTGTTGTTTCATTTTATTTTATTTATTTGAACTTTATATACAGTTATATCATGGGATAAAATCGTTATGTTTATACATGATTCCGGGATTTTAGAGGGGGTTTTTTTCCACACGGATACGTCAACCCCATTGTACCTTATTTTATATTGGACCTTACACACATAGTCCTAAAAATACTCTTATATTATACAAAAGGAAAGGGATTTACTGCCTTAACTTCTGAATTAACACACAAATTATGCGTTTAGTCCTTTCTGACTTAGGGTATACCAATATATTTTGGATACGTCCGACATCCCACATATTAAGATTAAACTCCCGAGTTAGAGATTCCCTTTCACCTTTGTTTCTAGCACATTCCATCAGCAAATGTACGTCTTTAATTTTATTGCATACCTAACAATTAGGTGATGAAACCGCATCAAAATTCGTTGCGTAGTTTAAAAGAACTTGCCGGATAAACCGACATAACGCGGAAAGGGACTCTGTTTATTGCTATTTATATTATTATTTAAAAAAAATCGTGGTTACTGCTGCTCCACTCCTATTGGTCGTATCGTGAATTCGTGACGTTATAATTATAACCTATAGCGTTTCTCCACCAACGGGTTATCAAATACTAAAATATTTTTTCATTTCGACCCAGTAGTTCCTGAGATTATCACATTCAAACTATTTGGCTTTATAATATTAATAATCTGTATATATATATATATATATACTCATCAACGCCCAGCCCAACTCCTTAAACCTTAAAGGCAAAAATTTTGCACAGAGCTTTCATTTATGATGTACACAAAGAATAAGCAAGGACTTGCCAAAATTCAGCGCCAAAGAGGATAAAACGGGGATCCAAAGTTTGTATGGACAAACCTATTTTCACAATTTGCGGGTGAAGCCGCTGTAAGAAGCTAGTATAAGTATACAATTCAATTACGAAGTAAAGACATCGTCAACACAAACACATCTGTCAGACAAAGCATTACTGAAGAACAAACTGATTACGAACATCCCACGTGTTCACAACGCATGCTCACTCTAACGTGTTGTCAGTACCATCACAATACAATGATTGATAATGAACGTATGATACAATACTATTACGAGTCCCCGACGTTTATCGTCTGCGCTAACATGTTTATTCCATTCTAGTTTATTGCTTTCGTGACGTGGTAGTATGTTTGAGTGATTGTTTTATGTTCTGTACAATCTTTTAGGGTTACGTACCGTAAAAGGAAAAAACGGAACCCTTATAGGATCACTTTGTAGTCCGTCCGTCTGTCTGTCAAGACCCTTTCGTCGATCTCGGGAACGCGTGGAGTTATCGAGTTGAAATTAAAAATATATAATTTAAAAAATTAATCTTCTAAGTTAACGGAAAAAAAAATACGGCCGTTAATGTCGCAAAAAACGTACATTTCAACACTCTCAAAGGAATCAAAATTGACCCAGAATCCTGAAATTTGGCATAAAGCAAGGTCGTATAGTACAAATATAGGAATAAACCCGAAAACTAAAAATCTGCAGTTACGATAAAAAAAAAAATTGCGATTCGGAAAAAACTTCGTAACTTAATTCGGGAATTAAACTGTTTTCATAGGCAAGTTAGTACGGAACCCTCAGTGCGCGAGCCCGACTCGCACTTGGCTGGTTTTTTTTTACTATAGAAGAATACGCTTGCGTTAGTGACCCACGTTTCATCCCCTTAGGGATTTATTATGAAAATTCTTTCAGAGACAGAGAACATTTGTCTTGGGTGGAAATCGAACCCACAACCTCCGGCGAAGCAGTTAAGGCCACTAACCAGTAGACTAACAGGCCACGCCAAAGGTCATAGCATAGACACTTAGCATCTTTATTATATATTATGCAGTTTATGCTAAGACACTAAGTTTCTCACTCAAAGATATCTGTAGATGCCATCATTATTAAGCTAGACCGACGCACACGTGTAACACGCCTGATTTGTACGTAGAACGACGTCGCGTGGCGTGGATCAAGTGTAGCTCTACAAGTCTAGTTTCCATATAAAATGTATATAGACCGACGCGCCCAGATCGGCGTGTGTGGCACACGTGTGTGCAGTGTAGGTCTAGCCTTAGTATCGTAAGTAGGTATGCCCTCAGAATCTTATTCACCCATTCAAGATTACACAGTACATATTTATATCGTTTTTAGCGCGCAGTGCAATGATTCACAGGCATGCTATCGGTCAATATCCACGATACTTATTGTATTATTAATTATTAGCGACACGACCGAGCTTCGCACGAGTGTTAGATATGTTTGAAATTCTCTGTTTATCTCTACTATAATATGTATGTATTATACATCAAACCGATGATCTGGTGCGTCGCGGGAATGTGGTGGATGCGAGACGCATAGGGCCGTTCGTGGTGGCGTCACTTGCCGGAAGCCTACGTACAACAGTGGACGTCCTTCGGCTCAAATGATGATGATGATGATACACTTAAAACAACTTTATGTATCAATCAAT
This sequence comes from Mythimna vitellina, assembly GCA_949316375.1. Lineage (NCBI taxonomy): Eukaryota > Metazoa > Arthropoda > Insecta > Lepidoptera > Noctuidae > Mythimna > Mythimna vitellina. The sequence goes on along the minus strand of OX438700.1, from coordinate 20,349,739 downwards.
CTATTGAAGAAAAGCGCACGAAAATCCGTTTGATGGTTTTTGAGTTTAGATAGGTAGATAGACTGACACGGACGGTTTTATATTTTTTATGAATATTGTCATTTTTATTTATTATATTCTTTATTGTATACCACATAAACAAAAAATACAGGACAAACATTATTAAAAATAAGTGTACAATAGGCGGTCTCATCGCACAGGGCAACATAAATAAAGATTCAGTTTTTTTTATTAATTAATACATTAACTTCTATGTTTAATGCATACCGTGGCAGCCTTTAATTAAGACTACACTATAAAAAGTAAGAATTGAGAATCTTTAGCATGTATTACGGTGTATGCTTTGTTGGTTGTCCTTAAATAAATAAATAAATATTATGTATGGATTACACAGATGTTATTGTCATCACATCTTTGACAGTCGTTACAGGTCATCATCATCATTTCAGCCGAAAGAAGTCCACTGTTGGACATAGACTTCCCTCAAGCGACGCCACAACGACCGATCCTATGCGTCTCGCATCCACCGAACTCCCGCGACTCTCACCAAGTCGTCGGTCCACCTTGTGCGGTGCGCGATCGCCACTCTAGAACCTTACAAACACACGGGCACAGGTTACAGGTAGTAAGATGCCAGAAAGTCTAGCCATCAGAACATCCAAGGAGTATCGTGAAGTCCTGTAACTGGGTTGAGGAGGTCTGATAGGCAGTCACTCCATGTAAAACACGGGTATTCAGCCGTATCCGGTTAGACAGGAAGCCGAGATCAAACTAGTTGGGAAAATGTAAGGGAGATGATGAAAGACTAAGGGTGTTTTTAATATCGTGCGGATTTCATCACGCATGCGGGATTGCTCCGCACGCCTAGCCACCGCAAATGTCCTTTTCATACAAGTATTTATTGTAATGTGTGGAATACGCACGCGGGATGCGGGGCGTGATATAGGGCAGCAGCCCCGCATGCGTGATGAAATCAGCACGATTTTAAAAACAGCCTGAAACGTTATACACAGACAAACCATGAATTGTAGATACATTTTTGCTTTAGTATTCCGAGGGATGTTAATATGTTAATGAAAAGGTAACGTGACCCAAAAATCCGTGTGAGTGGTCCAAATTTCGTGGACCACTCACTTTTTACTGTTAACATAATGAATGAATTATTTTATTTTTGGCACCTGAAGAGGTCGACATAAAAGATTTTATTGTTTGTCCGTCACAATAGGCACTTTCTGCATTTGCTGCCTTTACAGCAAAAGTTAACTTCAAGACCGTCTAGAATAACAAGGTTTTTTAATATATTTATTTAATACTAGACCCGATAGAAATTGTTCTGCCTGAAAAATGGCATTCCGTCAGAAAACAAAAATGAGAACCCGATTGCAGCGCCATCTACCAGATTCAAGAACCCACACAAACATCTAAATCGGTTAAGCCGTTTAAGAGGAGTTAGTTGACAAACACGTACAGAAGAATTATACAACGTGTTATTTTTGATATCCCATAATTTAAGGTTTATATTCTATAAGGAAAAATAATAATGAAAGTCCTAAATTATGTAGTCCAAAAATGCATAGTTTCGAAGATATCATCAATATTAATTAATTTAGATCAAAAATTGTCACCCGTATGACAAATCTTTACTTTTGCGACGTTACCAAACTTCGCAGTGGTGAAGTAGAGTTCTAAAAAAATATGACAGCGTAAATAATGACATTATATATTTACGCTGTCATATTTCATGTAGGGATGTTTTACATTAATAATCGTGAACTTATCGAATTATTATGTATGGAAAAAGAAAACAAAAATAAAAGATCATTGAAAAATAATATATTTTGTATGCCAGTTGGATTATTTGATATGGTCTCATTCATACACCACAACTATGGGATTTAAAAAAAAAACGCGTTGTATATATCTATATATATATATAACCTAAACCTACTAACCTATATAACCTAACCTAACCTAAGGGTCTTCAATAAGTTACTTCTAGTCCACACCATCACTTACCCATCAGGTGAGATAGTGGTCAAGCCTATATATATATAATAATAAAAAATAACTTTTTCCTTTTTACAATGTTTTATTTAACTTCTAATGTTTGTATGTTTGTTAGGGCAAATCTTAGATTTCGAATCAATTACCCCAAGCCGATAGAGTTGAAATTTGGTATACCTATGTAGTTTGGATAACAGTGCATTAATTACGGTCGATGGAGTCGGATAGTGGCCATAGGAACTTCTGAGTGCAACAAAATAACCGCATCTGTATGAGCCCTTTGTTGGTATGTATTATACCGCGTGCTATCGATAGATTATCAAGTAAGAGCCTAGTGCTTACATTACCGACATCACAACTCAGAACATTTTATTAACAGCAGTGAACGATTTATAAAACTCATAAAGTTTCTGTTTGCTATTTCTAGATCCAATGATAAATAAACTGTTACAAAACTGTTTGCAGTAGCAAACAGTATACAGAGTGAGTGATGAACAAAAGTTTATAAAAAGATGTTTTATTTCAATAATACAAATCTTTACAATGCGTTCCAAATAAGAATAGGATTGATTGCTAAGTTGTGACGTCACGTCATACTGTCAAATCGAAGAATTAATAGGGTGAGCAAAATAATAAATTTTTAAAATTTAATTTATTTAAGAACTGAACGAAAGTTTTATCAAAATCCAGTTTTTCAATTTTGGTCATCTCTGAATTCTTTAATTTTGCCCAATTTCTTGCGATTTGACACCATGAAGTGACGTCACAACATGGCAATCGATCCTACTCTTATTTGGAACGCATTGTACAATATTAAGTTTAAATAGTATAGATCAAGATCCGTGCCGCTCTGGGATGCCATGGCTGCCAGTTCGCGCAGCCAAGAAAATGCATGCAGCTCTATGGTGTGTACTTGTGTACCTCACTTGACCGTTGTTGGTCAACGCACTCAATCATACATTTTATTGACGCCATGACCTGGCTATGCCGCCATGGCGTCCCAAAGCACGGTCCTATTATTTATGTTTTTTTTTTATTGATAGGCTCGTGTTTGACCACTATATCACCTAAGGTAAGCGATGATGTGGCTGACGTTAGAGCATGCTTGCCTAGAAGTAACGTTTTCAATCTTGACTTAAAATAAAGGTTATAATTTATTTGTTTTCTACAGAGCAGGGCTTTTGCCCTCTGAAAGGGTAAGTTACAAGATTTAAGTTTACGGAGGTTTGACCAGCAATGAATGCTGTACCTCCTAGCCTCTGGCCTTTGTCTGTCCAATACTTCATGCATATTGAACGCTACAACCCTCAAGGGTAAAAAAAAAACAAACTTGCTTTCAGGGACGGGTGGTTCTTTCAAGTGAATCGCTGGCGAAGTATCAATGTAATAAAAAACAGAATAGAACAGAAAACTTTCTGTCTTTCTTTTTTCGTACCAAAAATTGAAAAAAATGTGTGCAACGAAAACGGTGAAGGGCAACATCGTGATGAAACCAGCATGTCCTAGAACCAGAAAATCGGAGAAGTATGACATCTACCACCCCCCCTGAGCACTCGTGATGGATTACAGCCCATTTCTTCTCCTAGAGGCCTGCGTCCAAGCAATAGGAACTTTATATTGAATGCCATACAGCATCATGAGTGCTAAACTAATAGACACGATTGTCCTCTCATTGGAAATTAGTACAGCAAAAATCCCTGCTTACTATTGCTTAATACTTTTTCTAGTCTATAAGACGTATGGATATCAGTTATCTGATTAAAAAAATATAGATAAGTATTATTATTGTTATGTATGATAGGGATGAATCAAAACAATGATTCGAAAAATTTGACTACTTTGTTTTTGACACTCCCACTCTGGGTAGAGGGAGAGGGTGCGTCAGACCGACTAAAACGACCCTGTGTTCCTTCCGCCTTTTGCGTTCTAGGGCCACGGTAGAAGTTGAATGGCTTTGACCCAGAACTAAAAATATTTCACCAGTACGAGAAAATCGACAACTTTCATCGTCAGTCTATCACCAGAATACATTACCCCCATAATTAATCGTACTTATTGCCCGTTGAATTCAACACTGCGTGACACTAGAAATTCCAGAGGAATTACTTAAAATCTTATGAGTTACGACTTATGAGACGAAACGTGTTATGCCTTAAGGCCACACCCGTACTTTCATTCAACAGAATGTTGGAAGCCATAAGAACAGCGGGAGAGAGAAAACTATCTAATACCGGTCAGTTCTTCGCTTACCATCAGGTGAGATAGTGGTCAAACCTACAAATAATCGTCACGAACGAAGATTAGTAATTTTCGTTCGTTCAGTCTATCCTAAGGTTGTCTGTAAGAGGTGCCCTGTGCGATAAGACCGCCCATTGTACACTTTGTTTTTGTATATGTTTATCCTGTCCACATTATGATGTGTACAATAAAGTATATAATAAACAAATGAGAATATATATAAATATTAATTTCTTAAACGTCAAGAGTGCAGTTATGGTTTTGGCGCAGTGGTTGTGAGATTGACTGCTTCACTGCATGTCGCGGTTTCGATTCCCACACGGGAAGAAATTTTGTGTGGACTACAGATTGCTGTTCCGGGTCTGGGCATCTTGGGTATAGAGAGGGGTAACGTTCTTCTTTGAATAGTAAAAACCCCATGTGCCTTTCATGACAAGTTCAAAAAAAACCTTCAGTTTTGTGGTTAGTTTGGATGTTTGAGTTTTCAAAATCATACATAGATTTGATTTCGCAAAAAGTGCCATAAAATACATACATATGATTTGTAGTCATATAATCTATCAAATAATGTAAAACACAAAAAAAATATATTTATATGTACGTATAAATAATGTGAAAATGGTTTCAAACCATTTAAGCAATTAATTTAAAAAAAAATGTACTTTTTTACATTAAATAAACTAAATGTATTTCTTTTTTAGCGTACTAGCACACATCGAGTATCCGCTAGTAGTGAAATAAACAAGAATTTTACTGTGTAGACCTTACCTAAAATAAAAAAAATCCCTTTACCGAACCGAAAAAATCTCAAGGGGTCAAGTTCTTTTCTTGATATAACAATTTTGAAACCCGCTCTTTCCAAAGACTTTTGCCGCAAACCACTTCATAGTATAAAATCGCTGTTTTCTTGGCCCATAATCATGCTTGTATATTAATGAATTAGTCACTACCGTGAGTCATAGCCGTGAGCGGTTTTGAACGCGGACTCTAGTGTCCATCGATTTATATGGCACCCTTAGCGACCATGTTTATGGTCTTATTGAGCATTTAGATCATAAACTGAATAGGTGAAGAAACTAAGGGGCTCCCTTTGAAAATATAAGTTTTTCAACTTGTATAAAGTTAAAAGGGCATCATAAAATTCTAAAAAAAAAAATATACAGTATAGTATAGCAGTACTTTGATTTGGATTTTGGTCTTCAATTTTGTACAATTTTTTTTTTTTCATTTATTGTTCTACAAAGAATTAAAAAAATGTATATTGTTTATTGTAAATAATGTACAAATTTTTATTTTTTTTACTTGAATAGCTAATAAGTATCTATAATCATAAGAAAAATTGAGGGGTTAGTCACTAAAAAAATCATTAAAATGAGTCCAAATTAATTGTTTAGTCCGGAACATAATAACTAAGGTTGGGGTGTAAAAAAAAGGACCAATGAACCTTCTGGCATCATCCAGAATTACAATCTGCATGCTTTTTAGAGTTCAAAACTATTCACAGAATACGGTCCCCTTTCAACGCCTGGTCTAACGGGAAACATCTGAGTTTAGTACACCATTTTTAACACATGAAGTAACAAAAAAGAAGAGAAGTGGTTCTATGCGTGTGAGTTGTGGTTGTGTGTAGTGGTGAACCTTTGGAACCTCGTGGGTGATGAATTGTTTTTGGATAAAGATTTAATCTAAAATCAGATAATTAATGTCTGATTTTAGATCTCTGTACAAATGCCGTTTTAAAGCGGCTAATACATTATTAAGTTTGGCAGTTTTTCATGCAAATACATATACTCAGGTCCTTTCCCATTTGGGAGTCGCAAGGCGATCCCCGACTACAATAAGATTTTGCGGGGGTTTGCGGAAGACGAGCAAGGGGTAGGTCGCCGTCCGACCGTCCGGTATGAACCGAGTCCGAATCGTAGGTGGCGCGTAACTAGTGTTCCATATACCTATGCCCGCTAAAGGCTGCGGATTGTTCGAAGCAGTTACCGTGGCCCCTTTTTCTTTCATATCACTCCACACAATCCATCCATCTATTCTTTGGCCTCCCTCTCCCTCTCCATCCATCAGTTCAATCGTTCGTGAGACATAACAAATTTAATCGTTTATTACATCGCAAACCAGATTGTTTTTAATAAAATATTTGCTCGAAACAATTCAACGCTAAACTGAAACAAAAGTCCGGAACAGCAATTAATCTAACCACTTTACAACAGTTCAAAACTTTGTCTAAATAGTCTAAGCAATAGCCACTCGTACTGTTATTCGGATAATTTAAGGCCCGTCTACACCACAAATCATTAAACGCGTTTAACTTTCAGTTTAGTTAAGACATGTTTTGATCAACGATTTTAGATGTAATAATGCTTTTTTTAAGCTTGCATATTTTAAATAAAACATAATTCTTAAATATTAAAGATAATGGATCCCAGGCACAGCAAAATTTTAAACAGTAGGAGAGACTTTTCGCATCATTAAAGTTTGAATTCATTCAGCCTAAAATATATTTATTGATTAGTGATCCAATGGGTCCAGGTGTGTTAACAGTAGACTTAGTAATTGTGAAACGTACTGTAACGTCTTGAAAGAATCTTCGTTTGGGACGAAATAATGTCTTAACGGTTGTTCTGTTTCAAAGAGGGAAGTTTCTGCGGCTGACTTGAACAAATAGGAGAGGAACTAATTACGGGCCGGAACGTGGCTTTGAGAAACTATTAGTGGCTGTTAAGTAGCTTTTTTTGTGGGAAATGTGTGCATTTTTTTTTTGTCATAGCCATCATTAGTTCTCAGGGAACAAGCATTAGACTTTCAAATTCATAACACCGATTTTAGAAATTTATAATATTATATATAATGATAATAAGATACATATTTGGAAAAGTAAAAAAAATCAAGTAGTTTATTTGTTGCTAAGGTGTAGTCTACCTTGGATAGCCTTCTTAAACTTGCACCTTCACAGTTTATGGCAATTTTAATCCATTTACTTATCTCTTGCTATGTTCTTAATATTTTCGTCTCATCTTTTTCTTTATCGACCTACGCTCCCTCTTGCCTTTCCACTTTGTTGTAAGATGTGTCCATCATGAGGAAATTATAGTAACTCATGAATATCATCAATGGCTTGGCTTTGAATATTTTGATCGCCTTATCTACATATGTCAATAAGAAATACTGTCAAAAATTCTTAGGACGGATAAAAGATAACTGGCGAGATGATGATGAAAAACATTGTAATTTAGTACAATAATTAATTATCTACCAATAGTACTGTCGAGGGCCACGGGAATCCGATGGTTGCGAGACGCACATAAGCGGTCGTCGTGGCGACTATAGGGGTGGCCTATGTCTAGTAGTGAATGTTTTTTGGCTGAAATGGTAATGACGATGTTGCTTATAAGTACCAGAAATCGAGATCAGGAGTTCAAGGCTTTCATAATTTTACACTAAACAATATTTCTTGTCTCAGAAGTTAATTGAGACAAGAAATATTATGTTAAAAATAAAATAAAGCCTCAAACCTGGCACTTCTTATAGTCAATCTAGGTTGTCTGATAGATATAGCTGTCAGCGATAAGACCACCATTGTACGCATAGATTTAAGTTCCTGTAAAATTTATACATTTCTGGTGTAAAATAAAGTATATTTTATTCTATTCTATTTTTTCCACGTCTACTTATATATTCACACACGCTTCAGTTGATCTTAAATTTTTGATGACCAAACTGGTTTCTGCAGCCATTTATTTTGGGCAAATTATTCTCTAAGAGCGTTAGTCAAGTAGGGATCCTTTCAAACATTGAGTCAGCAGAGACCCTCATTAAAGAAACCGCACTTCATGTGTTAAATGTAAACGCATTAATCATTCCAGACTCGAACCCAAGAAGCTATTAATAAATTTGAAATTCAATGGGTCTGTCTATTTTAGTCGGATAAGGTCATTATCATAGATTAAAGATAAGGTTTCGATGATGTGGCACGTTTGCCTAGAAGTAACCTATTCACTCTTGACTTAAAGACCCCTAGGTTATAGCTATCAGGAAACACAAACTCCGCCAGGGAATTCCACTCCTGAGTCCTGGTGGATTACGGCCAATTTCCTCTCCTAGAGAGGAGGACCAGAGTCCTAGCAGTGGGGAAAAATTTAAGGTTGATTTGATTATGCTTATGCTAAGATCATGATCTATTTTAGTGTCCTTTAAGCTTAGCCTTTAGACTTGTCGGTTCTAACCCAACATGAACAAAATAAAACCGCGTCGGTGATCAATCATGTCCCTAAAGAACAGACACTTTAATTCCATGATTTTAGTATAACAGAATAAGCGTATAATTGATTTCTCCAGTGAGCTAAATTTATGAAGGCTAGGCCATTTTAGGACCTAATATTCCAGACAATTTATTAGATACTGTTGCTATAACTTCGTTACGATACCTCTGCGTCCAGGAGAGTTGAAACTATCATCCAATATTATAATAGGAGAAGCGACATTTATATCGCTACATAGGAACTAAAATTACAAAATCCTTTATTGCGGTACTACAGTTCTCCGCGCGATTCAAACATATACAGCAGTTGCCCAGACCAGACATAACACAGGTCTGGTCGGAGGATTCTCCTTTCTAAACAGAGATTTGCGGGACTTTACGCCCTTTTCCGCATACCTCTAAACTGGTGACCTCGACGTGAAGTGGTTTTGTTTTGGTCCTTTAACTATTTGAAGTCTCTCTTTCCTTTCAGATAATGACATCGGGGTGGACCACTACATACCATTTCGGCTGCATGCTACCAGACTACTCCATGAATCCTGAAGCATTGCGGATGCTCAGGTTTCTCTGGTGGACAGTGATGTTGAAGCTTCTAGAGCTGTTCGAGACCGCATTCTTCATATTGAGGAAGAAAGACCAACAAGCTTCGTTCTTGCACGTCTACCATCACGTCAGTACACTAATCATTATCTGGTCTGCGGTGAAATATGTTGGAGGTATGTATGACGTATTAACCTTTTTTTTTGAGTTTGGGAATCATCAAATAACTCTTGCTGTGGGTGGTGGAGTGAGCAGGAGTGTTAGACTTACTGATTTAACCCCACCCGTGTTCCTTTAGTTGTTCTTTGCGTTCTAAGCTGCAGTAACTCTTTCGAACAATTCCGCAACCTGAGTATGACGTATTAAGCTAGGTTCACATCATCGCATTGTGTCGAAATGTGTCGTGGCTACTACGATATCACCTAAGAATTTTGTCGCTAATGTTCCGCGTTGAAGATGCCACGTTGATGCTACACAACTCAGTTGTTATTGTAAACCCGGTTTTAGTAGTCCTATGCAATAAAATCCGGAAGATAGATTTACGTACGTTACAAAAGAATTGTTCGAATCGACCCGTTTTTTTTCTTTATAACTGACAAGATAACATGATAAACTTTCTTAATTAGCTGCCAGTGGCTTATTTTAATATCTATATTTAGAATTTGTTTTCTGTTTTTTTACTTTACATAATAGTAGCGACAAGAAACATGTAACCGAGATATTTGTTCTACATAACATGATTGAAATGAAAAGAGTATTCATGGAGTTTCTTGCACATTCTTCTCTATAGAGATCTTAGCTTTGGAATGTGCAATAAGCATCAATTTTTTTTGTCTGATTTTCTTCTTGACAATTCAAAAGTAAATGGTTTATTTGAAATGAATGCTTTGATTCTTGATTCTGATAAACCCTACAAAGCCTTCTTCTAATAAATCGTATGTGTCGATTTGTTCTACTGCATTCAGATTCTCGAAATGAGGAAAGTTACTGAATAATTTTACTATTCTGACATCAGCATAAGTTTGTAGTACAATGAAAGTGGATTCCACAGAAGTCATGCATGATGCGATCATTACCACAGAAACGTACATATTTGATGCGTATAAATGTTTATGAAATGTTAAATTATAACAATAAGAAGGACATAATAAAAGAAATCTTAATAGTTTCTACTATTAAAAATCTCGTCCGTTTAAGGACACACCTCACAGTCTTTAATGTGTGTAAAGTTATCTGGAATTACCGGAAAAACATATATGCTTTCATTAAACAAATATAATGCTTATTGAGTGTCACAGCTATTCTTGGTAAAGTCAATTGAAGTTAGAATCGAAATATTATCTAACTACAATGTAACAGTGTATGGCATCTGTACAATTCATTGTCTGGCATAGGGTGCTGTCCCTCGTCAACCTGAAAACTTCCACCAATATTAACTTCCCAATATGTTTATCTACAAGAATCGTAATGCGGAAGGACTCCTCTCTAGGAGAAGGAATGGGAAGTGCGGACTCAGCGGGGCTTGGTGGACGTCACTTGTCAATTTTCAGGTTTAGGATGGTTTCCTCAATGTATTCCGATGTATCCCTTCACTGTTTTGTGACTAGTGGTGATTGACGCCTGCCTGGGTTTAAATCTACATAACTACATAGAACTCGTAAGTCAGGGTCGTAAAATAATATTTTCGTGGGATAACATCGAATAACCTTGCTTTGCAGTGCGACAATATCAGTCTTACCTTTTGTGTTGCTAACTATTTCGAGTAATCCGGTAGATTTTATTTATTTATTATGGCACTCCAACGAATAGTTCGCCGCTTATCGTGCTTGCCGAGACACGAAGAACTCTCCGTACTCTAAGATGGTCACCCATCAACAGGCTGACCTCGGCAAGCGATCCTTGAACTTGCAAGATCGACCCGTGCTGTAAATATTTTAGCCACGAGCTACGTGTATGTCACGAAAAAATAAAAACGGCTCTTTATATTGTAAATATATTATTTAACCGTTTTATTTACGGTTCGCGTGTACACGGGTCGTTTGCGCGGTGCGGGCAAACCAATCCCAACGGGTGATTTTAGCAAATTCCCCGCCATTATTTGGTAAAAAAAATCGCATGCATTTTATTCTTGCATCGAGTCGTTCAGTTAATTTATCGAAGTTAATTTTGTTAGGCGTTTCGTAATTTGTTTACTGCGTCGATTAACCTAATATATCTCCTTTGGGGGGATTATTGCCAAAGACGTTTTCCTTAGCTGGCTAAGGATTAGGAGCGGTTTAAGACATTGGCTTCTTACCCTTATAACATTTATTTTGCTGTTGACATTATTGACAAGCCGAAAAAATCGTAGTTTCATAATGTCAAAATAAATAAAAAATTGTCATAACATCTATGTCGGTATTAGTAATATAAAATAATGACAACATAAAGTAGTTATGTACTATAATAAATTAATAATATAATAATGAAAATGTAACTGCTAATAATAGTATGGACCAAAAATATCTGAAATTTTATTTTATTTTTATAAGAGTTCTTCCTACATGCAGTCAGAACATATCAAACAGTCCGAAATCAACTATCGGGTAAGTTGCTAGGACCAGACACAAAATCTGTTTGGTCAGAGGATCCTCGCTTTTTAACGGAGGTTGCGGATATGCGGAAAGGACCTTTCCGCATATCTCAAAATCTCAGACAGCACTTTCAACCTTCCTTTAATATACCTACTAATTTCTCAGATTTTTTAACTTTTTACTTTTACTGAGCCGTCAATTCCAGTTCACCAGCAACGAGATACACAAAACGACAAAGAAAAACACAAAAACAGCCTGTTATAATAAACATTACGAAATAATAGTACCTTAAACCGCCGTTAAATGTGCAAATGGCATTTTTACGATGAGTTTCATTGAACCGTTTTTAATCGTCTATAAAGTCAGATGTCGCACCGAACGGATAGCTTAAGGATGGCACCCTGATTTTATTTAACTGGTCTGTAGGTCTAGTGGTGAGTGTTCCTGATTGCTAAGCCGGAGGTCGTGGGTCCGATTCTCACCCAGGACAAATGTTTGTGTGATGAGCACAATCATTTGTTCTATGTCTGGATGCAATTAATCTATAATATGTGTGTATGTATAATATGGTGGCCTGACTTAAGAGTTGTTGGCCGCGGGATCAAACCCAGCTCACCACACCACAGCTCTCAAAACGGTGAAGGAAAACATCGTGAGGAAGCCGGCATGTCCTATAACCAAAAAATTCGAAGACATGTGACATTCACCAACCCGCACTGGGCCCGCGTGGTGGAATACGGCCCATTCCCTCTCCTAGAGAGGAGGCCTGAGTCCCAGCAGAGGGAACATTAAAAGGCTGATTATGCTATGCTATTATTATTATGTATGTATTTAGAAATATATAAGTATGTTTATCAGTTGTCTAGGACTCATAACACATGCTCTGCTTAGCTTTGGACTAGACGGCATTGTGTGTTACTTGTGGAATATTATTATTATTATTTTAGACGACCAACCTGAGGCCTTACCATGACGTGTTACAAAGTCAGGCGTACGAGCGAGAAAGAGGGATGGAGCTATACACTCTATATAGCTCCATCCATTTCACAGTTCAGTTTAGGTCGTCGAATGGATCGCGTTAAGAGCTCGTGGTAGCGTTTTTGTTCCGGTTTTTGTAGGTACAGGTGTGTTAACTTTATAAACAAAACTTCGACCAAGACTTTTACTGACTAAACCCCACAAGTGTTTCTGCAGATCTTTTCGTTCCAGGACCGCGGTGACACTTTCAAACAATCCCGCAGCCCTGGCAGGCTCCGACCCTGGCGAGCCCTGTCAATTATGACGGCGAGCTAACCATTGCTCGCCGTTTGCAAGCCAGCGCTTACAGTTGTCGGGAACCACCTCTCACCTCTCGACGCCATTATTTGCGGCGGCCGAGCTGTAAGGATTCCTTTATGCCTCTCTCTCAAACTAAGGTTGTACACCTTAGTGCCCTTCTTTATCTTTCTACCCTCGTCCTACGTTACTCGGGGTCGGCACAACACGTTTTCTCCTTCAATTCCGCCCTGTCACCCATCACGCTATCATTGACTTTTTCTTCTAAATAATTCTTCACACAATCCATCAATCTTTTATTCGTTCCATCCATGTTAAAAGCCTTTGCTCTAGGAAAAATTTGAAAGCAAGCAAAAAAAAAAAAATGCGCATCAAATCCTCGTCAACCCTAACCAGGGATTTATCATAAAATATGTTTTACGTTCCAAATGTAGGCAAATAAGCTTTTTGGGCATACACGCCTCCATTTTGACATGTTTCCATAATAGCAATCAAGAACTGTTACAGCCAATGATTGAATTCTATTGATGGATAGGATTAATGTTATGAGGGATTTGATTGACACGTGTGCTGTTAGGTTTTGTGAAGATATTTGTTGGTTAAGACTTTGAATCTATAGGTAAATGTAGATCAGATAAGGCTAGAGTGAATGGGCTTTTAATAACCTAGTGCGCCTCACCATCAACGATTGCATCACTGCTTACCATCAGGTGGGATCGCAGTCAGCACTAGTTTGTATAAAAAATATATATGTCGTGGAGAACGAGATTTAACTATAGTGTTTGTTTTGTTATTATTATGGTACCTACCAAAGGGTACACCCTACACACACCCTACACACGGTACCCGCGCCAACACACATGACGTCACGGCGTTACAACGCCGTGACGTCATGTGTGTTGGCGCCACGTGGGCAGAGTCATATTAAAGGGGCTGGTTCCCGGTAAGCGAGAGCAGTATGGCTTGCACAGCTTCAAGGGCCGAACCTTTGATACGAAACTGTCGGTTAACCCGTACGTTTGTAATTATTTAGTATAGGTACTTACAACACTATTGTGAACTGTAAAAGTGACATTATAACTAATTGTGAATTGTGAAACTGACATCATAACTAACGGAAAAACTCAAGCGCATAGTTATTGAAAATCCCTTCGAAATGAACCCAGTACCACTGAATCAAAATGATGACGGTCATATCGCTCAGCCACTCCTGGCGCCGTCATATATATTTGTAGCTAGTACATCAGGTACGTACCTACTGCGGGAACGTTTGCAAGAGTGACCGTGGACCTAGAAAGCAAAATGCAATTGGAGTAGGACACAGGTGAGTTTTAGTCACTAAAAGTCTGACTCGCCCTCTCGTTTTACCCTATAGCGGGGAGAAGTCATTAGATGATAAATGTGGTTTTACTCTAACATTTTACACGAGGTAGAAATACGGACGCTGAGATGATGGTGTTATCAAACTCATCAGCATATCAACTGAAGAGAGAAACAATCATTGACAAAAATTAAGCGTTGAATAGAATAAAACCAGAATATTGTTAAGAGGCACAAAATAGTTACATCACTTGTGGAACCAAATTAAAAAAAAAAAACATCTAAAAAGACGTTTGTCCAGCACTTTGCCAACGAATACAATACAAGAGTGGCCTGCAGTGTGATCAAAAGCCTTAGAATTCAACAGATGTATAAAAATGGCCTATGCCAAGCACTTTTCTCTAAAGTCTAAAATTCGGCATCGTTCCAAGCCGCACCAGAGTCCAGTTAAAACACATAACTCGACAAAATCCGCCGTACATCTGAGGCAAGGCTGTCTCTTACATAAAATAACTCCCTGATATATCGGGGCTCGGTTACTCGACACAGATGACTGACTGCTTAGGATGAGAACATAAAGTTCATTGGAATGGCGCTTCGTAAACTTTCAAGCGGCATGAAACCATCCATTCAAACTGAATAAAACATCTTCTTTCAAGCTTCTATTTGCGTATGTAGGTCAGCCATTCTTGTCTTTCTAGCAGTTATTTTTTTAGTTAGTTCACCATACTGTTTTCCTGAGCGAAAGCCTCTCCTAAATTATTTTGTACTAGCCCCCACATAGTAGTGACCCAGTGGTAACGGACCCGACAGTCTTGGGTTCAAACCCAGGTAGGCGCATTACTTTGTATATTTTTTTTTAATTCTTGATAGGGTCGCGCTTGACCGCTATCTCACCTGATGGAAAGCGACGATGCGGTCGACGATAGAACGCGCTTACCTAGAATTAACCTATTCACTCTCGACTTAAAGATTCCCGGGTTGAAGCTATCAGGAAACACAGATTATAAATGATGATGTGATGAGAATTTATTTCATCACTACTGCTCTCTAAACGGTGAACGAAAACATCACGTGGAAACGGGTATGTCCTAGAACCAAAAATTCGAAGATATGTGACATCCACAAATCCGCAGTGGGCCCGCGTGGTAGATAGATTACGGCCAATTCTCTCTCCTAGAGAGGAGGCCTGAGTCCCAGCAGAGGGAACATTAAAAGGCTAATTATGCTATATGCTTATACTGACGGTGCACGTACAGGACGACTGGCCACTGCTTTCTGGGCCTGCAGCTCTTTCCGTCTTCTATCCATTGTATGGAAACTTCCCCAACGGATATAGTGAACGCGGTTGACGCGACCCAAAAAAATTTATAAAACTATTGAGATGCTAACATAAAACTTTCACCACTTCTCTTTTAAAACTCATCAATTTGCACTGAATAAAATACTGTATTTCTTGCTAAATAGGTCAACTATTTTTATCTTCCCCGCAGCTATATAATAGACAAAAGAGCAGGCAATAGTATGATTTTGCCGCAATGCAAAATGCTAACAAAAGGCTTAAAAGTTTCTCAGCAGCGCCAACAAACCGCGACAGCTTTGTAAGTAAAGCACAAAGCGATTCAGTTATCTCCTGTACCTAACAATACCGATGATCTGGTCCCACCGTCCCGTTGTTTCATAATTCCTCTTAAGTAATAAACTTATTCAAATGGTGGAGTTTAATGATGTTAATCGGTTGGTTAAGTTGAATTTACGCTTAAAGCTTCAGTTTTTTTAACTAGAGCGATTTTTCATTTTCTATAGAATTCTCCAAACTCTCTGAGAATTAGAAGTCTGCTGAACTCAAATCACATTAAAAAAAAACTAATAAAATATGTATCATATTCAGTTAAGTATCGCCCTTTCCCTACATTAAAATAAAATAACAAAAACAAAAGATTCACAGCACCGTAAACTTCAACCACGATCTTGTAGACGTAATTAATGAGAAAAATGTAGATTATTAAGCCAAAAATGTAGCAACAAACGTACAACTTGACCTTAAGCAACGAGCTTGAAAAGCGTGGAATATTCAGAGAAATGCAGAACCCGAAACGAAAACCTACATAACATAACTACACAGAAATTTTAAAATGTTCACCGCGCCTGCTTGTTAGCGAGAACTTGTCAAAACTTTTTATTAAACGTCACTAAAGCATTTTTTGTAGGCAAATAGCTTGGAGCGGTATTTACTTTCATAATGGTTTTTATAATAAGTTTTATTTTACTGTTTGTACTAAGTATCAACTGTACTCGCTTCTTTCATCATAGCGGTCGTGTTTTTTTTCAATCCTTTTTTTGGGTAATTTTCAAATGACTTCTCGCTCTGGATGCAGCGAAAGACAGTTTCAAACTTTTATTGACTACAACTTACGTGTGTGCCTTCAGTTGCCCGTTACGTTCTAGGGCCGCGATAATTCTTGCGAACAATTCCGTAACCTTAGACGGTATTGACCCTAGCGGACCTTTTTGACATTCCTTTACCGGACGGCGAGTTAGCCCGCTAACTCGTACCTAGTGAGGCTGGGAATCGGTCCTTAACTCCCAGTGCGTCTCTTATGGCGGCTGGGGCGTGAGCCTCTCCTCTCCCTCACACTTTCCGTCATCGCTTGCATTACCGCTTCGCAGGTGTCCGCTATTCATTTCCTCTCGTTCCGTACCATGGCTTGAACCAAGGACGCGACGGGTCGCAGCCGCTGAAAATCTTCAAGCGGTAGGTGGTATTTCATCTCATTATGACTTAAATATCAAGACTTTTTATTAGTATTAGTATTAAGTTCTCAACAAACAATCATAGCTTAATTAAATTCCGTCAGTCAGTTGTCAAATTTTGAGCATGGCTGACGCTTGCGAGCGATAGAACGCGCCAAGTGGAGCAAATTAGGGCGTAGGTATAGTCTGTAAATCTGGCCGGAGTTAAATGCACACAAATGCACACAAACCCAGCCTAATTCCGGCCAGCTGCGCCCGGATAGAGCCCCGCTGACCTTTAAATCCATTTTCTTTGCGAAATATTGATTGATTTACATATGCCATGTACATTCTGAAGAACACTTAACCAGCAATTTTTTTTGTGTAAACATGTTTCTTAAGATCAAAGCCGTTTAGAAAAAGAACTAGGGAAAACAAGTAAAAAAATATCATGTCGTGATTTTTTTTTTTTTTTGGCAAAAGTATTTAGTCATACGAAAAAATCGTATGTTGATAATGTTGTACATGAATCTATAATAAACATATATTTTTTTCAAACTTATTGGTCTAGCCGTTACCGAGGAGTAGGCTTCAGAAAGTCACTGTTTTATGGCACTGCTTGGGAGTTAGGACCTTACGGTTGACTATCGGGTTGTTAAAATTAGAAGTCTTCCATCGGAAAAATGCCTAAAAAAACTTGTCAATAGAATATAAACTTTATTGTACACCAAAACAGTAAAAAACCTTTACATACAGATTACAGGTACAGTAGCACTGCGGAATTTTTCAAAAGAAATAGCTGAAGAAACACCGTTAAATTTTAGTCAGTAAAAGTCTGACATTCCCTCTTACTCCACTCAGAGTGGTAGAATTTATTTTATGACTTTCTACTTAAAAAAAAAACCGATCAAATGCGAGTCGGACTTGCGCACGAAAAGTTCCAAACCGTCCGTAGAAAAAAAAATGCAAAAAAAAAATTACGTTTGTTGTATGGGCCACTAAAATATGTATTTATTTTGTTTTTAGTATTTTTTATTACAGCGGCAATAGAAATACTTAATCTATGAAAATTTTAACTGTCAGACCCGAACAACTCGGTAAATGGTAACGGTACAATGGCAATATTTTAAACCCGATGTTTCTAATGGAAGTTATCTAGCTAGAAAACCGGATAAAAAAGCCTTTTCAGAGGAATGATGAATTCATACAACGTACAAAATCCATTTCATAAAAGAGCAGTTTCACTAAGGATCTCTCCTAAAAATAGTTTCACCGTTCCTAAAAATGCCTTTTAGCAATCTAAAGGCCATTAAGACCAACCATTACCCAACTTTCTTCAATTTCCTAACCGTCCACAAATCTTCAGTAGGTACCTACTATTTTCATAGAATTACCTATAACTAGAAGACGGTAAGTACTCGAGTTCCTATTACCAATGACTTACGGCTCTTGCCCTCGTTCCATAGAACGTTAAATATCGGTCTATTTGCTAGAACCGATGGGGCGATACTGGGTACCCGATGTTGGTTGTATAAACATTTCTGGGTAGTGCAGTAATGTGTTTAGGCGCTAGGAAAGCTTGTCGCACGGTAGGGCTATAGCCAAGGGGTGAGCTAGATAGGTATTATTCTTTTTGAGGTGTGTCCAGACCTGGCGAATGCGCCGCTAACGACGAAACGGCGCGGCGTGGCGGCGCGCGTGCATTTCGCGCATCGTACGAACATGAAATGCACGCGCGCAGTTCGCAAGCGGCTCGCGAGCAGCGCATTTGCCAGATCTGGACGCACCTTTAGGGTGGGGACCAGGGACCAGGTGTAATGAAATAGTCTTCTCAAAGCCTTATTTAAGCACTAGTCTGCCACAATATGCTTACTGTATCTACTTTTATCCTAGAAACTAAGTAATTATGGTGTGTTGTGGCAAGAAAAAATAAAGATAATACTTAAAGAACTTCTCGCGCTCTGGGTGGAGCGAGAGGAAGCGTTAAATTACTTTACTAAAGCGCGCCCTTTACCACACTTACCCTTAGCATTCCAGGGCCGCGGTAACTTATAGGTCACCCGTGCCTTCTATTTATAGTTTACCGGCCTGAACATGTCAAGCGTTAGTTCCTTTATAAACAGTAGATAAATATTGCGATATATAAAGAGATCGCGTGGGAAGCGAGCCTTTTCACGTGTAGAAGAAAACAGATATGTACTTTGGAGAAACCTCTTTCTAAATTCATATCTAGAGATAGATGCGCCACCGATAGAACGAAAGAAAGAAAGAAAACATTTACTTGAGAATCGCGCAGGACAAACAACAATAAAATAAAAAGTAAGTAATTAATCTATAAATACTTAAAATAAATAAAAGAAAACAATATTAAAAGATAAAAATAAAAGACCTGTGCGAGGCCAAAAAGGCTCCTATCTCAGCACATGCTGCGATATTTAACAAAAAAGTTAAATAACGCAGCGCTGGTATTCTGATAGGGCCTGGTGATGCCACGGACACACTCATGGAACACAGAGACGGATAAGATAATATTAACGGTACATGGTGCATATCCCACCTATACGCACAATTCATTTTGGGGCTACATTCATTGTGCGTACAGATAAGATAGATGCGCCACCGGTACATCGTATCCCACCCATACGCACAAAACATTTTCGGAACAAATTCATTGTGGACTTCCCTGCCGAAGACTGTTTCCTGATAGTTTCAACCTGGGGGTCTGTAAGTCAAGAGTGAACTACTTCTAGGCAAGCGTTTTCCATCCGACCACATCATCGCATTGGGCTATTTAGGGATCAAGCGCAAGCCTGTCAATAATAAAAAAGGCAGAATAGGGTCTCTTCACAGAATAAATAAATGAATGATACAGAACGGGGATGGTGATGGTTAATACACATATAATTATGGAAGAACTGCACTAACACCAAGTAAATCACGATATAAGTAGATTGATGAGAATGAAGACTACAAAGTACTGTAAGGACGCCACTTTTAGGGATCAGAGATAATACATACTAGGCTTAGTCTCCTACGAAATGACTCTTTTACTTAAGATACGATAACAAAACACTCAGGGCGGGTTTCTGAGTATTTTGAGTTAAGAACGTCTTTTAAAAGATACATTTTGACAGGTTTTCAGGGTAGAGTTTCGAGTAATACTTAAATCAGAAATCGGGAGTCAGCCTTTCGGCCTGACAACCTTCCTAAATCTCATCCGACAATTATTTTCATACTTATTTAAACTCACTGTAACTAGCTTGACCGTCTAATTGTTAATGTGGTGATTACTTTTTAGCTAAAATTATTGACCGAACTATTAAATGATTGAGACCAATGTATTTGGATATTTTTCTTTTTTTACGCAAATTTTTCTTTTTTTTTTTTAATAATTATTCTGCAATTCTTGGGTTATAAATAGTGTAACTAACACCACTTTGTTTCATGTATATGTAACTCTTGCAGTCTTCAAAAAAGGAGTAAAAGAAAACTATCTTTTTATTTCGTCGTGGTTGCTTATAAGTATGTATTTTTTATTCAGTATGTATTATTGCGATATTTACTCTACTATGTGTATGTATATATTTATGATAGTATATTTTTATATCGTTTAATTTATTGATATTTGGTTTATTTGTACTTTTCTTTTTTTCCTTTCACTTTTACACACAGTATCTACTTCTTTTTTTATTTCCAATTTTCCTGTCGCAAGTATGCTGGAAGAGACACTTCCGTAGAAATAAGCATCACCTATGTACCTATTTTTCTGTTTCCGTCTTCTTTTCTATATATATATAAGGTGAAACTTGACTGACTGACATCAACGCACAGCCGAAACTACTAGGACCAGAACCGTAAAATTTTGCACAAGGCTTACTTTTATGACGTAGGCGAGTACTAAGAGGATTTTTTAAAATTCACCTCTTAAGGGGATGAAATGGGGATCCAAAGTTTGTATAGAAAAATCTACCTTCACGCGGGCGAAGCCGTGGGCAGAAGCTAGTATTATATAAGTGTGTACATGAATCGTAAAATAAATAAATAGATGTGCCATTCTATATATCATTATAAACCCTCTAAAGAGGTATCGATGAAAGAGGCCTCTAAGTGAATAATGCATGAACATTCTCTTAGAAGAACAACTACGCAAAGTCCTCAGCTCATTAAATCTAGGCTATGACGTTACTGTGAACAATATTCATTTGTCACGTGTTTCCAACCAGTATATCGTAAGCGGATTACTGCAATTAAACCCAGTCAATGGCGTGTTTACGTAGATAATAATGGCTGATGCTAATGGGACAGTGGCTACTAAAAAGGTGTCTTTTTTACGTATCGATAAACTCAGATTAAACTTTGAGTATATATTTATGTCGATAGATGGACAGAGAGGACAAAGAAAAGAATGGATTGTGTGAAGAGTGATATGAAAGAAAAGGGAGTTGAAAAAATAGATATACCTAATTACTCTTTATTGGGCATAATTAAATATTACAGTAGGCTGTTGGAGCTTAAAATTAATACGGTTTAACAATGGGCGGTCTTATCACTAAAAGCGATATTTTAACAGGCAACCTTTGGCTGGATATGACAAAAGAGGAATGATATGCAGGTAGATGAAATAGTATATAATGACAGCGTGACCGTAACATAAAACCATAGAAGAAAAAAACGTATTGCGCCAACTCCAAATAAGACCGGATTTTTTTTCTTTAGCTGGGAAAGTCATCCAATGACATCTCGCACTTTTAACTGGAGCGGAGGAGAAGGTTACCAGACGGTCGGACGGCGAGGTACTCATTGCTCTCCGTCCGCAAGCCTGCGCCTACGGTGGCCGGAAATGGGGATCAGTATCCCAGCGGCTGGGGCGTAAGGGCCACTCCCTCGCGTGTGCACATGCTGCCTCCTTCTTTGCTAGCATTACTGCTTCGCAGAAGGAGGCGTCCGCCTGCCACTCCTTCTCGCTTCGGACTATGATCTGTACCAAGGTCCGGCGCGAGAGATCGTTGCAGTCGATTGCGCTCACGAGGACACGGCGGTGCTCTGTCCAAGCGGAGCACACCTCTACCATATTGTATGCACGGTGAACGTGCCCTCCTGGCGGTTCACACAGTGGTGACACCCAGGTGTTACTTCCACACGAATCCGGTGCAGAACCTTCCCGAACTGACCATGCTCGGTGAGAACCTGCGTTATGCGTAAGGTGAGGAGGCCGTGGAGGTCTTTTCAGCCACTCCTCAAAGAGAGGACTTACCGCCGTAATTATGGTGTGCCCAAAATAAGACGGAATAAGGGCAGGATGGTGATGATGAAATCCAGATTAAATTTTGTCAGACCATTATTCCTAGTACAGGTTCCATTGGCCTTATATAAATCCTGGAAAGCGAAGGTGGTGCAGTAGCGGCAGCAAAGCAGGTGACTTATGTCCTATAAAGGGGCTTCACACTGGCATTGCATTTGGGATGGAACGAGGTAGCCCCATTTGGCAAGATTGTTTGTGCAGCGTCTAACCTGGGTCCGCAGTCGGTTATCTCCGAGACTTCTTGTAAGACAGAAATCTTTTTTAGCAATGAAAAAGGAACTAATTTACGGGTGTTTTTTCTCACTGAAAGCCTTCATTAATGTCAGACTCGTTAGGCATTTATTCACAATTTGTTTTGCTTAGAAGCTTTACGAAAAATTGCTTTCGCAAATTACTCGCTTTTCTGAAATATTCCGAGTGCCCTTAGTGACCTAAATATTTGTAAACCCGTATAGAAAGCCTCTTAACCAGCAATTATTTGTAACTAGCTTTTGCTCCCGATTTTATTATTTATTTGTCTTTATTCCAAAAGGGTAAGTAAATTATAAGATAAGCCCCACAAAACCGTTGCAATGGTTTGACTGTGGGGTCGGTGAGTCTCTAGACATACTTAAATGTACTTAAAACATTTATAAATAATATAATTTTAATTTGCGTCTAAATCTAATTGTGTTATTAGTTCACGTAAACTTTGGTTAAACGTGAAATCGAAGGCAGATAAAACGTAGCTTAGGTATGCCTATGCCTGCCAGGGCCTCGGGATTGTTCGAAAAAGTTACAATAGTTGAAATAAGGTGGGTTTGACGCTCCCTTTTGCGCCACCCAGAGCTAGAAGCTGACTTCTAACCGAAAAAAAAAAAGATAATATAACGGATGACATTCAGCCTATTCACCTTAAAGGATTGGACAAGCCAATCTAAAACGCGGATCACGCGGAATTTCAGAGAAGAAATGCCAAAGGCAAAGCAAAGCGTAGCGCTGCTAAATGCGATGTTGATGAATGTTTAGAACGGGGGGTTTAAACCATGAGCCACACGTTAGTGTCCCAAGTGCCCATACACCTGCACTTTGGAGGAATGAGTGCCACCGATGCTGCAGTTAACGTAGTCAGCTGCTGGGCCCAAACAGTTTAACGAGTTTACCATCGATTCGGAAAAAAAAAGCAAAAATCACCGGTGTATTCCACTGGTGACCTTAGGGTCCACATTTTATGATGATTTCCCAAGGGAAAAAGAAACGTTCAGTAGGTACTGTGATATCGAAGGAGACCACATGAATTATTTTTCTCATTAGCTAGCGGACTGGCTAAATAAGTACACTTTTAAGGATTTTACATGTTTTAGAATAGGTTTAATAATTAATAGGAATAAAGAATTGTCGGTTGTTTTCAGTAGTGAAGTTACTTTTGATTGAATAGTTTTTCTTTTTTTTGGAGCTTAAATTTAAGTTACTGGCTTTTGCCAGCGTGTAGCAGCTTCACACGCGTGAAAGACGCTTTCGTCATACACACTTTGGACCTCCATTTCATGGCTAAATTATTGAAATTCTTCTCTTACTGCTTCCATATGTCATAAAGTGAAACCTTGTGCAGTTTCACGTTCCTAGTCCCAGTAGTTTCAGCTGTGCGTTGATATGTCAGGTAGCCAGTTTTTCCTTTTATATATATAGACTACTGCGACGCGTATAGTTTGATTTCTTCAAATACACATCCCGGGACCCAAGGCCTACCTGAACTAGCTCCTAACAGTACCTAATGACTATCAATGTGACAATGGCTAAACTTAGCTCGCACCCACAAGTTGCTAAGTCAATGTTCTATAAATATAGCAATCAATACACGTTAGCAGAGTCAACCGACTCAGTTTGCGGAACGCTGTTTGTTTTTATAATGAAACTGGGTAGAAACGGGAGAAAATTGAGTGACGCCTACATGGTCAAGCAAAATAAATATGGCTGAATTATTAACGAAACAATATATCAAATTAGGACCACATCATACTTGTGTGTCAATGGAAACGATCAATTTCAATATTTAGTTAAAAATCATAGATGGACTAAAATCATGAAAAATGAAAAAGTTTTCAAAGAAAAATATGTTTTCATAAGCTACGATAGAACTGATCACGACCATTCCAAAGAGCTCAATCACGATGAGGTTATCTTATTCCTCCATGTTACCACATTAATGCTTTGTCATCCAAGTAGCTAAAATTATGTGTATACACAAATTAAGTACCTATAGGTAAACAAGATCTGACATTAACAAACGTCCATATAAACATTACAAGTTAAATAAAAGATTGTACTGAAAAAAAAAGTTCACGAAAAATACTTTTAACGGTCTACATCGGGTATATCTGTCAAACACTCTCGCGTTTATTCACCAGGGTTGCGCATCAAATACTACATCATCTCGTCAGCTCTTCTGCCACCTATAGAGATTGAAGAGCTAACGAGTTGGAGTACCCAGTCGCAAATGCACGACCCTGGCTAATAGGACACGAAAACACTGCCCCCCTAGCCAAGTTACGATCGTTTCGTTTGCGTCGAACGCCTCGAGTACGCCACGCCTCCGATTCCTTTGTTCTGACGTCATCTCAACGCTCAGTCACGTGGTCAGAACAAAGGAATCGGAGGCGTGGTCTAATCGACGCGTTCGACGCAAACGAAACGATCGTAACTTGGCTAGGGGGGCTGGTCGGTCGAATCGGTCGCAAGCGATTAAAGGGTTAAAGTAAGAGATCCCTACACGATCTTGTAAATATATTACAACATTAGTTTTTACAAGCGAAATAAATACAATTTGATAAAGGTATCGACACGTTCGATTGGTACAAAATAAGTTAACATTGTTTACACGAGGTGGGCGCTGTTTCCGTAACAAGACACTCGTACTCACTGTATTCAATAAACATCTATCTTATTGTTTTATTGTAAGGAACGGAACTACCGTAAGATGTTATAAATTAACTTCTATCAACAGTACCTTCATAACACCACGTTTCTTTATGCCTTTAGCTAGCTCAATCATGTGGCTAAAAGTCATTTACATGTTGATTGACGAAGAGGCAAATCTATAGAATTATATCGAAGGAGAAACTGACTGACTGACATATCAACGCACAGCCGAAATCACATCACAATAAAGATATTGAAATTGAAACTACTGAGACCAGGAACATGTAATTTTGCACAAGGTATCCTTTTATGACGTAGGCGAGCACTAATTAGGCACTCGAACGACGCCGCCCCGCTTTTACGCCCCGCTGATTCGTCGAAATATTTGCGGTCCGGCGCCGCAACGCATCGTGTGGCACGGATCTAAGAGAGATTTTTACAAAATTTACCCTCTAAGGACATCGGGCGGGTATCCACCCTTACGTTGTTGAAACTGCAACGGTCCGGACTAAGCGTTTCGCTTTGTCGTTTATACCGCGTACATCGAAGGATTGGAATAATTTGCCTGCTGCAGTCTTCCCGTTCAACTATAATTTAGGTGTCTTCAAGGGTAGAGTGAATAGGCTCTTAATAAACTAGTGCGCCTCACCATCAATGATTGCATCACTGCAGTCAAGCACTGGTTTATATCAATTTAAAAAAAATGGGATGAAACAGGGGTCGAAAATTTGTATAAAGAAACGTACTTATGTACATGCGGGTGAAGCCGCTGGCAGAATTTAGACAAATATAAGATGGGTGGATTATGTGACAGGAATGAGATGAAAGAAGAGTGGTAGGTGGACCGGGGAGAGCAGATGTGATGAGCTGACCCCAAGTAACATGGGACAAGGGATGGAAGACGATGAATGTGTCTCATTAGCTTTAGCAGTACACTAAACTCTTCAAGTGGATACAAATGAGAATAGAAATGTCAATGACCACTATCGAAAAAAGTCACTTGAAAAGTACGGAATCGAAGAGCTAGATTTTGATTTAAATTCTTTGTTTATGATTCGTAAATAAATTATATTGCTTTGCTCACCCTACTGGTTGGAATTAACAAGCTAAGACGTCAAAGTAATAATATGTTGGAAAGTCAATCCTATTCTTATTTACATCGCATTGTATAAACAATACCGTAGTGAGCTCAATCCTTAGCCACTTCTGTCTATCTACCAGCGCATCTCATCGGCTCTACGGGTAGATAAATAGATTTATCCATTATCATTAAACCAATCTACCTACTAAACAAAAGTGAAATCTCAATTAATCTTAAGACCCCAAAACCGCAACCAGAACTGAAATGAACAAAATCAAATTTTATTTTGTGGTTTTACTAATTCCTCGAGCGAAAATGAAACGACCTTTTCATTGCCTAAATTCAGTACACTTTTTTTTTTTAATTATTATTGAGAGTCTCGCGGTTGACCACTATCTCACCTGATGGTAAGCGATGATGTGGCCGACGATGGAGCACGATTGCCTAGAAGTAACATATCAACAACTGTATCTCAACAGAATATTGTTTCTTTTTAATTGTTAGAGAAACAACGCCTTAGGTTTCAAATATCAAGCATTCTATCTGCCAGAGTGACAGACAGTGTTAATCAATGAAGTCTAGTCTTTTTTTATTGGTTATACATACTAGTGCAAAACTGCGATCCCATCTGATGGTAAGCAGTGATGCAATCGTTGATGGTGAAATCCACTAGTTTATTAAGAGCCTATTCACATTTGCCTTGAAGACACCTAAATTGTAATCGGACGGGAAGACCGCAGCCGGCAAACTGTTCCAGTCCTTTGATGAACGCAGTATAAACGATGAGGCGAAATGTAAAGGAAGGGTGGACATACACCGTACCGTACGTCGGGTAGTCCGATGATGGAAAGGTGATGGCGAAATTAAGTCATGTAATTCCTAGTCTGAAAAATTACAGGATTATCATCATCCAAGTCCATTTACCTTTCCAAGACTTAAGTTCTATCATCTATCATTCTACTTTATCAAACTGACAAAAACTTTCGGGACATTAGCGACATGATCTCGTTAAAGTTATAATTTTGCTAAAGCCTATTACTAGTGGCCTTTATATTCGCTATTTAGTTCAAATTATATTATTCCTCTCTTCTATCATGTAAAACTTTGCTGTGCCCAATTTAGTGTGGTTACATAATTGAGTACTTGACTCAATATTTTTTAATTTGTAGCGACATCTATGGCGTCACATAAGAACTAATCCTGCATCGCGCGATCAAAGTTCTCCGCGCGATTAGAACATATAGAACAGCCCGAAATCATCTATCGGGCAGTTGCCCACCAGACGTAACACCCGTCTGGTCGGAGGATCCTCCCTTTTCAACGGAGGTTTGCGGGACTTTACTCTCTGTTCCGCATACGTCCAAAAATTATTTAAATCGCAAATAGAAAGACATTTTCAAATTTCTTCAATATTAATCAAGTTAGAAACTTTTCAAATCTGATGGAAGGGGAAACTAACAAATAACAGTATGATGCACATACTGAAACGTGACGTCACCGCTATTAAGTTACGTGTGCTCAAAACAGCGAGATTTTCCCACCACCCCCCGACTGTTCCTCAAACCAATATTTGGAATGCTAATTAATGCTTCACTTAATTACCTATTATGATGCTGTTTTCATATTTCTCTTTTATTCGTATTTGTTGTTTAATTTAAAGTATTATACAAACATAAGCACAGGCAAATACCCAATCGTTTCTTTCTTAATAATTAACACTCGATAATAAAAAAAAATTTGACAAGCGCGAACCTACCAAACATAAAAAAAAAATTAAAGTTGTTGCAGATAAAACAATGTTTGTATTGTTTAGGTCAAATCTTGCAAATGAATTTTAAAACCGTTGTCCCTAACTGACTGAGCTGATAGCAGACGAGTTCACGAATACGGTGGAAAAAAATGAAAAACTTGATTTTACATTTTTTTTATGGTGCGTTTACACGTGGGCCAAGCCTCGGCCAATCACCATTGTTTAAACGGGGTTTCCCCGTTTACACAATAGATAGGGATACCTACAAATCAACATGCTAGTTTTTATCTCATTTTTATTACAATTAATAGGCTTGCGATTGGTTATTTAACCCTGATGCTAGGAGACGACGGTGTACGCTTGCTTAGAAGTTACCTATTCTCGTGTAGACGTAACATAGGCTTGAGAATACCTTTATCGCTAGATTTTAATCTACCAATAACTCCCGTAAATCCGTGCATTAAACAAGGTTTTCCTTGAAATAACAAGACTTTTTCCGAATTGTGACATTCAGTCCGAACAGAAATTTCCTGGTCTACGTATTACAAATCTAATAAAACATTTATACGTTTCTTCTTATCATGGTAATAGAAGCGAACTAACGTTATGTTATCATCATTACCACCATTTACGACCTATAAAAGGTTATATAGTGGAAGATCCTGTTTTCCCAATGGCGCGGGCCGCCTGATACGGACACTCGCGTATCTCTAAGGTTCGCCGCCCCAGGCATACTATCGCTTTCAAAAACCTTATTTCTCTGCTCCTGTCCTTCCGTCCTCACCACCGCCGTGGCTCGCCGAGAAGTTCTCATCTATGTCCGCCACATCATGATCGAGCCAGCCCGCGTCGCTGAGCCTGTAGTCTTAAATATTCGTCCCTAAATAAATCAATGTTCGATCCAAACCGTCAAGTCTGTCCTTCCCCCGCAATGCCAAAAGCCGAGGTCTATATCCCACAGAGGGTGCCTTTAGTGTAGTTGCTTAGTTTTAGGTATTTTATAAGTCCTGACCCGCAAGAAAAATTAACCCACGTGTGAACGTGTGAATGTGTGAGTGTGTTAGTGAAAGACACCGTTTATCATCTCATAGAATTTCGCCGAAACTTGTGCTCGACGCACATTATGCTTTTTTTTTAATTATTATTTATAGGCTCGCGCTTCACCACTAGCTTACTTGGTGGTAAGGAATTCTGTAGTTGACAAAGGAGCACGGTTGCGTATATCAGCAAACACAGACCCCGGCAGAGATTCCACTACTTAGCTATACACATAATGAAATAATTATCTCAACGTCTGTGAGTATGAGTGGCGTGTTTTTCATGTGTGGATTGTTGCAATCGAAAAACCACATAATTGTTAAAATGTCACTGCTCATACGTCTCTGGATGAGGGTGATGTGCCCAGAACTCTTGACTTCAAGACCTGCAGGTTGCATCTGCAGAATCCAGTAGCAATGGCGTCTACAGTCACTTTTGACGATTCCGAGTTCTATAGTTAGACCCATGGTGGAAACTCGTATTTATAGGTTTTACGTCATTTTAGTAGTCATACTGGCCACGATTTATCATGTTATGTTTGAGACGATATTGGCTATCAAATATTTGATTGCTCAGAGCCGCGTTATGAATCAAATAAGGATTACGCCACACAAATTATGTCTGAATACGGCTTATTAACCAATCTATGAAGCTATCAGAACATTTACACTAATGCAATAAAGCGGAACATTGTTTTTGTTTCTTATAAACATGCTGATCTCTGGAACTACCAGTGGGATTGGAAAAAAATCTTGTATGAAATAACCAGATTCATGACGAATATTAAAGAAGCGGAGCAGTAAACGAAGACGCGGGGACATCTAGTTACTTATTATCACCGCAGTTACAAAAAAGTTGAGTAGCAATTAATATTCTCTAGGCAAACCTTGACTTCGTCACAAAACTCATAATTGCAGAATCGGAT
Organism: Mythimna vitellina; assembly: GCA_949316375.1. NCBI lineage: Eukaryota > Metazoa > Arthropoda > Insecta > Lepidoptera > Noctuidae > Mythimna > Mythimna vitellina. Next base: position 20,319,798 of record OX438700.1, on the reverse strand, counting down.
CTTGTAAAAGGCAAAGTTAAGTAGATAATTGCTTCAGGCTGAAGAGAATATTTAAAACATTTTTCGCCTTCAAAAGTGTCCTCTGTTAACTTTTCAACGTCAACACGATCTTAATTAGATAAATGATTAACATTTTACGCTTAAACAGGGGTATGGTCGTATTACCTTGTCACAAACCTACCTACTTACAAAATAAATATCATTTATCACAATTTTGCAGCGCTTTTTTATTAGGATACTGGTTTTTTATCTGTGGCTTCTTTTTAATGGTCAATATCACCTAGCCATGCCTCCTCTCGCTCCGGGCCCTGGTACAGGCTATGGTCTGGAGCGAGGGAGATTGGACGACGGTCACCTCCTTCTGCAGAGCTAGCGATGGAGACATCCTCACGCTCAAACCGCAGAGACCCCAACTACCAGCCACCATTGCATTGCACCACAGCATGGGCTTCCGGAAGACGAACAATGGATAGCTAGCCGTCCGGTTTCGTTCATATTTTTTTTAATAGGTAGACTTGCGTCTGATCACTATCTAACTGATCTTAAGAGATGATGTCGCCTACGATGGATCCTGCTTGCACTCTAAAATATAGTTTTCTATCGGGAAATTTCGTACTCGGATAAGACTTCCAAATACGTTGTCAGTTAAAAATTGACGGGTCTCGCTGGGGCTGGTGCCTGCCAGGGTCGCAAAATTGTTCGAAAGAGTCACGGCAGCTCTGGAACCGAAAGGGCAACTTAAGGAAAACGGTAGGTTTTAGTCAATAAAAATTTGACACTTCCTCTTGCTCCATCCATAACAGGTGGCTTCATCTTTCAGCCAAAAGACAGTCCACAGTTGGACATAGAAGTATCGCTACAACATCCGGTATTGTGCGTTTCGTATCCATCGAATTCCTGCGACCCTCACTAGGTCATCGGTTCACCATGTGGGAGGCCATTCAAAGCTGCGTTCTCCTGTACACAGCCGCCTTTCCAGAATCCGTCGTCGTCATCGACCATCTGTTCTACGAGCAATATGCTCAGCCCACTGCCACTTAAGTTTAGCGATTTTTCGGGCTACATCGAAAACCTTAGTTCTCCTGCGGATATCTTCATTCTTGATGCGATCACGCAAGGAAACTGCGAGCTTAGCCCATTCTATTGGCATACGGGTAACTTTAAGCCTTCTAATGAGACCCAGTCTAAAAAAAATACCCGACACCTCTTCATACAAACACACATAAAACAATTTTACCTTCTTATGATATTATTTACTTGAGCAGATAAAAGCTACATTACCAATATCTTCTTATTATCTTGTTATAATTTCACAGAACCTTTCTATTAACTCATCATTATTCAATTACCTCAGTGAAAAGCTCTGGGGTACATTCCGAGGGTCCTTTTGAAGATCAGGCGTGTTCAGCAGAGTGAACTTAATCTCATGATCAAAGCTGGGATTGCGGATACTCGGATAGCGTTTAAGTTCATAGGGTTGAGTTACTTTAATTGATTAATAATTGGAAAATTATAGATTTGGTTGTACTGGGGATATTCTTTACTAGATTTTTTTCTCGTCCTTGATCTCGAGGACTATTTCACAAAAATCTTTTTTATTTATTTATTGCACACATGTTGTGAATAGATGTTACATTATTGTATCGTGTCAAACTTGGACCCTGGTAGGGCAAAGCAACCCGTAGTCATAGAACGCAAAGGGCAACTGAAGGATACAGGTGTGGTTTTAGTCAGTAAGCCAGCCTTAAAACTATTGCCAAATACTCTATCTCGTAAGCTCTTCCGTCACTTATGGGGATTGAAGAATTAAACGAGATGAAGTACCTAGTCGCTAACAGACGACCCTGGCGAATAGGACATGAAAACATTCGTCGGACCAATCCGACGCGTTAGGTTAAAGGGTTATGGAAAAATCAAATAGCACTTTTTGCCCGAATCGGCAATCGAATCCAGCAAACTCTCAGCTGTCACGCTCGCGACCACGCGACCAACGAGACAGTTAAAGTTGACTGGCCTGTTGGTCTAGTGGCTAGTGGCACTGCCTGCTATGTCGGAGGACGTGGGTTCGATTCCCACCCAGGGCAAATGTTTTTGTGACGAGCACGACCATTTGTTCTGTGTCTGGGTGTAATTTAGGTGTCTTCAAGGCTAGAGTGAATAGGCTAGAGCTAATAAACTAGAGCGCCTGACCATCAATGATTACACCTCCGCTTACCATCAGGTGGGATCGCAGTCAAGCACTGGCTATAAAGAGTAAAGTTTGTTTTTTTGTTTGTAGGAGGTAATCTCTGGAAGTACTGGTCCGATTGCTAAAATTTTTTCAATGACAAAAAGCTGCTTTATTCTTGAATGAGATAGGCTATATTTTATGTACGAAGGCGAAACCGCAGGCAAAAGCTATCATTATGTAGGTATTGTTGTCTAGTACTCATAACACAACTTCTGCTTAGCTTGGAACTAGACGGCGTTGTGTGAAAGCTGTGCAATATTCATCATCATTTCAGCCGAAAGACGTCCACTGTTACAACGACCGATCCTTTGCGTCTCGCATCCACCGCATTCCCGCGACTCTCACCAGGTGGACCCACTTTGTGGGAGGTCTACCAACGCACCGATGCAATATTATTATTATTAAAGTGACCACGACTGCTATGTTGCAGATCTTTGTAATTCTTAGCTTTTCTCTACTATTATATACATATATTATAAATCAACTAAACCTTCCTCATCAATCACTCTGTCTATTGGTGAAAACCGCATGAAACCGTACGAAATTTTTGATTTAATCGCGTTTATACAGACAGACAGAAGCAGTTTGGGACTTTGATTTATAATGTGAAGGATTATTTGTTTGTAGAAAGACATCTTTCACAGAATCAAAATACGTCCCTGTGCTTTTTGCATTCTTGACTTGAAACAAGCAAAATTTTTCTCTTTATGCCGCGGGTGAACCGTCGTATATATAGGTCAAAGTTTCATCTTGACAGGGAAAACGTGAGCATGCCTATGCATTACTCTTTGCATACAATTTTGTATTTCTTCTCACCATAGTACATGGACCGAATGGAAAAACAAGAAAACGTGTCGTACCGAATCCAAATAAAACGGGACAAGGTCAGGAAGATGATGATGATGACATCATACAGTGTTACGAAAATAAGTATTCCTATTTTATTTAGATACTACTTTTGCCAATGGAATAAAAAAACTTTCCTTAGGGAAGACACAGCCATTATCCAAAACCAAAGCTGATCTTGAGCATGAGAGGTACAAATTTTGTTCAACAAGTTTCGTTGCTCATTTCGTCAAGTAGGAGTTTTCAAAATAGGGGAAGTTTGAAAATGGCGCCAGTGGCTGAAAAGTTGAAAGGGAATCGTTTGTCTTTGTATGGTCACGTGAAGAGGAGGGATGAAACGCATGTTACTAAAAGAGTTATGAGTTTACATGTGGATGGATGGAGAGGGAGAGGGAGACCAAAGAAAAGATGGATGCATTGTGTGAAGAGTGATATGAAAGAAAAGGAAGTTAGTGATAGCATGAAGAGTGACAGGGCAGAACGGAAGAAAAAAACGTGTTGCGCCGATCCCAAATAACAAGGGACAAGGGCAGGATGATGATGAGGAGTTTTCAAAATAGGACCACACTTTACCAATACACCTTGTATAACAGGGCAAAGATGTAATGTGTCGATTTCTGGCGATCGACATAACGGTGAGTTTGATCGATCGTTTGATACAAACAGCAACGTGACACGTAATAAAGCGATGATAAATGAATCTATCGTTTTGCACTGAATAGGTTGTCAGTTTACGTTAGACATAAAGTAGCAAGATATTAAATAGCCGTCTAAACTTTTGTTATTGGAAGGCTCGTGTTCGTGTTACCACTTACTTTTATGATGGTAAGCGATGATGTGATCGATGATGGAGCACACTTGCCTAGACGTAACCTATTGACTTTTGACTTACAAGCCCAGGTTGATACTATGAGGAAACACAGACCCTGGCAGGGAATTCTACTCTTAACTGTACACACAATGAAAGTATTCCCTCAAAGTTTTGTGCGTATGAGAAGGATGTTCTCCATGTGCAGCTTCTTCCTATAACTTTAAAAAAACTCAACGGTTAGCCTCCGCTCATACAGCTCCGATGGGCGTGGAAGTAGTGTGGGCAGACCAGCCATACAATACATTAGGGGACCCAACATGATGCGCAACGCGTACCCAGTGTCCCGCAACTTGTCCCCCAATATTTTACGACGCATTCACGTGACGCGAGTCATGTTGGGGGACATTTTGTCCCATAGTATATCTGAGGCTTTGAAATTGGCTTTTCCCCACGCATTGATGATTGACGACTTTCTTTTTTATATGCTCGCGTTTTTTGGACTACCATACATGATAATAACCGGTGATGTAGTCGATGATGGAGCACACTTGCTTTAAAGAAAGAAAGAAAGAAAGAAAACACGTTTATTTGGCACACCGGTACACACAATGAGATATTAATTCCACCATCAGGTGGGATCGCAGTCAAGCACTAGTTTATATCAATAAAAAAAAAAAACTATTGAATGTTATCAATTATTTTAGCCCAATTCCAATACAAAATGGAGTTTGTGGAAATACGAATTAACTTTGAGAGCAAATTAACCGCTATCCCGATAAATGTTTAGGGTATGTGAACAAACATTACTTTGGGTTATAAAAGCTGATTGGAGTGCTAATGTTGCCGGTTGAGAGTATCGGTAACATTTAACTAAGTGCAAACATTAATTAATATCACCGCTGTTAGAATGAACAAGCATCATCATCTTCCTGCCCTTGTCTCATCTTATTTGGGGTCGGCGCAACACGTTTTTTTCTTCCATTCTGTCCTGTCAACCGTCATACTATCACTAACTTCCTTTTCTTTCATATCACTGTTTACACAATCCATCCATCTTTTCTTTGGCCACCCTCTCCCTCTCCACCCATCCACATGTATACTCATAACTCTTTAGCTAGTTTAGTTAGAATGAACAAGCAAGTTAGCTTAATTCAGGTTGTTGATTCATATTGTTTTTTGAAGCCATAGAATCGGTAAAATCTGCTACATCAGTCTGTATCCCTTCGATAGAGTTATCTCGCTTTTATCCTGCGGCCCATCCCCTTACTGTTCGAGTTTTAATCGAACACTAAGCGAAAATGCATAATTGCATCGAATGCAAGTGTGCACATTCGCTCGTTCACCAAAATGTGGACCAGTTCGCGTTCGGATCTTGTTAGAGCTACACGTACTCAAACCATTACCATTTTACCATTACCGTCACCATTTACCTGTCTAGTAACTAAGTGTTGTAGTGATTCAGTGTAATACAGTTATTTTCCTTACAATTTGAGACTTTAACTTACCATACAAACCATATCCAATCATCAATACGCGAAAAGAGTGTTAGGTCACCATAGCGTCAAACACTACTTTTTACATTATAGACTGGTCTGAGCCCCAGCAAAGGGACCATTACAAGGCTGGTTATGCTATGCTATTACTTTGATTAATTAAAATCAGCTTAAAAACTGTAGCATAGTATTCCTATTCAGGCTCTGTTGAGGCGAGGCAGGCAATCATTAAACCACTTCTCCCCGTTAACTAAGGAGCCGTTCACGTATTACGTAGGCAGATTTTTTAGCAAATATTAATTCCCCTCCCCCTCGTCAGCAAAAGTAAGCAAGCTCTCAAATGCTTACGTAAACATTGGTACGTGCATTTGTCAATGTGTTGGTTATTAATTTATGAGCAGTAGTCTTAAGTCTAAAGTTAATTTAAAATTTTGACATTATAAATTCAAATTAACAGTTCTCAGTCCGTGACACACTAATCTATGGACACTAAGTCTTCAATGACATTAGATGTATGCTGCTTAATGATGTGCGTCTGCTCACTTTTTGATTTTGGATCATCGAAATTGTTCTCTTAAAAACCTAAAAAAAAAATTGCACTACTGACGTAATCACATCTAGACCCCCCATCAGCAATGTCATCAAAAATAAGCAAAGCAAAGCCTCCTCTGCAGTGCTTACGAAATTCTTGAATGGCCCTTATTGCGTTCAAGGGCTGCAGTAACTCTTGCGAACAATCATGCAGCCCAAAGGCTTTTCAGAAACACTTATTGCAGGCTAAAATCATAAATATTTTTGTTTCACATAGGCCTACATGGGCACTTATAAAACGTCAGAAGCAAGTGCACGGTTCCAAATAGGTCGTGTCCAATGGAGAAGAACCGCTACGCTAACAAAATATACCAACGGCATTTCCACAAATGCTGACAAATACAAACCAGATCCTTCTTCAAGGTTTATTTCCTCCGGAGGTTTTCGTACCATCCGTAGCTAAAAACGGCAAAAAAATCACTTTTATTGTATGGGAACCCCACTTTAAATATTTTTTAAATTCTGTTTTAATTCTGTTTTAGTATGTGTCGTTGTAGCGGCAACAGAAATAAATCATCTGTGAAAATTTCAATTGTCTATCTATCACGGTTCATGAAATTACAACCTGGTGACGGACAGACGGACAGCGGAGTCTTAGCAATGGCGTCCGGTTTTTACCCTTTGGGTGTGGAACTATAAAAATCCACATCGCTTTAGAGACAAAAAGAATACTTAACAGCGTTTCTATATTTAGCGCTGGTGCAAATGAAAGCCTTCGGCTTTCGTGTTTAAGTAAAACCTCCATGTTTTATTTAGAGGCCGTTGAGCGAAAACATTCAAATGCTTTTCAAATAAAATGGCGTTTGGCGACTATATACACATATTATGGTATTTGAACTTGATGTTGGTTAATTATTTATATGTATAAGCCGTTTGGGGTTGAAACACCGTGGAATTAGGGCTACATTTCACCGAGACACCATGGTGGCGCGACCAGTCACTACCAATAAAATGTATACAGCCCTTTATAGTAACTCACCCTGGTGTCCGTTTGGTTGCGCAACCAATTTGGTGGCGCGACCAGCACGGACGCCAGTGACGCTCCCACCAAAGAGTATGTAAGATGAAAATCTATTCTATGAAAGGGCTATATTTCACTGGGACACCGCCACTGTCCCGGTGAAATATAGCCCTTTCTCAAAATGTCGGTCAGTCAAAAAAGTTAAGTTAAATTGCACGTTCCAAAGCATAGATCTCTATGGCGAAGAACGTGCAGGAAATTCTATGGACTGGACATTCTTTTAAATCATATTATGAGTTACATATAATCTTGGTTACATATTTCTTGCCGCTGCTAGTCAAGAGTAAATAGGTTACTTCTAGGCAAGCATGCTCCATCGTCGGCCACATCATAGCTTACCATAGGTGAGATAGTGGTCAACTACGAGCCCGTCCATAATGAAAAAGAAGGCCAAATAAGTTTCCACTTGTATAAAAGTTGTTCGGGATATCAGCAAATAGCTGATCGACTCTCGTCGACGACTCCGTTTTTTTTTTAAGTGAGAAATCATCCAACGAGTTCTCTGGCACTTGGGCGAAGCGGGAGGGCGTGTCAGACTTTTACTAAAACCCACTCCTATGTTCCTTCTTTACCTTACATTCCAATGTAGGGCCATCCCTAGCGGGATTATGCCACCCTGCTGGGCCCCTACGGTTTTGTTGATATCTCCTTGAGGCGCGCGTGGAACACTACGCGCCATCGACGACTCAAGTTCGGTCCGGACGGTGATCTACTCATTGCTCGCCGTCCGCAAGCCCACGCATACGATGGGCTTTTCTTTGGTTAACGAAGTATCAGCATTGCTTCTCAACGGGGAATCAATGGTGCCAGCGTTCTAAGTACTTTTCCCATTGACAGCGATATGGATGAATCAAAATTATTTATAGAAATAGTATTTTTCACAATTTGAATTCTTCATATACCTCACTAATTTATTTATTTAAACTTCATGTACAGTAGTGGTACATAGGCGGACTTAAAGCAACAAGGCATTCTCTACCAGTCAACCTTTGGGTTAAAAGACACAACACTGGTAGGTGTGCATAATAAATAAATACTTAACAGATATATCAAGTAGACTGTAAATATTAAGTTAGAATAATAAAATACTTATATATGCTAATATTATAAACTAATAAATACATTATAATTAGGAGAACTAAAAAAATAACAATTATGACAAAAACTGAATTGTCATTGTAAGGTTGAGAGAACTTCAAGTAATAGTTCCGAATTTTACGCTTGAAGGAAAATTTACATTCCGATTTTTTGATGTCAAGAGGAAGCACATGCCCTAAAAACGTTTTTACGGTGTTAACTACGGTGTTGATTTTTTTTGAGCATCTTTTTCCAATAAATAGGTAGGTACAGGCCAGGCCACGCCATGTTTGACGTGAATAGACTCGTTTTCTTTCCTTCTTTCTTCTTTACAGCTGTGTCTTCATTATTTTCGCAACGTGATGTCTGCTCTATTCACCGATGAATGGAGCGAATTTATCTCTTGTTGCGACTTTCATAATATCTAACATAGCTTTATGGACAGGCTCAAGTAATATAGCTTTGATATCTGTTGGAAATATCATTGAGCGTTGCAAGGAAAATGCCTTTAATATGACGTTTTTACTTCGGGTAGTGTGACGTGGCCACGAGTAGTGTGAAAATAAAACCTGGGACGAAGGCAAAAAAGGAACAGGAGTGGGTTTTTAGTCAGTAAAAGTCTGACACTATCTTCTGCTCCGCCCAAGAGCGAGATAATGTCATAAGATGATTTTCCCACCCATTCAAAAAAAAGAAAAAAAAGCGGGAAATCATCAAATGAACTTCTTAAGTGGAGCGAGGAGTGCTAGACAAAATCCACCTAGCTTTTCCCCGCGACTTCGTCCGCTTACAAGTCAAAAAAGTTTCTAATAGGATTTTTAATTGGTGTTTTTAATTTCAATAAAATACGTAACTCGTCTTTCATCAATTCTGTTAAAGAATATTCATGCAAAATTTGAAGTAGATTGGATCAAGGAATCACGTTGTCCCATACAAACTTTGCCCACCTTTTACACCTCACCCCCAGGGTAAAATTTCTAAAAAATCTTTCTTATCAGATTTCAATTCTGCCACTCTGACAAGCCCAGTCAATTTTGTTGACAGCTCTTGAGACGCATGGCACATAAAGTTGGCTCGGGCCTGGACCTTATCGAACGACGAGCTACCTATTGCTCACTGTCCGCAAGCTTGCACCTACGGTGACCATGACTACCGACACCCGACGCCCAGAGCGTCTCCAGCGGCGGCTGGACGTAACTATTGCCTTTCCCTTACTCTTTCCTCCAACTTCTTCGCATTACTACTTACTTTAAAAAAAGAAGGCGACTGCTTCCTATGACCTTTCGCTCCGTGCCATGGCCTGAACCAGGGTCAGACGCGAAAGGTCGCCGACGTTGATTTTATATTTTATTGACATGGTATACTAAGTCCACACCACTGAAATCTGTGTGGTTCTTTCTTTAAAAGACCATCTCCCTCACCCTCTTCTCAAATGATTTGACCATTGCATGTTTACTGCATAAACTTTAAAAGAAACTCTCTGAGTTTGTTTCGACGTTTCTTCACAAGCTAGGAAAAACCGGCCCATCTATTTTAAATGATAAAAAATTTACATACATACACAAAAGTGTCACATATAAACTTATTGCAAAATAAATATCGTTTATCATTTAAGCGTTTCTGAACTGGTAATTTTTAAAAGTTCTTCTAATGTACAAAAAACAGATAACAGAAGGAAAAAAAGAAAAATGTATCCGACATCACGTACTCACTTGAATTGTTCGCTTTGTTTTGCAATTTTCTCGACAGATTTCCACGGAAAGGCATTAAAGTCTCAAGTTTCCAAACAAAATGGGAGCACAATTCCGTAGTTTGGGCAAAGTTTGACGTTCAAGGTTCTGTGAGGCGAGAACAGCAATTATGTGGCCTAAGTGCCACAATACCCTTAATGCTGAATTATGTTGGTTTAATTATATTTCGGTCTTTCATATTAATGTAGTGTCAAACTAATAACATAAAGGCGATCTTTTGTATACATGCATGTGAATGTTTATTACTCCTTCACGCTTAAACAGCTGAACGGATTTAAATGAAATTTGGTACATGGGTACCGTGTCCTGTAATAGCACAAATGATACTTTTTATCAATCAATCAAAATCTTTATTTGCTAGAATATTGTACATAAAGTGTTATAACATCCAGTCAGTGCATGAAATCGTCTCACTCGCTCTGAAACGCATGCGTGCTCTCGCGCTCATACCGGCTGAATAATTTTTGTGTTTAGGGGATGTTTGGTCACTACAATTTGTCTGACCAATGAAATATAAGTTTGTAATAGTTACCTTAATAACATCAGACATGTAAAAATAAGTAAAGTTCATTTATTTTTTGTAGAGCTTTAAAGCGTCTGACAGAAGTTTTGTTGCATAGAAAGTGCCTGACACTTATGAAAATCAGCCATAAAAATTTAAGTTAAGTAACTCATATTTTTAGTTCCCTTTCTCACCTGGTACCTGCTCAGGGGTCCCAAGAGGGAACTCCACAAGCACACAGGTATTCAAAGCACACGAGACGCTACTGAGAACCTAAGGTTTCATCCATGTGAAAATAAGTTATGTCAGATCGCTCTGGGATCTTGGACTATTAGTTTCAGCATATCCTGTCACAACATGGCGTGCTAATCTTCTCACAAACACGGGAGCATTTTCCATTGGTTTCATTTTCTACTTTGACGCGAGCAAAGCCGCTGGTAGAACCTATGGCTAATAAGTTTAGGATAATTGTGCTAGCCTTGCTCTGGAACGGTTAAAATTATTGTTGGGCAGAATTCATTATTTGCAAAATAGAAATCTCTAATAAGTATATAAAAATCTCATGTCACAGTGTTTGTAATCGAATTCCTACGAAACGGCTTGATCGATATTTACGTTTTTTTTTTTATTTTGTGTAATTTGGTAGCTTTCAGAATTTGGTTGGAGACATTTTTTTCCCTCCTACTCGGGGGTATCCCCCATTTTTTCTTTGATAACTTATATGGCAGAACAACGTTTGCCGTGTCGTCTAGTATCTACCTAATATAAAATATTATAATAATATTATCTAATCTAAATACAAGGGGAGGCCTATTGCCCAACAGTAGGGCATCGTAGACTGATTAAAAAAAATGTACAATCAAACAGTCAATATTTCTACAGACCGATTCTTTCAAGATTTCTACAGACCGGTCCACGCTTCGCGACAATATAATGCAAGAATATATTATCATAGGAATTGTTCTATTATCTATAGAATAAAATTCCTATAAAAAGCGCTAACACTTCGCACTATTGTATATAAAAGGAGAAACTGACTGACATATCAACACACAGCCGAAATGACTGGGATTAGGAGCGTGAAATTTTGCACAAGGTTTCCTTTTATGACGTAGGTGAGCACTAAGAGAGGAGATCCGAAAATTCCCGATCCATTACATCCCCAAGGGGATGAAACGGGGGTTCAGGTTTGTATGGAGAAACTTACTTTGACGCGGGCGAAGCCGCTGGCAGAAGCTAGTCGCTTCGTACCTATCTGCGGGAGCCTTGATTTCAATAGAAAGGTGGCAAGTTATTTGTTTGAAATACCATAAATATGTTGCCTATTATGCAATAGACACAGGGTTATTAAAATCTCATAAAACGATTTTTACGGTGTTAACACCCGATAAGAGCATATTTTCGCAATAAATAGATACAGCTGTGTCCTCATTGTTTGCCCAATGTGATGTCTGATCAATTTACCAATGAATGCAGCGAATTTATCCATTCTTACGGCTGTCATTTAAATACACTAGCGGTTCCGGTAGACGTAGTGCCCGAAAACTGGCTTTTCTTCAGACAAGATAATTAAGAACCCAATTGCAGCGCCTTTACCGGGTCCAATTGTATTTCAAACCATCCAGGGTCTCGCGCATATATACACAGAGTTTCAACCGAATCGGTGGAGCTATTTAGGAAGAGTTAGGTGACAAAAACACGTACAGAAGAATTATATATTATATAAAGATAAATAAAATAACCTTCATTGCGTACTTGAGTTAGTAAGCAAGAATCTTATGACTATGTTAGTAAAGCTTAATATTATTATTTAATAACAAGATTATTGTGAGGTTTACATCTCTTATTAATGCTATACACTATCGGAGTAATTAGGTATATTTCCCAGCTTTGATCTTCAGGATGGTGTTGGAGCTCGCCCGCACTCTACAGAACATTGACACAGATTTTTGTCTAATGATGTGGCTACATTATCACGCAAATATTCGTGTCGCGCTCTCGCGATAAAAACATCGTATTCTTAGAGTTCATTTTCAATCAAATCCCAGTCAGAGCAAACCTATTTTTGATCTCGATATTACATAATGACAAAACTACTCCTATCTTTTGCGAATCCCTACGTTTTCTAGTCAGTATGGACGTAACCTATTCAGTAATTCCGGCTAACTCTTTCGCGGCCTATCGTGACTTTCTCTGGCTGTATCAGGACATCACTCCTGTAGCACAGATGGGTGCACAGGAGGGCCCTGTTTCAAAAAAATACTCGAAATTTTTTGATACAGGGCCCCCTTTAGGACCAGTTACGCCACTACAAGGTAGGAGTCTGATCTTAGACCTATCAATCACTTTAACCTCTTCAAAATAAACAACTTTCCACCAATGAACTCGTGCTCCAAATCTCAAGTTCCGTAATTCTGACAGACGATTACATCTCGATGTTATCTCGAAGCATACGTTCACTGATAAAACTGACCCTAAACAATGTCCAGCAGTTTATCGTCGGACAAGAATTGCGAAGATAGCAATAGCTAGCTAGTGAAAGTGATGGGTTGGGTGTTGACCACACAACTGACATTGGAAAACCAATTCTACTAGCCAAAAGTTAGAGTATATATTTGTGTGAGCGCAGTGTCGCGTGAGACCTTTCAGTCGGTGATATCATATTAAATGTTATTGTATAACACCGTATAATGTGTATGCCTTGGATATTCTTCGTGTTTGTCGACTGGCTCTCATAACACTTAATTTGCGGAGAAGCCAGCAAGGCAAATGAAAGGTTTCTAACCGCAGCGACAAGTCTTATAATTGAAAAGAAACAACTTGACTCGATCACTTCGAATAGAACGGATTTCGCGCTTCTTTTAATATGTAATGATGAAGTTAGGTGAATGTAAATAGAAATACAAGGTAACGATGACGTAACCTATTCATAAGATAACGATATGTATGCGACAGTTACATATACAGTCGACTCTCATTAATTCGAAATTCTAGGGTCTCTTAAAATATTACGAATTATCAAGTGTTCGAAATATCAATAGGTCGAACCGAGAGTAACAGTAACTGAAACCTAACTAAACGAAACAATTGTGTGAAGTGACTGTGTGTTAAACTAATCATTACAAAAACAAAGGCTCGTTCGTGTACGATGTTACAAGTTTGAACTTATCTCAAAATGTACTTACATACCTCTGTAAGTTCTGAAATCTGAATCTTTCTCTCTGCCACTTTAAATTGTCGAGTGTTTGACGCCGATGATTCTAATTAACGCGTCGTTTTGTTACGTTGCGATGATTTTTTCGTTCGAAATAGCAAGTGCATAAAAATGTATTGTTTTATTTATGTATATACTAACTTTGAATCATAGAGAGGTTCGAATAATCGCAGATTGGAATTAAAGAGAGTCAACTGTATTTAGAAATAGCTGACAGTGGCTTCGCCCGTATGAAGCCAGAAAATTATCCCGAGAAAGCACTCTAGAGATAAAGAGTATCTTATGTGATATTTCACTAATGCGCCAAATTACGTCCAAATCCGTTTAGCCGTTTAAGTGTAAAGGAGTAACATACATACAGGATACTATTAGGTTAATATGATAACTGACGACGCAAACTAGACTGTCGAGATGGGCAGTCAATCCAAATAACAGTTGTTTTAGGTTAAGGCGTATAGTCCCTTGATCATCTGGCCGGAGTTAAATGCACACATAAGTATGTGTGCATACATTGCGGCTAGCTGAGCCCGGATAGAGCCCCGCGGACCTTTAAATCCATTTTCTTTGCGAAATATTGATGCGAAGTATTGATTGATTGAGCATTTTTTTTGAGTAAAAAATATTACTGAAGATCAAAGCCATTCGAAAGGAGTAGGGAAAACTAGTGAAAAAATATCATATTAATTTTGTTTTTACTAAAGTATTAGTCATACGAAAAAAAAACATATGTTGATAATGTTGTACATGAGTTTATAATAAACATATATTTTTTTCAAACCCATTGACCTAGCAGTTACCGAGGAGTAGGCTTAAGAAAGTCACTGCTCGGGCGCTAGGGCCTTAACGCGATTGACGCGTTTATGACGTTCGGCGCTCTGATTGGCCCGTTCCAAGCTCTTAACCAATCAGAGAGCGAAACGCAGTAAACGTTTCGATCACGTTAACGTAAGAACCACTCGCATTTGGCACTCTGATTGCCCGTCCAAGCATAATAATAATAGCATAATCAGCCTTTAATGTTTCCACTGCTGGGACTCAGGCCTCCTCTCTACGAGAGGGAATGGGCCGTAATCCACCACGCGGGCCCAGTGCGGGTTGGTGAATGTCACATGTCTTCGAAGTTTTTGGTTCTAGGACATGCCGGTTTCCTCACGATGTTTTCCTTCACCGTTTTGAGAGCAGTAGTGATGAAATGAATTACACAAAGTACTTATTGCGCCTGGCTGGGTTTGAACCCGCGACCTAGAAGTCGTAAGTCGGGGCCGTTACCACTCGGCCTCCACTGCTCTTCTAAGACTACCCGTCTAAGAGATGGGTTTAATTCCGTAAGACACACATAAACATAACTCGCCATTTGGATGGAATGTTCAACCATTGTGAATGTCAGAAGGCCGCCGGCTTGGAGAGATACCACAAAACAAACAATCTCAGAGAGACAAAGGACCTTTGTACGAAGCTTCAGTGAACAAACCCTAATCCCCAATATGAACCCATTCTTATGTTACAAACAGAATGTCAAACCAACTAGGATAACGGTACTAGGATTGTTATCGCGGCCTTGGATCGAAAAGAGCAACTGAACTGGTTTTTAGTCAGTAAAAGTCTGACACTCCCTCTGGCTCCACCCAGAGCAGGAGTAGTCATTAGGTAATTCTCAAAAAAAAAAAAAAACCTGGTGACTTTTTTTTATTAAGGATTAGCTTGCGTTTGACCACTGTCTCACCTGGGCCTCAAGTCTGCTATTACAATAGTGTCAGAATGGTCTATTATTGGACTCAAAATTGTTGATTTTTACAAGTTTGGTAATCTACTAATGTAATGGCGTCATTATGACTTTGAAATGGTCAACCACTGACACTCCAATCAAAGAAGTGGTATTCTCGTACATACTGACAAATGAATATCTGACGTATGCGGTAATCTGCTAAAATCGTGACAGTTCCTTTGATCAGTGACCTACCATTAGAACGTCATTATGCATTCATTGCTTGTAATAAACTCAATATTGTCATTCTACCAGAAGTCTATTACGAGACCATTGACCGATCAATGATCGATCATTATGAATTAGCAGATTACGAAATTTTAGCAAAATAACAATGGTGGTGTTGGAATGACGAATTTATAAAAATAGCAGACTTGGGCCCCCGATAGTAAGTACCTAACGATGTGACCGACGATGGAGCACGCTTGTCCAGAAGTAACCTATTCAGTCTTGACTTAAAGACCCTTAGGTTGTAGCTATCAGGAAACACAGACTCTGGCAGAGAATTCCACTCCTTAGCTGTACGCACTATAAACTGTGGCCCGTTCACCTAAAAGGAGTGACAAGCCAATCCAAGACACGGATCGTACGGAATTTCAGAGAATGCAAATTACTGACTAGACGTGCCAAAGGCATAGCAAAGCGAAGCACTAGTGCATTCCGCTGGGGACCTCAGTGTCCACATTTTATGTGCAGAGGACGGTCATATTACTCTAAAACAGTTTAATTTATGTTACCCAAGGGATGTAGAAGGCATTCGTAGACAATGTATCCCTTGGGTTTGGGCGACACCTTCCTTTTACTTTTCACCTTTTTACATAGTCACTTTACGCGTATGTATTTTTATCTGCGGAATTCTCTTAAAAAACTCACTGGATTTTGATGCGGTTTTCACTAATCGAAATAGCAATAAACGAGAAAGGTTTGATGTATAATGAACCAGTACGATACCGTGCGAGACATATTTATAGAAACAGGCGTTTTCTCGCAGATCTGCTTCCCTAATCCATTCCACAAGATTCATTTTTCTAATAAAAAGTACTAATTAGCAATAGTGTAGTTATCTATCAGTCAAAAAATCTTCATTATCGAATCAGTACTTCTAGAGGTTACTTCATACAAACAAACATGTAGCAACATCTATGACGTCACATCGGAATTCAAATTCAAAATTCTGCATCGCAGTATGAGTTCTCGCGCGATTAGAACATAATATACAACAAACCGAAATCAACTATTAGGGCAGTTATCCAGACTAGACATTACATCCGTCTGGTCGAAGGTTCCTATCTTTTCGGAGGTTTGCGGAACTTACTCTGTTCCACATACCTCTATATATAAAATCAATACCTCCTCTCCCTCCTCATACCTGCTTATAACATAAAAACTGTTTATGGTGTGTAAATATTTGGACGGTGCTGTTGTCACAATATGATCACAATATACTTAGAGATACCCTTAATTATAGCCATAGTCGATAACAGCCCTAAAAGCAAATCAACCGGCAATTTACGGATACAGGCGCGATTGGGGACCAGTTAGCTGATAAAAAGGGTCAGGTACCGGCGAGGATTGGAAACGCATCCGATTGATAATATTGATAATTAGCTTTTGTCGATTTTGGCCTTGGTCCGAAAAGAGACACCATTCGGCTATCTGGGGCAATACCAAACGTCAGACGTGAAAGCGAGAAAGAGGGATGGAGATGACACCATTTATAGCTCCATTCCTTTAACACTTCAGTTTAGGTCCTAAAATAGATCGCGTCAAGAGCTCGTGTTAGAGGCCTCAAGACTAAAAGTCCGGAACCGAAATTAAGTCCCGTATTTATTTTGATATTTCATAGAATTCTAAGAAAGACTGCTAAGAGTCTGAGGATTTACAGGATTTAGTAGCTGTAAAAACTATAAAGCACAAATCGTCCCTTAGCTTACAAGTCGAAAATTGGCGGTTTTCAAATTTGAATGCCTTTAGATGGAGCTTCTCATTGCGCGTCTAACCATTGGTCATATAATATAGATTTCATCCAATCAGAAACCATAATTCGAAAAGTAGTGACAGCGTGCAAGTCGGGTAGCCTCCCAACACCGCAAAGTTTTATTCGTTTCCAGTAAAGTTGGTAAAAATGACTGATGCGGTATTAGGGACGAAATATCACTGTCAGTAATAAAAATAAGCAATAGATATTAGGTGCCAAAATCGGTCAATTGCCAGACGGACTCGCGGACCGAGGGTTTCGTACAAACTTATCTATGTAAATAGTTCGATTCCAGAAAAGAGTCTCGTAGATTTCTCGAATCGCTAGTGACGTAAACACAATTTTTTCTGTTTTCTTTACTTGTCCTATAAGACTTTGCTCCTAGCCAAATTTCAGGATTCTAGACTCAAAGGAAAGTACCCGGAAGGTTTTGATTTGTTCGCGAATATCAAAATAAGCGCCATAAACGGAGCAGACACGGCCTTATGTTAAGATTTCGTGACCTAGAAGTTTGAGATTTTGCACTGCTCCAAGGGGCAGCAGACCTGAGTATTTGATATTAACTTCAGCTTAATACTTTCACGCGTTTCCGAGAAAAGAAGTCTTGACAGACGGTCAGAGTATATTTTACACTGTACAAAGCTCTTCTGAAGAATCACTTTTTTTTTCATTTCGTTTCATTTAATTTATTTGCATACCAAACTGTGAATAAAGATGTTACAATAAAAACTAGAGCAGTGGTGGCCGAGTGGTAACGGCTCCGACTTACGAGTTGAGTCGCGGGTTCAAACCCAGCCAGGCGCATTACTTTGTGTAATTTATCTCATCACCACTGCTCTCAAAACGGTGAAGGAAAACATCGTGAGGAAACCGGCTTGTCCTAGAACCAAAAATTCGAAGACATGTGACATTCACCAACCCGCACTGGGCCCGCGTGGTGGATAACGGCCCATTCCCTCTCTTAGAGAGGAGGCCTGAGTCCCAGCAGTGGGAACATTGAAAGGCTGATTAAGCTTATGCTATACTTATAATAAAAGCTCTTTTTGTTTTGCGATAAGTGTGCCATTTTGTGTCAAATAACTTGCTACAGTATTTTTAACACTCTCGAAAACCTAACCACTCATCGTATCAGTTTAACATTTAACAGGTATCGTGAGAAATATTCAAGAAGATACTTTAATCAATCAAATTACTTTCACTACGAATGTACGCGGCCTTCCGCCACAAGTAGGTACTTGAGTACCTTGTACAAAAGTTAATTGGACTTCTTTAGTATAACTGTGTGGAGCGAATAATGCTTTTATAGCAATATGCCTATCATTCCTATCATTAGCAAGGTGTTCGCCCTTGGATTTTTTGATGGCATGGTTGGCGTAGTGGTTGAACGTTTGACTGCTGCGCTGCGTGTCAGGGGTTCAATTCTCGCACGGAAAAAATATTTGTATGGCCTTAAGGAAACCGGCATGTCGTCACAACTAATACAATATGATCTAATAATGTTATTAAGTTTGTCTGTACTCCCGGAGGACACGGTGGAAGTGTACTCCGCTTGGGTGGAGCACTGCCGTGTCGTCGCCGGGCTGTAGTACAGTCCATGGTTTGGAGCGAGGGGGAATGGCAGGCGGTAGCCTTCTTCTTCGAAGCAGTAATGCTTGGCCGCAAGAGTGAGGGAACAGACTCGCTCACGCCCCAACCGAGGTTTTGGTTGAAAAGCCGATTTCCAGCCGCCGTAGGCGTAGGTTTACAGGCGGTGAGCAATGTGTAGCTCGCTGACTGGTACGGTAACCGTCCGACCCAACCCCGAGTCGTCGACGACGCGTAGTTTTCGACACGCGCCTCTTATAGATGTCAGCAAATCATAGGGGCCCAGCAGAACCAATGCCTGTTAGGGCCATAGGATTGGATCTGAAAAGGATATACTCATGATCCTGGAACGCGAAAGGCAACTGAAGGAACATAGATAAGGATTAAGTCAGTAAATTTCTGACACGCCCTAACGCTCCACTCTGGAGCGCGAGAACTAATAAGATGATTCCATACATACAAAAAAATTGTTTCCCTGTTTTATCTGAAAGTTGTCTAAAACGATCAATAATATTGATAAGCCAGTCTGCACCTTTACGAATATTATATATATCGTTTACTATTTAGCATAATTTATTCACAAACCCACAAAGTTCATCACGAAACCTTCTCCGCTAATCTTTAAGTTAATACAAGTTTCCATCGTCTGAGGATGAAGTGTCTAATTTAATATTATAATATCCATTTTGCAAAATATTGTTTAGGGAATTAGAATACACGGGAACGATGGCGTTTTTTTGTAAATGTATTCAAATATCTTTTAAAAACACTTACTCGAAAACCCGCTCCTGCCCCTACCGCTGTTAAGCACGCAATATACTGTTTTCGCACTAGTGCGGAAAAGTATGCCAGCGAGCCCTCGCCACAATTGATTGTATTTATGTACCAAGTTGGTTGCCAAGCAGCACCTGTTCATTTATTTCTTCGCAAGTGTTGACAACATAGTTTGATACACACGTAAAAATTTGACACTGGAGTAGTCGGCTCTATGACACCCTCGCCAGCGGCTCGGAAGTGTTCCACCTCGTTCGCGATGGAAAAGTTTTTCCACTTGTATATGTTTGCCTATTTTATTTATTACTAATATTGATATATCCGGTTAACTGCTAAATCCCGTGATTGGATTCGAGATTACGCCCGATAACATGATGACGCAGTATACACCTAAATGGATAGGTACTACAAACCTAATGGAATCGAGTGGACAGCATCCATTAGATAATTTCCCAAAACTATCTCCATTGAACTGATAAATCAAACATGGGTAAAAAACATATCGAGCATTTTAGAATGAACATCCGTAAGCTATAATTTGCGTTTTTTGCAAGACTGGGTTTTCTCTTCTATAATTTAAAAGTAGTTATGAAAATATGTTAATAGTAACTTTTCTATTAGATTAATACTTACAAAAAAAAAATTATGATAAAAATAAAATCAATTTATTTCAGACTAATTTCAATGTCCATATTATGTTAGTGATTGGAACTTAAAACTACGTTAGTATAATATTCAAATTCATTAAATTAGTCAATTATTTCACAAGAAAGACTTATAAATTATTTAATTTAATAATTAATTAAATAATTATTGTAAGGTTATTTTTAGGGTTCCGTCACTTTGTTGTCCGTCTGTCTGTCTATCAAGACCCTTTACCTCGGGAACGCGTGGAGGTATTGAGTTGAAATTAAAACCACATACGCAGATCTGCGGTCCCTTGAAGCTGTGAAAACATCAAACTTCTTAGTTAACGGGAAAAATTTGCCGGTCGTTTATATCGCAAAAATCGTATATTTCGACACTCTCAAGGGAATAGGGTAATAATAAAATTCATAGGGCGGAAAGTACCCGTTGACCTAGAATCCTGAAATTTGGTGGTAAGGTATCATAGTAAAAATATAGAAAAAATCTGAAAATAGTAAATTAGTTGTTACGTCACAAACAAAAACTTTTTTTACGATTCGGAAAAATCTTCGTAACTCAATTCGAGGATTGAACTGTTTTCATAGGTAAGTTTGTACGGAACCCTCAGTGCGCGAGTCCGACTCGCACTTGCCCAGATTTTTTTAATGATCATCATCATCGTCTTGCCCTTGCCCGTGTTACTTGCGAATCAGCGTATCTTGTTTTTTTCTTTCATTCTGTCTTATCACGCTGTCACTAACGCCCTTCCTTTTATTTCATATCCCTCCTCAAACATTCCATCCATCTTTTCTTTGGCTTCCCTCTCCCTTCATCCACTTATTCTATACTCATAACTCTTATAGTAACATGTGTTTCATCACTAGTTTTATTTTTTATTTTTTAAATGAAATTGTCATAAATACTTTTTCGAATAAATTGGGATGAAGGCTATGAGAGCAAAAAGATCATGGCCATTTCCCAACTAACTTGGGGTCGGTTTCCAGTACAACCAAATGCAGCTGCACCCCATTATTTTGCAAGGAGTTACTCCCTATCTAACTATCACCAATCCATCTAAAATATATGTCAAAACTACGTGTTCTTTTCACAGGTGGTATAACATCCTTCTCCCCGATGATCAACAACTCGGTCCACGTTATCATGTACAGTTACTACCTGCTATCAGCTGAAGGGAGCACAAATATGAAGGCAGTCCTTATCAAGTATAAGAAATGGCTCACTATTATGCAGATGGTAAGTAATTCTGCAACAATTCTTAGAGAATAATTTACGTGATCTATGCCAATGTGTCTATGCAGGAGTCGTTACCACCAAAAAAGTTATTTAAGATCTTGGTCATAAGTTTAAAGCTTCTAATCCGAGATACAATATAATCCCTTATCTATATATATAAAGCACTTAAAGAGTATCTTCCAAAATTCGTCCCCTAAGTGAATGAAACGGGGGTCCAAAATTTGTATGGAGAAACCTACTTTCGAAGCCGCTGGTAGATGCTAGTTTTTCATACGAACTCTCTTACGTGATTGTGATATTAATACACATCTTTTTCATCTTTCTCTAGATATTTCGGGGCTATCTTGTGGTTATTATCAAGGTTTCTATTTAAATCAAATCATAAATTTGTTTAAAACTAATTAAGTAAAGACCTCTGAAAATCTGCGATTTTGCGTGAACTTTGGCCTTTAATAAATGAAAAGATAAAGCAAATATAACTATAGGAACCTTGTACATTTAATCGAGATTCCATTTTGTGGGAGGGCCTACCAACACTGCGACTTTCGGTACACGGTCGCCACTCCAGAACCTTTCGGGCCCATCGACCATCTGTTCTGCGAGCAATTTGCTCCATTGCCACTTAAGTTAGGTGATTTTTCGGGTTATATCGGTAAAATACCGACATACCTGGGTGGTAATATAATTATTACAATTGTCTTAAATTTACTAGACAGTGGACGGAATATGTATGTCTCTGTCACACTTTTCTGTACTGAACGACTGTCAATAAAAAATAAGTACGCCCCCATTTAAGCCTTTGGGTGTGATAATAGCTACTTACATTTGAAGCAGAAAATCTTTCTTACAATTTTAAGGCAGCTATTTGATTTCATACCGATGTATCCGTGGGGAAGCCGAAAACCCAATTTCCTGCCATACAGCTGGCAGAAATAGCAATGTTAGAACGTGTACGATTGACACTTTTGGAGCACTGGCGATATCATACGACTTGCTATATCTTCTTCAAGTTTATAGTGCAAAATTTACTGGTTTATATTTCCTTTTTTCTTTTTATTGAGTGGAAATCATCATAATCATAAGTTCTACATTGGGTTGAGCGAGAGGGTGTCTAAGACTTTTACTGATTAAAACCCACTCGTATTGCTTCAGTTGCCTTTTGTGTTTAAGGCTTGCAGTAACACTTTCGAACAATTCCTCTGGTCTGATGATTTTTAGTTCTTGTGTGTAACTTGACATCATCTCAAAACTCAGTCACGTGGTCAGAAAAGGAATCGGAGGCCAGGCCTACTCGAGGCGTTCGACGCAAGAGAATCGCAACGAAACGGTCGTAACTTGGTTAGGGGGCTTTTTTTCACTCCTGATCCTTCGTTGCCTTTCGTACCAAGGCCGAATCTTCCTTTCAGAAGCAGGCCCCTCGGACGCCCGGCTGCCACCACTGTGTGGACCGCCCGGAGGCTAGGGGGGCTGGTTCGCATTGAACGTTTTCTATAGTGTTGGATAGCCCATTTATCGAGGGAAGCTATAGGCTACAACTACCAATGGAAGCAGGGCAGTAACTAAAGACACGGTTGAAACCACATGAGATCTCATGTGGTTGAAACCGCTCGGAACAGCTATTATTTGATAAATCAATTAATTTTAAGCATAAGTAGATACAATTATTTTTATTTGTATGACCATTTAATTAATAATAAGTGTTATGTTAGAGAAATCTACGTGACAACATTAATAAGTCTATTGGTTTTACATTCTAAGAACAGTGTGCTGTGTGAGTAAAGTCGCGAGAAATTGTAATATCGGGCTAAGGAATTCATTCACAAAGTGTATCGGTGACCTAGTGAGGGTCGCGAAATCCGATAGATGCGATGCACAGGAACAGTCTTTGTGGAGACACTTGGGGAGGTCTTAGTCCAACAGTGAAGTTCTTTCGGCTGAAATGATGATGACTTCAGGGCCCAGGCTCTTAGAATGGTGGAAAATATAAATTTCAGCATTGTCACAAACATTATTAATTTTTGACCCGTTAAATGTCGCTTGATACCATATAAGTTCATAAAAGAAAATGCTTGAAATTGCCAGCCTCCGTAGATTCATGAGCAGTTAGTTCAAAATACCTTCGATTGCTTTTTTTGCGTTTCGTATAAGGAAATGGGTGTTCGAGGGGATAGGAAAACCGATATTGTGAAAAGAGGATAAATTACTTTTAATTAAATCGGATTAAAGGTTCTCTTGGACATAAATTAAGTGGAGACCTAGTTCTCTCTGATGTTCCATTTCTAGGGTTAGAGGACGTTTTATTATCCATTACTAGATTCGTATAGTTTTTTTTTTTTGAGGCGGTACGTCTTTTAATGACTTCTCTGGCTTTAAGGTAGAGCGAAAGGGAGTGTCAGACTTACTAAAAATACACCTGTGTCCTTCAATTGCCCTTTGCGTTCTAGGACCATGGCGTCTCTTTCAGAAATTCCCCGTGGCCCTAGAGGGAGATTCACAATAGTGGATAGGTATTCATTCATGACTGTTGCGTATAGAAACGGATGCGTCCTTACATCCTTCTGAAGCTCCAAAATAAACTCACAATGGCTATTGATACGACAAACTAAAGTGTAGTTCATGTGACTGTGTGTTCACAGTTCAGACACGCAATATAGCAAGATATAACGACCCAACAGCACTATCCGACTTCGAATGGGAATATGAGATGTTTGCGTGGGCCGGTACTAACGGATTCCACGCGGTTGTCTGCAGAAAAAAAAGTGCTTTGCTGCTCAGAAGAGTGAGAGGTAGACGCAACAGCATCCTGAGAACTGCAGCGGAGAGCTATAGTTATCCAATTGTAAATTTTCTTATGGAAAGGTTAATTGGTTCTAACACTAGTTAAAAAAATATTTCTTAAGTTATTAAGACTCTATGGATCTTTTTAGTTTCCGAAATAAAATAAATACATCGAATACCGTGATTAGACACAATAGAAAGACAATGAGAGAGCGAACGCCGGTGTTCGCTTGGGGTTTAATGAATTAATAAAATCACTAATTATCATCACGTAATTAAAGGGGTCCGCTAAGGCTTTAAAACCCGCATTTTTTTTTATTTTTTTTTATTTTATATAAACCATTGCTTGACTGACGAGCCCACCTGATGGTGAGCGGAGATGCAATCATTGATGGTCAGGCGCACTAGTTTATTAAGAGCCTATTCACTCTAGCCTTGAAGACACCTATATTATAGTTGGACACCTGTTACAGTCCTTCGATGTACGCAGTATAAACGACGAAGCGAAACGCTCAGTCCGGACCGTTGAAGTTTCAACAACGAAAGGGTGGATACTCGCCGTTCGCCGGTTTGTCCGATGGTAGAAAGGAGATGGCGGAATCAAGTCATGCAATTCCCACGCACACTTTCCAAAATGTAACCTGTAAAATACCGATAGGCTGGCTACCCTGTGCCTATGCTTGAGGCTTACTCTTGCTCAGGAAAATTCAAATAAAGATTTTTAGAAAGATTCTTGCGGCCTTGGAACGCAGTGCAACTGAATAAATACAAGTGGACTTTAGTCAGTAAAAGTTTGACACTCACACACAGTTTTGATCGAACGCTTCTCCATCTAGAACTGGAAAAGTTACTTGATGACTTTCCTCCCGAAAAAAAACATGTTTTAATTTAGCAGCACTATAATCCCTCACAAACAACATGGGAGTAGCTACTCAAGATAAATTAACCATTCCTCCAGGGTCATCCTGGCCCTTGAAGGAACGGTTAATTTCTCTAACTCTCTGCGTTAGTCTGCTTCATTTGCATTTTATTACCAATGCCTATGAAATCGTTTTACTGGATGTGCTGACGTTTATCAATGCCTTACTTGCACATCTGATTGAGAGAGCTTGGGCTGGTAATTTGATATGAAGATTAATTATGTTGACAGGCGGATTTAGAGATAGGTTTTTAAGCTTTGACATACTGATCTTGAAATTTTTATTTTGGAAAATATACATAGTGTCTTTGACATCGACGCACAAACGAATACTACGGATCCAGTATATGATTGACAGACCACCGAGGTGTGGAATTTTTTAATAGATTTTTCTTACTTTTATTTTTTACTTTTTTAATTTTAAACTGTATAAAACAGTTATTCTAAAATTTTTAGTAAAAAAAAATGAATGAATTACTTTTAAAATTGTAAATGTTATCGGGGTTGATTAGAATAACGATTTTATCTACCTCGACAACTTTTTAATTAATTTATTTTTAATTCAAAATTAAATTACTAAAAATATCGTCGGGATTGGTTAAACTAACGATTTTACACATTTTAAATTAAAAAAAAAGATTACAGATTTAAAAAAAAAAATAGGATAAAGCCGACGAAAAACTCCACCATTGGGGATCAAGAATCATGTACTGGATCCATGGTATTCGTTTGTGCGTCAATGTCAAAGACACCCTGTATATAAGGTATTAAACTGCTAATTAATTAACCCTTTGACCGCTTGCGTCGGATTGGTCCGACAAGTGTCTTCGTGTCCTATTCGCCAGGGTCGTGAGCTGGTTACTCCAACTCGTTTAGCTCTTCAATTACCATAGGCGACAGAGGAGCTGACGAGATGGAGTTTTTGGTCGTGGATGTGCGACCCTGGGAGAATAAACGCAAGTGTTTGTCGGATATATCCGACCGCCTACGTCGGTTAAAAAGTGATAGTAGAAAAATCTATCCCAAGGGATAAAAAACGTATACTCTCGGGATGAAAAATGCTATTCTAGGATATGGTCTACCAGTGTACCAAGTTTTATCTAATCAGCCGTTCAAGCGTAATGAATAAACAAAGTGTTCCTCCCATTTAATCCCATCAGTCGTCACGCTAACTACTATCACTGACTCCCTTTTCTTTGATATCGAGCAATGTTCCCTGCCCACTGCCCCTTCAGGCTGTATTGGTAACTTTGATTCTCCTGCAGGTATCTTCTTTCCTAATTTAATCACGCTAGGAAACTCCAAGCATAGCCCTTTGGGTGACTTTAAGTCTACTAAGTTTTTAACTAGAGATTCTAACCTTCGGAGCACCCATGTGCAACCAAGACCTTGGCGCCCTCATGTGAGCATGCGGACAAAATGGAATACTTACAGTTTATTTACCCGACTGCGCCGGTAGGAAGGTTATGTTATTCGAGTAGCTGTATGTATGTACATACGTTACATATTTCTTTGGCATGCCCTAGAGTC
This sequence comes from Mythimna vitellina, assembly GCA_949316375.1. NCBI lineage: Eukaryota > Metazoa > Arthropoda > Insecta > Lepidoptera > Noctuidae > Mythimna > Mythimna vitellina. Next base: position 20,293,053 of record OX438700.1, on the reverse strand, counting down.
TGAAAGTGACTTGGTTCGAACTTTTTATCTTCAGGTTTTATGACAATGTTAACTTTTTTTTTCAAATTGAATTCAGTGTGCGAATAGTGCTATTTTCAATAATCTCGTGAATTAACAGTATTTTTTAGGAAGAAAAGGATTACACGAATAAAAAAAAAGCACAACTTTGTAGTTATTTCATTGTCGCAAGCGGCGTTCGGCGCCCCCTAAGACCCTGCACCCGTGTGCTGGAAATTATGGCAATAAAAAAGTAAACTTAAAATCTTTATCTGATCGGTCTTGGAATAAGCAACCAAAAGTAATAATAATAACATATAATATTCACACAACGCCATCTAGTCCCAAGCTAGGTAGAGCTTGTGTTAGGAGTACTAGACAACTGATAAACATACTTATATATTTCTAAATACATACATATTATAGATAAATACAGACACAGAACAAATTTTCGTGCTTATCACACAAACACTTATCCTGGGTGGGAATCGAACCCACAACTTCCGGCATAGTAGTCAGGGCCACTAACCACTAGACCAACTGGCCAGTCGACAAAGAAAAACAGTAATCAGCATTGATTAAATAATAATGACAATAACTTTTCTCTTTTCAGATCCAGTTCACATTCATGTTGATATACTCCATGCAGGTGTTTCTTCCCAGCTGCCCCGCTCCTCTGGGCATCACCATTCTATACTTCCCCAATGTCATATTTGTATACTACATGTTTTACAATTTCTTCAGACAAAACTATTTGAAAGATAAAACAGTGCTGAGTCATTCTAAAAATGGAGTCAATAAAAATATTTAGGCGTTGTTTTATTATGATATGTTAAGCTTGTATGATATGTAGCAAAGTGTAGATTAGTTTTTATGTCATTTTTGTTTGATTTTCTGTATTTTTATTGCAGTATTCAGCCTGTCTCCAGTGATGAAAGTAAGGCTTTTTTTTATGACACACAGTAAACTGTGATTCATGCCTAACTTATTTACACGGTAGTGGCCGTATATTACTTTGTGTAATTTATTTCATCACCACTGCTCTCAAAACGGTGAAGGAAAACACTGTGAGAAAACTGGCATGTTCTAGAACAAAAACTTTGAAGATATGGGGTCATCCACCAATCCGCTCTGGGCCTGAATAGTAGATTTCGGCCCATTCCCTCAGCCTAGAGAGGAGGCCCGAGTCCCAGCAGTGGGTACATTATAAGGCTGATTATGCTATCCACTATCAAGGAAATATTTGTATATTTATTTGTAATAAGACCAATTTTAAAATTCATACACCAGTAGAATGCTGGTTTATTATTGAGTGACATATCAAATCAAAAATTAATAAGCTGCTGCTGGCTGGCTGGCATGATTAATGCTGACCCACAAAAACCCTGCTGCTGGTTACTTATTCGGTTTGGCCATGGTCGGCTCATTCTGTATTTTTATTTTCTTTTACTTTGTGTTTGTAGCCAAAGTGCTGAGTCTATCCCGAAATAGAAGTTTTTCTATTCTAGCATATGTTTTCTACTTTTATGAATGAAGCCACTTGTTGAAGCTAGTATTAAACAATAATAATATAACAATTGTTTATTTCCCGCCACAAAAAAAAAGTTTACAATATAACGGAAATATTTATGATTTGTGTGTTCAAAATGATTGTTTAATAGATTACGCATCATACATAGTATCAATTATCCAATAGTGATAAATATATTAGTGATAATCTCATATAGATAAAATTCTCGAACAAAAAAGACCTGCATATTCCTATCAAATGCATACCTAGTCTTTCAATTAAAAACAATGCGGATAACTTATTCACTCTTAATTATGTGGAAAACTAAAGCTAAAACAAGACAAAGGGTTTTAAAAGAATTCAAATAATGTTTTTGTATTTCTATAAGACAATGGTCAAGTAGGTATGCAATGTAAAATATCAAAATAATTAATTAACATTAATATGCTGTAATTTACCTTCTAGAAACTCAGTTCTAGTAATGTTATGTATGCAAAACTGCAGTTAAAAAAAAATTATGTCTTAGACAAAACAAATCATGGCTGCAAAGTCTTTAAAGTTTGATATTTTTGACAAAAATCATCAGATAACAGTAGAGCCTACTGGATGTATGACTAAACCTAGACAGTTCTATTTCTAGCTAACTTTCTAGTAAACTATTATAAAACTTTTTGAATTGGCTGTATACCCACAGCCTTTGCCTCACCTTGGCTTCTATGGTACACATAAACAACAAACTCATAACCTTGACATTGGCAGTAAAGAGTTTCTAACAATTATTTTTATTCTGAAATTGCTATTCTGTCTATTTTAAGTTTGTATACTAGGTCACGGTATTGAGCAGTGTATTTTTATGTGCGTTATTATACATTTTAAGTGTTTGTTCTATATTTTCTCATAAAAAGGTTAATATTCTTGAATTAAAATTTTGAGGATGTTGTTGTCGACTTATGAATTTACACGATATTTTCATGGTAATTGAATATATGTTTAGGAAAACCGAGTAGAAATCACAGTTTTAACGTCTATCAATTTGGTAATACGGTTAATATGAAACGTCACTTACCGTGTAATAAGAAAGCAGGCCAGCATTCTCGTCCAACACGAACCACCGGTACTGCCACCCCTTCATCACATTTGTCCATTTACTTAGAGAACCCTCCATCATGATTACAAGTCAAAAATTATAGCAAAATACATGAAAATAAATAAAGACTGTGAATTTTACACTGCGGTATGAACCTTCCACCATAAATAATCCATATGTTTGACAGTTCGTACCTGTGCTGCCAGCTATGAAAAATTAAAACCGAGTGGGAATCGATTTGATTCGATAGTCAATTATTAAATCGATTTACACAAATGTTTTATATATTCTTAAATTAAAGATTTAACTGTGCCAACTATTTAGGTGGTAGCTTTTATTTAATAAGTTTTATGGATTTTAAAGACACTTGAACCAAAGCAATTCTCTTATAGAATCTTATTGGATTTTTGAATATGAATAGGTACATACATTTCATGTTAAGCTGTTTTACACTGTTGTTTTATTATGTGGTGAATAGGGATAAAATGAAAGGAAGTTTAATAGGCAGTTATTTTATATTGTACAACCATTATCACTTTTGTAAAAAAACAATTACGACTACACGCAACAATCGCGTTGAATTTAATTTAGTAATACTAATACTAGACTATTTACAAGGATCAGACACCATTTGGCATTTGCTTATCAATGTCTCCTAAACGATCTGCCGTGTTTCGTTTTACTGTAACCTGATGATATTGACACTTGGTTTGTGTTTCCCTGATTTAAGTTTAAGCCTGATAAGTCTACATATAATGGCACATTTTCAGAACCTTCCGCAGCTACGTCATCGCTTTTATCCTTGTCAAAGTTTTCTGGAATACCCTCTCCTTCGATAGCCAGTGATTCGATGTCTTTACTTAGCGAGTTGTTTTCTGCAGCCTCAACGAATGCGTTTGATAGGTCACCATCGAGTTTGTTCACACTTCCTGAAGCGATGTCATACATGAAGATTTCTTTTCCATCGGCAGTTTCATCGGCATCCCTGTAATAAAAAAAAAACTCGTTAAAACATTATTATGGGATAGCTTATTTTGGTTCGAAGTTGCAAAAAGAGACTTCTTACCCAGTCACAAGCAAGACAACTGATTGTAAATCAGTTGCGGTCTTCTTCTCGACCTCCAACCACTTCTGGAAGTTATCCTTTGTTGGTCGTTTTAGTAATTCTTGCAAACTCTCGCCAGCGACGAACTTAATTCCTTTTAAGTTTTCTTCAGCCGCTCTCTCTGTTCTTGGGTGACTACCCAAGGCTTCAGTTTCAACGGGAGCCAGAACAACGACTGAAGTTACTTTTCTGCCTTTTAAGACATCCGGCAGCGGGAATTGGTTTCCGCTTACTTTCAATGGCAAATATCGGTTATACCTTTTATCGTTTAGTGCTACGGGATCAACTTGCGTAGCATTTTCTTTTATGTATTGCTCGGCTAGTTGCTGTCCTTCAGCAGTGTCAGGGTTAAAGTGAACAACTTTCATTTCAACAGCTTGGCCATTTGGTGGGGGAGCAACGTAACTGGGAACATTTTCTGAAGCAGCGAATTCCTGGTCATCTTCAATATCTTCATCAATTCTAGATTGAATAGAATCTCCGTTAGGCTTGACATAGACGGGTCTATTTTCACTAGAAGCAATCTGTTGACCACCACCAGCACTAAAGAAGTTAGCCAGCTGGTCTGGAGGCAGAGAATCCAAAGGCGTGTCTCCTACTTTATCGTAGTCCAATACACTAATGTCAGCGTTATCTAAGATGCCTGAAGACAACAGTTGTTGACGAAGGTCATCTGGTACTTCGTCAGGAAGTTCAATGTTAGGTTTGTTTTTCTTCGCCTCCTTTTTCGTTTCTGGAGCTGAAGTTACTGAGTTCTGTGTAGAGGACACATATTTTGATGTTGTCGGTTTGATTTCTACTGTTCTAGATGTTGATTGATAGTAAGGAGGAGACACTGTACTTGTGGCGTATGTGGGATGTGGTCGTGACCTTTCTTGAATGTATTGAGATCTTGGTGACGTCGCCTGAACTTGCTGCTGGTAAGCACTCTGGTATTGTTCTTGCTGTTGCTGCTGTTGATGTTGTGAATGCAATAGTTGCGCTTGCAGACGTTGGATTTCTTCTTGTTGTTTTTGTACGTTATGCGCCAACTGTAACCTAACTTGTTCCTGTTCCGCATCCAACTGTTGTTGCTGCTGTTGGTATTGCTGCTGCTGATTTTGACGATGCTGTTGCTCTTGTTGGTGTCGCTGTTGCTGTTCCTGTTGCTGACGCTGTTGCTGTTCCTGTTGTTGACGCTGTTGCTGTTCGTGTTGTTGACGCTGTTGCTGTTCTTGTTGTTGACGCTGTTTTTGTTCTTGTTGTTGATGACGCTGTTGGTGTTCTTGTTGTTGTTGTTGGCGCTGATGTTGTTCCTGTCGCTGTTGCTGCTCATGTTGATGAGGCTGTTGTTGTTGATTATGCTGTTGTTGCAGTTGATGGTACTGTTGTTGTTGACTAGGTGTTGGTGAAGGTTGACTAGGACTAGATTCTCCAAGGCCACTGAAGGGTTGAGATGTAGGTCCATTAACAGTAATGTGCTGTTCATATTTAGATATAGCTGGTACCAGTTCACCCCCTCCGGGTACTAGACCGCCAATGTTTTGTTGATGTTCAATGTTTGATTGATGGTTAAAAGGTCTTTCTGATGGGGAACCTTGGTGAAAAACATCAGGTGTTGGCGAGGGTTGCGGATGGAAGTTGTATAGAGGAGCAGCCGAAGGTGATGGAACAAACTGATTCTGAGGAGAGGGAGACGGTGAGGGGAATGAGTGTTGTTGGAAAGGTATCTGAGGAGATGGTCTAGGAAGCCCTTGAGGTCCTTGGTGGAAACTAAATTGCTGTTGAGGCTGAGGCTGTAATGAATGTTGGTGGAAAGGTGGGCGGTTATCTTCGATGAGTGGTGGAGAAGGTTTCAGATTAAAGAATGGCGAAGCACTGGGATTTATAGCGATGGAAGGTTTATTGTGGATCGAATCGAATTGCTGAGCCGGTCTCTGCTGAGGAAGTTGTTGATTAAGAGGAACATTAGGAGGGCGTCGATGCTCTTGGAATTGTGCCGGGCTTGGGCTGGGACTTGGGTGACCAAAAGACTGCAGGGGCCTGCTCGGCAACTGTTGCTGTTTTGGTGGATCAACTTGATCGGTGGTGATAGTGTGATAATTCTCTTGTAAGTATTTAGGATCATCGAAATAAGTGTTAGGCTTGGATGGGAAAGGTCTCTGTGGTCCGGAGTGGAAGCTAGTTCTTGGAGGTCCATTGAACTGTGGTCTTGAAGCAAAAGAAGGTGGATTATTTATACGTGAATGGAAACTAGGTCCATTGTTTGCTCTTGGGAATGAGGCTGTAGGGAATGCAGTAACAGGACTTGCAGCAGTCGGGCTACCGAAATGTGACACAGGACCGATGGGACCGTTAGAGAAAGCTGCGTTGAAGGTAGGAGTAGGTCCGAATGGAATTCTAGGGGTTTGGGGTTGTGGCTGGGGTCTGAACGGTGACACTGAAGGCCCTTGTCTTGGAAGCTGTTGTTCATTGGGCACTGGTTGAGGCTGGAATTGTATTCTGCTTTGAGCTTGTGGGGGCCCAGACCTGAAAAATTGTGATTGTTGTTGATGCTGATGTTGGTGTTGTAGGAAGGATGGTCGGGTACTGGATTCAACGAATTGTGGCTTCGGTGATGCCGACCGCTCCAGTTGTGGATGACTTTGATGAATTTGGACGCTGTGATGGCTCTGAGGAGAGGGTTGTGGAGGTGAATTGGGAAATGCGATAGCCGGCTTTGGTGCAGTTTCTTCATGGTGTTCAGAGTGGCTGTGGCTTTCACGCCTGTCACTGTAATGGCGACCTTCATTGCCAAAAGTAACTTTAACACTGCTGTCACTGTGATATACTTCAGATTCTGGTTTGATAATGGCTCGTAAAGTTGTGGTTTTAGGAGGTAAATAAGGTTCAGGTGTGACTGTCACATATTCATCTTCATGTTCATGATGTTCGTCTTCATCGTTGGTTGGTGGAGTGATAGCGGGGACAGGTTTCTCGTAAATAACTTTGTCCTTTGAATGAGGGTCTTTACTGTATTTTACGTAGAAAACATGCACTGGTTCCTTCTTTTTCTTTTGAACTGGTGGCGGAGGAGGTGCCGGCAGCGTCTCATTGGACTCCTTGATAATGATTTCAATAATGGGTTCAGGTTCTTCGTAGTAATGAGGATGCTGACTGTATAGAGGAGCGGTAGGTAAACTACCATAGGGAGGACCGTAGCTTTCAGCGCTGGACTGATCTTGTAAATTCAAGATTTTAGACTGGGCGTAGATCTCGTTTTTGTTTACAACCGTTTCTTCTAAGTTATCCTGATTGGGGTCATAAAGGGGATCCTTTTGCGAATACTGCACGACTGGCTCCATCTGAACTGCGTATGGCGGCAGCTTTCCTTTCGTTGGTCCATGAGAAATGCGTCGGTTGTTACCAAGTGCTCTATAATGTTGAACTCTTGAATGCGGTAGTACTAGTGAGTATTGCAAGTTTTCATGCGTTCTTATGCTGTCTAATTGTCGTTTCGGTTTCGTTTTTGCCGTCGAATTCTTTGCCGTTGCTATGCTGAGCACAGCTAAGGCTGTGACCTGAAACAAGACAAATAAATATGTTAATCGATTTGGCAAAACGAATATTTTATCGATAAGTTTTTTTTTCAACTGGTAAGTTTTATTATGACAATTGGTTTACTGGAGGAGGGAGTAATAAGGGTATGAACAGAACTAACAAAGATAAAATCTATAATTAAAACTGAGCTTATTTATTAATTTATCATGATAAGATTAAATTGATAGTGCTTAGTCTGTTATCTCATGGGTAGAAGCTCATATTCATATTCAGATACACATATTTAAAAGAAAGTTTGTTTTGTTATTGTACAGACGAAAGAACTTGTTAACAATAACAAACAAAACCCATTGTTGTCACTATAGACATGGTCGCCTCTGCCTCCCATAAACGTGTTGTACCTACGAGCCTATATGAATATTTATTCAGTGAATAGAATCGATTTCATGGTGGATCGTTTAAGTGGAAAATCATTTTTAAAATTGTTTACGTACTTTTATCTCTAAGATCTTGTTTACGTCATTGTCCTAATAGGAGTCCCTTATCTTTATACATATATGTAATTCTTTCGTACCTACGTTTCTCACCTAACTCTTCCTAAACCGCTCGACCGATTTGGATGAAACTTTCAAAAAAAGGAAGAAGAAAATCCCTGAGTGGTTTTTCATTTTGACCCGGTACGTGACGCTACAATCGGGTTCTCAGTTTTTAGGGTTCCGTAGTCATCTAGGAACCCTTATAGTTTCGCCAAGTCTGTATGTCTGTCCGTCCATCCTGAAATTTGGTACCAATATGTATTCTTATTATATCAATCACGCCGACAAAGTGGTAAAATAAAGTGTTTTTTTTTTATTAGGGTAAGTACCTCTACACGTAAAGTCGGGAGTGATTTTTTTTCATTTCAACTCTATCGTGTGATATATTGTTGGATAGGTGTTTAAAAATTAATAGGGGTATATTGAAAAAAAAATTTAATAATGTTAATATTTTCGGAAATAATCGCTCCATAAATAAAAAAAAAATATGTGTGGTTCAAAATCTCTAACTTTTGAACCGTAATTTTAGAAAATATGAAAAAAATCCCTTTATGAAGACTTTATGAAGACTTTCTAGGAAAATTATTTTGAACTTGATGGGTTGAACAGTTTTTGAAAAGTTGTACAAAATCATTTCTGAACTAAGTTTGTAATTTAACCGTATATGCAAGCATTTTTTTTTACTTAGTTTACATATTATTATTTTATTATACTGAAAGTATCTCCTTTTAAATAAAAAAGAATTATTAAAATCGCTTCACGCAATCCAAAATTACCAACGAAAACTCAACATACATAACCCTTTTAGTTAGTATAAATTAGTAACCCAATTTCCCGAGAGATGGCGCTGTACTTTGGGCTACTTCACGCTGTTAAGATTTTTTCTGAGTTGATGGGGTCGGGACGGGTATATTGTCGAATTGTTCAGTTGGTCTCTCGTTGTCATTGGTGGTATTTGTTCTTGCTCGTTGTCTGTCGTTCATTAACTCTTAAGTGGGCACACTTTTTGTGAAGGACGGGAAACTACAGAATCCTACACTGAGCGTGGCCTGACACGCTCTTGGCCGGTTATTATACCAACGTCTAGTCAACGTCTGTCGGGACCGCTAGTTACCTATATTAATGTCCATTTTTCATTGGTATTTGTAATTAAGTATGTCGAATAATTCATGTTGTCAATCATTAAGTACCTTATTTAGTGTATTAAAATATTGATCACCGCCTACCTGTTTTAATTTTCCTATTGAAAGTAAAAGTTAATGACAAGTTAAGAGAAGTGGTTCGATTAACCTTTTTTTTAACCGCTAGCATCGGATTGGTCCAACGGGTTTTTTCCTATTCGTCAGAGTCTTGTGTTTGCTACTGGGTACACCATTTCGTTAAGCTTTTCAATCGCCATAGTGACAAGAACTGACGAGATGGAGTATTTGGTCGTGGATGTGCGACCCTATCAGTATAAACGCGAGTGCGTTTGTCAGTTATATACGACAATGGTGGCCGAACGCATACTTATCCAAGCCGAACGCGTCGAACGAATCGAAAGAAAAGGATTTTAGAATTCTTTATAAGAAATTCTATGAAACCACGCAATTGACTACAATTTTATTACATTTATCGTATCAGGCTGGGCGCACATAGAACCCCACGAGTCGCGCTCGTCAACCTCTGTTTATTTATGTCTTCGTAGGTGTATTGAAAAAGATCGTTGGACACACGTGGAAATTTGTCACTGCAGCCTTCGGCTCCATAATACGCTTCAAACGCCTCGAGTAGGCCACGGCTCCGATTCCTTTGTTCTGACGTCATCTCAACGCTCAGTCACGTGGTCGGGACAAAGGAATCGAAGGCGTGGCCTACTCGAGGCGTTCGACGCAAACGAAACGATCGTAACTTGGCTAGGGGGGCAGGTAATTGCCGCCTCGGTCGTAATGACAAACCTTTTCCACTTGTATCAAAATGTACTACACAAAAATCACGCATGTCATGGCCCAGGCATTGCAAAATAACACTTGAAACTCAAAATTATCTCACAGACATGCGTCATCACAAATTCAAACAAGATACAAACATAAAGAAAGCAATGCAATATATACACGTCATTATTACGAGGAAGATGCGACCTAACACACACACATACGACGTAACGACAGAGAAAGTATTTTGATGTGAAAAGGCTCGTGTTCGCCCACTTTGGGACCGCTTCGCCTCGCGCCTGCGCCTGCGCAGTCTGTGTGGCATGCGCGGAAGCGATTTGATATGTCAACGCACTTTGTTTGTATAGAAATCTGGTTGAATAAATCAGTATGACATAATTGGTATCTGTAGAGTAGTTGAGCGACGTACCTATTTGGCCATAGGTTTTGTTAGGTTAATTTTTGAATTTGTGGGCCAAGAAGTAGCTATATTGTAAGTAAGCATAAGACTTATGTATGAGTGGCTATCTACGTAGCATTTAGATACATGTACCGTGTGTTGTAATTATGTATGACTATGTAATATATTGTCATTCCCATCCTGCCAATTATCAGGAACGCGGGAATAAAATTCAGAGTGATCATGGTCCTCTGTTAATTGACGCAGTCATATGTGTCTTTTTCAGGTAGGGCCCTAGCTGGTCTACATAGGTACAATTCGGTATTTACTTGTGTTTATTTTTGTATTTTTTTTTATACTAAGCATCAAATAACACAAATTAACAGCATCAAAATTGGTTATCAAATGAAGCAGGAATTAAAATTGTATGTATTGGTATGAGGAAGAGTGGGGCATGGTGGGAACATCTCGCTATCTCTTTTGTACATTTTTTTTAAGGTGGGAATTTATCCAATTACTTCTCTCGCCCTTGGGCGATGCGAGAGGGTGTGTCAAACTGTTACTATCTAAAACCCACTCCTGTTCCTTCTTTGCCTTGGTTCCAGGGTCCTGGGGTTCACTTTCACTTAACCCATGGCATCTCTTTTATCACATTTCAATATGTGATATCCTTGTCCTGTTCTTCACCAGCCAAAAGACGTCCACTGTTGGACATAGGCCTCCCCCAAGCGATCCTGTACGTCTCACATCCACCGCACTCTCGCGACTCTCATCAGGTTGCCGGTCTACCTTGTGGGAGGCCTTCCAACGCTGCGTCCTTGTCATGTTACTTAACAGTTTCCCCTTCCACCAATTGAATGGATTAGTAAAATTCTTTCTATTTACGATTTTTAATAAAGTTGCTCTTTTATAAATATTAACTGTCCAGTTGATCCAATCAAAATGCTAAATAATTCCAAAATACGCCCCTCGTCTGCTCTTGGGCCGCTAGCCTCAAGGAAATTTGGTAGGCCGTACTGTTGACCAGTTAACCGGCATTCCAATAAGATTAAAAGTATACCACGGAAAGCACGCATCCACTTTTAATTCCGACACTCCCTCAGACGGGACTTCGGATTTTGATAGTCATTATCATGTCTTTTTTATTTTATTATAGAGAAGCGTAGAATGACGGTGTAGTAAAATGGTGAAAGAATTTCGTGTTAGACATTTTGACCCATGTAGTTAACACTTTGGCCTACGGTAGTTACTTTATGAAGTTACTGTCAATCTAGCTTTACAGCTATGGTGTAAGCTGGTATCAATTTAGATTGGTAGCAAGTATTTATACCAATATCAAATAACGTAAATATTATTGCATGCATTATATAATTATTTGATATTCATCAGTATATTATTTGGTATTTTGTGTAGGTATTTATGTATGGTGTATATCAGTATTATTAAAGCGAGAACTTTAGTACACCGACGCGCGCACACGTGGACCACGCTTGATTTATATGTAGCGGCGTGTTGCGTGGCGTCGCGTGGCGTAAATCTAAATCTAATGTAGCTCTGCAAGTTTAGTTGCCATATAAAATGCATGGACACCGACGCGCCCAGATCGGCGTACGTGGCCCACGTGTGCGCAATGTAGTTCTACCTTTATGATGTTTGTTTATCTTCTAATCAATCTATCTCACTTCCCAAAGCTATCTTCTTTCGTTCAGTCCATCCAAAGGTTGTTAGAGATTATCACACGAGCGATAAGAGTGCCCATTGCACTCTTGTTTTTATATGTATTTCTGTCTCGTGTTTTTATGCGGTAGATATCGCTTTTAGCGATAAGACCGCCATTTTACCCATAGATTAAGGTTTGTTACTATTTTAGTGTACAATAAAGTTTTATTCTATTCTATTCTACAATAAAGAATATAATAAATTTAGATGTGATTCGATTCACAGATTATACGTTATGCAATATGCAAAGGTACTGAAGTAAAAATATTTCAGTATTTTGTTGCAATGAAAAGAATGAGTCAGTGACTGAATCACTCACTTAACAATTTTAGGTATTCAAGAAAAAATCATACCTAATGCGCGTTGCAAAATGCATTTTTGTATCTCGCAATACCAACATTATGTGTGGTGTTGCCAAATAAAAGTAAAAGCTACAGTTTCGGCCAAACCCGCGGCCGTCATCCCATAATTGGTGTAATGGGTGTTAATGTTCATAGCGTGGGCAGTGAAAATACTTGCAAAATTGCGTCAAACAACTGTCAATGTCGGCCGTAGTATAATTTGCACCAAATTATGTCAATTTCAAATCCTATTCTAAATTTCTACAACGCTTTTTTTAAGATGGGAAACCATTACTCTCATTTCTTTAAATCTAGGGTGGTGCAAGAGGACGCCCTCTTTCACGCCACGTCAGACTTTAACTGATTGAACCCACTACGGTCAACTCTTTCGAACACTCCCGCAGCCCTAGCAGGCCCTTTCAGTTATTTTTATAAGTATCCTCTCGCAGGTCAACCTATAAGGTTGTGAGTTTAACGGGACTAGCCTCTGGCAGTTTTAATAAATTAAAGACTCCAGGGCTTACAAACTAAGCGACTACGCGCTAAGGGTCATTCTCTAACGATACGGACCTCGGCCTATGTCACTGGGGGAGTACAGCTAGGGATGGACTGAGGTTCTTCTACGAGCCCCTAACGCGATTAATTTGACGACCTAAACCAAACTGCTAAAGGGATGGAGTTACACAAGGTGTGTAGCTCCTTTCTCGCTCGCTCGCTTGACATTTTATCACGTCGTGGTAAAGCAACTAACCCTTCAGTATATACACAAACCTTTAAATGTATATTCGTCCAGCCAGCCCGCATGCCGACAACGTTCCTACGTTTTTCGTGCTATTTCCCGAAGGCGAAAACTAAGTTACTGAAACAGGAACCGGTCAATTGTCACGTTCTCACTCTATTAAGTCTAAACGTAGTTTTGCAATGCTACAAACTTCCCAAGGCGCTAAATAACAGAACTGTATGGGAAAACATTAAAATAATACCTACACAAAGTGATGCAAAGGTAAGAGAGTGGTCAGAATTATTGCGAAAACGCAGCCTCAGTCGTAAAGGTTAAACATGGCAGTTATACACAAAGGATCAGAGAAACGTAAGCACTTTCTTAGGTTCGTGTTTTCAATATTCATATATGTAAGTACTCTGTCTAGATGTATCCACTATTGACACCTTTCGCTAGAATTTTGTGAAAGGTGGACCAATGACCTGGTGAGGGTCGCGGGAATCCGATGGAAGCAGGACCGGTCGTTATAGCGACACTTGGGGGAGGCCTATGTCAGTGGACGTAACAGTGGAAAAGACGTCCGAAATGATGATGATATTGTGAAAATTTTCGTGTGGATATTATCTAGGCTTTTATTGAAATCGATTTAGTGTAAAACTAATCCAGTAAAGACTTCTGAAAATCTGCTATTTTGCATAAACTTTGACACTTCATAATTTACTCAAAAATTTAAAAAGTCAAAAAAGTATAACAATAGAAGTCTTGCAAATTTAATCAAGATTCTGAATGACGACAATTTTTTTTCAAAAACTTTTAAGGGTGACAAAAAAAAAAACACGGAGCAAGTTTAACCCACTAACTAGTCTAAGTAAACATGTGGTTTTGTAACACAAGAATGTACTAAGCTAGTTCTAAATTTATCAATAAATTTATTATTATCATATTATAAAGTAGGTATCTGTTAAGTATTCCTTAATAGGTAACTCAACTATGTATAAGATTATAAGTAGGTACACTAGTATCAAACCATAACAAGATTAACTAAAGCGAGTTAACGATTTGAAGGTCTCAGAACGGCTGCATCGTTAATCTCTCAGTCTAAGATAGATGTGCTATTACAGTTGTACAGCTTGATTGCCCAATGGTTTATTTGCTAATCTCTAGGTAGCTAGCATCAACATGAATTGACGGGTTTAGGCCCCTAGTACCCAGTAGTTCCCTATGATTGAACAGCGAACTGATTTTGAGATAATTGCATTTAAATTTAGAACGTATATTTATTTATCGCATTTATTTACAATAACTAGTTTTGAACTCTAGCAGGGTTCATGACGCATGGTACTGCAACATAATTTATGTATATTTGTACTACTATTTTATATTTCATTATAATTGCTTGCATTATCAATTATAAAGTTATTTTAAAATAGTTATTATCATTTCATTTTTAATTTAATCTATTATTGGATTAATTTATAACAGTTATCTTATTTTACTAGCTTTTGCCCGCGGCTTCGGCCGAGTACATATTTAAAATATAGCCAATGTCACTCAGGAATAAAGCAGCTTTTTATCGGTGAAAAAAATTTTAGCAATCGGACCAGTACTTTCAGAGATTACCTCCTACAAACAAAAAAACAACTTTACCTCTATAATATTGGATCAAAGCAAGCAGCAACATTATTTAGCGACACTTATGTTATGTTAAGTTTTTGTGAAAAATATTATCTAGTTGGAAATTATGTTACCTTACACACTGTTATGTGTTTGTGATATGTGATACCAGTACAAAATATGATTTAGTTGTCTTCAAGGCTAGAGTGAATAGGCTCTTTATAAACTAGTGCGATTCACTATCAAACGATTGCATCACTGCTTACCATCAGATGTAATCGCAGTCAAACACTAGTTTATATAAATAAATAAAAAAATAAAAAAAGTGTCGCTCTCCGTTCTTCACCTTCAATTTATGATAGAGTGCATCTGTAGGACTTGCAACCACCAATCAGGCTTGGTTACCCAATTCATGTCAATCTCTAGTTATCGCTAGTTGAACCAGTTAGTATCTATGACTAATAATGAAAGTTGAAGGAGGTTGCATAGAGTACTGTAACATGACCTACATTTTGTAAGGTTTGCATCTTCATTTATTTGAGAGATTAGTTGAAGATAATCTGGTTTAGCATGTTCTTGATTTGTTTTTCTTGACTATGGATATAAAGTCCTTCAAAATAAGCTTCTAAATATTTACTATTAGAATATGGATGTACATATTTTAAAGTTTTTACAGTATTTAGCAGCTACTGTATCAAGTAAACCTTTCAGCAAACTGAGGTAGTCAACACTACAATAAAATTCTCCGTTCTCAGAGCCTCATTCTTTTTGTACTAATTAAAAAATAGGGGTGTATATAGAATATAATCATTATAAGTGTATTTGAAGTGTTTCCTCGATTTCTCCAGGATACTCCATCATTAGATCCTGGGACCATGGAACCACCTGGGAAGTACACCCTTTCAAACAAAAAAATAAATTACCATATCGGTCCTATTGTGTACGAGTATTCAGGCAACATACATAAAAAAACGACGAATTGAGAACCTCCTCCTTTTCGAAGTTGGTTAAAAAGACAAAATCAAATAAATCGCTACTCTACGGACACCAAAGCATTAAAATCAACTGTTTTTTTTTTTAAATCACCTGAATCGCGTAACATCATTACATGGATTGCGCCGGCGCAGATCTACTGCATACGAGTAATAGACAGTCATTAGGTTGGACACGTAATCATAACTGCCCCATATTAGAGTGCTCAGTAAAATGACGGGGCAATTTAGAATGTAGTTACTTTGCACTTGGGGGTCATCATTTGACAGTTAGGGCAACCATCACTCAACTTTGGTTTTACGCTACATTTGAGGTAGCTGTAGGCAGCCAGGCCTACAAAATTGTTCTAAAGAGTTACTATGGCACTCCCTGGGACGAAGGCAAAGAAGGAACAGGAGTGAGTTTTTAGTCGGTAAAAGTTTGACACATCCTTGCGCACCACCCAAGAGCGCGAAATTGAATAATTTTCCCACCTAAAAAAAACCAGGTCCCTGGAAAGACCAACTGAAAGAGCACGAATTAGTTTTAGTCTAGAGTTCGAGTTTTTTGATGATTTTCCACCGCAAATAAAAAGGTGGATGTGAAAGGCAAGACCTGTCCATATGACTGGTCTGTTGGTCTAGTGGTTACTGTCCCTGACTGCTATGCCAGAGGTCGTGGGTTCTTTTCCCACCCAGGAAATGTTTGTGTGATGAGCACGACTGCACAATCATTTGTCTCAAATATATAAGTATGTTTATCAGTTATCTAGTACTCATAACACAAGCTCGGCTTAGCTTGGGACTAGATGGCGTAGTGTCATAGTTTTGGAATATATGGCGACGCTTGGGGGCAGACCAGGAGCCTTGCCATGATATGTTAAAATATCAGGCTTGCGAGTGAGAGAGAAAGCTGGAACTATACAGGATGTATAGCTCCATTTTCAATTTAGGTCGTTAAATGTATCGCATTAAGAGCTTATGGACTCTGCTGTTTTTTTTTTAAAGTGCCTCTGTTGTTGATGTCTTTCGATTGTAATAATGATGATGACACATCATCATCATCATGATCAGACATCTTTTCAGGGTGTGCAACGTGTAGTCCTAAGAAATGAATTTTCTGTTCAGACATGCTGTTTTTGTTTAAGCCCAGCGTTGTGCCTAAACTGTTCATTGGGGCACGCTAAGCTCTGGAAGAACCTGGTAAGCAAGCGTTCTAAGTTCTGTAGCGTAAAATGTGAAATCCCTTAAACCAATAAATAATTAAATAAATAAATAAAATAATATTCCACAACTATCACACAACGCCGTCTAGTCCCAAGCTAAGCAGGGCTTGTGTTATGGGTACTAGACAACTGATAAACATACTTATATATTTCTAAATACATACTTATATAGATAAATTACACCCAGACACAAAACATATTATCGTGCTCATCACACAAATATTTGTCCTGGGTGGGAATTGAACCCAAGTCCTCCGGCTTAGCAGTCAGGGCCACTAACCACTAGACCAACAGGTCAGTCCAAGGCGACTGTTCAGTATAAAGCCGTTAGGTATTGTCACTTTTCTCGTCAATTTCATAAACATCAGTCATCTCTTTGTCCTGAAACACTGCATCGCAACCGTGGGGACTTGCGCGCGCGCAGCAGCAAGTCATTTAGATTCATCAACGATTAGTTATGCCCTCGTTGATTTGCAACGAGTGTTTGTCACGGTTCCTCAGGTTAAAGGTTAATGGATTATTGTCGAATTCTCAATTTGAAGGCGTAGATTTTGTTCCGGTTCAAGGTGCTTTAGTATGGAAGAAATTCTAGGTTAATTCTTTGGGCTTTGTTAGAATGTCTTTCCATAAACATCAAATTCCTTTGGTGAAAATGTTGGTACTCAGGAGGTACACACTAAATTGACGGACTACGGACCTATCGGTATGAAATGGTCCTATCATCTTATTCATCATCATCATCATCATCATTTCAGCTGAAAGACGTCCAATGTTGGACATAGGCCTCCCCCAAGCGACGCCACAACGACCAATTCTGTGCATCTAGCATCCACCGCACTTCCGCGACTTTCACCAGGTCGTCAGTCCACCTTATCCATATTATTCATTGTGGTTAAAAGATTTTTACAACTGGTCTCTAGGCTTTCCTCAAGGTTTGATACAACGGCTGGATTTGCACTATACGCATCCAGCAGACACTTTATCTTTGAGGAGGGAAGCGAGAAGGTGTGTCCGATTTTTACTGACTAAAACCGCGATCCAGGACCACAGAAACTCTTTCAACGTTCTCGCAATCCAGCAGATATTTAACACCTTCGATCGACCGTCGATCAATCATCTTCCTGTCCTTGTATCATGTCAGTTGGAGTAAGAGCAACGTTTTCTTCTTCGAGTCTGTCCAGCCCCCCTACCCAAGTTACGATCGTTTCGTTTGCGTCGAATGTCTCGAGTAGGCCACACCTCCGATTCCTTTGTTCTGACGTCATGTAGAAGCTCAGTCACGTGGTCAGAACAAAAGAATCGGAGGCGTGGCCTACTCGAGGCGTTGACGCAAACAAAACTATCGTAACTTGGCTATGGGGCAGTCAAATATGACGCTATCACGGAAACCCTTTTCATTCACATCATTTCCCATGCACCTTTTCTTTTGTATTCCTCTCCCTGTGTATCCACATTTCCAAACTCCCCAAAATTCAAAACTAAGCTAACCAAATATGGTCTTACATTAGGCACTATTTCGTGACCTCGTTCATCAACAGAAGCTGAAGCCCAACGCTAACATTGCGCGTGAATATTGCATAACATTATGTATTTGTGTAAACTCTTGAAATTGAAAGGCGTCCGCCATTTTATACGAGTTGTACCATCACTAGTGAATCGAAAGTGACGAAACTTAGTATTTCAGTTACTTTTACGTTAAATGTTACTGCAGCAAATGTGCTGGAGTTTTCTCAACCCGTATGATAATTTTGCAATGTGTTCGTTAATTTTATTTAATGTTTAATTAAAAGGTGGTTAGTGTGGTAATTGGTTAAGATTTCTTCTTGTGTGAAGCGATAGTAACAACCTTGCTAAATAGGTTTTTGATCATATTTGTTGCATAAACATATCATTATTGCAGCTTCAACGAATCAAATTACTTAAACATCTTAAGGAACGTTTGAAAGATTTACTCTGGCTCTAGAATATAGATGGGTTTTAGTCAGCAAAAGTCTAGAATGCCCTCTCGCTCCACCCTCGAGCAGGAGAACTCAAAAAGACCCTGCCTCAGAAGTAGCTAATGCCCAAATACGAAACTGCAAGCTAGCACGACGCATTGCAAGAACTTGCGAATCCGCGAATTGTATGGTCACCTGGACCGATGTCTTGCCGCACGAATTCGCATCGGAGGTTTCTGCGATGCGGCGTTATTATATAAACATATATTACATCGCAACGTAGTTTTGTGGCAGGTTGTAATGCGGCTGTCATTGTCAACGACAAAAGCCTCTAAAACAAATAAAGAAAAGAAAAAAAGAGGTCAAAATAAATGGAATCTGGCTGGAAAAAATTAGGTACACAATTACAAGCCTCATTTCCTCAATCCAACCTGTCACTCTACTCTAATAAATCAGATCTATCTACTTTCCTTAACATCATCATAACGTAACCATCATTTTAGCGTAATGGCTTCCTAGTCGGCCACTAATCGTGGTTTGTACAGTTCATATTACTAGTAGGGTGCGTATACACACGCGTGCAAGACTGCGTGCGGGCGACGCGCTAACTTGCAACACGCATTTTTAGACACGCAAGTTGCTTGTGTCTTGCGTGTCAAAGTGGGCATCTGTTATCATTACAGCCTTTACTTTGACAAAAGAAAGAAATTAGGGATGTATGTACATGCATAGATACATTAAGTGTGTATGGGAGTGTTTGTGAACGCACCTACGGTACAGGAGTAATTAATTCCTAGTATGGGGATTGTAAGGAAAACATTTAGACAAAATTTTAAAATTTTGATAAACGCAAAACTAGAAACTAGAAATTTTCATTTTGATTATTTAGAAATTTGGATTTGCTTCTTTAGAAATTGGCAAACGGGTAGTTTCTAGTTGTCTAAATTGTTTATAAGAGTTTCGCCAGTCTTTTGGGAACATTACTAGTTGACAGTGATGAGAAAAAAATTTCAGGTGCCATTTTTAAAAACTAATCAAGACATTTGTACTGACATCGGCAACAATGTATCTAGTAGTTTCACATTAAGTCTTGATACTTATTAGTGGACTAGAAAATTTATTTTTTATAATACATTTTGTAATAACCACAGAGTCTTGCAAAGTACGTTTTGCTTACACCTCATCCAAACATCATCAAATTAAAATGCACGAAGTTTTACTAGAACTTGCAAATTTGCCAATGTGCAATGCCCCTTACATAGACTTGAAATCAGACATTTGCGTCAATTTGCCAGGTCGTGGGAATGGGTGGGACGGGAAAAAATGTGGCAAAGATAATTGTGTGCTAGTCTTATTTCCACGGGATTACAGGGAATCGGGTTAGTGCAGCATTGCTTACTAACCTGTGATTAGCTGATTACTGAGTGCGGATCTATGGGAAGTAGTCTTGCTAACTGATGGGTTTCTCAAGCGCAACTTTGTTTGAAATTGTTGCTTTTGTTAGCGGCAATTTTAACTTTATTGTAATGGCTTTAAGATTTAAAATCAAGTCATCATCATCATCACCTTTATCAAGATGTCTATTGTTAGACATAGGCCTCCCACAAGTGTCAACATAACGACCAGTTCTGTGCGTCACGCATCCATCGGATTCCTCCGAGCCTCACCAGGTCACCGGTCCGCCTTGTGGGAGGCCTTCCAACGCTTCAGAAGCCCAAAATCAAGCATCATCGGAGAATTCAGGTGTCAGTTATACGTTTCTTTGCTTAGCAGTACCTATCTTCTAGCCTATTACTGTGAAAAGCCTCCACAAAGTTATTTTAAAAACTCTAAGAAAATGCCTCTGCCTATAAAATGAATGAAGTAAGTATGGTGGAAGTTCGTGTCTTTATTAGAAGTTAGCTCTTTCTAAAAAAACAGTGAAGTATTGTAGGAATACATCAAACGAAGCTTCTTTCAACATTATTATAACTAAAATTGTGTGAATCTGTGAAAAGAAAACAGAAAAAAACAGTAATAGGTAAGTAAATTGTAACCAGCCCCCCTAGCCAAGTTACAATCGTATCGTTCGCGCCGAACGCCTCGAGTAGGCAACGCCTCCGATTCCTTTGTTCTGACGTCATCTCAACGCTCAGTCACGTGGTCAGAACAAAGGAATCGGAGGCGTGGCCTACTCGAGGCGTTCGGCGCGAACGAAACGATTGTAACTTGGCTAGGGGGCTGACAAAATTACGATCACCTTGCGTAACTCAAGATACAAATCTGTCTACGTGCACATAATGATTAATTATTCAAATCTCATTAAGATTGCTATCAGACTGTGAGACAATTTATTAAAATCTCACAAAAAAAAAACCACTTCCATCGACCACAATGACACAATGGCGTCGTCGGTAGGAACTGATTAACAGGTGCATCAATTCATTGTTAAATGGTGGAAACTATTATTCTTTTTATGAGTCTGTCTGTCTAGTTTTATGATAAAAATGTAGTTGCGTTTGTTCTTTGAGGTTGTGATTTCCGTTGATAACAATCATTTTATGAATCTGTTTTCCGCTTTTGACTAGTTAATTGTCTTTCTTGGAGTCGGTGCATCTTGTCATCTGTCATAACTGTCCATTATTCATCTACGAAAGGTTCTTATTTTTTTTTACTGACAATCGCTATTGTCACCTCGAAATTTAATGTAAATATTGTATACGTACGCTTATAATTGTTATTTGTTTTATTTAATTATATTGTAAAATATTTACTATTAAAGGCTTTAAATTACGTAATCCATATACATATATAAAACGGTGAGTATCCACCCTTACGTGGTTGAAACCTCTACGGTCCGGACTAAGCGTTTCTCTTCGTCGTTTATACCGCGTACATCGAAGGACTGGAACAATTTGTCAAGTCTACTCACTTTTTAGATGCGAAAAAAAATACAAATTTATTTATTAAATAAGTACTGCCTTGTGGCAGACGTCATCCTGCCCGAAAGCTGGCATTTTGTTAGAAGAATAGTTTATTAAGAACCTGATCACAGTGCCACCTACCGGGTCCAATTAAAATTTCAAACCATCCAGATACCTACTCAAATATATATACAAAATTATATCCAAATCGGTCAAGCTGTTTAGGAGGAGTTAGGCGTCAAACACACGTATAGAACAATTATATAAAGACTAGCTGTTGCCCGCGGCTTCGCTCCCGTTAACTGACTACCTACCCTACCTACCTACCCTTTTTTTACTTCTAAACCTTCCCTATATGCTAGTGAATAAAACAAAAAAGAATGATAAAAATCGCTGCAGCCGTTCTCGAGTTTTAGCGAGACTAACGAACAGCAATTGATTTTTATGACAATAATATTCAGATTTAAACATTAAATTACAAAATTGGAAACTGAAGACATGGAAAAATTTTGAAAATAATGTTATTCAAATACTGTCCTTCGTGGCTTCTGGTCTCTCTTACTCTTCAAAACGATCTACACATACATACAATTCTACATTCATGAAAACACGCTTCAAAAGTTGAGTAGAAAAGTTTCTTGGTCCATCTTTTCCTTTCAACCTTCACCACTGTTAACAAAAGTCCTATAGAAAGATGTAAAAGGTCAGCAGCTGAGCTGGTCGGTGTCAATGCACTGCTGTGTGTAACGGATGCCTCGAACATGATTCTGGCGCCTTTGACTATGGTCACGGTAATTTTGACGCCCACCTACGCTTTGGGTTTGGGTTAAGTGATGAGATATTGGCGGATGTCTTATTTTTCTTTTTATTATAAACTGTTTTTTTTTGCGGTTTTGCTTGCGTGCATTTTTCCTGGAATTCGTTTTGTATCGATAAAAAGTAGCAGTCAGCGTTAAAGCTTTCAGAGATTACAATATACACACACAATGTTCACCTCTTTTTCGTACCAGGAATTCTTATCTAAACCTGTATAACCATGTGAATTAACATTTAGATAAGAATTCCGATGAATGGCAGCATGCACCTTATCATAGTCATTCAAAGCTAGAAAGAAATTTGATCACAGTAGTCGTAAACAGCTAGATAGCATTATCATAACCATCGACATACGATTACAACCATAAAATAATTATAATACAAAATAATAATATTATAATAATGTATAAGTACTGACGAATTGTTTGTTTGGACGCACTAATCTCAAGATCTAGTAGTTCGACTTGCAAAATTCTTATAATTAGGATAGCTCATTTGTCATATTTCTATTTTTTTATTAGTACAAAAAAAATTGGGCTCTATCTGTACCTACCAGTTACTGATCATATTTGTTGTCCAAAAAAATTTGTCATAATTGGTAAATTCATAATTGAATCAATTATTTATAACAATTCATCATCTTCCTGCCCTTGTCCCGTGTTATTTGGGGTCGGCGCAATACGTTTTTTTCTTCCACTCTGCCCTGTTACTTGTCATGTTATCACTAACTTCCTTTTCTTTCATATCACTCTTCACACAATCCAACAATTGCTACTAAAAAATACTACGCGCAGTGTTTTTCCATTGTTTTTCATTCATAATCAATAGCCTGTACAACATTTCCATGAATTGAGGGACATTTTGGGATATAAACAAACGCTAATAACTTTGCTGTTTATGAATATTATTTATTGAGCCCTTTAATTATTTGTACTAATTAAAAACTACTGGTGTATAAAACCATGCTGCGACCAATAAAAGCGGAGCAGAAACCGCTGGGGACAGCTAGTGAATACTTATACTAAGAAAAGAGATGTTATCAACACAATTCCTTCAAAACAGATGAGTGTCATTAATTTCGCAATAATTTAATACCCGCTTTATCTTACAATTTAAGTCGCATAACTGTAATGCCCATCGCATTAATTCCATTACATTATCTCAATCGCATAATCTTTAACATTTCAAACGCGAATGATAGTCAAATCATAAGTCACGAAAATGAAAGTAGACTTCATAGTCTTGATAGCGATGGCTGATGGTTTAGGAGTAATTGAAAGTGATGAGCGGTGTGATGGGAAGGGCAAGTAGTGTGTAGCTCATCGTCCAATAAGAATCAAGCCTGAGTCGACGGCGCGGTTTGCTTCTCGCACACCTCAAAGAGATATGAGCGAAATGGACGAGGCTAGCTAAGGCCGATACCTGCTATGGCTGCGGTATTGTTCGGAAGAATTACCATGGCCTTAGGACGAAGTAATACAGCCCCTCTAGTCAAGTTACAACCGTTTCGTTTCGATTCTCTTTTCGTCTATCGCCTCGAGTAGGCAACGCCT
The DNA here is from genome assembly GCA_949316375.1 of Mythimna vitellina. Lineage (NCBI taxonomy): Eukaryota > Metazoa > Arthropoda > Insecta > Lepidoptera > Noctuidae > Mythimna > Mythimna vitellina. The sequence continues at coordinate 20,269,185 of OX438700.1, read as the reverse complement.
CCGATTCCTTGATTCTGACGTCAATTCAACGCTCAGTAACGTGGTTAGAACAAAGGAATCAGAGGCGTGGCCTATTCGAGGCGAAAAGACGAAAGAACGTCGAAAAGAGAATCGAAACGAAACGGTTGTAACTTGACTAGGAGGGCTGATAGGTTTGTAGTCAGTAAGTTTGACATTGTCTCTCGCTCAGCCAGAGTGGGAGGAGTTATTTGATGATTTTCCACCTCAAAAAAGAAAGGCACCTGGGACCTTACCACGATGTGGAAAATTTAAGCGTGCGAGTGAGAAAAAGGGATGGAGCTATACTTGAATCGCGTTAAAAGCTCGTGATAGGGCCTTTGCTATTACCTCTTTACCTTTTTTTGAGGGGGAGCTAATAGAGGTAATATAATAATTAAAACGTGGTGTACCTAATAATTTAAACAGAAGTTAAACCGCATGAAAGATGCAGTGTCGGCCATCAATTAGAAATGCATCCACATGATGAGTGAAAACTGATACTGCAGATAGATCCAAAGATCAAAGTTTTATGTGCCAAGCCAAACACCTTTTTGACACTTCACGTGACCCAAGGGCTGGCTTTTACCTTGGAAAGGGGGTAATCATTGCCATATAGGTACAGCGTGGAAATGCCGACAACTTTTGGGCACATTATTGACAGTCGACAGCGATGCGAAGGAGTTTTTCAACGCCATGTTGTTTTTAAATAGTTAAGGGCTTTGAATAACATAAATAAGTCACAGGTCAATTATAAAAGTGTAATAATTGAAAAAATAAATCATCAGTCAATCATCAAAAAATGCACATGATTTACATTGTCCAGAAGACTTCAAACAATTTGATCAAGTATTATGAAACTCTTGATTGAACCACAGACAAGGCATGGAAGGCCAAAAAATTCTCAGACATAATGAAAATAATTACTTAATAACTTATCAATCAATCCCTGCTGTTCCTTATTCAGACAATCATTGAATAACTTCTAACAATTGGCCACCACAGCACAAAAAGCCGACCATGGATGAATCAAAGGATTTGATTGACTAGAGCATCAGTAGATTGATGAGTGATTGTCGGCTTGACACTGAGGCTTGACATGGTAATCACATACTATTTTGAATGACCATGACGTTTTGACATAATTACTGTTACGTCATCAAGATGAAAGTGCCGTAATTATTATAATTACTTTTCTTTTTTTTCTTATTTTTGTGTGGGATGGGTTCTTAGGTGATGTGTGGGTGTTAGGAATAAAAGTTAATTATAATATTATTGTTATAATTGAGATATTTCGCTGTAGGGGTCGCCTTTGTCGGTAAATGTGTTGTATGTAAAACCGACTTAGGTACTTTAATAGATAAATAGGGAATAATCGAAGAAAATAAGCATAAAAATTTAGCGACATCAAATATCGTCCCTTAGCTTACAACACCGCTCAAGTCGAAAATTGGCGGTTTTCACATTTGAATGCCTTTAGATGGAGCTGCTCATTGCGCGTCTAACCATTGGTCACATGATATAGATTTCAGCCCATCAGAACCCATAATTCGAAAAGTAGTGATAGCGTGCAAGCCGGCTAGCCGCTCAACACCGCACAGTTTTTTTCATTTTCTGTAAAGTCGAAAATTGGCAGTTTTCACATTTGAATGCCTTTAGATGGAGCTGCTCATTGCGCGTCTAACCATTGGTCACATGATATAGATTTCAGCTAAACAGAACCCATAATTCAAAAAATAGTGACAGCGTGCAAGTCGGCTGGCCTCTCAACACCGCACAGTTTTTTTCGTTTCCTGTAAAGTTGGTAAAAATGACTTATGCGGTGTTGTTAGCTAAGGGACGATATGCTACAATATGTAACTAGAATAGATAATGCACACCTATATATCTACACCCCAATTAGAAGGACAATTTGAAGGTATTTTAAGGACTGAAATTTTACATAAATGCACTTAAATAGTGTGTTCACTGTTCACCAAATCATGTGATATCCATGACACCCACTAATTCGCACTGGGCCCGCGTGGTGGATTACGGCTCATCATTCCCTCTCCTAGATAGGAGGCCTGAGTCCCAGCAGTGGGAACATTAAAAAAAGGCTGATTATTCTATGTTACACATAGTTTTTACATTCTACAGAAAATATTCGCGATAAGAGGTATCGCATCGGTATTGTTTACGCATGCACATATACTCGTAAACACGCTAGTGACGCCATCAAAATTTATGAAAATAGGTAATTTTTATCCTACAATATTTTTTGATTAACTAAAGGCTAAAAAATTACCACACATATTACCATTAATATGGACCATGAAAAAAGAAGAAGCTGTCTGTCTGATGCAAAAGTTGGTATGTATGTATGTTTGTTACTACGATTGAATTTACAGTGATATAGCTTATATATCAGATAACATAGAGGCTATATTTTATAATAGGGGAAGTACTGATTCCATGCAAGTGAAACCAGTGTCAGAAACTAGTCTCTCTTATAATCTTATTATGAAATTATCGCATAGCATAGTCGGCCTTATAAAGGCCTCCTCTCTAGGAGAGGGAACGGGCCGTAATCCACCACGCAGGTCCAGTGCGGGTTGGTAAATATCACATGTATTCGAATCTTCGGTTCTAGGACATGCCGGTTTCCTCACGATGTTTTCCTTCACCGTTTTGTGAGCAGTGGTGATGAAATAAATTACACAAAGTAATGCGCCTGGCTGGGTTTGAACCCGCAACTTACAACTCGTAAGTCGGGGCCGTTACCACTCGGCCACCACTGCTCTATGAAATTATCATTTCTAAAGAATTTAAGAAAAGTCAGATCCCCGATTACAAAATATCATTAATGTTTCCAGGCCTAACTAACAGAAATTGCATAGTAGGTAACTAACAATAATTATTATCTAGTCTATTATATTAGCAGCCTCTTTCACTTTCATCTTATTACTGCAATTAATTATAATCTTTGACATCAACCGTTATTGTTCTTGCAACAACCAACTGTCGAGAAAACACCATCTTGTTCTCTGTTCATCTCTGTTTTAATTCAAATAAAATTATGCACCTGCAAAACAAAACACGCAATGGAAATTGAACATAATGGAGTCACCTGACAGCATCTAAAGAATAATGACAACGTGGTATTACGGCATTTTAGCGTTACAAAGACTGCATTTGCATACGATGTTGCCAGAGCAAAAAAACAGAAATTCAAATCGGTGTTGCCAACAATAAACATTGTATCTTCATCGTGAGAATAAAAAATAAACAATAGATCCGATTACTTCACTTTTCGAGAACCACTTTCATTTAAAATCTGTGTTCTTTATGTTAATGGAATAGGGTTGGAATTAGCAAATGTCGTTGTTATGGAATATTTTAATGAGAATATTATGGTAAACACATTTCACTTATACGGAGGTGTTATGCAAATATATCGGAGATTTTCTCGTATCATGTAGAGTTGTTTTGAACAAATAAGTTACGTAAATAGGCTATTAGGCCAATTAATAAAAATAGAAAACATTTTATTTTATTGGCCCATGCTGTGCTGCCATCTGGTGATCAAAGGTCTCACATCAATTGGGTAAGTTAAAGTAATCATTCGATTGACTAATTGGATGAGCTCGTGACTAAAATAATATCAGTCGCACGATTCCCAGGTTAAGCCACACTTGCCAAGGCCAAACTGTGGATGGGTGACCGTCTTAACATACCGAAATTCCTCCGTGCCTTGAAAAGCACGTTAAGCCATTGACCCCGGCTGTCAATTGTAGATCTTTGACGGTCGTATTAGCGTCTATCTTTGCCATTAGGTGCCAATAACCTCTAATGCTGCGGGATTGTTTGAAAGGGTTACCGTGGCTGGACCTATAACACGTTCATTGCGGAGGGTACGAGGTCTAATACGCCTCGTATATGACTTCCTTGCGATGCGGCTAAGAAAAACACAGTGTTTTCTGCCATGCGGAGGCCGTAACTTCAATTTGGTTTAGTTTAGCCTATTAAAACGGAGTGCAGTGGTGCATCTACTTTAATACGGGATTACTTTCACTTCATACAGTAGTCCGTACGTAGCTAAAAAATCTTTTAGTTTCTTAAACGTGACGGGGTCTAATAAGCCCCGTACCGTTATAATGATTGCAAACGAGTTTTGAAACGCCCTGTGCCGCAGGAATGGAAATAATACCTACAAAAATGAGTGCCGTTTGCAGCGTTGAGTGCCCATGTTAAGGGCAACTGAAGGATCACAGGTGGGTTTTCTAGTCAGGTTTTTTAGTCAGTAAAAAGTCTGACACTCCCTCTCACTCCACCCAGAGCGAGAAGAGTCATTTGGTGATTTCACATGAAGGTGAATAAAAAAAAGTGCCACCCACCTGTATTATTAACCTAGTCATCAATAAAAGCCAGCACATCAAGTCGACGTGACCACGATCACTAACACCACAGGTATTGCGGTTTGCATAGTAACGGCCAATATGTGTAATGGGCAATAGACCATCGTCCACACGTATGGCCAACAATTTCGCCCATCACTCTTTGACTTTCTCGACGCTTCATTTGTTTTTCTTTGCTTTTCCAAAAGATGGAAATGCAGTAAGAATAATGAATACCTAAGTATTTTCACGAGAGGTACATTATTCTCAATGTACTTACTTATCTCAAGCTTCTCAGTCAATAAGTGGTTTTCAGAACTAAGCACTTTTGTATTTGATTATGCCGCAACGGTAACAGTCGCGACTTAAGAGTAGGTAGCGGATTCAAACCCATCTAAGCGCGTTACTTTGTGTAATTTATTCCATCGCCAATACTCTCAAAACGTTGAAGGAAAACATCGTGAGGAACCATGACCTAGAACCTTTGAAAATTCGAAGATATGTGACATCCTCCGATCCACTGGGTACGCGTGGTGGATTACGGCCCGTTCCCTCTCCTAAAGAGGAATCCTGTGTCCCAACAGTGGGAACATTATAAGGCCGATAATGTTATGTATCTTTTATCTGCGGAACACATTTTGTAAGTCCATAATGCGCAAAAGATGTTCAGAAAATATTGAGATCCTATGGAGGTGTTTTCAAGGTTAAAGTGAATAAGCTCTTAATACTAGTGCGACTCGCCATCAATGATTGCATCACTGCTTACCATCAGGTGGGATCGCAGTCAAGCACTAGTTTATTTAGTAAATAAATAAAAAAAAGATTTTTAAAAACATTCATAACGCCTTATATTTTGTTTTAGCAATTGTAATATCATTCTTAACGCGATAATCTTGTTCTGGCACTTATAAAAACTACATCACATTATTAATAAATAAAAAGTCGACGAAGAGAAACCCTCGTATCAAAGCCTTATCATTCGCTGATCGTTGTCGCCATTGAAAAAAGCCTTTAACAAAACCCATTCACGTTAGTCGGTAGCGTACCGCCGTACCTTCCGAAATGATCCAAAGATCAAGTTCACGACACTTTCTCCGCTGGAATGGCAGGCACCATGTTTTATTTATCAATACGGACATATAATGAGCTCCTACGCATTCACTGTGCTGCCTGAGTCAGTACATCCGCGACAGGACTAGGTTATATTGATGGCGGTGAGATGGTTTGTACTTTTAATGGTGTGTAAATTTTTTTCGGTGACATCGTAAGCTTCACGGTAAAAAATTGAATTTAGAATAATTTCTCACACAGACATTTCTTATATTGATTATTAGTTTATGTCTAAACATAAGAAGTGTTATTACTAAGCAGGTAACTTTTAAAAGTGTAAAGAATAAAAATCTCACACGCCCTCCTGCTTCGCCTTAGAACGGGAGAAGACATTGGATGATTTCCCACCTTAAAAAAAAACCTGTTTCTACAATTATGACAGATTAGGTATCATCAACATTTTCTAAGCGTGCGTGTGTTAAGTATTCCAGTAATTTGCTGTTTAAACTCACAAATTCTATAAAGAGAGCTGTTATCTAAACGCCCTTGTTGACACTTCGCGTGATCTAAAGGCTATGATGGCTTTTACCTCGGACAAAGAATAAGTGTACAGCGTGGCAATGCCGTCAGTTTTTTGGGTACATCTCCTGTCGACAACGATGCGAAGAAATTTTTGTATTCGTGTTTACTTGAATTAAAATTTCTACTGAAATGCTAATCTTCTGAATAATCTAATCTTTTACCGTGGGACAGCTTACGCAGCGATGAGGAAGAATACTATGGTGCCAAAATGTCAGAATACAACCAATTTCAACAGTGTTAGTGCACTAAACTATTGAGACATTTGACAAATTTACTGTGTAATATGTATTTTTAGTGTAATAAATTATTATTATTATTATTAATATTATTTATCCATGTTCTGTTAAAATGTAAGTCGTGTGAGCGAGAAAGGAGCTACATAAGTATACACCTTACCTATATAGCTCCTATAACAGTTCAGTTTAGGTCGTAAAATGGATAGTAAGAGCTCGCGGTTATTACATATTTATCTCTTCTCGCTCGCAGTATAACCTCGTCTCTATACAGCTATTGTTCAGATCTGGTTTAGTGAAGATAAATAATTGTTTAGACTCACTCTCGTTAGCTACACATTTGACAGCTCAATTTTATTCTCAACTACTTTAGCAGACAGTTCATGAAATGCAATTTCCGAGTTTTGCATAACATTGGCTAGCAGCGTAAGTGACAGGGATTTAAGTGGGAGTGTAGAGAAAATAATACCTATGAATATTTGAGTAGTTTTGAAGACTCCAGAAATGGTCGAGTAAGTAAAAGTGATCATGAAAGTACGAGTAAATTGGATGATTTAGAAAGTAGCACACTTTGGGGATTAGTCTATAACGATGAAGACTATTTCGACAGCATATTTTATGTTATTTTAAAATATATACATACTATAGTTTCTAGAAATGGTAGTTTTGTACAGCGTATACGGTTTTATCTATGTAAATACATATATTATGTTGACAAACGTAGCCGGATATAGAAAATAAAAAATATTCGGGACAGAAAGAACAACGGTTGGGAGAAGTTCTCGTGTGGTTTCTCCGTCAATTGCGACAATTATCAAGCTCGAAAAGGGGGAATGTCGGAAATCCTATCTTTGACAAAATTCTTAGTTTAGAAATCTTTCGATCTTCGCCAAAATTACGATCCGTTTTACGTAACGCATAGAAGCTTTCTAGAAATACTGACGATGTAACTGAAATTTCTTTAATTAAGTAGATTGGAATAATACGGAAATGAATATTTACAATGAAGTTAGAAAGTACGAGATAGTTCGTTAGTTGGTGTGCAATCGTGCGATTTATCTTAATTAATTATTAAATAAAGCGTCTATATCTCACTTAGAAGTTATTGGAATTATATTTCGTCTGTAGTTAATCATTATTCTGATGATATCTTTTTATAATTTCCGTCTTGGTATATTGGTGAAGTCCCTTTTATTTTTTATTGCGATTATGAATGACAAGATATAAAAGGGTCAAAGAAAAAATATGTTTTGTGTGTCAAAATAATGTTTTAGGAACACATTCATTATTTGTACAGCTAAGGAGTGGAATTCCCTGCCGGAGTCTGTGTTTCCTGATAGCTACAACCTGGGAATCTTTAAGACAAGAGTAGATAAGCGCGCTCCATCGTCGACCAAATCGTCGCTTTCCATCAGCCTATCAATAACAATAAAAGAAAGAAGAGACACGGGAAAGTGGAAAATGAAAATGATTTGAAAGAAATTTTAGTTAGGTATTCCTATACGATATCAAATAGAAAAAAAAATATAATGTGCCTCACGTCTACCCCAAAATAGATCTAGTTCATCACAAGGGCTGGTTTGAGGTGATTTCGAATAAGAATACCAGGAAGATGGTGGGGGAGGCCTTTACCCAGTAGTAATAGTAGTATGTAATAGTAGTGTAGTAGTAGTAGTAGTAGTAGTATGTAATACTTCCCTGAAGTACAGAAAAAATAAAAAATATAAATAAAGATTACTAGGACACTGAACTACTAAATACACCTTACTTGACGCGATAAAACGTTCAAGCTCAAGGCCACAGCACAACTTATAGAGCAGTAGGTCAACGCATTGTAGCGTTAGCGATACGGCTGTCACTGCCACTAATGTTCTTTTATTCTATTTTTTCACGTTGTCATTCCTGAATTTATTTCTTCACTTTCAAATATTGCAAGTAGAAATTTTAGATTACTAATAGATAGAAGTAGAAAATGTTTGTTGTTGCACTTCGTAATTGACAAACTATGATTGCCATCACTACAGTGATACTTTAGAGAACATTTTCTGTCAACATAACCCATAAATATGTATGTATAAGTTTGTATTTATTGTATAGTATGTTTGTTTATTGTGTGCCGTACAGTAAACATGCTTGTTTCGTTTTTTTTTAATCATAAGTAGGATTAAATCAATGTAAGTTTAAGTTTTGTTGTGCATTTATAGTTATCTTCATGTGCAAATTATTTCTCTTATTATATATGTTTGTTGTAAGAAATCCCAATTGTGGGTCACTATGACGTTTAAAGTAAGATTTTTTATTCTTGTTCCATTGTGGGTAAGAATGGCACAAGACGACCTGTATAGCTCTGTCCCTTACCCACACTGAAATAAGAATGAAACAATCTTACTTTGAACGTCATGGTAACCCACCTAGCCTGTGTACATCAGTTGACTTACAATAAAGAATAAGTACATTGAGATTTTGTCATATGTATATGTTAACTTCCAAAGCCATAGAAATAGAGATTTTTTAGTGCCATAAAGTGTCATTTGTAGAATTTTATTCAATTTGTCACAAAAAAAAAAATGGTCAGCGAAAGAACAAAAGTGTAAATATAACGCAAAACCAAACGAACAAAACGTCAAAATTCAAGGCCACAGTAAATAGTTACAGATCAGTAGGTCAATGCATTGTATCAATCGCTACTGCTGTCACCGATCCACTTCCGTACCACACAATAGATCACGTAGAGAGTAGTAAAAGTAATGCGGATGACTATCAAAACGATCGCGAATCGACCGTTAAATTGGTATTCGAATGGCTGTCAACTGTCAAGTTGACGTTTATTGTGAAGTTGAGAGTTTATTCTAATGGGAGCAGGTGCTTCGTGGGTAAAGGAATGTAGAAAATGTTTGTGGGTTGTAACGGTTTAGTTGACTAGTTAAACTAAGATACTTCAAGTTAACAACTATGTACAGTGGAGATATTCGAGCAGCGTGGATAAGAATGTAAGGATAGATATTTTCTTAAAATGCTAAAATCATCTGTCTAAGTGCCAAAATATGGTTTTACCCATACAGTTCAAAAACGAGTCTTGAGAAGAAGGAAGAAAATTTTGATTCAGAATTATCGAAGTTAAAGTCATAAATGTGACTTTGGCTTTGATCAACCTTATCGTCGATTTTGTAAACAACAACCTTAGCTATACTATTTTTATAAACACTACTTTACCGGCCCTTTAAATCAATTAGCGTATTTAGCATCAACATATAGAGAGAATCTTCGCATGCGCACCCATCGCTGAAGTACCAAAAGTGAATGCAAATGCAGGCGTTATGACGACAGATGATCGGCTTTCTAACGAGCTGCGTGTACGCATCCACACTTGACACGACAAGTGACAGTTGTGACAAGCTAAAAGGTTTAGATCAGTGAGGATGAAATTAATTTGTTACATTATTGGGTTCCCCAAGAGCCACGGAGAATTTCTGAAGGGGAAGCCGTGGTCCTGGAAAGCAAAGGGTAATTGAAGGACACAGGTGTGGTTTTAGTCAGTAAAAGGATGACACTCTGGCTCTCCGCTCTATCCACCCTAGAGCGGTAAAAGTCAGAAGGTGATTTCCCAAAAAAAAAGATTTATTATATTACTGTTGCTAACAGTGTAATGCTGCATCACATCTGAAGTAAGGCGTCACATAATATCAATAATCTATTCGTATTTAAAAACATCATAGGTTCAAAGCCAAATAACTTTAAGTTTGACAATGGTTTCCTAATAGCTACAACCTAGGGGTCTTTAAGTCAAGAGTGAATAGGTTACTTCTAGGTAAGCCCGCTCCATCGTCGACTACATCATAGGTTGTCATCAGGTGAGATGAGAAAATAATAGAATGGTAAAAAAATAATGGGACTTCCTATACTGTATGTTTTTTTTTTTAATTCATATAAACCAGTGCTTGACTGCGATCCCACCTGATGGTAAGCGGAGATGCAATCATTGATGGTCAGGCGCACCAGTTTATTAAGAGCCTATTCACTCTAGCCTTGAAGACATCTAAATTATAGTTGGACGGGAAGACCACAGCAGGCAAATTGTTCCAGTCCTTCGATGTACGCGGTATATATATATATTTGGCATTATTCAGTGTGTTTTTAATTTTGTTTCATTTTAAGGTGTTTTCGTTTTTATAATGCTCATAAACGCGGTTTACATTCTTTCTGTAAAAAAATTGCGTCAGGAGTACCTAAGATTATATTTTGTTGTAGAAACCTAATTAAAATTTTAAAAAATAAACCTGTAACTATTAGATTCCTCAATGGTATAAAAATGAAAGGTTATTATTAATCATTACCTTGTCAATTCCAACACGATAGTAACCATCACTCATAAATCAATCCTCTCAGTATTTCTGCGCACTCGCAGATATTTTTAGCGGCCAGTGATATTGCAAACATAATATAACAGCGGCCAGCACCGGCACCGGTCGGGAATGTAGAAAGCTGGCACCGCGACGTGCGCAGGCGCATCGTAATCAAGCTGTTTTGGTGATCGCTGTGCTCTCTACAGTGTGACGTGTAGAGGGTAGGTAGTGAAGGATAGAATATTTTGTGTTAAGTTTTTTTTTTTTGACAAGCGTGTTAATTCAGTATATCCTTTCGATCTTGGTGGGGCGAGAGTGTCAGAGTTTTACTGACAAAGAACATATACACAGACAGAGGAATATACAGATGTAGTTACATTAGTTAACAGTTTAAGGTTAAATCTCTTGGGCTGTGTGGTCCAAGTACTCACTCACTACTAAAAGATTTATCCAAAACCCTAGTTTTGTTGACACTTCGCTTGACCCAAGTTTCACTTCGATAGTTTATAAGCAGTGTGTTATGGTTCACAATCTTTCGACAGTTTACAATCTTACGAGATAAATTATAATCTAAAGGGCCTATTACACTACGCGATATTCAGCACACGATATCAGACTCTTATTTTTTGTTCCGAGTAAGACCGGTCTAACCCTTACACTACGCGACATCGACTAAGACTGTCTGAATATTGAATAGTCAATTTTACGGTGACTTATATAGAATAGTTGCCGGCACGGTTGGCGCAGTGGTTGAACGATTAGCTGCTCTGCGTGTTGCAGATTCGATTCTTTACGTATATTTTGTTCCGTGTATCGAATCTGGTCCAAAGATAAGTAAAGCTATGAAAAGATAAGCTATTTCGTTGTGTACACCTACGACACTACTACTTGTAATCGATATAGCCAAATTTTTACCGTCTAAAACTGGTTGACTATTAGAAAGCGTCCTGTCAGTTTAGTGATCTGTTTGTCTTGTCTTACATGGTCTGCTATTGGCCTCTGGCAGTTCAACAAGCAATTTAGAATTTGCAAGTTAGGTATAGAAGCCGAACAGGTGCCTATTACATTTTGTGTACCATGTCTTCGTGTGCACAAGGTGCAATTTCAATTCTCTGATTTACAATAAAGCATATAATAAATACTAGCAATTAGCTAGTATTACCGCCTGCCACTCCTTCTCGGTTCGGACCATGGCCAGTAACAGGGCCCAGCGCGAGAGATCGTTGCCGTCGATCGCCCCCACGAGGGCACGGTGCTCTGCTCAAGCGGGCACACGTCTATCGTATCCTCCGCCAGGTTTTCCGGGCGACCAGATTTTCCAACTTCCCGAACAGACCAGAGAGGGGGTGTACCTCTTTAGAACAGTCTCGCAAAGCTGCAAAGATTCACCTTCCTGAACATAGACCTGCTGGCTCCAAACCACACGACATCCGACCAAAACACTTTACTCAGTCCCACACTAACCGCATTAACAACAACATTACATAATTTTAACTAGCAGGTTCAACTTAACCGCAGCGGATAAACTAACACTAAGTAGGAGTTTCACAGTTTTCACTCAAAACGAGTCTCCGTGGGAACCCGATGCTGCTGGAAGGATGTAATGTCGTCTAGAGCTGAGCTGTTAGTCAACATCGACACCGGATCATAATTAGCTAGCTGCTGATCGATAGTTTCACTTTAATAAGTATTTACTTTATGAGAAAGGTAAATATAAGGGACATCTCGTAGGCAGGAAATTAGGTTAACACGTTGACAGCGGCACTCATTTTTGTACGGGGCGTTTAAGACCTCGTTTGAAACCGATGATTATGGCGGTAAGGGGTTCATTAGACCCCGTAACATTTAAGAAACTAAAAGCTGTTTTTAGCTAAGTGTGGTACGAGGTCAAAATGACCCTGCATTAAAGTGGATACACCAATGCACTTCGTTTTAATAGTACATGTTATATTCATCCTAAACTGAATCAAATTGAAATTACGGTCTTAATTTTAAACTGAAATTAGAGGCAATTTGTGTATGTGATTGATGGCATCCACGACACAGAAGTAGGTAATTCATGACTTTTTTGAGATTCTCCCGCTCTAGGTGGATCAAGAGAGCGTGACAGACTTTTACTGACTAAAACCCACCTGTGTCCTTTAGTTGCCCTTTGCGCTTTAGGACCAAGGTTTTTCTTTCAGACATTTTTCAAAATAAAATTTGGTAGATACTAAATAAGCGTGAGTCCCAAGGAAGCTAGTTTGAAAGAAATTATTTGATTTTATTAGATTCTAATTGATTCTATTTGATTTCATCTCATCTTTGCTTCTCTCTCCAACGGTATCACTTTTATAATAACTTAATTTCTCAACCTACTCTTGGTTAACATTTGTTGATCTAACAGACGACCTTGCAGAGAAGTGAAGATGAATCGCTAAAACTTGACTACTGGAACCGTAGCGAATTTGGAATTTATTAAGTTACAACACTTAAAAGTTACAAAATCGTCTTCTTTACTATAATCGGATTTGCTATGTGTAACCTAGAAACTGATTCATCTAACACTGCTATATGTATTTAGTAGATTTCATAACTAAGTAACCCAATATTAACTTGTAATTTTGAATCTCACGACATGAATTTTTGACCATGGCATTGATTGATACATTTTAATTGGTCTATTTAAGGAATTATTTGTAATTTTTTTATTATTATAACGTCGGTTCTAACATCAATAATCCCTTATATATAAGCCTGCTACCTTTTGTGCTATTTTTCCCTCGTTTGTGCGAGTCCCATCTCCTCACTTTAGTCAAAAATACGCACGCGATCATTAGGATCACCGACTTTCCTCATAGACGCCCTTAAAAGATGGGAACAATTTATTTACTAATACAATGTTATTTTTGGAGAGGGGTAGGATAGAAAGAAGAAACTACGGCCCTTATATAATAGTATATCCTGGACTGTGGATGGAAACCAGACCCCAAAGACAGAGAGACTCAACAATTTGCCTGCTGCAGTCTTCCCGTCCAACTATAATTTAGGTGTCTTCAAGGCTAGAGTGAATAGGCTCTTAATAAACTAGTGCGCCTCACTATCAATGATTGCATCTCTGCTAACCATCAGGTGGGATAACAGTCAAGCACTGGTTTACATCAATTAAAAAAAAACTGTCATTCTGCCCACATTTACAAAAACTCCAAAATTGTATGCGAAATTGACAATACGAGAATGTTTGACAGAGTTACCATAAAATTTAAACGTAAAAGTCTGACACGCTCTCTCGCTCCTGCTGATAATTTCCCAATTTAAAAAAAGATGGAGCATTGACAAGCGTAATTTTTAACACTGTCCTTACATAATATCTACTTATTCTGTAATATAGAAATATTGTAATATCAATTTTTTTTTAAAGAGTAACCATAGAGTTTCTTGCCGGTTCTTCTCCATAAGAAACGACCAATTTGGAACCGTGCACTAGCTTCTGACGTTTTATAAGTTTATCGTCGTCGCTGTTACAATCTCGCCATGATCTCAAATTCAAACACGGAATCACTTTATTATTTAGTTTTAACACCGCCGTTTCTATAATAGCCTCCTAGCTAAAGTAGGTCTTGCCTTAACCTCGTAAAAGGAAAAGTTTAATCAATATGCCGACTTTCTACAAGTCCATTCGAAACGACGTGTTTATCAAAATAGACTCAGTAGTTTACGAGATCATTGGGACTGACAAACCGACAATTATCGCCGGTTAAGAGGAAATCGACTATTTACTGGATCAATAACTTCTTACTGGCCTTGGAGTACATGGTAGTTAATTGGTACACATGTAATTAAACGGCAGTGCCTATTGCACATTCTCTATAATTACGTCTTTACTTTTTATCGGTCAAGTCTTTGAGTTAATTTGTTTTTAAGTTACTTTGCTTTTACTATCTAATAGCATAGTCGGCTTTATAATGTTCCCACTGTTGGGACTCAGGCCTCCTCTCTAGGAGAGGGAACGGGCCGTAATCCACCACGCAGGCCCAGTGCGGGTTGGTGAATGTCGAAATTCGAATTTTCGGTTCTAAGACATGCCGGTTTCCTCACGATGTTTTCCTTCATCGTTTTGTGAGCGCCTGGCTGGGTTATCTAATACCTAAACCATTTCTTTTTATCTTACCTTTGGGTTATCAAGATTTTTTAAATATGGTATTGCGAAAGTGTATTCATAAAAACCTTCCATGTATAGTCAAGGTGTTTAGCTAATGCACTTTGCTGTGTTTTAATTTGACTGGCCTGTTGGTCTAGTGGTTAGTGGCCTTGACTGCTATGCCGGAGGTCGTGGGTTCGATTCCCACCCAGGACAAATGTTTGTGTGATGAGCATGATCATTTGTTTTGTGTCTGAGTGTAATTTATCTATAATATGTACGTATTTAGAAATATATAAGTATGTTTATCAATTGTCTAGGACTCATAACACAAGCTCTGATTAGCTTGGGACTAGACGGCGTTGTGTGATAGTTGTGGAATATTATTATTATTATAATATATCACTTTTAGCCTACTAGAAATATATGTAGTATACGTAACCAACAGTTAACCTTGGGGTCTTAAGTCAAAAGTAAATAGGTTACTTTTAGGCAAGCGCGCTCAACATCGCTTACCATCACGTGAGACAATGGTGAAACGCGAGCCTAGAAATAATCTATACTAATTTTGTATAGTTTGAATTTTTTATTTTATTCTGGTATATTCTTGTGTGTCTCTTGAGGCTGCCATCCGGCCATCATCTAGTTGTCTCGTATATCACAGTAATACTAAGGAATTTAAGTTTCAGTATTTTTTTTAGCTCAGTAATACTTCGTCTGGTTTCAACGACTGCAGTTTAAGTAAAGACTACTTTCCAATTCCATCTTCACAAAACCATATTTCACAAAACTGATGATAGACTTACTATAATCTAAAAATAAATATAGACATCAACGAACTATTACATCGAATTTACATACAGCCAACATTAGAAACGTAATCTGTTGGTAATATGGCCATGCTTTTAAAAGAGTCATTATATTTTGTAATATCGTTCAAATTATCGTACTTCAAATTTTGTTTATGGAGTTGTTATGTGAGATGGGAATGTCATGGCTGGTCATAGCCATAAGTATTGTGGAAAAATGTTATGGTTATTGCTTGAATTATGTAATTACTAGCGGACCTGGCGAACTGCCTACCGCCTAACAGTCAATGAATGTATTGACCGAATGATGGAATGATTGAGACCAATATATTTGACAGCTTGGGGCCGAAAGGTTCTGGAGTGGCGACCGCTTACCGGAGGACGCAGTGTTGGAAGGCCCCCTACAAGGTGGACCGATGACCTGGTGAAGGTTGCGTGAATCCGAGATGCAAGACGCACAGGACCGTTCTTTGTGACGACATTTGGGGGAGGCCTATGTCCAGCAGTGGACGTCTATCGGCTGAAATGATGATGATGATTTGACAGCTGTCATTTTTCGATGAATTTGGATATTTTGCATTTTTTTTAAATGATTTTTTTCGGATATATTAATAGTTCTGATATTCGGGGCGGAGACGAATCTTAATAAAATCGGTCCAGCTGTTCTTGAGCTATAAATAGTGTAACTAACTCAACTTTATTTTTTGTAACATTAAGTTAAGTACTATGCACATACATAATTTTTACGATGAACAAGGACTTCATAACTCATATTTTACTAACATGACAACTTGAATAAATGATACTCTAACATAAGTTAACTTTATTGTTATTTTATAGAGAATAGTGATGTGACTAATTTAAATATTTATCGACAAAAACTTGTTCACGCTTACGAAATAAAACTATTCTCATGCATCACAGTTTACATTACACATACCAATGCACAAGTAAACATCCACTTTTTTCACCATTTTCGTTAACCCGTGGCGGCCTTCTAAGAACTTTCTAATTCAAATAGACATTTATTAAACCATAAACCACGCGCATTTATCACAGGTACCGACTACAGATAGTCATATTAACATAAATTTATTTATTATACCGGTATTCGATTGTGTTGAGGTTATAGTATTATTGTGATTGCTATTTTTATTGACTTATTAATGGAAATAATGACAAGTGAAAACTTATAAATTAGCTAATTTTGTTGGTAGGTTAAAGGGTTTTCAACGTCAATTTTTATTGAGGTATAGATAATTTTTGACTACAGGCCTTATCAAAAACGTGGTTTTAATTTTTCAATAGCGAAGGCACGTAATTTAAATTGTTAACGCCAAAACGAAGAAGAATTACAACTTTATCACAGCTGCCACCCACAACTTGCTTGATGTCATCTTAGATAACAAAAAACACCGACATTACAACTTTATCGATATTTAAAACAGAAACTATAAACACAAATCACATCACTATCACTTTACATCTCCACCATCTTTCTTTTTTCAAGTCGTTGAGATGAATCGGAGACGTATGTTATGTGAGTTATGTCAAGAAATATTATTATGAACCTGTGGTTTACCCTAACGACTCTGGCCACGCGAGTGATATAAAAAAAGTAAAACATCTTTTTATATAAAGACGGGTCTTATGGATTATGTAAAATATATTATTTTTAATGAGATACAACGAGACTACTTAAATTTTGAGTAAGAGAATTATAGAAGAATCATGAATTTATAAGATCAGGAATTATAATTGTCAAACTCTAAAGGCCCGTTTTGACGTCTGTCAAATACTTAAATACGCAAAAAGAATACTCGCAATATATTCCATCATATTATTTAGCGCGCCAAAAAAAATAATTTATTTTTTAAAACACTATGTAATTAATTATTATTCTATTGTTTCTTTCAGTTCCGTTCCAAGTTACATTATATGGTATTTCTCAAATGTCAAAAGGGACCTTTTATTTTTTAACGAGTTTAAATCCGTGGGTTGGTATTTTTTTAAATATATATGAAACTTCTTTTTCTTGTGAAGTTCTTGACTGCATCAGGTGGGATCACCTGATGGTAAGCAGTAATGCAATCGTTGATGGTAAAGCGCACTGGTTTATTAAAAGCCTATTCACTCTAGCCTTGAAGACACCTAACTCTTGAACACACTAATACAATACATAAAGGCTAATGTTTGTGAGAGTACCTATGTGTATGTTTGTTACTTCTTCACGCTCGAACGGCATAGCGGATTTCAATGAAACTTGGTACATGAGTCGATCATGTCCTCATAAAGAACACTTTTTATCCCGGGAGTATATTCCCTTGTGATAATAGGGTATTACACTCATTTTTAAAAAGTGTCTCAATTAGATTCTATTGTGCTAATAAACCACTAAAAAAACACAAAATTTTTATTCAGTCGCTAGTTACCCTAAAAAGGCATTTAAACTTTACATTTTTAAATTTCGCGCGTATTTGACTAAAATGTAGAAAGCTGTGGACGCCATATTTACTCTGTGGTCGTGACGTCAGTTGGCTGTGTAAACAAATGCGCTCAGTATGGCCGATCAGTTGACAGTTGACAGCTATCACTTTATTTTACACAGCCAAATGACGTAATAACATGGTGGCTACTATTTCAAGGTGATAATAAAAACAGAAAACTTGGATTTGAATTTTAAAATTTATTTTGTTATTTTATAAACTAAAACCAACACACACCGACTGCATTTTAACTAAGCTACCTTAATAATATATTTTAAGACTTTTTCTCGTACAGAGTAAAATACTCTATTTTCTACTACGCGGGCGACGCTGGCTCTGCTGGCAACAGCTCCATAAATGTATGTTAAATAAATATGATTAAAAATTTCACAAGAAATACCTCAAATATTATTAAAAAAATATTAGTAATATAACACTAATAAGATACGTATTTCTTCATTCATAAGAAACCGACAAAAAATAAAACGAAAGTGAATCTCCGAATCACCAACTATTTGCGTAGCTCTTAGCGACTTATAAAAAAAGTAAAAGTTGAAATAGCGATGATACTTAAACGTTACAGTTATACGGTTCAGAATTGAATGGCAGTTCGAATCCGAAAAAGCAATTTTCTGTTACGTTGTATGTGTCAATTGTACACCTTCGAACTTTCTCTGAAGGTCACACGAAAATGAGTGGAGACATTATCGTGACTAAAGTTTATTGTTTGTTTTACGTAATCTGTCGTACTTCGTATAATTTAATTAGCGTTGATGTTATGTTTTTAGCGCTTTTTCAAGTTTTAATTGTGATTTATAAGCAGCTATTAAACGCTTTTATTGCTCATTTTATGTTTTTTTATTGGAGAAATTATCAGTATTATCTAATATTTGATGGTTGTTCCGAGTGGCAGATGAAATAATTTATAACTCGGTTAGATGTAAATTTGAAAGGAGGAAAATGAGAAGATGTTAGTGATGGTGAGGAGCATCAAGTCTCAGATATGTTAGGGGACAAAATGTCCCCCAACATATCGCGCAACGATGTCAAATTGTCCAACAACATGTCCTGCGTCACGTGAATGTGTTGTAAAATGTTGAGGGACAAGTTGCGGGTACCAGGCAACGTTGCAGCTTCACGTAGATTGAGTGTTACGCGTCATATTGGGCGACATTTTTTCTCCTAATGTATAAGGCTTTAAGAACTCTAAGAGTGAGAGTGACATTTTAGCTATGTATGTTTAACTGCGCCGGCCCCAAATAAGATGGGACAAGGGCAGGAAGATGATGATGATGATGTTTTTGTATGTAATTTAGTTATATTACTACTGTGTTTGTTTGACAAAATATAAATATCTATGTAAAAATAGTATTGAATTTTGTATGTTTAGCAAAACGTTGCTAAAACGTTTAACTTCATGTTTTTGTATGTAATTTTTGTATGGATCAGAATGTTGGGCTGTGAAAAAACCGGATGAAAAAAGATTGCATGTAGCGGAGATGAGAATGTTGAGATGGATGTGTGGTGTGACGAGCATTGATAAAGTGAGAAATGAATATATTAGAGGAAGTTTGAAAGTGGCGCCAGTGACTGAAAAGTTGAAGGGGAATCGTTTGTCTTGGTATGGTCATGTAAAGAAGTATGAGTATACATGTGGATGGGTGGAGAGGGACAGGGAGGAAAAGAAAAGATGGATGGATTGTGTGAACAGTGATATAAAAGAAAAGGAAGTTAGTGATAGTATGACGGTTGACAGAATAGAAGGGAAGAAAAAAACGTGTTGCGCCGACCCCAAATAAGATGGGACGAGGGCAGGAAGATGATGATGATGATGTTTTTGTATGTAATTTAGTTACTTATATTTATTAATGTGTTTGTTTAACTGTCAAAGGTAAATGGTAGGTGACTGGCCCGGTTGGTCTAGTGGTTAGTGACCCTGACTGCTATGCCGGAGGTCGTGGGTTCGATTCCCACCCAGGACAAATGTTTGTGTGATGAGCACGATCATTTGTTCTGTGCCTGGGTGTAATTTATCTATAATATGTATCTATTTAAAAATATATAAGTATGTTTATCAGTTGTCTAGTACTCATAACACAAGCTCTGCTTAGCTTGGGACTAGATGGCGTTGTGTGAAAGTTGCGGAGTATTATTATTAAATAAATATAGCAAAATAAAGTAGCTTGACCCTTTATTTTCGCGACTGTGTGACAACAAAAAAATAATGTGTTCAAAACCAATAGTTGAAACGTTAATCACACCATTTTTTTTCTACATAATATCTTCCCACATAAAACACTCGAACACGATTGTACACACATTTATCGAGTAACAATAGCACCGTAATAATGTAATATCAGTTATTATCCAATTGGCTGAACAAATCTACTTATTAACCGTACCATTGATTATACACGGCTGTTATTGTGTTTGTGTGTTGTGTATTAATTATTCATGTACACGGTTTGTTGGTCACACGCAGTTGCGTAGATAGGTGACCAACGCTTTGGGGTGAAAAAAAACTGGGACCCCTTTTTTACATGGGAAATCATCGAATGACATAGAAAGAAAATATATGTGATATAACTAACTGTGATACGGTAAAAATGCAAAATAATATTTTATTTATTATGGAATTCAATTGGGATTTTTTATGGATGCTGTAGGTATATAATAATGTATAATAATTTTACTATGTTTCTGGCAAATAACTAACTACTTTGACTTTGAATATAACTTCTTCTGCTCTGGGTGTAGCGGGAGGAAGTGTCAGAATGAATAAAACGAGTTGCCATGATTTACCTTTTCAGTAGCGTAATTAGAGACACAATAGAAAGACAATGACCGAGCGAATCACCGACCGAGCGTTCGCAATTTTTCAACGTTTTCAAATGTTTATAGAACCTAGAATTATAAAAATTCTTTCTTACACAATCGGATCGGATGCGGTAGAAATGACACATCGTTGCTGACCTCCTTTCGACTACACATCGTCCCATCTAAGAGCAGCATGGTAAATCCTTGTCATACCAACATCAGCATAAAACCAACCATATCATTGATTACTTTTTTATAAACTTTTACTAAATATCGGAAGTGTTAGGCAATAGGTGAATAGTGATGTAAGCCGTTTTACTTTAGACAAGGAAATGCTAACTGTATACTAAGATTATTATACAGCGAAAGTTTGAGATTAAGGTAATATTTGCAAATGTGTTTTTTTTTAGGTGTGAAATCATGCAATGACTTCTTCTGGTCTAGGGTGGAGCGCAAGGGCGTATCAGACTTTTACTGACAAAAACCCACCCCTAAGTTCCTTTTTTTCCTTGCGTACCATGACCCCGGGGTTCCCTTTCGGACTACCCATGGCCCCATTAGGGTTCGGCCTCGTTGGGCCCCTACGATTTGCTGAAATCTCATTAAGGCGCGCGTGGAACGCTACGCGCCGGCTCAGTTCGGGTGGATACCGGCACGGCGAGCTACCCATTGCTCGTCGTCCGCAAGCCCACACATTTTACACATACACATTTTTCCTCCGTGTGGTTTTGGTCAGTAAATGTCTAACACACGCTCTCGCTCCACCCTAAAGCGTGAGAAGTCATTAGATGATTTCTACCTTAAAAAAAGACCTACCAAATATACACAAAAAAAAACATATAAATATAAGTCAAAACGTTTCGGAGGAGTTCAATAACAGGCACGACACGAGACACGAGATTTTTGGATTACAAGATAAACGGAACACTGATTAAAAACGTAAATTAAGAAGAAAAAAAAAACATGTATTTAATAATTAATGTCGTAACAGCTATAAACATTTGGATAATAGCTTTTTCTAATGTACCTAAGTAATAATTTGATGATGACCAAATGAGATTTAAAGTGAAAGTTGGCAGAGAAACGGAAAGGTAAAGTATACCTACGTGAGTGCTCTCCACAGATGTAAGCCTGTTGGGTCACCTTCATAAATATCTTCTTCATAGCCAATGGCAAAACGCAAAACTAGTTTTTTTTTTTTTCTCGAAAATTAAATTACATAGGTACTCGTGCTTGGCTCAGTATTCGACCACGGTAATGCCTGGTCCGCTGACGATGTAATTACATCCCTATGTGAATTGGTAACAGGGTACGTGATGTAATATGGAAGGATATTCCACCGTTCTGCGGTGAGATGACGCACAAACACTGAAGATCGGAACCGACCCAGAACCGCCACCTCTGGAGTTTGTCTTTGCTACGCCTGGGCAAGATACGAAGTCTGTTCACAGTTTTCCAGGTTAAGCATGGCAACTAGTGTATCTATCTATAACTTACGGTTAAATTCCCTCTTATCTTATTTTTGGACTTTAGTTTCCACACTCTGTCCATAATGGACCATTGTACGTGATTGTTCCTACGTTTCGCAGCATGCTCTGCACAGGAGACTAACCGAGAGGCCATTGTGTGAAAGTATTTATTTAGTAAGCAGTGTCAAGTAATGGTTCCCGCCACCACGCGTAGGCTGTCGATATCCCGTTGCAGAAGGGTTCTGGTTAGAGTTTTGTTTAGTTAGGTCTTTACTCTCGATAATATATTAGCCAAATAGCTTATCGGCCAATGCTTGAGACTAATATAATACAAATGTTTAGATTCCTAATTATAAGATTAATTGAATAACAATTGGGTACTCATTTTTCAAATTCAGATCAGCAGCTTTCGATCTGCGATCCAAACATACATACTTACACTGTCAACCTCATAACCATAGCTCAGCTACACCATAGTCTGCAGAATCGTTCGAAAGAGACCAACACCCTTGAAACGCAAAAGGCCAGCTGGCAATTGAAGACACACGGGTGGTTTTTAGTAGAAAGTTTCTGACACATCCTCTCGTTCCACCCAGAGCGGAAGAAGTTATTTGATGACTTCCTACATAAAAAATACATTATAATCTTCCAGTTCACTTGGACCAGACCACGTGTTCACTGTTTACGTTTGTCACGGTCCATTTCACGCTGAGTCAAGGCTGCAGTCAACCAACCGCGGCGGTACAGTTAACCCTTGCTTACGTCAAGACTTTGTTACTCATATTTCGTAATAGAAAGTGTTGTTTTTTTTTTAATTGATATAAATCAATGTTTGACTGCGATCCAACCTGATGGTAAGCGGAGATGCAATCATTGATGGTCAGGCGCACTAGTTTATTAAGAGCTAATTACAGGTACTACTCTGGAATGTGCGTTTTAAGAGTATAAAAATAGGTATTTAGGGGAAAATAACTTAATTAAGTTATAGGGATCATTTTAATGATTTAATAGGTTTCCAGTAGTTCCACCATGAGCTCTTAATGAGATGCATCTCATGATCTAAACTAAACGGTTAAAGGGATGGAGCTATATAATCATAATATTCCACAACTATCACACAACGCCGTCTAGTCCCAAGCTAAGCAGAGATTGTGTTATAAGTACTAGACAACTGATAAACATATAATTCTAAATACATAGGTACATATTATAGATAAATTAAACCCAGTCACAGAATAAATGATCGTGCTCATCACAAACATTTTTCCTGGGTGGGAATCGAACCCACAACCTTTGGCATAGCAGTCAGGGTCACTAACCACTCAACCAGTCAATCCCTTTTTCCCACTCGAACTACTGACGTTTCTAGTTGTAATATCAAAATGTATCTTTTTTACTAAATGAATATGCGTACAAAGTATATTCAATACCTAAAGCATTTTGTTCTAGCCCAAAGACAATTGACGGAATAGGGTAATAGTCAGTAAAAGTCTGACACTTCCTCTCGCTCCACCTCGAGTAAGAGGAGTTATTCAATGATTTTCCACCCAAAAAGGTGTCTATACCTAGATTTTTAATAAATGAACTTTTAATTATGACCTACAATGCTAAAAATATTTCAACATTGAATTGCAAAATGTCACCTTAAACTCGAGTAGTTTTTGACAACGGAACCAGTTACATTTTCAAAGTAAAAGGGAAGGTAATGACATACATACAATCATGTACAGTGTGTAAAAATACCGCTAAGGTTTTAGGAAGTAATTAACATTTTATTGTTAAGTTCAAATTTGGCGAAAAAATATTTAATTATCAGGAGAATATTAAGTAAATGAGGCTCAGATTGGCGATTTATTTTTTCGTTTAATTTCGCAATAGTTTTGCTCAAAAACGTATATTTAATATTATATAGCCATACCAAAAATAAAAACGATGGTTGGCCGAGTGCGAACGAGTGCGCCCGGATGACTGCCAGCTGGCAAAAGTGGCGGGAAGTCGTGCGGCTTACCCTGACGGCTTCCGGAGAGCTACCTTCGTGATAACCACGACCACTCTGGCAAAAGTGAAACGAACAAGAAGAAGAAGAGCCATGCCATAAGCACTTCCTGAAATTATTTGTCCACTTATGAAAATTTCAATCTTAATCGCTTTTTAATTCTCAATACAATTCAAAATTATATTTCACACTTCTGCCAGCGGCTTCGCGCACGTGAAAGCAAAAAATATATAGCCTATGTCACTCTGTGATACAGTAGCATTCTAGTGGTGAAAATTTTTTAATCTGTCCAGTCGTTTTTTGAGTTTATTCATTACAAACAAAAATACGAACTCTTTCCCCTTTATAAAATGTCAGAAACTAACTAGTGCATTTGACACTTCCTATAGAGAAGAAAAGGCAAAAAACTTGACGGTATCTCTTTAAAAAAAAAGGTTGTTCCATTTTTGACACCCTGTATACTAACGTATACACAAACACATTCGTATATACATTTATATACATACGAGCAAGTCCTTGTACAGTGTTAGGTTAAGGCGGACTGGTTAACATTGCGATCATGTGCAACCTCATTGGTTGTTGGAAACAAACAGATTTCACTAACACACTGCCCGATTTAAAACTATAGTATTTTAATTAATATGCGAAAACACAAGCCTTTATAATTTAAATATGTACCAGCATAAAGAAGAAATGTTTAGAATGGGTATTTAAATATTTACACAGGTTTTCTATGCTTTTAAGTTCAAACACTTTCTTGATTAGAAAATATGGACTGTAAAACTCTATTTCCTCTTTTTTGGGTTTCTTGTTATTACTTATGCTTTTTTGTAGGACAAGAATCTTAGAAACCTCACCCTCTATCTATATTATTGACATCGGCTTAATGTACTAAAGTCGATTGAGAAGCGAGCCAAGAAGGTCATCGGCAATGACACACTCGTCGAGACAAAACTTCAAACTTTTGAGCATCGACGCCGAGTTGCGAACCTATCGGTTTCCAGTCATTAAAATTGAACAATGTAATTCCACCCAGCTCGTTCCATTATCAGACGGTACGTAGTGGACATCTCACTCATACGTACGAAACGGAACACAGCTATTGTGCGTACAGCTAAGGAGTGAAAGTCTTCGTCGAAAACTGTGTTTCCTGATAGCCACAACCTATGGGTCTTTAAGTCAAGAGTAAATAGGTTACTCCTAGGCAAGCGTGCTCCATCGTCGGCTACATCATCGCTTATCATCAGGTGATATAGTGGTCAAACGCGAGCCTATCAATAACAAAAAACCTTACCTTTTCCCGACTACAATGGGCTCAGCTTTGCTGACCTGATCCAGCTGAGCACCGATATATATTTTTTTAATTTGATATAAACTAGTGCTTGACTGTAACCCCAATTGATGGTAAGCAGCGATACAATCGTTGATGGTGAGGCGCACTAGTTTATGAAGAGCCTATTCATTCTAGCCTTGAAGACACCCAAATTATAATCGGAAGACCTCAGCAGGCAAATTGTTTCAGTCCAGGGTGGATATTCGCCGTACGTCAGGTTGTCCGATAGTAGAAATGAGATGGCGAAATCAAGTTTTGCAATTCCCGCGCGCACTCTCCAAAATGCAACCTGTAAAACACCGAAAGGCTGGCTACCCTACGTCTGTGCTCAAAGCTTCGCTAGAATAAAGCTTTAAAACGTACAAACAAGTACAAAAATGAACTCATTGGGCATAAAAATAATCTTCAACATCATCTTACTTAGGTACGAGTGTCAAAGTTAGTATTTTTATTCTAAACCAATTTCTTTACCCCACTTTTCTGTCAAAATATTCGTCTTTAATCTTTCACTACACAATCTTCTCCAACGCTTGACAAAATAGACTTCGCGGCGGGCGACTCGTCCCATTCACTGCAGCCAATCATGCGTAACTTTCAACTCACGGTGTAATACACCACAATAAAGGTCAGAAGTTTAAGTCCTTTAAATAAATTACTTAGGGCAGAATTCACCAATAAAACTAATCGCGTTTTAACGTTTGGCTCGCATAATCGCGTTTAGCCGCTGTCACTAGTGTCACTTGTCTGTATTTTTCTTTTGTTGTATTTTTACAAGTGACACTAGTGACAGCGGCTAAACGCGATTATGCGAGCCAAACGTTAAAACGCGATTAGTTTTATTGGTGAATTCTGCCCTTACTGGTGTACCATGTTAAAAAAAAGTCACAATCGCATGACGTTAACGGTCAGTTTTTTAAAATAGGCAGAAACTTCAGTTTTGATATCTATTAGAGATCTCGATAAACTTTGTTGGATTTACCTCGACTATAAGGTCGAGGTTCGAGGTTTTACTTCTTATTAAGATCACTCTCAAAGCTTGTTAAGCGTTTTATTTCGTTTAGTACCTACAATATTTCCATATATTTTGTGTCGTTAGAAAATTACATGTAAATTGCACTAGGATTTTCTTTTTTTTCTATTTTTGATAGGTTCGCGCTTGACCGCTATCTCACCTGATGGAAAGCGACGATGCGGTCGACGATGGAGCGCGCTTACCTAGAAGTAAACTATTCACTCTAGACTTAAAGATTCCCGGGTTGTAGCCATCAGGAAACACAGATTCCGGCAAGGAATTCCACTCCTTAGCTGTACGCACAATGAATGTGTTCCCAAAACGTTTTGTGCGTATAGGTGGGATGTCCATCTGCATCGTGAATGACCTCTTCAAAATTATACTTATTGAAATCATAGGTTCATAAATCGACATACTTCACCACAGTGATTATTATAATCTCAACTACATCGATCTACGTTCTAAAAGAAACAATAAATACTCAGACATTTTTCTTGGGGTGGTAAATCCTCCAATAACTTCTCTCACTCTAAAGTGGAGCGAAACGGCGTGTCAGACTTTTACTGACTAAAACCACACCTGTGTCTTTTAGTTCTCCTTTTAGGGCCCATTTTAGGGTCACGATCACTCTTTCACATGTTCCTATATCCTTAACATAATACTTAGACCTTACACCTAAATAACTGGGTGAATATACACACTGACACTTCTGTATAATCTATTTATATTGTGTCGCGTGTCACCACTCTCCGGTCACGACTTGCACCTGTTAGTTCCTGCCGCGATGACACTCAGGTAGTCTCTTTTATACGGATGATAACGTCATTTCTTATAACATTTTTTACCCAAATCTAAACACCGGTTTAGTATTCCCGGCTAACGGGAATCACAAGATTCCCGGCCACCAAAGTAGCTGGCTTGTGAACGGCGAGCATTGAGTAGATCACCATCCGGTGAAGGTCAAACCCGGGTTAACCGTGCTTTATTTAGGGCCGATAAGCTGCGGATTATTCGAAAGAGTTACGTGACTCTCGCAAAAGGCAACTGAAGGAACACTGTGGGTTTCAGTCAGTAAAGTTTGACACTTCCGCTTGCTTCTCCAAAAGCGAAAAAGGAACGTAGGTAAAAAAAGGATTAGTTTCTCTTATATTTAGGAAATAAATATATAGTGGGTTTTAATGGATATATAGTATAATATATAAACTATAGTGCCTCTATTTAATTAATAATGCTCATAAACTTAAAATTCCTTACTGTCTTTAATTGATATCAATATCATCATAGCAAACATTTACCATTATTACAAGCAATTTGAAAAGTTACAATTTTTATATTATAATTAAACAATAAAAGATAAAAATCTTATTTTTAATGAAACGATAACTGCAAATTATTTGCAATAAACCAGTATATATTTATCATTTCATTAACTTTCATTATGCACCCATAACACCACATTTATTTTGACATGTATATTATAGTATACATTTAATTTTAACTTGTATAATTTAGAATACATTTGAAAATGTTCTTAATGACTCTTTTTGTGCAATTATGATATAATTGTATACTCGTATGACTGTTTAATGTAAAAATGAGCGATGTTTATTTGGAATTACACTTTCTCTGCTGTAAAGTTACATCATTTTAATAGTTTGAACTTTGTAAAATGTGTGAGATTCTGTCATTAACGTTCGTATTTTTTATTTATATATTAAAGTGTGACTTGAAAAGAGGATAATGTTTTAACTTGTAATGTAATATAATTCTAGCTTTATATTAAAAAAATATATTCAGTCATTAGGTCAGAGTCAGTACCATTTTTTGACTATTTGCGTTAACGACTTTAGCCTATCACTTATTTCATAAACAGTACAATAAAATATTGTCATTATTTAAAAAATATCTAGCCTTGATATGAATAATAAAAATATTTATTTTAATAGCCTAAAGCTTCTTTTAAAGAATCACCAACATCAGCATTAGAAGTTCTACAAAAAACAATTTCGTAACGAAGAGATGGTTACCGAAGCATTGCAGACATCTGCCAACGACCTTGGCATTCCGTTAATTATATAAAAAAATATATACAATCTAAACTTTAAGCAAAATTTAGCAACTTTCGCATATATTGCTTTACTTACTTTTACTTGTTTACGTTGTTCAAGGTCTCAAGTTTGATTTTTAGGCTGGACGATATTCGTGTATTACTCAATGTTAAGTGGGACATTTTTAAAGTAACTTGAAATGCAAGTGTGAGTTAAGTAATGCATTGTAGGTTGTTATTGATTCATGTATTGCATAATAGTAAGAGAAATACAGCGTGAGGTCACTAGAATACATAATGTATCATAGATTTTACTTTCATAACATAAAAAAACTAATTTGGAGATTTCACAAAATACTGTTCAACAAAAAAAATTAAAGATTTAGATAAAAATTCGTGAAGCTTAAATATGATATTCCAATAAATACAATGAATCTCAAAATGCACTCACAATTCGTTCCGCTAAATAATAAACGTCAATTAACGTAATTACTTTTATGCAAACGGTAGCCTTATGCATTTCTGTTGCATAAACCTGATGCCGGAAGTCTGAAGCTGTAATTATTGACGTCTCTCGTGAGATGAGGGGTTGCTTAAAGGTTAATGCCCCAGTTTATCCCAGATTTTGTAGAAAATGGGGGTTTCAAAGCAATGATCATGATCACGTGACTGTGATTAGCAAATTGGTTTAATAAAGTCTAGATTTAATCTTAGTGAGCTAAGAATTTTTAATCGTATAGTAATTTTCATATTTTTAACATAGTTTTCAATATGTATTTTTTTCTTTAAATACATATATATTATGTTTCTTCCAGCATACATTTAATACTCGTATTATTTATAAAATTTCAAATGCCACATCCCTTATATTACAAATACATATAATACCCATCCGCATAATACATTAACAGGGAGAGTTTCTCTCCAGTTAAATACCCACGGAGAGTGGACATCGCAGATTGTATACTTTTTTATATTTTACTGATAAAGCAAATAGGTGAAAACTGCACCTTTCGAGCGCGCGCGTCGATGTCTTTTACTCTGAGGAGTTCCGTCCGCGAATCTGACCGACGCGACTCGACCTACTTTTGACAGACATTCTGTACATTTTACGTAATCATCTTGAGGATGTAATGTATAAAAAATTATACATTTATACACATTTTGTCCATCACTATGCAGGTGAAATTTTCGTCTTCGATGATTTACTCGCACATTCTCTTTGAATGTTGGTTCGGTTATAAAACTTTATGGTAATATTTTTTATGGGTTTTATTTGAATCTATAATTTTATAGTCTCTAAAATGTGTGGATTGTATCAGTCTATTATATTAATCATGGTTATAATTCATCGATTCCTCCAATTATGTACTAATTTATTTAATTGAAAGCTGTTTGGCGGTGACTGCTTTATAACTAGAATTCTATGTATAGAGAGAAATTGTTCGGACGAGCGTTATTTTTAAATAACGCAGTCTGAAGGTTTTCTAATAGTTTTTACACGTGTTTTATACTTGGAAAAAAATATATTTAGTTTTTCTTGAAAAGTATACTATTAATAGCTCCATATATATATATTGTAAAATTATAAGGATTAAATTAAAAAAAGTTTTAACCACAATCATAAAACCCTAACATATACGGTTATTTAATTTAACCATCATGTCGTAGGTAAATTAATTAGTGTCACTCGAAAAAATCCACAGTTGAAATACCCATATTTTTAAATCACCCATAAAACACCGATGTGTCACACTAAATCCAAACATACGACAAATTGACACAATGATTTCCCACTTTTACATTTAAATCGAAATCACTTGGACACAAAAATACAAACTGAAAAACCAAAATACTTTCACTAAGAAAAATAAAAATGTCCAAAAATACTGACTGAAAAATGTACACTGAATGCGAACTTACCCAAAATATTAGCCTCATTTTATCCATAAACACAGCACTATGGGAAAGTTTTAAAAAGTGGTGTTACTGTCACTACACATGCGCGAGCGGGCGCGCGGCTCCTGCGACTGTCGCTGCCGACCGCCGGCGAGGCCTCCCCGCCTAAGAAAGTCTACAACCTTCACATTATATATTATGTAAACTTGAAAAAGCGCAAGTGCATTATGGCTATAAGAAGATTTTTTTATGGTATTGTTTATGACTGCTATTCTAAAGTGACGACTTGGTGGCATGACAGCTTTGTATTCCTTATCTATATATATACATATGTATATTATTAGCTGACCTGAAAAAAGTTGTTTTGTCCCCTGAGTGCTGTGACCTCCCCCATTTGTCTTCCTCTACTCCTTTTACTTTCTCTTAGCATGTGTCCGGTCCAAATGTTATACACAACTTAAAAACTATTGTTAGTACTTGTAACTTCCAGAAAAAAAAAATATTCGTCATAGTGACATAAAGTCAACATCTGATGGGTTGGTTACGGGTACGGGTTTTTTTTATAAATTTTATTTTCAGGTGGGAAAATCATCTAATGATAACCCCCGCTCTTGGGCGGAGCTGGGGATAGTGTTAGACTTTTAAACCCGCTCCTGTTCCTTCTTTGTCATTTTTTCAGGGCCCCGGGGGTCTCTTTCGCATCACCCATGGCGGACGGCTTTACGGGTACCGGTCGGGTTTTCGATTCTACAGGCACTAAAGAAAATCAGAGTTGTATTGCCTGAAAAATGATATGGCTTGAAAGGAGGTGAAATTGATTTGAAAGAAAAAATCTTGCTGCACTGATTCTAAATAAATGATTCTTCTTTCAACTCGACATACAATTTCACTGTTTTTCATACAACCGCTCTTACGCGATTATGACGTTATTACACATTTTTCATTATCTAGGCTTTATTGAAATCAATTTATAAATTTGTATAAAACTAATCCAGTAACTGACCTCTGAAAATCTGCTATTTTGCATGAACTTTGACACTTCATAATTTACTCAAAAAATTTAAAAAGGCAAAAAAGTATAACAATAGAAACCTCGCAAACTTTTTCAAAAATTTTAACGGTTTAAAAAAAAACACGTATTCCTTGTACAAGTTTTGTAAAATATTCAAGTAAATCACGGAATTACCGAATGCTAATTGAATTTTCAGACGTTATCTCTCTTTTTTCGCGTTGCCAAACATCGCGTTGAATTGCGTCAAATAACGCGTTGGATTGCGTTAGATGAAGTAACAAGCTTTTAAACCACGCTCGATATTGACGATAGGCGAGTGAAAAAGGACACTCTTAAACAATATCTGTAATAAAACTAAACAACACGCTTGTTCCCTGAAGTATTCATCATCATTATTTCAGCCAAAAGACGTCCACTGTTGGATATAGGCCTCTCCAATTTGTCGAAAAGGTCCTGCCCCCCTAGCCAAGTTACAATCGTTACGTTCGCACCGAACGCCTCGAGTAGGCCGCACCTCCGATTCCTTTGTTCTGACCATGTGACTTAGCGTTGATATGACGTCAGAACAAAGGAATCGTAGGCGTAATTATTAATATCTATTAGTGGGT
This sequence comes from Mythimna vitellina, assembly GCA_949316375.1. Classification (NCBI taxonomy): domain Eukaryota; kingdom Metazoa; phylum Arthropoda; class Insecta; order Lepidoptera; family Noctuidae; genus Mythimna; species Mythimna vitellina. The sequence continues at coordinate 20,236,996 of OX438700.1, read as the reverse complement.
TAAAAAGTATCTTATAGATTTTACGAATGAATGCAACCTATTTTATCAAAGTCTTACTGGCATAATTATTTTTTCTTTTTCGATTATAAATGACATTTTTATAATTTAGGAATAAACGTCACTGGAAAAATGCAATAAAATTTAAAAATTTTGTAAAATATTTCTTTGATTATTTTTTTAGCATGTCGACAAGATTAAAATTAAATGTGAAAAATGTAATACTAGGATGTCATAATTTTAGTGATACATTGGGAAAAAACGATTATAGATTTCTGTCTGGTCTTACGTCATTGGCCGGACCAAGGACTACGCTCTTCAATAAACCTGACTATTATAAGCAAGATATTTTAAAAACAAGTACATCAACACAGTCAGAAGCTGTCTTCCCTCGAAAATTAGATGATATAATTATAAAACGCGTATTTTCCGAGATACCTACTACCGGCAAATGGCTGGATGAGGTAAGAACTTTATATTTGTATAATGTCGATAGATGAGAAAAAAAAAATTATTTATTTAACATAACATAGCATAATCGGCCTTTTAATGTCCCCACTGCTGGGGCTCAGGCCTCCTCTCTAGGAGAGGGAATGGGCCGTAGTCCACCACGCGGGCCCAGTGCGGGTCGGTGAATGTCACATGTCTTCGAATATCTTCTTTATTTATTTACTAAATTATATTATAACACCTTAACAGACGCATCCAAAGTGATGTTATAATAAACACAATTTAATAATATTATAATTTAATATGTATTTTAATACATTTTATATTATAGTATTATTAAATTAATTATGATTATAAATTTATTATCAGTCGACCTTTCTCAATAAGTAATTGAGCCGCTTTTACAAATTTGGGTAGGTTTTGGCTAAATACATCCTCTGATAGCGATATATATATATTATATTATTATTATATTATAATACGTATGGCTCGTGACAAAGGGGCAAACTTTTGGAGGTTAGTCCTAGCAGACGGCCTCCACCTCCTAGTATCGATCTGGCGCACGCAGCTGCAGCGCTTCCTGCACCTCTGGGTGGTGCAATAACCCTAGCAGTACGCTAGCCACGTACTTGACCAGTGCGAAATCCCTTCTTACTGCCAGCCTAGTGTACCCTTCCATGCCCAGGACGAACAAACTCGGGTACATGAGTGGATAAAATGTGTAAACCCCATATTGTTTCAAGTACAGAAATCTCGCGAACTTGTTTTGAATTTTTTCTAACATGAGGCTGTACTTTTTCTCGCACGGGTTAGGGAACGGATATCCTCACGCCCCAGCTGCCAGGATCGAACAATGAGTAGCTCGCTGTCCGGCCGTGCGGTAATAGTTCGGAGCCAGTCAGAGTCGTCGACGGCGCGTATTATTCTACATGCGTCTCAAAGAGATGTCAGCAAAATCGTAGTAGCCCGGCAGGGCCGAAGCCTACCGGGGCCATAAGTCGACTTCTGATAGGGGAACCCGTGATCCTTGAACGCAAGGCAACTGTAGGAACATAGGTGTGGTTTTAGTCAGTTAAAGTTTGACACACCCTCTCGTTCTGCTCTAGAGTGGGAGAAGTCATTAGATGATTTCCCACAAAAAAAGGATTATTGAAGGCTCTTGTATACGAAGCAAATTTAATTGAACTTGTAAAAAATACGTGATGAAAGTGCGACTATTCCGCGCGAGATACATATGTAGCTTTCTGGTGCTTGTATACAATGTATCTAGCTTGCGTAAGTGTATATCGTGAGAGTATAAGCGCACGTATCTTGCACCTTTACATGCTCAAGTTTAGTGCCATTAACAGTGACAAGGGAACGTCGTTGCCATTTTCTTTTCTGATTTCGGTCATCTGTCATGCTGACGACTTGTATTATTTATTAGCTTTGTAAATCATGACCAACATCCATTTTCCGGTTTTTAATAGATGCATTTAAAAGGGTGAAATGCACCCTCTGGTGGAGTAGAGTGTAGAAGAGCAGTGAAAAATAGCAACTGTTACCATTGAAGCGGAGCGGGGCAGAGAAGAGCTAAGCCACCCTCTGCTTCGTGCTCTCCACTCAGTAACCAACTCCGTTCTGTACGTCTCGAGGCCACGTGTTTATTTATTTTATTTGAAAATCCGCTCAGCTCTACTCCGCTTCACTTACACTGTTTCCACTGATGATGAGTGGAGATTTCGAGCACTGTGATTGGTCAATTCACAGTCCACTCCTCTTCACACCACTCAGCTCCGTTTCTGTAAAAAGGCGCCTTTAGCGCCTTGCACGCCAAAGCGCTATTTCTGTTATAAAATATTCTAATCAACAATATTTTTATTTTCAAATAATGCAGATGTAAATAACTCGTAAAATAATGGTCTTAGAATTTATTTTTTACGGTTATAATCAAATCTAAAATTACGAAACCGGAACCAGGTATATTTTAAATAGTCTCAGATAATAATTTATGTGAACAAAAAAAAAAAGAATTGCACTTAAGTAATGCGTCTATGACCCGAATTTGGTCAAATATTTTTTATTCGCCTGTTGGAAACCAAATAACAAAACCTTTTATTTTATGATAACTCGAGCCACCGGTTACAAGTGTCGTAGTAACGAAGAAGGTGCAGTATGATGTCATCGAAAATCGTGAGTCGATATTCTTCTGGACGTACTCGTACATAATTCAAAAAATGTTGTTAACGCCAGCACTAGTGTCAGTATAATAAAATATTGTGTACTTTTTTTATTTTAATAACATCTTTTATAACAAAACCAAGTGATTATAAATCAACACGGTACAAACATTTTAAAAATCGTGACTAATGAGTCTCTTCACCTTTTTTAGTCATTTGTGTGTATTGTCTTTTAGAAGCTATTTTAGCTAATTTTTTTTTTTGCTTACATAAATTATCTGAGATAAAACTATGACTTTTTCAACTTCTTAGTTTATTTTCAGGTACTTACCAACCCAATCCGCACTCCAAGTCATGCGTTGCGTTGGGAGTCATCATGCAGTTTCAATTATAACCGAAAGAACCCTCAGTGGCTATTGGGTCCTAAACCACGAACAGACTTTGAGGAGTCTATAAAACCAATATGTCACTCTTTCCTGCCATGTTCTCCTGGTCCCCCGAAGCTAAAATGGTTTTCATGCAAAGAGCCAATTAAATCCCATCTATGTTCTGAGAGAAAACAGTGTAATTTTAAAACTTTTTGTCTCAATATAAGAAGGTTTAATTCTTCCTACCGACGTCGGCGCAAGTGTCTTAAAAGAATAATAAAAGCGTGTAACGCTAATCCTGGTCCACCAAGACGTCTAGATTGCAAGCCGTCGATAAGGCCGAAGTTTTGTAAGCCGAAAAAGAAAATAGAATGTAAGAAACCTCATACATTAGTGGACAAAAAACTTCCGAGAAGGCATTGTCCAGATCCATGTAAACGCTAGCTGAAATACTGAAGCACACGTATAAATGTTTTTCACAATGTCCTTATTCCAAAAAGTGAGTGAAATATTTTTGCTTGTTGTTTAATTTTTTTAATGTATTAATCTAATATATAAAAAAACCCATCTCACGGTGTTTGATATCGAACTCTTCTGAAATCGCCTAACCTATTTTTGTTTTTTTATATATATATATTAGGTAGATCTGAGAATAGTATATAATATTTTTTTTTCACCTTGCTACTTTTTACTACCCCCTGTTTTTTTTTTTTTTGATAATTTATATGGCAAAACAACGTTTGCAGAGTCCGCTAGTTGCCTATTCTCTAATTAATTGCCTTTATTGTGCGTAATGTAACAATACATAAGATTTAGAGATTTCTAATTTTGTGAGACCCTTTTATGGAAAATTTAAATAGCAGTTGTATCAAGCCGCAATTCATTGCAATCTTATACAAAAAAGTGTTTTATTGAGCCTTAATCTATATATATAAAAGGAAAAACTGACTGACTGATACATCAACGCAAAGCAGAAACTACTGGGACTAGGAACGTGAAATTTTGGACAAAGCTTCCTTTTATGAAGTAGGTGAGCACTAAGAAAGTATTTTTGGAAATTAAACTTTTATGGGGGTGAAACAGGGGTCCAAAATTTGTATGGAGAAACCTACTTTCACGCAGGCGAAGCCGCTGGCAGAAGCTAGTGTAATTTATAAAATTCTCTACCTATCTGAGACACACAGACACTTGAACAGTACACAGTCGTTTCAATAATAGCACGACCATTATTTTAAGAGTTATCAGCATCTGCATTATATTTATAAAAAATATTTAGTTAATTATTTTAATTATACCAAGGGTTAACGTTACAAGTCCAGGCGCATGCGCAGATTTTATTTTAACGATCGAGTCAAAATGATTGCAGGTCAGAAGACAAAGGTGCTTCTGTGTCCTGGCATTGTTGTCTTGACGTTTTGCATGCACCAATCGCTATGATAATATTACCGTGTGGCAAAACAATACGCCGAGACACTCGCTAGTGTAGGTGGCGCTTAAAGCTGCATCTGGCCCCCTAGCCAAGTTACGATCGTATCGTTTGCGTCGAACGGCTCGAGTAGGCCACGCCTCCGATTCCTTTGTTTTGACGTCATCTCAACGCTCAGTCACGTGGTCGGCGTTCGACGCAAACGAAACGATCGTAACTTGGCTAGGGGGGCTGAACTGCATGCCTGCGGCAAGTGGCCTACGCAAATTTCAACTGCACAAAAACTGCATCCGTACATCATACATTTAAGAGCAAGACTCGCAGATCGTACTTTTATTTATTTTCTCATTACTGTCATTAACGTATTACAAACGTGAAACCATTTTTTTATTTATCTTACACAAATATGAACAGTATTTGCTTAGTGTAAATTTTCATATTCACATTTAACCCAAACTTTGCTTAGGAAAGTACAATAAAAGAGATCTATGGATCTTATCCAAACTTGATATCTCATACATTTATTTCTCATCTTTACTTACTCGAAATATCAATACCAGTAACTGATCAACGGTTATAGTAGCTGCCCTTACTTCCCAACGTGTCAAATATAAAATTACCGAGCTCAATTTTCTTTTTTTGCAGATAAAAGCCGGTCCATTCATCCCAAGTTCTGGATTATTTTGGAAATCATCATGCAATTTCTACTATGATCGAAAGAACCTTGATTGTCCATCTTTCGCTCTTAAACCACATTCAAACTGCGACAAGGCGCCTGTGATGCCATTATGTCTATCAACAATATGTCCTATGCCACCGAAGCTGGAAACGACCCACTCTTGTGCTAAAAGCGCTCTGTGTACTGCAAAAACTGTTATACTAAACAATTGTAGATTCTATAGTGCCAGTCCATGCCAAGCTAAGCCTTCTAGAAAGAAGCGAACGTCGAAATTCTTTTGTGCTAGTCCATGTCAACCTAAGGTTCCTAGAAAGAAGCGAACGTCGATACCTTGTAAACTCAATCCTTGTGGACCAAACCCGGCAGTAAAAAGGCCGGTGCCAAAATGTAGACCAATGCCACACACGAGACCAATACTTCATGCAAAAGATTGTGGTTCTGGTCCCAAAAAATGTAAGCCGAAATTTGACTTGGGCAAAAGTTCGGGAGGAGACCCATGTGGTGGAGCAAGTGACTCAGGGGGCTCATCATCGAAAGGTGGTGGTGCGTCGGGAGGAGACCCATGTGCTGGAGCAAGACAAGCACCAAAGGATTGTTATGGGTCTGACTCGAAAGGAGGCTCATCAAAGTGCAAATGAATTTACTTTTTAAAAATGTTTTTGTACGTTTACAAAAAAGTGCGAGTTTAAAATATTTTTGTGGTCGTTTGAATTAAATGCTTGTTTAAAATGAAATAAATTGTTATTTTATTGCTTTCAATTGGAGAGGACAGAATAATTACTTAATTGAAAAACGATATTTCAAAATAAAATTCTGAAAAATCCAAAGTTTAGTGAAACATTTAACAAGGAATTCGTGTAAACAGAAACAATGACCATAATACATTAAGAGCGTAATTTTCGAGGTACATTTTCATACAACCGCTATTACGTGATTATGATGTTATTGCACATCTTTCTCTAGATATTTTGGATACACAGCTAACTTATGGATATTATCTAAGCTTTTATATAAATCAAAACTTAAATTTGTGTAAAATTAATCTAGTAAATACCTCTGAAAATCAATATCTAATCTATTTTACGTGTGTATTTTAGTCCTCCATAATGTACTCGTATATTAAAAATATAAAAAAGTACATCAATAGAAGAACCCTTGCTCATTTAATCGAGATTCTGCGTGACGACAATTTTTCTGAAAAACTCTTAAGGGTTTAAGAAAAACACGTATTTCCTGGAAAAAGTTTCACAGAATTACCGAATGCCAACAGAGTATTCAGGCGTTCTCTCTTTTTTTGCATTACCTCTTTATCAAACATCGCGTTGGATTGCGTTAAATGAAGCAACAAGCTTTTAAACAAAGACATTAAATTATATAATAACTACCTATAGACAGAACATAGCAAAAAAAAATCATAATCCGTTACTTGTTACCATAAATCGCTCAGTCTAATATGACACTCCTACACGTCAGGTCCTATTTGTATCCGCTTATGCACTAAAGCAAAATCATTTTCTGAGAAAATATACCGAGTTGCGCATTACGCTATTGAAATTCTTGTTATGGTTAAATGACTGGACCTTTATTCGGTGTATTTTTGTAAATAAATATATTCTTGGTATTTACGTAGTAATTAATTAGAATACAATAATTTTCATAAATAGTTCTAGAACATTTGATGATTTTGTGATAACACTATCTATTGCTGAAAAGCTTAACCTTACCTAGCACACAACGAGCCTCTACCACGAGCTTTAAACGTGATCTATTTTGCGACCAAAGCTGAACTGTTAAAGGGATGGAGCTATATAGGGTGTATAACTCCATCACTCTTTTCGCTCGTAGGACTGACATCTTAACATATCAAGGTAAGGCCCCTGGCCACCTACCGAGCGATAGTTAATTTTACAAATTTAGACAAATTTAAATTAGCGTGTTTGCTATTCAAAGCTAGATGGCGTCACTGAGGTATTTGAATGATAGTTTTTCTAAAACATTTCTCCTGATAGCCGCTCTAGTAAATTCAAAGACATTAAATATATACTACCAATAGACCGAACATAGCGAACAAAATCGTAATCCGAAACTTATTACCTAGTGGTCATAAGTCGCTCAGTCTAAAGTGTCACCCGTACCTATCAAGTCGCGTTTGTATCTGCTTTATGCACTAAAAGAAAATCATTTTCTAAGAAAATATGCCGAGTTGCGCATTACGCTATTGCAAATATTGTTATGGTAAAATGACTGGACCTAACTTCATAAATATTCTTGGTATTAACGCAGTAATTAATAAGAATTTAAAAAAAATCATAAATAATTCAAACATTTGCTGATTTTGTGATAACGCCATCTATTGCTGAAAAGCTTAACCCTCCCTAGGCTCAAATTGAGGCTCTATCACGAACTCTTAACGTGATCCATTTTACGACCTAAACCGAACTTTTATAGGGATGGAGATATATAGAGTGTATAGCTCCATCACTCTTTTTCGCTCGTATGACTGAAATTTTTACATATCATGATAAGGCCCCTGGCCACCTACCGAGTGATAGTTAAATTAATATAATTTATTTTGACAAAAAATCACGTGTTTGCTATTCAAAGCTAGATGGCGTCACCGAGGCAAAGGGTGACAGTTTTTCTTTAGACATTACTCCTGATAGCCGCTCTATTGTATCTCAGATTTTGTAAATCTCAGTATCTGAGTTCGAGTGACTTTCATTGTGTTTTATATTTACAAATACAAAAATATACCACCACAACTCACCACGTGTAAATATTGGGCATACCTATTTCAATGATTAGTTCAATCATTTAGCTTTTCATGCTCGATGTTGACGATAGGTGCAGAGGGGGATGTGGGGAGCTCCACAAGCACAGAGGTATTCAAAGCTCATGAGACGCTACTGAGAATCTAAGGTTTCATCCATGTGAAAATTAACTATTAAACTATAAACTTAACTTATATTATTAAACTATGTCAGACCGCTCTGGGATCTAAGGGCCTGTCCGCACAGCGATATTTCACCGCGTGGTTTTTTTTTCGTCTCTCTGTAACACATTGAATCTTACGGAAGTATCCGCACAGGCGATAAAAAGATCTATGATTTCATACAGATTTTACGCGATGCGGTACGGAAATAAATCCGCACGAATGTTTCCTCGCGGTGAAATATCACTGACCCTTATTCTAATCGGACCGTCACGAAGAGATTATACTAAAACACGACTGCCATGTCAAAAAAATAAACAATATAATATATATATAATGTAATATTCCACAACTATCACACAACGCCGTATAGTCCCAAGCTAAGCAGAGCTTGTGTTATGGGTACTAGACAACTGATAAACATATACTGATATTTCTAAATACATACATATATAGATTAATTACACCCAGCCACAGAACAAATGATCGTGCTCATCACACAAACATTTGTCCTGGGTGGAAATCGAACCCACGACCTCCGGCATAGCAGTCAGGGACCACTAAACTAACAGGCCAGCCAGGCCAACTAAAAATCAAAAAACAAGATGTTTGTTAATTTATAGAAAAGTGAAGAAAGTAGTCACTCATTGACTAAACACGGCATCTCAGAAACTACTTAATCTACAAAACTGAAATGTTCATCGCAGTTGGGGGACTTCTTATACTATAAGAAAGAATTTTACGCAGTGGTCCCCGGTATGCGATGAAAATTTTGATGGTGGTGTGTGTGTATAGTGCGCTACTCATAGATTCCATAGAGACCTAGAGGTTCCTATAGGTTAGGGTACTTTTTATAATAATCAAATGCAACAACAGAGTAAAAAAAAGGTCGTGTCTTCATTTATTTATCATACCTACAATATTGATTTTTTTATTTTTCAATAGCCCATGTTATTCGGGACGATGCAAGGATTCTAACGATACCTCATACATATAAATCAATCCAGACGTTTAGAAGTTATGATAGAATAAAGAAACTCACATACATACGTGAAACCTGAAAACATAACACTCCTTTTTTTGGGCAGTCGTGTAATAAAAGTATCGAATATAATTGTAGAATGGAATAAAAATGTTCAGTTTACAATTTATCGATAGTATAACCGCAGGATATTTTATAATCTTATAGTGTTTGCCATGTTTTAGTGACAACATAAAAAAATAAAGAAGGAATACGGGCCTTACCATGACATGTTGTCAGGCGTACGAGCGAAAAAGAGGGATGGAGCTATACACCCTATATATCTCCATCCCTTTAACAGTTCAGTTTAGGTCTTCAAATGAATCGCGTTAAGAGCTCGTGGTAGGGCCTCTAATCCTTGATCATATATTTAGACAGAATTCTGTTTTTTTTTTTTTCGTTTGGGAAAATCATTAATGACATCCCCCGCTGGGCCCCGTTGGTTGCTGATATCTCCTTGAGGCGCGCGTAGAACAGTGCGCGCCGTCAACGACTTGGGCTTGGTCCGGACGGTTACTGGACGATCGGACGGCGAGCTACCCATTGTTCGCCGTCCGCAACCCCGCGCCTACGGTGGCCAGAAATCGGGATCGGCATCCCCGGCGACTGGGGCGTGTGGACCATTGGCTGCGCGCGTGCACGTGCGGCCTCCTCCTTTGAGAATTCAAAATCAAAAAAAATCAAAATCAAAAAAAATCAAATGTTAAGAATACTAACAAAAATGACATTCTAAAAACTCGTTCATCAGTAATTTGATCACGATAGCTGCAGCTTGAAGATGCGTAGCGGTCTCTTTTCAGCTGAGCGAAATGCGTGCGACATTCTTCATACGAAACTCTCGCTAAGAGTGATATATGACGCTTTTTGTGTATTAAAAATCGGCCAAATGCGAGTCGGACTCGGAAATGAAAGGTTCCGTACCATTATCTATAGGACCTTTTTTACACAGTTTGTATTATTTGCATTTGCGTGTTTCTGACGAAAGATTGTGAAATATTTGATTTGGCTGTTGGACTGGTGTGAAAATGACACGTCGTAGGAAAATGTAGGTCAGAACGAGTTGTCTCAAATAAATGTTTTCTTTCTTTCTTCTTATCTATTAACAGGAAGGTTTGCACAATACTTGGTTAGTCATTGGCATAGCTCAGCACACACAATGACAAGGTTTTTTTCCAGGTACAAATATCAAAATTCACACGATTTCGAATTTTATTTACGGATGCAATACGAACAGATCAGCCATTTTACGCCATTGAATTTGCGGGGACACGATAAGCGGTACCCGGATAGATAAGTCTCTCTCGCTCACACAAGTGCGATAGGCAACTGCATGACAGGGATGGGTTTAGGAAATACAACAATCAATCGAAAACCAATGACACAAACGCGAAAGAGACAGCATAACCAGATGGTTTTTTTTTCATCACACATCTATTATAGAAAAGCACTCTTATTTACGTCTCGTCAAAAATAAAAGTACTAATCTCGAATCTTTTTTCCACTTAACCTTTTTTAATTTACTTTCAGTCACGTTCCTTACCAATCTTCACTCCAGGAGCGAAGCGATTACCTTGGGATACAGCGTACAGTTTCTACTATGACCGAGAGAACCCTAAGTGCCCACCTTCATCTAAACCTCGAACAGACTGCAAGAAGGAACCTTTGAAGCCAATACCTCCACCAACGATAAGTCCTACTTGTCCCGCAAAGCCCACATGCTACCCCTGCAAACCGCCGAAAAAATCCGATCCTTGTGCTAATATAACTCCAAAAAATCTTACATTATATAACTGTAGATTATATTCTACTAGTGCAAACCTCCCACCAGGAAATCTGAAGTCAAAATCGTGTGAACCTAGACACCTAGCACCCAAATGGGTAGGTATAACGGCTCGATCACTCTGTGACGAATGTGGAAAAAAGTGTGAACCGAAGCCAAACAAATGTGATCCACCACCACCAAAATGTGAACCGCCACCACCAAAATGTGAACCACCACCACCAAAATGTAAACCGAAGAAGTGTGAAGAATCTGATCCATGTCCAAAGAGGTGTGAACCGAAAAAAAAAGGATGCAATTAGAAAAGCGGGTCTCAAGTAAATTTACTTATTCTGCAACTTAAATCAAGTGAATTTGCAATATTTTTGTTTGTGATTTGAATTAAATACATTTTTATAATATCATATTTGTAATTTATTGCAAGAAGCATAGGATCTGTCGGTGTGGTGATACTTGGGGGAGGTCTTTGGCCAGCAGTGGACGTTTTTCGACCGCAATGTTCATTATAATAGATAGATAGATAGACAATTAGATTGACATTAGACTTTTTAATGTCCACCATAAAAATATTACATTAGGAACTTAAAATTAATAGGATGTAACAATGGGTGATCTTATTGCTAAAAGCGATTTTTTTTACAACTTTATGATGATTTTAATAATACACATCCTGAAAGCAATAGATTCAGAACCGAACACTGAAATCGATTTCAGTTATTTTTAAATTGGGTAATTACGTTAACCAAGAATATATTAGGTTCTTTTTTTTTGATAAATCTTTAGACAGAGAAGTTTGAAAGGAGAAAGGGGAGGTCTTAGCCCAGCTGTGGGACACACAATAGGCTAATAATTTATTAAACCCCAAGCGAACGCCGGCGTTTGCTCTTTCATTGTCTTTCTATGGTGTCTCTAATTACGGTATTCGAAAGGGTAAAAAAACAAAATCTTGATTACGTCACAATACCGATGCACTACCAATGTAAGTTCGTCGATTCCCCATATTTTATTTTCCTACAATTTTAAAAGAAAACAAGTGCATTAAGTGAAATATCAGTGCTTGTATTATGATTGGAACCTTTTTATTTATTTTTATTTATTAAAACTTTATGCACAAGTAATAAACACTACAAAGACGGACTTAATGCCTTAGGCATTTTCTGCCAGTCGACCTTAGGGTGGTGCAGAAAAAAAACATGGTAGGTGCAGCTTAATGGCAAAGAAATAGAAAAGAAATACAATAATAAATATATACTTAGATACATACATACAAATTAACAATGTAATTATGAGAAACGAATCCAACAAGTCATGATTACACGAACTTCCTGCGAATGTGTTTACTTCTGCTATTTTTATAAATTCGTCATTCCAAAACGACCCCGATTGTCATTTTGCTATAAGTTCGTAATCTGATAATTCATAATGGTCGATTATTGATCGGTCAATGATCTTGTGGTAGAATGACAATATCGAGCTGTCTCGAAACAAATTAAAAGCAATGACGTTCTAATGGTAGGTCACTGATCAAAGGAACTGCCAAATGTTGGCAGTTATCCGCATACATCAAATATTCATTTGTCAATATGTACGAGATTATCATTCTATGCCACTTCTGTCAATGGAGTGTCGGTGGTTGACCATTGGAAAGTCATAATGACGTCATTATATTAGTAGATTACCAAATTTGTCAAAATCAACAATTATGAACTCAATGATAGACCATTCTGACACTATTATAATAGTAGACTTGAGGCCCTGATGTTTAGCAGGAGCATATATTATGTTTCTTTTTGCAAAATAACTCGTCCATTCATCCTTTCCGCGTCGTCTTCTTGTTTTATTTAAATGCTCATTAATAAAATACTACGTTTTGTATCGATAAACTGGTTCTATTATATTTGGTCGCAATACTTTCTAATTTTGCATTACATAAAATGCTAGTCTTTTTTCTTAGCTAGATTTTTAAAGAAGAATTAAAGTTTTTGGAACATATTAATTGTGCGTACAGCTAAGGAGTGGAATTTATTGTCGGAATCCGTGTTTCCTGATGGCTACAACCCGGGAATCTTTAAGTCAAGAGTGAATAGGTTACTTCTAGGTAAGCGCGCTCCATCGTCGACCGCATCGTCACTTTCCATCAGGTGAGATAGCGGTCAAGCATGAACCAAGAATAAAAAAAAAGATGCCTCATTATAGGGTAAAAGCCGGATAGTTGTCCTGTTTTTGAAATCACTTAAAGGCTCTTTGAGGTTGGAGGACGAAAACAACTGTTGAGATGGGAGGATGAGTCGAAAGTGACAGCGAGCTCCAACTGGAGGAGAGTGGCTCATGATAGAATGCTGTGGAAAAAGCAGAGGAGGCCTTTGGGCAGGAGACATACTGGATTAAGAGAAATCATATAAAAAAGTTAAGAGGCTAAAAGACAGCTAATTCAGAATGATAAGGCTATTATTATTAATAGATCTTTGAACTAAAAAGTGCCACGTACTTTGGTTTTTAGGGTTCCGCACCTCAAAAGGAAAAAACGGAACCCTTATAGGATCACTTTGTTGTCCGTCCGTCGGTCTGTCTGTCCAGACCCTTTATCTCGGGAACGCGTGGAGGTATCGAGTTGCAATTAATACCATATACTCAGTTCTGCAGTCCTTTGAAGCTGTGAAAATCAAACAACTGAGTTAACGGAAAAAAAAAGATAAGGCCGTTTATTTCGCAACAAACGTGTATTTCCACACTCTCAAGGGACTACAAATTCATAGGGTACTTCCCGTTGACCTAGAATCCTGAAATTTGGCATGAAGCAAGGTCTCATAACACAAGTAAAGAAAAAAAAAACTGGAAACTGTAAAAATAAATAAAGTGAAAATTTATAGTTGCGTCACAAACAAAAAACTTTTGCGATTTGGAAAAATCTTCGTAACTCAATTCGGGAATTGAACTGTTTGCATAGGTAATTTTGTACGGAACCCTCAGTGCGTGAGTCCGACTCGCACTTGCCCAGTATTTTTTTTATCTACATGAAATATTAAAAACATTATCTCTGATATTTTCAGAGCACTAGCGACTTTAGTGAACCTCCTGGAGAGGAGCGGGAGAGTGTGTCAGACTTTTACTGACTAAAAACCCACTCCTGTTCCATCTTTGTCTTCATCCCAGAGCCCCGGGTTTCACTTTCACACCACCCGTGGCCCCAGTAGGCTTCGACCCTGCTGGGCCTCTACGGTTTGCTAACATCTCCCCGGAATTTTTACCTTACTAAAACACCACGGTGATCACCACCCGTACATGGAAGGGGCTCCGCGACCTCTTAAAGACCACCATGGGACCTCCACTGTGCAACGCCTCAAGTCAAAGTCAAGTCAAAAGTTTTTTATTTCACATAGGCACTTATACATGGGTACTTATAAAACAACCTTTCCTAGGACCACTCGGTTGACAATCAGAGTCCCCACCCTGAGGGCCCTTATACCCGGAGTTCCACCTTCGTCAAATTATGCAGGTGGGTTTTCAGCGTACTCAATATAAGCTAGGACCAATTTCGTCTTTAGCATCGGCTGACAAGGCTCTAATACTCTGCGTAAGGTACTGTACCGGTCATTACTTATCTGGGTATCTATATACCTACATTTATTTCGATTTTCACCACAACTATTCGATCATAGATACCTCTAACCTTCGATTAAATCTTAACGTGATGTCGTATCCATCGATTTCTTTATTTTGATTCACGTAACACTTTACGTAAAGAGATATAAGGTTTTTTTATAATCGATTTATTGTTCTTAAAATATCTTGTTGTATCTAAATATAACCGAGAATTGTAAGTAACAGAATATATAGGTAATAAGGTACCCAATTCTATTAAAGAACCAAATAATGTAATTATCTTTAAAAGTAAAGTATATCTATATATGTAAAAATCAATGGCACTTTTCGTTGTAATTTTATAACTCAAGAATGGGCTCACCTATCCAAACCAAATATTTAGGCTTTGTTCAGATTATTTAGTAGATGGTTTATGTGACGTTTACACAAAATCGGTCGAGCGGTTCTTCATTTATCACATTATTAGGCGGTACGAAGTTCGCCGAGTCAGCTAGTATTTCATAAGTAAAACTAATTATTCAGTTAAAGATGATTTAAGTGGAAAATGTAATTACCTAAATAATTCAGTTCATGGCACAATAAAATTTGTATAATTAATCTATTTCAAATATCAATTATGCAATCATGCATGTTATTTATTTATAAAACATAATTTCAAGTGTGTAAGATTTGTACACAATTATAGGCTTTATTTTACCACGCGTCTTCACCCGTATCAAATTAATGCTCGCGTCATGTTGGGGGACGTTTAGTCCCGTAATGTACACATTTATATTAATATAAAAAGATGAACATCAAATGAATAACCATATTTTTGAACAAGGACGCAACACTATCTAATTTATAATTTAATTGGTTTCACGTATTGAAAAATAACCTTGTGAAATATCTTAGTGCAATCGGAGGGTAAATAACGGAGATGTTTTATTATATACTTATGCCTTCAATATGAACTGACTTTTTTTTCTCGCTCATTTTGGCGTGATCATCTTCATCATCATTTCAGCCGAAAGACGTCCACTGTTGGACATAGGCCTCCCCCAAATGTCGCCACAATGACCGGTCCTGTGCGTCTCGCATCCATCGGATTCCCACGACCTTCACCAGGTCATCGGTCCACCTTGTGGGAGGCCTTTCAACGCTGCGTCTTCCGGTACGTGGTCGCCATTCCAGAACCTTTCGTCCCCATCGACCATCTGTTCTGCGAGCAAGGTACCAATTTTGGCGTGCTACCAGAAAATACACTTCCCAAGTTGTCCCAACCTACAAATACACAGTTTTGCATACAGCTAAGGAGTCGAATTCCCTGCTGGAATCTGTGTTCTCTGATAGCTACAACTTAAGAGTCTTTAGGTCAAGAGCGAATAGGTTACTTCCAAGCAAACGTGCGCTTACCATCAGGTGAGATAATGATCAAACACGATAACACACGAATTAATAATAAAAAAAAAACTTTATCAATAATCAGTTTGTAAACATTTCATGTTCAATTCAATTCAGCTTGTTTACAGTGATATTTCTATGTAACATATAAGATATGCAAGTAGTACGTACACTCACTCTTATAATATACTAAATTATAGCTTCTCTTCTAATTGCAGCTTCCGACCATATTTTCCATGATCACCTTGACATGATTTATAAGACTGAAAGTTAGATTTGTTTCATACGTGTGATTAATTTTTGTATGTGTTTTATTGCTCTTGTTTTATTACGATTTACTTAGCTCAATTGGCATGAAATTATCTGTTACTAATCCTAAAGTTGTGTAATAAGGCAGTTGGTAGGATTTACTTTTAAGCCTCAGATACATTAGGGGACAGAATGTCTCCCAACATGACGCGCAACGGTCTTTTTTTTTAGAAAATAATCTTATGACAAATCTCTATCTCTCAATCGAGATGTGTGTGTCAGACTTTTACTGACTAAAATCCCACTCCTGTTCTTTCTTGGCCTTCGTTCCAGTTCCCCGGGTTTCGCTTTCACACTACCGGTGGCCCCAGTAGGCTTCGACCCTGCTGGGCCCTTACGATTTTCTGACATCTCCCTGAGGCGCGCGTGGAACAGTACGATGTTTTGCGATACATTCTCGTGACGCAGGACATGTTGTTGGACAATTTGACAGCGTTTCGCGTCATGTTGGGGGACATTTAATATATCCGAGGCTTCAAATAATCATAAAATTCATTCGCTCACTAACACACAACGCACAGCTTAGACTGCTATCGAAGATGAAGTGGAGAATGTGGTATCTCATCGAAAACAAAGCTCATAAAATAACTTAGTAAGTAATTTTATACAGCCTTCCTAATTAAATGGGCTATCTAACACTATTTTTTTTTCAAATCTAACTAGTAGTTTCTGAGATAAGCGAATTTAAACAAACAATCAGGTTTATAATAAGTATTAAGTATATTATCTAAATTCAAATATTTCATCGGCCGATTAAAAATATTAAACTCGGTATTGAGTTCACTGATCACTTACATTGTAGTGTGTTATTAACATCTTGTAATTTTGCTGTAATATTGAAAGGCATTACAGATTATGTCGGCAGTTTATTGTGTTGTAAGAGATAAGTGAACGGACTACCTACTTAATTTAGTTCCAAGGAGTTGATTCACTTACGTTTTAATAATTTTAATGTATCAAAGTTTTGGAAGTGGGTGTTGGAAGGCCCCCTACAAGGTGGACCGATGACCTGGTGAAGGTTGCGGGAATCCGATGGATGCGAGACGCGCAGGACCGTTCTTTATGGCGACATTTGGGGGAGGCCTATGTCCAGCAGTGGACGTCTATCGGCTGAAATGATGATGATGATGATGATCAAAGTTTTGAAAAATGCAGCGAGAAGTGGTGTTTTAGTGCTAACGACCCCGTCTTTGTTCAGACCGCCCAGAAGACACGGTGGAGCATACGGTGGATATGTTCCCCGCTTGGGCATTGACCTTGACTACCAGCCACTATATGTGCCGGCTTAATAAGCAATAAGCAATGGGTAGCTGGCTGTCCAGCCATCCGGTAACTAAGCGTTTTGCTTCGTCGTTTATACCGCGTACATCGAAGGACTGGAACAATTTGCCTGCTGCGGTCTTTCCGTCCAACTATAATATAGGTGTCTTCAAGGCTAGAGTGAATAGGCTCTTAATAAACTAGTGCGCCTGACCATCAATGATTGCATCTCCGCTTACCATCAGGTGGGATCGCAGTCAAGCACTGGTTTATATCAATTAAAAAAAAAAAAAAAACTAAAAACTAAAAACGACACCGCGTAGTGTTACATGCGCGCCTCAAAAAGATCCCAGCAGAGCCAATGACTACTAGGGCCATGACTTGACTTGTAAGTAGCTTTTTTTTACTTATTTCAGATAGGTTCAAGTTTTAACAAAATCTAGTTTTGGAATTAACAGAACTTCTCAAACATGATGATAGGCTTACATTTAGTGATTTAGGTATTTTCATCGATAACTTAAGCGTTTACATTCAGAAAGTGTCGCTTGGAGAAATGGTTCTTCTCCATAGAGATCTACGCTTTGGAACATGCAATTTAGCTTCACATTTTTTTTTTTTTTTGAGTGCCCGACATTTTGAAAATTCAAAAGTGCCTGTAATTGGTCTATTTGAAGTAAACGTTTCTGATTTCTGAACTGATAAAAAAGGCCATAGATGGCTAACTAAACTCACACACACACAGATAACTCAATTAACATGTAGCTGAGATACAATAAACCAAATTCGACATGGCTGCAACTTAACGATGCTGCAACGATCTGTCAAGAGATACCGGTCACACTGTATTTCTCGACGCGGTCAAAGTTCAAAGCGCGGTGCAAGTGACATCTAGCCTTATAATCTTTTGATCTCTAGACCTCTGGACTTCTGTGTTATGAATTCTATTCAGTCTATTGACTTGATTTTTAGTATCAGATGATGGTGCAATTTAAGAGTCCCATATTTGTGTTAACTGTACTGTGATAGGCAGAATTTATTGTTTGATTCTTTGGTTACGAAATATTTGATTCGTGTTATTATGTTATAAAGTGTTTGAAGTGACAATAGAATATTTTACTCTCTATGAGAAGAAATCTAAAAATATATTATTAAGATTCTTTATTCTTCTCCGTAGAAATCTACACTTTGGAATGTGCAATTAGCATCATTTTTCTGAAGGACAAACTTCTTGAAAACTTCTTAGCATAGCATAGTCGGCCTTATAATGTGCCCACTGCTAGGACTCAGGCCGGCCAGGCTGGGCCGTAATCCATCACGCGGGTCCAGTGCGGGTTGGTGGATGTCACGTCTTCGAATTTTTATTTCTAAGACATGCCGGTTTCCTCTCGATGTTTTCTTTCACCGTTTTGAGAGCAGTGGTGATGAAATAAATTACACAAAGTAATGCGCCTGGCTGGGTTTGAACCCGCAACCGACAACTCGTAAGTCGGGGGTAAAGGTTGATTGAGCTGATACACAATTATTATTCTATACTGACGTGAGCGGTTTTATTTACACCGTTTATTATTGATTGTAGATAACTTCATAAATCCCACCATCCTAGGAAAGGGCGGAGCGATATACTAGACTCTTAGTGACTACAACCATAAGGTTATTTTTGAAGCTAAATGCTGGAAGCAATACCCTTTTGCTGGAGACCATTGCGAGCCCTCCGGCGCCCAGTTCATCTTCTATAAATACTTAGGGGGGCCCTTTCCTCTTTCCACCACCTCATACAACAGAACTGCTCTTCTAAATCTTTACAAAATAACCCTATTTCGACGCTACGTTACCCACTTCGAAGCTCAATAAACATGGCATAAATACACATATGTGGTACCTGAACTGCAATTTAGTACTAAGCGCAATGTATTTATGCATAACGACATAGCCAATTTGATGGCGGCGTACAAACCGCGGGGCTCTGAACCCGATTGAGTTCACTAGTTCATAGAGAAGGGACGAGTACCGCATAATAAAGTAGCTGTATTTAACGTATTTGGTGCTACATAGATTATCACACAGATGGGAGTTACTTCTTTAGTGGTTACAGTGGGAAAAAGTTAGTAGGTCACTAACTTTTCATCGTTTGCTCCCGTGCACCCCTCTCCTAGAGAGGAGGCCTGAGTCCCAGCAGTGGGAACGTTGAAAGGCTGATTATGCTCCCGTGCACTATTCCTAAGAAATCCATGTTGTCTGAGATTAAAAGTAGCATCTGACCCTTGAGCGATTGAGTTCTTTTTTTAAATTAATTTAAACTAGTGCTTGACTGCGATTCCACCTGATGGTGAGCAGTGATGCGGTCGTTGATGGTCAGGTGCACTAATTTCTTAAGAGCCTATTCACTCTAGCCTTGAAGACACTTTAATTATAATCGGACGGGATGACCGCAAAAGGTAAATTGTTCCAGTCCGTCGATGTACGTGGTATAAACGACGAGGCGAAACGCTTAGTCCGGACCGTAGAGGTTTCAAGAACGTAAAAGTGGATAGTCGCCGTACGTTGGGCTGTCCAATGATAGTAATGAGATGGCGGGACCAAGTCATGCAATTTTCGCGCATACTCTGCAAAATGCATACTGTATGATACCGAAAAGCTGGCTACCCTGCACCTGTGCTCAAGGCTTTGTAGAAATCTGGATCACCAATTAGCCTCTTCGCACGCCTTTCAATTTCCTTTAAAGAAAAAATAACGGGCCGAGGTATTCTATGAAACGTACACAAAAAAAAACATAAAACATCGGTCAAGCCATTTGTAATCGAACTCCTCCGAAAGAGTTCGATTAGAAACACTGTGACACGAGATTACATATAAGATATAGTAGTAGTACTATCACACACGACGAAGATAATAAATAATATTTCGTATATCAAAAAAACCTAATAAAACCATTTTCGACTTCTACGCGGACGAAGTCGCGGGCAAAAGCTAGTACTAAATAATATAATAAAAAAAAAACTATAACAATAAAACCAAAAAATAAAAATAGTAAAACAGTTTAGTCTTTGAAGATGACAAAAGTGAACACTCTTGTTTTTCAAGCGTGTTGTATTAGTATTCGTATAGTGCCACCTTGGAAAAGGTCATTCATAGACAAGTAGCTAAATTGTTTACTTTTACTCCGCTTACAACAGGTTGTTCAAAACTGTTTAAGCACATGCATAAAATTGCATAAACAAAAACAGTCTTTAATTTTCATAATATTGTTTTCATTATTCAATATTTAGACATAGTTTTATTTACATAAGCTTTTACATTAAAGTTCAAGAGTACTGTTGCAAAAGTGACATTTTGTGAGACAAAATACAAGGCGCATGACCTGAGGAAGTCGATAGATACTAAACCTATACGGCTACTTTATGAAACCTGTTTATTTAATTCTTTATATATACAAAGATACAGAGAAGGACTTATTTTTAACTCGCCTATCGTCAACATCGAGCATGGTTTAAAACATTGTTACTTCATCTAACGGCATCGCGAAAAAAGAGAGATAGCCCCTGAAAACTCTGTTAGCGTTCGGTAATTCCGTGATTTACTCGAATATTTTACAAAACTTGTTCTAGAAAATACACGTTTTTTTTAAACCCTTAAAACTTTTTGAAAAAAATTGTCGAAATTCAGAGTCTTGGTTAAATTTGCAAGGCTTCTGTGGTTATACTTTTTTGACTATTTGAGTAAATTATGAAGTGTCAAAGTTCGTGCAAAATAGCAAATTTTCGGAGGCTTTTTACTGGAGGTTTTTACTGAAGCCTAGATAATATCCACAAGATACTGTGTTTCCAAAATATCTAATAAAAAAAATAATTATAAAGTCATAATCGGGTAAGAGCGGTTCAATGAAAAATGATGAAAATTTATGTCGAGTTGCATCCCCATAAGGCGATAAGCGCGGAGTTGCGTACGATGAGTAATGGGTAGCGGCCGTCCGCCCACCCCGAAAGGACCAAACCCAAGTCGACAATGGCGCTTTGTGTTCCACGCGCGCCTCAATGAGATGAGTAAATCTGTAGAGGCCCAGCAAGGCCGATGCCCGCTAGGGCCAAAGGCAATTTCTGCAAAAGAAAACCTCTAGGTTTTAGAACACAAAGGACAACTGAATGATACATATGTGGTTTTAATAAGTAATAGTCTGACACGCCCTCTGGCTCTATCCAAGAGCGCGAGAAATCATTAGATGATTTCCCACACTGCACTAAAAACAAAGGCCTTAAGCATTTTCTACTGCGGCAACATGGATCGCTAATAAAGACCGGGTTCACCAACATCAGGCAGTAAGTCCCCGTATTAAGGAAAAACTAGAGAAGCACCATGGCGGTCTCACTTTCTGCCTGACGCAGGTCCTCAGCGGACACGGTTGATTCCGAAGGTTCGTATTTTGAATTCTCCGTGAAGAAACGTCCATTCCACCATTGTGTATATCGCCCGGAGGATTCAGTGGAGCAAATGATATAAATAAAGCGGGTAGACCTCACCCGCTTTGGTGCAACACCATATTATATATTGGTTGATCTGTGGCAGCGACTGATCCATGCCGTGGTTAGGAATGAGAGGGAATAGGAAGCAGTCACCTCCTGCAAAGCAGAAATACGAGCGAAGGAGGTGGTGGAAAAAGCGTGAGGCAGAGACGATCCTTCCGCGGGATGGCAGGTAGCTCACAGTCTGATAGAGACTACGCTACGTTGTGTTCTACGCGCGCCTCAACGGGATGTCAGAAAAATTGACGGATAAAACATTTATACTCGTATTTATATACAACATCATTTTTAGTATATACGAAACCTGAATAGTTTGTTCAGAATCAGTAACTAAATCGATTCCAATAGTTTTTACACCATGTTATATTTTTTCCCAAAAATATTTAAAAAAGGTCACAAGTTTGACAACACCGATACTAAGTACCTACTATACAGGTCACGGCTGATCATAGCGGGCATTATACGCCAGCGCACAGCTGGGTGCGGGAGCAAAACAATCCCTCAGTCGCATGAATAGCCCGGTGACCATGTATTTGTGCGGACAACCAGATAAGATAACAAGCAACTTTGTGATTTTTCATGATCCAGTAATGAAATTTTTTACACAGATTCTTTACATAAAAATACTAGACACATGTTTCTTTTTTTGCAATACTAATGTTGTATAATATATGGAGCAATAGACTTATTTTTTTTTTAATTTAAGCATACATGTCTATCTATAGGTGTCTTACGAAAACATGATTACGCATTTCTGACTTTATTAGATTATGTAGCTTACTCTATGCCACCGCGATAGATATTGTAACTTTATAAGTAATATAAGAAGAGCAGTGGTGGCAGAGTGGTAACGGCCCCGACTTACGAGTTGTAGGTCGCGGGTTCAAACCCAGCCAGGCGCATTACTTTGTGTAATTTATTTCATCACCACTGCTCTCAAAACGGTGAAGGAAAACATCGTGAGGAAACCGGGCATGTTCTAGGACCAAAAATTCGAAGACATGTGACATTCACCAATCCGCACTGGGCCCGCGTGGTGAATTACGGCCCATTCCCTCTCCTGGAGAGGAGGCTTGAGTCCCAACCGTCCCAACAGTGGGAACATTAAAAGGCTGATTATGCTATGCTTATGCTAAGTAATATAATATTCAAAAGTAACATCGGTGAGCCAATCGTCACCATCATGTCCATGACATAACTAAGGGAATTTAGAGGAATGTTTTATCACTTCTACATTAATAGCTTACTAAAATCATCAATCATATTGACATTCTTTGAATATAATTGTTGAAACCTGTATGGTCCAGACTAAGCGTTAGGCCTCGTCGTTTACACCGCGTACATCGAAGGACTGGAACAATTAGCCTGCTGCGGTCTTCCTGTCCGATTATAATTTAGGTGTCTTCAAGGCTAGAGTGTATAGGCTCTTAATAAGCTTTTGCGCTTCACCATTAACGATTGCATCACTGCTTACCATCAGGTGGGATAGCAGTCAAGACCTAGTTTATATTATTTAAAAAAAATTGTATAAAGCTATTCAAGGTTGTGTTATTGAAATTAACCTCCATGATTTTGGCTCATTGGCCAGGTAAAACTTGCAAACGTGACATTACTGTTGATGTTAACGCTCATTTCTGCAGATCATCAGGAATGTTTGCTTAAGTACACCGTGAAGAACTGAAGGATACAAGTGGGTTTTAGTCACTAAAAGTCTGACACGCCCTCGCGCTCCGCCCTAGTGCGCGAGAAGCTATTGGATGTTTTCCCACCTCAAAAAAGGACCTATTTGTGCTATATTGTTAAATGGTACTCAGTGATTTGATTAGAAAAATCTTTAATTCTCGCTCGTTAGAGACAATATTTTCATAACGCTGGTCTTCATCAGCTGCGGTTTAGATTTCTTGATTTCATCTCGTTAATTTGATTCGTTGGAAATCGCCTACTTTCATCTGTTCCGCGGAATTACTCGCCATTTACTTCATTACAAATAATATCTTGATTTTTTAACCGACTTCCATAAAAAGGAGGAGGTTATCAATTCGGTTGTATGTTTGATACCTCAGAACTCCATCGTTTATGGATCGATTTGCAATTTTTTTTCCCTTAATGGTTATGCTTCCGGATTGCTCCCATTTTTTTTTTTCAAAATCCATTTCTGATGATGAGACCCATGAGGAATCGAGGAAACTCCTCAAATATTATAGGCATTTATATTGCCAGCTGGTTACAAGCACTTGCTTGCTTTGTGTTTGAGTGGGTGGAAGCCACAGGACTTCTACATCATCAACTGTCCAGCCTTTTTCCAACGTCAATTTCATTTTCATTCATCAACTTCAAGTCAAACCGGATAGTTGAATACCAGTGTACTACATGTATATGAAGCAACTGCCTATCTGAAGCCCTACAACGTACTCTTAACGCGATCCATTTTTCGACCTAAACAGCACCACAAAATAGATACAGAAGTCAATCTACATACAAAGTGCGCTGGAGCAACGCACACATAGACACCGCTTACGGACACGATATCTCGGTTCAATTCAGCTCAATGCGAGCTCGAGTGCTATCCGTTTGAGACACGCGTCTGTGAACTTTTTTGTGAAAAAATGGACCAACAAACAAAAACCTTATTCTAACTATTCAGTAGACGGTGGTTTAAATTCAACATTAAACAGTGAATTGACGTTTTTTTGGCTACCAGTTGTTTTAGAGAGGTAAGTAGATATTTGCTTGTATTTTGATGGTTTGTCTTAACGTAACACAGGTCCCGCGCCGAGAAAGAGAAGGTGATTTTGTGGCTATGTAATATTTTAATTCAGATTAAGTAGGCATTTATTACCTCGCCCGATCGCAATCGGACAGTTCGGCGCCACGAGCTGACCCTAGCGCGATCGCCGAGCGTAGGTATGAAAAGTGAAGTACATACATGAGATTGACTTCTGCACTTATCTATTTTGTGACAGTACTGTTAAAGGCATGAAGCTATATAGGGTGTATAGCTCCATCCCTCTTTCTCACTCGTACTACTAACATTCAACTCAAGCAAAGCCCCTGACCTCCACAGCCACACACACGAACAACACACACACCCACACACACACACCCACACACACACACACACACACGCACACAGGCACACGACGAAGGTCGAGAAACATCAAAATGGTTGAGCTGAGTGGTGCTAATGTTCGCGTCATGTCCGTGAACGGGTGCTGTCAGTTGAGACTGGTCATCTCTTAGCTGCCAGTTGCTATTTTAATATCTATATTTAGTTTTTATTTTATTTACATTGTTCTCACATGATAGTAGCGACAGGAAACATGTAACCTAGATATTTGTAATACATAACATGATTGAAAAGAGTGTCCATGGAGTTTCTTGCACACTTTTTTTTGACTGACTGACTTCTTGACATTTCAAAAGTGCCTGTAAATGGTTTATTTAAAATAAAATGCTTTGAATCTTTTGAATCTTTGAAGTAACCCATAAGCCAATAGACTAAATCTCATTGGTAGGTTGTACGACCACGAGCTCAATCTAATTTAATTATTTTATTATTACTAGGCTCGCGTTTGACCAATATCAGATGATATGCGATGATATGGCCGACGATGGAGCGCGCTTACCTAGAAGAAACCTATTCAATCTTGTCTTAAAGATCCCTAGGCTATCAGGAAACACACTAAAAACCAACTATTAATAAACTCTTTTTTTCTTATTGAAGGGTTCGTGTTTGACCAACGTCTGATGATAAGCGATGATGTGGAAGACCATAGGGGGGTACGCTTGCCTATCCATTGCAGCTATCAGGAAACAGATTACGGCAAGTTATTCCTTTTTTCGATAAACCTCATCATCTCTCATCAGATTAGACAATATCATCATCATCTTGTGACAGTCCATACTTGAATACAAAAAAGGTATTTAAAATCACTCGTCATTTACAGACTTCAGCAGATAGCTGCATCAGTAGTAACCAGTTTTAAAGGAAATTGTTCTCCATGTAGAACAATTTGTTCAAACGCGTTGTCCTGTTGTAGGGCTGCTATCGCCTAATTTGCCGACGCCGGATAAACACGGCAAAAATCCCGGACATTTGGGCGACATAGGACAAATCCGGGGAAACCCGGACAGATGGCAGCCCTATCCTGTTGTCCTGTCGCGCTTGCCCTTAGTTGCCTTATCCCAATCTTCAACTACTCTCATTCGGCTGCTATCAGCCGAATGAGAGTAGTTGCAGGCAGCGCTTGCCCTTAGTTGCCTTATCCCAATCTTCAACTACTCTCATTCGGCTGCTATCAGCCGAATGAGAGTAGTTGCAGGCAGCGCTTGCCCTTAGTTGCCTTATCCCAATCTTCAACTACTCTCATTCGGCTGCTATCAGCCGAATGAGAGTAGTTGCAGGCAGCGCTTGCCCTTAGTTGCCTTATCCCAATCTTCAACTACTCTCATTCGGCTGCTATCAGCCGAATGAGAGTAGTTGCAGGCAGCAGGTATATCAAATGTATGATAAACACTTATTTTATTTATTTTTCAAGCACATGTAACACCAGTTATCTGCCTCCGGTTATGTTCCTGCTTCCCACTATATGCGATACACAGGCCTCGTTTACACTAGGCGAGAAGCTCGACCGCTTTATCGAAAGTCATTCGTATATTAAGGACAGTCATCATTACGGGTAGTAAAAATCTGATAGCCAGTTTTACCAAGGGCTATCGTGGAACCCACAAACTGGGGTTTTGAATGTCATAAAAACAATCGCTTCATCTATAGTAAACTGGTATTCAGCTAGATTTATTTATAGATACTGTAAACCAACCATAACGTAGGTATGTAATTAGGAAAAGACAGGAGCAATTAGAAAAATCCTTTCTCACCTAAAGTAAATAAAAAATTTAACCAACACACACCACAACTTATTAAAACTAACTAGTACATTAAAAATAATAATAATAATAATAAAAATGTTCTTTTAAATGTTTTTTTAATAGGGGTGTTTTGTTTGTAATATTTAAAAATGTACGTGTGTGTGTGTGTGTGTATGTATGTGGGTAGGCCGCCGATTGTATGTTTTGTTATTATAGGTTTCCTTTTATTAATATTGTAAACTTGGTGTACAATAAAGTATATATAAATGGAATAACAATACATAAAAATTTATGCGAGGCCAAAAAGGCCTTTAAAAATCTCTGTATGCTACGATATTTAATTCAATACGCTACGCTAGTCGATTACTAGCGTAGCTTACTAGACTGGCATAGACAGTAATTGACAGTATCGACCCTCGACGGTCGAGAAACCGTTCTCGTGTGAATGAGGCTTTATCACAGTTAATGAAAATAACTGTAGGTCCAAGGTTAGCGTCTGAACCTGATCGACTGGTTTATTTCCGATTTCCCTAGCTAGGGCAGGGGTTCAAATATAGCAATCAAGTTCTGTTTATAGATAGGTAGCTATACAAATGCAAATGGGCACGCGCAAACGCAGATTGCACTCCATGCTACATTGTAAATGGGCTTTAGGCTGCAGGATTGTTCGTAAGAGTTACCGTCGACCGCAAAAGGTAACTGAAGGAACACAAGAGAGTTTTAGGCAGTAAAAGTCTGACAAGCTCTCTCACTCCTCTCAGAGTGGCAGAAGTTATTTGATTACGATTTAAAAAAAAAATACCACATGGATAACGCGTACAAAATGTATGAAGACCGACGCCCCCAAATCGGCGTACGTGACCCACGTGTGCGCAGTGTAGGTCTGCCTTAACGCTCACAGTTGCATTTTTGCCTGAACTAAGTTGGTGAATTTCAGACAAGAAAGTACTAAGACACCTTAATTATAAATTAACATTAATTAAATTCACTTTATTAAATAACCTAAGTTTTTTTTTAATCGTTATAAACTAGTGCTTGACTGGAATCCCACCTGATGGTAAGTGGCAACGGTCCTCACGCCCCAATCGCCGCCGGGACTCCGATCCCGATTTCCGGCCATCGTAGGCGCGGGCTTGCGGACGGCGAGCACTGGGTGGCTCGCCGTCCGACCGTCCGGTAACCGTCCGGACCGAGCCCAAGTTGCCGACGGCGCGTACTGTTCCACGCTCGCCTCAAGGAGATGTCAGCAAATTGTAGGGACCTAGCAGGGTCGAAACCTACTGGGGCCAAGGGTCTGATTCTGAAAGGAAGACTCGGCCCCGGTACGAAAGGCAACGAAGGAACAGGAGTGGGTTTTTAGTCAGTAAAAGTCTAACACTATCTCCCGCCCCGCCCAAGAGCGCCTTGAAGACACCTAAATTACAATCGGACGGGAATATCGCAGCAGGCAAGTTTAATTAACTAAAAGCAACGCTTGTTTTATTTACAAACTAAAAGGAGATCTTCTGTCTCTCCGTAAGATATGCTGAGTACCTAAATATTGTACCTACAA
The DNA here is from genome assembly GCA_949316375.1 of Mythimna vitellina. Classification (NCBI taxonomy): domain Eukaryota; kingdom Metazoa; phylum Arthropoda; class Insecta; order Lepidoptera; family Noctuidae; genus Mythimna; species Mythimna vitellina. The sequence continues at coordinate 20,208,691 of OX438700.1, read as the reverse complement.
TAATCTTTTTATAGCTATAATAGTTTAATTTATACAAACCTAATTTTCTATTTAATCTATTGTACAGAAATAGGCCCAAAAATGTGAAAAATCTTTTTACAAAGAAAGAAAGAAAATACATTTTATTTGGCACACCATGATTCATAATAAATGATATGATTCATATATTATTAATATCATGTGGGTACCCCTGAGAATAGACATCAAAAAACAGATCAGTAATCTCCTTTTAGGTTACGTATAAATTATAGTATTTCTTAATAATAAAAACTAGTTTAATTTTTATATAATTGTTTCATTTTATATTTTTATCAAACATAAATAGTAATTAAGTACGCAGTATGTAAGTAGGACATTTATTTATTTGTCGGTCGATCAGTGTGCATTTTTCTTCTCACACTTCGCCACTTTTTCGAGTCCATCAAATGAGCATGAGCACCCATGAGGTTTTCTAAAAGCCGGCGCCCCTGGTCTCTTTTAGTAATTTCATTAGATGACTTCACACGCAAAAAAACACATTTTAATCTTTCGAGTAACACGGAAGTAATAAAAACATTCACCAAAGTCCACAGTATTACATCAACCATGTCAATACAACAACTGCACGCGAGATAAGACCAGAAAAGTGGTATAATTTCATAAACACTAATTCCTCTTTTTACATAGAAGCATAACAGAATTCCTTCTCGCTCTCTTTAACTAGCAATTAAGTAATTTGTCGTAAATAAAACAAAACTTTTAAACAATTGGATACACCGCATGAGTACTCGTACTTTATGTATTACACTAACTGCTCCCCGTTACTCTGCCCGCGTAAATTCAAATATTTGCCAGTAAAACTACGGAAAAAACGGAAGACTTACTCACTATCTTTTTTTTTTGCTTGATAGGTTCGCGCTTGACCGCCATCTCACCTGATGGAAAGGGACGATGCGGTCGACGATGGAACGCGCTTATCTTAAAGTAGTGATATAATAGCTACTTGTTGGAAACGTTTTTTTCTCATCTTACACACCCAGAGGACCTATTCCTTATTTAGTTAAGTTATAACCGAAATGAAAAGTATATTTTTGAGCATTTCTTTTTATTTTGTTTGTGGTTAAACTTGTGAGCTTTGAGGCCCTGCTTGCTGAAATACAGGCCATAAACCTAATCCGGCAGCAGACGCTACGCTAACTGTTAGACACAATTGATTGCATTATTTAGTTGTTATTTATATGTAGCTTATATGTAATTGTGTATACTTACATGTTTTTACTTTTTTGTTTAATAATAGTAGATTAGGTGACTAGGGGTTATAGCAGTGTCTTTAAGTCGCGCTGCGGCATGTTGAATTCCGAACGAAACGAAGGTTGATAAGTTATAATCCCGGACGCAAGTGAGGGATCTATGCAATTAAGTTCTAGGTTTCTATATTAACTTCCTCGCAATGCTCGGGGTATTGCGAGTGAGTTAATATAGAAAACTGAGTGAAGTGAGGAATTCAAGCCGCCCAAGACAAAGACAGCTTTATCCCCGTGTTGGATACTCTACTATTTACACTAGCTGTGAGATAATTAAAAGACAATTTATTAAAACAATTATATTAGAGAAATATAAGTATTATTTACAACTCGAAATGTTTTGAAATTTGAAATAAACAAATTTCACTACTCTAAGGTTCTATAGTTTTAATTTTCGCGCTCCTGCTCTAACATATTTTTTTTTCAGACACTCTTCAGTAACCACATTTTATTCTGTTAGTGGCTAGTTTGATCTTTGAATAAGCTTGTTTGATGCACGTATATATTAATTCATTCAATGTCTTTGACGTTCCAAATTCAAATTTAATTATTCCGTAGGGATCGCCCATACTACATTACCACCATAGGGACGGAATGATTTGCCCTAAGTGAAGGTTGTACGACATATAAAAGGGCATTATCGAGCAGATGGTGTAAAAATATTATTATTATTGATTGAGTTATTCCCTGGAGGTCTTTAAGTCAAGAGTAAATAAGTTATTTCTAGACAAGCGTGCTCCTTCGTCGATCATATCGTCGCTTTCCATCAGGTGAGATAGCAGTCAAGTGCGAGCCTATTATTAATAAAAAAATGTTCCCGAATTCACTTTCTAAAGTAATAGTAGATAGTAGCCCGAATTACTTCTTATAATATCAGCTGTTTGCTAGTTAAAGTCCCGTCAATCAATCGGTTTGGTCGTTTCGGAAATTAACCGATAAGTACGTTTGTACTGGCTGTTAAACCAAATACATAAAAAATCATCTTCCTGCCCTTTTCCCGTTTTATTTGGGGTAGGCACCACACGTTATTTTAATAAAAACTTTAATCAAAAAAAAAAATGGAACTGTGTGAAAAAGCATTTAGTAAAAGGGATTTAATTTAGCACTACGAACTGACACTTGATGTTTATTTCTATAGATATGGATATATGTTGAATACATTCACCTGTTGATGAAATTACGGTAGACGTTTGTGCAATGCGTATTGGCTGCATACACTGTGGTTTTTTTCAAATTACAAACGATTATTTTTTACTAAAGTAGAGTCCTAGAACGCTGTTTTGTAGAGGTTCCTTTTTTGATGTCATCATCATCATCATTTTAGCCGAAAGACGTCCACTGTTGGACATAGGCCTCCCCCAAGTGTCGCCACAATGAACGGTCCTATGCGTCTCGCATCCATCGTACTCCCGTTACCCTTACCAGGTCATCGGTCCACCTTGTAGGGGGCTTTCCAACGCTACGTCTTCCGGTACGTGGTTGCCATTCCAGAACCTTTCGGCCCCAACGGCCATCCGTTCTGCGAGCAATTTGCCCTGTCCATTGCCACTTAAGTTTGGCGATTCTTCGTGATATGTCGAAAACCTTGGTTTTCCTGCGGATATCCTCATTCCTGATTCGATCACGCAAGGAAACACCGAGAATAGCCCTTTCCATTGCCCTTTGGGTGACTTTAAGTCTTCTGATGAGGCCTATTGTATATATGCCATCACTGGCAACACGCACTGGTCATAGACTTTTGTCTTGAGACACTGTGGTATATTGGACGAGAAGATACCGCGCAGCTTCCCGAACGCTAAATGCTATGATGTAAACAAAGAATAAAAAAGATTTTCCTAAACATACCCTTAAAGAGGATGAAAGGGGGCTTCAAAGTTTCTATGGAAATTCAAGTTTCTTGCGGTTGAGTAGTTAGCGTAGTTTGACCATGAATTCGTATACTTAAACTGTCTCGTTGATATAGATTAAATACGGTAACATCTTCGTTGGTGTAGTGTAAGCGCAAATGCTGACCGAGGGAATAAAGGCTAGGCCCGGGTCGGCCGAGGGCGCATTGTGTTACACGCGTGAATTAAAAGTGAGCAACAACGAGAGTATTGAAAAAAACTTTTTACATTAAAAAAAAAACTACAACCGACTACAATGTAAAAAAATCACTGATAAGTGCAAAATAACTTTAATTTCGGAAGCCGGTGTTTCTTTAATAGTTTTGCCTCTTCGTTATTTAACACCACACTTTTCAGTGTTTTTTTTTTACATTGAAGTCGGATGTATTTTTTTTTTGTAAAAAGTTTTTTTTATTTTACACTTTTTAGTTTTGGTACCACCACTAAAATGTAACCCTCAGCCATACTCAAATACCTTATAGCCAGAGTGAATCTCATGAGAATTCTAATAATACGAAACATGGTAAGATTAAATTAATTTATTACAGAGTTCCGGTGCCTAACTTCAGGTTTCATCAACAGATCAGTTCGATATATATTGCCCCTCTTCTTGCAGTCAGTCATCGACTACATGTATAAATAAAGCAATTTTACTTGTTACAACAGTTCTGCTGTGATCCTATGAGGAGTTCTGTTCCATATCTTCGAAGTTCATGATCAGATCATAACAATATTTCTATAGGACCAACTTGGAAGCATGATATTACAATATATTTTTTTTTCAAAATCGGTCAACAATTGACTGAGAAATCGGTGAACATACATAACATACATTCAGCCGAAAATAGAACCTCCTCCTTTTTGAAGTCTGTTAAAAATACTTTATTTGAGCAGAGTTACAGATACAGATAAACAGTAATTGATTTATCTTACAAGATATTGATTTTCTAAACTAATTTAATTGCTAGCGTGGTATAATGATTTACGTGATCGACTATGACGCACGTCCTAGATAAATCTTAATGCTAATCATGTTTTGGAAAATACTTGAGAGAAAAGCATCTAATATAAAAAAAATACTTGTTTGCTGACGAAGCTTAAGGTTTAAGGAAGGTTCCTTAACTCGCGCCGCAAAGAGCTGTCAGCATAATTGACGTGGTCCTCTAAGGCCGACGTCTACGAGGGATGCGTGGTCCTGGCCGTGGCCCTCGAAAGCAAAGGGAAACTGAAGGAACACTCGGGAGGTTTTAGTCAGTAAAGGTCTGACACTCCCTCACGCTCTACATAGAGCGGCAGAAGAAAGATAATGATTTCCCAAATAAATATGGTTCCTACATCTCAAAAGTCATAAGAATTATTCCCAATTTTTCAACAGCAGCAGATCCTTGCCTTGTAGCTGAGAAATATTAAATATTGTTTTATTATAAAAAATTATATAAATAATACTTACTTCGATCTGACTTCTCTAAGCAGTGGCTCTGGTAGGTCTATCTTCAGGGTCGAGCATCTTTGAACCCTGCTTCGAATATGATAGGTTTTCTTTTGTTCATACTTATAGAATTAACTTTGTCAAGTTAGACAGGACAGCCCCACTAGCCAAATTACGATCGTTTCGTTTGCATCGAACGCCTCGAGTAGGCCACGCCTCCGTTTCCTTTTTTCTGACCACGTGACTGAGCGTTTAGACGACGTCAGAACAAAGGAATCGGAGGCGTGGCCTACTCTTGTCGTTCGACGCAAACGAAACAATCGTAACTTGACTAGGGGGGCAGGTTCGGAACTAAAGAAGTATGAAAGCGCGAGCTAATGGAAATCTCGCATTTCGGCGAGGTGGTAAAATTTCGATTCACTCACTCCAAAGGGCCGAACATGATGTTAGAGATATCGTTAAATTCACCTTTTTTCTACCAATTCATTATTCTATTTTTGCATATTTGTTGATAAAATGGTTACAATTTGGAGAGTGTGCGCGGGAATAGCATGACTTGATTCCGCCATCTCCTTTCTACCATCGGACAACCCGACTTACGGCAAGTATCCACCCTTACGTTGTTGAAACTTCAACGGTCCGGACTAAGCGTTTCGCTTCGTCGTTTATACCGCGTACATCGAAGGACTGGAACAATTTGTCTGCTGCGGTCTTTCCGTCCAACTATAATTTAGGTGTCTTCAAGGCTAGAGTGAATAGGCTCCTAATAAACTAGTGCGCCTCACCATCAATGATTGCATCTCTGCTTACCATCAGGTGGGATCGCAGTCAAGCACTGATTTATATCAATTAAAAAAATATAACAAATATTTTTTTCATGCATACTCACTATCTGGTTCGCTTACCTTGCCTTCGGTAAATACATTGTGTTGTCATCATATCATGTTGTGTGACATTGTAGGTCATGTGCAAAACAACAAAAAAATTGTAGTTCAAATCTCAGCACAGATCAAATAACTCTGCATTCGGTTGTATCGCTCACGCCGCCTATTGGTCAATAGGCTCGCCTTACACTCATCTTCGTGCGACATAAGATCCCCGTATTATTACGTAAATAATATATTACACACAAGTGCGTAATGTTACGGTGCACTGATTGTATCGCGTGTCTCAGTTATTAGGTGATGTAAAAGAAAATGCATAGTATTATATTATGTTAGGACTGGCTGATATAATATGTCTCTTGTCTGAAATGGTCCAGTTCAACTCAAATAGACATTCCCACAATTGGGTTTTTTAAGAGAAATCATCTAATGACTGGCCTGTTGGTCTAGTAGTTAGTGACCCTGACTGCTATGCCGGAGGTTGTGGGTTCGATTCCCACCCAGGACAAATGTTTGTGTGATGGGCACGATCATTTGTTCTGTGTCTGGGTGTAATTTATCTATAATATGTATGTATTTAGAAATATATAAGTATGTTTATCAGTTGTCTAGTACTCATAACACAAGCTCTGCTTAGCTTGGGACTAGACGGCGTTGTGAGATATATATATGTATAATGACTTCTCGCGCTCTTGGGGGAAGTGGAAAGGTCAGACTTTTACTGACTAAAACCAGACCTATCTGGCTTTAGTTGCCTTTTGTCCTAGGACCACAGGTCTCCCATTCAGAAGTCAACCCATGGCCCCAGTAGGCTTCGGCTCTGTTGGAACCCTACGGTTTGCTGACATCTCTTTGAGGCGCGCGTGGAACACTAGGCGACTTCGACGACTCGTACTCTCCCACAATTGGGTACTAAACTAAATTCACAAAATTACTAATTGACTCGGCAAACGTTATTCTGCGATATGAATTATTAAAGATAAAAAAGGGTGGGGTACGATGATAAAAAATAGCCTACAACCTATTCTCAAACCAATCAAATATAGGGACATAGTTTTACATACAGGGTTGTACGAAAGAAAACTCCGGGGTTCTGGAAAGAAGGTAAAGAAGGAACAGGAGTGGGTTTTAGTCAGTAAAAGTTTGATACGTCCTCCTGCTCCGTCCTACAGCGGGAGAAGTCCTAAACAGAATATCTCGTAAAAATCTATCAAGCTGTTTCGAAGGAGTCCGATAATTAACACTAGATATTTACATACTCGATTTGTTTCAAAAACTAAGTACAGTCAAAAACAAAAAAAAAGTTTTTTCGAGAATTTAGCTGGTTTTCAATAGAAGAGATTTAGTTTGAAAGAGTTACCGTGTCCATCAAGCGCAAACAGCAGGTAAAGGAACACTGGATTGTGTTTGTAAAAGTCCGACACGCCAGCCTCTTGTTGCTGTTCATCCTAGAGCGAGAGAAGTCATTTTATTCCACCAAAAATTAAAAATGTATTTACCTAATATTTTAAACAACAACAAGTTTCACGCTGACGATAAACGTAGCCTTGCGGACCACGAGCAATAAGGTAGCTCGCTGTCCGGCCGTCCGGTAACCGTCCGGACCAAGCCTGAGTCATCGACAGCGTGTAGTGTTCCAAGCACGCCTCAAGGAGATGTCAGCAAAACTGTAGAGACCCAGCAGGGTCGAAGCCTACTGGAGTCAGGGTTGTACGAAAGAAAACTCCGGGTTTCTGGAAAGAAGGTAAAAAAGAAACATCGGTGTGGGTTTTAATCAATAAAAGTTTGACCCGCCCTCCTGCCCAGCCTAGCGCGGGATAAGTCATTGGATGATTTCCAACAAAAAAAAAAACGCTGATGATGCAAAAAATGGATGAATAACTTACCAATCTATTTTAGTCCATTGCAACAAAAATTACCTAACACTCTTTACCATATTTAATGAAATATTTTATAAAAAACATATCAATTATTTAAGTTTCAATTACATAATATAAATGAGGTAACGAAGGTTTACGTGAAGTAACTTATCCATAACGTTTAACGATTGCTAACTATGAACTAAAAGAAGGTTACGTAGAAACATACGGTTGTATATATTGTTTGTGGCTGCTGCGGTTTTAGTAATCAGTTTGTCAGTACTGAAACCATGAATGAAAAGATTATTTTGTTTTGTTATTATCTACACTAATATTATAAAGAGGTAAAGTTTGTTTTTATGTTTTTTTGTTTGTAGGAGGTAATCTCTGGAAGTACTGGACCGATTGCTAAAAAATTTTCACCGGTAGAAAACTGCTTTATTCCTGAGTGACATAGGCTATATTCTATGTAAGCGGGCGAAGCCGCGGACAAAAGCTAGTCTATAATATGTAAGTATTTAGAAATATATAAGTATTTGTGTATATCAGTTGTCTGATACTCATATCACAAGCTTTGCTTAGTTTGGGACTAAACGGCGTGGTGTGAAATTTGTGGAATATTATTATTATCAATTAATTAACTAAAAAAATTCCTTAAATTAACTTTCCACAACAAAAAAAAAAAAAAACTTTACCTCTTTATAATATTAGTGCAGATAAATTACACCCGGACACACAACAATGATCATGCTCAACACACAAACATTTGTCTTGGGTGGGAATCGAATCCACGACCTCTGGCAGTCAGTGCCACTGCACCACTAGACCAACAGACCTGTCAAATAAACAACCCCGTAGGCCTGCTAAATTAGCATGAGCAGAGCATTATCAACCTTACAATCTTTCCACTGCTGGGACTCAGGCCTCCTCTCTAAGAGAGGAAACGGGCCGTAATCCACCACACGGGCCTAGAGCGGGTTGGTAGATATCACATATATTACAATTTTTGATTCTGGGACATGCCGGTTTCTTCACAATGTTTTCCTTCACATTTTATTACCAAATTTTATGTAAGGTTAACACCGTACTTAAAAGTCATATGCATGAATACATCAAATTAGGAAAAAATTACAAAATCATTTAAAAAAAGTTCAAGCATCAAAAAAACAATAAATGTGAAAATTGCAAACAATAACAAAACCAAAATTAAAAAAAAAACCTTACTTGTTATAAAAACGGAACGCAAAAGCAATATAAAATTTTACTCATACATTATTACAAGATATTGTACTGGGAGTGGCAAAGGGGGTCAGATGGACACGTGCACCTTAGAGATGTCAGCATGATTGACGAGGCCCGTTAAAGCTGATGCCTGCCAGTACTGCGGCATTGTTCGAAGGAATCGCCGCAGCCCTGGAATGCAAAGTGCGACTGAAAGATCAAGGGTCAATTTGAGTCAGGATAAGTCTGACTCTCCGTCTCGCTCTTCTCAGAGCTTCTCCTACTCTACCTTCTACTACTTATGTGATGATTTCCCACTTTCAAAAAAAAGAAGAAATTAGATATAGAAAATGTGTTAAACTTACTCGAAAACCCGCTCTTATCCCTATCGCTTTTAGGCACGTTTTACTGTTTTACTCACTAGTGCAGAAAAGTACGTAAGCTCGTATTTATCTTATCAGGCTGTGCGCTAAGCGAACCCCACAAGTCGCGAGTCAATCCCCGTTTATTTATATCTTTGTAAATATATTGAAAAGCGTAATTTGATACCCGTGCAAATTTATCACTGTAGCACTCGGCTCCAGAACACCCTCCCTTACGGCTCGGGCGAATTCCGTCCCGATCGGAATACTACTACTTTCTCCACTTGTTTCAAATGTACTATTCTGATTCAAACTTTCCCGCTCAATATATTCTCACTTATATTTTGCCGCCTTCTAATTAATTTCACATTAACCTATAGGCAAGACGTTTCGAACAAGCATAATAATTAACTATTTTAGTACGAACTGCGTGAGATGTGTGAGGTGCGTTATATATCATACGTTCGTCATAATTGTTATAGATTTGCATATGTTAGAAGTGCGTGTTTCCCTAGCACTTACTTACGTACTTTTACTTTATTTAATTCCCCCTAAAGGATAACATATTATATTTATTTTTTTCCATTGATAGACTCTCACATTCTGCCCCCCTAGCCAAGTTACAATCGTTTCGTTTGCGCCAAACGCCTCGAGTAGGCCACGCCTCCGATTCCTTTGTTCTGACGTCATCTCAACGCTTAGTCACGTGGTCAGAACAAAGGATTCGGAGGCGTGGCCTACTCCAGACGTTCGACGCAAGAAAATCGAAACGAAACGGTAGTAACTTGGCTAGGGGGGCAGACTATCGTACCGTTTATATTCATAAAATGCATTTAACTCCGAAGACGTATCGTTTTCAAGCAGTGGAAACAAATCCGTGCCAAATTGGATGATCCCATAAACCTGAGTACATGCTAATGAAGCAAATCCCATGAAACACATACAGTCCATCATTAGTTACGAAGTAGTGTTGCGTAAATATTGTTTTGCATTTCATTCTATGATTGTAACATACTAACTGTGAACGGTAAGGTTTTAGACAAAGAAGACGTTGGTAAAGGCTTTTCGAAATAAAGGACGTTTAAAAACCATCATTGTTTTAGACAAAATATGGCCACAATTGGATATAGGCCTTTGGATATTTACAGCTGTGGGATTGTTCGAAAGAGTAACTGCAGGTCTGGAAGCCTCTCTTAAGAGGGTCCTTTTTCACTCGCCTATTGTCAAAGCTTGTTACTTCGTCTAACGCAATCCGACGCGATGTTTAACGAAAAGGCGACGCGAAAGAAGAGAGATAACATCTGAAAACTCTGTTAGCATTCGGTAATTCCGTGATGTACTCGAATATTTTACAAAACTTGTTCCAGGAAATACGTGTTTTTTTTTATACGCTTAAAAATTTTGAAAAAAATTATCGTCAATTAGAATCTTGATTAAATTTGCAAGGCTATTGTTATACTTTTTTGACTTTTTAAATTTTTTTGTAAGTTATGAAGTGTCAAAGTTCATGCAAAATAGCAGATTTTCAGAGGCTTTGTCTTAAAAAAAAAAAAGTAATTTCAATAGAAGCCTAGATAATATCCACAAGATACTGTGCTTCCAAAATACCGAATAAAAAATGTGTAATAACGTCATAATCGCGTAAGAGCGGTTGTATGAAAAACAGTGAAAATGTATGTCGAGTTGCATCCCCTTAAAAGATCACTCCGCAACCCTGCGACTGCCTATCAGACCTCCACTATCCTGCAGACGCTGGGCAACACGATATTCCTTGGATAGACTGATGATGAGATTCCTAGCGTCTGACCAACTGTAATGACTGTCAAAGATCCACGAATAACAACCGTGGCCAACGGCTTTATGTGTTTTCCGAGGCGCGGGGTGTCAAGTCTTAGATAAACTTAGAAAAGTACAGCCCAGTTTCAAACCCGCAACGTTACACGTGAGAGGCGGATACCTTAACGACTGTGTCATCACGGCGCACTAAAGACCACATATGAACACATACTAAAGTAAAATATGTACCTATAAAAAAATTGACCTCACGACCTTTTCATAACCATCACCGCACATAAGCAATAGCCCTGCAATCATTACTAATACGTTACACAACTAATTAACAAATGACCCGAGAACGGCCACCATAATGGATATGTTTGCACCACCATATATATGAATCTATTGTAATGTCCGTCTGTAACAAACTGGTGTATAGTCCCTTCACCGAGTCTATTGTTTGAAAGCCCTTCGACATGACAATTAGATGCTTTTGTAATATTTATTTATTGTATATTGGGTTATTTATTTAGGGTTTTTTTTATTGATATATACTAGTGCTCAACTGCGATCCCACCTGATGGTAAGCAGTGATGCAATAGTCGATGGGGAGGCGCACTAGTTTTTTATCAGCCTGTTCACTCTAGCCTTGAAGAACATAAATTATAATCGGACGGAAAGACTGCAGCAGACAAATTGTTCCAACCTTCGATGTACGTAGTAAAAACGACGAGACAAAACCCTTAGTCTATACCGTAGAGGTTTCAACAACGTCAGGGTAGATACTCGCCGTACGTCGGGTTGTCCGATAGCTGGTAGAAAAGAGATGGCGGAACCAAATTATGCAATTCCGGCGCACACATCGCACATCACATCGCGCATTTCTGTAAAATACCGAAAGGCTGGCTACCCTACGCCTGTGATCCAAGCTTTGTAGATGGGTAGGCCTTTAATGTGGCACGCTACTTATGTTAATACCTTTGCGCCATCCTGTCTTCCTAGCTCGTCGTTCTGTGCTGGTGCTGCCGCTGGGGCTGCCCTCAAGCGGCGGAACCTTGTTGGAAGTTATATTTTCGAACCGTTTGGGTTGAAATCGTGAGGTTTAAGCGTTTGCAAATTACACAAAAATTTGTCTAAACGTATTTTTGACACTTTGTCCGACCCAAAGGCTTTAAACCTTAGACAGAAGATAAGCATTGCCATACAGCGTGGCAATGCCGACAGTCTTTTAGGCACATTATTTATCAGTCGACAGCAATGTAGAGAGTTTTCAATGCCATATTTTAGTTTGTTTTTAGTTAATTTTAATTAGTTCACTTTTTTGTAATTTTTTGTTTTTAGTGAAAAATTTATAGTTAGTAAAGTATTTTTAGCATATAAAAGTGTAATTAAAAAAAATTGTAGTTATTTATTCATAATTTAAGTAGTGTTCTGTTATCTATTCCGATAGAGATCTGGTAACATCGCTGGGCCAGGCAATGAATTTAAATTTAAAAAAAAAAAATACTATTGGCATCGATACGGTAAGAAGAAGTATAATTTATATATATATATAATATTCATATCCGATACTTTCGAATTGTTACAGAAATGGTGGTTCATAGAAAATTCAAGAGCAAATTTTATTTCATAATAGTAGATTATGTAACTAGGGGAAAAAAAGCAGTGTCTTTAAGTCGCGTGCGGCGTGATGTATTCCGAACGAAACGAAGGTTGCTAAGTTTCATCCCGAACGCAAGTGAGGGATTTATGTAATTAACTCCCGAGCATTGCAAGGGAGCTAATATAGAACCTGAGTGAAGTGAGGAATTCAAGCCGCCCAAGACAAAGACAGCTTTATCCCCGTGTTGGATTCTCTACTTTTTACACCATCTGTGAGATAATATAATTTACAAAAAAAAAAATATAAATTAAAGAAATATAAGTAATTTACAACAAACTAAATTGATGATTTGAAACAAACTAAATTCACTACTCTCAGATTTTATAGTTTTAATTTTCTGTAATTACGCCCCAGTTTCATTACTTTTTTTTAGAAACTCGTCAGTGACCACATTTTATTTTTTGTTAGTGGCCAGTTTGATTTTTGATTAGAATTATTTGATGCAAGTACACTAGCGTATTTTTTTTCAAAATAATGGTTTTTGACGTTCCAAATTCAAATCTCATTATTCCCTAGGGATCGCTCATACTACATTATCTCCCTAGGGACAGAATGACTGTTTTAAACGATGGTTGTATGACATATAAAAGGGCATTATCGAGCAGGTGGTGTAAAAATTAAATTAATTAGCCAGCTATTTACAAACCATCTTAAAAATAGTCAAACAGTTCAATATAGCGACTAGGCTACTTCGGCCAAGGACGCGGGGAAAGTTGAACCAAAGCCACTTGCATTTCCTGACTCGTCGCCACGTAAGCGTTATGTCATACATGGTCACTGTAATAATATCATATGTTTTATTTATCAGTTACATCTACTAAACAATGGGGGAACGTGGCAATGATATAATGACCTGTTTTTGGAGTTGTAATATTTCGATACCTCCCATGGATAAATGTCGTAACAGAAGCATACTTCTCGCAAAGAGAAGTAATTTGTGAACATTCTTTTAACCGATGTATTTGCATTATGTAGTCCATAAACAAAACGCTGGAATGTATTAAGAAACCATTATATTTATTTTACATTTTTATCATACAAGTTCATTCAAAAAATGAGTTTCGATTTTTACGTTGGAGGTATCGATTTGTATAAGCCATTACAAGGAAGTATTTAACAAGGCGACCCGATTTGTGCTTACTCGAGCGAACTCCTAAATGATTTTTTCGGTGATGTACCACCGGTACATGGTGGACATCCCACCTATATTTGTGCCGGAGTCTTCTGATAGCTACAACCTCTTCTTTCAATCAAAAGTGAATAAGTTACTTCTAGTGAGACGAACAGGTTGTTGTGGGCGAGCCTGCTTCCTCCACTTTGTCACATAAACCTTTTAAATATTTTATACAAGTGTTCTGTTTGTAATTAGGTATTGTAAATTAATCTGTTGAAAAATAAACTAAAAACAAAAACATAAGGACCGTTCCTTGTAGCGACACTTGGGGGAGGCCTATGTGTACAATAGTTGGACGTCTTACGATTGATGATCAAATGATGATGATGACAACGTCGTCGCTTACCATCAGGTGAGATAGTGGTCAAGTGCGAGCCTATCACCATGTCAGTTAAAAGCAGGATCACCAACAGGATTCCTTCACCATCTGTATTCAGAGCTTGGGCAAATCTATTTATAATATACATATAATATTCCACAACTTTCACACGCCATCTAACCCCAAACTAAGCAGAGCTTGTGATGTGAGTACTATACTACTGATAAACATAGTTATATATTTCTAAATACATACATATAATAGATGAATTACACACAGACACAGAACAAATGATCGTGCTCATCATAAACACATTTGTCCTGAGTGGTAATCGAACACACGACCTCCGGCATAGCAGTCAGGGCCACTGACAACTAGACCAACAGGCCAGTCTAAATAAGTATCTAAGTAGTATTTATTAAGTGTATATTGTGCAAGAAGACAGGATACACTGAATTAATGTTAGAGGGCCGATTGATTGACCTTGAAAACGCTTAAATTTTGTCGTTTTGTACACACGGGCGTACGAAATTTATTCGGCCGAAAATGTTGGTCTCTGTTTTCGTTTTTTCTAGAAAAATGTAGAAAAAGGTTTTTTATATATATATTTTTGGTAATTTTACGTAAAAACGCGCAACTACATAATAATAATACCCCTATACGCGCGAGGGGTTAACCCACGAACAGTGACACAAGTGCAGCCGCGAAGCAAACATAGTTATTAGCCGGGCATCCTTTCACTAGCCAGCACTGTGCACACTCTATTCCCACCTCCTCCAATAAATTGCCACTTGAACGACAAGAGTATTTCGTAATCTTACCACTGTAGAATGTATAGTGCTTTGATATAACTCAGATAAGAGTTCCATTATGAAGAGACCATTATTTTATTGTATTCTTATAAATAGCATAATGAATCTTAGAATGTTCCCACTGCTGGGACTCAGGCCTCCTCTTTATGAGAGGGAATGGGCTGATATCCACCACGCGGGCCCAGGGCGGGTTGGTAGACGTAGTTTTCTTCGAGTTTTTGGTTCCAGGACATGCCAGTTTATTCACGATGTTTGCCTTCACCGTTTTAAGAGCTGTGTTGATGAAATAACCTAGGTTTAAACCCGCGAAGTACGTTGCAACGCGACAATAATAACCCCTATATAAAATGACCTCCCGTCGTCTCCTCGAGTTGCAGTCAATAATTTAGAAGCCTGTGGCAGAACTGGTCAGTAGAAATAATAATAATAAGCTTTATTTGAATTTTAGACAATTTTACAATTCTTAATACTTCTGCCAAACTGCATAGCAGTTTGCTGGCAGACGTAGCTCCTGTGTTATTAAATTATTTATATTGCAAATATTCTCATTACACACAAATATAATATTCAATTCAGTTCAAATCAATTCAATTCAATTCAATCCAATTCAATTCAATTCAATGCAATGCAAAAGCGTAAACCCAATAATACATTTCATATTTGATGCTAAAAGTTTTCGACTCCTAGCCCTATTTATAATTATTATTTAGCCATTTATTATTCCTTGACAATTTCAATTTACAATATTTTTTGTTATTATTATTTTTCTTTTAATTTGCACTAATTATTATTTTACATTCAATAAATAAAATTAATGATTATAAGTTTTTTCTTTGTTTTTTTTTTGTGATCAAGGACCTCTAATCGAGTAAAGGCGTCCTTTATTTTACTCCACAGCTTTGAAACCAAATTTTTACTATAACCTATTTATAATATTCTATAATAATAAATCATTACAGATTCTAGAGAGACGACTGCATACCGAAACGCGCATCGTTGTGAAAATCCGATGGAGGCGAGGTCTATGTCCGACAGTGGACGTTGATGATGATGAAATCAATATCTCTATTTAATTTGACGAAGTTGAAGTTAAAACTTCTCTTCCGTTGTTTTGGCGACCGAGTCGATTGGAATGTAAAAAGTTACCTTCAGAAAACTTAGAAAATAAACTAGGTACTTGGTCTAGTGGTTAGTGGCCCTGACTGCTACGCCGAAGGTCGTGGGTTCGATTCCCATCCATGACAAATGTTTGTGTGATAAATGATATTTATTTTGTAAGTAGGTTTATAAATCACTTTTACACGTCAATTTTTTTTTCGTCATTAAACTAGATGAGGCCGGTGTTTCCTAGCTGACTACCCTGAGAAGAAACACCGAAACAAACTCAGGGTTCAAAGTCTCTTTTGATGAGCATGATCATTTGTTTTGTGTCTGGGTGTAATTTATCTGTAATATGTATGTGTTTAGAAATATATAAGTATGTTTATAGACGGCGTTGTGTAATAATAGAGAGAAAAAAAAAACCTTATTCACGGAAATACTAAAAATAATAAAAATCAACGGGGGTCTGAGAAAAACTACAGATTATTAACTTAACACGTTTTTTTATCATATAGACATTTATCAAAGAGATACTTGAAGTATGAAGTACGGAACACATATACAAGGTACTAAATCATAAATATTAGTTTAAAGAAGAGAAAGTGTAATAACTTTATGTCGTCATTTTTAAAACAATAACACGCCTCTTAGTCCAATCCGGTATTGAATAAAATTGATATTCTTGGATCCGATTGGGCGATAAGTTGTTATAGACGTTAGTACAGTCAGCTACATAAGATTTTTTATTATTTTTATTGACTAACTTCGTACCGCCTGACAGTCAATGAATGTAGTATATCTTTTGGCATAGTTAACCGATTGCGATGAAATAAAATCTAAGTAATATATCAAGTTACACAAAATTTTAATGTATAAAAGTTATCTACATCAATTTACCGTGTCCTCCGGACGATCCACGCAATGGTCGCACTCGGGCGTTTCTTCCTCACGAATCCGGTGCAAGAACCTCCCGAACTTACCATGTCCTGTGAGGTCCTACGTCATGCGGAAGGTAAGGACGCCGTGTTGTCTTTCTAGCCACTCCTCAAAGAGGGGACTTACCGCCATAATTATGGAATGCCCATAGTCAGTGAAAGTCTGAAACTCCCTCTCGCTCTAATCAGAGTGGGAGGAGTTATTAGATGATCTCTCACCTCAAAAAAAAAAAAATTCGTTATACTGTTAACGTTATACAGAGGCCCTACCACGAGCTTTTAACGCGATCCATTTTACGGACCTAAACTGAATTGTTAAAGAGATGCAGCTATATAAGGTGTATAGCGGACCACCAGGCGTACGGCAATGCGCCACCGATACATGGTGGACATCCTACATATACGCACAAAACGTTTTGGGAACACATTCATTGTGCGTACAGCTAAGATGTGGAATTCCTTGCCGGAATCTGTGTTTCCTGATGGCTACAACCCGGGAATCTTTAAGTCAAGAGTGAATAGGTTAGTTCTAGGTAAGCGCGCTCCATCATCGACCACATCGTCGCTTTCCATCAGGTGAGTTAGCCATGAAGCGCGAACCTATCGAGAATAAAAAAATATAAAAAGAAATAGCTCCATTGCTCTTTCTCACTCACACATCTGAAAACTTTATTTACTTTGCACCCGTCAATTTTACCACGTCATAGAGGCCCCAGGTAGATTTATTAATTGTTTTGCGGTTTTAATAATTCTATTTTAGTGTCAAACTCCTTAAACTTTTTACCATCTAGTAATTTAATCAATTTAGTGTCCAAAATAAGTACTATTGACGTAACATTTAAAAATATGAGTGTACTACTACTGTAGCCAATTGTCATTACGTAACGTAATAGAGAGGCGATGACGGCTGTAGCAGATTCACACGTACCGCGACAAAATACGAACCTGTACCTACTGTTTAAGGGGTATGTTACAAGGTAGCGTGAAATTCTAATTTTCTCAATTGTAAAAAATTTTACGGGTCCGTACTTCAAAAGGAAAAAACGGAACCCTTATAGGATCACTTTGTTGTCCGTTCGTTAGTCTGTCTTTCAAGACCCTTTATTTCGGGAGCGCGTGGAGGTTTGAAGTTACTCAAGCCTGCGGTCAAAATATCAAACTTTTGAGTTAATAAACAAAAAAGATATGGCTGTGAATGTTTGCATTGATAATCTCCTCCTTTTTTTTGAGCCGGTTAATTAAAAGATAGTGATCCTTCACTCTACTTTTAAAAACTCTAAGAGTTATTATTTTTTTTTAGTCTGGAAATCATCTAATAATTTTTCCATTATGGATGGATGTTTAACAACAGGAAGTGTCAGACTTCTGCTAACTAAAACCCACCTGTTTTTATTCAGTTGCCTTTGGCGTTCCAGGGCCACAGTAATTTTCTACCCACTCTGGATGAAGCAAGAAGTGTCTGGGCTACGGTAAATCTTTCAAGCATTCCCACAGCAGTTTAAAGAATATGGCTGTATATTTCATAACACACATAACACGGCAACGCGCCAAAATGTTTTGGGAACACATTCATTGTGCGTACAGCTAAGGAGTGGAATTCCTTGCCGGAATCTGTATTACCTGATAGCTACAACCCGGGAATGTTTAAGTCAAGAGTGAATAGTTTACTTCTAGGTAAGCACGTTCCATCGTCGACCGCATCGTCGCTTTCCATCTGGTGAGATAGCGGTCCAGCGCGAACCTATCCTATATACAAAAAAATAAAATAAAAAGAAATAACACTGGTACCATAGTGAAGCATTCAAAAGTGAATGGTTTACTTTTAAACACGACTTCGCCTTAACGAACAGGTGACCGGCTGGCATGCGGCATTCCAAATATTATAGAAAGGGTTGTCTATCTATAATATCTTTTCACATCGAAATGATAAAAATAACGACACTTACTAACATAACAATATGTTATACAACTAGATATATAATAAAGGTTTCTTTCTATGAGAAGAATACAGACCGGCAATGGGACATAATTAACTGAATTATTAAAAGATGTTAGCCATTTGTAAATGAGATTATTATTATGTAATGCAATTAATTATTTTAAGCTAATGTTACCGCGTGAGAGCTTTTGAAAATCATTGTTTCATAATAATAAAAGTATTTATGTAAATATGGATAGTAGAACTGTTCATTTGCAGAAATAAAACGTTAATGACCCGCTCAAATGCTACAATTTGTAGCAGAAACTAAACAAAGCCAAGCACCACTTTAAAACAAACATGTAATTTGTATCAAGGCGTGTATTATTTACAAAAAAAAAGTAGTTTCAAGCAATATGGTCACCCCCATTACATGGGTCTGAATATTATAGGCGAAATGTAGGTGCACTATGGATATATGTAGATATTTCTATCTATATTAACATCACTATAATATATTCTATTTATAACCTATTGACTCTTGACTCTCTTAGCAATCAGGAAACACAGACTCCAGCAGGGTAGAGTTTTGGTAGCATCTGGTTCAGTTCATCCTAAAAAACTTTTTACAAAAAAAAGAAAAATAACCGACTTCACTTAAAAAAAAAACTCTAAAAGGATCAAAATAACTTTAATTTCAGAAGTCGCTGTTTCTCGGTATTGTTTGTTCCTTATTTAACACCGACTTCCGAAATTAAAGTTATTTTGATTCTTTTTATGGTTCTCTCGATTCCTCATGGATTCCATCATAAGAACTGGATTTTGAAAAAAATAGGACTAATCTGGAAGCATATCCTAAAAGAGAAAAACATTGCATATCAGTCCATAAACGACGGAGTTCTGAGGTAACAAAAATAAATAAAAAATATGGTGATAAAAAAAAAAACAACCGAATTGATAACCTTTTTTTTGAAGTCGGTTAAAACAGCAGAGATCGATATGATTAAGAGACGTGAGAAATATTTGTAGCTTACGTAAGTAAACTTGTTTTCTCTACCTAAATAACTGAATTCCAAACTAGATTTTGTATAGTTATTTCTATATATGCGTGCATAAAAGATTTGCGTGTTAAACTTATTCAAATGTTATATGATACGTGGAAATACGCATATTTTTCAAGGAAAGTATTGTTTCATAATTCGTAGCGATATTTTTTATGCGGACGGCGAACAACGGGTAGCTCGCCGTCCGGCCGCCCGGTAACCATCGGGACCGAACCCGAGTCGTCGAAGGCGCGTAGTGTTCCTCGCGTGCCTCAAAGAGATGTCAGTAAAACCGTAGGGGCTCAGTAGGGCCGAAGCCTACTGGAGTCATGGTTTGTCTGAAAGGGAACACCACACGGTCCTGGAACGCAAGGCAAAGAAGGAACATAAATGTGGTTTTAGTCAGTAAAAGTCTGATACGCCCTTGTGCTCCGCCCTTGAGCGAGAGAAGTCATTGGATGATCACCCAACTTAAAAAAAAAATATCGATTGAGTAATATTGAATTGACGTCATCCAGTAATCTAAATGATGTCCGTTTCGTAGTTAATTATCATGTTTTTCAATCAAAGCAATAACTTTTATCGAAAAACATTATTAGAGCCATCTCTATTGAGACATTGCTTCCGCATTATAAAACAGTTGCTCTCTAAAGGAACTTATTTATTTTATTATATCACGCTGTCACTATCTATCTACTATCACACCCCTTTCATTCGTATCAATTGTGATGAAACTTGTTTTTTTTTTTAAAAAAAAAAATGCTGTTTATTCTCACGCACGCACCGAGCACCGAAAGACGTCCACTGTTTGACATAGACCTCCTCCAAGCGTCGCCACAATGACCGTTTCTGTGACTCCCGCAACCCTCAACAGGTCATCAGCCCATCTTGTGAGAGGCCTTCCAACGCTGCGTCTTCCGGTACGTGGTCGACACTCCAGAACCTTTTGCCCCATCAAAACCCACCCCTGTTCCTTCTTTGCCTTCGTCCCAGGGACCATCTATTCTGCAAGCAAAGTACCCTGCTCACTGCCACTTAAGTTTGGCGATTTTTCGGGCTATGTCGGTAACCTTGGTTCTCTTGCGGATATCTTCATTTCTAATGTGATCACGCAAGGAAACTCTGAGCGGCTTTGCTTTCGCTAGTTTCCATTTCATTGTCCTTTGGGTTTTTTAAACCTTCTGATGACGCCCATTGTGAGCGACCACGTTTCAGAGCCATATATCATCACTGGCAACACGCACTGGTCACATAGACTTTCGTCTTAAGACACTATGGTATGTTGGACGAGAAGATAACGCGCAGCTTCCCGAACGCTGTCCAGCCGAATGGGATTCGACGATTAACCTCTTTCTCGAAGTTAGACCTACCCAACTGGACCGTCTGTTCCAGGTAAACGTAGTCGTCCACATCTTCGAGAGTAGAGTCTCGATCTTGATATGAGGCAATGCTTGCTATAAATACCGAGGATTGAAACCACAGTGCGCTGTTGGAACACTTTAAAACTCATGATTGTTACCAGAGAGTAAAATACAGTTAGTGTGTACGTGGCAAATTGTCTCGCAACACCCTGTAAGTATCATACTAAAATCATAAATGCAAAAGTTTGCGAGGGTGCAGTACATATGTTACTTCTTCACGCTCAAACTGCTGGTAAATGATACGGCTGTATAATGTTATCTTTTTTTATGGACCTGCCATATTGCCTCTTCACTCCCCTAGGTTGACTGGTAGAGAATGCCTCAGGCATTAAATCCGCCTTTGTACCTTTTGTTGCATACAGATTAAATAAATAAATTAACGGCTGATCAGATTTGGATGAAAATTGGGACACGGATAGAGTGGGCTTCTTCTGGAATAATAGAAAGGATATTTTTTATTCCGGTAGTATATTCCATAAGGATAATTTTCTATTTACACGTGGGTGAAACTGCTGACAAAAATTGGTTTACCATAAAAAAGTCTATCTACATAACTAAAGTACACATAAACATGTACCTACTCGCGAATTTCCCCAGCATGCCTTCTCGTCCAAATGCAGAAATTATTCAAAATGCCTATACATTTAGTTTTGTTTGTATGTTATTATATAAATGTTATGCTTAACCTTCCAACAGGACATTATATACGGTTGACTGTTGGCCAAATGTGACATACAGGATATAAGAATGACAAGCTTTTATATTTCTCAAGAAAGCTTTTTGACGACACCGCTGGTACAGTCGTAGAGCGATGTGCTGCTGCGCTACGTATCACGGGTTCGATTCCCGTGCGAAACAAATACTTAGGCCATATTCTAAAGATTGTTATTCTGGGCCTGGGTCTCCTGAGTATGTGTGCATTTTTGTAAACGCACCCGCCCTCGCGCGCGATACAGTACTTATTCTTAGTATGGGTACATTTCAAATTCTCTTCTGACGAAGACTAGAGAAACAGCAGTCATTGATGTGGGGATTTCTATGGTCCTATGTCAAAGAATAAAACAAAGCAAAGGTCGTCTTTAGCCTAAGAATAACCTGAACCTACCTATAGGTGATAAAAGAGACCATGAAAACTTTTTACTAACAACTTTTAACGCGTTCGGACCAGCAACGTCCTAAGACGTCAAAGTTATTTTGTTGTTAACACAATGTCTAATCACGTTCAATAAAAATATGTCATCAGCTGCACTACATCTCATAACGTCGAACGTCATAACTTTTACGCAATACTTGCAAATATCAAATATCTAGAGTTGCTCCTGCTTATAAAGCAGAACTCTTATCAACATGTCTCCATTTTGGTATGAGAAAATATTGTGTCATAATCTGCGTACCCCACAAAAGCGGAGTTAGGACGAACGTAAAAGTATTAAAAACTAAAATGCTCGTCAACCGCATCATTCATGTGTCACAGTCCGCTAACAAATCCGCATAGAGCGACGCGCACCGAATAGAAAGGCGTGCGCGGTGAAAGCGAACGATCGTGTCCTTGTAATGGATCTAGCGCTTCCTGCTGTATGGACGGTATTGTTTCGTTAAGCAGCTTACTTCTAGGCTTCTATACTTGGACAAATTATTATCATTTTAGGTGAAACACATCCAGTGCCTAACGATGGCTTCCATCAAGCATTGCAGCAATCCGTTGCTAGGTTCCTCGCCAGATCCTGGGCAC
Organism: Mythimna vitellina; assembly: GCA_949316375.1. Taxonomy (NCBI): domain Eukaryota; kingdom Metazoa; phylum Arthropoda; class Insecta; order Lepidoptera; family Noctuidae; genus Mythimna; species Mythimna vitellina. Next base: position 20,185,873 of record OX438700.1, on the reverse strand, counting down.
CCCTTTCGATCTCAATAATTAATATTAATTTAGGATAGGTTATTAGAGGCTAGAAGAGGATATGACAGGCAGTGTGTTCAGTCTGGTTGGTGAGACCAGATTGAAAGAAAATATATGGAAAGGATTTTTTTTAAAGAGGTCTTTTAACTGGCAATATAATAAATAATCGATCATAAAGATCTTCAAGACAATGTTATTGAGTTATTGGTTCTTTCCTAATTCATCTTTTCCCTATGCAGGCCTTGTAGGTCTTTTGATTTATGGTATGACACAATTTTCAAACAAAGTAGCAACCATCAAAGAATGAAGCAAGATAACGATCATCATGAGGTGCATCTGCAGCCCGACTGGCTGCATAGACTAGATACTTCAAGACCTGTCTTTTCTCATAATAATTTACACGCTCCTGTGCCACCCTCATCTCTCATCCATAAATCCTGGTATTTTATTATTATGATTATCTTTTATTTTTTCAATATGCATATAAGTTAAATGTTTAAATATTTTTTTAAAAACAAAACTCATAAAAAAAAACATTTAAAAATATAAAAAATAGTAGCCCACCGGCATCGGGAACAGGGTCCAAGCTACCGGTGGTCAGGGCTCCTGAGAGAGGAATCTCCGAACAATACGCGCCGTGTCCAGAAGTACTGCCTTCTGAATCAAGCCCTTGATCCAGAAGGCAGTACTTCTTATTATTATTATAAGCTTTATTTTTATATCCCTTAAATGAACTAATATTTATGTATGTGTACTTATTTGTTTGTTAGTAATGTTAGTTAGCGTGCTTAAAAATAGGATTGGCATTGTTAGATGTAAGGGCCGCCTATTGTGGTGAAAGCCTCCTCCAAACTGTGCCAGGTGTCTTTATCTTTTGCCAGTCATATGGCCATATGTTTTCAGCTATTTGAACAATATCGTTACTCCATCTTTTGAATGGTCTACCCTTCCTTCTTTTTTTTGTATATTGGGTACCAATATGTATTTACTTCTGACCATCTTCCATCCGTGGCTCTCTGGATATGGCCTGACCATTTCCATTTCAATGTCAGGACCTGTCTGACTTCATCTCTAGCCTTTGTTAGCCATAAATCCTGGTAGTGTTACTTAATAATAATTATGTAATCAGCCTTATAATGTTTCCACTGCTGAGACCCAGGCCTCCTCTCTAGGAGAGGGAATGGGCCGCAAACCACCACGCCGATCCAGTGCGGATTACAGTCACATGACTTCAAATTTTTCGTTTAAGGACATGCTGGTTTCGTTACGATGTTTTCCTTCAACGTTTTAAGAGTAGTCATGATGAAATAAATTACACGAAGTAATTCGCTCTTCTGGGTTTAAACGATCGAAGTCACGACGTGCGAAATCTTTAGTAGGGGCCAAAATCGTACTTGAGGTGAGCTATTTCACAAGAACCTCTACACTACAAAGCTGCAATTATACTGCAAAGTTTACCCAATCCTTTTCTTCATACGGCTATCGAAATAAGCACAGATTGATCAGCAACTGTTAGGAGGAAGCTCTCGGAGCGGTCAATAACGTGTTAGGTCAAAGATCTCGTGTATGTGTAATGTTGGTATAGAGTAAATAACTTTATTTAATGTTGGTGTGAACATATAATTGGTATATTGCGTGAGAATTTAGTAGACACTTGTATATAGTTATTACAGCTATGTAGTAGGTACTTGTTACCCGCCCTGCCCCCCTAGCCAAGTTACAATCGTTTCGTTCGCGCCAAACGCCTCGAGTAGGCAACGCCTCCAATTCCTTTGTTCTGTCCACATGACTGAGCGTTGAGATGATATCAGAACAAAGGAATCGGACGCGCGGCCTACTCGAGGCGTTCGGCGCGAACGATACGATTGTAACTTGGCTAGGGGGGCTGATGAGGCTAATTGTGAACGACCAAATTAATTATGCGTACTAAACTCATTACAAAATTCTATGATACGTGCTAACACGCATAATTATTTTTCAAGAAATAGATCTTTAAATCAAGAGGAGTCAATAGGTTACTTCAAGGCAAGCGTGCTCCAGCGTCCATCACATCGTAACTTTCCATCAGGTGAGAAACAAACGAAAATAAAAAAATAAAAAGTAGAGACCAATTGTTTCATAGTCCGGATGTGCTTCATCGATTATACAAAATCATTATCGATTGTGTAATATCGATTTGACGTCATTCAATATGCTAAATGAAGTCTCTACGTATTGTCATTAATAGTCATGTTGAAAAAAAACACATAACTTTGATCTAGTAAAAATACTTATATGACGTCTTAATTCAGGTACCAATTGCTTTCGCCTTTATAATCAGACAGTTTATCTTTACATGAACTTATTTTTATTATATTAAATCTAAAATCCGAATGATGAATGAAATTAAAAACCACTTTATGATACACCTAGCCTCTACCAGCTGTGTAAAGAGTTATCCCAAGAGAGCATGCTCCCTGAGTAAACGAGCCTATTGAAAGAATCGTTTGACCTCTTCCAGGACATGGTCTACCCGTGTGCCGAATTTCATCCAAATCCATTCAGCTATTTGATCGTGAAGGGATAACAAACATACATACCTATGGAAAACTAATTTTCACCTTTATTGTGTGTAATAATAGACTCGCGTTTTGTCATCTGATGGTAAGCGATAATGTGGTACTAAGTAACCTAAAAATATTGATCAAAATGATTTTATAATAAATAGGCTCATAAAGGCATGCAACTCGACATACATTTTCACTGTTTTTATACAACCGCTCTTACGCGATTATGACGTTATTACACATTTTTCATTATATTTAGATATTTTGGAAACACAGTGTCTTGTGGATATTATCTAGGCTTCTATTGAAAACAATTTGTAAATTTGTGTAAAACTAAACCAGTATTTTGCATGAACTTGACACTAATATACTCAAAAATTAAAATATAAAATAGAAGCCTTGCAAATTTATTCAAGATTCCGACAACAATTTTTTTCAAAAACTTTTAAGGTTTTAAACACGTATTTCCTGGAATAAGTTTTGTAAAATATTCGAGTAAATTGCGGAATTACCGAATGCTAACAGATTTTTCAGGCGTTATCTCTCTTTTTTCGCGTTGCCTCTTCGTCAAGCATCGCGTTGGATTGCGTTAGATGAAGTAACAAGCTTTGAAACCATGCTCGATGTTGACGATAGGCGAGTGAAAAAGGAGCCTGTTAATAACTAGTGCGCTTCACCATCAACGATTGCATGAACAGGTGGGATCACAGTCAAGCACTAGATTAAATCAGTTTAAAAAATATATATACTCCGGAACACAACAACATTCCTTCCAGTTGCAAATGTGGGTCAGACTATGAGTAATTATACCTAAGATATTAGTTACCAATATTACCTAACTGCTAACGATACCAACGTATAGAAGATAATGATGTGCTACAACGAGATAATAACTATCAGGGGCGTAGGCCCCCACGTTGCAGGGGGTCCTGACGTGTGCAAAAATTCGTTGGGTGCGTAGGCCCCCACGTTGCAGGGGGTCCTAACGTGTGCAAAAATTCGTTGGTTGCGTAGGCCCCCACGTTGCAGGGGGTCCTAACGTGTGCAAAAATTCGTTGGGTGCGTAGGCCCCCACGTTGCAGGGGGTCCTGACGTGTCCAAAAATTCGTTGCAGTTTATCTAAAACTTTAAATTCTCTTATTGAAAAGAGGCCCGTAGAATTAACAATGTGTAAGCTCGTTCTAGCATTCTCTACATTTTTTTTTGTTAAGGTGGCAAATCATCTAATGACTCACCCACCACCCATAGTGAATGAATAGCACCCTGAGGGTTCCGTACAAACTTACCGATGAAAACAGTTCGATTCCTAAATTGAATTACAAAGATTTTTCCAAATCGCAAAAGTCGGTCCTTTTTGTGACGTAAAACTGTTTTCAGATTTTTTCCTATACTTGTGCTATTAAACCTGGCTTCATTGCAAATTTCAGGATTCTAGGTGAACGGGAAGTACCCTATGAATATTGATTCCCTTGAGTGTGTCGAAATACACGTTTTTGCGACATAAACGGCCGTATCTTTTTTTTTCGTTAACTCAGAATTATGATATTTTCTCAGCTACAACTGCTACAAGGGACCGCAGACCAGAGTATATGGATTTAATTTCAACTCGATACTTCTACGCGTTTCCGAGATAAAGGGTCTTGAGAGACAGAAAGACAGATGGACAAAAAAGTGATCCTATAAGGGCGTTTTTTCCTTTTGAGGTACGGAACCCTAAAAATATAAAAAAATACAGTTGATTATCATTTTCACAAAACACAACCAGACGTGCAGCAGACAGATATATGTTACATTTTTAAAGTGGCTACAAATAAAATAAGAAACTATAAATAAACGTGTTTTGTTACGATACATAGTTAAAACAAAAACTGATCAAGTTCGAGTCGAACTTGAACATCGCGGGTTCCGTACAAACTCACTCCGAATCGAGCCACGAAGATTTTTCCGAGTCGCAGAAAGTTATACTAATTATTTTGTGATGTAAGTACAACATGGTTTTTGGAATATTTCTTCATTTTTTCTAAGTCAACAGGAATAAGTCACAGTCAAAAAATCAATATGGTTTTTGATTCCCTCATAAGCGTCAAAGAATGCGCTATAGAACGGATTTGAAGTTTGATTTTTTCACTACTCTAAAGAGTAGCAGACTTGCGTATTTGATATTTTTTTCACGTCAAAGATATGAGATGCTCCACGCGTTCCTTAGAAAAAGAGTCTTAATAAACGGACTGACGAACAAACAAAATAATCCTATAAGGGTTCTATTTCTGCTAATTGAAGAACGGAGCCCAAAAAAAGACCAAATTAACGATGTACTGACGCAACTTCTTTTCAACTTCGTTTTTTTTTCTGTCTAGCATATTATCTCACAACAAAACACCACGCCATTCATTGTCTTTCCGTTACGTGTGTCATAAAATCAATGAATGAATCTTTTCTGTATGAAATATCAGTCGAACCCGTATCGAATATTGTTATATAACTCGTGATACTTTGTTGAAAGTTAAACACAATTATTTTCGTTTATTTGTCTCACTTGGTTATCCTCACGCAAACTTAGTAGCTTCAATGAGGACACGATTTTACGGATACAAAAATACTTAGATATTATTTACGGAACTTGTTCTATCATTATGTAATAGGAAGCTGTTCGTTTTTCGATATGGCGACACTTGAGGGTTTTTTTTTGGGTGGGTATATCATCTTATGACAAATCTCGCTCTTGGGCGGAGCGGGAGATAGTGTCAGACTTATGCTGACTAAAAACCCACTCCCGTTCCTTCTTTGCCTTCGTCCCAGGTCCTCGGGTTTCACTTTTACACTAGCCGTGACCCCAGTAGGCTTCCCCTGGGCCCCTTCGATTTGCTGACATCTCCTTGAGGCGCGCGTGGAACAGTACACACCATCGACGACTTGGGCTCGGTCCGGACGACTACCGGACGGTCGGACGACCACAACAATCCACCCATTACTCGCGATCCGCAAGCCCGCGCCTACGATGGCCGGAAATCAGGATCGGAGTCCCTGCGACGGTTGGGGCGTGAGGATCGTTGCCTCACGCGATCGGCCGCCTCCTTTGCTAGAATTACAGCTTCGCAGAAGGAGGCGACCGCCTGCCACTCCTCCAGCCAAAGGCAGTTAATAAAGGCTTTGTTTTACACAAAAAATAGGCACAAAATGGTTTGGGAATACATACATTGTGCTAAGGTATAGCTAAGGTGTTGAATTTCCGGCCCGGCGCGAGAGATCGCCGCCACCGATCGCCCCCACGAGGACACGGCGGTGCATACCTCCACCGTGTGCTCCACCGTGTTCTCCGAGCGGTCCGCGCAGTGGCAACTCTCAGGCGTCGCTTCCGCACGAATCCGGCGCAGGAACTTCCCAAACTTACCGTGTTCGGTGAGAACCTGCGTCATGCGGAAGGTGAGGACGCCGTGAGGTCTTTCCAACCACGCCTCAAAGAGGGGATACCTATGTCTAACAGTGGACGTCTTTCGGCTGAAATGATGATGATGATGATGAAAAGGAAGCTGTAATAGAACCCGATACTGTGATATACTGCCATATATCTACTGCGAAGTGCTCAAGAAAAGTGAAGCAAGATGATTACGAAGTGATACACTTTTTTACAATCTTTTATTTAGTTTCACCTGTCCCAATGTTTGTTTGTAATCAAATCTTGCGAATTAAATTTGATCCACTTCCCGGTTACCGATTGAGCTGAAATTTTGCATGCATGTGTAAATCAGATGACATTGCAAAATTATTATGACGTGGAGCTGATCTGATGATGGAACCGGAAGGTGACCATAGGAGATCAGGTAACAGGTGTTTGAGCTTTTTGGAATGGTATTGATGATTATTGATATTATGGGTATATACCGGGCTATAAAAACTTGCTATGAAAAAATATTTTGAATTGCAAACTTGTTTATGTGAAAAAAATTCAAATAATTTCTCCCGCTCTTTTAATGACTGAAACCCACCTGATTTCGTTCAACAAAGGGAATTCCAATAAAAGGAAAGACAGTGTTTGTCCTCCATAATCCTCACAAAATCTTTGTAAAAACTTTTAGCTAGACAGTGATCAGACGAGAGCAATGATATAATAAATCTTTACGCAATACTGCATGCCAATTGAATTGAATAATATAATCTGAGAGCAGGAATTACCGGTTGCAGTGGAGTGGTAGGTATGTGGATTGTTATAGACAATTATCGTGTGTTTGTTTGTGAATGGACCGGTCTTTCCGGGGTTCGAAAGTGGAAGAAATATTGAGAGTAAATTTTTAACTTCTGAAATATTAATGGCTGTTACATAAACGTTAACGCACCCGCAGCCGCCGCGATACAACCGCAAGGTTCGAGCATGATAATGTTATTGAACAGCACCTCTTGCCAAGTTGATGATCTGCCCCCCTAGCCAAGTTACGATTGTTTCGTTTGCGTCGAACGCCTCGAGTAGGCCACGCCTCCGATTCCTTTGTTCTAACGTAATCTCAACGCTCAGTCACGTGGTCAGAACAAAGGAATCGGAGCCGTGGCCTACACGAGGCGTTCAACGCAAAGGAAATTATCGTAACTTGGCTAGGGGGGCAGATGTATGTGAATGACATCATCTCAACGTTAAGTCACTTGGTCAGAACAAACGAATAGAAAATTCGTAGCCAAGTTCATATCGTTCAAAATGATAGAATGAATTATTATCGTATCTACAATGTTCAACGCTACATCCTTTGTTATTGTAGAACGAGCGGCCGACACAGGCGCGTCAACATGGCTACCAACTTATCATTTTCTACAATTGCTGACATCGAGGTGTTACCGATTGGAGAACGGAATTCGACATGAAACGGTTTCAATTAGACTAGGGGGGCAGATGCGCGGGTGTAGCGCTGCAGTCGTGCGTTTTTTATTGATATGGAATAAAAAAGCAGCGTGGCGGCAGCTGCAATCGCGCTACCACCGTGCGGCCCTTCGCTGCAAAGAAGGCGCCCTTAGTATAGTAAACCTACCTACCAAGAAAACACGACGGAGCCCCACTCGACGGGGCTCCTATTTATGTGCGAGAAAAACATCCACAAAAGCTAACATGTCCATGTTGAGGTGCCCAAACCCTAAAACATGTTAATTCTTCATGCGTCAATGTCATCAAACTTTAGATTATTATTAAAAAATAAATAATAACAAAAAAATCGAATGTTTTATTCAAGCAATGAACCTGTTTTATAACTTAACTTTTACTCTGCAGATTACCTAGGAAGCCTGCAGATTATCTAGTTACTTAACTTAAACATTTTCCACTTTGACGGACTCAATCAGATAATCTGCAGATTAACAAGTTAATCTACACTCTAACTGATATGCTCAAATTAGCGGTAATTAGATAGATATATTAAGGTGGATCTCATGGAGCAATCATTTGACTAAATCAGCTCATTGCTCGTCTAATAAGTAAACTCCTACCAGGACCAGTACCATGCCGTTTAAAGTAAAATTGTTACATTCTTATTTCCAGTGCGGGTAAGAGATGGCGCTAGACAACCTGTATAGCTCTGTCTCTTACCCACACTGAAATAAGAATGAAATCTTACTTTGAACGTCATGGTAAGTAACAACACATTTAATTTAATATTCATATCTTTAGATCATCCTCTTATAATAAAAGATATTCCCACAGAGCTTTGGAACTAAGAATTAATTAATGTAAGTAAGGAAAGAATGTCACACTTATAAAAAGTGCATTTTATGTTAATACAAACTTTCAACACAGGCGCGTTCATCTTCACACGGTTTTATGACTATAAAAAACTGGACAAGTGCGAGTTGGACTCGCGCCGTGAGGGTTCACGGTGGTCACGGTTGTCATTCGCAGATCTTTAAAAGTCGTGACAGAGACCAGCAGTCAGTCTATCCAAGGAATATCGCGTTGCCCAGTTGTGTGGGTTGTGGAGGCCTGATAAGGAGTCGCTCCATGTATAACACAGGTATTCACTGACCCCATGGTAGTTGGGAAAAGAATAGAGAGATGACGATGACTGTACAGCATACATAGCATATCATAGCATAGTCGGCCTTACAATGTTCCCACTGCTGGGACTCAGGCCTCCTCTCTAGAAGAGGGAATTGGCCGTAATACACCACGCGGGCCCAGTGCGGGTTGGTGGATGTCACATGTCTTCGAACTTTTGGTTCTAGGACATGCCGGTTTCCTCACGATGTTTTCCTTCGCCGTTTTGAAAGCAGTGGTGATGAAATAAATTACACAAAGTAATGTGCCTGGCAGGGTTTGAACCCGCAACCTATAACTCGTAAGTAGGGGCCGTTACTACTCGGCCACCACTGCTCCACAGCATACATAATCCTTCTTGAATAAATTCTTTAAATGATGATGATGAAAATCAAAACTCATTCTACATTTCAAGAAGACAATCCACACCATCGCACAGACAGACACCAAAATCGACATTATTTAATAAAAAGTATATTGAAGAAACAGTAAGATATAAACCACGGTACATTATGAGTAGTGTTGCCAGGCTCGGGTCGATGGCGCGTCGTGTTACACACGCTCCTGGAAGAGATAGGTACCAGCAAAACTGAATGACCCTATAGGGCCAATGCCTGTTAGGACTGCGGGAACATACAGTGAAACAGTGACCGCGGTCCTGGAACGCAAAGGGTTACAGATTTTAGTCAGTAAAACTTCGACAGGCTCTCTCATTCCACCCTAGAGCGGAAGAAGTCCTTGCATGATTTCCCACCTCAAAAAAAAACCTTAAAAAAATGATTTGTTTTACCACCTGTCCCGATTTTTGTCCAATCGGACTTTGCAACACTAACTACGAGGGGTATTCAATATGAATGCCTAATACAATAAAAGCGGCTTAGAAGCCTTATACCTACTGCCCACGCCTACATCCGATGTCACCATAAACAATTACAATAAATATACAAAATCGAGATCAAACACTTTCACTATGAAAGTTGTAGGAAATAAAAGGTTTTCTATTTATATTGTTTGGTTATAATAACGCTATTTCTTAACTAAAGGTTAAGTAGCTTTAAACTAAACAGATGTTTGAAGTAACCTGAATACGAAACAATGAGAAAGAGCTATAAATAATAACCTGGCGTTTTACCTTGCCTCTAAGTTAAGTCAGTTATGATAATGGTTCTAATGAGTATACAGAAAATACATACATGTCATTACTGCAAATATAACTTTTGTTACCATATTAGTCCTCAAATCTTAAGATTGGACGGTTCATCGAGTCTAAAGCCAAGGAAGCTGCTAGGAAAATCGGTGTTCTTGCAAAGGTCCGGAGTTACTTCACACCGGGACAACTTTTAATGTTATACAAAGCACAGGTCCGATCGTGTGTGGAATACTGCATCCACATATGAGCTGGTACTCCAAAATGCTATCTAGTAGCTTTGGAGTGGAGTTGGTGATCCAGATTTGGTTAACACCAATCTACAAAGCCTGGAGCATAGGCGTAAGGTAATCAACCTTTCAGTATTCTATAGAATGCATATTGGAGACTGTGTGAAGGGATTACATGACTTCATTCCACCATCACCTTTCTACCATCGGACAACCCGACGTACGTTGACAAACCTTACGTTGTTGCCACTATGTTACTGGAACAATTTGCCTGCAGCGGTCTTCCTGATTATAATTTTTAGGAGTCTTCCAGGCTAGCAGTAGTGGCCGAGTGGTAATGGCCCTTACTTACGAGTTGCAGGTCGCAGGTTCAAACCCAGCCAGGCGCACTACTTTGTGTAATTTATTTCATCACCACTGGTCTCAAAACGGTGAAGGAAAACATGGTGAGGAAACAGGCTTGTCCTAGAACCAAAACTTCGAAGACATGTGACATTCACCAACCCGCACCGGGCCCGCGTGGTAGTCTACGGCCCATTCCCTCTCCTAGAGAGAAGGCCTGAGTCCCAGCAGTGGGAACATTAAGAAGCTGATTATGCTATTGTTATGCTTCAAGGCTAGTGTGATTAAACTCATAATAAACTAGTGCGATTCACCATCATAGATTGAATCCCTGCGTAACATCAGGTGCGATCGCAGTTAAGCACTAGTTTATATAATTAAAAAATATAATTATCCGATGCTGCTTACTACAAAACTTTCCAACAATTTGAATTTCGTGACTTAGCCTGAAGGATACCACCTAAATAATGAAAATGTCTATTCTGTAGTGACAAGTTTCTGGTCAAGAGGGCAAAGGTCTACCTAAGGTGTGCCTACCTACTCAAGTACGATCACTTGTATTAGATAGGTACTCATTTGTTGCCACCCACTTTTGTTATGAAACCCTTTTACCATAACAAGGCTACCATCTTCATGTGAAGACCGCTTGAGATATCAAGTTTATAAGATGATGTTCAACATGACAGCTTATCGAAAATTTACCAAAATAAACATAATTTAATCGTGGGAAAAAACGGACGTTAGGAATTTAGGAAGTGTGGTTGACGGTGAGCAATAGGTAACTCGTTGTCCGGGACCAAGCGTTGAGATGACGTTAGTACAAAGGAATCGGAGGCGTGGCCGGCTCGAGGCGATCAACGACAAGTAAATCGAAACGGAACGGTTGTAACTTGGCTAGGGGGGCTGTATTTTAGAAGCCAGTGAACTTTTACGAGCGAATTTAAAAACTTCTTACATTATACCTAGATGACTGACTCGTTGGTCAGGACTTGGCTATGGGAACAGGTAAATAAACCTAGAATAGAATAGAATGAAATATTGTACACCAAAATAGTAACAATTTCACAGAAACTAAAATCTATATCTACGTAGTTTAGAAGTCAGGTTTTCAATTAGCTATTTATTAGCCACTTATTGTTAGTGTGCAAATTTTGTTATATCTTCTATTGATAAATAAATGACTAGCTGCAGTCAGCGGCTTCGCCCGCGTGATAGTATAAAATTATCTCAAGGGAACTACTCCCGGTATAAAAAGTATCCTATATGCTATTCCAGGACATGATATACCCATGCGCCAAGTTGCATTAAAATCCGTTCAGCCGTTTGCGCGTGAAGAAGTAACAAACTTACACACACTCTCACAAACTTTCGCCGATAAAACATTAATGTGAATACTTATTATTATATTTATATATTTGAGGTATTGGGACGTATAAAAGTAGAACTACACTGCGCACACGTGTGCCACGTACGCCGATCTGGGCGCGTCGGTGTCCATACATTTTATATGGCAACTAGACTTGTAGAGCTACATTAGATCCCCGCGACAATCTCATAAACGTCCTCCACGTCCCTTGCTCGAGCCAGCCCGCGTCGCTGAGCCTGTAGTATAAAAAAAAAATCCCCGGTAATAATAATAAATTCTGTTCGATCCAGCTCGTCCCTTGCTGCCCCCCCCCCCCCCAGCGACGCCCTAAGCCGAGGTCCGTACCCCCCAGGGGGTGCCCTTAGCGTGTAGTCGCTTAGTTTTTAAGTTAGTTTAAGTAAGCCCTGGCTGGAGGCTTTGATTCTTTAATCGAGGCCGCCACAGGCAAGTCCGGTTAAGCAGTCGACAACCTCCTAGGTTGACCGACGAGAGGCCACTAACAAAAAAAAAAAAAAGACGTCGTGCTACGTACAAATCAGGCGTGGTCCACGTGTGCTTCGGTCTAATGTAGTTCTAGCTTAAAGGTATTTATAAAGTAGATCACCATAAATCATTTTCTATACTAAACGCCAACAGAGTTAATCTCTCTCTGTAGGCTTATTGACGAGTTCTGCAGATAAACTGGTTAGAATTACGTCAGATGCCTTTCACGAGACGATCCTTAGGTCACGAGTGTGGCCCAAAGAGGCTGTGTCTTTAGCCGTAGTTTAAACTAACTTGTTGGTAAATACTTGAAGATTGAAGGTATTAAATGGAAACTTGAAGCTAATAGGCTTAATTAAGAGGGCTCTTGCCGATCGTCATAGTTTAAAAATTTATCGTTTCATCCCACGCAATGTTTGATAAAGAGGCAACGTGAAAAAAGAGAAATAACGCCTTTAAACGCTCTGTTAGCATTCGGTAATTCCGTCATTAACTTTAATATTTTACAAAACTTGATCCAGGAAATATGTGTTCTTAAAAACCTTTAAAATAACAGAAAAAAATTTTTCGTCATTCAGAATGTCAAATAAATGGTTACTATAAATATGTTTTCTTTACTTTCATAATTTATGAGTAGACACATTATGAAGGGCCAAAGATCACGCAAAATTGCAAATTTTCAGAAGTCTTTACTGGACTAGATGTACACAAAATGTTTTAATTTCAATAGAAGCTTAGATTATACCACAAGATATCTGTGTTTCCAAACATCTGGAGAATTATGTCTCTAGATATTTTGGAAACACGTGTTATAAACACATAAGAGCGGTTGTATGAAATGTATCTCGGAGTGGGTGCTCTTAAAGCTTATTATTTTAAAGAACTATGTAAAATAGGTTTGCTATAACCACATGCTTACTTACTTAGTCAACAACGAACAATTTTAAAATAGAAATTTGGAGTTGTACTGGCAAGCAAGAGGTGATCGTATGTTCAGTCAGGCCTTATTTTTTTGAGGTCATTTAGTCACTTATCCCGCTCTCTGGAGCGAAAGGGAGTGTCAGACTTTTACTAACTTAAACCCACACGTATGTATTCAGTAGGAATATTTTTCCCCCTTTGCGTTCTAGGACTGCGGTATTTCTTTCGAAGAAATCCCGCAGCCCTGATTTTAGACCCCCGAGGTGACCATTCAAATTCAATTCAAATTCAAAACGATTATTTATTAAACCTTCTACCTGGTATGAAAGGCAACGAAGAAACAGGAGTGGGTTTTTAGTCAGTAAAAGTCTGACAGTATCTCTCGCTCCGCCCAAGAGCGAGATTTGTGATTAGATGATATTCCCACCTAAAAAAAAAAACCTACAGATACTTTTAAATTGTCAGAATGGCCCTACAACAAATTGGCAAGGTTTTAACTGTTACTCCATACCTTGTTACATTAATCATAGAATGCCATCAGCACATTGTATACGAAATATGTAGGTACTCGTACCTACGTACAAAAAGTAAGTACAGTTGCCAAACTTGTATTTTTTTCTATTATCTTGGCGGAAACTATTTAAAAAAATGTTTAAACTTTTGTCAAAAAAAATGTTTCAAAATTCTCGTGCCTTTTTGTCCTGGATATTGCCGACATTTTGGTCATTAACACTTTTAAGAAGTAGGCGTTTTACAAATACGTAAGTATATCTATGCACAGCCGAAACTACTGGGACTAAGAGCGTGAAATTTTGCACAAGGTTTCCTTTTATGACGTAAGTGAGCACGAGATGATTTTCCAATATTCACCCCCGAAGGGGATGAAACGGGGGTCCAAAGTTTGTATGGAGAAACCTTCTTATCCGCGGGCGAGGTCGCAGGCAGAAGCTAGTGATGTATATAAAAGGAGAAACTGACTGACATATCAACGCGCAGCCGAAACTACTGGGACTAGGAGCGTGAAATTATTCACAAGGTTTCCTTTTATGACGTAAGCGAGCACTAAGAGAGGAAATTCCAAAATACACTCCATAAAGTGTTGAAATGGGGGTCTTACTTTTGTGGAGAAACCTACATTCACGCGAGAAAAGCCGCTGGTAGAAACTACTCGTAGTTATCTACAAAATTAGTTTTAGTATATGCGAAACCTGAAACACGTGTCTAGTATTTTTATATAAAGAATCTAAGTACAAAATTTCATAACTGTATAGAACAGTGTTCATGAAAAATCACAAAGTTATAAGCTTGTTATGTTACCTAGTTGCCCATTGCAAATTAGTATTGTGCCTGGTTGCGTCGTCTCAGTCTAGACAAAACTAACACACATACATACCTAATGACTTATGTCTTAATACTGGAGTAGTTTTTTATGCTCTTAATTTAGCTAACGTCTCAGATATTGCATCTGAAGACGATAAAAACTCAGAATATGGAGCAACTACGCAAATGTTAGCAACTGTGTTAGTGCTTATGTTAAATACTAAAAACTTAAATCATTACCAATACATGATGGTGAAATAATTGTATCGCACACCAAGAAATATTTGAAATTTTTAACTTATATTGGGTTGGTTTTAGTCAGCAAAAATCTGACTCTGCCTCTCGCTCCAACCTGAGCATCATTATCATCACCATTTCTGCCGAAAGACGTCCACTGTTGGACATAGGCCTCCCCCAAGTGTTGCCACAACGACCAATCCTGTGCGTCTCGCATCCATCGGTGTATGATGCGAGGATCATCAAAACTCAATCAAAAATTTCTAGTTATAGATACAAGTAGTGATAGACACTACTTGTATCTATAACTAGAAATTTTTATATTTCTTCTTAATACTAATCTATTTAAAGAGCCTATCTGACCCTCACCAGGTCATCGGTCCACCTTGCGGGAGACCTTCCAACGCTGCGTCTTCCGGTACTTGGTCGCCATTCAAGAACCTTTCGTCTCCATCGACCATCCTTTCTGCGAGCAATGTGCCCTGCCCACTGCTAATTAAGCAAACCAGAACGGGAGAAGTGAATTCGATGAGATCTCAAGAACAAAAAAAAAATATTTTCGAAAAATACATATTATAGAAATAAGAAAACTTTTATTCGGGACAAACACAGCACAAAGGTTAAAAACACAAAGTAAAAGAGAAAAAAAGTAAGTACAGAATGCGCCAAGCGTGACTGTACCGAAAGGGTATCACTTCAGCCAGTATTTGCTAGGCCTCAGACACCCACCGCTGGTTTTCGGTTGGTAAACCGCAATAACGCAAGAACAAAGGTAAAAAAAATATAAATACTTGAACTAAATATCGTTATTTGTAATGTAATATGTACCTATTTGGTAACTTATGATCGGTATCGTAGTAAGAATGACACTATCTAGAAACTCTTGTATAAATGTGATAACTCAAAGCCGAAATAATGACCCTAACAGTTCAATAGTTCACCACCACTTAAATACAAAAACAGTAACACCTATCATGATAAAAGTGAGAGCCAAGCAATACGCGAGCATCAAAACATCGTGCTGTATGTTGCAACTAATGGATTCAAACTCAATGAGTTATTTTGTAATTCCACTCTAAACGACAAATTTGCGTCTTTTAAGGGTGCTCTAGCTAGTCGGTCCACTACATATCTACACTATAATATTACAAAGAGGAAAACTTTGTTTGTTTGTTATGAATAGGCTCAAAAACTACTGGTCCGATTTTAAAAATTCTTTCACCATTCGAAAGTTACATTATCCACGAGTAACATAGGCTATATTTTATTTTGAAAAAAATAGGGTTCCGTAAGATATTTGAGATTTTCGGACACAAGGTGTAAAAAGTCAACTAGAAAAGTTACTTATTTTGCGTACGCTGCCTATAAAAGATAGAACCATAAAATGTTCTAATTAATTGTAGATCTTATAAATATCTACCAAAGTTTGTTACGAGAAACCTACTTTCAGGCGGGCGAAGCCGCTGGCAGAAGCTAGTATAAAATAAAAGGAGAAACTTACTGATTTACATTTCAATGCATAGGGTGAAACTACAGGACCTAGGATCGTAAAATTTTTCACAAGGCTTCCTTTTATGACGTAGGCGAGCCCTAATAGATATTCTATAATTCACCCCCTAAACTTTAAGGTATATGTCCAATAGAAGTTTCCAATAGAGTCCAATAAAGGACCCATATTAGCCAATGATTATGAATTATAGGTTTAACTTTTTGAAACTCAGAAAATCGTTCACGAAAATATTGTATTAAAATATCTAACTTCGACAAAGCTAAGATTAGCCGCAGTTTTATTCATTTTTTCAGCCATTTTATTGTAATTTGGATAATGATTTTAATTGCCCTAATTTATTTGTGATCTGAAAAGAGCTAGCTTGCTGGCGGGCCACTGACATATAGCCGGGAGGCCGCATGCCGCCCGCGGGCCGCGGTCAGTGCATCTCTGCCCTAAAGGTATGGGGTGTCTAAGTTTATATGGGGAAACCTAACTAATCCTTCCATACAAACGTAGTTTAGCGATAACTTTATTGCTTTCAAAACCAAAAATGACATAGATTTGTTTTGTCATTATCTAGCCCTTGTTTATAGCAAATCAGTAAAAAATATAAATTTTGATTATGATTATAATCAAAATTTATATAGAGAAAATTCCATATTTTGACACTAATTTATGCATCTTTAGGCATAAATAAATAACTTATATGGAGTGTGAATATGGCAAAATGGATTCCGTACATGGATACATTATTAATTCGAAAATTTAACTAATTTAATTTTGAATAGATAAATTCAACAGACTTTTTGTAACATCTTGATGCCACGAAAAGTCTGTCGACGTCAACGGCGCGGCGCGTACTGTTTCACGCGCGCCTCAGGGAGATGTCAGCAAATCGTAGGGGCCGAAGGGTCGAAGCCTACTGGGGCCATGGGTAGTATGAAAGTGAAACCCCCGGCCCTGGGACGAAGGCAAAGAAGGAACAGGAGTGGGTTTTTAGTCAGTAAAAGTCTGACACTATCTCTCGCTCCGCCTAAGAGCGCGATTTGGCATAAGATGATTTTCCTAACCAATAAAAAAAAACATCTAGATGTCCAAAGGTCTGTTCATTAAAATTTTAAGCACTCTTGTCTTTACAAATCATTGAACTTAAATGATATGGGAGTGTGTATTCGTGCGTGCGCTAACTTCTTATTGCCATCAAAAATTTATAACTGTTGCAGATTATGTTGGATGCACATAATATATCAGCCTCCCTAGCCAGGTTACAACCGTTTCGTGTCGAATTCCGTTCTCCAATTGGTAACGCCTCGGTGTCAGCAATTGTAGAAAGGCTTGGCTAGTTGGTTACCAACTTATCGTTGTGTACATGTTGACGCGCCTGAGTCTCTAGCTCGTTCTACAATAACAAAGGATGTAGCGTTGAACACTGTAGAAACGATAACATTTCATTATATCATTTTGAACGATGTGGACTTGGCTACGAATTATCTATTCGTTTGTTCTGACCACGTGACTTAACGTTGAGATGATGTCATTCCCATACATTTGATTAGTTTTCGACTAGCGTTAACGATTGCAGATTATCAACTTGGCTGGGGGTGCAGGTTGTATGAGATAGCATGCATTTTAATTTCGCCAATCATCGAGTTACCGAGTAGTGCAACCTTAAACACGACCTTGCTCATTTTGTGCGAGGAATACCTTTCTAAGCACGTAATAAGATGCTGCTTAGATGACCTCCTCTATTCTCTTTGACATCATTGGTAATGATGATGACATAGTCCTCTGCATCTATATTATCACTGCAACTATTATTATTATTAGATATTATCTATATTGTATAAAAAAGCGAAATACCACTCACTGATAAATCACGAAATCTCAGAAACTATAACACCTACAAACTTAAAATTTGGCAGGTAGGTTCCTTATAGGGTGTAGACGTCCGCTAAGAACTGATGATTTTACGAAACTCCACCCCTAAGGGGGTAAAACGGAGGTTGGAAGTTTGTATGGAGAAACATACTTTTACGCAGATGAAATCGCTAGCAGAAGCTAGTAATTGTATATTTTAGTTTCTGTCAGGAATTAGAAAAGTCAGCGTGCTCCAACGTATTTCAAAAATACAGCATGGTGCAGAATTTTTTATTATTGACAGGTTCGCGAACGAACACTATCTCACCTGATAGTAAGTGATGATGTAGCCGACGATGGAGCACGCTTGCCTAGAAGTGACCTATTTACTCTTGGCTTAAAGACCCCCAGGTTGTAGCTATCAGGAAACACAGACTCCTTCAGGGTATTTCACTCCTTAGCTGTACGCATAATGAATATGTTTCAATTTGCGACAGTGCAATTGTGTGTTTTCCTATTTGCCGATATCTCAATGGTCACCTCTATCCAGGCCATATATTTTTTTACATTATCCATTAATCTTTAAAAGCGTTTTTTCCTCACGGTATTTCAAACAAACTGGAGAGACCTTATTTTTGGAAATTATGAACCAATTTTAATGAAACTTGTTACGCAGACGCAAAGTACTTAGTTAATGTTGTACATCATCTATAGCATAGCATAATCAGCCTTTTATGTTCCCACTGCTGGGACTCAGGCTTCCTCTCTCTAGGATAGGGAATGGGCCGTAATCCACGACGCGGGCACAGTGCGGATTGGTGAATGTCACATGTCTTCGAATTTTTGGTTCTAGCCACAGAACAAAGAATACAGAGAAGTGCCCCTACACTGGCTAAGCACGGGAACCAGTGTCGTCAAACTCACACATTTGCATATCAAATTGTCCATTACAGACATAAAAAACAGTGATTTGATTGGATACAAATTACTAACGCAACTTTTACAAATCATCTTTTTATCGCTTTCAAAAATTAAGTCTTATTACAAGGAAAGAAAGTTGTTATTATATGACATGACAGAAACAATAAAGTCGTTTTTCGTTTAAAAACTTTAAATAGACAAATTTACAACGAGTTCAGCTACTCAACGCTAGATGGCGTTGTATTCAATTCTTGCTATTTAGAACGCTAGTACCTTTGAAATAGATGTCATATTCCCATGCACATGTAATCTCATTCGCTACTCAATTAGAGATGTAGATATATATCGATATCTTAATATTGATGTTACGTAATTTATTCAGGTGAACAATGTAATAATTTGTTAACATCATAAAAATGCTTAATAATGGAAAAGGTTGATTATCTTTAAAATATCAATGTTAAAGAGGTATTTGTATGTTTGTATGTAGGGCTAGGAGGTAATCTTATTTTCATATAATCAAGTACAATGCGTTCCAAATAAAAATAGGATCGATTCCATTTTGTGACTTCACGTCATATTGTCAAATCGAAGAAATTGGGTAGAGAGAGCAAAACAAGAAATTTTTAAAATTTAATTTATTCGTAAATAAATTAAATTTGAACGTGAACTAAAAAAGTTTAGTCAGAATCCAGTTCCTCAACTTTGCTCATCCCTGTGTGAAGTGTCGTGAGTAGTGGAAAATAGAAGAAGGAAAATTATTCCTAACAATGAAAATAAGACACAAAACTTTTTATTTTTAACTAATTATGACTTAAAACCAGATATTTATTTCGCAGCTAATTTATATTAAACAATAAATTTTACTTCCCCTAGAGTTAACTAAGACATAGTAATAAAATGCAAAAAATAACATTTATTGATACGCAAATAAGTTTTCTTTGCAAACTGTACTTATCACTCAACATTTGACAGATTGAGGTTATTGGCTATCCTATCCTTATTTTGGAACGCATAGTGCGCGGGCGAAGCCGCTGACAGAAGCTAACGATAAATGAAACGATAACAGATATGTAGTACTAAAAATATTTACTGACCTTGAAATAACAACAACAACAACTTTCGTGACGTGGTCTACCCATGTACCAAGTTTTATTGAAATCCGTTCAGCCTTTCGAACGTGAAGTGAAAGAAAGTGATCAGCAACCCCCTACTTCGGACGGAAGCAGGTTACGTGTTGTTAAAACCTCGAGACTTCTGTGCAATCTTAGTTAAATATTTATAAATTATACACATGAACCGTCCGACACAAAATGTCATGGATGGTGCAAGCCATGAAATGAAGAGTTAGAAATAAAAAAAAATTATCGATACCAACCTACTTTACGGATGTGTCCCATCCCTAATTGAGTAGCGTCGAACTTACTAGAATTTATGTTGTGATTATCCAGATGACGACCAAGTGCATTTAGACTTTCTGTCAATGAGTGTAAGGTTGTTTATAGTTTGCATTGAAGTCATAAAAAGTGGTATTGTAATTAAAATCAACTATATTAAAAATTAACAAAGTTTAGTACTTACCGATGATACGATACACCTCCACAAGATACATTTTTTTTTCTGCGTTCGTTTTAGCAGGTCCAAACCGCAGAATAAGGCTTAATTTGTAATTTTTCGGGTATTTCTGAGACAACCTATCGCGACAAGTATCTGACGGCGAATAAGCTAAATGTTTGCGCGGCTCTGCTTAATGTTGACACGCATGAGATATCTGAGGTGCACTTCCACTACCTTCTTTATTTCGTGGTTCTAGCACATGCCGGTTTCCTCACGATGTTTTCCTTCACCGTTTTGAGAGCAGTGGTGATGAAATAAATTTCACAAAGTAATGCGCCTGGCTGGGTTTGAACCCGCGACCTACAACTCGTAAGTCAGGGCCGTTACCACTCGGCCACCACTGCTCTCTCAGGTCTAGTTTAATCAAGTATAAAAGAGTTTGGACCGAAAAAGAGAGCAATTTTTCACTTTCAATAATCATCATCATCATTTCAGCTGAAAAATGTGCACTGCTGGACCTTTGTCTGGTCAATGACCGGTCTTGTGCGTCTCGCATCAATCGGATTCTTCATCAAACTCCTTGTAGGAAGCCTTTCAACACTGCGACTGCGTCTTCCATTACGCGGTCGCCTTAGCGATTTTTCGCACTCTTTCTGTACTACACTTAATTAAACTAAACACCTTAACTCTATTGTATAAAATACCTTGAAGAGTAATCGTTCTTAAAAACGTAAACCTTAAAAATAAAGTTGACATTTCTGTCGAGTAAGTGTGTAATTTCGTTGGCATCTATGATTTTTAGACCGGAACATAAATATAGTTTTGTTTGGTGACAGATTTAGAGACAGCATTTTGTTCTTAGGTGGGAAATCATCAAATAACTTCTCCCGCTCTGGGTGGAACCCAGTCAGGGTGGTCCCAGGATTTGAAGAATGAAGTTCTGACTCACGGTTAGCATAAAATCACGAATGTGAAAAGAATGTTAATTATGCCCTTTTTTGAGGTTGGAAATCATCAATTAACATCTCCCGCTCCGGTTGGAATGAGAGGGAGTGTCAGACTTTTATTGACTAAATTCCACCTGTGTACCTTTAGTTGGCGTTTAATATTCCAGCCTGTCCATTGCTGTATTCCCCCACTGACACCCTAAGCCGATGTTCGTACCCCACAGCGGATGCCCTTAGCGTGTATTCGCTTAGATTCAGTTTCATCATCATTAACATCATCATTTTAGCCAAAAGATGTACTTCTTAACATAAGCTTCCCCCAAGCGTCGCCACTACGACCGGTCCTGTGCGTCTCGCATCCATCGGATTCCCGCGACCCTTACCAGGTCACGGTCCACCTAATAGAGGATTCAGTTAAGCGCTAATTTTATCAAGGTTGCCACGAGCAAGTCCGGTTAAGCAGACGACCACATCATAGGCTGACCTATGTGAGGCCACTCACAAGAAACAAAGACAATGCAATAGCACACTCATTCTTGCATTGATTGGTTACAGAATGCGTATTACGAAGTCCCATCCAATGGTTGCAAAGTAGGATTTTCCAGAATCACAATGAGTCAACAATTTTAGTTACATCTTGCATCCTCTAGCTAGAAATCTCAGCTAAATAGTTTGAAAGAGCCATCGCAACCCTTACTTGGGACTTAAAGGGCAACTGAAGGAACACGAGTGGGTTTATTCAGTAAAAGTCTAAAAATCCCTCTCGCTCCACCCAGAGCGAGAAAAGTGATTTAATGATTTCCCACCTCAAAAAAAAAGAATATCTTAATTACGAATGAATAATGGATTTAAACGACCTGAAAACTGGCACCGCAATCAATAACCCAGGATCCCAGTATTGTTATTCTATCTACCAATTTCCACACTTACGAAACGGCCTTGTTACATATTTCTGTTACTTATTGTGTGAATCCGGGGGTTATCGCGATTCGCCGTACGTTCTCGCAGATTCACGGCGCGCGGCACGATGAGAGATCTCCTAAACGGATTTCTTTTGAAATCCATTGTTATTTGTGCTCCAGTTTTCGTACATTAGATCAGTAATGACCAGGTGCGATGTTATATTGCTTTTCGTAACGTTTGAAGAATATGTTTTCGACGAATCGGTGCAATGCTGTGACTCCTTGAAGTATCAATGCTAAAGATTTTATCATTCATCTCAGAGATTCAATTTTTCAAGTCTGAATTGTTTCAAATTAGTTTATCGCTTGTTATATTTTAAATTGTGTGTTGTCATGGTTTGGGAAGTTTTTAATTGTCCTGAGTTCATTTACTAGACAACAAGATGGATAGGTACGACTGCTTCACGACTTTTGCAAAATAAATAGGTAGGTACTATTGACTTTTAAATGTATTCTCCATGACAGATTCTTTTCAAAAGATTTCGTAGTGTATGCATGGACTTTCATATAAGGACTTGTAGATATCCTTTTTGAGTTGAGAGTACATGATGCAATGAACATTTTTCAACTGAACTTTCTAAGTTATTTGCATGACTAGACTGGTAAAATTGTTTCAATATGGCAAAGAAAAGAATCTTGATGATATGAATGCAAGTGTAATGAACTGACAAAATGCCTTACCATCTTTGTTTGTGAATGTATCGACATTGTGCACTGGGAATTTCTGAAAGAATTACCGTGGCACTGAAAAGCAAAAAACAATTGAAGAGTTGCTTCAAATCATCGCGCGTAGACTTCCACGCGCGCCTCAACGAGATGTCAGCAAACCGTAGAGGCCCAACACAGCCGATATCTGCTAGGGCCATGGGAACGGTTTTGAAAAGGACACTCATGGTCCTGGAACGAAAAAGTCAACTGAAGGAACATACCTAGGTGTGGTTTTAGTCAGTAAAAGTCTGATACGCCCTCTCGCTCTATCTTAGAACGAGAGAAGACATTTGATGAATTATTCAGTAACATTATGTGATAGGTACGTAATCTACTAGTGACAAAACGCTTTAAAACAAAGAAGCTCTCTTCGATAACAATGAAAAAAGCTAATTGGATTACCAAGTTGACTTTCTCAACGGTCAGCGGTTCAGATTATAATCTAGGAAGCGTGGAATAACAGCACTAAATACGACGCTTGCGCAACCGCACCGCTTAGTCTCCAGTCGCCATTGTTCGGGTGTTTCCGGCCTTCCGGAGCCGTTTATTCTTTTTAATTAAGTTGTTTATAGCGGGTGTGGAAGTGTGTCAGTGGATTATGCGGCTGTATTGGTCATTGTGGCTATTTGTGGGCTGTTTATGGGTTTTAAGATACCAATGCAGTCGATAGTTTAGGAGAGGCTCTTATTAATTATGCTTTTGATATATTTTCAGGGCAAAAAATAAAAAAATAAAAGTGACTCTGACAATATTCCAATTTTAGAAAAGAGTGGGTCTTAAAATGAATACGGACTAAACAAAAGTCATGGTAAAGAAAAGGTACCTCCTATCTAAGTAACTCTTATCTATCTCGAAGTTGTGGACGATTACGTTTATCTGGGACAGACGGTCCAGTTGGTACGTCTAATTTCGAAAAAGAAGTCAATCATCGAATCTCACTCAGCTGAGCAGCATTCGGGAAGCTGCGTGGTATTTTCTCGTCCAATATACCACAGTGTCTGAAGACAAAAGTCTATGACCAGTGTGTGTTGCCCATGATGACATTTGACACTGAAAAGTGGTCGCTTACAATGGGACTCATCAGAA
Source organism: Mythimna vitellina (assembly GCA_949316375.1). Classification (NCBI taxonomy): domain Eukaryota; kingdom Metazoa; phylum Arthropoda; class Insecta; order Lepidoptera; family Noctuidae; genus Mythimna; species Mythimna vitellina. Next base: position 20,161,741 of record OX438700.1, on the reverse strand, counting down.
GGCTTACAGTCACCCAAAGGCTTTCCATTGCCCTAGCATAGCCCTTTGGCTATGCTCGGAGTTTCCCAAAAAGGCCTCTCACAAGGTGGACCGATGACCTCGTGAAGATTGCGGAAATCCGATGGATGCGTAGATGCACAGGACACACACACACCGATCGTTACGGCGACACTTGGGGGAGCCTATGTAGCCTATGATACTTCATTGCGTGGTATTCCATAGCATATAAAAAGAAGAACGTCACTACTACAGCCGCTCAGTTCTTTTGTTTGTAAAATGCATATTTAAAACTCCACCATTACCAACGTACGTACGTTACGTAGTGCTTAACGTAGAGGTATTAACCTCTACGTTAAGCACTAGTTTATATAATTAAAAAAAAAACTTTCTTTAATTTTTTCTAAAAATGATCCTCTCTCATTCAAAATGACACAATAACAAGTCCGTCCGTATGGTAATGTGTATGGTAGCATTGACCTCGAGAACTGCTCGCTTATTCGCATGATACTTTCACTGCAGGGACGCACGTTCATATCCGGAGGATGCTTTTAATGTGTGTCATCAAAACCCGGATTGGGTGGCCTAGCCAATTTTGAGTGCGACCAATGACCTGCATTGTGTCCTTCATATAAATGTTATTATTACCTACATTTATTATATAGGTAACTTGTGAACAGTTAATATCAACCGTTCCGGCTCAACAGTACAATACAGCAGTGCTGCCCCAGTAGCAACGGTCCTCGGGGATCATGGATGGCGTATCAGCTAACATGATCCCTGGTCCAAGTGTGGGAGGGAACACCGGGGTGGTTTTTAGTCAGTAAGAGTCTTGATACACCCCTTTGCCTGCCCCAGGCGAAGGACATCCATGAGAATTTTCCACCCAGGCAACAAAAAAAAAATTAAGTAGTCCTGACTTACGAGTTGTAGGTCGCGAGTTTAAACCCAGCTAGGTGAATTAGCATAAGCACAGCATACTCAGGCTTTTAATGTTCCCTCTGCTGAGACTCAGGCCTCCTCTCTAGGAGAGGGAAGAAGCCGTAATCCACCACGCGGACCCCCCTCTATTGTATATTTTACTCTTTATCATTAAAAATTCCAGTAGGAGATCCAAATTTATAAGGTATAACAATGCAGTCTTACACTTGTAACTGTAAAACCGATTTTTTACAGATAGGTACAAGTGTAAATACCCAAATAACTCCTCTTGCTCTGGGTGGAACGAGAAGGCTTTTCAGAGTTTTACTGACCAAAACCCACCTGTGTTCTTTCAGTTTCCCTTTTTCTTTCCAGGAACACGATGTCAACATCATCATCATTTCAGTCGAAAGACGGCCGCAGTTAGGTATAGGCGTCCCAAAATGTGGTCATAACGCCCGGTCCTGTGCGTCTCGCATCCATCGGATTCCCACCACCCTCATGGCATCATCGGATTCCCGCCGTGAGGGCGGCGGGAATCTTTTTTTCTATTTCGATGAGAAACAGAAAAAAAGAAAGAAAAACATTTTATTTGGCGGAACAAGGCGCAAATTTAGAACTAACAGATTATAAGTATATTATGCGAAAAAATATGCGCCACATCCGCGCAAAACGGCCGAACGCTCAGCATAATGCCATGACCACACGCAAAATACGCTGAGTCTACGGCGCTGGTTTTCAGCGTGGGGCGGAGACTGTCAATATAAAGACGTCAGCACGGTATTGTGTGCTGACGTCTAATAGATTTGAATAAGATAGATAAATAAAAATAAATTGAAGGGAGAAAAAGAAAGAAAAACAATGAATTCGTCCGGCTAAGCAATGGGTAGCTCGCTGTCCAGCCGTCTGGTAACCGTCCGGACCGAGCCCAGGTCGTCGACGGCGCATATTTTTCCATGCGCGCCTCAGATGTCAGCAAATCGTAGGGGCCCAGCAGGGTTGAAGCCTACTGGGGCCATGGGTAGTGTGAAAACGAAACCCGGCGCCCTGGGACACAGATAACGAAGGAACAGGAGTGGATTTTTAGTCAGTAAAAGTCTGACACTATCTCCCGTTCCGCCCAAAAGCGGGATTTATCATAAGATGATTTTCACACCTGAAAAAAAAACATATTATGTATAAAGTGGCAACATTACGTTGCGTCTGTGCCAAACACAACAACTCTATCAAAAATTCCTAGTTATAGATAGAGAACCTACAAGTAGTGTCTATAACTTAGAATTTTTATATTTCTTCATACTACTAATCTTCATACTTAAAGAGCCCTGCTTGTGCCCATTGAAGATGATCTTGATAAAATGTTTACTCAATTGTGAAATTTACTTCACCATATGGTGAAGCCAAAATAGAGGGTAATGTTCTCGCTTCTTAAAGTGAGATCATTAACATTGAGGTAGCTGGAAAGTAGATGATTTTCCCTTACACATAAAACTACATTCTTAGACCTGTTTAGGCGCGATATGTACGGATTTTGAACAGGTCATCAGGTTGTTGACCCTACTCACTTTTACTTCGACTCGTAATCGCCGTACTCAACATTCTGTTTAGTGTCTAAATCTAACATTGTACTATAATAATACTAGTTTCTGTTACTGTCTTAGCTCATGTGAAAAGTGTTGCTTTAACCATCATCGGAACATCGCCGTACGCTTGTATGGCGATACGCCATCGGTACATGGTGGACGTCCCACATTTTTTTGTTTTTTTTTTCGGTGTGAAAATCATCTTATGACATCCGCCGCTCTTGGGCGGAGCGAGAGATAGTGTCAGACTTTTAGTGACTAAAACCCACTCCTGTTCCTTCGTTGCCTTTCGTGCCGGGGCCGAGTCTTACATCCAACCTATATCTAGGTAATCACAAAACATTTTGGGAACACATTCATTGTGCGTCCAGCTAAGGAGTAGAATTTCCTAAAGAAGTCCGTGTTTCCTGATAGCTACAACTAGGGGATCCAATCCCGCATCAAAATCGCGATCCCGCATGCTTGCGGGATTGCAGTCCGCAACCCCCGGGACCCCCGGGATTTGCGGGATTGAGAATTTAAATTTCTGTTTTAGTATGAATAGACATAAAAACCGGTTAAGTGAGAGTCGGATTTGCACACCGGGGGTTTCCTATAAACTTATCTACCTAAGTATGTAAATATTTTGATTCCCAAATCGAGTTTCGAAGATTTCCCGAATAGCAAAAATAAATCATTATTTTGTAATGTAAACTACTTTACGATTTTCTTATATAATCAGCTGTTTTTATGAAACAATATAATAAAATATTTACGAGTAAACGGACCTTTATCTTTGGGAAAGTAAATTCACGTGCTTTGGGGAATCCCTGGTCATAGACTACGTAAACTGGCATTGATTACATTACGCTCCAGTTGCGATATAGGACTGTCACAACACAAAATAGAAATTCGAAAATTATTTATCTGCAAGGTAAAATCGAAAAAAAAAGTATTTTCCGTACAAATACTATGAAAAATATCAAGAGTTCCGTGTAAAACTAAGCTAATAAATAATCAAAACGGCGCCGGCAGGTCGTCGGAATCCAATTTTCTTATAAAAAACTTCAATTCCGCAGACGTGCGGGACCCCGCATGAGTAATCCCACATTTCCAAACCCGCGGAAAAGGTGCGGTATCCCGCGCTTGCGGGATTGGATTCCCTAACTACAACCTAGGGGTCTTTAAGTCAAGAGTAAATAGGTTACTTCTAAGCAACCGTACTCCACCGTCGGTAGATCGCAAGCCTATCAATAGTAGAAAAAAAATCTTGATCTTGAGCAAGAAAATCATTAAATGACTTCTCTCGAGATGGGTGGAGCGAGAGAGCTTGTCAGACTTCAGATGCCCTTTGTGTTTCAGGACCACAGTGTCTCTTTCGAACACTCTCACTACCCTAGCAGGCATCAGCCCTACTGAGTTCTTTCAGTTCTGCTGACATCTCTTTGAGACACACGTGGACTATAAAAAGTTACTAGTAGGATAAAAAGTAACTTAGTATCTATTAATCTAGGCCATAGTCTTTTCGTAAACCAACAGTTCAGCGATTTAGACAAAAAACTTCTATTAAGTACGTACAAACAAACACACATTCACCGTTATAATAAATTAGTGGATATGGACTTTACAAAACGATGTGTTTACGAGTAGGCACTTACAATTAACATTGGAAATATCAATAAAATAACTTTGTGCAACATACTTTTGTATAATTCTCAATTCAATCATCACATTAGTTACTTGCGACCTCAATTATAATTATTTCTGAACATCAATAATGTTGATGGAGTAAGCATTAACACAATTTATAAATACATCGTTATAATCTTGTTAGTGTCAAATGTTTTAAGGCCTCTACACACCAATTACACATAATTTGTTCCGAAAATCCCCACCAGTGGGATTTTTTTTTTCAGAAATCCCCACTATTTAAATCAACTCAGCCCAGTGGGGATTTTTGGAAAAATAAATAACGATCCACGTGAACCCGTGAACTTATTTAAATATTTTTGTTTGAATCTAGTCAATATTTAATTTGTTTTTAGTTAGTTGTAATTAGTTTAGGAATTTATTATTATTTTTTTGTAAATATTTTTGAGGTTCGTTTCAGTGCAAACAATTTATAATAAAAGTTGATTAATATTGATATAATTGCTTATTTATCTAATTAAACGTATCCATTTACACATTTTAGTTTAATAATTTAGAAACAACCTATCTGGTGGGGATTGTTACTTATTTTTTAAAAAAATCCCCACTAGGTTGGTTTTATTTAAGTAGTGGGCATTCTTGGAAAAAAAATCAACAATCCCCACAGGCGGGCATTTGTAGGTGGGGATTTCTGGAATAAACCAATTACATATGGCTCCGGTGGTTTTGACACGGCGGGTTATTGCCGTCAGGCTAGCTCCGGTCACTGGCGTAGCTACTGAGGGGCTAGGTAGGGCAGTGTTCCAGGGCCCCCAAACTCGGAGGACCCCCAAAACCTTATTAGCAAAACTCTTATTAAACTAGCGAAAAATTCTGCAACCTTCAGAAACACTTTAATCATGACAACTCATTTAAAAAATACAAGGAAATTTTCTACAAGTTTCAAATTCTATTGGCTTGCTGGGAATTCTCCTGTATTATTTTTGTTGTTTGTGCAGTATTACCACCCCAATTCTTTTTAGAAAGCAGTGTAGCCCGCCAGGTAGAGCAGTCGACGCCAGTGGCTTTGGTGTGTAGAGACCTTTACAATCATATTGCAATAAGACGAGCACAAACCAACAGACCAACGGCATGATGTAATAATCTTACTATGCGATGTAAATGTACAAATTTCAAGTGTTGAAATAAGTGAGTATGACACGTTACGAGCAAAAGTGAACGATTTGAACGCTCACTTCGCTAGGTCTACTTAGGCGTTTAATGAGATTTTTATGGGTAGGTACTGGTGTTGGCGTAAGTTCTCGCTCATTTTGAGAAGAGTTAATTAGATCTTATAAATCATGCTGAAGCATAGTTTTAAATGTATTTGAAAAGTGTTTAAAGTGCTGTCAATCTAATTCTGGCACGCAAAGGGCAACTAAAGGGCACAAGTGTAGTTTAAGTCAGTAAGAGTCTGACACACCCTCGTGCTGCACCCTAAAGCGAAAGAAATCATTAAAAACAAACCGGAAAAAGGATATATAGGCAGACCAGACGATCAATATTCCGCCTTTTTTTCCTGGGGCCTTACCATGACACTTTAAAATGTCAAGCATGCGAGCGAAAAAGAGGGATGGAGCCATATTTAGCAGTTCAGTTTAGGTCGTTAAATGGATCGTGGTAGGGCGTCAGGACCTGTAAGCAAGCATTGGACTGCAATCCAAAGCAGAAGCAGATAATGATGACATCATCTATGCACTTATCTAATATCGTCGTTGCGATTTATGGACCTCATAAGTGTCAATTTGGGAAAATCACTTTTTTTACGCCACCCTTTTTAACATTTTGAAGCTCTCTCGAATGCAAAAACTCTCATGTGTATACGATGATTTAATCGTCATTTGTATACCAATTTCAAGATCAACAATGTGCTTCCTAATAAAATACTACTTATACATTTAATCTACTTTTACATCTAAACTGTGTTTTTTTTACTATCATACTACTTTTAATTTCCAACTAACAATAGGAAAATTAAAAACAGGATAATTATATAATTATAATTATATTTTTAATTAATTATATTGATAATTATAGTTTTTTTCAGTAGACGGTTTATATCGATTTTCTCATATAGTTGAATTTTACACATAAGAGGTCTTGAAGTCGCAACGACGATATATCTTTGAAAGACGAGTCCGGATGTAACTAAAATTCACTGCATCTCACAAATACTAAAGCAATATGCAAGCATGAAACTTCGACAAACTTTTAAGTAACTTGTCCTAACTATATTTGGCATAGACATGTTTTAAACTAAGAATTTTGGAGTAGGCCTTCGGATTCTAGTTCATTTTGATAAAATTTGTAAACCCACATCTCTATTAAGTCGTGTGAACATCGTTTGGAAGCTGAATTTGGGAAATACATGTTACTAAAAAGATGTGCGATTCAGATTAGATGCGACCGAAAAGGATAATTGCAGAATATGTTGAAGTGAGTGATTCAGTTCGTGAACTAGGTTTCTGGGGAATTAGATTGATGTGTAATGTTGTGAATATTTTATTTTAATTAGTTACGCTAAGTAGGTAACAATTTTTAACGGCATTATTAGAGCAGTTGGTTCGATTCTCTATCGTGAGTCCTTTTGCAAACATGGAGGATCATCGGTGATGATGCACTTGTCTTGTCGAGTCTAAACTCCAAAGCCTTGAGCATCGACGTCGAGTTGCTGGCCTGTCGGTTTTCTATCGATTACATTTCGGGGAGTGTGCGTTAGAATTGCTCAATTTAATTCCACCAAGTCCGTTCCATCATCGGTCCTCTAGACGTACGGCGTTGAGTCATCGGTACATGGTGGACATCGCAACCATACGTAGAAAGCTATTTGGGAACATAATCATTATGCGTACAGCTACGGAGTGGAATTCCCTGGCGGAGTCTGTGTTTCCTAGTAGCTACAACCTAGGGGTCTTTAAGTCAAGAGTGAATAGGTTACTTCTAGGCAAGCATGCTCCATCGTCGGCCACATCATCGCTTACCATCAGGTGAGATAGTGGTCAAACGTGAGCCTATCAATAATAAAAAAAAAAATATAAACACACATGTAGGTACATCACACCCAGACCCGGAACAATTATCTGTAGTCCATAGGTATAAGTTTTTGTTCCGTGCGGGAATCGCACTCACGCGCACGCCACGCAGCAGCCAATCGCTTAACCACTGCGACAATCTTGTCGACAAATATAAAGTAGGTATATGTTCAATGTATCTATTGACTGCTCCACATTTGTTGTAATATATACATTGCTTTTGCAATATTTTTTTTTAATTTATTTATTTATTATTATTTATATTGTTAACGTATTATTTATTAATAATTGTAATTATTTATTTTACTTGCTTTTATTTATATAGCCTCTTTTTTATAATGTGAATGTGAGAACACTGTAGACTCCGCGAATTCTTAGGTTCCTTTTTATTATGATTATTTTTATTGTACTTTATTGACCAGTCTACACTGTCCTTACATAATAAATCCAATATATTGTAAACAGAAAATATTGTAACAACAAATTCTTTTTTAAAAGACTAACCATGGAGTTTCTTGCCGGTTCTTCGCCATAGAAAACGACCAATTTGGAACCGTGCACTAGCTTCTGACGTTTTATAAGTGCCCATGTAGGCCTATGTGAAATAAAAACTTTGACTTTGACTTTGACATAAAATATCATCATCATCTTCCTGTCCTTGTCCCGTGTTATTTGGGGTTTATATCCTGCCCTGTCACTCGTCAAGCTATCACTAACTTCCATTTCTTTCATATCACTGTTCACACAATCCATCCATCTTTTCTTTGGCCTCCCTCTCTCTCTCCATCCATCCACATGTATGCTCATTACTCTTTTTGTAACATGTGTGAATAAATTGTAATATATTTTTTTTTTACTTTCTCTATCACTGATATACCTACTGAAAACCGCTATCGCTGTATTCACTGTGTCATAGGTACATAGGATACTAAAATTCAGAAAAAACCCAGCTTTGTTATTTGGGATACCAGTACCGAGTCGGGTCAAAAAGTGTTTAATTAATTACCTACATTAAAAGTTTTTGACTTTGTGTATCATATTGTGTACATTTTTTGTCGAAATTGATGGACAAGATAGGATATTACATAATGCCTAGGTACCTAAATAGGTGTTTGACATTTAACGCTACATACATAACAAGTAATAAGCAACCAATATTATTTTTATGACTTCCACATCCGTTACTTACCTGGTCTACATTCTAAAATAAAATAGATGCTGTGAGTTACATTATCAATCGTTTATTTTCAGATATTTATCTACTTCCCTGAAGTTGTAAGATATTTTTATTAAAAATATATTTTGATTTAGGATAACGTCGGATGTAAGAATATATTGCGTTCTTTCTTAATTTTTCGTAACACTCGCCTTGAGAATAAATTGTCCTAAATTAAATTAATTAGCTGCCTTTTTAGCATTATTGGGTAATTGTTTTAGCTTAATTGTAAAAAAATAAAAATTTCAATTTGTAACCGAGGCCATTCAAAAATGTTCCCCCGGTAATCGACACTCAGCAAGCATTTTTTTAAATGAATACTGACTTCTCACAGCTATGAGGTTGTCGTCTGCATAACCGAACTGCTTGTAGCGACTTTAATAAAAAAGCCAGCCAGGACGTAAATCAAAACCTAAAAATAAATTAAAAAACTACGCAAATACACGCTAAGCAGCCTTAGCGTGTCATCATCATCATCATCATTTCAGCCGAAAGACGTCCACTGTTGGACATAGGCCACCCCCAAATGTCACAATGACCGGTCCTGTGCGTCTCGCATCCATCGGATTCCCGCGACCCTCACCAGGTCATCGGTCCACCTTGTGGGAGGCCTTCCAACGCTGCGTCTTCCGGTACGTGGTCGCCATTCCAGAACCTTTCGTCCCCATCGACCATCTGTTCTGCGAGCAATGTGCCCTGCCCACCAGCCAGTGCCTGCCAGTGATGACATATGGCTCCGAAACGTGGTCGCTTACAATGGGCCTCATCAGAAGGCTTAAAATTACTCAAAGGGCAATGGAAAGGGCTATGCTCGGAGTTTCCTTGCGTGATCGCGTCAGTAATGAGGATATCCGCAGGAGAACCAAGGTTACGGACATAGCCCGAAGAATCGCCTTAGCGTGTAGTCGCTGACATCCTCATTATGTATCCGCAATGACTCTCTGGATTCATAATCTATAATTTATAATCTAAATTCACACCTTCCACCTTGTCTCACATCTTATAAAATCAGATTGATCAGTAGTCTCGTGATTCCCGGCACATGCATTAGGTACAAAGCTACCTATGAAAACAGTTCAATTCCCGATTTGAGTTACGAAGATTTTTCCGAATCACGAAAAAGTTTTTTTTATTGTGACGTAACTTAACTACAAAGGACATCATCCATTTTGGTCCAAATATCAAAGTCAAAGCCAATAAAAAAAAGTGCTTTATTCTGAAAGAACTCGTTCGCCTTAGCATTTTTTTATATGACACCAAAGCTGTAGCACCAATATACTTGGTGGTATTCATGTTAAAAAAACTGAAACATATTCATTTGTTACAGTTAGTAGTTTACTCGAAATGTATGAAAGACGGATTTTTAGAACTCAAATATTACCAAGTATAAGCTTTGGTGTCATATAAAGAAATTCTAAGGCGGACGAGTTCTATCAGAATAAAACAGTTTTTTTATTTGGCCGGCACTTTTACTTTTGGACCAAAACTGTATGAAATGTGGATGATGTTCTTTACAGTTTTCAGATTTTTTCCTATACTTGTGCTATGTGACCATGCTTCGTGCCAAATTTCAAGATTCTAGGTCAACGGGAAGTACCCTATGAATTTTGATTTCCTTGAGTGTCGAAATATACGTTTTTTGCGACATAAACGGCCGTATCTTTGTTGTTCGTTATCTCATAAGTTTGATTTTTTCAAAGCTTCAAGGGACCACAGGCCTGAGTATACAGTTTTAATTTCAACTCGATACCTACACACTTTCCCGAGATAAAGGGTTTTGACAGACAGACAGACGGACGGACAACTAAGTGATCCTATAAGGGTTCCGTTTTTTCCATTTGAGGTACGGAACCCTAAAAACCAAGGTATTCATCCGCATCTGTTTAGACTAGAACACGACCCCAAGATAGTTGGGAAAAGGTTATGGAGATGATGATTATATTTTGTATATTATTAGCACAGAAAAAGTTAGCTAATAAAAAGTAACAGATAAATCTTATGATGTGAATATTATACCACAAAGCAGCGATGAAAGTTATTTTATTTACTGTGGAAAAGAAAGACTGGAGCTATCCTATTGTTATAACACAAGTATTGTTAGTATTACATTTTACTACTTCATAATAAACACTTTGTTTAGGTACTTTCCACTTTTTTCTCATCTTTTAATAAAAATGACAATGGATTGCCAAAACGCTTTTTTTGCAAAATGGTGATCACTAAAGTAGGTACGTACTTGATTATGTATGTACATGTACAGGGTGACTCTTAATTAATTGCCAATATTATGACAAAAGAAGCGCGGGCGCGTTCCCAGAGACCCATTTCGATTTTATTCCTGCTCTAGTTAATGTTTTATTAGGTATGCGTTGAATCGCAATTTTTAATGTATTTTTATGAAAACTCGTGTAAACAATAATCATCACCTTTCATAAAGTCATAAAAATTACGTTTTATTTTATATATATTAACTAGACGATCGCTGAAAGGCCCAAGTCGCCAGTTCGGGATAGGTTTATATTTTTTTGTGTGAATTACTAATTAATTAGGACTGATGTAATTGATTATTATTATAATTAATTTTTAATTCTAGACAAAAATTTAAAAAAATAATTTTGTGTAGGTACACAAAAACATAACATAATATATTGAAAATTTGAGATAGAGACAGTTCATGTACAAAGGCGAGTTTAACTCAGCAATGAGTTAATGAGTGTTTTTGTTTTTAGAATGATTGATTTTTATTATGAACTAGGTAATTTACTGACTAATTGACTAAATTATACATTTTAATATTGTATTATCGTAGTTTTAAGTTTCAGTCACTAATAATACTTAATATGAACATTGAAATTGGTCTGAATTATTTCTTTTTTTTATTATTTTATTTATAGAACATCGAAATGTGTCTTTGGGACGCCCGCCCTACTAAGTAGTGTTAAGGGATGAAAGGGAGGTACACGCCAAAGAAACAAATGGATAAATTACATTCGCCCATGAGGAGTGACATGATATAAAGGGAGTCGGTAACAGCATGATGGTTGACGGTACAGAATGGATAAAAAAAAACTGTGTTGCGCCGACCCCATGGAACTTTCTACCCTTGTTCCAGAAAGATAACGATTTTATGGAATGAAAATAACTCAGAAATAAGTATAAAAACACATAAGTAGGTAGGTACTATAAGTAGGTTAATAATTACCCAGCCGTTGAAGTTCGAAACCCGGGGCCCTGGGAGGAAGGCAAAGAAGGAACAGGAGTGGGTTTTTAGTTAGTAAAAGCCTGACACTATCTCGCGCTCCACCTAAGAGCGAGATCTGTCATAAGATGATTTTCCCACCCAATAAAAAAAAACCTTTGAAGTTATTACTATATATTATTGAAGTTATTCGCACTTATCCAGTCTTTACTCTCTAAAAAAATCCCAAATTAAAACTCTGCCTGTACCGCACTTTATTCACACGAACGTGCAACGTAATATTTATTATCGTGTTCACTTTGGTACTTACATCTTGCAACATATCTCATTGTTTTTAAAACTGCAATAGCTTGTCCAAATGTTCAAGGTACAAGTAGGCGGGGTAACAGGTAAACGTAAGGAATCCCACATGATAACTTATTGCTATATTGTAACATTTATACAATAACACTGACTATAGGCACTAATTACTACTAATTTTGTGGTATGTTTTTCGAACATACGTAGATATATTAAACTGTGTGCATAGTTGTAAATCTCTTTATTACCTACCTCGTAGGATGTTCCAAACGGCGGGATAGATTGCGACAGTAGGTGATATCGTCAGATTCGTCTCAAAAACCCAAGTGTCCTTACATATTTAAAAAAATCAAAATGGCGAATTTTAGACGCTAAATTGTTGACTTGGTACTGTTTTTTTTTTAACTCTACTTGTTTTACCTAGGATATCAAAATTAAAGAAATGAATAGGTTATACTTACCTATTTTAATTGCCAAAAAAGGTAGAATATGTTTGATGTATCTACCTAGATACTCTCGACCTTGTGAAGTTTAAGTTATTCACAATTCTTTTCTACTGCTGCTTTCGACTCTTTAGATGATCACGGATGTCCTTTTTTCGGCCCAGAGAAGAATAAGTGTTAGGTACCGTTCAAAGTAGCAATGATATTATTTTGTTTGAAAATAGACGCTCAATGTGAACCAGCCTTTAAAAATTTCTTAGAAACTACAGAAATAAATACTTTAATACCGTAAAACGGGGTGAACAGAAACGCTGGGTTGAATAGAAACAAAACTTTGGTTTGGTTTTTCACTTTGATACCATATTATCGGCTTCTAACAAAGCATTGACTTTTTAGAATTACAATTCATTAATAAATTGATATAGTTAAATGCTGCATTTTTTTTTCAAATATCGTGCAAATACCCTTTGAAGTTTTGTTTCTATTCGCCCCTGAGTTTCTATTCATCCCATTGGACTGTATCAATCAAAGCCAATCAATCTACCCAACTATGCTGGGGTCGGCTTCCCGTCTAACAGAATGCCGCTGAATAGATACCAGTAGGTATTAGGTTTAATTGATACCAACTATAATAGTTTAATTGGTACCATTAGGTACTTGGTCACCTTTTTGAGTCGATGAAAAACTTCCCACTCAAACCCCAAGCGAACTCCGGCGTTCGCGCGTGATTTCGCGCCATTTAGGATAAACGCTAGCGTCCGCATAGATTATAAAATATTGAGCGTTTTATTTATGGGGTATTTATCCAAGTACATAAATAAGAAGTTATTCATAAAGTAGTCTGTAAATATCGAAAATAACAAACTTTTCAGTTATTTCTTACATGCCTATAGATATCCATAAGTTAAATTGGTTTAGCCCCAGTAGCTATGTTCACTGCAGCATCGTTGGCACTCATTAAGTCAAGTGCAGTGCACTTGGTTACTCCGTGTGGCTCACGTTCATAACAGTGGCACCACAGAAACATTGGGTATCCGATGGGTCTATAAAACCCCACTTCGCCAAGTTGTGTTTGCAGCAGCTTTAGTGCTTTTTCCATTAAGGACCCTGCAATTCATGGCCAGGTGGCAATATTGTTTTTTTTAATCAACAATCTATGAGTCAGTGGTTACGCTATTTATAACACAGCGTACTTGAGCTTACCCACATAGTTTACACAGCCCTTACTTGGTAAATACAAATGGCGTGTAGGAAGACGCATCATGATTTTTTAAGCAATAATGACCACCAAAAAATGTATGATAAGTGGGGCCAAGGTGAAGACATTTATAAGAGGGCCTACCTACCTCTCCCATTTACAAAGTATGTACCTATAGATTGACTTGTTTATCCCATCTGCCCCCTTCGAGTCTTGCACTGGAATGGTGGCTGGCACTAACACCCCGGTGGTCAATGACAGTTAGTGTCATAATATAGTCTCTTCATAATTATAGCTATCGATTCTTGTTACGAACTGGACATCTATATTTATATTAAAGGGGAAACTGACTGACTGACATATCAACGCACAGCCGCAACTACTGGGATTAGGAGTGTGAAATTTTGCACGAGATTTCCTTTTATGACATAGGTGAGCACTAAGAATTTTCCAAAATTCACTCCCTGTGGGGATGAAGCGGGGTTCCAAAGTTTGTATAGAGAAACCTACATCCACGCAAGTGAAGCCGCGGGCGGAAGCTAGTTATTAATATAAATTTATGTAAAATATAGCAGCGGCCGCGAATGCGTATTGCTTTTACATTTTTGAGTATGAGCAATAAATAGTTCAGAATGCCAACTTCAAAGTAGCAAACATATTTTGACCGTGCTGTAACTATATCTGGAATGGTATAAAAATATAGGTTCTCCAAGAAAACGACGATAAATTATCACAATAAAAAATTTATTATCTATATAACATAACATCGGGCCATAACCATAGAATGAAACGACTGTATATTACATTGTATATATGTGTATAGGCTATACATGGCTGGAGGCACGTTACAATAACTCGGCAATGATCTATACATTTATGAAAAATATATCAACTCTATCTGCCATCGAGTTTCAATTTATTGCGAAGAATTGCTTCTTTTTCTCTCTAAAAAAACGTATTTGAGCATAGAAAAAGGTTTGTTCACTAAAACTAAGTTAATAAATATTAAAAAACATTATGGAAGCATAGTTTGTTACAATCGCAGTACTTGGGATATTTTATTTCGTAAAAATACTTTCATAGAATCATGAATGAATTCATGCATTTAATGGAGGTATGGAATCATTTTTTTTTACTTATCAAAACAGCATGATTGTTATTTAAAATGTAATTCATGACAATAGCGAGTTTTTTTATTATATTTAAGTTTAAATAAATAAAATTGTTGTACTAAATCTTAATCTAATTAATGACTTGATGAAGCATTTCAGATGAACTTTAGTTTTATTTTTTATTTGTGAAAATATGTTTGTCTTTTCATCGTTTTTTTTTTTTACATTGACCACATTAATGTAACGTGCCTGGGTACCTGGTAACAAAAGTACAAACAAAAAGCATGGACAAAATAGCTATCAATAATTTAATTATACATAAATATCCTTTATATATCGGGCTTCAACAAAACTAAAAAAAGTTGCTGTTTCATACGAATTTAGATTGCCTTATTCACACATATACATATCAGCTATGTATTATAAATTCATATTTTTAAAGATTATTGCTTGTAGACTAATACGGACTACACTTTAAATAGAAAAATATTTTTATGGTACCTATAGTACTAAACGAGTAAAATAATATTCAAGATAGGACATATTTATTCGAAGGTGTACGTTTACATTAGTATACAATCAACAATCGCCCGTATAACAAGGATAATAAGACACAAAACGGTATGTGTAACAAGGAAAGTTTTGTTAGCGTCACCAGGTACCGACTTAGAAACGAGAAGTGTGATGTATTACATGAAATCGTCGAAGTCATCGTCGAAATTGCCGTATGTGTCGTATTGATTGAGATGAGCCTGGAAACAAAAGAAATGGATACATTAGAAAACCGCTTTCATTATATTGCTTGCAAAGCATAAGCATAATCAGCCTTTCAATGTTCCCACTGCTGGGACTCAGGCCTCATCTCTAGGAGAGGGAATGGGCCGTAATCCACCACGCGGGCCCAGTGCGGGTTGGTGAATGTCACATGTCTGCGAATTTTTGGTTTTAGGACATGCCGGTTTCCTCACGATGTTTTCCTTCACCGTTTTGAGAGCAGTGGTGATGAAATAAATTACACAAAGTAATGCGCCTGGCTGGGTTTGAACCCGCGACCTACAATTTGTAAGTCGGAGCCGTTACAACTCGGCCACCACTGCTCCAACTCGGCCACCACTGCTCCCATTGCTTGCAAAATTGTCTAATATTTTTTAATTATATTTTGAGTTCTAAACCAGCCAGGGGTTGTCATTGGGGTATTTGCTAACTGCATACAGGGATAACCATCGATTAATGCCCTAATCCATTAGAAACGTCTAACGGTGCCTCTCGAGCAGGCTTCGGCCCCTCATACGCTTACAAAAGGTCCTTACGGTGTTAGAGTTCTTTGCGCGATTAGAACATATACATCACTCAGAATTCAACTACGGGATGTTGCTCGGACCAGACACAAAACTTGTCTAGTCGGAGGATCTTCCTTTTTAAACGAAATTTTGCGGGACTATATATCCTGTTCCGCCTATCTCTAAAGTAGCAATCGCCGTCCAGGCAGACAAAGAGAAACCAGTCCTAGCAAAAAATTGTAGTATAATGGTTATGAGCAAATGTGATGATCATTTAACTGCACCAAATATAGCAACACAGAGACTCTATCCACGAGATATTAACGCGATCCATTTTGCGACCTAAACAGAACTGCAAAAGGGATGGAGCTGTACACCCTATGTAGCTCCATCCCTGTTTCTCTCTTGCACAACAATTTAACATGTTATAGTTAGTCTCCAGTTCAAGGTCAGCCGCGAAAAACCTGTCAGTGTATCCACAATTAAAAGGAGGGAGGCCCGGGATATACACGGTGTCTTTGACATCGACGCACAAACGAATACCACGGATCCGGAGTGGAAGAACTTTTAGCCGACGAAAAGTTCCTATTTTTTTTAAATATCTGTACTTTTTTAATATTAAACTTTATAAAATTGTTATTCTAACCAACCTCGATGATATTTTTAGTAAAGAAACAAAAAAACAATTATATAATTAATTTAAAGTCAGGATAGATAAAATCGTTATTCAATCAACCCTGATGACATTTTTAATTTTAAATTTTATCTATTCATTGTTCTTCAGTAAAAATATTAGAATAACGATGCAGATGTGAGGCCGTCATTACAAAAAACCGGCCAAGTGCGAGTCGGACATGAAGTTTTCCATGTCTGTCCACGTTTGTTGTATGGGGGTCCCATAGTATTTATTTTATTCTGTTTTTAGTTTTATTTATTTGTTATTATAGTGACAACAGAAATACGTTTTCTGTGTAAATTTCAACTAGCTATAACGGTTCATGAGATGCAGCCTGGGGACAAACCAATGGACAGTGAAGTCTTAGCAATAGGATCCCGTTTTCAATCCTAATAAGTGGTCTCATACACTATTATCTCCCTAACCTTTTCCCAACTTATTTAGAGTCGGCTTTCAGTCTAACCAGAGATTACTGATGCAACGGAAGTGGAAACAGAAACAGATGTCAAAAGTAAATCTTTGCGGATGCGAAAGCGGAAACGGAAGTGTTAATACTATGAAGAAAAAGCAAATTTTTTTTTGAAAACAGCAGAATGTTAACGACTTAATCACGTCATGAGGCGCGGTGATCCGCAGAATGAACCAAAAAAATATAATAAAGAAACTCGGAAACAAGCGGTAACGGAAGTGAAAAATTATGGGGAACTTCTGCTGAAGCGGAAGCGGAAGCATAGTCCTGTTGCAACAATACCAGAGATAACATTCAACCCAAAATCAGAATGGCAATTTTCATCTCAAACTTCAATTTAGGACATTAAAACCCAAACAAACATTAATAATTACAATTGAAAAATTGTCATGATTACAAATTGTTTATAAATAAATAAATCACTACACACTGTCATTGTGATGCAAACTTGACCTATAAGTGATACAATAACCTTTATCTAAATACTGATAAACGTATCTCCCGCAGTGTATGATAACGAAAATGACAAAGCACGTAATTTTATATCTAATCGTTTTGACAACGAAGTATATACGAGATAGGCCTGTTATGGAGAAATGACACAAGATCGGAACGCGACTGACATGACTTTTTACCGTAATGTATGTTGAAAGATCCACTGTAAATGATAAATGATATTTCTTTTGCAAACACACGTAAATTTTTTCGTCATTTTACTTGATACTGGATAGATTTCGCCACCTGAAATGAAGGCATCCCACAAATTGGCATGGCTCACGGTGACTAAAACCATTCCAGATGAATAATATCAGCCAGAAGCAAGGTTTATTGTTAATTAAACAGATGGCCATGATGCACAATGAAAAAGGGAAAAAAAAATTACTTGATGAAGCCGATGTTTCCTAGTTGAATACTCTGAGAAGAATGACCGAAACAAACTCAGGGGCCCAAAGTTTCTTTTAAAGGCCATACAGCAAAACATGTAATGATCAAATCATATGAGAACCATGCAGATTGGAGTCTGAAATGGTCTTTTGATAAAAGAACCACACAGTTCTAAGTGGATGTGTCCAGTCAGTGCAGTGGAGTGTATAGCGTTATTAACTCAAGGTTTCTCATCCTGGGGTTTAGGGAAGAGAGAGAGCGACGTGAAATTCCACAGCAACACTTTCTGTTTCCATTACAACCACTAAATAAATATGACCAATGAGCCCAAACTTTATAGTTAACCATAGACTTATAAAGAAGAACCACCATCAAAATATATCACACATATGGTCCGAACACAAAATGTTCCACAACATGACGCACAACGCTCAATCTACGTGACGCTGCAAAGTTGCCCAGTGTCTTACAACTTGTCCCCAACAGTTTACAACGCATTCACGTGACACGGGACATGTTTGACGATTTCACAATGCTACGCGTCACGTTGGAGAACATCCCCCTAATGTATCTGAGGCCTTACTGACTAGAGCCCACTTTTTTTCCTTCAGTTGCCCTTTACGTTACAAGATAGCGGTAACTCTTTCAAACATTCACATAAAATTAAAAACCCTCAAAGTCATCTTCATAAGCAAGGAAACTTCAGAGTTATGTGACATTATCTAAGAGTAAATTATTGGTATAAATAAATAAAATAATAATATTCCACAACTTTCACATAAAACTATCTAGTCCCAAAATAAGCAGAGTTTGTGGTATGAGTGCTAGACAACTGATAAACATACTTATATATTTCCAAATACATACATATTATCGATATATTACACCCAGACACAAAGAATGATCATGCTCATCACACAAACATTTGTCTTGGGTGGGAATAGAAGCCACAAGCTACAGTATAGTAGTTAGGGCCACTAACTACTAAACCAACAGGACAGTCAAATATTCATTTGCAATGCAGTTTGGGTGGAGAGGGAGAGGGAGGCCAAAGAACAGTGATATGAAAGAAAAGGAACTTAGTGATAGTATGACGGTTGACAGGATAAAATGGAAGAAAAAAACGTGTTCCGCCGACCCCAAATAAGATGGGACAAGGGCAGGAAGATGATGATGATGATGAATGCAGTTTGAACTGGTTCTCTACCTCTTTAGCTTAGCTATTAAGGTGCGGCCGAATGAATCATGAATAACGTATACTCACATTATCGCCTTCAACTTTTAATTTAGCCTTTCCCTTGCCCTTGGTTGGCTTCTTAGACTTGTCCATTTTCTCAGATTTCTGCTTCTCAATGTACAGGTTGTCTACTGTCAACTTTATCCTTTTTATGTCTGCTGATGGCACTGGAAAGAACATACAGCTCATTAAGGACCTTCAACTAATGATATACATAAGTTATGACACAAATATAACAAGCAAAAAAATTTCATATAACACCATTATACAGTTTAAAATATTATGGAACTTAATTTTGAAGTACTTAAAAGCAATATTTTATATAGATCTAGATTATAATGTAGTGACTGTGGTGGGGGCCAAACAGTTTAGACCATACGCCCTGAACCTCAGGGGGTAGAAATAATAAGTATATTTTGCAAGTGTACTCCTTGACTTATAGGAGACCAAACTCTATATAGTATATCTCACCTTAACCGACACAATAGATTTTGATTAATAATACATAGCATAACCAGCCTTATAACATTGCCACTGCTAGATCTCAAGCCTTTTTTCTAAGCGAAGTAATGGGTCATAATCCACCGCACGATATTAAAAATATCGTAAGGGTGCGGATATCGTCACGCATGTGGAATTACCCCGCTTACAGAAAATTTTAAAATGCAAAAAACGGCTCCCGCGTGCATATTCCACGCATTACAAAAAACTGCACGATATTAAAAACACCCTAGAGCGCGTATTTTGCGTTATGCGGGTTGGAAAAATGTATCATTATGTGTCAGAGAGAGCAAAAAATGAGGAAGGAAAATTATGCACACAGAGTACATCATTTGCACCCATGCGAAGCAGGAGCAATAAATCTATATATATAAAAGAAAGTCATGTTAGTTACACTATTTATAACTCAAGAACTGCTCAACCGATTATGCTGAAAATTGGTGGGGAGATAGTTCAGAACCGACGGACGGACATAGGATACATTTTATCGTGTAGGGTAGATTAGGGTAGAGTAGGATAGAGTAGGGTAGAGTAGGGTAGAGTTGGGTAGAGTAGGGTAGAGTTGGGTAGAGTAGGGTAGAGTTGGGTAGAGTAGGGTAGAGTAGTAGAATATAGACGGGAGAGAAGCCGCGGGCAAAAGCTAGTATAATATATATTTATTGCTCTATAAGATAAATAACCAAACTATATTCAAACCCTTTGCTAGTGTGACATCACTGAGGTGGTAATGATGATTTGAATGATAATTATTTACATTTACTGACTACTGAAATTGTTGTCCTAATACTTTTTGATCATGGGGCATCAGACATAAATCATCCAACACTTAACAATAAAAGGTGGGTTATGCCATATATATATATATATATTCTCTGCAGCTACTTCACTGATTTCAGCCATCCAAACCAAATAAAATCATAGCCAAGTAAAAAAAAGACAGTATAACTTACATTGAACCACAATATTCCTCATGAATTCATCAATGAAGGCTGGGAACTCATCCCTGGCCTTGTACAGGCATATTTTCTTGGTGAGCATGTCGGCGAACTCTGAGAATTCTGCCTTCGTTGTCGGTTGGAAGCCGTCGATTCTACCTACGCCAGTTTCATTTGTTACACCTGGAATAAAGATATTAATTTTATTACTATTTTTTAAGGTTCTGTACCTAAAGGATAAAAACGGGAACCTATTGCTATCACTCTACTGCCTATTGATCACCAGGCTGTAATCTCATGAGCCGTGATAGCTACACAGTTGAAATTTTAACAGAAGATTTATTTATTTATTTAAAACTTTATGCACTAATGAAACATTGTACAAAGGCGGACTTAATGCCTAAGGCATTTTTTACCAGTCGACCTTAGGGTGGTTAGCTGGAGAAGGTGTATTTCTGTTGCCGCTTTAACAACAAATAGAATAAAATAAATATTTAAGTGGGACTCTGCCGTTTTTAGCTACGGATGGTACGGAACCTTTCGTGCGAGAGTCCGACTCGCGCTTGGCCGCTTCTTTTTATCATTGATAGGCTTGACTACTGTCACCTAATGGAGAACTACTATAATTATGGTCGATGATGTAGCATGCCTGCCTAGAAGTAAACTATTCAATCTTGTTTTCTAGCTTCATCCCCTTAGGCTAATTTTCTAACGCGGTAGACCGCGTTAGAAAATTAGCCTAAGGGGATTGCTCCTAGGATTAAAAATATTCTATGTATGATTCCAGGACATGTTCAACCCATTGGTTAACTTTCGTCCAAATTCAATCAACAGTTTGAGCGTAAAGAATTACCAAATAATATCACATATCATTTGTTAATAACTTACGTTATTTCTTGTTTTAACCTTTTAATCGCCTACGTCGAATATATCCGACAAACACTCTCACTTTTATTCCGCCAGGGTTGCAGATCAACAACCAAATAAAGCGGGAACTACTTAGACCGACGCACACGTGGGCTACGCCTGCCCCCTAGTTAAGCTTACAACCTATAAAATGTACGGAGACGCGCCCAGATCAGCGTACATGGACCACGTGTACCCAATGTAGTTATTACCTTTATCCATTTCTTCAGCTCTTTACCGAGATGAAGTACCCAGTCACATACGACCCTGGCGAATAGGTCGCGAAAACACTTGTCGGATCAAACTGACGCCGGCGGTTAAAGGCCAAAGTAAGGGTATGCTTTAGTTTCCGTCAGACAGTCTATTTCTTTATCAAAATCTAGTCTTTTCCTCTGACTTGATTCCCGTGAACTGCATGACATAATTTGTTTATTGTGGCAGTGTGATACTAGCTACTTACATTATTCACCTCTAAAACCTATTTCGCCTTATAAATTACTAAGTCAGCAAGAATTAACGATGAATATGACGAATGATACTTTACCACAATATCATAAACAACCACAAAGGTTAATGCGGGAGCCCCACTCTGCTCCCGCCTAGTTTGAAGGCTAACCTAACGTGTCCGTGTCCCACTATTTCGCTTCGCTTCACTCGCTCTTAGACTATAAATATTTAGTTGGCGTTATAAAAAAGGGCTAAACTGTACTATACTGGACAACGAGTTTTACGCTCATAATTTTTTATTGAAAAGGATTATGTCTAAAACGTAACTACGCAAAGTCTCAATGTTAGGAAACACATAGTTTTTGAGAAAAAAAATAATGAAAATCGATAATTTTTCGTAATATTTGACCCTATTTTGACAGGTTTCGTTCACTTTTTACCTTGTTTGTAGTATTATGACAAAGGTATTAATTCATACAGCCACAATGAATATTTAAGAAAACGCAAATTTACTTTTATTTAAATTAAAAAAGACGAATAATATAGCTATATGACATTTTAAGTAGTATTAGTCACTAAGTGAATTTTTTTGCTAAATATAGGGCACTCAGACTTGGTCAGGTTAGGTTAGGGTTATTTTTTTTTTAAACCACCCAGAAAACTATATTTTAGTGAACAAATATTTTTATACAATGGTAGAGCGCTCTCCAACACCTCAATTTTATTTTATTTTTTTCATCGAAATACATGAAAGTATGTAATTGCTGCTGTTCGAGGTTAGGTTAGGGTTATTTTTTTTTTTTAACCACTTAGAAAACTATTTCGGTGTAGAAATATTTTTATACATTGGTAGAGCGCTCCCCAACACCACAATTTTATTTTATTTTTTTCATCTAAATACATGAAAGTATGTAATTGTTACTGTTCGAGGTTAGGTTAGGGTTATTTTTTTTTAAACCACCCAGAAATCTATATTTCAGTGTAGAAATATTTTTATACAATGGTAGAGCGCTCTTCAACAACAATTTTTTTTTTCATTTTTAAATATATAAAAGTATCAAGGGGCACCCCCCCCCCCCCGCACAGCAAAAATCCCAACATTTCGTTGTCCAGTATAGTACAGTTTTACCTAAAAAAGGCGAATTAGTTTATTAGAGGCTATCTCATTTTTCCATTGTTTAGTTATAAAATGAGAAGTTTGATCATGTGGCCAATAAAGAAGCTTGACTTATACCTTGTCATATTAATAACAAGTAATTAACAATTAACAACAACTTGTAATATCAACTCACCAAAGGTTTCCATGGCGAGCCTCAAATCAGACTCCTCCTGTAGTTTCTGTGCGAGCAGCTTCTCTGCCAGTTTCTGTTCAGGGGTGAGCTCTTCCACCTTCTCTACTGATACTCCTCGTTCTGCCTTCTCGCGTTCTTGGCGCTGGAAAGAGGACAAAGTAAGTTTTAATGGAGTTTGTCGAGTTTAATCAGAAAATAATTACCAATATCGAGGGTTCTGTGCTGAATAAAAACAGCCAGAAGCCTGCCATAAGCATATAGAAAGCAACCTCCTAACATTGTCGAGAGGTCCTTGACAAAAGTTTTAACCATGGTTGTCCACTAAGGGCTACTGCATTATGGGTACATTCACAAATATGTAAACTAACATACACGAGACACCGCAAGCTAGAAAATCTATCTGTAGGACTTATATATTTCTAAATACATTGTATGGACAATGTATTTAGAAATATATAAGTATGTTCATCAGTTGTCTAGTACCCATAACACAAGCTCTGCTTAGCTTGGGACTAGACCGCATTGTGTGATAGTTGTGGAATATTATATTATACAAAATATTTGTTCTGTGTGAATCAAGCAAGCCAAAAAAATAAATAAATAATAATAATTAAGTTTTGAATAGAAACAACAGTCACTGGTTTTTTCATGGAAATCATTGTCTATTTTCATTATATACATTTGAATTATCACTTCTGTAAACATTATATTTCTTGACTCATCTATGATGATTATTGTTAATTACACAAGTTATAATTAGTGTTCATTAAGTACTAGCTGCTTAGTCAGGCAGTTTTGTAATGGGTATCTTAATGAGTACCAATCTAATTTATAAATCATTATTTTTCTTCCCATAATGACAGTACTTTTATCAACTAAATTGTTTGTATGGTGTCATATGTTTATTGCAGCATCAAATATGACTTTTTTCAGGTTATAGGTACAAGTTTGACACAATCTCCCGCCCCGCGCAAGAGCGGGGGATGTCATAAGATGATTTTCCCAACAGAAAAAAAAAGGTCATAGGTAATCAAGGGTGCAGATAGACAAGCATTTGGGGCACTTCAGTAAATGGGCCTTAAACTTATCATGAGCAACACACACTTGGTTTTCGTCAAGTTATGTTTGCAATTTTCTATCTAAGCATGGACTTGATTTCTACTATTTTATCCCAAGTTGTTAAGTTTAAAATAAAAAAAAAAATAATCTGATATTTAAATAGTAACCATCATAGCCTTAGAGGGGTCAAAAGAAAGGATCGAGCTTCCTATACTTTCCCTTACTACATTCTCATAAAAAAGAAAGAAAAAACAGATGTTTTGTACACTTTACAAAAGTGTCAATAACATTTATGGAACAGCTGTTTTTTTTCTTTGATTGATACCTTTTGTCTAGAATAATATTGAATAGTGAGAAAAAATCAGAACTAACAATAGTTACACTACAAAACAATAGTTACAGTTTCTTCCTCTTCATCTTTTGCATGGTTTCAAAAGTTTATAATAAACAACCTAAAAGCTGGAAGTAGCTAAATGATAGCCTTTATAAAGAAAGTTAAGTTTCCTAATTTAAATGAGTTTTTTAATGACAAATTTTGAATTTGTTTTATATCATGCTTATTTTTTTTTTATAAACAGGACTTATCATTTTTTTTAAATAATTATAATAATTGTTTTATTATTAGTTTGACACTATAATTGACATTTATATTTAGTAGTTTGACATTCTAGATGTTTAATTTTATTTTGAATTTTATCAGTATTATATATTTTTTTTAATTATTTGACATGCTAGCTGATTATTTGCAATATTTTCGAAATATTTGTCCAGGGCAAACATGACCATCTATATTGTGTTTAAAATCATTTGCATACTGCCAATTTACTTTGTGATGTACGTTTTGTACTCATGTTTGAGCAAAATGATTAATCTTATCTTACATAAAAAAATCTAAACAAATGCATGTTCTTCTCGTGTCACCATGTCTGTTATTTTGAATCAAAGCTTAATTCACCTGCTCCATCATAATGGGATATAACTCCAAAATGAGATATTTGACGTTTGAATCTTATGACATGTTTTACTAGCTTCTGACAGCGGTTTCACCCGCGTAAAAGTAGATTTTTGGATACAAACTTTGGACCCCCGTTTCAACCCTTTAGGGGGTGAATTAAGGAAAATCCACCCCCTAGTGCTTGCCTACGTCATAAAAGAAAACCTTATACCAAATATCACACTCAAAGTCACAGTAATTTTTTCCTAGTCACAGTAATTGTTGATATATATATCAGTCAGTCAGTTTCGCCTTTAATATATATCATCTATACATATTAAAGGCGAAACTGACTGACTTAATTTAATCTTCAAATACCTCAGCTTAGAGTTATTTATCTTTATAATTAAGCATGCATTAAGTATTCTGTTCTGAGAAATAGCTTTGATTATGGCTTAACTTGTTTGCCAGAATGCAGATCCACACTGACTTTTTGATTCTCTTAATTATCATCATACAAAAGGTTAAATTATCTCCTAGTCATAGAACAAGAATATATATTTCCTTGATTCGAAACAAAAATTTGACTGCTCATTAGAAAAATAGTGTGTCAATTGTATGCAGAATTTTTAAAGAGGTCAAATTATAATACTACATGTGAATTTGTCTAACAAGCTAATTGATATAAGTTACAGGTAATATTCTTGCTAAATATCCAGCACACAGAATTTTAAACAGGTTCAATAAATTGTGAGAGTTTCAATTGAGACATTTGCTCTAGTTAAAAGTGGAGAACTTTCACTGTGTCTTATAGCTAGGCCAACATGCATATGCTTTTTTAGCAATATGGATGAATGATTATTAATAAGTAAGCCTATATTATGTACATATTTCATAGACAGACAGATAAGTTAGCAAGTAGAGTTTAAACATCTGTATAGCTATTTAATTTGTCAAAGAATTACGTGTCTTCAATGACTACAATAGTTATTATGTCAAGATATCAAAACATACGCCCTGTGACACTATGACAAGGATGTAAATCCCCAGTGGCCTTGTGATTTAAAGTTCACGACATATGGTTGCTGATATCACTCTACGCACCTCTTTCTCGGCTATTTTGTCCAGGATTCTCTTCTTCGGCTTCGCCGGAGGAGGCGCGACAAGCTCGGTTTTCTCCTCATCTTTCTTTTCTTCCTCTTCGTCTTCCCAACTTTCCTGCAATATCACTGACGTCAACACGTATGCACAAAATTGAGGTTATGTACTAAAAACTCGTAAAAACTCACTAAACACTAACGTAATACCCGATGCTAACAAAAATAAACTTTTTGGCAAAGCACACGTTACCTTCACGATCTCTTCCTCGTCTTCGCCTTCCCATTTATTCGAAGTAGTCAACGTGGTCGGTAGTTTAGGCTCAAAGTTATCCGCGTCTGGAAATAACCACGCAAGGACATCACAATACAAGTAAACGGAGAAAATTAATTATTAAACAGATATTACAATTACTTACCCCACGACACATCCATGATTGCGGACCCCTAAATAGCACCAATCTAATTTTGTTACTCGTTTTACGTGAAGACAAAATCAGACAGCCAAGTAACTTGCCGCAATAATGGTTTTTTATCACAAGATGTCTCCAGGGTCGACAGTGAATATAACAACAATATTATTCTCAAGCGAATATTGTCAAACGACCGAGGATTTTCTGCAATGACCGCGACCGGATTGAGAAACGATAGACAAATGACATAATTTTGGCGAATTCTCAACGAAAATATGATCAAATTTTGATAAGCAAAAATATGACTCCATTGCAGACGATAATTTCCGAATCACTAAAAAAATTCAATATGGCCGTCACACGGTGTGACCATACTTAATAATTTATTGTGGAATATATGTCAATATCGTATCGTATACGTCAACGGTATTTCCGATTTAATGTGACTGAATAATATTAATTACCAAATAAATTCTGGACAGTGCACAGAATTAATATTCTCAATACATAACATTCACTTATTAAATAGAATTTTCAAAAGAGTTAACAGTTTTTTACGTATAGTTACAGAACCTAAAAGGCCACTGGCTCCACTGCTCATATAATTATAATACACTCTACGTAATTTGAGGGTTTCAATTTGTTGAATTTCCGTACTGTTGAGTTATAATGCAATTTCTTTACTGTTTTCTATATGGCATGGATAGATCTTTCAAACGAATAGAAAAATTTCGCTGATAGAAAAAATTGTTTTTGATATCGCACAGAGTTTAATCATATTTTTAAATTCGTGAACATACGCGCATCCCTGTCCACGAGTGCTATTGAGGCCAACTTTAGATTTTAGATTGTGCACCAGTAATTGTTTCTGCACTGAATTGATAGTTAGTAAATTTTTTTTTTTAGTTAAGTTCAATGGTTGTTTTAATTCTACAAAAATTTATTCCTAATGGATATTATTTTGTAAAATTGATGTAGTTTTGTATTTCAACTATCTACACAACAAGACAGTAAATATGTGGAATTATTGAAACAAGCCTAGGCACGATTTTAGTAAAAAAATTAAACTGAGAATTTTATTGACCACCATAGTGAAGTTTGCCAAGAAGGCTGACTCGATAGTTAGCTGCCACATACCACAAAATACTGCCAAAAGCATTAGAATGTGTTACACCCGTATTCGATTCAGTAACTTTATTCATACGAAGATGTGAATTTAAAAACGTAGTATCCAAGCCCTAGTTACTTTTTTAGCCATAATGTTTCTCATGGTCACACGGTCACACTGACTTGACAATGACATATCAGATTTTTAAGAAATTTGACACTGACATTGACAATTTGGCATTATTTCCGCCAAATTTAAAATCATAATAAATTTACTACACTCCTGTCGAATCGTCTTTCTTCAGTTGTAATTTTTTTGTATTCATACGATATTTATTTGTAAAATAAGCAAATAAATGCATAATGTTTTTTTTACCACTATGGGTTTTACTGTGGAAGTATGTTAAGACTCGATTTGTTCGATACTGTCATACTTTTTGGGAAACGTTTGGCGGAGTATCTGTGTTTGTTATTTTGTTTCTAGTCCACTTAGTAAATCTTTTCAAACTACATCCTGGAGTTAGTAGTCATAAGGCTTCTAACATCATGAGCCGCAGAGTAAGTATTTGTGCGCTGATTGATTTTTTAAAATTTGATGTAAACCAGTGCTTTACTGCGATCCCACCTGATGGTAAGCAGTGATGCAATCTTTGATGGTGAGGCGCTAATTCTAATAAGCTTCATAAAATTAAAATATATTTTTTTTTAGTTTCTATTTAATAGTCAATCCATGCAGTCTCACTATTTGTTTCGGTTTTATGTCTCTAATTTTTTTACTTTTCAGATGATGGAAAGCGATGATCCAACAATTAGAATATTCTATTCACCTTTTAACGATTTCACACAGGAACTGATGACTAGAGTAGAGGCTCATTTGGAACAAGACACAGGTAGGTAAATAATTGGGCACACCATAATCATGGCGGTAAGTCCCTCTTTGAGGAGTGGCCAAAGAGGCGTCAGCATTCTCACTTTCCGCATTATGCAGGTCCTCATTGGGCATGGTAAGTTTGGGAGGTTCTTGCATCGGATTCAGGTGGAATAAACGCTGGAGTTTCACTATTCTGTGAACCATCCGCAATATATGGTGCAGTAAACAGTTGAGGTGTGTTCTGCTTGGGCAGAGTACTACCATGTCTTCATGGAGGCAATTGGTATCAGCTCTCATGCCAGACCCTGGTTCAGGTTATTGTCTGGAGCGAGGAGGAATGGCAGGTGGTCGCCTCCTTCGCATTGTGATGCACGAGGTCCTCAAAGAGATATCAGCAAACTGTAGGGACCCAGGAGGGTTGATGTCCTACAGGTTTCCTTTTCAGAAAATTCTGACAAGGAAACCTGTTTTCCTAAAACGCAAAGGGTAACTGAAGAACATAAGTGTGGTTTTAGTCAGTAAAAGTCTGACAAACCCTCTCGCTCCACCCAGACCGGGAGACATCATTGGATAAATCATTCAATGACCTACATTAAAAAAGTTAGGTAAATAATATTAGCCTTGTTAGTCGGTAGGCTTATTTTCCATAGTATAGAAATATATTATAGAATAATTATGTAGTGCCAACCTTTCTGGCCTTAAATACAAGGTTACAGCAGAAACATTATTAGCAAATTATTAACACCCTGCCCCTAATTCATCCAATTTTATGGTTTGACAAAACTGTTGAGAATCCTTTATTATTATTTTTTAGGTAACCCCACACTACAAATTACTCTTAATTAAACTTGAATAGTGCAATACACTCAGACTTGGAACAATTGTCTGTAGGTTGTACAAATATTTATTCCATGCGGGAATCAAACCCGTGACTAGCCACAATAGCTACTCAATGCTCAACCATAGCACCAACCATGTAATGGTTTTGGAGAACCAAGTGATCATATTTTATTTATTTACTTCTTTAATAATTTAAGAACACACATAAATACGAAAGAAGATAAATTCTTATAAAAATTGTACAAAGGTACTTTTTTTTTTTTTTATTAATATAAACCAGTGCTTGACTGCGATCCAACCTGATGGTAAGCGGAGATGCAATCATTGATGGTCAGGCGCACTAGTTTAGCCTTGAAGACACCTAAATTATAGATGGACAGGAAGACCGCAGCAGGCAAATTGTTGCACTGCTATTGTTGTATTGCTTATTTCTAAAAGAATTTAGTATTATTATTTAATGGATTTATGTTGAAACATTTTTTTTAAAGGTATTCAACCAAAACCTGTCTGGATATTAGAGAGCATTGGCTTTCCTGTACAATTTCACCCTGATTTCAATAAAAAATATGATGGAGTGGCTGAAGTGAGGTTTAAGGTACTTATGTGTGTTGTAATATATACTTTTTTCTTTCAAACACATTGCTTTTGCAATATTTTTTAATTATTATTATTTATTTTACTTGCTTTTATTTATATATAGCCTCTTTTTTTTATAATGTGAATGTGAGAACACTGTAGACTCTGCAAATTATTAGGTTCCTTTTTATTATGATTATTTTTATTGTACTTTTTAATACAATATTGACCAGTCTACACTGTCCTTACATAATATCTACTTATGCTGTAATATGGAAATATTGTAACAACAATTTTTTTTCTAAAAGAGTAACCATGGAGTTTCTTGCCGGTTCTTCTCCATAGGAAACAACCAATTTGAAACCGTGCACTAGCTTCTGACGTTTTATAAGTGCCCATGTAGGCCTATGTGAAATAAAAAACTTTGACTTTGACTTTATGACAATAAAAAATAAATCAAATTTTTATATTTTCTTTAAATTTTCTTCCAATGTAGCAATGTTTTTAATAAACCTAATTCAATTTATTTTATTTGGTAACTACATGTTTGACATAAAAAAGCTTGGCGGTTGAGAGTTAGTCATGCTCACTCAAAGGTGCTACCTTGTTATGTACGATATGAAATTCTAAATTGTATTGTATTGCTATTCTAAATGCAGTGCAGTGGTGGCCGAGTGGTAACGGCCCCGACTTACAAGTTGTAGGTCACGGGTTCAAACCCAGTCAGGCGCATTACTTTGTGTAATTTATTTCATCACCACTGCTCTCAAAACGGTGAAGGAAAACATCGTTTGGAAACCGGCATGTCCTAGAACCAAAAATTCGAAGACATGTGACATCCACCAACCCGCACTGGGCCCGCGTGGTGTATTACGGCCCATTCCCTCTCCTAGAGAGGAGGCCTGAGTCCCAACAGTGGGAACATTATAAGGCCGACTATGCTATGCTATTCTAAAAAGTGCGCACAGCGCATCGCGTCGCGCCTCTGTGTGAGCTGATCTTTATGCAGAGACAAAAAAAATTATTACAGATTATAATAGATTCATTAAATTAATAATACCTTTGTCCAACACTATTAAAATTATATGTATTTTGTTCAGTAATAAATGAATAACGTTTCAGCATAACTCATCACTCAAAACTGACTTAAAATATTCTTTATATGCAGTTAGTGATGAGGTAGAAAACGATCTGAACGGAGCATTTGGTGGTCTTTTACGTACAGTTACTCCAAAAGGTTAGTTTGAACAGCCAACTGTTATTATGCGAATGTTTATGGTCTTCTCTTTAGGTTTCCAATTTTCCAACTGTCTATTTGTACATTTGCCCGATGTCCTCCACGACTAAAGCGCGTATTTTGCGTACCTACGGGTGGGACAAATGTGTCATTCGATCCACTTCAGCTCCTCAAGGAAGGCGCAGTGCCTTGGTGTTACTATGTCACGGAGGGTACATGGGTTTTCGAAGTACTTTGCCCTGTATCCAACGAAAACAGAGCAGCTTCAGGTGAGGTAGTGGTCAAACGCGAGCCTATCAATAATAATAAAAAAATAAAGTAACTTAAGTAACTTAGAAACAGATGAACTGCTGTCTTGAATGTTTGTGTACTTGCTAATTTTTTTTTTTTCTGGAAAACTGAAAAATAATGCATCGCAAAAAATTTGTGCTTTATATCCAATTGTGTGGTGATTTCCATTTTTTTTTTTAAATTTAAATTTCACAGAAGAAATAGCTCCTTCGTTTTTGCCGCAATTGCAATGGGCTATAGACAAGTCTTATATGGAGTTGCTTAGTGATGAACCTATTAAACAGGTAAGCCCCACCTAATTACTAACTTTACATATTCTGTGAAGAATTTATCTTCACTTCTATAGGTAGACCACAAAAATAATACATATTATATAGATAGCGGCACGAATCTTGAGCGCTCGGCGAAAGAGCGAGGATCGCTTTGCGCATCGTACACATCGGCGAGCCACACACTGTACGAGGATTGCACTCCCCGCCCCCGCGTCTCTTTTCATACCACTAAAGAGACCTGATATTTCACTTCTGCGTGCTTCTGCGCCAGTAGAACTGTAGAAGTCAGCGCTCAACATCCGTGCCGGTATCTGTATTAATATGCATTTATTAAGAATATAGTTACCTGCCCTCGAATGTGATCTCTCTCTATAACTCCTAGGTTTAACGGAAGAAACGGATTGTTGAGTTAAACAAATCACTGTGTACTTGGTGTGTATGTTTCTGTGTTTAAAGAATTAAGAAAAATAAAACTTTGACAAATTATTCCAGGAAATAAAGATGTCTGTCATCCCGAAATTCATAAAAGGAGAGTTGCTTACGTTGCACAGATTTATGATAGTGTGTACTATTCTTGGACCACTGCCTTTCTACATTGTGTACTCGACGCGACTGATTATCGAACGGAAAACTGGAATGAGGGTAAAGTAAAATTTGTTGTGTCACGGTTTATCAAACGAAACTTGAAGAATAAAAATGAAAGAAATAAGAAATTCTCAGTGTATAATGGTGGCAGCTTGCTTTTTTATACACCAGACATATACAACATAATTGAATACAAACTACTTCTGCAAAGTCGGTTCAAATAGCGCGCGTGCGCATGTCATATAGATCTAGAGGGTAAAGCTTCACTACTTTTACGATAGATGGCGCGCGCTTCTATTGATTTAAAATCGGTCGAGCTGAAGCATATTTTTGTCCTTACTAGTACTTATTTGTATTACTATTGTTCATTAAACGAATTATTTGGTTCAACAACAACATTAAATAATGATAACTAGTGAATAATTGTCATTATTATGATAGTTTTAATACTTACGGTAATACTTAACTCCGAAATGGTCTACTAGATGTCGCTGTGCTGATGACGCGTTTTCCTGAATCGCGGTGTTAAGATTCTCCGCGAACGAATGACCCTCCGCAATTGCCGGAGAACCGACAAGACCTTACTTCATAGGATCATTTCTATAGTAAGCTCTTCGCGAGACTTTCACACTATGTGAGTCCTCACAAGTCACGTTGATGAGATGTGGCGCGGTGCCCTGAGCGTGAGGCGGGCGGTGGTATAATACCATCAGCCCTCGATGATCGTTCACCCCCTTCGCAAGAGGGGGGCGTGGGGTGCTGTCGCTGTCTGAGTGGCTTTTTTAAACTATTATATATCCAACAGTCTTCTAACCCTTTAAATGGGTCACAATCACTTGGCTGAAGCTTCGATGAAGTTTTTTTTTTTTTTTATTAAATAATATAAAAAAGAATCAGAAGATCTAGAATTCCTATTTTTGTTGTCATAATGGCTTTTTTTTGTGTGAATAGATAAAACATCTTTTATGAATAATAAAAGCTGCAAAGGTGAGTGACAAGAGTTCACGACACCTCAAATTCTTCTTTGCACCAGACAAAATTAAAACTTATTTTAGGGTTCCGTACCTCAAAAGGACAAAACGGAACCCTTATCACTTCGTTGTCCATCTGTCTGTCTGTCAAGAAGCGTTATCTATATTTTTTTGAGGTATCGCTATCGAGTTGAAATTAAAACCATTTATATACTCAAGTCTGCGGTTTCTTGAAGCTGTGAAAAAATCAAACTTTTGAGTTAACCAAAAAAAAAGATACGTCCGTTTATGTCGCAAAAAATGTATAATTCAACACTCAAGGGAATAAAATTCATAGGGTACTTCCCGTTGACCTAAAACCCTGAAATTTGACATGGAGCAAGTTCTCATAGCACTAGTATAGGAAAAAATCTGAAAAATGGAAATTTAAAAACTTTTTTGCGATTCGGAAAAATCTTCGTAACTCAATTCAGGAATTGAATTGTTTTCATAGGTAAGTTGGTACGGAAGCCTAAGTGTGCAAGTCCGACTCGCACCTACCCGGTTTTTTACTAGTGCATAATGTCAATTATTAATAAATACAAGTTCTCATATACATATACCTTTTTACACAAGCTTTTATTTTACTTGCCTTGATAGTTATTACCTATGTATGGGTATGTTTTTAAAACTTTTTTAGTTGATATAGTGCTTGACTGCGATCCCACCTGATGGTAAGCAATGATGCAATCGTTGATGGTGAGGCGCACTAGTTTATTAAGAGCCTATTCACTCTAGCCTTGAAGACACCCAAATTATAATCGCATGGAAAGACCTCAGCAGGCAAATTGTTCCAGTCCTTCGATGTACGCGGTATAAACGCGCAAAAAATTAAGCAAACATTCTGCAAACATATTGGTTTGTATGAATGACAATGTAGGTTCAGTTAGCTAAATGCATGAAGCTCAACAACCAGAATCGATGATATCATTCTAAATCAAGTATGGTGGGCTCTCAAAGATGGCGGTCATCTCATGATAATTATGGGCTTCAAATAAAAGGGTTTCTTGAAAGGAATACTAAACAGTTTATTTAATTACATCTTCCTAGCCTTTTCCCAACTACTTTGGGCTCGGCTTTCAGTCAAACCAGTTGCGGTTGAAAACTCGTGTTTTACTTGGAGCGACTGCATATCAGACATCCACAACCCCGTTACTGGGCTAAATTATACTCCTTGGATAGACTATGGTTAGACTTTCTGAATTCTGACGTCTAACCAAGGAGCAAACTTATCCAAATTTTTCTAATATTTGTTATTATTTTTCTCCTGTAATTAGATTTATTTTATCTTTAATGATTTTATTATATTTATATATATTATATATTTATAGCCCATTTATGTCCCACTGCTGAGCAAAGGCCTCCCTTTCCCTTTTCCACACAAGTCTGTCTTCGGCCATTGCGGGCCAGTCCTTCTGGTATTTATCCAGTTCATCTCTCCACCTTCGCCTTGGTCTGCCGCGGTGTCGCCTTGCGTTTAGTGGGACCCAATAAGTGGCTCTTTTAGCCCACCGGTCATCTGACATGCGGCAGACATGTCCGGCCCAATCCCACTTCAGAGTGGCAGCTTTTCGGGCAACATCTTGTATCTTAGTTTTGGCGCGCAGCATTTTGTTCCTTACACGGTCGGAAATTCGGACACCCAAGATACTGCGCTCCATAGCTCGCTGACAAACCTCGAGCCTGGACCTCTGCTGAAGCGTCAAAGACCAGGTTTGTGCTCCGTACGTAAGTATGGGGAGAATGCACATGTCCATAATTTTCCGTTTCAGGCATAGCGGGAGATCCTGCGGGTGCGGGGGGAGCGGGTGTCCTTTGAGAAGATCTTTCATTGACCAAAAGCTCCTCCAGGCACTCTCAGTACGCCGAACTACTTCTTTGTCTTGTCGCGCCTGGAAGGAAACTATTTGGCCAAGATATACATAATCCTGGACATATGCAATCTCCTCACCCTCAATGTACAGTCTCCTTTTGATGCTGTTGGTCATGAGTTTGGTCTTTGACATGTTCATCCGAAGCCCAATCTCGAGGCTTGCCTTGTTCAGATCTGCGAGCATGTTACCCAATTTTATTATTAATTCCTTATTATTTTAATTTAATTTGATTTAATTTAGGGGTTTTTTTTTAGAGACTCTTGGTGTACAGTTGGCTTTTTTTGGCGTTACTTGTTTTCTAAAACATGGAGTGCCAGTAATGTCCTAGATATACATAGAAAAGTACATATGAATTAAAAAAAATACGTTGGTACTTGTTTCTGCATGATAGGCGGGTGCATTAACCACTGGGCCATCACGATACTAAAAAGTTTTATTTTATTTTGTTTTATTTATTTATTTATTTATTAAATAAACGCACTATCCCTGGAGTGCACCGACCGCCTTCAACTCTTAGGAGTTGAAATTTCCTCAGATCTCAATTTCGGGCGGTTCATTGAGTCCAAAGCCATGGTAGCTGCTAGAAAACTAGGCGTTCTTCCAAAGGTCCGACGGTACTTCACACCGGGACAGCTTCTAATGTTATACAAAGCACAGGTCCGATCGTGTGTGGAGTACTGCAGTCACATATGGGCTGGTGCTGCAAAATGCCATCTAGCAGCTTTGGACTCAGTGGAAAGGCGTGCGAAGAGGCTAATTGGGGATCCAGATTTGGTTAAGTCCAATCTACAAAGCCTCGAGCACAGGCGCAGAGTAGCCAGCCTATCGGTATTTTACAGGTTACATTTTGGAGAGTGTGCGCGGGAACTGCATGACTTGATTCCGCCATCTCCTTTCTACCATCGGACAAGCCGACGAACGGCGAGTATCCACCCTTACGTTGTTGAAACTGCAACGGTCCGGACTAAGCGTTTCGCTTCGTCGTTTATACCGCGTACATCGAAGGACTGGAACAATCTGCCTGCTGCGGTCTTTCCGTCTAACTATAATATAGGTGTCTTCAAGGCTAGAGTGAATAGGCTCTTAATAAACTAGTGCGCCTGACCATCAATGATTGCATCTCCACTTACCATCAGGTGGGATCGCAGTCAAGCACTGGTTTATAGCAATTAAAAAAAAAAAAAAAAAAAAAAAACTATCTTTACAGGCTGAACCTAATACAATAGTGCTTACCAAAAAAAAAAAATTAAAAAAAAGTCATCATCTTACACTAAACTTACCTAAAAATCTAAAACAACTCTAAACTCTATTACAATATATACTACTAACTATAAAAATAAAGCAGTACATAAAAAAAAAAAAATAAAAAAAAACTTAACGTTAGCCTATATGAAAATAAAATATAAAATCAGACTTAATACAGTACCATTAAGTACTATTTAAATATAGTTCATTTAATTATTTTGTTTAATTGGTTTTTCAGGAGCTGATGAAACATTCGGGCATATACACCAATGTTCTGCGATTGTCACATATCCTGGAGGCTTTTTTAGTAGGCTTATTGTATTCTATAACAGTCACGGTGCTTCTGAAGGTGAGTTGCATTTTTACCTATATTGCTTAACTTTTTAAGTTCAAAAATGTATGGCAACTAATATAATATAAATTTTATTAATGAGGTTCATTCTACCAAAAGTCCAAACTTCGCCAGCGTGTTATGGAGCGCAGTATACTATGTGTTAAAACAGACCACGTTTGAAACACTACACTGCGCTCCAAAATGCAAATCATTGGTGTGGCTCAAAAAGCTTAAAACTTAAATGGGATTGGGCAGGATATGTCTGCCGCATGACGAACGAGCTGTGGGCTCGCAAAACACAGGATTGGTGCACAGGCAGCAACACGGGGCCGCGGCAAATGGAGATGGCAGGACGACCTGGATATCTTTCTTAAGAATTGGAAAGAGAAAGCACGGGCTTGCTATACCTAATATAAAAGATATATTAATGAGTTGTTTATTCACTTTGAATTTAATTTAGAGATGCGCCGAATATTCTTTTTATATTCGGTATTCGGCGCATTCAGCAGAATTTTGAGATTTTCGAAAACATTCGGTTGAAATGCCGAATGTAATCGGTTTAATGGATCATTGTAAATCAGCTTTTAGGACAAAATTAATTTAAAGAATCCCATATTTTAAAAACATATTGTAATAGGAAAAGTTTACTTATGCATAATGAATGAACTCTATATATTGTTTTCTTAACTATGGCACTAATGAATTTGAACATAGATAAATTAAGAATATTTATAATTAAAATCAAGTTTTCAGCATTTCGTGCTTCAAAAAACAAACGTTTGCACAGCAAAACGGGGAAAAAATTATCGCCAGTTTATTCGGTTCGGTAAGAGCTTAACCGAATATTATTCGGTTATTCGATGACACCACTATTCGGCGCATCTCTAATTCAATTACGTTTTATTTATATTCATCTATCGGTTTCCACTCTTTACCACTGGTTACTTATCGACTTTGGTGACTGTACCATGTCATATATCTGTGTCTGCATCTGTCTAACCCTTTACTTGTCTCCAGATCACGTGGCAACCGCTACTGCCGGAAAGCGATCCTTGCATCATAACTTTTACGTTATTGTGGCATTTTGTGAACACGATGTGCTTTGCTTTCATCAGTACTGTTCTATCTCAAGACTGTAAGTGTACTTACATATCTTTAACACTACACAAATCTATATAGATATAAAAGCGAAATACCACTCACTGATTAATCACGAAATCTCAGTAATTATAACACTTACAAACTTAAAGTTTGGCAGGTAGGTTCCTTATAGGGTGCAGACATCCGCTAAGAATTTTACGAAACTCCATCCCTAAGGGGGTAAAACGGGGGTTGGAAGTTTGTAAGGAGAAACCTATCTTCACACGGGCGAAGCCGCTGGCAGAAGCTAGTATTAAATAAGATAATAAATCAATTATTAATGGGCCAATCTACTACAGCAGTGGTGGCCGAGTGGTAACGGCCCCGACTTACGTGTTGTAGGTCGCTGGTTCAAACCCAACCAGGCGCATTACTTTGTGTAATTTATTTCATCTCCACTGCTATCAAAACGGTGAAGGAAAACATTGTGAGGAAACCGGCATGTCCTAGAACCAAAAATACGAAGACATGTGACATTCACCAATCCGCACTGAGCCCGCGTGGTGGATTACGGCCCATTCGCTTTCCTAGTGAGTAGGCCTGAGTCCCAGCAGTGGGAACATTAAAAAAGGCTGATTGTGCAATCTATTACATGAACAGTATTGACTAGCTGCTCCCAGCGGCCTCGTGATAGTAAATTGTCCCAAGGGAACATACTCTCGGGACAAAAAGTATTTAATATGCTATTTCAGGACACGGTCTACCCGTGGGCCAAATTTCATCCAAATCTGATCAACCGTTCGAGCGTGGCGTGAAGAAGTAACAAACATACTTGCAGACACACGCTCATAAATTTCCACCTTTTTATCTAATACTAGCTGACTCGGCGAACTTCGTACCGCCTAATAATGTCATAAATGAAGAATCGCTCGATCGATTTTGTGCAAACTTCACATAAACCATCTACTAAATAGTCCGAACAAACCCTAAACATTTGGTTTGGATAGGTGAGCTCGTTCTTGAGTTATAAAATTACAAAGAAAAGTGGCATTGATTTTTATATATCTAATATAAGTGCGGTGTGCTCTGATATGATATTTTTTTTTTTATATAAACACACTATCTTTACAGGTTGAACCCAATACAATAGTGGATCCCAAACTCACAAAAATAATTGAAAAAAAAAAAAAACTAAATCTAAAACAACACTAAACTCTATTACAATATATACTAACTATAAAAATAAAAGAAGTAAATAAAAAAAAAAAACAAAATCAGACAGTACAGTAACAAAACAGACATGTTTAGTAATTTTTTTTTATTAATATAAATTATTGCTTGCGATCCCACCTGATGGTAAGAGGTAATATGGAGCCGACTAAGGCCGATGCCTGCTAAGGCTGCGAGATTGTTCGAATGAGTTACCACGGTAAGACGGTCACTAAAGGGCTGCAGCCCTGGAACGCGAAGGGCAACTGAAGGACCCCAGGTGATGGGTTTTAGTCAGTCAAAGTCTGATACGCCTTCTTGCACCACCCAGACAGGGTGAAATTATTTGATGCTTTCACTCCTCAAACAAGAATCATCTGCTAAGTAAATCGTTATCATCACAAAATAATTGAGATATAGATACCGGCATGGATGTTGAGCGCTGACTTACACTTGCGCAGAAGTGATATATCGGGTCTCTTTAGTGGTATGAAGTGAGACGCGGGGGCGGGGAGAGCAATCCTTGTACAGTAATGTTGACTAGCCTGTTGGTCTAGCGGTTAGTGGCTCTGACTGCTATACCAGAGGTCGTGGGTTCGATTCCTACCCAGGACAAATGTTTGTGTGATGAGCATGATCATTGGTTCTGTGTCTGGGTGTAATTTATCTATAATATGTATTTATTTAGAAATATATAAGTATGTTTATCAGTTGTCTAGTACTCATAACACAAGCTCTGCTTAGCTTGAGACTAGATGGCGTTGTGTGATAGTAGTGGAAAAAAAAAGTAATTGGCTCGCCGATCATTGTATCATTGTAAATAAAAATCAAAACAGTAAGTACGTCTTTTGAGTTGATAGATACTTGCTTTTTCGACAAGGGTTATCACATCTTCGGTAGTATAGTGGTAAGTATCCCCGCCTGTCACGCGGGAGACCGGGGTTCGATTCCCCGCCGGAGAGAATCTTTTTTCGACTTATTTTTTGGAATGGAAATTTTTGGAATGATTCTTTTATGTTTTTGTATAATTATTTACATATATTTATTATTTTTTTATTTATTACTATGGCACTCCAACGAATAATTCGCAAAAACATTTACAAAAGAATAATCTTATCAATAAACAATTATCACAGCGAGTGTGCACAGCACTAACAGATTTTAATAAACTAATATTATTTATATTTTGAATCAATTGTTCATACACATTTAATAAATAATAACAAGGTACAAAACGAAAACAAAGAAAATAGAATCAATAAAATACGGAATAAGGAATTATTATAAATATGTCAAATTGAAATAAATTACATTAGATTATTTTAAAAAATACAAACTTTTAATATGGGTACTTACAATCAACTAAACTCATAAACAACTTAAGAAGTATTTGGTATGCATACAAATTGAAAATAAAAGTACATAAAGAAGGATAAAGAAGGAGAAAGCGAGCGACTTGGATGTCTTTCTTAGGAATTGGCAAGAAGTGGCTCAGAGCCGAGAACAATGGAAGGAGTGGAGGGAGGCCTTTGTTCGGCTGTGGTGTGGGACAGTATAGGCCAGAGATAATAATAATAAGTATCTACAAACGCGTATATAAAGAAATAATAATAATTTGGGTGTCTTCAAGTCTAGAGTGAATAGGCTCTTAAGAATCTAGTGCGACTCACCATCAACGATTGCATCTCTGCTTACCATCAGGTGGGATCGCAGTCAAGCACTAGTTTATGTCAAATTAAAAAAAAACATTGGGCATGAAAAAATTCATCTACATTGCTGTGAGTGGGAAAACTTCGCCACGTTGAATGGTAATTTATTGTTGGTTGTTATCTGTACTTCATACTATTAATCTTCTATATATATAAAAATGAATAGTTGTTCGTTAGTCTCGCTAAAACTCGAGAACGGCTGGACTGATTTAGCTAATTTTGGTTTTGAAATATTTGTGATAGTCCAGTGAAAGCTTACATGGTCGCGAAAATAAAAATCCGAATACAACGCCATCTCTAATTAAAATGTTATTTTAAAATGAATTATGCCGTTTCTGGTAATGCCAGTAGATGGTATTATCCTTTGAAAGTTTAGCTAAAAGATCAACAATCATTGACTATGAGGCGGTACGAAGTTCGCCGGGTCAGCTAGTAATATTATAAAGAGGAAATATTTGTAATAATGATTCACACAAGGAATTACTCTTGTATCGAGGGTTTTTTTTTTCGTTGGCAAAATCATCTTATGACATCCCCTGCTCTTGGGCGGAGTGAGAGATAGTGTCAGACTTTTACTGACTAAAAACCCACTCCTATTCCTTCGTTGCCTTTCGTACCAGGGCCGAGTCTTCCATTCAGAATCAGACCCTTTGGCCCCAGTAGGCTTTGACCTTGCTGGGCCATTAAGTTGCTGACATTTTGAGGCGCGCATGGAACAGTACGCGCCATTGACGACTTGGGCTCGGTACGGATGGTTACCGGACGGACCATGGCCTGTACCAAGGCCCGGCGCCAGAGATCACCGCCGGCGATCACAAACATGTAAATTCACATACACAAGACACCAAGATCCGGAACAGCTATCTGTTGTAGGCCGAACAAACATTTGTTCCGTGCGGGAATCGAACAAAACCCGTGACACTCCGCGCAGCAGCCAAACGCTCAACTACTGCACCAAAAGAGCTGTCAAAAAATAAATAAAATATATATAATGTGTGTTTGTTTTTGTTCTAGCTCAACACGCCATCTGTCTAGGTCTGGTCCTGTACCTGTCCACATTTATTCTAGACTTCTTGTGGCATTCTTACAAAGAGTACACTTATTTGTTATGCTGTATACTGCCACATGCGCCCATCTATTTGTTCTGGGACGAAGTCGTTTATTTGGAAAGGATCGGTAAGTACAACCTTCTTCTTTTTTATTTAAAAAAGACATGGCTTTTAATTTAGTTTTGACCAACTTTCTAGTAATTGGTACGAAAATCAATATAATTGTCCTAGACCAAGACCTGTCGAATGTATGTTGTCTTTTTTTTTAAATATTTCACAACTATCATCGGTTTACATCCATGTAGCCGCAACACAAACCAAACACATAAACCAAGGTGACCTTGGTTGGAACGCTAGTTTGCAACTGTCTGGTCACACTTGCCGACGTTGTAGCACGCTTGCCTAGAAGTAACCTATTCACTCAAGACCCTTAGGTTGTAGAAGTTAGGAAACACGGATTCCGATGACTTAGCTGAATGATGATGACAAAAACACCAATAAAATTAATGTTTCTTTTTGTTTTAGGTGTAGGCACCCAGTTCAAAAACATTTACAAATCTCATTCGGACGTCTATTCCGTGGCAATAGTGTGGAGTTTCTTTTGCGTTCAACTATTAGTAACATTATCTATTTCATGGTACCTAGACCTTACTAGACCAGGGTATTACGGTGTACCGAAGAGATGGGATTTCTTTATCATGGTAATTTTGTCATTTTTTTCTTGGTCATAAGGTTCAGTTTTCCCTGCGCGTTCTAATAATAATAATAAATCAACCTAATTTGAGGATTTAATATTTAAAATAGGTGCGCCAACATGCGCATAGTCCTCTGTCCGACATCTTACTGTGAATTATGAAACGGTTTGTATCTACGTCACACTCTGAACTCGCATACTTTTTCATTAGGAGCGCTCAAACTTAGAACCATGCATTTTTTCCTGTATACTCAATAAATAATAATCCATGACACTCAGCGATAGAGTAGCTTTCTATCAATTAAAGTTTAAAGGTATGCGGAACAGAGTGTAAAGTCCCCAAATACTTCATCCTTCATTAAAAAGGGAGGATCCTCCGACCAGACGGGGGTTATGTA
This sequence comes from Mythimna vitellina, assembly GCA_949316375.1. Taxonomy (NCBI): domain Eukaryota; kingdom Metazoa; phylum Arthropoda; class Insecta; order Lepidoptera; family Noctuidae; genus Mythimna; species Mythimna vitellina. Next base: position 20,118,560 of record OX438700.1, on the reverse strand, counting down.
GCTGATTTCGGAATTTTGTGTGCGTTCAAATCGAAGAACTCTAATTTTGTTTGCGAGTTGTTGATTTTCTCTTTTGAAAATGGAACGCTGTCGTCTTCCTACTAGAGATGGGCGGCAATAGCTGCGACACAGTTCCTAACTAATGTAGCTATTTTCGTATGCAAACAATTTGTAAATAATTCATCATCTTCCTGCCCTTATCCCGTATTATTTGGGGTCGGCGCAACACGTTTTTTTCAATTTGTAAATAAGTGTTTAAATATTATTAATTACGCGATGCAGGATTTAGAATTTTTAGTTTGTATGTGGCGCCATAGATGTTGAAAGAATTTTCGCAATCCGAATGATCGGATCAGTGCTTCCTGAGAATGACTTTAACAAAAACGTAACTGCAGTATAGCATTATGGTCATATACATAACATAGCACGAAGATCGCCAAACTTAAGTGGCAATGGGCTTCTGGGCAAACTTAAATGACATTGCTCGCAGAACAGATGGCCGTTGGGGCCGAAAGGTTCTGTAGTGGCGACCGCGTACCGGAAGATGCAGTATTGGAAGGCCCCCCACAAGGTAGACCGATGACTTGGTGAAGGGTGCGGAAATCCGACGGATGCGAGACACACGGGACCGTTCATTGTGGCGACATTTAGGGGAGGCCTATGTGTCGAGCAGTGGACGTCTATCGGCTGAAATGATGATGATGATGTAAAGGTGTATAAAAGTGTTGGGAATATAAATGTTCTACTTCGTTTGCTTTTCTACCGATTTTATTCACATTCATAATATTTATAATGGGTTCAATAGTTAAGTCGAAAGACATTTATTCATTCATTCTCAATAATAATAGTTTTAAAAAGCCACTCAGACAGCGACAGCACCCCACGCCCCCCTCTTGCGAAGGGGGTGAACGATCATCGAGGGCTGATGGTATTATACCACCGCCCGCCTCACGCTCAGGGTACCGCGCCACATCTCATCAACGTGACTTGTGAGGACTCACATAGTGTGAAAGTCTCGCGAAGAGCTTACTATAGAAATGATCCTATGAAGTAAGGTCTTGTCGGTTCCCCGGCAATCGCGGAGGGTCATTCGCTCGCGGAGAATCTTAACACCGCGATTCAGGAAAACGCGTCATCGGCACAGCGACATCTAGTGGCGCGATTAGAAATTATTAGCGACCCTGAAGATTGCGTTGTCTTACACGGTAACACGAGGGTTTTCTTGTGAATCGCAGAGATTTGTGTATTTCAGTTCAGCCCAGCACAGGTTTTGCAAGATAACAAAGGAATAATTTCTCTTAAGTAGAAATTATTCCTTTATTATCTTGCAAAACCGGTATTTTTACTTATATATACTTACCTTATCGGGTAGAAGGGTAAATTGTTGTATGCAAGTTTTCTTTTGCGATTTTTACACGACGGGCCAAAGAAAGGAGTGTTATGTTTTTTAAATATTTTGTTTTGACCGGAAAGAGAATTATTGATCTAATGTTAGTGAGTTTTTGCAGCATTAATATTCATAATAAACATTTTGTATTTTAGAAAAGGTACTGGATTTCTAATCCTAAGCGAAGAGTAATAAAACTACCCTCTTTTCTAATTAAAAGAGATAAAATACACTTTGAAAGAAAACCCAAAAAAGCTGAAATTGCCGTTCAAGTTCTAAATGTTTCTAAGGTAGGTTTTTGTTGAACTATTTAAATAGGCATGTGGGCATTTTTTATTTTATTTAATATTTTTTAACCTTCATTTCAGATTTATAAAATTGTGTTTTTTTCAGTACAATTTTTATTTCCTTTTATTTTTGGGTATACAATTTAATCTTTAGTTTTTCTTCGAATTTTAGATTTTATTTTTATAATTGGTTCTATAGTATAATTTTTATTTTATTTTTGTTTTCTCCACTGCCACTTAGCTATTTACAAAAATATTAATTCTGCCTCAAGACACAGGCGCCGCCTAGCTTGGGGACCACTGTAACCGTATTGAATAAATAACTAAAGTTTACTAATAATCAGTTACAGTTCATTTGAGATTATTATATGTTATTATAACAAAGATCCAATATACGGGGTGGTAAAGCACCGTATGCCAAATTGAACTGGTCGACGGGAGGGGTATGAGAAGTGTTCAGGGGTCTGAAAAGATAGCAGATGACCCCTCCAGTCGACCATTTTAATATGGCACACCACGCACCAAACACCCTGTATTTATTATTACAATTGGAAGGCCTCAAACGGTCTACTTTGGACCGATGACCTGGTGATGGTCGCGGGAATCCGATGGATGCGAGACGCACAGGACCAGTCATTATGGTGACAGTTGGGTGATGCCTATGTCCAACTGTTGATGTCTGTCAGCTGAAATGATGATGATGATGAAGTTGTCACCACTATTGTAAGGGTTTTGGCGATAGGGTTTAAATATTAAGTCCTTATTCTAAAGCATAGTATTGATTCTAATCTGCCTTATATGGGTTGCAATGGAATTTGAACGTTGGTTTGTATTATATATATAGAGTTTATTGTTTCAAAGTTGGATAATTTTAAATTCAGAATTCGAAAATAGAGTATTTATTATTTATTTATTTATTTATTTAAACTACATGCAACACAAAGATACAAAGGCGGACTTAATGCCTTAGGCATTCTCTACCAGTCAACCAAGGGTAGTGAAGAGAAAACATGGTAGGTACATAAAAAAAAAAGAAAATAGAGATAGAGTATCGTTCTAGAATTATGCTCTTATTGACAAAATGTTCGTGTACCTTAGCAACATTAAAGTGAAGGGATTGACCTTTTCACTCGGAACCAGAGTAACGTTTACCAGGGGCGCCGACGCCGTGGGTGCTCGGGAGCTAAAGAACCTACTCTTTAGCTCTCGTGTGTTTTCTCGTGGGTTTGGGTGGCGTAGCAACTTATAGAAGTGCCGCCCCGTAATTTACACCCTTGTGTTACCAGTCGGGTAGCAGTTTTTTCCTTGCACTTGGCCAGTTTATACGAGTCATCAAATGATGATGAGATGAGTATCGAAACTTTCTAGGAGCCGGTGCCTCTGGCATTCACTCTTTCTCACCATTTCTTTGATAATAATTTACTATTCTAAATTTTCAGTATCTGGCTTGAAAATTATGGTGAGTTATTTATAAAGTTTCAGTTGTACAAAAAGTAGTTTCTAGTTACAATGATGGTCAATGAAGCTGATTCGCAATTTCGCGATTTAGTATAAATAATGTTTTTTAATTATATAAACCAGCGCTTGACTGTGCTGCGTGCTGCGATCCCACCTGATGGTAAGCGGTGATGCAATCGTTGATGGTGAATCGCACTAATTTATTAAGAGCCTATTCACTATAGCCCTGAAGACATCTAAATTATTATTGGACGGGAAGACCGCAGCAGGCAAATTGTTCCAATCCTTCGATGTACGCTGAATAAACGATGAGTCGAAACGCGTTCGGACCGTAGAGGTGTCAAAAACGTAAGACGTCACTCGCCGTACGTCGGGTTGTCCGACTGTAAAAAGCTGATGGTGGAATCAGTCATGTAATTTCTGCTCACACTCTCACGTCACTTACGGTGATTGCAAGCCTCCTCCTTGTATCGTACTCCTCAGTGCTGAGGATCGTGACCTCCCTGCTTTATCACTTTTATTCGAACGATATTCTTCCATCTGTTTCTGTCTCTGGTGGCGTGAAGGGCATTGTGTAGCGCAGAGACAAGAGCGGTGCGGATCTGGTCAGACCAACGTATTGGGCTGCGTCCACGAGGCCTTTTCCCATCCATTTCACTGGTCATGATGAGCTTTTCGACCAGGGTCCGTACCTGTTTCGTTTGGTGATTGCAATAACCCGGTGAAATTTATGTAGATTATTTCGGTCAAAAAATGAAAAATGTCCAACCACTGTACCTACCAATGTATCACAAATAAAAAATTTCTGATTTCTGATTTTTCTGATTTCTGATTTTAAATTAGACCAAAAAATTGGAGTGAAGTTACAATAATTCGCATCCAGCATTGTTCAAAACACCATAAATGAAAAAGTCCTCATCGTACAGACACCTGAACAAAAATTACTCGGTGTCGAAGGTCACGAAAACGGGTTTTACTCGATTTTTAGCAAAATGGTAACTTTTATCATAAAATTAGCCCAGATAAAAATTGTAGTTCAGATAAAATCTATAATAAATGTCTAAAAATTGTTTTTCTTTTAATCACCGTTTTTGAGATATAACGATTTAAAAAGGGCTAATTTTAGTGATTGACCGAATATTCGTTTTCGTTTTCGGCCATTTTCGGCCAAAATATGGATATTCGGCTATATTTTCGTTTTCGGCCAAACACCAGCCAAAGCTTCGGCCAAGCCGAATATGAAAAATCCGAGTAAAAAAGTACATTTTATGTAACTATTTTCTACAAGAAATGCCCTTTCCAAAGTTGTATCACACTTGTTATACACATAGAAATCTAAAAACAAATAAAGAAATATTATAAATCAGGAGAATTAGGCGGGGGGCCATTTTTTTTGGTTATATTTTTGTTTCGCGGACCCTTTGGAAATAAAAAATCTAATCTTAACTTAAATTTCGTACTTTTTGTATATTTTTTGGCTGAAAACTATTATCGAATAAACATTCAATGCGATAGTTATTACTTTTTAAACAGAACTGGTGTCACAATTTAATAAATTACGATAGTATTCTGACAAAATTTGGAGTGAATCTGGTTCACTCATAGTTCCAATCAGTATATTTATTTTATTTCCTTTTTTCAGATTGTTTTTTTTGCTTAATCATAAAAAAATATCCGAAGACAGACTTGTGTGGAAAAGGGAAAGGGAGGCCTTTGCTCAGCAGTGGGACTAAATAGGCTATAAATAATAATAATAATAATATAAAAAAACAATATTCCATTAGACACCGAAAATAATCTTCAATTTTGAATGTCTAAAACATTTTCGTTTTCGGCCGAAAATGAGACTGAAGCCGAAGCTTCGTTTTCGTTTCCGGCGGAAAATCCATTTTTGGTTGGACTCTACTAATTTTATGATAAAACTTACCGTTTTGCAGAAAATTGCAAAAAACCCACTTTCATGACCTTTGATCCCGAGTAATTTTTTCCCAGGTGTCGGATCAATGAGGACTTTTTAGATTTCATTAATGATGGTGTTTTGAACAATCCTACCAATTTTCAGCTGGGTGCGAATTTTTTTACCCTCGTATATCTAAATTGACCGGATTGTGATAACCAAAGATGAATTCAAGAATAAGAAAAGTAGTTATTTCATTTTCCCAGGTATTTAAAATACATGGACCTAGAACTTCTCAAGTGATTGCTTTGGACTCGGTCACCTTTGACTGCTATAAGGGCGAAGTTACTATGCTTCTGGGAGGTAATGGAGCTGGAAAAACCACCCTTATGCTTATTGTAGCAGGTCTGAATTTTGTATTATTTTACTAAGCATGTCTAGCGATTTCAGGGTGTTTTTTGAATTGCCCTAGCCGCCGAACAAGACACTCATTGCGAGTCGCAGGGCAATTCTCGGTCACTGTAGCCACAGGCTTGCGGATGGTGGGCTATGGGTAGCTCGCCGTAAGGATCAGGCGATCAGGAAGGACGAGGCCTGCTTCTAACATTTTAATGAATTAGTCAAGAATTCCACCAGACATCTCTTTTGCAAAAAATGCTGTGCTGAAGAAGACTAATACTTATCTACTTGACTATAAGTAACATCTTGCATTATGTGCATACTCATGATCTTGTATCTTGAAGAGGTCTGAATCAAATCTTGCCTCTTGAAAAAGTAATTATCAAGCCACAAATATTATTTCTTATAAACCATTTTATGTTTAATAGTTATCATTTGCAAACGCTACATTTGGAATTGTGAGAAAATTCGCAATTCCAGTGAGTTAAAGCACAAGAGGGAAGTGGCAGGCGAAAGCTAGTTAGTCTTAAATGTAAAGCAACGCTTGCCGAGGTCAGTCTGCGGAAGGGTGGCCATCGTTACTGTATTGAGATTTTTCTGTGTAGCAAGCACTTCCAGTCGTCTGGTCCTGGTCCTGGCTGTCATTTGTAGATTTTTCCCAGTCGTTACGGATAGTCAGAAGCCAAAAAATCTTACACCGATCTTGCCAAGGTGTGTCATGTACCCATTTACTGGGTTGTTGAGGTCAGACAGGTAGCCACTCTTTGTAAAAAACTGGTACTCAGCAGCCTCCAGTTATACTGGAAACTAACCCCAACATATATATGTTTCAGGAATGTTCACGGCCACTGAGGGTACTGTCTTCGTAGAAGGCTTAGACGTGGCTAACAAGGAGAAAGAGATTCGCCACAACGTGGGGCTGTGCATGCAGCAGAATGTCTGCTTCAAATACCTTACAGTTAAGGAGAATATCATGTTCTTTAAAAAGGTACGTTATATTGATCTGGTTAACAGAGACGGAGATTCGCCACAACATGGGGCTGTGCATGCAGCAGAACGTCTGTTTCAAATACCTTACAGTTAAAGAGAACATTGAGTTCTTTAAAAAGGTACGTTCTATTGACCTGGCTGACAGAGAGACAGATTCGCCACAACGTGGGGCTGTGCATGCAGTAAATAGAACATCTGTTTCAAATACCTCACTGTCAAGAAAAACGTCATGTTTGTTAAAAAGCTACGCTTCTTTGACCTGGCTAACAGAGATTTGCCATAAACGTGGGGCTATGCATGCAGCAGAACGTCTGCTTTAAATACCTGACTGCTAAGGAGAACATTATCTTTTCTAAAAAGTTTCTTTTCATTAACCATGCTAACAGAGAGACGGATATTCGCCACAAATATCATCACCATTTTCCTGCCCTACTCAAATATGTGATGATCAGTCATATGAATAGGTTCATTTTAGATAAACATGTTAAAAATAGTATTCGGAAGCCTCTAGCGACATCTATCTCGCCACATAGGAACTAAACTACAAAATTCTGCATTGCGGTTTTGGAATTCCCTACGTCCAGAATCAACTATTGGGCATTTAGGCAGTTGTCTGGACCAGATCCAACACCCGTCAGGCTGGAGGATCCTGCCTTTTTAACGGAGGTATGTGGGGCTTTACGATCTGTTCCGCATACCTCTAAAAGCGGACTAAAACATAGTTGTAAAAACGCTAGACAACTATTAAGTCGGGGAAATTCAACTACGAAAAGTGCTTGAAAATAAAGTCAACTCTTGCTGTGTTAATACCGATTCAGACTTGATGCAGTTTATATTTCTTAAAGAACGTTCTAATAATGATATTGTTAATACAGTTACAAGGAAGTTCAAAAAAGGGGTTGAGTGTGCAACAACTGCTGAAGAGTCTCAAACTATCTAAAGTAGCTGATCTTTATGGCTCACAACTGTCCCCCGGGACTATGAAGTGTTTGCAGGTATACCTAGCTTCTAATAGGATCATACAAACTTGAAACGTAGCAGTAATTATGTAGTGGATATATAACCTCCTTTGATATCCTGGAATAAATTGCCTGCAGCTGTCTTCCCATCCGATTATAATTTGGGTGTCTTCAAGGCTAGAGTGAATAGGCTCTTAATAAATTAGTGCACCTCACCATCAACGATTGCATCACTGCTTACCATCAGGTGGGATCGCAGTCAAGCACTAGTTTAAATCAAATAATAAAAAAATAATAATCGTGGCATGTTAATGTCGGGATTGTCGTTTTAGCAAAGACAATTTTTTGCCTAATGAAAAAATCGTTCGTGCATAATCCCGGCATAGCTTGTGATTGACGATAGTGTTGGTGATTTCGTTACCAGAAGCTAGTAGTTAACTAGTAGTTAACGAGCAATAGCTAATATTGCTTCTAAAAATTAATTAAAGTGCCAATAGGTCTTTGTAGCAAAAGTATTATTATGCACAGAGCTAATAAATCTGATAGAGAGATATTAAATCCCGAGCGTAATGAAGGAACTCCCGAGCAGAGCGAGAGAGTTTGGAAATTGGGTGCAGCTAGGGATTCGAGCTACCTAAACACAAAGACGCGATTATCCAAAGCGGTTCTTAATTTGGTTGCAAATCTTCTAACTTTCTTTTTCTGTGTACATCAGCTGTTCTGTTTTATTTATTATTTGTAAAAGTTGTATACAATAAAGAATATAAAATAAGAATATGAATATGGTGGTTTTGTTAAAGGTGGCTTGCGTGTTGGCGGCAGATGCTGACGTCTTGGTATTGGACGAGCCGACCACCCCCATGGATCTCGAGATGAGGCACCATCTCTGGGACGTACTTATGGTATGAACGAGTAAACTATAGTTTTTTTTTGTTTGTATAAGGTAATCACTGAAAGTACTGATCCGATTGCTAAAATTTTTTCACTGATAGAAAGCTGCTTCATTTCTGAGTGACATAGGCTATATTTTATGTACGCGGGTGAAGCCGCGGGCAGAAGCTAGTTAGAAATATGAATGTAACTCTGTCTGTGACGCTTTCGTGGTTGAACTACTGAACCGATTTTTAAGAAAAGCAATGAAGTAAGCTTGAAGCCCAAGGAATATAGGCATAGGCTATTTTTATCCGGCTTTAACTGTAAGTCGTGGGCAAAAGCTAGTTGATAATGGAAAACAAAACGACAATCATTTTCGTCAATTTAAACTAGATGAGGCCAACTTTTCTTAGCCTACTTTTTGAAGAAACACAGAAACGGAATGAGAACTCAAAATCTCTTATAGTGTCCATATACTATACAATGGTAAAAAATGGTTAAGTCATCGTCGCTTTCCATCAAGTGAGACAGCGGTGAAGTGCGAACCTATTGAGAATAAATAAAAAAAAAACTGTAATACACACATCGTGCGTACAGGGGCTTTTGTAGTGCCTCGGGCATGTTTGGGGAAGCGCGCACCGACTGTTTTCATACCACCAAGCGCGAGCGGTGCTCGTCCTTGGTGCTCCGGGTGCGGGGCAGCTCCAATACAGTTCTGGCGATGATTGCTGGCAGATTTGGTTGCCCTTATATCGGACATTGCTGTAGCAGACATGTGGCTAGCTATGTCCGATAGTGTAATATGTATTTTCTTGTGTTTGTGATTGTTGTATGGGTGTTATTAGTTGCCTGAAATAAATCCTTTTTTTATTTTTTCCGTGACCTTTTAAAATAGCAATAGTGCGAAAAAGAGGGATGGAGCTGTAGCGCCCTATATAGCTCACTAAAAGTCTGACACCGCTCCACCCCTCAAAAAAAGCTAGCTAAGAACCATCGGCCTTAGTTGAAATTCAAGATTGGCGTAGAAACGTGTTATTTTTAACCACCTTTTAGTCCTCATCCTCCTTGCGTCGTTTATCCTCAATACTGAGGGTAGTGACCTCGATGAATAACGATAATAATAAGATGGATGGATTGTGTGAACAGTGATATGAAAGAAAAAGGAAGTTAGTGATAGCATGACGGTTGACAGGATAGAATGGAAGAAAAACACGTGTTACGCCGACCCCAAATAAGATGGGACAAGGGCATGAAGATGATGATTACCTCGATGAAAAACTTTTTTAACTTTGGCGATATGGATGGCGTCGCAGACTGTGGTCTCCTGTGTAGCTCGGATGTGCTCTGACCAACGTATCGGACTCCTGCCTCTGGGTCTTTTCCCATCAATTTTTCCTGTCAGCAGTAACTTTGCCAAGTTATCACCTCTCTTTCTGGCAATGTGGCTAAAGAAATCAAAGATTCTTCTCTGGCATGTGATGGTGAGCTTCATGGGTGTACCTTTTGGTCATTTATGGCGGGCTTTACATTAATATTTAGAATATTCCAGGTCTTGCGCGGCAAAAAGACTATTCTAATGACGACAACGTGCCTAGAAGAAGCGAACGTGTTAGGCGACAGGATAGCTATTCTTGATAAGGGCGTGCTCAAATGTCACGGGAGTCCTACCTTTCTCAAAAATATTATTGGTAAGTATCTATACTTTCTATACTAACATTAAAAAGATGAAAAGTTTGTTTGTTAGAACCTGCTAATCTCAAGAACTATCTACTTACTCGTTATAATTGGGTACTAAACTATGTTTTATTAAGTAACTATTTCTATCAAAAAGTAACCCTATTCAAAATCGCAAATAAAAACAATTTTATAAATCCATTAAAAATTAAGAAAGTTTGAAATATTTCAAATTTGATAGAAGGGGAAACTGCCAAGTTACAGGAAAAGGATATGACACAATCTGTAATGTGACGTCATCGCCTAATGGCGGTGACGTCACATTAACCTAATGGTAGTGGTGGTGGTGGGTGATGGTGGTTTAACCTAATGGTTAAGCACTTACTTAAAAAGAGATAGCGATATGTACCCACGATGCTCCTACTCTTCATTATAATGATGATGATAACCAATTTTGGTACTGTTTTCTAGTTTATTTTTAATATAGCTTGATATTTAGTAGGTATTTAGTATTAAATATTTAAATATATATATACACTGTACTATATAACATCACAACACGAGAGCGGAGCAGTAAACAAAGACGCGGATGAAACCGCAGGGTACAGCTCCTTATATAGGGGTTTTCAATAGGAGCAGCTATCTTGGTTAAGCGATAGCTCTCAAATTTGGCACTATATATACACTTCAACAACGCGACGAAATTGTTAAATTAAAAATCAAAATCAGTGCACTATTCACCTAATGTCGAATCTTGCGTGGTACGAGTAGCGACATTAATTTGCCACCGAGATCGCGTGATTTAACACTGCCCGATTGCTTTCTGTGGGGCCACGTGAAATCTCTAGTCTATGCAGATAAACCATAGTCAATTGTTGTTTTAAAGGCCTACATCAAGGCTTACATAACTCGCGGTCTCCGTGAAATTGAGTCCCATTTATGTGAAGATGTCCAAAATTGGTCCACCAAAATTCAACGTCTACTGCGGAGTCGCGGTGGCCATTTGGCCGAAATTAGTTTTCCGTACATAATGTCAATGAATATCCTTTAAAATATTATAATAATTGCGGTAATATCACTTCAACCGGTTGTTTTATTTCATTTCAAAGTTCGAGCGCTCTCAATGAAAAACCCTATAGATGTTTGGACTCCAGTTACTTTATGTCTCTATCTTTTTATTGTTCTGTATGTTTGCTTAAATTTTTAGTCTGTACCTAACAGGCACCAGCTTCACTCTAGCAGTAACCATCAAAGACGGCTCTCGTTTATTCGAACTAAAGGAGATGGTAGACACAATAATACCAGACCTAGAGTGTAGGATCCACGAGATGAGGCGTATAGACTTCTTGTTGCCTACGAAGGAGTTCTCACGGTTTCCCGAACTGTTTGAGGCTTTGGAAGATCAGAAAATGCATTTCGGAATTATTCTTATCGACGTTGCTATGTTTATGGAAGAAGTTTTTTCGAAGTAAGTTTTTTTATTATTATAATTCCACTTATTTATTTTATATTCATTATATTTTTAAATATTCCTTTAAAAAAAACACATAAAAATATAAAAAATAGTAGCCCACCGGCATCGGGAACAGGGACCAAGCTACCAGCGGTCAGGGCTCCTGAGAGAGGAATCTCCTAACGATGTGCGCCGTGTCCAGGAGTACTTTTTTCTGGATCAGGCCCTTGATCCAGCTGCCTAACGAGAGCCTCATTTCATTTATTATTATTATTGACAGCTCGCGTGTGACCACTATCAGTTCTTGGTAGATAAAATCCAGTACATCAGACATAGTCACGTCCTTAAGCACAGCAAATAATCGGCTGCTCCGTACATTTTGAGCAGTGCAGTGTTAGCCCAGTGATAACGGCCTTTCTAGTTGTAGGTGGTTCTAGTCCAGACAGGCACTTTATATACTTTATTTCATCGCCACTGTTCTAAAAACGGTGAAGAAAAACCTTGTGAAGAACAGGGCATGTCCAAGACCCAAAAAACCTGTTTATATGTACCTATCATCTACCAATCCGCGCTGGGCCTGCGTAATGGATTACAGCTCACTCCCTTTCTTATAGAAGAGGCCTGTGTCTTAGCGGTTTTTTAGGGTTCCGTACTCGTAAGGGTAAAACGGGACCCTATTACTAAGACTCCGCTGTCCGTCCGTCTGTCTGTCTCATCAACCGTGAGAGCTAGATAGTTGACATTTTCACAGATGATGTATGTTGCCGCTATAACTGAAAATACTAAAAACAGAATGAAATAAATATTTAAGTGGAGGTTCCTATATAACAAACGAGTCAAAATCTTTCATTTATTCTGCTTTTATTTCGAGTCAAAATTTGAGGGCATAAAATAATATTTTTTTTACTTTAGCGCCATCTAGCGAAAAAATGGCCTCGTTCAAGTTCGTAACTCTTAACTTAAAGGAATAATAAATAATAATCCCTTTTCACCCTTATACGTTATCCTAATCCAAAGCGATCATCACTTCAATTTGGCCCGTAAACCAGAAAGCGCCCTCTGTCGGTGCGACGACGCGATCGGTTTTATCGTACACATGAACGTAACGATCGCGATCGCGTATACGCGCGATGACGCTTAGTACTTATATCGGACAATTTTTTTAACCGACTTCAAAAAAGGAGGAGGTTTTCGATTAGGTTGTATTTTTTTTATTTAATTTTTATTTGCCTATTTCTTTTTTTGAGGTTTATTGAGACTGGGGCTGTAGAGCAGTACGAAGTAAAAAGGCATCGTTCAAGTAAGTTATACACCATTATAATAATTATATTATAGTCCTACTGACTGAATTTTCTACCGGAGACTAGCGACGAGAGAGATATTTGAGCAAGAAAACGCTCTGGGATCTCTGATTTATCTATCAGAGTCTGGTTTCCGCACTTAGTCCTATGCGGAGCATTGTTTCTTGGGGGAGGCCTATGTTCTCGGAGGAGGCCTATGTCCGTCGTCTTGTGGACAGTGGACGTCTTTCGGCTGAAATGATGATGATGAACCATTGTGCGTGGCCATCTTGACCAACGTTTGGTGGGCTTATTCTAACCAGCCCACCTCTCCAAAAACAGATTAGGCCTCCCAGGTTTTTCAAGACGCATATGTTTTTTTTTTCGCACAGATTTTAGAAAGTTTCACGTCGTCGGGTGCAAACTTGTCATTAAGCAAATGGCACTGCTAATCAAACGTCTGTTTGTCTATACAATGAAGACAAAAGGCTTTTTCTTTATTCTGGTAAGATTTTGTTTATTTATTCAAACCAATGCTTGTATGTACCAATATACCACAGTGTCTCAAGACGAAAGTCTATGACCAGTGCGTGTTGCCAGTGATGACATATGGTTCCGAAACGTGGTCGCTCACAGTGGGCCTCATCAGAAGGGTCAAAGTCACCCAAAGGGCAATGGAAAGGGCTATGCTCGGAGTTTCCTTGCGTGATCGAATCAGAAATGAAGATATCCGCAGGAGAACCAAGGTTGCCGACATAGCACGAAGAATCGCCAAACTTAAGTGGCAATGGGCAGGGCACATTGCTCGCAGAACGGATGGCCGTTGGGGCCGAAAGGTTCTGGAGTGGCGACTGTGTACCGGAAGACGCAGTGTTGGAAGGCCCCCTACAAGGTGGACCGATGACCTGGTGAAGGTTGCGGGAATCCAGCAGTGGACGTCTATCGGCTGAAATGACGATGATGATGAATGCAAATTTCACCTTTTTGGTTCTGGTTTGGGAACCCATCAAACTAACCCCGGGCCTAGCGAGCGGGAGTGTCAGACCTCCACTGACAAAAAAACCCCCCTTTAGGTGTTTTTTGCGCTCCAAGCCTGTGGTAACTCTTTCGGGCGATCCTGCAGCCCAGCTCAAGAGTAACATGGTACTTACACCCTTGTCAAAACTGGTGTCTGATTTTTGGCTTCTGAGTAGGTATCCATAACGACTGTCGAAGATCTACCAATGAAAGCCGAGGGCACGGCTTGACGTGCTGTTCTTGACTCGGTGGAGTTTTGGTACTCAGCTACGAAGCGACCTCGTTAAGTGTGGCTTAAAGTAAAAGCTACGGGCCCGAGTGGAGCCATCTTCTCGCTAGATGGCGCTGAAAACAAAATTGCTTCAACCCGGTAATCTTTAAGTCAAGAGTGAATAGGTTACTTCTAGGTAAGCGCGTTCCATCGTCGACCGCATCATCGCTTTCCATCAGGTGAGATGGCGGTCAAGCGCGAACCTATCGTGAATAAAAAAAAAAAAAAATTTTTAGTTCATTTTGTTTTTAGTGTATTTTTCATACAACCAGTCTTACGTGATTATGACGTTATTGCACATCTTCGTCTAGATATTTTGAAAGCACAACCTGGATAATATCCACAAGATACTGTTTCCAAAATATCTAATGAAAAATGTGTAATAACGTCATAATCGCGTAAGAGCGGTTGTATGAAAAACAGTGAAAATGTATGTCGAGTCGAAATTGGTCTTCTACAGACGGACTACGCCTAAACCCTGTATTCCTTCAGTTATCTTTTGCGAGAGCCACGGTAACTCTCTCGAACAATAATCAGCTCTGGCAAAATTAAAGTACACTGGATTTGTATTCCCTGAAGCCATCGTACTTATTTAATTTCAGCGCATCTGTGTCCCCATCATCTGCTTCCTAATAATAACTTTGACTTCAAACTATGCCTTGAGGCACCACAAATTATTTAGCCACCAGATAGCTTCGGTTCATAAAACTGGAGACACCAGACTGGTGTATAATGTCGGCCCTTATAGAAGAAATGGACTGTTTAATACTGTGGATAGATATCAGGATGTTAAACCAGTGTTTTCAACGGATATTGATAGAGGTAAGATTTCAAATTTCGTATCCAAGTACATACCGTTACGCGAGAAATGTTACTATAGTGTTAACGAATATTTAACCATTTGAGTAGCGTAATTAGAGACACAATAGAAAGACAATTACCGAGCGAACGCCGGCTATCGCTCGTGGTTTAATGAATTAAATGATAAATCATTAAAACTCATATGAATGGAATAAGCAATACTATTAAATTATTATTTCCTTAATTTGACTTATTTACGTATAATTGAGATTTTAATTATTGACATAATTAATTATTATTATTACAAATTACATTTTAGACATTGACATTATTAATTAAATATTACTATTATAAAATTATTAATTATTACGATTACAAATTATTATTATTATTTATACTTAAATTATTTCATAAAAATGTATTTAGACTAAGTTAGATTATAAGAAGCGTAAAATAATTCCTCCTCTCCGCTTATTATATCCTTCTTTTGCTGTGCCCGACAGGGTCCATGATTGTTTCTTTTGTCAAATATTTACCACCTAAGGCCCGGCGCCCATTATCAGCATCAGGAAGGAAAAGGATCCTTCGGCATCCCTTAAAAGATCCTTCGGCATCCCTACATGCAAGCGAATACTGTCAAAAACTAAGCTTTGGCATGCATGTAGGGATGCCGAAGGATCCTTTTCCTTGCCGATGCCGATAATGTGCGCCGGGCCTAAGTCTACATTGTGGAATGCAATAAAGAATTGAGTATTGAGATGAGCAAGCCACATTGTTGGCGAAGCTGACGGTTGAACAATCGGCTACTCGGCTGCGTCTAGCGGGTTAGATTCATGCACAGAACAAAAATATCTGTACGGCTTACAGATTTATTGTTCTGGTTTTGGGTGTCTTATGTATGTGAGTTCACATGTTTATGAACGCATCCACGATGCAGGAGTGATTCCTTGTAAGGGGGCACCTTTTTTTTCAAACTGGATGAAGGAGATCAATATACAATATATATAAAAAGATCAATATATATATACCTATGTATGTCTAACTTTATGTTTACTTTTACTCTAAATAACATTTTATTTTATACATCTACCATATTGTCTCTTCACCACCCTAGGTTGACTGGTAGAGAATGCCTAAGGCATTAAGTCCGCCTTTGTACTTTGTGTTTCATGAAGGTTACATAAATAAATAATAAAAACAACCTATGGGTTATCGTTACTGTATATTCAACCTTGAAATAATGATATTGCTGCCGCATGTTAGGGCTTGTTCCAAATAAAAAATGTCCTGGCAGACATTGTCCTGCCTGAAATTGCTGGTTTATCGTCAAAAAGAAATTGCAGCGCCACCTACTGGGTTTAATCGTATTTTCAAACCATCAAATGTACACGCAAAATTTTATTTAAATCGATCAAGCCGTTTAGGAGGAGTTAGGTGACAAACACACGTACAGAAGAATAACATATAAAGATATACAAGTAATATCATCTTTCACAGAATTCAGGCGCCTATCAAAAGGATATTCACACCAAAATACTTTGGGATTTAAAATTGATAACAATTTCACTAAAATATACCACTCGATAGATCCTGCAGCTACTTCGAAATCTGTCAATTTGTTCAGTAACATTTACATGGGAATGTATATGCCACGTCTGAACAGAACTATACGTACGACGTATGAAACGTTACCTAAGCCTCTTGCGGGTAATTTTAGAGAAGTTAAAAGCAAGTTTCTATGCCTAAAGTGGACATCTTGGATAACTTTCTGTAAGTAATTTTATTTATTTTATTACATTACTAGCTTTTGCTCGCAGCTTCACTCCCGTCAACGGACTATTCTACTCTACCCAACACTACCCAACTCTACCCTACTCTACCCTAACCTACCCTACTCTACCCTACTCTACTTCCGCTGGTCCAGCTCCACTACAACCGGGGTGTACAAATTGATTAATTAGTATGGAAATTATTTTTTAATGTTTTTTTTCCTGAAATTGTAAAATATAAGTATTGTATTATATGTATAGAAGCATTTTTTCCACAGTTTGTAAATGTGAGTACCATGGAGCTTTTTATAGTTTTTATGTTGCTACTGGACTTATTTGACATAAATGAGCATGGCAGTTGAGAGTTGGTCATGCTCACTCAAATGTCTCACTGATGGTGGCGCGGGTGTTGGATCATTCGGTTCCCTTCAAAATGGTTGAGCTGAGTGGTGCTAATATTAGCGTCATGTCCGTGAACGGGCGCTGTCAGTTGAGGCTGGTCATCTCTTAGCTGCCAGTTGCTTTTTTAATATCTATATTTAGTTTTTATTTTTATTTACATTGTTCTCACATGATAGCGACAAGAAACATGTAACAGAGATATTTGTAACTACAAAATATGATTGAAAAGAGTGTCCATGGAGTTTCTTGCACATTCTTCTCCATAGAGATCTACGCTTTGGAATGTGCAATTAGCATCATTTATTTTTATTTTTCTGACTAACTGACTTCTTGACATTTCAAAAGTGCCTGTAAATGGTTTATTTGGAATAAATGCTATTTTGATTTTGATTTTGATTTTTTGATTTTCTACCCTACTCTACCCTACTCTATCCTACTCTACCCTACCCTACTGTACCCTACTCTACCCTACTCTACCCTACCCTACTCTACCCTACTCTATCCTACTCTAGCCTACTCTACCCTACTACCAATTTTTTTTTTCTTTCATAAGAACCTTCTCCTGACAATAATAAACACAACAAAAACAAAAAAAATGTGAAATCGGTCCAGCCGTTCACGCGTCATGGCGTGACCAAGGGAAACAGGGATTCATGTTTATATACTATATAGATTATAACTAACCCGTATTTTTCCACTGCTGGGTAAAGGACTCCCTCCATTTTTTCTAACGATCACGGTTCCTCGCTTTCTCATTCTATTCTTAAAGAAGCCATCCAGGTCGTCCTGCCATCTCCTTCGTGGTCCGGGCACCAATTCTGTGTTTTACGGGTCTATAGCTCGTTAGACATGCGGGCGTACTTTATATTTTTAATAATCCGTCTGACACGACACCTTTTTTTTGGTTGAAAATTAATCTCACGACTAATCCCGCTCTTGGGCAGAGCGCGAGATAGTGTCAGGATTTTTACTGACTAAAAACCCACTCCTGTTCGTTCTTTGCCTTCGTCCTAGGGCCACGGGTTTCACTTTCACACTACCCGTGGTGACTCGACTCTCAGTCCCGGTGACAACCTTATTGGAGATTAGGATGCAGGTATAGGTGTACCTATATAGGTGTATGGGGAATGCGTCCCATGCCTGTATGGTCAGGCGTCCACCCCAAGATGCCGGGCTACCAATGCGATATTCTATGATGGACGCCAAAACTCAGATAACTTTAAACATAAATCAAGCATATTAGAGGCCAGGACCTCCACCCTAAAGGATAACCCTAGATAGATCAGAAGAAAATAATTACAGTCCACTAGTGTTTGCGCAAATATAAGTAAAAAGCAATGGTTGAGTGGAAAATGCCTAAGGCATAAGGTTGCTTTTCCACCAGAGATGTGTTATGCAGCTATGCTGCAACGCTGTAATAGCAATGCTGTGAAACTATGTGACCGTTTCCACTGATACTAAGCTATGTAGCGGTGCGAGCAAGATGTACTATGAAGATGCGCCGCCGTAAAGAAGTTGCGCGAGGAAGATGCGCAGCTCGACCTAAGCAATGTATCTATAGTAGGGAAGCGGCACATAGCTACACCAATCGCGACTGTCCATAGCACGCATCCATAGCAGTAGGTATAATAGCACGCATCTTTCCATATAAAAAAACATATCTTAGTTGACTCCGTTTCCACCAGTGCTAAGCTATGTGCACCAATGAATATAGGTTTAAAGAATTTATTCTCATAAGAACAATATTACAGTTCACTTAAAATGAGATACAAATAGCTTAAAACTATTGTAACAATCGTATCTGGTGCGTTGGTGACGCCATACGTTAAATACATGTTTCATTAGTCTTGTTTATTATATGATTGGTGGATATCAAACGCATCCATAGTAACGTAGCATAGCACATCTCTGGTGGAAAAGCACCCAGTCCGCCTCTGTAATTTTTTGTGTATAAAGCATTTAATGAATAAATAAGTGCACTCTCTGTGCCTTTATTCTCATAACCTGATGGGACGGCAATCCGACACAACCGGGGAGAGATCAGGTGCAGGACCAAAAACCTTTAGTGTTTTCCGAGCCACGGAAGTGTCACACTACCAAACTTCCAAACTCTACTGAGAATTTCCTAACAGAAAAACCTAATACTACTTTTTACCTAACCTGGGATACGCTTGTGACCACGAGACCATAATCACATTAGTATACAGCAAATACGGTCTAGTTTCTGGTCACCAACCAAAAATAGCATTTCTTCTTTGACGTTGGTTTTTGCACATAATCTATTAATTCTACATTTTTTTTGTTGGTTGTTGGTTTTTTTTTTATTTTACATTTTTTGCATCGTTTCTTTGATTGATGCCTGGAAAAAATTTGGATAGCGATGAAAAAAATCAGTTCAGGTATAAGAGAAGAAAATGTAGAATCGTCGTCTCAGCTAGTTTGTTGTAGATGGTAAAATTATAAGGCTGATAATAATATGGATTTAGGGTTTAACCCAATGTACCTTTTTAACGTCTTAGAGGTCTATATGGCGGCATTCTGCAATTATTATTATTATTTATTGGTGGCAATGCGCCACTGGTACATGGTGGACATCCCACCTATACCTACGCACAAAACGTTTTGGGAACACATTCATTGTGCGTACAGCTAAGGAGTGGAATTCCTTGCTGGAATCTGTGTTTCCTGATAGCTACAACCCGAGAATCTTTAAGTCAAGAGTGAATAGTAGTTTACTTCTAGGTAAGCGCGTTCCATCGTCGATCGCATCGTCGCTTTCCATCAGGTGAGAAAGCGGTCAAGCGCGAACCTATCAAGAATAAAAAAAATAAAAATTCTACTAGGCATTTAACCTTAAATACATATTCGTATCTACCATACAATCCCCCTATCGCGTTTACCATACGTTAATATTAATAAGGATCCCACATTATCATCTCATTTTTCGTCCTCTAACAAATAAAATCTTTCTATAAATATTTTCTCTATGTTAATAAGTTTCCACAATTTATGGCTACTTATTTTTAACAATATGAGTTTTTTCCCCTCTTATTCGCATTTTGAATACAAAGAGACGTCGTCTCCCCCTTATCCTATTTTTTTATGTGTTTATTTTAAGACCCCTAATTTCGCATCATGTTTTCTTCCCTAGGCCGTTTATTCCTGCATTTTATAATGAAACTAGTTTTGGTAAGGGATAGGATGATTCTATTACATTCTTTAGTAAACGTGGTATGGCAAGAACTTGTAAATAATCTCAGCTGCAGGTTCTTTTTAGGGTTCCGTATCACAAAAGGAAAAAACGGAACTCTTATACTCGTAGGATCACTTTGTTGTGCGTCTGTCTGTCTATTAAGACCAATTCTTTTGGGAACGCGTGGAGGTATCGAGTTGAAATGAAAACCATATACTCAGGTCTGCGGTACCTTGAAACTGTGAAAAAATCAAACTTCTGAGTTAACGAAAAAAAAGATACGGCCGTTTATGTCGCAAAAATCTATAGAGTATTTCCCGTTGACCGAAAATCCTGAAATTTGGCATAAAACAAGGTCTCATAGTACAAGTATAGGTAAAAATCTGTAAACTTTTTGTGACTCGGAAAAATCTTCGTAATTCAATTCGGAAATGGAACGGTTTTCATAGGTGTAAGTTTATACGGAACCCTCGTGCGTTAGTCCGACTCGCACTCACTCGGTTTTTTTATGTTTGTTATGCTCGCTATAGCTCGCGTTTGACCACTATCTCACCTGATGGTAAGCGACGATGTGGTCGACGATGGAGCACGTTTTCCTAGAAGTAACCTATTCACTCTTGTTTTAAAGACCCTGGTAGCTATCAGGAAACTCAAGACCCGACAGGCAATTCCACTGCTTAGCTGTACGTACAATACACGTGTTATTTTCTCCTGTATGGACATTTTTTTCCATCACGTAAAAACCATAGTTACGCTATCGCCAACATTTTTTCGAAGTGAACGATAATTTCGGTTTCGGCAAAACAACAAGTTTCGGCTTATATTCGGTTTCGGCTGCCGTCCATCCTGCAATCAATCATCATCGTATTCAGTATTCAGATATACGCGTTGTTCTTGTCTACATTAGTGTGTGGTAACAATATTGTCGCGACAAAACTCTTTGATGCACGCCATCTTACCTACAGATAGTGCTGCGATAAACACTTGTGTTCACCTGAATACATCGCGATTCGACGAACTATTCGACCGATTTCCCATATTGTGGCACTAACATACATAACCATAACATAATCAGCCTTATAAAGTTCCCACTGCTGGGACTTAGGCCTCCTCTCTAGGAGAGGGAATGGGCTGTAATTCACCTCGTGGGTCCAGTGCAGGTTGGTGGATATCACATGTCTTCGAATATTTCCTCATGATGTTTTCCTAAATCATTTTTAGAGCAATGGTGATGAAACAAACTAAGTAATGCGCCTAACTGGGTTTGAACCCGCGATCTACAGCTCCCTGTGATCCTTGTATTAGCAAAGAATAGAATAAAAATAAATACCTTAACTTGGATCCTTTTTTTTTCAGTGTCAGTCATCCCTCTAACACCAATAATAACGCTTTGCATAGTGGAGCGTAACTGTGGCATACGAGACAGCCATATGATGGCAGGATGCAGCCCCAAGATACACTGGGGTTCTAAACTACTAGTACACATGGTCGTATTCGCAATCATGATATTGATACCCACCATTTTTATCGCTTACTCACTGGATTATGATAGCACATTTATTTATTGGCCATTTAGTTGTAAGTTTTTTTTAAAGTATTTTTGATAGGTTTGTGTTTGATCATTATCTCACCTGAGACCTTACCATGACGTGTTAAAATGTCACTCGTGCGAGAGAAAAAGAGGGATAATAATAATAAATAATAATAATAATTTATTGAGTTAAAACATTTTGTATACTCAATTATTTACAAACAACACATAGAACAAACAGATATAAGAAGCAAGAACAATTAGAGTCAGAAGTAACAAGTAAGTATTTGTAATGAATCTGGTACCCAAGGAAAGATTTAACTTCTGTTGAGAATCCTGGTACCCGTTACCAGGATTCTCACGCTATTTTTACATCAAAAGAGTAAAATCAAAAGGCAAATAAAAAATCCAAAGCCAAAAGATCGAAATAAAAATTGAGCCTTTCATTTGTGCAAGTGTGGTACATGTGATGTTGTGACTTTGTGAAATAGTGTAAAGTTTGTGCACAGAATGAATACTCTGTGCAAAAACTTTACACTATTTGCGTAGGTCGTGAATTACTGAAAAGTGGAAATTTTTTGGCTGAAATGATGATGATGATCGTGACTTAACTGTGTCAAATACATTTGTTATTCTTTTTTTTATTGCCATAGCTTTCTGCAATCTGCAGAAGAACGTCCGGTGGTATGCTCACACTTCTGCTCCCGAGCGCCATAAGCCGTATTTAGTTACATTTTTTTTTTGTACAGGTAGGCAATCATCATAACTTCGCCCACTCTGAGTGGAGCAGGAGAAAATATCAGACTTCTACTAAGTAAAACCCATCCGTGTTCCTTCAGTTGCCCTTTGCCTTCCAGGGCTACGGTAACTCTTTTGAACTATACCGCAACTTTGGCCTGTCAATTTGTGCTGACAGCTATTTGAGGGGTGCGTGTAACACAACGTGCGCGGTCCTTATCGGAATACCTACCTATAATGGCTACAAACGCACATCCTGAAAGAACCTACGTTCAGAATCGGCTACTGAATCGATTACAACTATTTTGATAAATCTTGATTGCACTACTAGTGTGTGCGGGCGAAGATACCAATACACCAACGCAACTAATGTGGTTTTTGATGCTCATATTATTTGCCTACAGTTAGTGTACATATTTACATAATTGCATTACTTATTTCTTAAAAAAACGACCTAAGTAAAATTAAAAAGAAAATCAGAGAAAAAATCATGATTGTAATTTGATTTTCTAATTGGGTTGTATAAGATTGTGTATTATTCCAGTCATATGTTGTATGGATGTGATGTTATTTTCATGCATTTATTTGTCTTAGGAACCGAGGGGCCGAATCTAACTCGCAAAGGCCCTTTAGACAATTTTTATGGAACGTGATATCAACCGACGATTATCTCTGTACGCGCTATACTAGATCACTCAAGGACAACCCTCAGTTGGTGGGAAACTATTGCGACATATGGAAAATAAAGATATAAAAATAAAGATAAGGCTATGGTTTTGGGAGGCTTAAGTGGACTGCCCCTCTAGCTAAGTTACAATCGTTTTGTTTGCGTCGAATGCCTCGAGTAGGCCACGCCTTTGTTCTGACCACGTGATTGAGCATTGAGATGACGTCAGAACAAAGGTATCGGAGGCGTGGCCTACTCGAGGCGTTCGACGCAAACGAAACGATCGTAACTTGACTAGGGGGGCTGGTTTCCAAAAACTTTGTTAAGATTATAGCCCCTGCCTGAATACTGTTATTAATATAATGATGTTATATTATTTATTATCTTAAATGTTTTTATTGCAGTTGCGGCTGCCTTGTTATTGTTTGTGTTTGGACTAGCTTTTCACTCGTATTTATATTTACTGAGTTTTATTTTAAAGGAAGCTCGTGCCATTGGCGAGATATACATTACGTCGTTGTTATTTGGTAAGTAATGTTATTGTTTCAAGTTAATTTGGAAGTAGAACAAGAATTTTAATTAAGTATCTAATTATGATATACCGAACCAGCAATCAATCGGGATCAAGAACCTTGTCATTATACTACACTATGCTATGGTAAGCATATGTGAGACACCCAAGATGACTTAAAAAAATGGGTAATAATATAACAAAAACTCAAAATTAATAGTTTCTTAAAAATAATATGACTGCAACGATTACGATTTTCCACCTAATAATTAAATTATTAATATTATTATTTAATAAAAACGTCTGTTTATAAAATCTGGTTCCCATTCAATAACAATGCCA
The DNA here is from genome assembly GCA_949316375.1 of Mythimna vitellina. Classification (NCBI taxonomy): domain Eukaryota; kingdom Metazoa; phylum Arthropoda; class Insecta; order Lepidoptera; family Noctuidae; genus Mythimna; species Mythimna vitellina. Next base: position 20,094,661 of record OX438700.1, on the reverse strand, counting down.
TGTTATCGTGATGTCACTATGCGAAGGCGCATCTTCCTGAATCACGGTGTGAAGAGTCTCTGCAAGCGAAGGGATCATAGGATCGTATATAAGTAGATATCGACCGAAGGTTCGGTAGGTTTCGGGCTGTTTTCACCAAGTAAACTGGTTTCGGCTGGAATTTCGGAATCGGTCGGCCGAAACTAGCGTCTTTGAGTTGACGCGACGGTTGTGTTACCTATAAAGTTCGTCTGTATGTTATGGTTTTTTATGTAATCGTCGATTATTTAATATTTTATGATTGTTATAACTATATAATTAAGCATGACTATAGCGAAATATGGTTACGAATAACGTAATTTTTATTTTTTGACAGTTTTTTTTTTGTACCTCTTCGATTTTGGTTACGGCCGAAACTGGAAGAGGAGTCGAACATTCGGTTACGGTTTCGGCTTCATATCGAATTTCGGTTGGTCACTAATAGTACGCTTTTCGTGGGACATGTGAATCCTCAAGGTTAAGCTACGCTTACCGTGGTCGGTTCATTAGAATTAAAGCCGTTGGCTCCGCCTGTCATTTGAAAATCTTTGACAGTCGATACTGGAGGTGAGAGAAAATCTGACGCCAGTCTTGCTAAATGTTTCGCATTACCAGTCAATATCAGTTATCTATTGGGTAGTGGAGGTCAGATAGGTAGTCAGCAAAATACTGGCACTTACTCAGGTGCGTGAAGGATTCGGGGGAGCTCAAATAGCATTCTAGGGGTAATTACTATTAGTAATCGTAATTTACTAATAAATAGATAAGCCAGATTGCCCGTTCCTGGGGTACTGGATTCGTAGGCACAGCTGCAGATCTGGTGCAGCGGGAAGCGGGCACACGTTTACTATTATATGTATAGGTATAAAAATTAGTTTTGTTATTAAAACTACTGTTTATTGATTCCGTAATATATATATGTATAAGTCAGAAAAAAATAAAAATACGAGAAATTTTATTACTGATATAATTTTAAGTACGCTACTAATATATGGATCTTATATCTGTTATAAATAAATAACCATCAATGATTGCATCTCAGCTTACCATTAGGTGGGATCGCAGTCAAGCACTGGTTTAAACCAATTAAAAAATAATAATAATAATATAGACTGGAAGGCGATCCCAACATTAGTTGAGAAACGACTAAGCAACTTGGTTTATTTTTATAAGTAAGTACTAAAATATCGATATACATTCCAGGCGTAATCTTACCAATGTTTATATCAATTCTGGAGCTTCTCTGGCAGAAGTCGGCGTACTTCGGTATTCCATATGTCATATTAACGATTGTGGGTCGGACCACCCCCCAGTTCGCCCTGGGCGTTGGCCTCGCCAGGCTGGTGCTGAGAGCGCGACTCAACGCCTTTTGTGTGCTGAACAGGCTGCAATGTCCTGACTTGGAATTCGAAGAGGAAGCTTTTGATGCACAAGTTTGTTGTCGTGAGTAATTTTTATTTATTTATTTTACTATTTATGTACACACAAAAATAGAAAAAGACAATACAAAGTAGACAAGAGTACAAAGGTACTGCTTATTTCCAAAGAAATTTCTTCCAGCAGACCAGCGAAAGGAGAAATCAAAAGAAATGTAGACAATAGTGTGTAGGGAGCAAGAGAAGAAGAATGTGTGAAATCTTAATCATAACTAACAAATAATACATAAATGTAGTTAAATATAAAAATGAAATACTTATATAACTAATGATACCTTTACTATAAATAAATATCATACATAATATACAATATATCATACATTTTTGTTCTGAATGTCAGGCTTCTAGGAACATGAGTGGGTTTTTAGCTAGTAAAAGTCTGACACTATCTCCCGCTTCGCCCAAGGGCGGGATTTGTCATAAGATGATTTTCACACCTAAAAAAAAAAAGTCTCACCATATGGTACGGGTGCTTTTCAAAATTCTATTCAATAACAATTCACAACAGTCAGTGTCTGGTACACTTATTATTATACTAGGTGTATTGTGGTGTGGTGTAGTGTGACATGTTTGGTGGGCTGATATAATGTATGAAGGGATGTGCTATGCCACGTTTCTATGGATGCATTTGATAACCACGAATCATATTCATTAGTCCTTGTTTGGGTAATATTATAATAAGCGCCATCTATCATATATTTAAGGGACGAACTTACGTTCGCACAGAGAATCAAAAGTAACCAGTAATACACACTTTCTGCATGCGCTATTCAGTTAACCCTAAAATGTATAGATGGAGATAATTAAAGGCCAACTAAACTAACCCTCGAATTTGTAAATAGTATTCTATTTTCATTACAGGGTCTGAAAAATTCGATCCATTTCCATATTTCGTATCTTACGAAACAGGATTGTTTGACCTCATTAATTTGATCGTACAATTTGTCGTTTTTGCCGTAAGTACCCACCTAAATTATTGTGTTTCCTATATCGACGAAATCAATATACAACATTATTTTTAGTACATGCGAAACCTGAAGTTTGTTCAGAATTAGTAACTGAATCGATTGCAAAAATTTTAACACCATGTTATATTTTTTCCAAAAAATATTTAAAAAAGGTCACAAGTAGGACACCAAGGATCAGTCGAACTGTGTGGTACAGGTCACGGAAGGTCATAGCGGGCATTAGGCGCCAGTGCACAGCTCGGTACGGGAGCAAAACAATCCCTCAAGATGGCTCGGTGATCGTGTATTTGTGCGGACTACTGGGTAACATAACAAATTTATAACTTTATGATTTTTCATGATACAGTTATGAAATTTTGTACACAGATTCTTTACATAAAAATACTAGATAGGTGTTTCGGGTTTCGCATATACTAAAACTAATGTTGTATATTAAAAGAGAAACTGATTGACTGATATATCAAGACATAGCCGAAGCTATTGGCCATAAAAGTGTGACATTTTGAACAAGGGTTTGGCCCAGCAGGGTCGAAGCCTACTGGGGCCACGGGTAGTGTGAAAGCGAAACCCGGGGCCCTGGGACGAAGGCAACGAAAGAACAGGAGTGGGTTTTTAGTCAGTAAAAGTCTGACACTATCTCCCGCTCCGCCCAAGAGCGGGTTTTGTCATAAGATGATTTTCCCACCCAATAAATAATAAAAAAAAACAAGGGTTTCTTTTATGACGTAGGCGAGCGACAAAAAACATTTTTCTTATTCACCACTTAACTGGATGCAACGTGAGTTTTAAGTTTGTACAGAACAACCTACTTTCACCTGAACTAATGTTTACATAATTATTGACACTGGTCATAAACGGTGGAAGGTATCATATTCTCATTGCTGGTGGAACACAGACTTCCTGTTTGTACCACTCCACAGTGGTCAAGGTATTCATTGATGGACAGTATCTTATCTTCATCAAACAATCACTAAGGCCTACTGTAGGCGGACGCGTAGCTTCATAGACGCGTGTTCGGCATTACACGATTGGTGTATCTGCGTATAGCGGCAACGTCGCGCCGTCATGTCCTTACCGCTTCGTCGACAGTTTCATAGTTATGTATTTAAGCTTTACGCAGGCGTAGATACACCAAGCGTATAATGACGTCACGCGTGTATGAAGCTACGCGACCGTGGAAAGTAGGCCTAACTGTACCCACATTTTCAGACACTGGTTATCCTGCTGGAGTACAGAATCCCACAGTACCTCTACGAACAATTTTCGTTTTCTGGATACAAAGAACCCGCACAGACTTTCAGCTTTCATAATATTGCGCAAGAGTCATCCTTCGTGCGGGCAGCGATTCGTGAAAGTAAATAGATTTGTTTTATGCATCCATACTTCTTGGTTAAGATGGGAGGCAGCGAGGGCAACGAGGCAGCCCCATTTGGCCAGATTGTTTTTATAGCGGCAGTTTTTTTTTAACACATGATTTTTTGTCCACTAGAGGGCACCACATTGAGTTTTGTTATACGTCACGTAGCCTAAGTTGTAGGATGATTAAAACGGTTCTAACGATACTTCATTTTTCGAATTCCGATAAGTAGTTTAGGAGCTATGAGGGAACAGATGAACATACAAACATAAATACAAAGCCTGTCAAAATCATAACCCTCCTTTGGTTTCACCGTAGTAGGGCAAAAATACGATACCTGGTCAATATAATCAATAATATTGATGTAACTTTTTTATTTTTTTTGTGCTCTTCAAAAACAGAATCACTCGTCGCAATTAATTGCGCGTTATGTTCCTGTGTGCGTGATTGCGGCAGCCTGTACGAGTCTCTGCCCACTTACCCTACGAAACGCTTTTACCAAACGTGTAAAAAAAAATACCTACCTATTTTATTGTCGATTCGGATCGAGAATCACTAACATATTTGCCTTCTGCACCCCTAGCCAAATTGATAATCTGCAAACGCCAGTCGAAAACTAATCAAATGTATGGGAATGACATCATCTCAACGTTAAGTCCACGTGACTTAACGTTGAGATCAGAACAAACGAATAGAAATTTCGTAGCCAAGTTCACATCGTTCAAAATGATAGAACGAGCGGCCGACTCAGGCGCGTCAACATTGCTACCAACTTATCGTTTTCTATAATTGCTGAGCTGACACCGAGGCGTTACCGATTGGAGAACGAAATTCGACACTAAATGGTTGTAACTTGGCTGAAATATTTTGCAGATTTTAAACTACACCTTGTATAATGAATGAGAAATTAACTGTCTGTTTGTTACCTCTTCATGTTTTAACGGCTTAACTTTGCTCCGTACTAGGAATTTGTTGCTTGTGTTATTACCTATATATCGTGGCCAGATCTTAGAAATTGATCACGCGCTCTATCGTTGACCGCATCGTCGCTTTCCATCAGGGCCTCAAGTCTGCTATTACAATAGTGTCAGAATAGTCTCTCATTTTGATTTCATAATTGAAAGTTTGGTAATCTACTAATACAATGGCGTCATTATGACTTTCTAATGGTCAACCACTGACACTCCATTGAAAGAAGTGGCATATAATGGTAATTTCGTACATATTGACAAACGAATATCTGACGTATGCGGTAATCTGCTAAAATTTTGACAGCTCGATATTGTCATTCTACCACAACTCTAGTACGAGACCATTGACCGATCACTGATCGATCATCATGAATTAGCAGATTACGAACTTTTACCAAAATGACAATGGGATCGTGATGGAATGACGAATTCATAAAAATAGCAGACTTGGGCTCCTGGTGAGATAGCGGTCAAGCGCGAACCTATCAAGAATGAAAAAAAAATCATGATAGGGTCAAGTAAAACTGGCCAGATCGTTTTAAACGTTAAAGATTGATGATATTTCAATCCTCGTTTGCCATAATTTCTTTAGAACTTTTACATAAAAATCCTACTTCAATGGTATGGCCAAACGAGGATTGAAATATCATCAAATGTTAACGTTTAAACGATCTGGCCAGTTTTAGTTGGCCATTTCATGAAGTGATCAATGTCTAAGGTCTGGTCACGATATATACACAAACTTAAAAATGTCGTTACAATATTTCTAAATTCTTCTGTACGTGTGTTTGTCACCTAACTCCTCCTAAATGGCTTCGTGTGTGTATTTGTCGTATGCACCCGGTTTTCAAACTTTAATCTGACGAAAGAACAGTTTTTGGGCAGGACAACGTCTGCCGGAACCGCTAGTATTAGTGTAGGTTATTATCATATTAATTTCAATTTAGACAAAATTTTCAGGAAAGTACGAAGGACATCCGTTACTTGTTAAAAATGTACATAAGGACTTCAAGACTGCTAAGCTTGTACTGAAGAAAAAGCAAATCGAAAAACTGAACGTCGTTCGCGGTGTTAGCTTTGCTACGAAACTTGGTAAGTATTCATGGCACCTAAAAGGTAACCATCAAAACCCTATTACTAAGCCTCCGCTGTCCGTCTGTTTGTCTGTCAGCGGGCTGTGTCTCGTGAACCGTAATACTCAATACTTTATTGCTATCCATATAGTTACAGTTACAGTCAGGGGTCAAAAGTGCAGTTGCACTCCATCAATGCCAGAGTCTAAAATGTCTTCGTAGAAGAGGTTCGTGCCTGATTTAATTTGTAGCATAGAATCTATAGTATTGATTAAACTAGTTGTGGACCATGAAACTTCTACTACAATTTAATTTTAGACACTTTAGCATTGGTAGAGTGCAACTGCACTTTTGACCCCTGACTGTACATAGATTATATAACAAATAGTCAATATGGACCCTGTCTGGCACAAGGGCGGATCCAGGGGGGGGGGTCATGACCCCCCCTGGGTTGAGTCCAGGACCTAGGTTAAACACTGATTAAAATTGTTAAACTTAATGTTTTATGTATTTTTTGTCACAATATAGATTTAACCACGTACAGTAGGCCACGCCTTCGATTCCTTTATTCTGACGTCATCTCAACGCTTAGTCACGTGGTCAGAACAAAGGAATCGGAGGCGTGGCCGACTCGAGGCGATTAACGAAATGAGAATTGAAACGAAATGGTTGTAACTTGGTAGTGCATAAATCAATAAAATAGTAGGTATTTTATTGATGTATGTATGTATTTTTATCCGTATCTATTGTTATCAACATTAAATTATAACTTCGTGTGACTTGACCACGACTATGTGAGCCCCCTGGTGTCAAAGCTAGATCCGCCCTTGGTCTGGCATAGCAAGATTAGGAGAGAGGAAGAGTGCTAAGTAGCAATTCAAGGAATTCATTATGATTGTAGATCTAAGGGCACTTTCAATTTATGCGTTTTTTGACGGCCTGCTGCCGTGCCGATCCGGTACGTTAGTTGTACTGCAAACGGACGTTCTTTTCTTTTCATATAAAACATGCGGTGCGGCAACCGTGCGGCGCCGGTACCGCGAACGGTCGACAACTGGACGGCGATGCACAGTGTTCTATGAAGACCATTTTTCGGACATTGATTTTTTATATAAAAAACTGTTAGATTAAGTTATTTAAATGCAATATTTCGTATCCCCACTTCACTAGCATGTTTAATTTTCGAAATTAAATCTTTTGAAAATCGTCTTTTTTTCAACCGGGTATTTAGAAAAATAATTATTTCTCTGAAACTAAATATGATACGCAATTGTGACCTTAGAAACATCGACGGCGTTTTTTATGCTGCATATTTTAGAGTACAAATAAACCTTGGAACTTAGTTAGGTTCAGACTTATGCGAGGTTTTTAGTTTTTAGTTTTCGGTAATTCCGTCGTATTTGGAAAAGTTATTTATACTGAAATTATGCCCTTCAACTTCTCTACATACCACAAAAATGACACATCCTAATTGCGTGGAATCTAAAAGTTATTCCAAATTAACTGTTTTTGCTAGGGTTGTCACTTTAGTTTCAGAGAAATGATTATTTTTCTAAATACCCGGTTGAAAAAAAAGACGATTTTCAAAAAATTAAATATCGAAAACTAAACATGCTAGTGAAATGGGGATACGAAATATTGCATTTAAATAACTTAATCTAACAGTTTTTTATATAAAAAAGCAATGTCCGAAAAATGGTCTTCATAAAACACTGTGCGATGTCATAAGAACCACGTGTTCAATTCGGTGTTGAATAATGCGTTAAATAATCCACAGAGCTAATTTCATAAAATTTTCATCAGTAAACTACGGGGTGGAAGTTAATGGCACACCAAAGGGGACAAAATTTTGGGAAATTACTCTGCAAACGAAAATTTGACATTTAGAAGCACTAGACCGGTCGTTGCGGCGACACTTGGGGAAGGCCTATGCCCAACAGTGGACGTCCTTCGGTTGTAATAATGATGATGAATGAAACGATACCACTTCTGCCTTAATTTGAGTTTGTATTACAAAACTTTATAATTTGTTCAGTTTCTAAATTTAAATATGAAAACTTACCTAATACATTTTATTTCCGTGGAAGATGGGTAGGCCTTTAGTGTGGGACGTTACCTGTGTCGACACTCTTGCGCCATCCCATCTTCCTAGCTCTTCGTGCTGTGCTGGTGCTGCCGCTACTGCTGCGGAGAACCTCAAGCGGCGGAAATATAACAACCTCGGCGGCAGTTATATTTTTGAGCCGTTTGGGGTTGAAACTCTTGGGCCGTCGGTTCCGAGTGCTCATAAACTGTTCAAAGAACCATCCAAACGCTTAGTTGACACTTCGCGTGACCCAAGGGCTGGCTTTTACCTTGGTCAGATATTAAGCATTGCCATACAACGTGGCAATGCCGCCAGCCTTTTGGGCACACTTCCAGTCGACAGCGATGCGGAGGAGTTTTATGACGCCATATTTTAGCTAGTAGTTTTTAATTTTAGTGTATATATAGTTTTAATTAGTTGTATTTTATGTATTCATTTTACCTGAAATAAATAATTATAGTATACACTAACCATAATAATATTATGTCTAAGTAAATAAAACTGTATCGACTAATGTTTTTCCCTTCAGTTACATATAAAATATTTGAGTTTTTCCTTTTAAGCAAATATCAACTTTGCAGAAGAATTAATAAAGTTGATTTTACGATGACAACTACGATTGAAATAATGAAAACTTTTTGTAACCCGAACAGAACTTTATGTGTGGGTATCGAAGTTATATTTTAAACTTTGTGATATTTCAGGTGAATGCCTAGCCATAATAGGTCCACAGTCTGCCGGTAAAACATCACTCATGAATATGTTGTCAGGAACGATGGTCATGACCAGAGGCGACTCCTGCATCAACGGAATCTACATAAGAAGAAATCGGATGGAGGTGAGATTTTTTATATGTGGGTAAAATTGCCGAAAACTTTTTAATTATGATTAAAATAGGGCCTAAATAAATTTTTATAAATTCAGATATTTCCTATCTTCTCCTGAGTCCTGGAACGCAAGGCAAAAAAGGAACAGAGGAGTGGGTTTTAGTCAGTAAAAGTCGGACACGCCCCCTCGCTCCTCCCTAGAGCGTAAGAAGTCTTTGAATGAAATCCCATCTTGAAAAAGAAAGAAGATTTTCTATCTGTGACCTTTTTTTTTGGGAAATCATCAAATAACTTTTCCTGTTCCGGGTGGAGCGCGAGGGAGTGTCAGAATTTTACTGACTAAAACTCACAATGTTCCTTTAGTTGGCTCTTTTTGCGAGGGCTGCGATAACTCCTTCGAACAATCCAATGCCCTGACAGACGTCGGCCCTTACTGGCTCCATCAATTTTGCTCTTTGAGGCGAGCTACCCTTGGCTCGCCATCCGAATACCTGAGCCTGCGTTGACCGAGGTAGTTGTCTTACGACTCTCGACCCTGGGTGTCTTCGGCGGGTTCTATCTGTGGCCTAAAAGTTTTGTTTGGTGTTATGTACAATATAATTGTATACGAATTTGCCTTGAGAAACATAAAATTATTCTATTGCATGAAAGAAATAAAATTGTTTAGAACCATGGGCGCCGGCAGAACTAAATAGATGAGATTTAAAGTTTAAAAACTAAAGAAGAATGATGCAAGAGCTCGCTAAGGAAGTTCAAAAATTGTTTGCACATCCGAATAAGCTAGAAAGCCAGGACGATGCAAGGGCACCTTGTGTACGGAGGGTACACGGGGTGCCCTTGCATCGGTGTCCCGGAGCCCATGTTCAGGAATTTGTGCTAGCGTTCTCTTTTTTCGTGCATAATCAAATCAGCAGATGCGTGGATATACAGAACCTAGGCAGTGTCTATGTGACGTCCAAAGGAATAGAAACCTTGCATGGGTTGCAATTAAACACTTTTCTATAGTTGATATGTATATAATTGTAAATGGTCAAGTAATGTGTTTTGTATCAATGTTTAACAATAGTTTTCTTCCTGCCATTAACTATCAGGGTCCTTCCTCTTCTAACGTAACTATTTTCGTTTACGTTTTCTGACTCAGCGTTCCAAGTTGCATTTTTGTGCTTCACTATATATGAACCAGTTAAACATTTGTAAATCTGAGTATTTTGGTAAAATACTGAGACGACCATCCGTTCTACGAGCATCGTACCCTGCCCACTGCCCACTTGGGCCGAAAGGTTCTAGAGCGGGGAACGCGCACCGGAAAACGCAGCGGCAGTGGACCGACGACCTGGTGAGAGTCGCAGAAATGCGGTGGGTACGAGATACGTCGTTGTGGCCACGCTTGGGGGAGGTTTAAGTCCAACAGTGGACGTCTTTCGGCTGAAATGATGATAACTAAAACGATACCAATTCTGCCTTAATCTCGGAGTTAGCTTGTCAACGAGCACCCTGACTGGTAGGCCGCAGATATATTCTTCGCACTTCAGTTCTAGCAGCGCAGCTACAGCATTTATTTATATTATTTTGTATTAAGTTGACGAGGTGACCCGGTTATAGACGGTAGGTTTTGTAAACATTGAAATTATTCATTCACAATTAAGTCGGGGCGGTGGAATCGCAACTGAAATATCGCCATGATATCTTCCGGATCTGCGCTCAGAAGTAGTCCTTCCACAGTTTCCTTCGCTTTTCCTCGAAGGCTTCTTCTCAATCGAGACATGTTCTGAGCTGTTGTCAGCTGATCGGCTGTTTGGTTGTAAGTATTGTGAAATTTTAACCAATCACGATAGTTTCCATTAAAGGGTGGCAGTTTGATAAGAGACTCAATGTCCTCTTCATCAGTCGATTCTGATTCTATTAAGGCTAGGCGGGCTTCGGCTAGTTCCAATTTTACTAGCGCAACTTGAATCTTAGCCTTTGCTAGACGGCGTGCCTTTGGCTCTTTCTTAATGCGGCCTGAGGGTTCGCTTTGATAGCCATCGTGATGTTGGGCCATGGTCACGTCCTGCTGTCGAGTCGTGGAATCGGCAATGGTAGGCATTTCCGATGTTGTCGAAGTTTCGTTCGGAGCGCACGACATCGTCACACTTGCACTGTAAAACCGTACTGTGGTTGAAGTAAATTGATCGGAGTTACTACTAGAAGAGGTTTGGTCGAAATAAATGCGAATATTTCTGTTCAAAATCGGAACGTGTAAACTGTTCAATAATTGTTGCTTATTTCGAACTTTTACTAACTCTCGCTTGCAAAATTTTAGGATTTGCCTCAGAGGCGAGTAAAAGTTGAAAAAAGTCATCACTAAAGTAGGTATTGTTTCTTAGAAGAATTTTTGGTTTATTTTACCGTTAAAGATTTAGTTTGAGTACAGCGACATAAGAAGAACTGTTAATGATACTTAATCTACTACTACGATTAAAAAGCCATTACAGCTCCTAGAATTTGTTATTACAAAGCAAGCTTTTTCTTTAGTCCCAAGTATCTGATACCTTGGGGTGTACATTGATGCAAAGGGTTTATTCTCGTTAACAATTTCTTGTTATTGTTCCTTATTTACCTATATCAGAACCGGCAACCTTGTCTTCAGTTTACCGGAGCTTATTTGCATCAATTCTTATGTTCTGTACTCCCTCATAAAAATCTTCTGCTTCAAATAGAGCGCACACAAAGGCCAATTCTTAAGTTAAGCATTTTAAGCGTAGAAATTACCCAACTGCCCAACTTTACTCAAAATTCTCATTCCTCACTGTGCGGCTACTGTTCATTTTGCGTGTAGTCTTATGCCGTCCGTTCATGCTTCCACTAGACTGATACATCTTTCTTAGACGTCGAGGTTTTCCTGTCAGCGATCAGCTACATTACCGGATCGCTTTCGCATGTCGTTGTGTTATCTTTACTGCTCGCATTTACAACGAGATTCACAAGCTGATCAGTAGTGTCCTTCCTCTTTTGACGTTACTATTTACGTTTTCTGGCTCCGCGTACTAACTTTATTTTTGTGCTTCACTGTGTATGAAGCAATTGAATATTCAAAAATCTGAAAATTCTGGTAAAACGCTGAAACGGTACCATTTCTGTCTTAATTTTGGGGCCAGCTTGTCGACGAGCACTGGTCGCGCATACACTCATCGAACTTCAGTTCTTGCAGCGTTACTACAACATTTTTAACCTTTGTTCCACCTCTATGCTGACAATTTGTATTTGTCTTTTCATCCCCGACTGACTGTTGACTCTGTAAAAAAATGAACAAAAATTTGGATTTGATCACAGCCTGGTCTATGAGAAACTCATTGGGCTCTAGAGAGTTTTTAATTAAAATGGGTTATGGTGATTTGAATGTGAATGTAGCCATACACGCTGGAGTATACCTGACAGGTTTGCCTGTACAGTTATACCTGTCAGGTTTGAGTGGAAACCTGCACAGTTTTGCAACATACACGTTCCGGTTTACTTGCAAAACTCAACTGTACAGGCAAACCTGTCAGGTATACCCAAGCGTGTATAGCTACCTAAAGGATTGACGGTCTTTCCATTGAGAGGGTCCAGGAAGCCCGTAATCTTGGAGTGGTATTTGATGAGCACTTGCATTTTGAGACTTGTATTACGGAAGCTGTATGCAACTGCTTCTTCTGTCTCAAGCTTTTATACCGTGTGCGTTCCTGCATGAGTGTGGACATGTAGTGAGCATGATCTCAGAGTCACTTGTTTTATCAAAGCTAACTACGCTGATTCTGTTTATGGGAAGTGCATTCTCGGTAGAAGCGATAAGTTAATTCAGCGAGAACAAAATGCTTGTGCGAGATTCTGCTTTAATGTTCCTCTTAGATCTTACATAAATCCTAAATAAGGGTAATTTGATGAGAAGGTCAGATTGCAGGAAACTATCTCGTAGCCCAACTAAAACTAGAACATCTCCTTTCTACCATCGGACAAACCGACGAACGGCGAGTATCCACCCTTACGTTGTTGAAACTTCAACGGTCCGGACTAAGCGTTTTGCTTCGTCGTTTATACCACGTACATCGAAGGACTGGAACAATTTGCCTGCTGCGGTCTTCCCGTCCAACTATAATATAGGTGTCTTCAAGGCTAGAGTGAATAGGCTCTTAATAAACTAGTGCGCCTGACCATCAATGATTGCATCTCCGCTTACCATCAGGTGGGATCGCAGTCAAGCACTGGTTTATATCAATTAAAAAAAAAAAAAAAACTGCCTACCTTTTGTTGACCTCGCCCCATAGAACGGCTGAATTCCGTGGTAGTTTCAAGTTTTGATGCTTCTTGTTACCGCCTTTTCATGATATGAAAACGGTTGGTGCATTTAGTATACAGTTTAAGAAATACTTGTTGTACACCCAATAGAAAACCACATGAACTTACCCTAGGTCTGCACGAAGTTTTTATGATGACTTTTAAGTTCCATGATTTAAGCAGCAATTTTTAGCAGTATTACTCTTGCGACCATCACACTTACAGTAACAATTTTGTAACACCCGCACCACGTATGTTTTGTATGCACATAATTTCTATAATAAATGCTTAAAATCGTTTTATTTATTGTATGATGCTATTAACTGATATTTTCTTTACCATGCTTAATATATATTTTTTTCTCATTTTGACAGTCGACTATAACCACAGAACACTAATGTCCTAGACCATAACCTTGCGCTTGCACTCACGCGTTCCATCGTTTATCTGTGCTATAGACAATTGTTATCAGAGCATCGGGCTTCGGTGAATGGCTGAACATCATACTGTATCTGTGGGTAGAACATTTTAATACTGTATTTTTTCATTTGCACTTTTTTTAAGTTTATTATAATTGTTAAATGTTTAGGTTTTCTTTTATTATTCTTTATTATAACCTGTCTAATTATTTTATCTGTCTCTGTGTTCCGTGAGTGTGTCCATGAGACTCCGTGGTATCACAAGACCCTATCAGAATACCAGCGCGGCGCTGCACTATTTTACATATAGGAACATATTATGTTGAAATAGGAGCCATTTTAGCTTCGCACAGGTCTTTTTTAAACCCCGACGGAAAAGAGGGGTGTCATAAGTTTGACGTTTCTGTGTGTCTGCTTCTAAACTCTATTCGTTACGTATATGAAAACTGATGGGATTGAGATGGTTTTTAGCTACAATTTTTGAAGATCTGTCCAGGTGTTCAAGGTCATTAGCTCGTTTGTTAGCTGCGGTAGGGATCTTCATCACTCAATGGGTATTTATTTTTTCTCAAACATATGTGTACAAGAATGACCTACTATTTGAAATACTCATGTACATGCTGGTGCCATTGACTTGGTGTGATGATGGAGCTCGAAGGTAAGATACATAACCCTGGATTGTTTATTAGTAAATCTATCCAGCTTTGACTCATTTAGATTCGTCTTAACTAGTTCTCTTCATCTCTCATGATGACGAGAACCTAATGACAAAGACCTGATGCTAGAACTGGGAGTGGGCTGATGAAACCCTACAATGCCTACTAGCTAATGCTACCCATCGATTTTGGTCTCGTTAGATTTGTCTTAATTAGTTCTGTTCATTTCTCCTGATGACGAGGACCTGATGCTGGGATTGAAAGGTAGCTAATGGAACATGATGCTAGAATGCACGTGAAACACACGATGTTAGTTTTTCTGTTATCTTTAGTTTCAACATGTCTTTTCTACACTGTGTGTATCTATGTATGTGCGGAAAACAAAATATTTTTCATTCTTTCCTAGATTCGCTAGTTAACTAAAAAATAATGATCCAAGAGCTAGCGAAGGAAGTTCGAAAAAGTTAGCACCTCTTCACTGATGTACTAGGTTCTTTAACATGAGGCGTTCTTTCATAAATATAAACCTATTTACTGAACTTTTATTTTATTTTTTTATTGACTGGCCTGTTGGTCTAGTAGTTAGTGGCCCTGACTGCGATGCCGGAGGTCGTGGGTTCGATTCCCACCCAGGATAAATGTTTGTGTGATGAGCACGATCATTTGTTCTGTGTCTGAGTGTAATTAATGTATAATATGTATGTATTTAGAAATTTATAAGTATATTTATCAGTTGTTAGTACTCATAACAAAAGCTCTGCTTAGCTTGAGCCTAGACGGCGTTGTGTGATAGTTGTGGAATATTATTATTATTATTTAATATTAGGAACTGAAAGAGTGCAGCTCCTCGCGGCTCCTCCCAGTGCCCATGTTCAAGAAGTTGTTATAGCACTCTTCGTTTTCCTATATTATCACATCGGCAGTTGCGTAATGCGATGTCCAAAGGAATATAAACCTATGATGTATTGCAATAAAACTTTTTTCCATGCTTCATTTAATATTTATATTTACATCAGCAGACAACAAATATCTATTATTAACAATATTCTTATCCTATGTTAGTACTTAATTACAAATCCACATTATTTACCAGTATTAGACATTATAAACCATCACGTTATAATTATTGTATATATTTTTTTCCTGCCATTTACAAGTGTCCTTTCACTTTTGACGTTACTATTTACGTTTTCTGGCTCCGCGTGTCAGTTGTATTTTTGTGCTTCGTTGTGTATAAAACAATTGAACATACGAAGATCAGAAAATTCTGGT
The DNA here is from genome assembly GCA_949316375.1 of Mythimna vitellina. Classification (NCBI taxonomy): domain Eukaryota; kingdom Metazoa; phylum Arthropoda; class Insecta; order Lepidoptera; family Noctuidae; genus Mythimna; species Mythimna vitellina. The sequence continues at coordinate 20,079,285 of OX438700.1, read as the reverse complement.
AAAACGCAGAAACCGTCCCACTTCTGTTTCAATGTCGGAGTCAGCTTTTCGACGAGCACCCTGACTGGTAGGTCCCGGATATACTTATCGCACTTGTGTTCTTGTAGCGTTACTACAGCATTTCCAACCTTGGAAGCAAATGTGACAAGTCGTGAACTTGGTGACCCAGTTAAGGGCGCCAGGTTTAGTAAACCTTCAAATTCTTCTTTCACAATTGATTCAGGGCGGTGGAATCGCAACTGAAGAATCGCCATGATATCTTCGGGATCTGCGCTCACCAGTAATAGTCCTTCCACAGCTTCCTTTGCTTTCCCTCGAAGGCTTTTTCTCAATCGAGACCTGTTCTGAGCTGCTGTCAGCTGATCTGCAGTTTCGTAGTATGAATGGTAGAATTTTAGCCAATCCCGACAGCTTCCATTAAAGGGGGGCAGTTCGGTGACCGATGCAAAATCCTCTTCATCAGTCGATTCAAATTCGATCAAGGCAAGGCGGGCTTCGGCTAGTTCTAATTTAGCTTGCGCAATTTGAGCTTTAGCCTTTGCTAGGAGGCGTGCCTTTGACTTTTTCTTAATGCGGCCTGATAGGGGCTTGCTTTGACGGGCATCTTGATGCTGGGAAGTGGTTACGTCCTGCTGTTGTGTGGTGGAATCGGCAATGGTAGGTACTGCCGATGTAGTTATAATTTCGTACGTAGCGAACGACATTGTCTCACTTGCACTACTGAAACTGACGTAGATTGATCAGATCGAATATGAGAAATGACTTGGTCGAAATGGATACGAAGAATAGTTGTGTTCAAAATTGGAACGTTATCGGTCGAAATCTCAGTCGGAACTGCTGTAACTTAACAACGCCCGTTCTTTTAAATGCGTGGCATGTCAGTTCAACTTGAAAAGCACTTCTGGTAATTTTGTACTCATTAGTTAATTATAGTCCGAAATCAATTACCTAAGTACCTATCACTTGACATTATCGTTAGAAGTAATAGATACTAATAAGCCATTTCTCTTATGAATATACCTACGTTATTATCATTAAGTAACGAGTAAAGATATTTCTTGGTGTTTTACTTAATTGCTGTCGAAAATAATATTCGCATCAATTTAGTAGTTATTGGGAATCATAAACATGAATTAGGGCACTAATTGGTTAGAGTTATTAGTAGAAAAAATCGTTTACTTGGAACAAAAGAAAAATAAAGACAGAAAAAAGCATTGCTAAACGATGATAGCGGCAGAATGTTTCAAAATAGTTATGTGTGTTGCTGTAAGAGCCTAAATTAGGATTTACCAAGTCTTACTGGTATAAGTATGAACTTTTCAATGATTGTTGCTTGTTTCGGACTTCTACTAACTCCCGCTTGCAAAATTTTAGGATTTGCCTCAGAGGCACGTAAAAGTTGAAAGTCTTCACTAAAGTAGGTATTGTTTCTTAGAAGAATTGTTGGTTTATTTTACCGTTAAAGATTTAGTTTGAGTACAGCGACATGAAAAGAAAAAGAAGAACTATTAATGATACGTTAATCTACTTCTACGATTAAAAAGCCATTACAGCTCCTAGAATTTGTTATTACAAAGCAAGCTTTTTCTTTAGTTCCAAGTATCTGATACCTTGGGGTGTACATTGATGCAAAGGGTGTATGCTCGATAACAATTTCTTGTTATTGTTCCTTATTTACCTATATCAGATCCGGCAACCTTGTCTTCAGTTTACCGGAGCTTATTGGCATCAATTCTTATGTTCTGTACTCCTCATAAAAATCTTCTGCTTCAAGTAGAGCGTACACGAAGACCGATTCTTAAGTTATGCATTTTAAGCGTATTACCCAACTGCCTAACTTTACTCGAAATTCCAATTCCTCACTGTGCGGCTACTGTTCATTTTGCGTGTAGTCTTATCCCGTCCGTTCATGCTTCCACTAACTGATACATCTTTCTTAGACGTCGAGGTTTTCCTGTCAGTGATCTTTACCGGATCGCTTTCGCAGGTCGTTGTGTTATCTTTAGCGCTCGCATTTACAACGAGATTCACAAGCTGATCAGTAGTGTCCTTCCTCTTTTGACGTTACTATTTACGTTTTCTGGCTCCGCGTACTAACTTTATTTTTGTGCTTCACTGTGTATGGAGCAATTGAACATTCGAATATCTGACAATTCTGGTAAAACGCGGAAACGGTACCAGTTCTGTCTTAATTAATTAATTTTGGGGTCAGCTCTTCGATGAGCACCCTGACTGGTCGCGGATACACTCATCGGATTCCAGTTCTTGCAGCGTTACTACAGCATTTTTAACCTTTGTTCCACTTCTCATATCTCATGCTGACAATCTGCTGCAATTTGTATTTGTCTTTTCATCCCCGACTGACTGTTGACACTGTAAAAAAATGAACGAAGATTTGGATTGGATCACAGCCTGGTCTATGAGAAACTCATTGGTTTTTAACGCAGTTAAATCTAAATACATAATCGTGGGTTCTAGAGAGTTTTTAAATAAAATGGGTTATGGTGATTTGAATGTGAAAAATTTGAAAACGGAAGCCGTATGCAACTTAAGCAGTTGCATACAGCTTTTTTTTAGCAGTATTATTCTTGCGACCATCACATATACAGTAACAATTTTGTAACACCCGCACCACGTATGTTTTGTATGCACATAATTTCTATAATAAATGCTTAAAGTCGTTTTATTTATAGTATGATGTTATTAACTGATATTTTCTTTACCATGCTAAATATATATTTTTTTCTCATTTTGACAGTCGATCATAACCACAGAACACTAATGTCCTAAACTATAACCTTGCGCTTGCACTCACGCGTTCCATCGTTTGTCTGTGCTATAGATAGACAATTGCTATCGGAGCATCGGGCTTCGGTGAATGGCTGAACATCATACTTTATCTGTGTGTAGAACATTTTAATACTGTACTTTTTAGTTTAAAAGTAACGAAAAAAAGCGTACTCGTATGTATTCGTTACTAACGATTAACAATTAGTACTCGTTACTACCGTATCTTTACGTTACTCGTTACTTCTGATACCTCATAATATGTTATGTTAGAGCTACGAATCAAGTCGTATAGCGTATGCGTATAGTATGACGTCGCGGCGTCGCAACATTCGTAATTTGTATACATTATAAACCAAACTGCGTAAGGTGCATTTTTTCACTTTTCCGTATTTTGAACCAGACTTGTGTTTAATTTATACTTTACTTAATAAATAAACATCATTGTTTTTAACATACGTTTTTAAATTCACCGAATAAGCCCGTGCATGCATGACACATAAGATCAGCAAACGTTTCAATATATGAATACACTCATCAACTGTCCTTTAGTGAACTGAAATAATGTAGGTATCCATACTAAGAAAAATACGAGTAACGAAATGCATGCGTGTGTAACGTTTCGTTACTAGGTACTAAAAGGCGAACCCGTTACTCAGTACCAAATACAAATACGGTTTGCTGCAGCTTTAGTACTTTTTCATTTACAGTTTTTTTTTTAAGTTTATTATAATTATTGTTAAATGTTTAGTTTTTTCTTTTTTTTATTATGACCTGTCTAATTATCATATCTGTCTCTGTGTTCCGTGAGTGTGTCCGTGAGACTCCGTGGCATTACCGGATCTTACGGCATACAGCGCGGCGCTGCATTATTTTACTTTTTTGTTTAAATATCGCAACATATTATGTTGAGATAGCCTTTTTAGCGTCGCACAGGTCTTTTTTAAACCCCAACAGAAAAGAGGGGTGTCATAAGTTTGACGTGTCTGTGTGTCTGTCCGTGGCATCGTAGCTGACTAAACTCTATACTAATGGACCGATTTTAATGCGTTTTTTTTTGTTGTTTGAAAACTGACGTGATCGAAATGGTTCTTAACTACAATTTATGAAGAACATTCCAGGTGTTCAAGGTCATTAGCTCGTTTGTTAGCTGCGGTAGGGATCTTCATCACTCAATGGGTTTTTAGTTTTTCTCAAACATATGTGTACAAGAATGACCTACTATTTGAAATACTCATGTACATGCTGGTGCCATTGACTTGGTGTGATGATGGAGCTCGAAGGTAAGATACATAACCCTGGATTGTTTATTAGTAAATCTATCCAGCTTTGGTTCATTTAGATTTGTCTTAACTAGTTCTCTTCGTGTCTTATGATGACGAGAACCTGATGACAAAGACCTGATGCTAGAACTGGGAGGTGGCTGATGAAACCCTGCAATGCCTACTAGTAAACCCATCGAGTTTGGGCTCGTTAGATTTGTTAATTAGTTCTGTTCATTTCTCCTGATGTCGAGGACCTGATGCTGGAATTGAAAGGTAGCTCATGGAACCTGATGCTGGAATGCACGTGAGACACGTGATGTTAGTTTTTCTGTTATCTTTAGTTTCAACATGTCTTTTCTACACTGTGTGTAGATGTATGTGCGGCAAACCAATTTATTTTTCTTTCTATCATTCTTTCCTAGATATACTAGTAAATTCGTTGGGCGCCAGCAAGACTAAGTAGGTCAAGTTAACTTACCTAGTTAAGTAGCTTGATAACTAAAAAAGAATGATGCAAGAGCTAGCGAAAGAAGTTCGAAAATGTTAGCACCTCTTCACTGATGTACTAGGTTCTTTAACATGAGGCGTTTTTTATAAATATAAACCTATTTACTGACCTATTTTTTTTTATTGAATGGCCTGTTGATCTAGTGGTTAGTGGCCCTGACTACTATGCCGGAGGTCGTGGGTTCGATTCCCACCCAGGACAAATGTTTGTGTGATGAGCACGATCATTTGTTCTGTGTCCGAGTGTAATTTATCTATAATATGTATGTATTTAGAAATATATAAGTATGTTTATCATTTGTTAGTATTCATAACACAAGCTCTGCTTAGCTTGAGACTCGACGGCGTTGTGTGATAGTTGTGGAATATTATTATTATTTAATGTTAGGTACTGAAAGCCAGGGGGTGCATGTGCAGCTCCTCGCGGCTCCTCCCAGTGCCCATGTTCAAGAAGTAGTTTTAGCACTCTTCTTTTTCCTGCATTATCACATCGAAAGTTGCGTAATGCGATGTCCAAAGGAAAAGAAACCTGATGATGATGTATTGCAATAAAACTTTTTCCATGCTTGATTTAATATTTATATTTACATCAGCAGACAACAAATATCTATTATGTTAGTAACAATATTCTTATCCTATATTAGTACTTAATTACAAATCCACATTATTTACCATTATTAGACATTATAAACCATCACGTTATGATTATTGTATATATTTTTTTCCTGCCATTTACAAGTGTCCTTTCACTTTTGACGTTACTATTTACGTTACTATTTACGTTTTCTGACTCCGCGTGTCAGCTGTATTTTTGCGCTTCGTTGTGTATAAAACAATTGAACATACGAAGATCAGAAAATTCTGGTAAAACGCAGAAACCGTCCCACTTTTGTTTCAATGTCGGAGTCAGCTTTTCGACGAGCACCCTGACTGGTAGGTCGCGGATATACTTATCGCACTTGTGTTCTTGTAGCGTTACTACAGCATTTCCAACCTTGGAAGCAAATGTGACAAGTTCACGAGGTGACCCAGTTAAGGGCGCCAGGTTTATTAAACCTTCAAATTCTTCTTTCACAATTGATTCAGGGCGGTGGAATCGCAACTGAAGAATCGCCATGATATCTTCGGGATATGCGCTCACCAGTAATAGTCCTTCCACAGCTTCCTTTGCTTTCCCTCGAAGGCTTGTTCTCAATCGAGACCTGTTCTGAGCTGCTGTCAGCTGATCTGCAGTTTCGTAATATGAATGGTAGAATTTTAGCCAATCCCGACAGCTTCCATTAAAGGGGGGCAGTTCGGTGACCGATGCAAAATCCTCTTCATCAGTCGATTCAAATTCGATCAAGGCAAGGCGGGCTTCGGCTAGTTCTAATTTAGCCTGCGCAATTTGAGCCTTAGCCTTTGCTAGGAGGCGTGCCTTTGACTTTTTCTTAATGCGGCCTGATAGGGGCTTGCTTTGACGGGCATCAAGATGCTGGGAAGTGGTTACATCCTGCTGTTGTGTCGTGGAATCGGCAATGGTAGGTACTGCCGATGTGGTTATAATTTCGTACGTAGCGAACGACATTGTCTCACTTGCACCTCTGAAACTGACGTAGATTGATCAGATCGAATATGAGAAATGACTTGGTCGAAATGGATACGAAGAATAGTTGTGTTCAAACTTGGAACGTTCTCGGTGGAAATCTCAGTCGGAACTGCTGTAACTTAACAACGCCCGTTCTTTTAAATGCGTGGCTTGTCAGTTCAAGTTGAAAAGCTCTTCTGGTAATTTTGTACTCATTAGTTAATTATAGTCCGATATCAATTACCTAAGTACCTATCACTTGACATTATCGTAGATGTAATAGATGCTAATAAGCCATTTCTCTTATGAATATACCTACGTTATTATCATTAAGTAACGAGTAAAGATATTTCTTGGTGTTTTACTTAATTTCTGTCGAAAATAATATTCTCATCAATTAAGTAGTTATTGGGAATCATAAACATGAATTAGGACACTAATTTGTTCATTAGATTTATTAGAAAAAAATAATCGTTTATTCGGAACAAAAGAAAAATAAAGACAGAAAAAGCATTGCTAAACGATGATAGCTGCAGAATGTTTCAAAATATTTATGTGTATTTGCTGTAAGAGCCTAAATTAGGATTTACCAAGTCTTATTGGTATTAGTATGAACTTATACCAATAAGACTAGGTAAATACGAGTATTAATTTATTTAGTTCAATGATTGTTGCGTGTTTCGGACTTTTACTAACTCCCGCTTGCAAAATTTTAGGATTTGCCTCAGAGACACGTAAAAGTTGAAAAAAGTCGTCACTAAAGTAGGTATTGTTTCTTAGAAGAATTGTTGGTTTATTTACCGATAACGATTAAGTTTGAGTACAGCGACATTTAAAGAAAAAGAAGAACTGTTAATGATACTTAATCTACTACTACGATTAAAAAGCCATTAAATCTCCTAGAATTTGATATTACAAAGCAAGCTTTTTCTTTAGTCCCAAGTATCTGATACCTTGGGGTGTACATTGATGCAAAGGGTTTACGCTCGATAACAATTTCTTATTATTATTCCTTATTTACCTATATCAGATCCTGCAACCTTGTCTTCAATTTACCGGAGCTTATTGGCATCAATTCTTATGTTCTGTACTCCCTCATAAAAATCTTCTGCTTTAAGTAGAGCGTACACAAAGGGCGATTCTTAAGTTATGCATTTTAAGCGTAGAGATTACCCAACTGCCCAACTTTACACGAAATTCCAATTCCTCACTGTGCGGCTACTGTTCATGTTGCGTGTAGTCTTATGCCGTCCGTTCATGCTTCCACTAGACTGATACATCTTTCTTAGACGTCGAGGTTTTCCTGTCAGCGATCAGCTACATTACTGGATCGCTTTCGCAGGTCGTCGTCGTTATCTTTACCGCTCGCATTTACAATGAGATTCACAAGCTGATCAGTAGTGTCCTTCTTCTTTTGACGTTACTATTTACGTTTTCTGGCTCCGCTTACTAACTTTATTTTTGTGCTTCACTGTGTATGGAGCAATTGAACATTCGAATATCTGAAAATTCTGGTAAAACGCTGAAACGATACAACTTCTGTCTTAATTTTGGGGTCAGCTTGTCGATGAGCACCCTGACTGGTCGCGGATACACTTATCGAACTTCAGCTCTTGCAGCGTTACTACAGCATTTTTAACCTTTGTTCCACCTCTCATATCTCATGCTGACAATTTGTATTTGTCTTTTCATTCCCGACTGACTGTTGACACTGTAAAAAGAATGAATGAAGATTTGGATTGGATCCAGGCCTAGTTAATGAGTAACTCTTTGGTTTTTAACGCATGTAAATCTAAATACATAATCATGGGTTCTAGAGAGTTTTTAAATAAAATAGGTTATGGTGATTTGAATGTGTAAAATTTGAAAACGGAAGCCCGTAATCTCGGAGTGATATTTGATGAGCACTTGCATTTTGAGACTCATATTACGGAATCTGTATGCAAATGCATTGCATACAGCTTCAGCTTTTTATTATATAATTATAATATATATTTATATAATTCATAAGTGTGGACATGCAGAGATTTATCATTCTGTTTATGGGGTCCACGCCCTATAAATAGAATCAGCGTAGTTCAGCTTCTTCTTCTCGGTAGAAGCGATAGTTAATTAAGCGAGAACAAAATCCCAGATCTTACATAAATCCTAAATAAGGATGTGATTATCATAATGTGATGAGAATGTCAAATAGCAGGAAACTTCATCTCGTAGCCCTACTCTTTGGCATAATATTCACAAAAAAAAAAACAGTTTATTTATGCAATAAATTGAGCTGGTCGCGTGATGTGGACAAAATTAAAACATCTGCCTACCTTTTGCCTACCTTGCCAGAACGGCTGAATTCCGTGGTAGTTTCAAGTTAGATTCTTCTTGTCACCGCCTTTTCGTGCTATGAAAACGGTTGGTACATTTAGTATAAAGTTTAAGAAATACTTGTTGCGCACCCGAAAGAAAACCACAAGAACTTACCCTAGGTCTGCACGAAGTTTTTATGATGACTTTTAAGTTCCATGATTTATGCAGCAATTTTTAGCAGTATTATTCTTGCGACCATCACACATGCAGTAACAATTTTGTAACACTCGCACCACGTATGTTTTGTATGCTCATAATTTCTATTATAAATGCTTAAAGTCGTTTTATTTATTGTATGATGGCTATTAACTGATATTTTCTTTACCATGCTTAATATATTTTTTTTTTTACATTTTGACAGTCGATCATAACCACAGAACACTAATGTCCTAGACCATAACCATGCGCTTGCACTCACGCGTTCCATCGTTTATCTGTGCTATAGACAATTGTTATCCGAGCATCGAGCTTCGGTGAATGGCTGAACATCATACTGTATCTGTGGGTAGAACATTTTAATACTGTACTTTTTCATTTACAGTTTTTTTAAGTTTATTATTACCTGTCTAACTATCTTTTTTTTTATAAATTGATTTAAACCAGTGCTTGACTGCGATCCCATCTGATGGTAAGCAGAGATGCAATCATTGATGGTGAGGCGTACTAGTTCATTATCATCACCACCAGGCCCTATCACCACCACCACAACCACCACGACGCTGCATTATTTTACTTTTTTTGTTGTTTAAATATAGCAACACATTATGTTGAAATAGGAGCCATTTTAGCGTCGCACAGGTC